>JADFDV010000061.1:4707301-5990762 GCA_019097775.1 Moniezia expansa | reverse complement strand
TAAGGTGCGAAGAATTTAGCTGAAAGTTATGTCAGCCTAAATTTACTGAGATTACACTGTTAAAGTTCAAAAAGGCTTATTTTCAGTTACACCTTTTTGCCAACATCGCAATAAATAAATGACGTTCATTAGACTCATTCATCTCGGTATGCACAACGTTTATTTGCGAGTATCCACAATTCGTTGCATGTATCCAACATACGTCTAAATCCGCATAGTTCTAATACAGAGATTTCATGCATGGGTAAAATCGGAGGCGTCAATCACTCTAAGCGCTACTTCAAATTTTTAAACAAGTATCGTCTACTAGATATCTTTGAACTAAGTACAAAAATGGCAATGGAATAGTATCTACTAGAACAATCGGGCTAATCATGTTTTAGCTTAATGGAATCCTTTTATTTTATTGCAAATTATACATGATTTCAAATAAAATCATTGCGATGTGACCCAAATGTATTCAAGAATTGATAGAACATGCTGGTTTTTCTAAAAGTTAGATTGGTTCATATTTGCTGCAAATTCAGGGATTTGAAATAAATCGTCGTTGTGCTTCGGGTCGGAATAAATGCTGTTAGTTCATCGCAGCATCAATTTACGTTGCCAAAACGCAAATTCAAGGGAGAAATCCAGTGTGTCTGTTGAACGAGTCTGCTATGTCACACACAACCCTAACGCTGCTACTTGGTCTACATCAGTAAGTAAACTTATTGAATGGAAGAATATGGTATGGAATAAAGGTGATCACTTAACATCACTTGAACGAGCCTGTTTGACTGCAAAGACTCCAATTTGATAACAGTGTGCAATTAGCTGTTCAAACTAGACTAACAGCAAACAAAACGAGAAATACGTCGCACTGTTGATTATTCGCCAAGTTTGGCAAATATTATTTTGCTATCGGTTCAATTGTGAGGGAATTCAAACCATCCATTTTCGCTGTGTTAGTGTATGACCTGTTTTTATTCTATGGAATGACCTAGCGCTGCAATGGACAACACTTTGGAAACCCTAAATAACTTTGCCGAGAATTTTAATTGTGGTCATAGCCATTATAGAAAAAAAATTCGAAAATATTTACAGTGATAATATCGAAACGGGCTGAAGGTGGGTATGTTACAGACCCTTTTTGCACTGGTCGCAAGTTACGTCGTAAGGTGGCCATAAGGGACCATGCTAGTAATTGCTGACAAATTTCCAAAAGGAAATGATATCACATCGCGGATTCGATTTGATTTCACAGTCTCAATTCAAAAATATAAAGTTGCCTAAACAAGACGAAAATAGTTTCTGTTAGTGTGATTTTATTCACATTTATGTTTACGTGAAGGCAAGCATTCAACAAAATTTGCAATCATTGTAGATAGGTAAGCTTACTATCTTGTCGTATCCATGTGATTTCAAATGAATTCAAGTCTATAAAAGTTGATAGCAATGCGACTAGGCATGACATTCTATCTATGCTAAGATTTTTTTTCTTCTGATAGCAAAAAAAGCCGCAAATTGACAAGAAGTAAGCTTAGTGCAGAAAAATATAGTCAAATACTTTTGCCCCGCTACAATTGATGTGAACATTGGGAAAAAATAGTGCTATAGATATTAAGATAAATTAAAGAAATGATTTCTGTTACACTGCAGTAAACAATGATTAGCCATTATTTTTGTTGGCGCTTTGAGAACTAAATAGAGCTTTAATTCCCTTGTTTAATTAAAAAGACAAGATATTTTACCAAAAATAAGCTTAACATTTTGTCCACGAGGCCTGAAATCTAGATTAAAGGGCTGCTTAATGCAGAATTTAAATAACAATGTGTGCAATTGATTTCCACCAGTTCATTTTGCCTCGTTATACAATTCAACACATTTGAATGTATCATTCCAATCTCATACGATATTCACCACCAAAATTATAACATCTGATATTACCTTAGAAAAATTCATTGAAGTGAAGAAACTAGGAATCAAAGGTGCGTCTATTTCAAAACTTTACTTGTCAAACATCAAAAACTATCATCCATCAACGTCCACAATTGTATTTCCCAGCTAATGGCAGTGTTTATAGATTCACAACACATCATTGTAAGACTAACTAATCAGAATAATTCAAAATTATCATGAGTAAAAATTACAAAAATACAGCTTTCCGCAAGAAAACTAAGAAGTTTGATTGAACTTGTCAGACATTTCCCATGTAATGTCTAAAATACATTGCGTAATTATTTTCATGCTTTAGAGGCTTAGAAAGGTAAAGCACAACTGATTATATATTTACTTCCCCAAGGATTTATTGGGGTTTAACAGAAATACGAAGTGCTTTTACAATAAGTAGCCCACAACAGTAAAGACAGAAGGCAGTAAAAGTGTTTATCAGCGTCTTGGGTTCCTTGGTCAGTTCTCTGGCATGGTTTCATCTTACAGGTAGCAATCCCACTTCGTAATGACACCTCGTCTATCCTCGACTCTGTTAAGGGCAGACAATTTTCATACCTCCTTTAGAAGTCTATTCGAATTTCTGACGCAGATTTTATTCATTGCTACATACACGCCAATTCCACAGTCCGGTTTGAGATCATGAATCTAAGTATTTACGTCGTACCTTGTCTACCAAGCTATACTAGGTTGTACTTCTGCTGGCACAATCTAATTTCATACGTCCAGTAGATGATTAGTCCTATCTCTAGGTTACCAGTGGTCACCATGTAGAGGTTAAGAGTAGGTCCAACCATCGGCACAAATGATACTGGACTTGATACTTTCAAATTTTTTAATGTGTTTAGATGAGACAATAGAAATTCGAACTCTTTTGTAAATAAAACCACTTTATGTGCATGGATAACCTACTTCGCTTAGGAGAAGCGAGAATTTATTAGCACACGAGGTATGTACAAATGTATATACATATAAATATATATGTACTATTTTTTATTCGACTCCAACATTAAGCTTTCCTTTGGATCAAGTAAACATAATTCGGAATTCTCTTGCCATGTTTCTTTAATTAATTGAAGCATCTGATTCTTTTTATTCGAGGCTTTCTTAGTTTCCCATTTTCAATGTTACTTCCAAGTATGGAGAGCATTGGGCTATCTTTCTCCATTTTTAAACTTTTCCATAGGTTCAACCTCTTTTCCTGTATAAGACTTGCCAAGTTTCGCATCAGCAGCTCTTTTTGGAGTTCTTTGACAGTGTTGGCTCTTCGCGAATAAAATCTAAGTATCATACGTCGAGCCGTATTCTGATTTGCTTGTGGTCAATTGTTGTCTCTTATTCTGAAGACAATGGTAGATAATCCGTCTATTACTGCGAAATTGACCAAAATATCAGTCACAGTAGCTCTTAGGGTGTTATTGACACTTCAAGAGCGCAGAAAAGGTCATTGTCGTGTTAGGTGCCTTTTGCCCTTGGCTAGGTTTGTTTTTGTTGCTCAGTCTGGCTCACCGATGTCTTGAATTATGGAGCCAAGGTATTTGAAATAGGGGGCATTCCTGCTGCTTTAAAGACATTCGATCCTCACCAGCACCAATTTAAAACCAAAGGGTTTAGTTTGCTGCGATTTGCATTCCGTATTAATGCAACTTTATCGTCAGATGCTCCACTAATCTGACAGCTGCAACTCTACTTAACGCGATAAGAAATAGGTCATTGCAATGAAAAACACTTTCCCAAAGATAAAGATTGTGCTTGTAGATACTTAAAACTTCAGTTTAAATCCAGGCATGAGGTAGAAAAGTGGCCTCATCGGAAATATTGAAACGTGCTGAAGGTCAATAAGTTAAATGCCCTTCTTTTGCACTGATTGCAGGTTAAGTTGATTCTGAGTGACAGATTGCCCTGATTCATTTTCCCACTTGCATCTAAAATAAGAGACTATGTAGCAACTGCTGGCAAATTTCCAAAAGGAAATGATAACACATTGTGAATCAGATTTATTCGCACAGTCTAAATTTTAAACGTAAATTTGTCTAGAAGAGGGAAATTTCACGTGACCTGAGTAACAACACTCAGAAAAAGTTTGCAGCCTCATGTAATGTATTAATGCTCTTTTATAAGACCCTCTGTTATCTGTATAAATGAAAGAATTTCATCATAGACCCAAAACCTTCGTTAATTTCACCGCATTAAGCTTAATTTTACTTATTTCTTATTTGAATTCCATGGCTTTAAATAATTTAGCTTTAGAGTCTTTTCAAAACCATTTAGTTTGTTGTACTTTAGTCTTAGATGGTTTAAATATATGTTGCCCTCTTCAAAAAAAGAAGGATAGGTAAATTTCCGTCCGTTATGGAATATTACTTATAGAAAAACTGGCACTTTCGTCATTGGAATACAAACATTTATTGAACTAAGCGATGCCTATTGCCGAAGCAAATCCATGTTTTCCCTCCACCTTTTGTTCATTTTTTTATTTACTCCCCACCCTTTGGGTCAGGTCCCATGGACATAGCCTTCAATAACAGGTACACACAACAGTTAACACAGAAGGCAGTAAAATCGGGGATCTCATTCATTGTTACATGCGCCCGCTTTCAACAGTTCAGTTTGAGACCATGAGTATAGATATTTACATCGTGCCTCATGTACAATGCTGTATAAAGTTGTACTTCTGCTGGTATAATCTAATTTTTACCTCCGGTGGGTGATACGTATCATCCGGCCACGCCTCTCATTAGCCCCCAGATGGTGTCCCTGGATTTACCAGTTGTCACCAAGAGGAGGTTGGGAGTAGGTTTGCTCACTGTAAATACTTTCACCCCTTTACAGTTATATTACTGTTATAAAAGCATTTATTATGCAAATATAATTTAATTCTTTTTGGCTGTTTTGATCTGATTTTGCCAAGAAAAAAGGTAAAAGGGTCACCTTTATTTCAGAGCTAGGGCATGATTTTGCTAAGCTGAAGGACAAATCATTGTGAAGCACATTGAAATTTATTTGAACAATCTACCGCATTAGATATATTTTCATGCGTAAATGCTGGAAATAAAAACAAGTAAAGTAGTTTCACCGTTTGCTTGAAGTCAAAATGCCACTTTACAAACTGGTAACTAGGGAAGTTTGTTAAGCAAATGTTTATACAGGCTTGTAAACAGTGAATTCTTACGCATTTGTCATGAAAAGCATCCAAGGGCTGAGATATCTAGTCTTTTGACTATGAACATTTTTTCTGTTAAATACAATCTCCAAGTGCAAAATTTACTTAGTATTTATCATGTCTCAAAACAAAATTTTTCTATTAATGCACTTGTGTTTATTTCAGTTTATTCTGAGCGTTAATGAATGGAAGATAGCGTTAGTTGGTAGTCAAAAACTAAGAATCAAAATGCGAATTTCGCCTTCCGATTCACTTTACTGCTATTCAGTTCTAGCAAGCTGAATAAGTAGAGAACAGATTGGCTAAAATGCGAAGGATTATGTGCATGGTTTGCAGGGCTTCTCGGCTACTTAGCCATCAAGTTCTCATTGTGCCAAGTTGGCTTGTGGCCTATGTGCTCTTTCAATATCAGGGCATAGGTACAAATGAGTTTTGAATTTGGCAAACTGATCTCGAGCTCTGAAATCTGAAATCCCTTCAACTATGAGTAAGCATTCATAGATGCAGATATTGGTGCATAGTGATCGAAACTTAGCGAAAGGATTCTTTCAAAACGCTGTTGCAAAGGCTTTTCCACTAGAGGGAATACTGTAGTGGGCAAATCAAATGCCTTTAATATTTGAGCCTTTACCAAGAGATTACTGATAGCTGCAAGAAAGTTTGATTGAAAGACAATCTACTAAATTTGAATTCTTTTAAGTGCGGACGACTAGCAGAATGTCAATACCATTCCCTGTGAAGGCGCGTGTTTGGAATATAATTTGAAAGCTATTACAAATATATTTCAATGCGATCATTAGATCCAAGTACAAAATCTTTAACCAATCGTCATATCATTAGCATCCAGCATTAATATTTGTGCTATTTAAAACAAAATAACAAAATTAGGCAATGCTTTAGGCAGAAAAATCACCAATTCGCTGTTATTCAAAGGAAAAATGTCAATGTTAAATCAGTGATAAGTTGTCAATGATCCGCTAATATTTATAATGCTTCATTTATCGAAAAACTGCAGACTGGCGAAAGTAGCTGGCACTAACCATGGAAAACTGGGAGTGTTATACAGGCTTAATTCTTCGTTTAGTTATTTGCCCGGTTAAAATGGCATTTATCCATGACAGTTATTGGAGTCCCACTGCGAGCCCTTACAGTGACTAGTGTACATTCACTTGTGCAGTCACTAATGGATTATCTACAGTTGCCTTAAGAGCCAAAGATAACAATCGACTACAAACAATTCAGAATAGAGCCCTACTTGCAAAGAGCTAAAACTGTAAAGAAATTTGAATTGATTTGCCGATGCGTATTTGCAAGTCTTAAACAGGCAAAGATAATTAACCTGCGAAAGGATTCAAGGGTGTACAAAGGTTGCCTGCTACTCTCCATACTTGTGAGCAGCTTTAAAATCCGGGAGTCTAGGAACGCCTCACATACAAGGTATCGGATGCCTTAATTAATTAAATATGCGAATACACATGACAAGAGAACTCCGATTCATTTCTACTTAATCCAAGGTAGGGGCCTAAATGTCGAGTTGATAATTATATCCCTAGATTGATGGAAGAAAGGCAACTAGATATTGTCTGCACCGAATTAAACTGCCTCAGATGCTTTACCACAACAAAGGAAATGCAAAGTTACGTAGGACAAGATTAAGGAGATGGAGGACGCAAAACTGAAGAGCTACCAGACAATAGGTTGAAGTGCCCTTTAAAGGTTATCTTAAGAATGCACGACTCGATGGTGGCTAAAGAGACATTTTAACGATTTTTATCGTTCAGTTACAACCGCAGAAATAGAAAAGTCAGCAAAAAAGAGAAGAGGATTAAGTGAAGCAGTAGAGGACATAGAAAGTTTGAATACGATGAAGAAAATAGATCAAATTGAAGGTACGGAAAATCCAAATATGAAGAAAAGAATACCCAGCAGGTTAAACTTAACAACTGCCCCAATCCCGGCCGGGAAATACGTTACCCTAGTAGGAAGGGATCATAAATTACTCCTTTGTAGGGAACAAATGGTCGACTATTAGAAAAACTACCTGAATGAGGACAAGCAGATGAGGGCAGCAAAGGCTCATCGAGCATAAACGACACAAAATTTCCGAGCACAGACGAGCTGTCCCAAAGAAGTGCAACTAAGTAATGAAATTTTAGAGAACTAAAGACATCAAGTTAACTGATATGCGGCTGTGTGTGTGTTAAACTATATGTTTTTAATTGTAGCAGAAGTTCTTTGCGTTTCCGTTGTACCCCCAATAGGCACTTGGGACACGCCCAACAGATGGGGATAAATAGAAAACATTTAAGGCTAATACCTCCCAAACCGACAGCGTAAGCGAAAATCTGCTCTTTTCATCACTCAATGAAGCAACTTGCAGTTGCCAATATGGTCTTTGAATGATGGACTGAGTTTAAATCTGGCCCGTTTGAAATTTACAGGAAATCGAGAGGCCAGTTTTAGAACTTTTTCAAATATTGCTAAGTGTCTTTCAAACCCACAACTGGCAATATCAAAGAGGTTGTCTACTGCGAAAAAATATGCAATTATACTTCAACATTAGCTTGACCGACTTGTTAGCCAAGCGCTTTAGAGTTGCTTCTGTGCCTTCAAGATGCCTGTCTGAATAGTAGAAGCGAAGATGATTAAGTAATGTGTACTATTCAACAGCGCCACGCGACGGGCCAAAGTCAAACCAACTTAAATGTTCTGTAATGTAAAAAACCGACTTCACCTAACAGTAAAGCGCAGGATGGCAGCTTGAGCCGAGTTAGACATAAAAATCAGTTAAATAACGCAGTATAAGAAAATAATGAAAAAATTGATTAATTATGTTGAGCTCTGATTTATAGGCGAAGGCTGGCATTCACTTGACGGACAAAAGGCTCTTGAGGTTGTACTGCTGAAACTCTTGTCTGGAGGCAAACTAGCCTTAACATGATACTCTTTCAGATTAAATGAGAGAAGAATCTAAAGTTATTATTCGTTACAAAGTTCTCATAAAAATTCGGGATGTTTTTTTTTTAGAAATGCTTTGTGGTAGGGTTGTTTCCGAGTAAAAAGTTGCTTTTTCGATTGTTTTGAAGTGATGAAATGTGTATAATATTGTCTTTATAAAAAATATTGCATTGTTAAAGCATACTTTGTGTGAACTTTTTCAGATGAAACATCAGATATACCAGCCATAAAGGAGTAAAACTTAAAATTGAATCTTTAGGTCAATCACCAATAATAAACTAGAGGTGGGCACCTGAGTACCAGTTTAAAAGGCTGAAGGTTCTTTTGATGACTGCCAATCATACACAGAATTTATTCAAGTGGCAAACCTACCTGTCGTTTCTCCTTAAGACTCTCGACTGTCATCAGGTTCCAGTCAATTGTTTGTCATTGCTATCAAACTTAAAATTAAAATTTGAAAATTGGATAAGACTGTGGCGCCTCTAAAGCAGTCTTCACTGTCATGCTTGATGATACTTCAAATGAAACATACAGGAATACTTATTCGGGTGCTTAACTATGTTCATTTCTAAATTCGACATAGGAAGTGCCAAAGTTGTTATGTAGTAAACAGAATATTCATTGATTCATTAATATTGCAGGAGGCTGAATCGGGCCTTCAATGCTAGTGCGACAGCTCGTATTTAGTTAGCATTTTCGTTGCGATTCAGCCAAAGCATGGCTTAAATATTGTGGTTGTGATCAAGCCTTTTGAGACATAATTGAAATTTTGTCCTTGCGCCACGATTTCTAAAAAGAACCCTCTAGGCATCATTGAACTTTAAAGCGTTATAAATGCTTAGGGATCATTTCTTTCTTTTTGCAATGTTTCGATTCTCTGATAAGTAAGCACAAGAATGATATGGCGAATTTGGTTGATTGTTATTAACTATAGCTTGTATGCAGCGAAATTAGCAATTTTCGAAGCAGTCAAGTCATAAATAGTATTTCTTGTAGCATCTATAACTTTAGGAGCAAACATTAGAGCTTATTTTGACAATCTACTGACTAGCAAACTTGCAAGCACGAATGCAACAGAATGTAAGTCTCGAAATCAAGTTGCTGCCGCACTTTAACCACAGTTTACTCGACGGTGCAAAAATAGAATACGCACTTTGGTGACAAATTCTGAGTTGTAACCTCTACGGTTGCAGTACTGAGTTCCAGTATTAAGCTGCCACGATAACCATTTTCACGTCTTCGTGGGTTGTGCTCCTGAGCCATTTGGTTTTATTGGAACCATAGAGTAGACGTAAACTTGTGAACGGTTTCTATTCATATACATCAATGAATTGAAATTCAATGCAGGTCACTGATGTTTCATAAAAGGCAGTTGAAAATTCTCTTGAAACTATGCAGAACAGTGCAAAGTATATTTAAAATGAAGAAAAAAAATTTAATCCTAAAGTGGTTAGAGCCAACTTTTCTGACCCTAAGGTTCAAAAGTATAATGATAGCACAATAATCACACGAGGATTTTGCAGTAGAAAGCAAATGAAAGTTTCGTTTTGATTTGAGTAAGAATGAACGCACGTGGTTAGAGCTCACCTCAAGAGAGTTCCTATCCTCATCTTCCATGATGGAATTCTAATGCAAATTAGATATTTGGATTAATTGAATTGCATGGACTGCGTTTTCGATGAAGGATTGCCAATTAACTTTAAAAGGGCATTTCAATTGGAAAATTATTGATTACATACTTTACCCGCAAAATTATTTTTAGATGATGATTTAGAAGCATATGCGAAAGTGATTTGGATGAAATGCCTACTGCAGATGACTGCACTGAGATCGTCATTTGCAAATATTTTCCAACAAATTTGGTTAAATTCTATAGTGTAGAGACAAATTATATGTTCTAATGCTAGTACAGTCGACAGCCTCCTTACATTCAACAATCTTGATTTGAAAAGACATTTGCAAAAAGGTAAAAATAGCGAAGCCTACACTCTTTAATAACACACACAAGCGTTATTGTTAAGTAAGTCCTAATTGATTTCAATATCCTCGGATTTTTAAAACAGATCCACTCAAACGTTTCCTTTCTACACTGTCATGCCACCTTTGGCGTTGCTAACCTTTCAAGCGCGCATGTTTTTATTGCATTTAAAGAGAGCCACTGAAGAAAACGTGACCCTAATATACGCTCATGTCATGGCTTTGAACAAGTTAAATTGAAAAATTGCAGCTAAAAAATTAGAACATGTCTATAAAATGTTTTTGTGAGGCTTGCAATTTCCACTTATTAAGCGTGAATGAAATGCCAATAGGAAGTTTCACTGGAAAGAAATCTTGATCTATGCAAATCTCTTAGCTGTCTTCGAAAATCACCGTGGTCGAATCACTTGCCTGCATTCACCCTTTGCAAGGCCTTTAGATTTGTCCAAAGTAGGTCTTGCAGTATTAAAATAGAATCTGGTGATGATTTTGTCTTCGTTATTCGTTTTGTTTACCTCGTCAGACTTATTGGCACCTGCCCTCTGAATTCGTCGCCACAAATATAGTTCATGAATCCCTCAATTATGAGTTTGGACACAAATCTGTCTTTGTCAGGTGCACCTATTTAGGTAGAAAAGATGAAAGTTCGATGATAATTAAGTTGATCCGCTAGTGTATGTTGTATGTTGATTAAATCAGAATTCTAACTTGATTGGGAGTTTCGTAGTAAATGAATAGCAAAAGAACCCTCTTTAGTGACCTAAAGCAATTCAGCATTCTTACTTAAACATTTTAAAAATGACTAGTTGAAACAAATTAAGGTATGATACTAAATGGCTGGCTAAAGTTTCGTCTTTTTTTAATTTAGTCAAATGCAGATTGTCTAGGCAATGAAGAAGAGTTAACTCGCAGTTGGTCAAAAACCCGTTTCAAAAATTAAGAGTTTGCTCTCAAGAACCAATGAGAACGCTTATGATTATGCAACCACCTGGAAAAAGAGTTTTTGATAATTGGGTAGCAGCTTTTATTTAAGAACCCTGCAGAATTTTTTGAACATAAACTTTAGTGACATCGGGTGAAATGCTGACGAAGTGTTCTGTTTTGGCAGTTTTGTTTGCTTTTTTTGAAATTGTTGGCACCTGCTCTAAAAGCGAGCATAAGTCGTCACCGAAAATAACGTTTGTTAGTCCATTCAAAGGTAAATTTTGAGTAAAATCATTCTTTTTAAGGTAATTGCCCTATTGTGAAGAAGAAACGCACAACTATTGGGAAAGCAGTTGATTTTCTAGTCCAGCAGGCATTATATTCCATTAAAATATCTAACTCCGACGGACATCTTGTAATGAATCACCAGGAAGTGAAGTGGCTTCAGGTGAATTCTACTTGTGTACATGCCTCTATTAGCCCCGAAAACGGAGTGGGACGCTCATCTACGTATGACTGTCAAATAGTCCTGCGAGACATCTGCTACGATTTTATAATCGAGTATCTATTCGATAAAGCGTAAGCCCCAACGCTGGTTTGCATAACGATTCACCTAGTGTTAAACAGCGTGCAAGCTGCTTCAAAAAAGTAGATTTTGCAACTGTTGTGGCAGTGAGTTGGCAAAAAATTGTAACGATAACTTCGAACTCACAACCGTCCTCTGAAATAACCGTAAGAAAATTGGACATAGAACATTATTTTAACGAAATTGACCACCTAGTACTGCAAGCTCTAAAGTCAGCATTTAAATTAATTTCGTGCAAAATGAAGTGAATAAATCAAATTTTGATTCAATATAACTTAAGCATTCTGACTGTGTTGAAACTGGTAGGTTAGAAGTCTGGCGTTTCCGCGCTTTAATGACTTAGCAACGTTCTCTGGAATTTATGGCAAACGTGTGTAAAGCGTCCGTTTTATAAGAAAATGAAATCGCATTTGCAAGCGCTCCTTACTGCTACGTGATCTGGATGAAAAGAATCCTCTATCTACTAGTCTTCAGATTTTAATCATTTTGAGTCCCAGTTAGGGCTTTTGATTATTTGATGCTTTCAAATCTGCCTTAGTTGATTCGCGCGTAGTATGCTGCACAGCGTATTCTCAAAAATGTTTTTTTAATCATTTATAAACAGAAATTCATGCCTAGTTGAAGATTGTGCAACAAAAGTTCAAATGGAAAAAAAAGGGGGGGGGTTGCATTACTTTTAAGAACATCACTGCTTTTTCATAAAGAAAATTCTCAATACGTTACTAATCAACATGCCAACTAATCTAGAGATAATTGTGGCTTTGAACTGAATCCAACTTAGTGATTCTAGTAATTGCTGTCTATCGGAAGGCGCCGAAATAAATTAACCACTTACAAACACAGCAGACACAATGGAAACAGCGCAAGTAATCAGGAAAATGATTGTCTCAATCACTATCAACTGAATTGACCTAGGTCGATGCTATTAGTGCTTATGCTAGCTTTGTGAGATCCGGAAAATCACGCAGTTGCATTCATTAATGTACTAAGTATTACGAAATCTCTAAGCTGGTACCTTCCTGATAAGAAAAGCGATTAACAAAGAGCAAACGCATCTGTCGATGGAAACATGTACACGATTGGCATCTGGTAAGTGAATCAAAAGCACATTTTTTGCTATAGATTGGTGACTTGAGAATCGGTTCATGCTCAACAGTAAAAATGCGCAAGTCTTGGTGATAACTCAAGCATGCAAAAAATTTGAGGCAATGCATCGTTTTTTGGCAAAAAGCGAGTTTGATATTAAGTGGTTAATTTTATATTGAGAGGGGTTGGCACCTCAGATTTGGTAAAAAATGTTTTGAAATAAAAAAAAATTTGGGCTGTTACAGCTTTGATACACCTAAATTCATGCAAATTACAAGTTAAACTATTTGGTTATTTTGCTTTAGGCATTGGTTAGTCAACTAAATATAAGACCGAAATAATTTGAATTTTGACGGTCTGCCCACAGTCCATTTGTAATGCTTAGAATTATCAATTCCATCAAGTTTCTTAGGTTAAATCTGAGATTTGTTTTTCAAAAAAATTATGAATAAAGGGAATATGTTCTGTAGGCCCCTTTGCAAATGCGACAATACGATTATGTTATTATATCCTTGTGTAGCGTCAGCACTTAAAGATATTTTAAAGGCAGAGTTTGCAGACATCCACCAAGTACATGGAGACTGCTCTTATTGCTGATTATGATGATCACACGTGGTAAGATACAAACTGATCAAGTCAAGTGAGACTGGTCAAAAATTGGTATTATATATTAATAGACAGCATAAAGTGATTGCGATTCGCTTCTAAAGAAAATGCTCTCAGGATTTAAACAGTGCTAGAAAAAATGCCTTAGATTTAGTTTTGAATGCAGTAAATAAAAAGGTCTTGTGAATGGAGAATGGGTAATTTTCCCACATGATCGAATTGAGTGGAGTACAATATAAATATAGTTGCAAAAACTATATTATTAACTCCGTTTTAGTGGTTTTCCTTCGATTTTTATCCCAGATTTATTGAGGTTTGTATTAATCTTTATCGAAATCTGTTGCCAGTTATTAAAGTCAGGAACCCTTTTAGGAGTAAATACGAAGTAACAATATTTGTTTCAAGTTGATTGTCCATTCGCTTATAAAAATCAAGCACGTGTTGAGAATGCGGCATTTTTTCTAGTATGGTAGATGTTTGAATCCATCCAGGTGTAAATATTCACAAGCGGTCAAGACCTTATGGGATTTCCCATGTGTATGACTGTGAGATCTTCCAGCGAGACGTTTGTTGTGTTTATGCATTTCAAAACAGCAAATGAGCTAATGTTAGAACGAATTTTAATGCGCTCCTCAATGCATGAATTTCAGCACACAAAAACGCAAAAGTTGTTTCTTAAAAAATAGAGTTCACGGCTAAAATTGGTGTTGATCGAAACAGAACGATGGAGATTGTCTCAAATACGCAGCCATTCGTTGAAATTAAGGCAAGACTGTTCAAAGATAATTACCTCGACAGAAAACTTGATCTCTTCATTCCATTTGCTCTCAGGTCAATATTTACTGTAATGACTTGTAGAATAAAGCCCATGAATTGATTCAAGTCATTTCTAACTTAAGTTGAGTGTTTGGGCTCGATGCGATAAAATGTCATTAATTTAAGAGTAGATAGCACATTAACTGGCAAACACCATCTAGTATTTTGAGAAGGTCTTTGTCTGACTAAAGGAGAGCCACAGTTACTTGAAAAGATAGGCAAGATGCATAATTTACAAATGGATAAGCATTTTGTTTAAGTTAAGGTATTTTGATCCTTATCTTTGCTCCTCTAGTTCTTCCTTATTGATTTCAAGCCAACAGACAAATGTGTTCTCAATAGTCTCTTCAAATAGGATAAAGTTTGGTAGGATTATGCTTTGGGCACTTAAAAGTCAATTAATAAATATAATGATAGCGTCGTTAAAACAACTAAATGATTCGGTTGAAAATATCCAAGATTTGTTTTATTTACGTAACTAATTGAGAAATATTCGCATAAATGCAAGCATACCAAAGCCTTTAATATGCGCCCTCTTTTCAACCTCTGGCATTTAGAATGACTTTTGAGAGGGTTATGAGGGGCATGTTGAGGCAGCTTTACCTTATTCAACGATTTCTAAATCAGTTTTGATTTGAAAGACCACCAACTTCATTTAAGAGGGACTGTCGTTATTTACCACGCAACTGCTGATTGCCTCATCAGAACCACTGCAACAGTCCTTCCAATTGATCAACTCAAGCAAAACTACCATGTTGTAAAAGAAACGCCCCGCTGTTAGGTGCGATTGTGCTGCAACTGGAAGTAGACTGCCTCATTTTCGCAAAACGCCTCTCAAACCAGTTATTATCTTTTGAAGTGCAATTTACCAAAGTCACACTGTATATGTCTATATATTACCTATCTTTTATTAGGAAATGGTGCCTAGTGGTGTAAGCATCCGTTTTTTGAAGCGGAATGTAGAATATGTTTCTCAAGACTGACAATGTTATTGCACACTAATAAAACCGAAAATCTTTCCCCTTACCACATGAGTTTTGAGCCACTGTATTTAAAATGCAGGGATCAGCCAATAAGGTTTTACTCATGAAGGTCTTTCATTAGTTTAAGATCCACGTCGTGGCCTCATAAGCACTCACTATTACAAAGGGACATTTTCAAGAACGTCATGATGATCATCAAGCTAAATTTTATGTTATCAAAGAGCGATTGCATATTTTTAGAGCGCATTTTCATTGATTGCATTAAAAATCCCCCATAAGAACCTTAAAAACTAGCGATATTCAGCTAATTTAAATTTTTTTTTGCATTATTGGAATAATTACATCGATTGAAACTTGTTCATCGCAGTTACTATTCCGTTGGTTCACTGTTTTACCAGAATAGAACTTCCAACGAAATCTGCAGTTGTTTGGAACCGACATGGGCGGTTGTCATGTCATCAAATAAGGCTTGACTGAAGTACCGTTTTGCACACACCTAAGCAAAGATATTCATTCATGAGGCATCTCCAAAAGTTGAAACCACGTTTGCAATTCTATTCCAAAACAGTGTATGCCTAGTTGAAAATTGCATCTGATTCTATTAATGAATTGACAATTTTCAGTAAAGAAATCAAATAGTAGGAAACGAAATCAAAATAAGTCTAACACAACAAGTTCACAGTCATGGATTTGTGAGGATGCTGTTGCATTTTGAACAGGAATAAATGGACAACTGTAAGCCCTGCTTACTCTAGCCAAATTTTACTCTTCCTTAATGGTGGCAAGATGCCCTTCCAAACTTGACATTCGAATTGATTTTAATGCTTGAAATACAGAAGATACTGCCACATTTTCAACACATGATTGCCTGTTATGTAAACTTCGACGTTCACCTTGGGAAACATCATTTTAATAATGAATTATCTTTGAAAGTTCTTGCAGCCATTTTAAATGGCTACCTGTTATCATAATGCAGACAGGCATCGAAGACTCCAAATCGGCAAGCAAAACGGAGCTCATCTGCTTCGCATTTTTTCATTTTTTTCTGTTATAGACAAAAAGTTACTTCATAGATGTAGCATGATGAATGAAATTCATGATCGGCTTCAATAAAGTGAAGCAATTTCGGTTGTATTTGGACTCGTTCTAAATGCGCAAAGAAAAAGATAGATTTCATGACGCTTTTGCATGATTTGCCCAATTTTATAGTAGATATTATTTCATTGTCACTTCTATGTTTATTTTATTGGAATAGAATGGACAATATTTGTTTAAAATTTGACAAAGCGCTTACAGTTGTCGACACCTCCAATATTACACATGTATGAAATCTCTGTATCAAAACTTAGTGGATTAAGGTGGACATGAGATACATGCGACTAATTAGAGATGCTCGCAAATAGACGTTGTGCATACCAAAATAATTAGGTCTTAATGAACGTCATTTATTTATTTCAATGTTGGCAAATATGTTACTGAAGTAAGCCTTTTTTAATTGTGGATTATTTGCTTTCGACTACTTCGAAAGTGCAATCACAGTAAATGTAGGTTGACATAACTTTCAGCTGAATTCTTCACACCTTCAAACCACTGCTTCGATAAATTTTCAAGTATCAAACCTTTTGAAGCCTATATCACAATTACAATTTTAAGTGTTGACAAGTGAGACTGCCAATTACGTATTCTAGTCCCGCATTTTCTTGGTTTTTTGGTTAAATATTTTACTACATATTTACCTTTACCTTGGCAAATTTTGAAATGAATGAATTCACATACCGCAGCACTTTTTTCTCAATTTAATATAGTTTCCTAGAATTTCAATTTTCATTTGCATTGATTCAATCAACAAAATTAATCAAATTTGGTTTGCTCCTGACCTGATTTTCCTATTGCTTTTGTCAGCTGATGGTGTCGAAAATATTCCTCTAAACGTTATTTGTGTTAATTGATTTTAGAAAGAATATTTCTAGACCTCATATATTCAGCCTTTTTATTTTCCGCTATGGTAATCTCTACATTTATTAGTGACGAATTTTATGCAGCTTTTCTTGTAAGCTTTGAACTCCGTACGCCTTAGCCTTGAGTTTGCCTGAATTGATGAAATAATTTTTTTCTACCAAAATGTTGACTCTTACTTACTGTTATTCATATTAATACAAAATTTTCCATACATACGTATTTTTGGTGTGATTTAACACACACAGTTTTAAAGCTTGGAAAAAGGCCAGAATTTCTAGATGGTCAACATTAGTTATCAGCGCAAGCGTAATAAACAAATGAAGTAAAATTAATTGTTGTGTGCAATAGGTATCAAAATAGACAAGAAAATCAACCCCGATTTTTCAACAAAGTCTTGGAATTGAGAGGTACTTGTCATAGTAAGAATCTCATTGAATTGTTCTATTTAAGTTGTCATGTTAATTCAAGATGTAGCTTCTGGATCTCTTTCCACCAAACCATCGTTTTCGAGTGATACACTGACAATCGAAGTCACATGATATATGGAATATTACTTTTAAATATCTGCTCTATTCACAAGCCTCTCGGGTAGACCAATACGCAATCGTCTTATGTTCTCTATACAACTGCCTTCCCTTTCCATTTTCTAAGACTAAATTGAATAATTTTGTAGTCAGTATGCACCACTTTCTGCAAGATAGGCTGATAATCTAAGCGCTTGAGTCAAATTATTATTGCATTGAAGTGTAATTGAAAATAATTTAAGAAGTAACCAACTTTGATTTTGTCTTCAATAATTTTATCTTTCTTACACAATAAACAATTATTTCATGAATGACCTTGCTGTGCATTCCAATTAAGGTCCTTTAGCAGAATGAGCCTGCTTCAAGCAGGCGATTTTATGCCTTTTATAACTTATAAGTAAACTTATGGATCCTGTTTACGAAAAATTGACAAAAAGACAGACTTGAAAGTCAAAAAATTTAGAAGAACAAGCTGTGCTTTCCGACGGTAGCGTTTCATAAATCTAGTCCTTTCTCTAACATATGGCTGCGAATCTTATGTTATCTTTACTATCCTATTCGAATTTAATGCAATCGTAGTATTCCATTTACTAGATAAGATGACCTAGTGTGAATTCTAAAGAAGGTCTGCAGATATCCATGCTCAATCAGAACACTGTCAATTGGATGCACAGGGCTTTAACTTTTATCCAGATGACGTCCCATGAATTTTTGTCTGCAATAAAATGTCCAATAAATTTCAGCCTTTAAATAATCTACAAGACTAATAAACCAGAAAAATAGCCACATTTATGGTATTTGTTTTGTTGTCTTGTTAAAATTAAGATCCACATGTTGAGATGATGTTTTGATAGCTGATTTTACGTACTTGGAAAGCATGCGTAAATGAATCAAAGCTTAAATACGTGCATATTTCCTTGATATGCTAAATGTTTTTCTAATAAAATTTCGATGTTCAAAAAGAAGCAAATTGAGGCTCTATGTTACAAAAAGTCATCTCTGCTTGCATTTGTTCCTTACGTGTGAATTTTTAAATATTTTCCTTGCGGAATTGAAATTGAGTTTGGGTTGCCAGGAAAAAAACAATTGGTAATCATTTACTTAGCATTTAATAATTTCAATAACTTCGTACTTGCCTATTAATTTATTTACAGGAAATTTTAGGACTTTCAGTTTTGCTTCCTTAAAAAACTTAAGCTAATTCAATTACTCAGGATTGCATTGATGGATAATAAATACTAAAACTGAATTTTAATAGCCAAGTACAAGCTAATTATAAAATATCGTAGAAAAAAATTCCTAACCTATAGCCCAGTAAAATTTTATTCTGTTAACTAAAATAGTGCTTTTTCAAAGTTAAGATAGTAATGAAATATCTGCTTTTGAAAGTGCAATAGCTTATGAGTTTAAAATGCAATGGACTCCATGAATGATAATTCCGAATTGAGTTTTCACTATTTCAAATTTCAACAGCAACTCTTTGTCAGCTGAAGCAACGCTCATGCCAGTTGTTTCAATGGTGACTTTGTTATTGAGCTCGGTTGCATAGTTCATTGAGCATCTTCAAAAAAAGATGTTATAGTTTGTATAATTCTAAAAAAAATTGTATTATTTAGTGCATAATAGGTCTGCATTTTGGCAATAACCATTTTACAGTGATCGTACTGAATCCAGTAAAATCAACGTCTTTACAAATGTTGAAAAATTATCATTCGATTTGGATTTCATTGGTCTCAATCACTGGAAGATTGGATTTGGATAACCCAAACTGTAACTGTTCCGGCTGCATAGGTTGCCCTTTCTTAAATAGCATGCTTTATATCTCAATCAAATGCATGAATCGAGCAGCCCTTCCGTCAAAGGCTAACGGTCACAGTAGTAGAATCAGTAAGAAATCGGGGATGATTAGACTCGTCTAGTTTCTGATGTATTAACATTAAATCAATCAAATCTTCACCTAGGTCTGGCATATTTACAACAAATAGAGATTTGAACTTCTTCACGAAAACAAATAGTTTTGATTTTGAGGATAGAAATTTATTTTCATTAGTTAAATAGCTAAGCCTTTTACAGGCTTTGTGAATTACTCACTAATTTTTTAATAAAATGCATTACATTTCCTTAAGCTGCATGAGTGCTGTGTGTCATTTAATTTTAGGAAAATATTGCTCTTTTAAAGGAAATTCGACTAGTTTCGAACTCCTAGTTGAGAAGAAATATAAAGGACTAGGAAGCCATATTTTTGCATTAATGCAGATGATAATTTTTTTCTTCTAAAAAAATAAAATTTCACTGTATTTATGTCAAGAAACATCTAAGTAAGAAGGTATTTATACTGGATTCCCTTTTAAAAACGCATGCTCTTCACTAATTTGTTCTTAATTGAAATAAACCTGATTTAATTTACGAAGAAAGCGTAAAATTTTTCATATAATGAAAGATTCCTTAAAAGTTAATTCTGACGTCTTACCGCTTATGGTAAAATTATTAGTTACTCTCAATGCTGAACCTAAAGTCTGATTTAAGCAATGTTGAACAGCCCATTTCATTCAGTGAAACTGCTGCTCTAAGGCCGTTTTGCAAGTGAACTTACAAGACAGTCACTAATATTTTTAACTAATTTTTTGTCGTTAACTTACAGGAAACTAGCTAACACTTTGACTTATGGCACTAAATTTGAGATAATTTTTACAGTTCTGTTCCAAAACATCGCAAGTCTAGCCGGAAATTCTAGTCTTTTGAAGCAGCTTGCACATTTGTTTACTGGGCATGAAATTTTAGTATGGAACCTAAAATTAAAACTTATGAACCAGAGTGTATTGCAGTAACTGCATAATCTTTGCAAATATCATAGACGTGAGCAAATCTGCCCCTTTTTTTTGAACAGATTCAAACGGATCTTTGCAAGTCGAGTCAAACTTGCAGTGTTGGGCTTATCTTTATTTATGGCCTCAAGTGCATCAATTCAAAAGCTTGGATGGCAAGAAATTCGGCGGCCTTCTTAATATGTGTATGGTTGGTGGTTGCAATTAGACACTCATCTTGGAAAATAAGTAGTTTTGCTCAAACAATTACCCCGTAAGTGGGTTCAGCCTTTATTTTTGGCCTCAGGTCATTTTGTGAAAAAAATTTCCTACAAACAATCCATCGGTTTAACAAGAACAATTTTCTTGTAGCATAAAAACTTAAAAAAATAAATTCAGGCAAAAAGAGTAAGGCGCTAAGAAGGCACACTGTTAATCTTCTAGAGCTTTAGATTTAGCTTTTTGAACTTTTGATGCCTTTAGAATTTGCACTCCTTTAAGTTCAGTTATTTCCGAGGCTAACTGCATGGTAATGGTTGCAAAGCAAATGTTTTAGAAATACTCATATGCTTGTGTTTGAACCATTTTAATTTCGAATTGATTGCAAAGTAAAAAATGCTATGCAAAAGCTTGTGCTTCCAGTTAACTTGTAAAATCAACGCTAAAAACGATCAACTGATAATCAAAATGTAAAAATAAACTCGTTTAAACTATCAAAATGAAATCTCGAAAAAGACCACATGACTGCAAAACCTTTTAAGTAGTTTTCCTAAAGTGCATAGAAATTTCCTATTACCAAGTAGTTCCACAACCTGTTGCTGCATATCTTGCATGTTTAAGTACAAGACTGATATAGATTTACTGACTGCAATGCATTAAAACTTCAACAAATTCAGTTAAAACACGCAAATTTTTTTCAGGTCTTACTTAATTTTGAGTCTACATTAACATGTCAATCACAGAATTTGAACAAATTGTTTTGACATTTTTCTTTGGAATTGTAGTAGTACTTATTCTAATGTGAAAAAATATCCGTAGAAGTATTCTGATGTTTTATGGACGTACAAATAGACAGAACTTGATCAAAAGTACTAAATGCTTCGTTTGATTTTAAATTTTTATACCAGAAAATCTGCATTACTCGTTAAGTAGAAAAAAATTTGCATTAAATGAATCTTTTCAAGCCACTGAGAAAAATCATCTTAGTAAGTGAAAGTCATTTAAGACTTATTGTTGCTTTTATTCAGATAAGTAGGCATTACTCCTCAATATCAATATATGATATTTTGCTTGTTGAATGTTAGAATGGCAATTCATAGTCGAGAATGGCATATGAGTTTGAGATTGTATGGGTGGTTGAGTTTACTCATTTACTTTGATTCGCCTGATCGCCCACGCAAAATAGACAAATTTGGTATTTTTTTTGACGAATTTATTTATTTTTGAATATTTCAAGCATTTATATGAAGCACACGATTCTTTTTTTCTTCAATTGCATTCCAATCCTGTGGAAACAGATTGGTCATTTTATTGCAATATGCAAGCAGTCTAAATTTTGAAAAATTCTATTTTTTGACGAAGTAAATGGAACCCAGTTTAGAATAATGTAGGCAATTTTTATGAATTTTTCATTTATTATTTTGACTGCGGCGTCCTACGTATTGTCTTTTTTATTGAATGTGACGCGAAACTGACTGTTTTTTTAGATATGCTTTAATCCAGTTGATTAACTGAGTCACAGATTTTTTGTTATTTTCTTCAGGTTATGACTGCAATTGTCTTGATACCAAGCGTTTAATAACAAGAAATTGAAGATTTTTTTGAAATTTAAAGTTCATGATAAATTTTAAAATAGGAAAGTCTGTTAAATTAATACCCCAAACATGAATTTTACTGCAAGATTTTGTTGTCTATCATTTAATGACATAAGTTTATTAGAACAATCATTTTGTCAGTTCCTAATAGCATACAGCCGCTACTGTCAAAGAAATAATTTAACAATGTGTACCAGCCCACTGGTTGATTAAGCAGTAAAAAGAAGCAGTCTATCAATTTTTAACAAAGTTTTATCGTGAAAATTTTTTTGCATGATTAAAACTGCGCTCATTTTAATAAATGAGTGTTTTCAGAAATGAAACTTAATAGCAAAGGATAGACTAAACCAAGTGTTGTTTCATCGAGCAATTTTATAATAAACGAATATCCATTTACAAACGCAACAGAACGGCTAGTATCACAAAATGTCAACAGTTAACCAAACAAATGTAATATAGTGGAAATAAACATCGTTTTATTTACCAGATTCAGCAGTTTTAGCATCTCTAACATTTACAAATGAACTTCTGTTGAGAAAAGAAGCCCTAATTGCCTCACAATTATATATAGGTGTAGGTAAATATTTGTGCATATGACGTATTGTAAATAAGTTTAATGAGTGGTGTACAATAAACATCACAAGAACACTTTACAAATTTTTGAAACAGATAGGGTTCAATTTGCTAACTTAAGTTGTGTCAAACAGCTTTGCTCATTGCGGCGTCTGTTTCTGATTCCGCATTCACTGTAGCATAATAAGCATCACACTTGAAGATTTTTATCGAAGAAGACTTTTGAGATCCCCATTAGTTATTTTTGACTCCTCTTTTCGAGCCTAGTCGTTATTGAGAAAATAATTTAAAATGACACGTGGTTTAACCTCCACGACAACAAACTGGGTTAGTCGGTAGATCAACTTAATTTAGTGACAAAAACAAATCAATTTGAATTAAATTTGATAGAGCCTTGAGTATTCTTACAAATCACAGTTTTTATGTGTTTATCGTTCCATTAAATAAAAAAATTCTTCTCTTTGTGACTGCATATTCATCCCTTGTAAAGTGTTAGCCCAAAAGGAAGAAGCGTAGGCATGGCATTTTCACAGCGAATCATCGGACCGTTTAGGGCCAGGTATCTTGGTTTAATGCCAAGATAGTAAATGTCTGTATTTATTCGATCGCACATTAGTCTTAAACAGCCATTTAATTTAACCAATGGAAGATTTTTATGAGTTTTATCTATAGCACTGTCTGCTGCAACGGTGGTTCTGATTGTATTTTGGTAAATATTATAAATAAAGTTAAAGTTAGCCATAAGCAGCAAATTTGCCATTTCTGGGGGCACTTGACCTGATTAGTAAGAAACGGTCACAAGTGTAATAGGACAACTGATTAAAAGAAAAATTCCTATTTCTGAAAATTCGCATTTTTCGAACAGGACTGATTTGGATAATCTTACGCGGGTATTTAAGACTTCAATAGTATAGTCCTTCTTGATCCAACAATATTGATAATCATTAAGAACTTTAAAACTAGAGACTTCTAGCATAGTATGTGAGAGGTATTTATCTAACTGATTCCGTATCACTTTCACTAGAGTAACAAGAGAGCATTTTTTGATGAACTTTTGCTTAGTAAATAGAATTAATAGTTCATTTGAAGGCCTCGCAGGTTTTTGATGGCTGTGTAAAGGCTTGGTCTGAAGACAGCTTACTAGAAAACAGCCGTAACATTTACCTTTGATTGAAGAGTGATATTTTGAGGATGCAAAATGGCATTTGTGATTGTTTGTTTCATCGATAGGGATTTCAATTTTCTACTACCAGATGGTAGACGCACACTCTATGTCAAGGTTTTTTCAATTGAAAACTACAAGGAATGGTGAGGTATAACAGCACGCACTCGTTATATATTCCACAAAGACTTCAAGCCATAAGTCCTTTACAGAAGATTGAATTGAATCAGACAGCGAAATTTAAGATTTGATTTAAATTTGAATTTCGATGATCTCCTAAAAGCACCAACAAATAAGGAGTGCTAGTACTCCTTCCAAATGATGGCTTCAACCACACATTTCATTTCTTTCCTTTTTCGTTTAATTAAATAAAAAATTGTTGCCAAACACATATTTTTTCTTTTTGTTACTAAGTTTTTGATCAAAGAGAGGGTACCCAGTTTTGTTTGCCTTTTCCCTGAGCCCATTTCCTGACAAACAAGGAAAATTCAACGCGTTTGTAAGCATTAGTTAGAATAAAAATTTGATATTTTATATGGAGCTTGCAAAGTTTTGTTTGAAACAATGTTTGTATTTAAATTAAATGCTTGAATCCATCGCACATTTCATTTGCGAAAAAACTTCAGTTCAATGTCCCCAGAGATGCAATGGATCTTTAAGGTAAAGTTGGCCCTATCGTCTGACATAACTCTTTTCCTTTATACTCAATGCGCTGCACGGAACGATTTCTGCAGCTAAATGCAAAGAAATCAACTACATTGAATGAAATACGACTCGAAAGGTCTAGGTTAGGTTAAGAAATAAGGATTCACTTTGCGTTTCCGAAATCGCTTTATCAAAATATGGGAAAAAAGAATGTATAAGAGTTAGGTGGTGATTAAATAATTTTCAAATTTTAATACTTTTTGGCAATTAAGTCCTTTTGATTTGCGCTCTATAGTCATTTTCAATCACTTACTTCTGCAGCTATTTCAGACAAATATTGCAGCTTTTACACCTTTTAATTCTGACAAAGACAAGGCTTTAAAATACGTCAAATTCACGCTGACGCCTCAAAAATGAAGGAACACAGTAATCAACAACCAGGTGTTACACGGTTGCAAGAATTTGTCAAGATTATATTAATTATCGTCATTCAGTTTTTTTTTTGGAAAATGCTCGCTTTTTACCTGTTGATAGAAAAATAGTTTATTAAATATTGTGATGTAATTAAAGTGCGTGACGATGAAGGTGCATTAGTTTATGACGCCGCATGGCGATGATCCACCTTCTGAAATGGTCCAAGGCACATTTAGTATTTGGCCCATGTTACAAACAAATGGATTGCAATGGTGAAAAAATGCTGATAAGTGCTTTGATCTAAGCACTTGCAATAATGACGAATTGTCATTTTATAATGCCCATTACTTTGCAGATCTTTGATTGCAAACAAAAATTTATTTGAGGCTATCGCAGACCTAAATCTGAACATTAGACATAAAAAAAGCATTTATTGAAAGCTAAAAACCGCAATTGTGAAATATTTACACATAGAACTATGTTTAGACCAAACAGTACTTAGACACAGGCCATCGTGCAAGGAAAAAAGATTGGCATATGAATGGATTTTACATTTAATATCGGCAGATAGCAGAAAGTTTTAGCAGATGACAAAATTAATTTATCTTGATGAACTCAATTGTCACATCCAATTTATAATTTTAATTGCAACTTTCAATGAGTTGAAATGACTGAATACTTAAGCAAACGATAATAGGTCTACCAGTAAAGCTTGTAACATTTTATCCTTAATTATGTAACTTCAGGTGCTATCAAATTAAACGGGTATTCCGGATAAACAGGCAATCAAAGAGACACTAACATCAGAAACTTTTTGAGGCACATATTTATTCAACCAAAAATTAGAGACACGATTTCAACTCATGCAAGCCAATTTATTGTTTTAAGCTAAAGTCTTGCAATTGAACAGATAAACAGCTCTAAAAAATCATAATTTTGGCATTTGTTTCACGCTCAAAGCAAATAAAATTGATTAAATATTGCCAGATTGAAAAAAAAAACAACTCTAAGAAAAATAGTGCGTGCCCCTGATTTCGGTAGAGGAAACAGTAAGATACTAAGAACCAGTTACAAATAATCATGGTTTTCTGTCAATTAAATTGTGTCGACTTCAAGTATCTATTCGCATTTCGTCTTCTTTGCTCCTTTGGATAAATAACAGAAAATAATTTCACGCATTAAATGAAAGTAGGTTCTTTGTGTATGTTGACATTTTCTCATGAATGCACTAATAATCTTGGGTTTTCAGATCAATGTACATGTATATTCAAAAGAGCACTGATATCTGATGACAACGAAAGCAAGTTTGGTAACTAAAAACCAGTATTGTTTTGAACAAACATTTTAAAAAGATGAGACCCAATCATTTATTTACTGAATTTATCATGCATTAGGTCTAAGCGAATTGATCATATAATCTCGACAGAATCATCTTGACTTACGCTTTTAATTTAAGTAGACCTTTAGTTATATGCACAAAGAAACTTACTGAACATTGAATAAATTTAAATAAGTGCTTCCAAGAACAGAAATAAAAAAAACAGGTGCTTTGCCAACCCTTGAGCTCTCAGCTTAGGTGCTTGGCGAAATTCTGCATCCCCATAATCATTTATGCTGAACATAATGTAATAGTTCCTTTGTTATCGATATATAGAGCATTCTCCCTAAGTAAATATTAAAACGAAAATGCAATAATATTAACTTTACTCCATAAATGTCATGCTTTATATGCTGTACATACCAACAAGATGTCCATTTACTTTAAGGTTAATGTTTTATGCTGTCAATCTGAGGTGCGAAGCAAAATGACAACTTGCAAGTGAAGACATAAAAAAAATTTTGTCCATTCATTCAGAGAAATCATAACTTATTAATAAACATTAATATAAGTATTAGTAGAAGTAGTAAAATATTACATGCTGCAACCTTTAAAATAAAAAAAATTACAATATTCTGTTAGTTTCACATGATACATAGGTCAGAAAGATAAAAATCCGTTTCGAAATCACATTACTTAACAAAAAGTCTTTAGTTTTACCTTTAAAAGAGTAGTTAGTTGTCATTTTTGGCAGCCAAGGTTGCTTAATACTTAAGCATGCAGGACTCATACAATGCAGTCAGCCGTTAAGATGGATAATGTCTACAGCAATGGCTTATTTTGGTCAGATATTAAATACTTATATCAGTGGCTAAGCTTATGTAAGCTTGCACAGGCAGTTAAGTAGAAAGTCTGTAAATTTTTGCTGGTTTTGGTTAAATTGTTAAGTCGTTACCCATTTCTGATTGCCCCGAAACTGCATAATTTGTGGAAAGTAAGAACACCTATCTTTACAAGGAATCGTTGCAAGATTACACTAAGGGCATGAGGAAAGATGCTTTTCAACGAAAACGTCAACCGAATATCTGTTATTGCCTCTATTTACAGTATAATAGCCTCATAAATTAGTTTCCATTCTATTGTCTGGTTATACAAGCAGTCAAACATTTTTATTTTAGTTGCAAAGCTATGTTTAAGAATCGTAAAGTCAGAGATCAAGGATGTCCTTTATAATTTGCATATGATGTTAAGTGGTAAAAAAATTTTTTTTAGAGTTTCAAACCCTATAAAATTAGTAAATCTATAGATTTATCTTTTAGATTAAGCATTTGGTCAACACATTGCCTTTATTATTTTTCACTGGATATCAAACACAATCCTGCCATTCTCTTTCCTTTCACACAAGCCTCAAAATAAGAGAAAGCTGATGAGTTACGATATCAGGGCTTCACTGTAATTCCACCCGTTACTTTCACAGCAAAATAAAACAACTGCGTCTTTGAGAAGAATGCAAAATAATCAAATTGGTAAAATAGTGAAATTTTACAATCTTGGACGTTGATTGGGATTTATGCAACAAATATTAGCTAAAATAAGGTTCACAACTTTGGAAAATCGCAAAGTTATTCCAACTGACTGAATATTTGCCCGGTGTGGATCTAAACTTTTCAGAGTTGCAAACACATATTCTTTCAGTTTGACAGTCTCTGCAAATAAGACTGCCGAAATTGATGAATGATGGATAAAGGGGAACTCACCGGATCTCAGGGAAGTCGTTATTCAAGTATTTCAATCGCGAATCTATCTTAAGCAGATCCATAAAATCCACTTAGTGATTATAACTAATAAGAACTAGATCTGTAGTGCACATTTCACTAAGAGCCTCTGATGTTGCTGTTATTGATAACTTGAATATTTAAATTACTTGCATTCATTTTTTAAGTTACAGCAGGATTCTAATGGCTTAATTTTTTGCCAGTCCGTCCAGCATTTGCGGAAAAACTTGTCAAAATATATATCTAATTTGTAGGAGAAAGCATTATAGGACTCATTGACTATTAAAATATTTCAGTAAGTGCGCTTCCCGTTGTTGGTACAATTTAAAGGAAAAGTGTTTTTTGTTAAATAAAGCTTGAAGTAACAGCCTACTCATTGTGAAGGAACAGCAAGTTATCTTTCTCTGCACTTAAGCAATTTACTCGATAACACAAGGACTTGAAAGATAAACTTTTGCTTAGAAGGCCTTGAAAATTAACAAAATCACAAGATTTTGGAGGTCAAAAATCAGATGATCTACTTCTCAAAGGTCAAAATCGTCCTTAAGTCATACCAAGTCTCATAAAATTTGATTAAGAAGCTTTTAAAGCATTATTAATGTTTGGCGTGCAGCATGTCTACCATTGAAAACGATCCTGAAGGACCATGAAAGTTTCAAGAAGACGTCAAGTATTCCGTCAATTCATGCTCTGCTCCTGAACGAAGGCTACAAAGTTTCGCAAAGTTTTTAAAATTTGCTTGCGAAATTTCAAATCAGCAATCAAGTCTTAAATCAGTCCAATTTCGTAAAAAAAGTAAAATTTTGATTCGTACTAATAACAAGAATGACGATTTTTCGACATTATTATATAAACTGAATCTATATCTTTTGCAGTAAATTGAAAAAAAACCTTAGAGAATTTGCCTTTGACTGATTTAAGTGCATAATTTATGAAATGCAATGAAATAATTTGATTGTTTATCAAAAGAGCGTCAGTGCGTAAGATGCAGGCAAATAGATGTGTGAGAGGTAAGATGAGTGTAAATACATATAAATCAAGAGCATTTATTAAAAATATAACAGCTGGTATTTACTTGTTGCTTTCGAATCGGCACAAGTAAGCAATGAAGTTTAAAAAAAGTAGCCCAAGCCTATGCATTTAACAACTTTTCTTCTATTAGGCCCCTAAATTACAAGGAATTCCCAGTGCTACTGTCGAATTGAGCTAAGTATTCAAAAATGCAAATATCAAATAACTGATTGCTCTTATTCAATCTACCCGGAAGCAAAGAAAGGTGAATTTGAGATGCAAAATATTAAGCTTTGTGGTATTATTTATCTTGCCATCATATCGTCGAAGATCTGCTAAATCAAAGCCTTTCAAATTTTCATAAATTAGTGCAAAATTATATAAAAGTCTCCCTTTTTCTGAAAATATTTTCAATGTATTTTGGCTTAAATATACTAATTTGATGCGGTGATCATTATAGAAAATATAATTTTTCACGTCCAATATGAGTTACATAAACTAATGATCACTTTGGTATTGAAAAGAAGCTGCTAATATTCTTAAACAACATGACCACAAACGATTTTACATCGTTAATGTAAAATGACTGCTACACTTGCCTTTTCATTATTAATAAAGCACTTGTACCCGTTTCCTAGTTTTAACCTATACTCAGTCAATTAGGCAAAAATTTTGAATAACGCAACTAAAGCAAAGCTGGTAATTAAGAATTACTTTTCTTTTAAGCTAACAACTAGTTGAATTGCTATTTAATTATGATTTTCGGCAACAAAATCGAGAGTTAGATGCAAGTCCACAAATAAATCTAAGCTTTTAATAATAACATGCAAAATGAAGCTCAGCTCTTGGTTTTGCTCGCTTTTGAAAGACATCTCAAACTGTAAATCAGTTTGAATCACCAACAAAACGAAAAACTACTTCTATTTCTTGTTATTATAAGATTTCATAAACGTTGTCGCATTCCATTGGTTTATTTGCTTTAATTATTTAGCTTTTATTGTTATGCACTTCTAGGGAATTTCAGCCGTTCAAATCAGCTAGAATCGCCAATTTATTGTTATCAGAGGTTTTGAAATGGTATTAAATTGCAATCTACTGAAGGTGAATTAGATCTTGAGGTTGAAAGGCAGTGATTTGTATTCTTATTTGGTATTGGACAAGCAATAGTTTTCTTCAATTTTGCCGTTTCAATTAAAATATTATCTACGAAATGAGAAGCTCTTATAAGCTGACAGAGAAATGAATATCATTACGTTTTGGTGAAGGTTTCAATAGCCCCCGTTTTATCGAACTCTTTTCGATTTATACGTGCACCATTAACAAAAGCGTACTAATATCATCTAATGTATCTGCTTCTGAGCATCAGATAAGCAATAAAGATACCTTCAAATCTGATAAAGTTAATACTTTCATAGATATTCGGGTTATTTCAGTGTGATTCTAGCTAAAAAATTTAGCATATTTTAAACAATCTGTGCACTTTTGTCTACAAAATTTCAATATATTTTCCAAAACTTGATCTCACAACTTCCTATAATGAGTTGAAGTTACATAAACGTCACAAATATTTCGAACGAAAATATTGCAGTTGTCAACATTATGGAATTTTACATTTTATTTTTGACAGCAACAGGATTGTTCTCTTTTTCTTCATTTATGTTGATACACCCCTTTGGAATTGATATGCAGATTGTCTCGAAGGCTTGAATGACAGGAAATTCTGCCCCATCCCGATTCCACGTCAAATTCTAGTGTGAAATTAGGCAGTCACATTGAGACTAACGTAATTTTAAAAACAAATTACTTTTGAAAGTATTTTTTAGTTCTTACTTCCATAAACACCGAAATAGCGAACAAAACTAATACTTTTTACGAATTTCATTTCCTTAATTGCGTCGATTTCCTGCAGATGCATGCTTATATACAGTGCGTCAATGAAATTCCGCCGACTCAAGGCAGTTCAGATCATTCAAACACGCAAAATTTTTTTATTAACCGAAAATTCGACCGATATCTTGATGTTACACTTAATGCTGTTTATTTCTGAATTCCTTAGCAAATACAATAACGATTGTGTTTGCTAAGGTATAAAATGAAAGTTCAAAATATTTTTACAAACCAATACTCCTTCCTTTGGAGTTTTAGTTGATTTAATTTCTATTTATAAAAAAACACTTGATTCAAAAAAATATTTAAGCTTTTTCATATCTGTTTAGCTAAGATGACGCAATGCAAATAAATTAAAAGAAATGCCGACAGCTAGCTTACACATTTATTAGCTTAACAGGTCAAATTCTTTCAACGTTTCTAAATGAAGTTTCGAGAAAGTGGGCTGATTAGTTACTAGTGCCGAGATTAGGATACAATATTCAAATCAGCTGAACACGTTGACTTCGAAAATTGCTAGTCAGTTTAAATTCATCCACTTGTCCAAATTGCAGTTAGACTGCTATTGAAATAGTTCACAAAGAGAATATGTTTAATATATTGGGGACTGTCTGTTTAAGCAATTCTTTCATGTTCACAGCATAGTTCAAAATATACAGAAAAAGGTTGAGTCAAATTTTATGAAAAAATCTTTTCTTTGCCTAAGATGTCACAAGCCCATGCTTGAATCCAAAAGCCTCAACAGAGGTGTTTCTGAATGTTAATCAAAATGATGCACAATCATGGAACGCTTCGATTTAAAGTTTCTTTCAGATTTTTGCGTGAGCAATATGCCTCTGTACAGATTATAGCTTGTCACATCAAACAATCAAGCTGATAAGATGCCAACAATTTAGTTAGGTTGAATCATTATTTACCATGCGGTCTGACTTAAACTTAGGGCTGACAGGATCACATGGGCATTTTTACCACCACTTTTCCAGATTTTGCCCAAATGGGAATACAGTTGTTATATTTGAAATCTACAGGTGATATTTGCACCTGCTGATTAGAATACACATACTCAAATCATGGCTTCTCTGAAGAAACAAGGGCCTTCTGCTTTTCCAAGCCTCTAGATATCTAGATAATTCATTCGGATTAAATAAACGTCTAATAGTGTTCAAAGTTTTTTTTGCTTTAGCAAAATGTATCAAACTTGTGAGCAGCAAAGGGGCAAATCTCATGTAGTCTGCGGTTGAGTGTGCTGCTTTGATTACTTAGGCTTCAGATAGCATTAAGTTTTCAATAAAAAAACCAACTTATTAAGAAATTTGGAGCAGTCATGTTCACATGAATAATTGAAATATCGAATGAAGAGTTTCTTCAACTGCATTCACAATAGTGGTAAGCAGCCGAAAGATCTCCGCTTGCAACTTGGCATGCCATTATGTCCCGTCAAAATTTTCAAAAATCTACATCATTTGAAATCCAATCACTTAGATTTCGTAAGAGCTGACTATTTTTACGAGCAACATATTATTAAATAAATCCCTGTCTTAAATGAAAAAAGAAGCTAATGAACCTCAAAGTATTTTCATTATTACAATGCTGGTCTTAGGTTTTTTAATAGAGGCAACCTATTTGTTTAATGACTTGATGTTTTCTGGAAAAGCAACACAAGCGGATGAAAACGAACAACACTTCTTTTAAGCAGATACCTAGTTTAATCGTAATTAAATCTAAAATTCCGATCGCAGGGTCTGAGAAGCATGTTGATGGATATGAAAGGTGAAAATATAGCCCTTCTTTTGATTGGACTAATTTCTCAAAAATATATCAAATTCTACCTAATAAATCGGTGACGAACACAAATGAGCATATTACACCAAGGATAAAACGGTTAGCAATACCTCGTTAAAAAAATGACAAGCAAAATAAGTTGCGGTAAATTACAACTGGTTTAATCATTAATAGTGTTTTGGACGGTTTTTTGAATAGCGCTATTTTATTGGACCATTTTTCAATCAATGAAAATTGCGTTGCTTTTAGTCAATGCATAAAAAAATTGCATTTGAGTAATTTACAAGCAATGCAAGAAATTAAAAATGATTAATGAATTCAGACTGTAGTGGTTCTGTTTGTCATAAAATTGCTTGTATTTGAACAGACCATCAACATTCTGATAACACAAATAACTCTTTCATATAATAATGTTTACACATCTTTTTTGTAAATGGGTCCAACAGGTTAGTTTGCTAAAGAAAGCAACCTTTATGTCATTAAGACCATGATCTTGGGAGATGCGTCAGTAGGAAATAAGGTATTAATAGAAATATCTGGTTCCAGATAGACTGCCAAATGAACCGATTCGTTTATCCAGTTGTAGTATTTCTACAACAACTGAGGGGTTAAGTCATGTTCAGCTGAACGGTTAGTTCTATTAGTGTGGATAGGATTTTGTCTTAAATCGCTCCATAGAGTGGTTTGTTCAATCAACTGCATATCAGCATAATGGTGCAGATAGCTCATGCAGTAAGCGGGGAGCATTCAAATCGTAAAGTTTGTATTTGATTAATATATTGTCACTACAGTGGGGACAAAGGAAACCGTTAATTCAGCCCGTGTAATCCATCACTAAGAAGAATCCGACAACTTGTGCAAGTGATACAAGTTACGTGATTGGTCTGAAAAAGTATGCGTTTAAGTTAATAGTAGTTAAAATAAATAATTTCAGCAATTGTTCCCTATTGTTTAGTTATTTTGCGCTTTCTTAATCTAAGAGTGTTACAAGACGCACGTTAAGTTTATTCAATTGCTTAAAAACGTAACTCTAGCTCTCCTTAAATCCAAGCAAATTTTAAATGATACAACTTTCAATTAATCAACCTCCTATTCTGCAGCCATTGTGGTGGCGGTTTTTTTAACTAATATTCACAATAAAAGAATTAAGCATATAAAACTAATTTATTGTTACTAATTTACACGAAATTAATGGAAAAACGGACTTGAGAGAATAAAGGATGTGAAGATCAAGTCGCCGTGTATAATAATTGCGTTCGATAAGTCTTGCAATGACTTCTACATATGGCTCTGAATTTGAGACGATCTTTACACTTCCATCTCGAAACACTCCAATCCTCGTTGAAAAGTCCACTTTCTTGAAACAGCTTGCACGCTTTTGTCTACTAGATTCAAAATTTTATGTTCTGATTAGAACTTGAGCTTACAACTTTAAAAATTTAGTCGCAACCATATAATCGTAGCAAACGTCTCGGATGACAATCTCACAGTCATTAAAATTACGGAATGGCGCTCCGTTTGTAACAGCAATAAACGGATACCTACACATTGAGCTAATGCTAGCATTGCTATCGTCCTCTCTATTCATAGTTATATATCCATTAAGATCCGATACGCGAATTGACTCAAAAGCCTGAACGACAAGAAATTCTGCCGCATCCTCAAAATACGTTTGATTGTCGCTTGAAATCGGACAAGAGCCTTAAGGAAAACATAAATTTTATGAAAAGTTACCTCTAAAAGCGTTTTTGTCATCAAATCTTAGTTTCAAATCTTTATCATCTCCTTGTAGACATGCATTGATGAGGACAAAATAATGCATAAAATTAAACGTTAACATTAAGATCATCCTCTTAACTGCACTAGTTGTTTCCAAAGAGACATCCTTATATAAACATAGACAGTGCGCCAATGAATTTCCTCCAAGTGTAAGAAATAAAATTAATTCAAACGCATTTAACTTTTTCATTAACTAAGCAAATGTGTTCAAATTTTTAATGGCTTCGTGCCCTTTGATAGTAAAGGCATCAAGTACAATAGCAATTGTGACTAGGTTCATTCTTTTGCCAGGCGAAAACGGAATAGTATAATCTTCTCCAGGCATTTTCAACGAGTAGCCTGTACTTTCTGAGTCTAAAAGTCTTAGCGAAAACAGTCTAGAATGTAAAGGAAAAAATAATTTTGAACCAGCGATTTCGTTTCAGAATTTAAAAGGCATGGTAAATGCCAAATATGAACAGCAATTTTTTGCTTGCGATTGACATAATGTGACTGCATTGGCTCGTTTGACACTTAGAAGTGCTTAACAAAGAGAAATCCTGACTATGCAAAAAAAATTTGCTGAACTGCCCGCATGCATCACTGGCCCAGAAGTATCTCATTATCCGTCAGAACGGTTGAATTGCATTGTTTGAGAGCTGCATGCTTAAGTAGTGAGAAAGCTTTTCTGCCACAAATGACAACTTACTACTCTTTCAGAGTTAAGAAAAGACTTTTTTGTTAGAAAATGCAATTCTGAAATGGATGTCTATCTCTCTGACTTAGGTATTTTGTGAACTTATCGAAATGTATTTTCTAAACCTTTCAAAGGTCACAGCATATAACGCTTTACTACTTATATTAAAGTTTATTTCAAATTTGATGAATTCTCTGAGCGAATGAAATGAAATGTGTGATGTTTTCACTGGCGATTTCGATGAATGTGTTCAAAGTTGGTTGACGTGTTCAATTTATCATTTTGCTTGGTGACTTAATGGGAAAGCAGAGAATATTAACACCAAAGTAAGTGAGCATAATAAATACAGAGCAAAGCCAATTAAATTGCTCTTTCGGGTTAGTATTTATTTAAGAATAACGCTCATACTATCGATAACAAAGCAATTAATGTAGTTTATGAGGGATTAAGGGTAATGGGATGCAAAATTTTGCCAAGAACCTAAAATGAAAGCTCAAGGGTTGGCAACGCACCTGCTTTTAATGTTCAGTTAGATTTTCTGTGCATATAACTAAAGATCTTAAATAAAAAGCCTAAGTCAAGGTGATTCTGACGAGAATAGATGATCAATTTGCAAAGCACTAACGCACAAATAATTCAGATAATAAAAAGTTGAATCTCATCTTTTCTAGGCTTTTGTTTAAAATAATATTGGTTCTTGGTTACCAGAATTGCTTCCGTCATGTCATCGAAAATTAGTGCGCTGTATAATAAGTATGTAAATTAATCTAAAACACTAAGACTAACACTACGTTCACTTAAAAACATCAACATACACAGGGAACCTTCTTTTATTTAAGGCAGAAAATCATTAACTGTCATTAATCTAAACAACCGTAAAGGACAAAGTTCGAACAGATGATTGAACTCAACACAATTTACTAGAAAGAAAATCATGGTTATTTGCATTCATCTGTAATGATCTTCATGTTTCATCCACTTAGACAGCTTCTTTTTTTATAACAAAGGCGCACATTAGTTCTCTAGGCATCGTTTTTTGTTCTAGCAATACTTATTTCAGTTTGTTTGCCGTGAAAATGTTTTTTATTTGCTCAATTGCAAGATTTTCGCTTATTGCAATTTAATGGCTCGCATAAGTTGAAGACGTGTCTCCAACTTTTGGTTGAATAAATATGCGCTTTAAAAGTTTCTGATAACAGAAGTACCTCAACCGCCTAGGTATCTGAAATACTCGTTAAATTTGATAGCATCTGATTTTACACAAGTAACGATGAAATATTTAAAGCTTACTGGTAGGCTTATTATTGTTTGCTTAAGTAAACTATCATTTCAGCTTATTACTTATCGTAATTCAGATCATAATTAAGCTGTGACAAGTGATTTTATCGAGATAATTTAGCCTTTTCGAGTACTAAAATTATCTGATATCTGGCAATATTAAATCGGGAGTCTATTTATATGCCAATATTTCCTCATCTGCACAATGGACTGTATCTGAGTGTCGGTTCGTCCGACTATTCGTTTATGCAAGAATGTCTCAAAACTGCCAAGTCAACATACGTTTCTAAAATTGTCTGTGATGTTAAGCTTTCTGCAAGTAATTTTGGTGTGTCTCATGCTAAACTATAGGTCTGCGATAGCCTTGAATGAATTTTTGTTGCAAAAAAGTCTTGGGCAAAGCGGCTGGCATTAAAAAGAAGAAGATTCCTCATCATTGCAGGTGTCAGGGTCAAAACATTTATGAGTAGTTTTTTTCGCTATCGCAACCCGTTTGATGTTAAAATAGGTTAAATATGAAAATGTACCTTAGACAACTTCAGAAGGTAAATTATCACCATGTAACCTCATAGACTATTGCACCTATATTGTCACACACTTAAACTACATCACAGTATTTAATAAACAAATTTTGTATTAACAGGTAGAAAGCGAGCATTTTTCTACAAAAATTGTGAACGACAATAATTTATATAATCTGGACAAATTCTTGCAACTGTGCAACACCTATTTGTTGATAAATTTGTTGCCGCAGTTTTGAGGCGTCAGTGTGAATTTTACGTATTTAAAATAACTATTCAAGCTCTTTTTAAAATATCAAAGTTTAATCCTAGTTTGCGCTTACAAAGATGTTGAATTTTTCTCGTTTGTCAGGAAATCGGCCCTTAAAAGGGCAAACAAAACTGGGTGCTTTCCTTTTTATCAAATGTGTAGTCTAAAATTAAAAGGTGCGCTTGTCAACAAGTTTTAATTAAATAAACGAAAAAGAAAATAAATGAAAATAAGTGATTGAAGCCATCAATCGGAAGGGATAGTAGCACTCCTTATTTGTTGGTGCTTTTACGAGATCAATTCAATTCAATCCTTAAATTTCGCAGTCGAAAGCGCTGTAGATCATTAGATTTAATTAGATCTTCGGTGACAGACTTATAACTTGAAGTCTTTGTGGAATATTCAACGAGAGGTTGTTGCTTTACCACACCATTTCTTGTATTTGTCAATCGACGACCCTTGACATAGAGTATGCGACGACTATCTGCTAGTAGAAAATTGCAATCCCAAACGATGAAACAAAAAAGCATAAATTCCATTGGGTATCCTCTAAATATCAGTTTACAATCAAAACTTAATTGTTACTGTTGGTTTTCAATGCGTTGTCTTCAGTTCAGGCCTTTACACAGACATCAGGAAGCTGTAAGGTCTTCAAATGAACATTAGATATTATTTTACGAAGCAAAATTTCATCAAATTGCTTTCTAATTACTCTAGTGAAGGTAATAACGAAGCGTTCAGATAAATATCTCTCAAACACTATGCCAGCTGTTCCTAGCTTCAAAGTTCTCATCGAATATAAACATTATTTTTTTCAAGTTGAACTATATCATTGAGGCCTTAAATACCCGCGTAAGATTTATTAAGACAATCATGTTCAAAAAAGCGGATTTTAAAAATGTTTTTTAAAGTTCCAAAAATACGAATTTCTCTTTTAATTGGCTGCCCTATTTAACTTGTGACCGTTGCTTACTAACCAGGTCAACTGCTTCCAGAAATGGCGAATTTTAATGCTTATGGCTTACTTAAACTGTACTTTATAATATTTAACAAAATATAATCTATACGTCTTACCGAGAAGCTGAGAACAAAGAGAGTCATAACTTCATTAAATGCATTGTCTGGAAAATATTATCTTCATTGCTTCGAGATCGGAACCACTATTGCAGTAGACATTACTATAAATAAAACATACAAGCTTCCATTTGTCAAATTAAATAGTTGTTTAAAGCTTGAGTGCAGTCGACTGAGCACAGCTATTTGCTATCTTGATGCAAGGCATAGCTGCTACGATTATGGCATTAAAACAAAATTACCGGCCAAAACAAATAGAAATTGGATAAATTATCGAAAAAAATACTGTTTGGTGCCTATAAGGGTGAAATAGATGGTTTATTCAACAATCTTGTACTACTCTGAGGTATCTTATTCAGTTTAGTCTACATCAAAAAAGTGAATGGCATATGGATCAAGAAATTTGGTTTACTCTTAATGCGTAGCTCTTTAAATCTTCTGTCAGGATCAAAGTATTAGTAGCATGGAATTTTCAGCTAGTTTCGAAGAATTTCAATAGAGTGAAAGACGATTTTACTCTCTTGCTGATTTTCTGCAGGAATTAGTTATGGGAATGATCTTTCTATTAGGCTGATCTTGCAAACTTTGTAAATGTCTAAGCCGGCCATGTAAAAAAATATTACTGCCTAAACCAAATTCATTTTTTCGCATTATCAGAAAACATGAACCACTTCTGTATAGCAGTGGGAATCACAAGCACCGTCGCCATAGTTGATCCAATTGCCGGTTTGAGGACAGTTACTTCCCCTGTTTTTTTGGGACCTGAGATCAATGACAACGTTAGTTCAAGAGCTTTGATTGTAAAATCAATTTGTATAGACTCCTGTTTACTCATTTTATCAAAATGGTAATGACAAAATCCCATTATGCCACTTAGCCTCGTTAAAGTAGGAATAAATATTATCATCATTGCGATTTATGATTTAAAATTTTCATTATGAGTTAACTTGAAGATACAGTTTTCCACGACAAGCCAGCCATTACAGAGTTTTTAGATATCTGTTGAATGATTGAAAAGGAGGCAAAAGTGGCAACCTTCAGGGATATGGATGCCTCGGCCACCTTGCACACATCTCATCTTCATATACCGGATATCTTGGAGAGCAAAGGCAGGAGAGCGGATTGGCCGCTAAAACCTACTTATCTCTAAGTTCGGCCTTTCTTTCATCTACACCTGACCTCGATTTGCCGGCATCGAATGATATGGGTTTGTAAATTTCCCAGAATTACTGAAACGGAAGATGCATATTAACTGTTTGATTCAAGTAATTGTACCAGCCAAGGAAACAGGGGCAGACCTAGATTTGAACACTGGAAAAAATCCTGCAAGGAAATCATCTCGAAGCAAACTGTTATCTATCCACTCCCACAAAGCAGGTGCTAAGCAGTTTCTAATTCCCACATTTCATCTCACGGCACCTATCCAAGAGGCAATAGACTTTAATTTGTGCTGTTCACATCAATTTACTCTTCAAAAGCGCTTTGAAGCTTTCGACGTGGGTTTGACCTGAGCATAAGTTTTTACTGTTATATGAACCCAAGCCACGTCGAATCAAAAAACCATTGGATTGAATGTCATTTAGAGGCCAAAGCGCGACAAACTTAAGTTTGCCCAGTTTAAAATGTAGAGATAAAGACTGGGTCAACCTTTGTGTGGCCTATGTTAGCCTTGATTCGGTAAATTTGCAGCAGCTTTTTATCCGTTCATGCGAATTCAAATAATGCCCCATCAGGCAAAGACGAGCTACATTGTTGCAGTTGATAAGGATTTCACCAGTATAAGTAGAGTTATTGGCTGCTTGCACAAGGCTAGATTATACGTCGATTGTACGGATAAATTTGTAAACTTATTCATTAGCAAAAAGAGCTCATTTCACGTCACTTTTTAAATTATACGGACAAAATTTCTTAATTGTGGGAATTCAGGTGCGGCAAGCAGGAATAACAGAGTTCTTTTTCGACTTAGGAAAGGTAATACCTACGAAAATGTAAACGTTACATAAGAGATTTTGCTATCGAAGATTACTGAAAAATTTGACCAAAGTTGGCTGGGTTTCGTCGTTAAAAAACAATTAATGGAAATTTGGCATAATGAATGGGTTTTCAAAACGCAAAGTGACCGCAGTGCAGATCTTGAGCCTAAGCACTGATTATCAAATACCTCATGGTTTGAGCGAAAGACGTTACAAGTAGCAAGCGGTCTATTCAAATAGAATCGTTCATTTGATGCTTCTAAAAGTGCTACGAGACTATGTGCCGCAACTAAATTAATTGCATTGGATATGTGGAATCGCGTATTGGGTCCTTAGGATTGAAGAATTCCGCCAACTGTGCTTGTTTATAAATAAAATCTCTAATCACTCACTTTAAATCGACGAATTCAAAAACCAAGCCGTAAAACTTATCTTATTTTCTTTAAAAAATACCACGTCTCCTGAATTTTCTCTCTTTCAGACAGGAAATGTGCTGAAAATCGCAAGATTTGATCACACACCAATGTGTTTTAATGCCATAGGTTTGCAGCATCTAATTGACCACAAAAGTTTCTGTTATTTTAGTCAGTTGGACTGCAGTAGATTTCACTTTTTATGTTTCTGTCGCAATGGATTCTGAGTACAAGATGGCAGCCCAAAGTCAATGCGTGCTTAATCATTGAGCACGTACGCACAATCTGGCAGCGCATATCCAGGTATTAGTATGCTCATCCGAGTTGACTAAAGGTCTTTTTTCAAGCTTGAAAGCGCTAAGACATTCTTTAGATTCAGGATAAGGCACTTACCCTCAACATGTACATAGCCTTGAATTCGCTTTATGTTTCGCATCCACTTCCTTTTCTTCTACTCGTGAAGAAAACCAGCACAATATTTCTTCTGCAATTAAGTGATAAAAGCTAACTATGTGTCAAATCATTACTGGCATTTACTGCTCAGACATCACTTGCACTGATGTGAAATTCAATGTTTACCTTTCGTTGAACCACATACACATTTAAATTTCACCTATATGCGTTACCGAAGATCAGAAATGCAGAGACGTAAGGGATCTGTGATGCCCATGGAGGTAATTACATAATTGACAACAAAGTCTTCTAGCTCTTGCCCCTAGCATTGTTGTACTTATGGACGAATCAGCCGTGAAGGCATTTAAACTATCAGAAAAGAACTTATGCTTCAAGGTTCTTCAAGTTAGCCTTGTTTTAAGAACACCTGGAATATGTGAGACGGCGATGTTGAATAAAGTTATTTTGTCGGGATTTTCTAGGAGAAGTTTATAAGTTAGAAATTCAAGCTTAAAATTTCCCTGGTCTTGCACTCCTACAATTTTTTTACGACTTTTCGAAATGTACCAGGGCAACTGTTCATTAATCAAAGGCACGAAAGTGCATCGATGATAAGCACTCGAGTCTAAGGAGGCTTTAATTCAGAGCGTTTCAGTATTACTAGGTTAAATTACTGCAGATAGATATGGAAGGTTTGATAGAACAGATGAATGTTTTATAGGGCTGAGTCAATCCAAATTTAGGGAGGCCAATTTTTATTGTCGTTGAGATTTTACATTCATACAGTATAAATTCGTAGTAAATTAAGGTCCATTTACCATCCATATCAGTTAAATGCTTGCCTTAATGTGCCCATATTAAGTAAAATTGCCAAGGCAATACCAAAAGGGGTGAAATTTGAAGAACTAGTTCATTATGCGCATTCTGAATGTGATAATCCTTTTCTTTTAAACAAAGATTTGATTTGAACCATCGATCACTGATAAACAAGTGAGTACCAGTGTGCGGTTCCTTTCTGGAAAAGTGTCAAACTTTATCAGTACTGGCTAACTTGACTGGCGCTGGATCTGACATCTTCATCTTAGCACTAGCGAAACCTTTTATTGAATCCAAACCATAAAAAAATACTTAAATGCAGACACTGAGTGTTTGTTCTTATACGTAACCTCAAAGTTGGCGCAACCATTGGATGAAATACACTTCCAAGGTAATCTCCTGCTAAACCACATTTAGAAAGAATAATAACTTGGTGGAGTTAGTTCTATTCACACTTACGGGTTCAAAACCAAAGTAGTTACATTTCAAGGTCTGGTCGCTTTTGGTCTTGTGACACTCTAACGAAGCGCTTTAGTTAAAAAGTACGCTGGCAGTAGGTCAAGCAGGCCTCGCTCTCTTCTGTATCCAGCAACTATCCTGCTCAAACGACAACTTAATATTATGAATGAGCACTTAATGATGGCATCCCCGTTCCATATCCGTAGAAGTCTTTCCAATTTAATTTACTATGAAACCTCCATTTTCAGCATCTTTTGAGAAAAATATTTGCTACTGTACAACTAATCGTCCTCGCCTTGTGCAGTGCCTGAATAGTTACTATTTCAAACTTAACATCTGAAATTGGCCATTTCGATAGATCTGCGATATTTTGTGATTGCGCATTAAGCTGTAAAACTGAACAATATCGCTGCAGTACCATTTTACTTCGATGCACTGATCCATTCTTAAGTTAATTTTATTTTTCTCATTTGGGACCATCCTTTACTGCGCATTTATTGATGGGGTCAAGAAAATTTAAACTTTCTCTTCTGTCAAATCACCTATTCGAAAAAAATAAATGTTTTGATTGTAGATTGTCCAGTCAATACTTGATTATCAGGCAGGATTCAGGAGAAAATTGTTTTTATGGTCTGAAACAATGAGCAGAAGCTTTGAATTTATGCCATTGTCAGAACAAGTAAATCCAGATAATCATCATCAGATGATGAATCCAAGACAATTTTCGCCTAATAGTTCGCTTTCTACTTCAAAGTTACTAAATTAAAATAACCTTTTGTCCATTCATTTCAATTTTAATAATTCAAAAGATACTGAATCATTGAAGGAACCTACTAGAAAAGTCTCCATTCGATATCTACTCATTTTTTGAAGACTGCGCACATTTAAACAAAAAGTAGTAAGATTCTGGTAAGCAAATAAATGGTTTTCCAACAAATTCATACGAGAAGGTGCAAAAAATTAATGATAATGATAAATTTGCATCAAATTTACTATAGCTGCGTTTCACTGGCAACTGCACCATGGATACTAATTTGGAAAAGCCCTGCTGAAGTACCATACGCAACAACTCAAGCGATTAGCTGCAATAACTATGGTCGTCAAATATTCTCGCTTCTGGATTCTTTAGTCAAAATTTCATAATTTAATGCTTCAAGACTTCCAGTTGTTTTTTTTTAGCCTATTATTAACTCTATAGCACAGCATGGCACATGCTATTTGTTTGAAATCACAAGCTGAACATAAATCTTTAAGCAAATTGAAGAAAGTTAAAAAAATTTGCAAAATTTTAATACCTGAGGGTATTAAAATTCATCTAACTTTTTAGGGCTGTACTCTTAATTAGAAATGAGATCTAGGAAGTTGTTAAAGGTTTTGATAGCCACAACTTTTAATTTTAAATAAGTATTTCATCTAACAAAATGCAATTACCTTTATGCTTCCAACCTAATATTTAACGGGGTAAAATGCGTTGGCATAAAATTTTCGAAATTTTTAAACAAAGCTGAAGATATAGACGCTTAAATTTGCCCGGCTATTAGGGCGTCACCTTAGAGCCAAAACCCTTTGGTATTCAGTCAAGTGGTTATTTAAGTAAGCTACTTGACTGATTGAAGGCTTCGACAAAAATGATTTCTGCGTCAATTTGTCTATTTAGCAACGACTGCAACATATTGAAATTTTCGGGGGGCCTTCGGATGAAATTATTCATTATTCAAATGGCCATGGAACTAAATTTACCGATTCATTTTTTAGTTAAGATTAGGATTAAATCAATGAATGAGTAGGCAATGTAGAAAAAGGTGCTAAAATTTTAATAATTTTTTGGCTAAAATTCGAGTTTCAATGCGAATATACCAGATTTATCATCCTTGAATCTAAAAAAGAAAACAAAATTTTGGTTTTATCACTTGTAATTAAAAACAATTTTATTATTTTAAATCAATTTTGCATGCACTTTCTGACTGATATTAGGCAATAAAAGCTCTCTAGTCATTGTTCAAAGAAATGTGATACGCTCAAAATTTAATGTTTTTGGATTTGTGAGATTGCCAGGCATTTGAGGGCAGAGATTTTAAGGTAAATGCAAAAGAGATGTCGATTCGAAGTTCTTCAAAGAGATTTCTTGTGATGTCAACTGTAGAACATTTGATGGAATTATTAAAAAATGGTATTATGCTTAAGAATATCAAAACAGCTTTAAATCAACCAATGAAATTTTATCACGCCATTTGCAAATAGAATGTTTTTGCATGTATGAAATACTTGGTTTACTTTAACTTGGCGGGGCTCTATTGGCGCACCAAATACAAATTCATATGTATGTATACATATTTATGTTTATATATTTCTGTTTATGTTTATAGAAAATTGTTGCAGTTGAACAAATGAATTATTTGTTAGCAATTTATTTAATTCACTACTTTGGAATTATTAATGCATGTTTTCGTAATAATGACCTGCGGCCGTTTAGGGAGGTAATTTTTGAGTAAATTATTATTCTTTCAAGCTGAATGTCCAATTATAGGCAACAACCATACACAAAATGAAAACGCAGCCCAATTTCTTGCCCTCCAAACTTTCAAATCTATTAAAGTATCAAAACTTGATGCTGTTCAAACCGGAGGCAGATTTTCTCATGTATATGATTGTAAAATATTCATTCAAGATATTTGCTATGATTATGCAGTAACTTATAAATAAATGGTTTCGTAATTTGCAATTTTTGGTCCCATACTCAAATTTCATATCTAGTAAGCAAAAACGTGCAAGTTGATTCCAAAGGCTAGAATTTTTGGCTATAGTCGCGATGTTTTGGAACAGAACCGTGAAAATAATCTCGAAATTCAGAGCCGTATGCTGGTGTAGTGGCTAGACTCATCAAAAGCAACCGCCAGGATTAAAAACTTGATGTATACATTTTGCCGTATCTTAATTCAGTTTTCAAATAATTTCCTGTAACTTAAGGATTAAAAATTAACTTAAAACATTAATGACTTTCTTGCTAGTTCACTTCCAAAATGGCCTTAGAGCAGTGTTTCCACTGAATGAAATGGGTTGCTAAGTTCAGATTATAGGTTAAGCATTTTGTAGATAAAGCCGTATAATATCAGAACTGCATTTTTGAAATCTTTCATTACATGAGCAATTATAAGCATTTTGTGTGCCTTTAGTCGGGTTTATTGCAATCCAGAACAAATTCACCAGGAATTTGCTATTTTTAAACAGAATCCAGAATTAATATCTCCAAATATGCCATTATTATTTTTAGGCCATCAATAAGAGTTTTAAAACATAGAGTATGATATTTTGTCATTCTTACACCATTTATGCACGAAAGCATTGTCCTGCAATAAAAGCAATTCAAATTGTATCAGTAGAAAATTTAGTCCTTCGTTATTTTAAACAATCAAGCGACTTGGTTCTGGTTATCTCTATATGGGATCTATTTCTATGAGTCCAGACATCATAATTAAAACCCCTCGCAATGCTAGTGGATCTCCTCAAATCGTACTTCTAGTAAAGTGCTCATTGTTTATTTCATTATTCAATCCAGACCTGATGATGATCTTGAACATGGTGTCTGCAATTATACCTTATTGTTGCACAAGCACGAAGGCTTTCTTTCATAGGTACATAATGCAAATCAGTTAGAAATAATTGTGCTTTAAGTGCTATAACAGTCTAAAGTTGTATAATTTTGAACTTGAAACTTGGTCATATTAATTTTTACTCAGAATCCTCTTTTAATAAATAAGGTTTCAGTCATGACATCCCTATTAAAAATCCACATAAAAATGGAAAAAAAATCTGAGAAAATTTAGTTGAATTTTGAAAGAAATTGGGATGATCGTGTAACACATAGTCAATATAAGCAGTGATATGAAAATGCAACTATTCCAATAACACAACTGTTGCATTAAAATTTCATGAGGAAAGGCACATGAAGGCCCTATCATGGCTTGAATTATACAAGACAGCCATGCCTTCAAATAAATTTGAGCCATCAACTTGTATGATCATCTTATCGTAAGCGAGGAGAACCGCAACTCTCCTTCGGTGAACACTAGTAGTGCTTTTAGTGTTTCATTATCAAATTCGTATTGGGGCTTCCATTTGCCCTCCATTGCGATGATTCCAAGGAGAGGCGTATCATCGGAACAGCCTTTTAATCATGGTATGAACAAAGAAAACAAAAAGTTCGAATACACTTGAAGCTTAAAGCTATTTTAAACAGAGTTTTGGTCAGCAAATGGCGATTAGGGAAGTAGAACATTGAATAAAATCAAATAAGTGTTACATTCTATCAAAAGATGACTATTAAGTCACTGTGAAGCATTGATTTTGAATTATTTTTAGCTGAAAGCAAACTGCAATGCAAAACCGGTGAAGTGATTTAAAAGCTTGACTGACTAATCGACTATTTGTACTCCCCTCAAGTGTTTACTTTCTTCACTTGAAAGGGTATATCATCTAGAATATATAAATTTACCCTTATTTTAGCGCTGAAAACGAGCTAACTACACATTTGTTTATTAGTATAGAAGGCAAGTGTTAATGAGTCCGAAAAGGATAGCAAAGTAACTATACGAAAGGCAGCTTTTCGCCCCACTTTAGCTCAACGCCATCAACTACTTCTTCAGGTAAAGTAAGTGATCTTCTAAAACGCGGCAACTAAGAAGAAAATCAGGTCAGACTTTTAGATTTATGGAAAATTTACTTCAGTAGTGCACACAGAATAAATAAACTAACATTTCTAATTAAGCTAAACATTTTCATGTTTTATTTTAAAAATTTCATGTCATTTGCCTTTTGATTGAGTTGTTTAGTATACCTCATTGTCCAATTCTATGTTTTTGCTATTAAATATTAAATGCAATTTAAACAAATTGAATTCCTTCCATCGAAGCTGAATCGTGCAATGGAGCGCTGTACAGTCATCCTCATTTAAAGTGAAAGACTAACAAAATCATTATATAATGCTTGAAAATATCAGGGTTTAATGATTGCTGAAACAAAGTTTAAAATGATGCTCTCATTTTCTTATAACTATAGTTAGGTTCTTCTACGCTTTAAGGCGACAAAATTTGTGCTGCGGAAAACAGGATAATTCAAAAGTTCAAGAGGTAACGATGGTCCATTTTATCAAGTTTTATCCATTCAACAAACTTATTCCAAATATTCTTTAATCAAATAAAGTAAAGCATACAAGATTAAGTGTGCTTATCTGCACTTAGCAAAATTGTGATTTTATATTTTAAGGTAGTTATTTTTACAGCGTATAGCCCAATTTCAACAACATTAGAATATACTATTTAACACACTGTAAATCTTCATTTGCGCATAAAATACTAAACAATGTTTTAATCCAATGCAGTGAATTTGATGCTTTTGGAGATAGAGAAGCATCGTTAACAGGCCTCGACTATGATGGCTTCGTAAGTTCTACAGTGCATTTCAATTACATCCATTTATCAAATTGACTTTGGTGCAGTTAACTCCTTCATCTGCTGATACGCTTATCTGAGCCGCCTAAGTATGCTCTTCGATTGAGATCATGGAATTCCCCCACCGATTTCCCACATAGGTTTTTGGACATGGCAGAAGCATTAGTATGAAATCAAGCCCATTGTCGAATTATAAAACAACTCTCTTCCGGTTAGAGCATTTGCGTACCTACCGAAAGATTCAAATACATTCTGATAAGATACTAGTTCCTTTTTGCAAGGCAGCAGTTTGACTTAATTAGCTCAAGTAAAAGGCTCGTTCAAATGATTTCAAAATAGGCATTAATATATTTTGTATCAGTTACAGCCCATGATGCAGAACAGTGATCGCTATTAGATAGACACAATGCTACCGATCTTGCGAATCAATGCAACTTCAATTTATTCACTGGTGTATAAAGCAGTTTCAGTGTATTTTTTAATCAAAAAATAGTCATTTACAACACTTGTGGTTGAAAAAAGAGCATGCGAATTTATAATGATGAGCGTTTCTCCGCGAACCATGCCTACAAGTCCATTTGCTGGTATTTTTGACTATAAATACTGGTTTTTCTTAAGAGCACATAATTGTTTTTATCATTAGCACGTCGCATTTGAAAATTTGAAAATCCATTAAATGTGGACTTTGTCAGAGCATTTACTAAAAACGCATTAGCTTACTAGATCGGCATAAACAAAGAAGAAGGAGAAATAAAAAAACCCATTTTAGGAAAATAATGCCATTAATCAAATGCTTGTTTCTCGCTTTTTCTCGTCTTTGGAAATTGACTATATTGTTCATGAGTTAGGCAAAAAAACCCTCACAGAACAATGTTTTAGGCTTTCCATTCATTCTATTTTTAATGCGCGTTTCTCAGTTTGAGCCAAAAATAGTTTAGTTGAAGATTAATTTATTAGTGTTATTTTACATGATATCATCGAAAAGATTGCCTTTAGGTAAAAGGGAATGAAAGGATCAAGGTGTTTGGTCCGATGATTTCTTTTGACCAGTCTTGCCATTACTTCAATGTACGGCTGAGAATTTGAAATAATCCTTGCAGTTCTGTTTTGATCCACTGCAACCTTAGCTGAGAACTCCATTTTTTTGAAGCAACTTGCACACTCCTGTGTGCTGAGTTTCGTAATTCAATAAGCAACATGAAATTATGACTTACATAAGCTCATGTGCCGTTTTGAAGCTGTAATCATAGCAAATGTCTCGCACAATGATTTCACAGTCATACACACGGGAGAAACCCATTACATTTTGAACAGACGCAAGCGAGTATTTGCAAGCCACGTTTATCCTCGCGGTTTTCATTTTTCTTTTGTTAATCACCAAACGCCCATCCAAGTTTAACACCTGGATTGATCCAAAGGCTTGACGTATAAGAAAGGCAGCCGCATTCTCAACGCATGTTTGAATTTTGTTTGAAATTGGACAATCACCTTGGGAAATAATAATTTAGCTTCTAAATTACCTCTGAAAAGATTTTTAGCTTTTATTATTGGCGCATGTTGTTGATCGTTATTTAAACATGCTTTAACTGTTCCAGCATATAAGAATACGTAAACTGCTAAGATAAGTTCATAACCTAAGTCCCGGCGATTTCTCACGAATACATTTATACTATGATCTGTTCAATTCCACTCCGTGAGAACAAATAGCTTTTTCATTTAATAAGACCACTATGCACTTTCATGTATTTTTTCCCGTGGTAAAATTACTGCGAGCCATATGTTTAAAATTTGCATTAAGTACCTTCTGATTGAATTTTAAATTTGTATTAACAAAAACAAGGTACCTCCATTCTACGTGATGCAAAAGTTATTTGTACTTTTTTTGTACTACTCAATAAATACTCGAGAATTGCCTTTATGGGTGGGGAATAAAAAAACTGCAAATAGTCTTGGTCATAATTTTTCCTTGCCTAAGGGAATCGAACTAATGGAGAAATCGAGGAAACTTACTAGGATCAGCTCAAAAGGAACTGAAATAGGACCCTCTGATAACTACATACGAGGATATTTTAAAATTTATAAGATAGCTGCCGCCAAAACAGCGAGATAAAATCCTGAACGAAAGAAAAATGGATGGACCACAGCTATCCGCTCAGTATCTAAGTACCCACTTCTAAAATTTTTTAAATGACTTTACAATGGGACCACTTCTACCCCGCGAGCCTGGATTAATGCTGAATTTGTAACTATCTACAAGCCTAAAGGTTTGCAGACAGATCCTGCATACTACAGATTAATTTCCTTTCCTTCTAGATACATTAGGCAAATTATAAGCATCTATTCTTTGCCAGCACACCACAGAGGTATCGCCTTGCCAAATTAAACTCAAGAACCCAATTTGAATTCTGCGAAAGGAGACCAGCTAGACAGGCTACATTTGAAGTAAGAACCGCTGTACAGAAAGCCGTGGACCAGAAGCAGAAAAGGGTGCTAGTGGTTTTTGACCTGTAAAAGGCCTATGACTCGCTGCCTAAAACTGCAATAATCAACTATATGATCGATCTGAGCTGCTCTTCGCAAATGGTCCATTCGGTAAAGTTCTTGATGGACCCACCAATGGGGAAATTGATAGATCGTAGTGTGAGACAAGGCTCAAAAGGAGGACTATTTCTTCCCAACTTAACATTCCAACTCATTTGGGTGAATACTTCTTATTGCGTCAAAGAAAGAATGGAGTTGTCAGATAAATAGAGCATCTGGCAATAAAGCTCAATGAATACGGGATGCGAATTGCAGCAAAACAAGACCCCCTGGTTACAAATTGGTGCCGGTGAGGATCAAACACCCCTCGAAGTAGCAGGAATATCGTTCCGATGCACCTCGTACATCAGATACCTTGGCTCCGTAATTCGAGACACTGTTGAGCCAGATAATGTAATTAAACCTAACCTAACCTGCACTCAAGTTGTCTCAATGACACCCTGAAAGCAACCCTGGTGGGTACTTTTGTCCATCCTACAGTCACTTATAGACTACCCATTATTGTCTTGAGGGCAATATAGAATACGGCTCGATGTATGATAATCGGATTAAGCTATCATAAAGAATATTCGGCTGATTATGCATGGTCTTCAAATTTGATACCTTTCGCTTCAGTTTTGTTAATGATGCAGCCGCCATTTTTTTTATTCATTTCGACGTGCCTCATACTTCGAATACCTTCGTTCCCTAATTCAAGACACCGGTAAGTCAGATGGAGCAGCAAAAGCCAACCTAATCAGGGCCAAAAGACAACCAGCACTACTTTGACCATTCATGCAATCAAGAAGTCAAAGTGAAACCCTGAGAGCAACTCTGATGGGTATTTTTGCCGATCCTGCAGTCACTTATGGATTATTCACCATTGTCCTGAGAGTAAAAGATAACAATCGACTACGAGCATCGTTTTTTTATTCCTTCCCACCCTATAGGGCAAGTCCCAAGGACTTATTGGGGGTACAACTGAAATACAATAAAATTACATATTATAGCATAGAGCAGTTGGTTGAGTTTATCGACCCGCTGGTCTTATCTCGTCTTGGTTGTGTGGCGCGATGGCATTCTGCTCTCCTGCTGCATCTCGTAGAGTACCTTGCGAAGAGTTCTTCGCAGCCGTGATGGAGCAGATGTGAATTCCATTTTGCCTAGAATTGAAGATGTATCAAGATATCCAGCCGATTTTATAGCAGATTTGATTAAAATTTCAGCGGCTCAGAAAATGTAGCCATTATTAGTACCTGTCTAACTGTTTCTTAAAATATGGCACCGAATGTCTGGAATAAATAATTTCATGTAGTTTTCAGGGCTGATCTTTTACTGTTAGTTTCGATAACAGTCTTTACCTGCCATGCAATCGAGCATCAACAAGTTGGATGCAACAAAATGCTGGTTGAAGTTTGCCATTCTAATCGTGTTTATGAAAGCCAACTTCGATGTGACTATTAATATGTTGCCACTTTACAATAAGCTGTATTTTGTTAGGGATATGTCTAATGAAATTCCAACCAGTTTTCATTCTTGTTTTCTTTCAGTTTCTCAAAACTATTTTCCACAGTTAATTGTGATTTGAAATTTTTCTATTCGCTGTCAACTCTAGATTTTTGGGAATTTGACCTTAATATGAGTGCTTAATTGCTCAAATTTGCGGTGTAGGCGGAAGTGCCAGTACAAAAGTAACGGCTGGTTTGAGGTGGATTATAAATACCTAATGTAGTTTGTTTCTAGTTTCGGCACTTTTACAGTCACCAATAAAGTTATTTAGATAAGCCAATGGTTTCTTTTAATAGAGCAACTGTCTGTTTTTATTCGCTCGATCGAAAGGGTTGTTTAAGTCATTTTTATAAAAAAATGGCAATCACTCATCAGGTTTACAAAACGTTGCCTGTTTGAAGATTCAAAATAATTTATGAATCGTTAATCGACCTGGAGTTGCACCAATATTGTCCCAACCGAATGAGAACCATTTAAAACACCAATGGTTGAAAAGAGAATAATTCGAGAATTATATAAACAGGTCAATTTTCTGAAATTTTCAACAATATCAATTGATTGTTTTCAACAGCGCCATAATTAGGTTTATCGTAAAAACGTCATTTCTGACTAAACCATTGTTAAATATGACATTGAGATATCGAAAACTCTTCAACTGTCAGCCTTATCAGAGGCCTTATTAAGAATAGCATGGCTTACAGGAGTGACTTAAAGGAAGAAGGACTGAATGTGCAGAGATAAAGAATGAAAATGATCTCACTAAGATAATACCATAAATCAAATTCTAGTCTTTGCGCTTCGCCCATTTTTTTTTGATTTATTGACGCAGATCCATGGGCTGATCGAAAACCCACTGGAATTGCAGTAATCTTTACCTCCTCTCCAACTATGCATTTCTGTACTACTGAAGCTTAATATCTTTAAACCCAGCTTCTCAGTACAAATAAAAAAAATAATTTGCATCAATTTATTAAGCTTATCTTACAAGAAATCAGTGAAAAGACGGACTTGAGAGCAAAGAGAATAACGAGATCAAGTCGTTTATCTTGGTAATTTCCTTCGACCTGTCTTGCAATCACCTCAATGTGTGGATTTGAATTTGAGGATATCTTTGCCGTTCTGTTCTGATCCACCGCAACACTAGCCGAAAACTCCACTTTTGTAAAGCAACTTGCACGCTCTTGTGTGCTGAAATTCACATTTAAATGAGCGATTTAAAATTATACCTTACATGTAATTACGTTCGGTTTCAAGACTATAATCATAGCAAATGCCTTGCACGACTATCTCACAGTCATACATTTCATTCTGAACAGATTTGAAGGAGTATTCGCAAGTCACGTCCACTCTTGAGGTTTTCATTTTCTCTTTGTTAATGGCGAGATGCCCTACCACAGTCGACACCTGGATTGCTTCAAACGCTTGACGTACGAGAAAAGCAGCCGCATTCTCAACGCATGTTTGCGTTTTATTTGAAATCGGACAATCACCTTGGGGAATAATACTTTTACCTCCGATTTACCTTTGAAGAGTTTTTCAGTATTAATTATTGGGAATGGTTGATGACTGCGATCCAAACATGCTTTAATTATTCCAGCATGGAGGAACAAATAAACTGCTGAAACGGTGTTCATTACCTGAATTCCGGCGACCTTTTAAAAATTTATTTATACGTTGCTCCAGTTTATTCCACTATGTGAAAACAAAAGCGTTTATCCACTCACAGAGGACCATTTCACTTAATGGGATTATGACTGAATTTCAAACCATCCTCCGGCGCTCAAATTACTTGGTGCAGTCTCAATTCACACTGGCAATGAAATTTATTAATAATAACGTGCTTTTTCAGCACTTTTTGCATCTTATGCGGCTTAATTTCCATTCTATAACTTGTTTTTTCAACGTTTTTGCTATTAATGCGATCATTATTGAATCGAATCAGACCTATTGTAAGCATGAAGCACTGATTCGCAAATATTAGGCAGCACTAAGTGATTTCTTTCACATTAGGGGTTTTGCAGCTTATTTGTAGGCTTTCACAGCTGATATTTACCATTTATTAATTCTTTTACAGCTATTCACTAATTTTATAACAAACTGAATGATTGTTTCAAGGAAATAATATCTATGCAATGTCGGAAACAATATATTTGTGTTCGACTTTAATTTAAAAAGGGATTTAATTGAAACAATTTGTTATTAAAATGACGTGATCGCATTTCTAGATTGCTTCAAGCACAGGTTGCCGGCACAAATCAGTATAAATAGAATGATTCTTTATTAAACATGACTTTATTTAGACTAAGTCTGATGTCTTCTGTGAAGCAGTAGCAAAAGTTATTTTGGCCACTTCAAACAGCTTGAATAAAACTAAATAATCATGTTACGTGAGCATTTAATTCACTAGAAATGAAGCCAACATTCGAAGGCATTTTTCATTGTAAAATTTGCTTTTATGTCACCCAGCATCGTTGTTATGGTCAACACCAACAAGATTTTGAGTGAACCATCGAGAGTGACTCTATGCGGCCATTCAATTTAGCCATGAACACCTTTTTGAGCACCTTCATGCTGCATACCGACTGAAAACTTTTGTAAAACCTTCTGCTGAAGGAAGCATTGAGTGCTCCATTCTATGATAGTTCATTTACTTGGATCATTTGATTAAAACAAAACTATTCATAACTGTTGCAAAAGCTAATTTGACCTGGACGATTCCTTGTCTTCACCAACATGTTGGTTTCTAATCATCTAAAAATGCATTTTGAAACGCTCAGTGCCCTTACTGAAGTAGCTTAAGTTTTAGTTTAAAGCAAAGATAGAATCGAATGGAATACACACACTAGAGTTCCATTAGTAGAAATTCCTATTAGCGCAGAGAGTGTCGCCGAATATTTTGAAGTGATAGGGAAGTGAAGTGAATACATTGCAATGAATACTTTCGCCTTCATGCTACCGCATTCAGGTCCCATCAATCCCTATTATGTGTTGTTTAAGAGCTCAAGTTTTCATTCAAAATTCATGCCAAAATTTCTCGTCTACATAATCATTAAGATCTCTACTCTATGCAGAAAAAGGACCGCAATAAACTCAATGATTACGTGATAGAAGGTCATTTTAAATGCATACTTTATGTACTAGTATAGCAAAAACTTTTTATATTTGGCATGATTTTATGGCCAAAATGTAGATTCATTTTCCCAAGCGGTTTAACGCCTTATAGCTCGAAGGTACTTGAGATTCACAAAATCATGGATGGCATATTTCGAGTGAAACAACTCAAGCACGTAAATGCCTATAGATAATTTGAACTAAATGTGAGATCAAATCCGACAAGCAATTTGAGTTTTTGTGTTAACAGTTTAGTTTCTCTTGAGAAAACTCACATTACACACATGACTAATGTGGTCAAAATTAGTCATCTGCAGGAGGAAAATGGCCGATTCACTCCACTTTCTGGACTAAATTTACATCTGTTACACAGGGCATAATAACATAATCCTCCACCTATCACTTTTGACACCAGTCGCTGATGAGCAGCTCCTTAATCTTATCATCGGAAATGTCGGTAGACGAAGCTGGATCTCTTTTCCTAGGAGACAGAGAAGCAAATATTTTGATAGATGTGATTATAAACTCTACGTAGAGCTAAAGATCAGAATTGCCAGCCCAGCAAGCATTCCACAAAATATTTGGTAAATCTTGAATGGTTTGTTTGACTTCAGAATGCTAAACAAGTTGGAAAACATAGATTTCGTTTAGCAAATAATCACGTAACAAAGTTAAGTTGAAGTCCTGAAGACCGCCACCAACAAATGCCACTTTCAAGAAGTTCCACTCAGTGAGTTTCAAAACTCACTTACAAAAAGTTTTTTTGTGAAATTATTCACACTCAGTGCAACATTTTTAACTTTAAACTCCAACAAAAATAATTAATTTTTTGGCGCAATTGTAAACCTGCAGTAAGCTTAGTGATTGAAGTTTGCTTTAATGTCTTCATAGTAGCAGTAAACAATACAGCTTCTATAAAAACGTTAATTATTAGGAGTGAAGTCGACTTTGATCTGCACCTCGATGGATTATTCCCTCAAATTTGGATTGATCAATCTTGAAATCTACACTTTCTTTCTGTCAAACCTGTCCAATAGCATTTGCATCGCAGTTCAAACTAAAGGCTATTACAAGATTCATCACCTTTTAACTTAAAAAAACAAACTTAGACATACCTTTCTTATTAATGTCATCTATCTACACTTTGGTTCATTTAGAGCATGAGTTTCAGGATTGTTAACAATCAGAGTTGATTAAAAGTCTAAATACCTGAAATTTCTATCAAATATGGTGTAGTAAGCATTCAAGTGTCATTGGAAAATGCGCAATGGCCTCTGCAATGGCAAGTTTTAATTTGCACTCTCAATGTGTAAGGATTTTAGTGTCTACAATATACGGATCTTTAATTGCTTAACTGTCCGCTTAACATGCGACGTTTCAGATCATGATGCTTTGCCGAGATATTTATTAATAAACTGCAATAGCTGACCTTGTTACGAACACCAAATTCAGTCTGAGCTTCAAAGCAAATAAAATTCATCAAGGCAAGCTTGACAAGCAACTAAAAAAGCCTTCATTAAAGACACATAATATAATTTTGGTTCAGAAAGCAAACGATGCAATTTAAAATATACATTTCATGCACCATTAATCAAGTTTTATTATTGCAGCTTACTAATTTCGAATTCGTTAATTTGTTGAATATTTCAAAATTTTTGGTTGATGAATGTCTCGACTCTTTGTATAGATTGCTGTCACACCAATCGGATTTAGTTCGAGCGTGTAAAAAACCTGTTCATTTGTCATGCACACTATTAGGTACAGTTCAAACCATTAATGCTTATTTTGATATGGCTGCTTTCTGAGATTTTGGCTATTTATTTCATTATTCACCAGCTTAATAAACCCATGAGTGCATTCGTCGATGTCACCCAGCGTGTGCAGGCGATCAAATTTAAAATCAAATCTCACATTTCAGTTTCAAATGATTTTTTCTCGAAAACGATTGAATGAGGTGAAATAAACGAAAATTCATTCGTGACACAAAGGTATTTAGGGCATAAAAATATCTAATTTGGTTTGCTATTAGTAAGCCTAAGAGATAAATATATTAACCTACTTTATTGAACTATATTTTATTATAAATATTTCAATTAATAACCTCATTTGGGTTTTAAATTTTCATCAAAAAAAGAAAAACGATCAAATCTGTTTAATTTATTTCATTTTTTTCCAAAAATGGCTTTAAATCATTTCCTTAATTTTCAATTTCGCAAATTTGTGGCAGCAAAATTTTAGGCCTTTCTAACTTGCTAAGTATGCTCTGAAGGAAAGTGAATTCACGAAACAACGTAACACCAGCTGAGTTTTATAAAATACGTGATTTACGGCAAAAAAAGTGTTTCTAGTTCAAAGCGCAATTGAGTCATAAGAAGACTATTTTTATCATTTTCTCGATTGTAAGAAGACGAATGAATGTGTGTTTTTAAGTGTGAAAATGAATGAATGCTAAAGGTTAAATTATCCTTCTAAGGAATCCAATTTTCATAAGTTAGATTCATTTATGTTCGGCCCAAGCAACTATTTTAATGAAACACTTCTAAAAATTTAACTTCAGTGGAATCCTGCATGAACAGAAAAGATAGTCTTGTAGAATTTCACTAAAATCAAACCTTTATCACCTGAGACTTTATGATACTGCATCTCATTGATTTTCACAAAATTAATGGCTTTGGAAACAAAGAAAAATGATTGGCGAATTTCGATTCCGAAAGCTCTACACGTCAGCGAAATGCTTTGATATAAGTCTGTTTCCAAACTTTCCATTTGCGCAGCTAACACATTAATTTTATCATTGGTCGTTGGATTGAACCGCAGTTCTGTCGTGTATGCTATCAACCATGAGAGAAGCATAAATTTTTTGATATCAAAATCACAAAGTATTTATCTGGCTGTAACTTCTTCATTGATTCTGGCACTCATGTATCTAATGGCAGATTAGAAAACATTCAGCATAATTAATAATTCTACTCATATGCAAAAGCCTTTTGAATTGCTGGAAAGAACGGTTGGCTCAGCTATTTACGTAGAGATGATTGTATAGAAATTAATGGTGTTTCCTCATGGTGAGGAAGAACAAGTGATTAAGTGCTTAAGGTATCATGGATGAAAAGGGCGTGGTATTAACAAAGTTTGATTTGACCTCCAACTAGTAAAAAATCAAGCAATTAATGTACCTGAATCTATTCTTAGGCATTTATAACCACAATAATTGATTGCAACAACGGTGCACAAACTGCTTACAGTTAAACTCAATGGAAGTGTTTGATGAGTGCCACAACGCATGCTAAATGTGGCGTTGAAATGTAGAATTTACATCAAATGATGGCTGCAGCATATAAATTTGTTAGAAAACATTAACTTCAAAATTTACAATTTAGGACCACCTTTGCAACACTCAGTGAAATTAGCACGGTTAAAAAGAAATGCTCATTCATCAACTCTATTGGCTGCTTGATCTCCTGTGTAAGAAGTCTAGAATCTTGACACACGTATGTTTACAAAGTCAGTGCGTTCTGTTGACCATTTTGAGAGCTGCTGGTTAATGATTGATCAGGTGCTTCTGCTCAACCGGTTAAAACCATTAATTTTTTTTGATAAAGTGAGAGGTAAACATTTCGTACTCACATTGCATGATGATACTTTTTTGAGCTGAATATCTTTCAACTACATAAAGTAAAGTGCAAATCAGTAAGTAATTACACCTTTTAATATTTCTGGTCCAAAATAGACTAAAAGCTACATTCCTATAAAATTGTCAATTATTTGAACAACTTGCGACAAATTAAGTAGAAAAGGGTTATTTAAATAGCCAATAGTAGTTAAACCAGACTTGCTTATAATCATGTGATAGAGCACTTGTTCAAAGGGTAGAACAAATTCCTGGATATTTTAACTAGTTTGAGTGATTTTAATGAAATACAATGCTACAGGAACGTAAAAGTTATCATTAGTGAATGTTTACATCATTTTCGCTGTCATTTATCAACGTTTTGACACCAGAGTTTCGGGGCCTGCACAATTAATTTTTCGACATTATTAACATCCCAAGTCTGCACACGAAATCATTGCGAATATAATAAGCGGAAAAACTCCTTTTTTGAAACCCTGCGGTTTGATAATTTCTTTGAGTAAAGGTCAACTTTAATCAGTTGCGTGATTATGTTGATTCCCACTCGGAGCGGCTCATTGAAACGTGTTTCAGATAGGTGCAATGGATTTGATTGGGTTGAAGTATTCATCAATCAAGTGATCCATGTTAACCTTGAAGTAGGACAAACCAGGCAGATATATAACCAACTATTGTTTTTCTGTCGATAAAACCAGCAGGAAATCAGTGGAGTGAAAGTTCACTCCTTCACTTCATGATGAAGGTGCTTCATCTGACTTTCCTGCACATAATTTAGATTTGTTTGTTTAAATTTTAAGATTTTGTTTGGACCAGCGATGCCCTGCTGCTCAGTAAACAGGCATCGTTGACTCTAAAATAACAAGCACAAGAATGGAGCACATTGCACAAATTCTTTAATGCATTGCCTCTCTAGGTTTCTGTTTGGTTTTTAATTTAAGGCTCTTGTGAATCGTATTTTCGCTTAATTCTCGACCTCTATTGTATTATATTAAGAAGCGATTTTCATTTATAGTCACTCTAATTTTCAACGAATTCATAAGCGTGTCAGGTTTGTCCGCTTGATTCTGAGCATTCTAAGCAATTCAAATAGAATAAAGTTCGCTTGCAATTAAACAAAACTAGCGCTTAAGCACTCAGTTTGAATTTGGATACAAAAGCAATTGAAAAATATTGACACATCGGTTAGTAAAAAATTTATGAATAAATGATGCAAAAGTAAGAAAAACTTTAATTTTAGTTGTTTTTGTGCAATTATTTGACGAATTTCGTGTATGCAAACAGAAAGATATATTAAAGAAACGTTTTGGAAAGATGCCAGCTACGAAGAATGAAATCGAGATCCGATGGGAATATGATGGCATCGGAGAAGCATAAGGCCATGCTGAGGATATCGTCTGTCCAACAGAGCATAAAGTCCGCTGCACATTTGCCTAGATTTTACAAAGCAGCAGTCAGCATATTTCAATATTTTAATGGCGAATTTCGCGTTGGTAAAGAACTCTGAAGATTCTCAACAGAGAAAATTTGGTTTTACAGAAAACCATGGTAAAAATAATGATAAATGGTAGTGTATCACAGACTTTGTGATTTTGATTGTAAAAATAATGGAATTTATGCAAATTTTAACTTGCTTATTGAAAATGAACGCTCCTTAAGATTTTTGTCTCATTTAAACTCAATATAATAAATAAAGTAACTAAATTTCGTTGTATATCAAGTTTTTATTCAGTATCCTTAAATAGTTTTCGAAGTTTTGGTTCTATAAAATAGGCATTCAATTACCTGAATGAATTTTTGGTATAAGTAAGTGACCTTGCGGTTGAGCTCGAACTATTCGATTACAAATTCGCGAGCTTCAACTCCGACGAATAGCGCGAAGGTTGAAAATCTGCATTCGTGCCAAGGCAACATATCGGGTACACAACGTGCCTGTTGCGAACACATTTTACTTAAAATAGCTGCTCATAAATCTAGCTTAATTATTAAACACACCCTCGCAATAGACGTTTACAAGTACGCTGTTGATCCCGACTGTCGACCTTATATTTTTGAGAATCTGGCCTAAATATGAGTGCTTATTTGCTAGACATCGGTAGGTTCTGCATTTACAATCCTCAAATATTTGCATTGTTTGAATAAGCTACATTCCGAAATACCAGCACCTAGCTCTTACTTGATTACAGACAGTGTGCAACAAGCTCAAATAAAAGTGCCTGTATTTTTTGTAAACAAAATAATGTTTCTAGCCTTAAGATGAAACTCAAATGTGCGCTTTTGAACGCAGATTAATTTATGAGTTCAAAAGATAGTGATCCACATTATTATGGCGCGTTTGTTTAATATTCCTGTTTCGAATATTATCGAAGTTCATAAATTCAAATATGCAAGTTCAAATGTGTTTATTTACACTTGGCAGAATTCTGAATTCATCGTTTAAGATAATTATTTCAGTAGCATTTTTTCTCGAGAGCTAATTCTAACCGTATTTGTGAATTATTAAAAAGACGAGGATCTCATTGAATACAGTTAAAATAGTGACGTTAAAAGCGATGACATTGACTTGTATCCCTACGCCCATATTTTAGTCCCTGTTGAGTCCTTTGTTAAATGACATGCTATGCCAGAAACTCATGTTTTCTCCGTACTCAAAGCCATGAAAACACACCAGTATTCTGCCGTACAGGATTGTGGTCATGACAGAATTACCAATACAAAATCAACGACTGCATTTCGTTTCTTGTTCTTGCATTTTTGCAGTCACCAACAGAGATGTAAAGCAATGGTTTGTCTGTATGCGCTCAATCAAAAGGGCTATATAAGTCATTTCAATAAAGAAATGGCAACCGCTAATCAAAAAGACGAAATATTCCTTGTTCTGAAATTTAAAAGGAATCTTTGAAGCGCTGATCAAATTAAAGTTGCATCAATATACTTCCAACTGAATGAGAGCGATTTAAAATACCAATATTTGAAAAGAGGGTAATTCAAGAATCATGTATACAGGTCAATTTTCTGGTACTTTCAACCATGTCAATTGATGGTTATCAGCAACGCCATAATTACGCTTATCGTTGGAATGTCAGATCTGAAAAAACCACTAATGATATATATGATATCAAGAATTCAAAAACCCGTTTCGCCTATCCATGTGTTAATTCAAAACCTACTTGACGTACAGTAAGACTGCTTATTGTCGAGCTATGAATCTCACGATTTTAAGCAAAGTTTTTTAGTGTAAGTCAGAAATAATTTGCCTCAATTTATTAATCTTATTCTGCATGAAATTAACGTTAAAACTGTCCTGAGATTAGAGGGAATCGCTAAATCAAGGCGTTCGTCTTGGTATTTCTTTTCGGCTAGTCTTGACAAAACCTCAATATACGGCTGTGAATTTGAGATAATCCTTGCAGTTCTGTTCTGATCCACTGCAACAACATTTTTTTGAAACAACTTGCGGACTCTTTCGTGCTGAAGTGCATGTTTTAGTGAACGTCTTAAAATTATGACTTACACAAAATTACGATCTGCCTCAAAGCTGTAATCATAACAAATGCCTCGCACGAGAACCTCACAGTCATACATATGGAGAAAATCCAAAATAGGTTGAAAAGACGCAAAGGAGTGTTTGCAAGCCACGTTCCCCCTTTCTGTTTTCATTTTCTTTTTGTTAATGACGAGACGCCCTTTCACATTCGACACCCAAATTGATTCAAACGCTTGACGTACGAGAAAAGCAGCCGCATTTTCGACGCATGTTTAAATTTTGTTTGAAATTGGACAATCATCTTAAAGAGCAGTAATCTAGCTTCTCGATTATCTCTGAAGAGGTTTTTAGTAATAACTGTTGGCAATTGCTTTTGTTCACGATCCAAACAGGCTTTAACTATTCCAGCATGGAAGAATATATAAACGACTAAAATAGGGTTCATTACTTGAGTCCTGGCAATGTATTGCAAATATATTTTTATAATGCTCTGTTCAGCTCCACTGTGTGAGAATAAAAGCATTTATCCACTCACAAAAGATCATTTCACTAAATGGAGTCATGATTGACATTCAAACAGTTTTCCAGCACTCAGTTTCAATTTTATGCTGACTGTGAGAGCTTTTACTGATAACTTAATTTTATAGAACTTATTGTACTTTTTGCTGTTTTATTTCATTTCTTAAATTTGTTTCCCCGACTACCAGAATTTGGATTGCTTCGAATCCACCAAATTTACACCAGTGAATGCTATTATTATTAAATCAGATCAGATCTGTTTTGAGCATGCAGCAGTGATTCTAAAATATCAGCCAGAACGAAGTAATTTATTTGCATACTAGGTGTTCTGCAGCACATTGTTAGGCATGTATTCATTCTTTTACCACTATTTAATTGCAAGCCTAAATTCTAAATGGTGATTTTAAGAGAATAATTAAAATGGAATTTCGAAAATAGTGCATTTGTTTCAGACTCTAATTTGAAATTATTCTGATTGAAACGATTTGTATTTGAAATGGTAAGATTCGAATCCTGAATTCCACAAATCAGTGAAAATTAAATATTTCTTAAATAAGTATGACTTTCTTTAGACTAAGCCCGCTGTTTTCAGCAAAGCAATCCCAAGAGTCATTCTGCCCATTTTAAACTATTTAACAAAAATTTAATACGAATGTGAAGTAGGAATTCAATTAAATAGCATCGAAGCCAACATACGATGGCCATTAACGTTGCTTCTACGTCAAACAGCTTCGTTCTCATGCTCGACGCCAAAAGGATTTTGTGTGAAACATTGAAGTGCTTCATTTATATGCGTAATTTGGTTAAACCAAAGCTTTTCATAAATGGTGCGAAAGCCAATTTGACCTGAACATTTCCTTATCTTCATCAACAGTTTTTTTTACAATCGCCTGTAAATTAATTTGAAAACATTCAGTGCCCTTGTTGAAGAAGTTAAACCATCCGCTTAATTTGCGCTGTTTAAGATTTCGATGTGTTGCCGCTAATAAAATCTACCAGCTATCTTCATTACAAGAACTCTAGAATAACTTTTGACCGAACACTTACAGCCTATTAATTGTTGCTTGGTAAATAGCAACAGCGATTTATCTGCGGTCTAGAGCAGCAAAGCATTCCAGAATGTCTCATTTATTGAAATCAAATATAAAGCTTTCCCAATACATCAGTCTGATCATGCATTGACACTTCTGCCATAGTCAATAGTCTGTATGTTGATGTAGATGATGAAGAAAGTTGATACATTACAAACGCAATCACAATAGGTGCATTCAGGCCACAACAAGTTTGCGGATTTCAGTAACATCCAGTGAAAATTTTCCCATTGATGGTCAATTCTATAACGTGCTGCATAAAATGATGGCCTTTTATGCACGGGCTTCATAAATATTCGACTTCTCTCTGGAATTCAGTTTAGAAAAGTAGTTTGTGCTGGTTCGTCAACATTTTGAATGAGAGGATTTCCCACTTTGATGATAACTTGGTTTATGGCAGTCGAGTGCCTTTTAGCTGCTTCATTCATTTAAATATAAAACAGTTCAAATATAAAGCTTGACCACATACCACCTACCTAGGTGGATCGTTATGTTGCGGCCTCAAAACTTTTTGCACTTTCCAAAGCATATGATTTCAGAGCATAGTAGGATTCGTTATGCGCAACTTTGTGCAATGCAAAAAAGAAAGCTTACTTCCTCAACACCTTTATAGGAATGAAAATCGCCACACTCTCAAAGCCATGTAGCATACAGCTAATAAGATATTTTTTCTGACACATTACAACCACATTAAATTAATCAGAGAGCTCATAACTCCAAGGTTGAAAAGAAATATCTTTTTTCAAAACATGATCACTAAATTGAGTTCTAATTGATTTCGAACAATCAACCAAGAGGGACAATCTTATGGAAAAGTTGTAAATATGTTTTTTCAAACAGATCTCTATGTGTTTGAATGATTAAAACTTAGAGTAGTGGTACCTAAGTAGAAGTAGCAGAATTTTTACCATGTTTCATCAACATTTTTTATAAAACTCCTCGGTTTTCCAACCAAGTTTGATTAAGAAACAGTGGCTACTCATTCCAACTTCGAATAAGCCGGATAAATGCTATTTCCTACCGAATCGTATCAAGTTTGTGTATAAGCAGAATCGAAAACGCTGAAAGTGTAATTCAAAATTATGGCCTTAGCAAGCAGTCAATACGGATGCTCAAATGGGCTGAACTGGCAAGTTGGTACACATAGGCCAGTGTAGCACAGTTCAAATATTGACTATTACATGCAAATATGACCGTTGAATTCATGCATGTTGTCAACTTTATGAAACTGCCAAACAATCAGACAAAATGAATAACTTTTACACTTTGCTCGTTCCTAAGAGAATTGATGGAAACATGTACAATTATTTAAAGGAGTGTCGATAGAATCAAGAGTCCCACGCTTTAAAATTGAATTGCACTTTGATAGCGAAAAGAGATAGGGAATCAAAAGCAAGCTGCATTAGAAAAGTAAAAGAACGAAACGCTATTAGAATAGACAATATTGTCGCGGAACTAAAAGCAGTCTATGCAATGTAGTTAATTGTTTGCATATCAAGTTTACAACTCGGGTTCTGAACATTTGGAATCTTATAGAAACAAATTGTTTGCTTGGGCAAGGTCATTAAACTGCAAGATTATGTACCTTCAAGAAATCTACATTGTTCTAATCACTACTGATAGAAAGAAAAACGTGTACAGACAAATGCTTAACATTTAATTGTTGTCTCATTACTAGCAGCAACTGCAAGGGCAACTTTCTTAATTTTTATTACTAAACAGTTTTAGAAAATAGCCATCACTTTCTTGTATCCAAAGTATTATTCTTCCAGGTTTTGAGATGGTAATAAAGTGTGGTCTCTGCGAAATAGAATAGATCGTGAGTTTAAAAGGTAATGCTCTACTTTATTATGTGGTATTAATGATATTGCAGAACTTATTTCAAATGTTGTTAGATCAAATTAATTGAGCTATGTGAAATCACGTGTGTTTGCTTTACACTAGCGGAATGATGAAAATATCTCTTAAAGCATTTGTTTAAGTAGCTTTTCTCTTATAAGCTGCATTTAGACCAGAGTTCACCATTACAGAATAGACCATTTTGCGCTTTTTGATAACAGCATTACAAATGTTCAATGCGTCATACATCTAAAGGGTCTATAAATTTTGATCCTGATAGCTTCGTATGTTTGAGAATGACTTCGGCCTTTATCTAACTTTCAACAACTTGGACCAATAATACGCATATGTCAGCAGATTATATTTGCTCTATAGTTTAAATCATGAAACGCCACCACCATTCTGCTATGTAGGCATTTGATTCTGGTAAAATTATCATTAAAAAATCAAGTAAAATGGGTTATACCTGGTTTAAGAGTCTTTCTTGAAACATGAAACAATATATTTCTAGTTGCAGCACAATTACAGCTAACAACAGGGCGTTTCATTTAAAGCAGGATGATTCTGCTTAAGCTGATCAATCGAAGGGCTTGATGTAGTAGTTCTAATAAGGCCATCAGCATATCAACGGCATTTTGAAGTTGCGTGGTGAAGAATCGCAGTCACTCTTAAGGGAAGCGAAACGCTTCTGATCTCGCGATTAAGAAGTAGTTTATAAATCGCTGATCAGGGCAGGGCTGCCTCAATATGCCCCTCCTTATCCGCTCAAGAGTCACTCAAAATGCCAAGGGTTGAAAAGAGGGCGGATCTCAAAAGCCTTGGTGTGATTATGCGGATGCAAATATTTCTCAATGTGTTATGTAAATAAGTCAATTCCGCGACATTTTCAGCTGTATCATTCGGCTGTTTTAACAACGCTATCATTATAATTATCGCAAGAAGTTTGTATGTAAGAAGCGAAATCCTACTAAACGTTAGCCTAGTTGTAGAGATTGATGAAAACGAATTATTCTCTTTGATTGGGATCAATAAGGAGGAGTTAGATGAGCAGTGATTCGGAGAAAATTACTTTAACTTACACATTAGCGTTGATCTAGTTGTAATTTGTGTGCCTTGCTATTTTTCAATTCGCTGTGGTATTTAGCTGTTAATTCACTATCTACTCACAAAATAATGAAATTTGATTGTTTTGGACCTAAATACTCAGATTAAGTCACAAAAGTTTTGATTTAATTCATTGGCTTTATTCTACATGACATCAGAGTGAATATCGGTCTGAGAGCAAATGGAATAAAGATATCAAGTTTTCTGTCGTGGTAATTATCTTCGACCAGTCTGGCCATAACTTCAATGAATGGCTGCGAATTCGAGACAATCTTCGCCGTTCTGTTCCGATCAACAGCAACCTTAGCCACGAATTCCATTTTCGTGAAACAACTTGCACGTTCTTGTGTGCTGATATTCATACCTTAAAAGGCAATTCAAAACTAGTTCTTACATCAGTTCATTCGCGGTTTCAAATACATAATCATAACATATGTCTCGCACGAAGATATCACAGTCATAGACATGGGAAAATCCCAACACGTCTGGACCTCGTGTAAGTGAGTACTTACAAATTGCATTCACTCTTGAGATTTTCTGCTTCTCTTTACTAATGACAAGATAGCCGTCCGGATTCGACACCTGGATTGATTCGAACGTCTGCCGTACTAGAAAAATTGCCGCATTCTCAACACATGTTTGTATTTTATTAGAAAATGGACAATCGCCTTGAAACAAATATTGTTACTTCTTACTTACCTCTGAAAAGGTTCTTGGTTCTAAGAATTGGCAACAAATTTTGATCAAGATTCAAACAAGCCTCAATGACCCCAGCATATAAGGTAAAGTACACAACTAACACGAAGTTCATGGCTAGAATCATGGTGAGTTCTTCTAACCATCCTTATATTATACTCAATTCCGTTGTGTGAGAAACTGACCCACTCTCCATTCTTAGAGACCTATTTAATTTACTGCAATCACAACTATCTATGAGGTATTTTTTCCAGCCCTGTTGTAATACTGAGCGCATTCCTTCGATACGCAAATCGCAATCCATTCACGCTGTCTATGAAAATAAAATTACAAGTTGTTTTGCAATAATTTTCTGCACTTCATGAATGATCTCATTTCGATTAGTCACTTTGTTTCCGTGATATTTCTTCTTCGTGACTTGACGATTTCGAGGATTGGAGAATTTTAAATCGACTTAAGTCACACTAATAGATGCTTACTGCATATGCTGGCTTGCAAGTCAGGAAGGGTTTCATACCAGGCCAAGTTATGACAGTTTGCTTAAATGTCCTGGTAACTGAAATGATGAACTTATGGTCTAAAACGATATCACATCTACGACTTAAAGTGGTAAAGATGCTTGAGAAGGCAACGTGATATTCAAATCAGCTGAATTTAACTTAAATAAGTACCGGACCCAAAAGATGCAGTTAGTTCAATAAACAACATCTGAACAGCATCATATTCTAGAATACTTTCAAAGTTCAAGTCTTCTCCTATAAATCGTTTCCTATATAGTGCCTTGAGTTTTTGAGGGCAAAAAGCTTCAATAGAGAATAAAATGGAGAGGTTTAGGCAAATTCATTGAAAGTGCGATGAGGTATCCGAAAGTGATGATAAATTGCGCTAACGAGTGCAATTAGCGCATCATTCGACTCTAGACATCATCACTCAAAGTGTTTCAATTTCAGAAAAAGTCACTAATTTTGTTTTCTACCTATTAGATGATGTAAAACCAGAGATGAATCAAAATCGGTCGAAATGGCTTGTTATGTTACAGTAATTTTGTCCAAGACGATAATCAGTCATTCTGGCATTAAATTAACTTACCATTGTTGGAAGGGTGCATTAGAACATAAAATAATTTTGGGAGATCTCTTGGTAACTGACTTTGTGTCAATGTTCTTTCACTAAAGATGTAATATGGATTACAATTTTTGAATCATACTGTTTCCTATTGTGAGGGAATTGAGTCGACCTAGATATAATCACAAGCATTACAGCTGTACGAACAATTAATCGCAAGAAAAAACCTCAAATCTAAACCACAGGGCAACAAATACACTGATAGATTAAATAAACGTAGCTAAAGGCTGTTACTTCTACTATATTACTCTCACATAGACAAAGGAATGCAATGAGCACAGAAATATCATTTTTTTTACTTTTCACAAACACCCAGCTGAGTAGAAAGGCTGATTTCTCGATTTACTTTGTTTTTATTCAAGACTTTAACAGGGAAAGAATTCACCGATCTGCTAGCACAGCAGAAGCATTGCAACTAAAGCAAACACTAACAATGTGGTTTCAAGCAGATTTCTATTCGGTGCTGTCAAATGTTGAAAATATTGTCCAAAATATTAGGGTGACATTACGCGATCGGTATCTCTTCTGATATATTTTAGATCAAAAGCGTAGAAGTGCCATTCAAAGTATAAGCGATGGGCTGAACGAAACTGAGTGTCTTAGTTTTTACCCAATAACAAAAGTCCTTTATGACATTCGTTTCGCCAATAACATCTTAATTTATGAAATACAAAGTACAGCCTCCTTCCGAGGAGTCACTTGTGTTTCGCGATTTCAGTAGTGTCTACGTATCGTCGAGTTTGCAAAGGGGCTTACAGAACTGATCCCCAAATTAACCATTGTTTCGAAAAATGCGTCTCAAATTTAAGCCTGAAACTCCAGGTGGAATAGACGATTCTAAGCTTAGAGATTTCCTAATGTTAGCAAATTGATGAATACAACTGCAGGATATTTTGGATTCCACATAATTAGCATAAGCAACAATAGGATCGACTTGGATCAACTCAGTTGATAGTGATGAGGACAATTATTTTCCAAACTACATGCACTGTTTCTACCTTGTCTGTTGTGTTTGTAAGTGATTAAATTATTTCGGCACTTTTAGACAGACAGCAATCACTAAAACCAATAAGTTGGATTCAGTTCGGAATCACGATTAGCAATAGATTGGTTAGCAGGCCAATTAGTAACATCTTGCAAGTTTCCTTCAGGAAAAATCAGTGCAATTTGTAAAAGTGGTGCAAAAGTCCTTGCTTCTTAACTTTGAATTTATAAATTTATAAAGGAATCACTATACCATCTTTAAGAATGCAATGTAAGGGCACATAATCCGCAACTCACTTGAGAAAAAATCGTGCCTTCAAATGATCATAATGCCAATAGCACAATAATAAACAATCTAATGTATTAAATGATATAAAGACCCCAACTGAGACTCGGAACGATTAGAATCTGAAGATAAGTAAATGTGGGGGTGCTTCTAATCCAGACCAAGTGGCAGTAAGCAAGGCTTGCAAATGTGATTTCATTTTCTGATAAAATGGATGCTTTATTTAGGCTCACCATAATTTCTGTTGAATATGGCCAAGTCGTTGTGAAGCTCGAGAACGCCGGGCTTCTGAGTTACCAATTTCTACACAATCAAATCGCTCAAGTCCAATGGTCGAAAGTACTATTGAAACATACATTAATTTATTCACTTCATTTTGCATGAAATTAATTTCAACGCAGATTCTAGAGCCTGCAGTACTACGTGGTCCATTTCTTCGTAATAATGTTCTAAGTCCATTTTTCGTACGGTGATTTCAGAGGATAGTTGTGAATTCGGAGTTATCGTCACAATGTTTAGCCAGCTCACTGCCACAACAGTCACAAAGTCTACTTTTTGAAGCAGCTTGCATGTTTTTTCACACTAGATGTATCGTGATGCAAACAAACGTTAGGCCTTACGCTTTATCAAATAGAAACTCGATTATAAAATCGTAGCAGTTTTCTCGCAGACGGATTTGACAGTCATATGTAGATGAGCGTCTCACTCCATTTTCGGGGCACATACACAAGTGGAATTCACGTGAAGCTGCTTCACTTCCTTCCTGTTCATTACAAGATGTCCATCCGAGTTAGATACCTGAATTGAGACTAACGCCTGGTGGACTAGAAAATCAGTTGTTTTCCCAATGGTTGTGTGTCTTTTCTTCACAAGGGAGCAGTCACCTTAAAAATAATGATTCTACTCAAAATTTACCTTTGAAAGGACCTACAAACTTTGTTTTCGGCGATGACTTTTGCTCACTTTTAGAGCAGGTAACGACGATTTCAAAAAAGCAAACCAAACTGCCAAGGCATAGCGTTTTGTCAGCGTTTCACCCGATGCCATCAAATGCTCTGTTCAAGAAATGCTGCAGAGTCCTCAAATAAAGCTACCACCCAATTATTTATAGCTCCTTCCCTAAGTGGATGCCTAATTAAAACATTTTTTTTTAATAAACAACGACTCCAATTTTTTTCATTGTCTAAACGAAACCGTGTTTAAAAAAATTCTGAATGATGCAACTTCAACCAATTGTTTAGTGTCTTACCTCACTTTGCGTCAACTATCCGTCTTCAAAAATGTTTAACTATGAATACTAAATTACTCTAAGTCACTGAAGAGGGTTCTTTTGCCCTTCATCTACTATAGAATTCCCAATCGAGTAGGAACTCTGATTTAATCAAAATACAAGATAGACTAGCAAATCAACTTAATTATCAACAAATTTCCGTCTTTTCTGTCCAAAAAAGTTCACTTGACAAGGACTGATTTGAGTCCAAACTCAAACCCTATTTGCGGTGACGAATTTAGAGGGCAGGTGCCAATAGCTCTGACGAGGTGAACCAAATAATTAGCCAAGACAAACTCACCACCACATTCTAGTCCAATAGTGCAAGACCTATTTTGGACAAATCCAAAAGCCTTGTAAAGGGTGAGTGCAGGCATGTGATTCGACTACGGTGATTTTCGAAGACACCTAAGAGATTTGCACAGATCAAGATTTCTTTCAAGTGAAACTACCTATTGGCATTTCATTCACGCTTAATAAGTAGAAATCGCAAGCTTTACATTAATAGTTTATAGATATGCTCTAATTCTTTATCTTTGACTTGTCAGATGGAAAACGCAAAGAACTAGAATTCTATTAATGGTTTAATTTTGGCTTAATGGTTTTTGTTCTTCTTTGTTTAAATCAATCTAATAAGCTTATGCGTTTTAAGCAATCGCCCCGACGAAGTCCACATTTGATGGGTTTTTGAATTCTCAAATATCACGTGCTAACGATTAAAACAGTTGTGATGCTCTTAAGAAAAACCAGTAGCTATAGTCGACAGTACTAGCAAATAAGTAATACATTGAAACGCATTTATACATAGTTGAATAAATTAGAGTTGCATTGATTTGCATGACCGGCAGTATTGTGTCGATATTAAAGTAGCATTCACTGGTCTGCATCACGGGCTGTGATACAAACCTTTTATTTGAGCGAATTAAGTCGAATTGTCGCCTTCTGGAAAAGAACCAGTGTCTTATCAGAATGTATTTGAATCTGTTAGTAGATGTGCAAATGCTGTAACTAGAAGGGAGTCGTTTCTTATTTCGAGGATGTGCTTGGTTTCTTATAAATCCCTCTGCCATGACCAAAAACCTATAGGGCCAAACGGTGGTGGGATTCCATGATCTCAACCAAAGAGCATGCTAGAGCTGCTGAGATGAGCGTTTCAGTAGACGAAGAGTTAACTGTATCAAAAACATTTTGATGGTTGGATGTAAGTCAAAGCCACTGTCAAGCCTAGAAAGCCATTATAATTGAGATCTGTTGAACATGCTTAACTGTTTCTAAAAACATTTAATTCATTGCTGTTGACACCATTATTATTGAGTTTTTTTATGCGCAAATGAAGATTTAAGGTGTTTTGAATAGTCGGAAAATATTGTTATCACAAGACTTGGCTTTTAAAAGAGGACGCTATGAAGATGACTTCCTAAAAATATAAATTAATTATTTTGCAAAGTGTATGTAAGCACATCTATTCTTGCATATTTTACCTTATTCGATTGAAAAGTATTTGAAAAGAGGTTGTTTATGTGTATAACTTAATAAAATAAACAAATATTACCCTTGGAAATCATAAATTATTCCGCTTTATACAGCATGTGTTTTGTCGTCTAAATACCTAGAAGAATCTTATTTAAGCCTAAGAAAATGATGAAACCTTCTTAAGCATTGTTGCGGCAACAATCAAGCACTAATGTTTTCAAATTTTTTAATAATAATTTTGTTAATCTATCACTTTAAATGCGCATGATTATGTAGCGCGCCATCACGCGATTCAGCTTCTTTAGAAGGAATTCAATTTGCTCGAAGGGCATAAATCCTTAAAAGAAAGGACGTAAAAATAGACAACGAAAGTAAGCTAAACAGCTCAATCAAAAGGTAAATGATCTAAAAATTGTTGAATTAACACGATAATGTTTAGTTTAATTGGAAAGGTGAATTTAACAATCTTGTGTGCACTGTTAATGGAAATTATCCATGAGTCTAAAAGTCTGACCTGATTCCCTGCTTAGTTGACGCATTCTAGATTACTTACTTAACATGAAGAAGTACTTGATGGCGATAAATTAAAGTGGACTGACAAGATGCATTTCATGTAGGTATTTTGCAATCATTTTCGGGCTCACTGACACCTGCCTTATGAAATAGCAAACAGACTTGTATTTAGCATTTTTCGGCGCTGAAATAGGGATGTATTCATGCTATTCAATCAAAGCATCCTTTCAAGTGAATAAAGCAAACATTAAGAGAGATTGCGAGCAGTCAGCTAGTCAATCAAGCTTTCGAGTCATTCACCGATTTTGCACTGCAGTTTGATTACAGTCAGCAATTATTTAAAATGCAATGCTTTACAGCGGCTTGGTAGTCATTATTCCATAAGGCTGTTTTTGTATTGTGTTAGCTCTGAAGTGCTTGCCATGATTGAATAACTCCATGTTATTTAAAAATGAGAAACTTTCTTGTATAAAAATTAACCTATTCTGCACTTTTTCGCATCTTGATCTTCGTAAATTTTATTTTCATGCTTTGATACATAAGCATAAGCATAAATGCTGCCTCCCTGACTGTTGTTATATAGAGAAGTGAAAATTTCAAGCTGCACAGTAATAGTTTAAAGCAATGGTCTGATTCTTAACTGAAGGTTTCCACTTTAACTTGTTTAAAGCCAAAAGTAATGAATCTTTCACGCAAGTATGATCAGATCAAGTGCAATCGATGTATATGATAAACAACTAGCGCTTTATACAAGTAGTAATCAGCAAATTAAAAAAATAATAATTTAATGTCATAAAGGTATTTTAGGGTCACATTTATTTCAGTGGCTCCCTTAAAATGCAATAAAATATGCACCCTTGGAGGTTCACCAAAGCAAAAGGTCGCATGACAGTGTAAGTGGAAGGATTTGAGTGCCTCTGTTTTACAAATGCGAGAGGGAAAAACTATTAGAATTTACCAATTGATTCTGCTTGTGTAGCACCTTTCCAAATTTGACACGTATTGAAGGGTGAAGGTCTTTTTAAATCAAAATTGGTGACAGTACGGAGGCTGTCTACTGTACTATGAATGGATCATATGATTTGTCTACAGTTAGAAAAATCTTGAATCTACTGCGCTCATTTCATGCACTTCATTTTTGCATGCGCTTCGGTTTCAATAAAATCAAATAGCTAACAAGCACAATCCAAGGTAAATAACCACACATGCAAATGGTTATCGCGGCAGCTTCTACTGAAATGCAGTACTGCAACAATGTATGTTGCAGCTCAACGTCCTCAAATACACAACCCAGATTTTGTTTGTGTGTTAAAGTGCGTAGTTGAAGAGTCATAAGTACTTATATCCGAAATTTGCCATCTGTTGTATTCGTGCTTGCACGTAAACACAACAATTTGCTAATAAGTCGACTGTTAAAATAAGCTTTAATCTTTAGTCTCAAAATTATAGATGCATAAAAATATATAATTCATGACTTGGCTGCATTGGTCATTGCTAACTTTGGTGCATAAAGGCTACAGTTACTAACTTTTAAAGACATACGTCAGATGACTCTAGTGTTTAATCATCAAAAGTTTAAAACATGACTAAACAAAAGAAATGATCCCCATGCATTTAAAACGCTTCAAAATTCAATGGAATTTGCTTTTTGGTTGCATTTAAAAGTGCAGCAATCTTACGCTTGGGGGTTCAATTTGGTAATCGTAGTGCATGGGTGAAATCACAATCAAGTCTCAAGATATTTCAGCACAACCATTACATTTAGCCGTGTTTTGGCCAAATCTCATGGTGAGTACTGATTCAGTAGGAGCTGTCGTATTGGCATTAAAGGCTCGTTAATATCCTTGACATAGTTTTGTTATGTTGCTCCGTCTCCGAAACTACTTAATTCACGCCCGATTCAGCCTCTTGCAATATCATTGAATCCACAAATATTCTATTTACTGCATACCAACTTTGAGTTTCCCTATTTTTACAACAAGGACACGTCAAAAACCTTTCAGTCAGCTTTCTTCTGCTAAGTGAGTAAGAAGATTAAAATTAGAAATGGATATTTTTTGAGCACTTGAACAAGAACTCGTGGCTATTTTATTTGATGTATGCCCATTTCAATTTTTTGCTTTCTTACTCACCTGGCATAAGGAAGCTAATTGAAAAGATTTGGACATCTCTTTGATGTAAAATAGGGAAGGTCAAAGTTAGTATGCAGTAAACAGAACATTCTGTGATTCAATGATGTTGCAATGGGCTGAATCGGAGACGAAGCAGAGCAACAGAATACATGGGATCATTTCTTTCGTTTTTTAATGTTTGAAAACTTTGATGAGTAAGCACTAGTATGATATTACATATGTGGTTAAAAGTTAGTAACTGTAGCTTGTATGCCGCGAAATAAGCATCTAAAATTTTGGAACTGAAGACTAGAACTAGTTTTTACAGCCGACTTATTAGCATACTGTTGTGTGCACGTGCAAGCACAACAGCAACAGATTTTGAGTCTCAAAAATAGGTAGTGGTGATATTTCAACTGCATTTTACACACAAACAAACTCGATGATGCAAAAACTGATATCCCTACTTCGGTGACGAATTCTGGGCCATGCATTTGAGGACACTAAGCTGTAACCTCTATTGTTGCAGTACTACGTTTAAGTATTAGCTGCTGCGATAACCATTTGCATGTGTAGCTGTCTCCGTGGTTTGTGTTTGACCTATTTGCTTGTTGACAACTATCATTTGATATGGTTGAAAATACCAGAAAATCGACCTGTATACATAATTCTTAAATTGCCCTCTTTTCAACTACTGATGTTTTAAATGGCTCTTATTTGGGTGAAACTATATCGATTCAACTTCAATTTGATTAGCGTTTCCTAAATTCATTTTGAATCTTTAAACAGCCATGTTTCGTCTACCAGATGAACGATTGCCATTCTTTTATTGAAATAATATAAACAACCCTTTTATTGAGATAATAAAGACAAACCATTGCTTTATAAACAAAAACCAACAGGTTATCTGAATATTTCTGTTGGTAATTGTGGAAATGCCAGAAACAATCATTGATTTCGTAATGTTACTTCTGTTATGATCCAAAGCCTTTAGGGTAGAACGCTAGTGTGATTTCATGGCCTTAGATCACGGAAAAAAATGTAAGTTACTTGCACAGGCATATCATTAGACAAAGAACTTAGTGGTTACCAAAATTTACGGGCAGTTGGATACAAGTTAAGGCCATTCTTGAACGATACGAAACCATCAGCATTACGGTCTATTGAATATTCCCATTGCTTCCGAACGTAAGCGATCTTATTGTATACATTGACATCTTCGTCTTTTCCCTAATCTAAATGTACAAATTAAAATAGCTCTTGAGGAAAAGTGCTATTTAGACGACTATTTTAATGGACAAATTCATAATTTTGCAAAGCTTAAATAAGACATTCAAAACAACTAAACTTACATTTTTGAATTTATTTACTTCAAAACTACTTGAACCAGGATTATAAAATGAACACGCCTTGATAATGTGGTTCTCTACCTTTTGAACTTATAAATTAATCTGCGTCCAAAAGCGCACACTTTATTTTCATTTTAAGGCTAGTAGTACTTAATTTACAAAAAATACAGGCAATTTTATTTAAACTTGTTGCAATGACTATCAGAAACATTTATTTTGCACACAACCAGTAATAGGCAATAGTTAGGTGCTGACGCTTCCGAACGTAGCCCATTTAAACAATGTAAATATTTGAGAATCGCTAATGCAGAACCTAACGATGTCGAGCAAGCAAGCTCTCATATTTAGGCATGATTCTCAAAAGTCTAAAATTGACAGTCAAGATCAATAGCATACTTTAAGACTACTATTGCAAGAGTGTGTTAAATTACAAAGCTAGATTCACGAGTAACTTGATTAAGTAAAGTATGTTTGACACAGACATGAATGCGACCATTGTGTATCTGATATGTTGCCATGGCACTAATGCATTTTTTTTTAACTTCGCTCTATTCATCAAAGTTGAAACTCGCGAATGCAGATTTGGAGAGTTCCATCTCAATTGCATGGTCATTAATTGGTATCAAAAAGTCTTGAAGGTGATTGACTGCTTAATTCATGGAGCCGAAACCTCAAAAAACTGTTAAAAGGGACTGAATAACAACGTGATCTACAAAGACATTTAGTTACTTAATTTTTATATTAAGTCCAAATAAGATAAGGATCTTAAACACCTTTCATTTGTAGTGATCAAGCTGAAATTTGCATTTGTTTCATTAATTTGACAAACAAAAGTACACAAGCTGTTAGACACTTCCATTCATTGCTCTTTTTACCATGAATTTGTGTAAAAGCAAACTTGCTGCATCGAACACCTTTAGAGTTATTTACCAATGCAGTATCAGCCACAAAAACCTACAAATGTGCTTATTTCTACTTTGTAAATTTTAAAGTCCAAAGTCTGTTTTTTGATGCAGTAAGTCATTTACTAAGCAACAATAGGGTAAGAATGTCCAGAATTTAAAAAAAACTGAGAAAAGAAAGTATATGATGATTATTTATCATGGTTTGCCAGACAGATTGGAGTTAATTTTTTGGCTTCAGTCGCGAAAAAAGATTAAAAATCTGTTTCCTTTCGTCAAAGTATCTACGTGGTTGCTATTTCGATACTGTTATTTTCAGTTAAAGATTACAGATGACCTCTGTTGTAAGCCAGATTCAGTTACCTTTGCCATTGTGATTCATGAAAATTTTTCACTTTGTGCTTAAGTAAAGTTAGGAATGAAAATTTGCTATTTATCTTCGGCCTTGAATATAAGTGCAATTTAGACATCGGAAAACGTCACTGGTGTATCTCGTATTGTGAACATTTGTAGATGAAGTCCGTACAAGATTTGTCTTAATCTTTCATCCATTTTTTGAAAAAGTTTATGTAAAACTGATTTCCTCTTCATTCAGTTTATATCAAACCAATTAAAACAATCGCAAGCTTGCTTAAAAAATCTTAGTAACTATTTTAATTTAATTTTAGTTAAATTTACAAGTAACCTTGAGAACAAAATGAAATCGAATATTATGAAATCATTGCAGTAACAATAATTCCATACTAATACCATCCAAATATTACCGGCTAGTAATGTCTTGACATAAAATGTTGTAAATACAATGCAGCTTATTGCTTGCGCGGCTGGGATACAAAAGCTTAATTGAATTCGCAATTTATCATCCTGACCCTGCACTCATCTTTTTGCATTCAAAATTTACCGAATTTTAAGCCACCTTCAACCATCACTTATTCACTTCTCTCCATCTGCTGTAATCCTTAGTGATACTAACAGTTGTATAGCAAAAAATGGACTGGCAAGCTAGTAAAAAATGCAGTCAACTGATTCTCTGACAGAGAGTAAACTGCAAAATTTTATAACAAATTCTGCTACAAGTGAGTAAATATTTTTATTTTTAAGCACAATAGCCTTTAGCAATTCGCTGCTCTGAGTTAATGTTGCAGCTTTGAGGTGCTTTGGTAATAGATAAAGTTAGTTTAAATCTCCAGAATCTCGAAATGGACGACCAAATAGCAAGGGCAAGCAGGCTGAGAAAGCAGCTTTGAAAGTTCAACACAGCTAGCCTCAGTTTATTCAGTGAATAATTTCAACTACAAAAAAAGGTGTCAAGGTGCAAATATGAAGTTGAACTACTACCTGTGCTATGGAACCACGCTCTAGACGTGACCAGGGAACCGGAGACGTTGATAACCGCTTTTACTGTCTTCTGTGCTAACTATTGTATGCTGCATGAAATAAAAGCTATTTGTACTTCTGTTGTCCCCCTTATAAGTCCTTCGGACTTGCCCTTATGAATAAGTAGTAAATAAATAAATGAAATAAAATAGCAGCTTAAAAATACTGAACTAAGACTTGCAAGTCAGCCACCATTAGAATAATCATGACTCTATTTTTAAGGGACAGACTCATTCAGATCCACAATTTACCACTTAGAGCAATATTCCATCTGATTGAATGGCGTCAAAGTTAAAACCTTAAGATACACATGATCCCAGTCACTTAAATATTCCTGCGTGAAAAAGTTATTATTTTCATTCTCATATAGTGTGATTTGATTGGACAAAGTTTGTTTATAAATGCAAAAAACTGCTACGATTCAAGTGATGAACCCCATTTTAGCAACTTATTTTGCTTTTCAAGTTGGATTAATTGGAGCTTGTTTGAATTATGATCAAAAACTGTTGCCAGTGCTGAAAGTCAAAAATCTTTTCAGAGGTAATTGAAAAGTAAAAATTATTTTCTTGAAGGTGAGTGTCCACATTCAAACACCAAGCAGACGTGTATCGAGAACGCGGTTATTTTTCTTGTCCATCAGACGTTTAAAGCGATTCGAGTTTCAAATTGGGATGGTTACCTTGTTATTAATAAAGAGAACCAGAACACTGAACGAGTGAATGCGGCTTGTAAGCTTTCACTTATGTCAGTTCAAAACATACTGGAATTTCCCTATGCCTATGACTGTGAAATCCTTGCTCGAAACATTTGCTATGATTACATATATACAGAGGAACATAAGCAAACGCAAGTTCTAGTTATATCGTCTATCATTTAAATTGAAAAATTAGCATACAGGAGCGTGCAAGTTGTTTCGAAAAACTGGAGTTCACGGCTAGAGTTGCAGCGTATCAGAACAGAACCGTAAAAATCGTCTCGAATTCCCAGCCATTTATTGAAGTTTTGAAAAGACTAACCGAAGACAACTATCACAATCAAAAACTAGATCTCTTCATTCCTTTTTCCCTCAAGTCAATTTTTTCGCAGATTTCTTGTAAATTAAGACCAACGAATTTTTCCAAAAGTTCTTAACCTTTGCCGACACAGTTGGTCTGAATGTAAACGAGTTAGAAAACAAAAAAAAATAATTTTGAGATAATTAAAAGATTTTTTTGTCTCTGTGCGTTACATTTTCCTTTATTAATTTCAACTTACTAAATCACCTCATTGAAATCAGCCTACCTGAGATTAATGTTCAATAAATCTTTAACGTCTGCCTTCCATATCTGTCATTAAGATTTTCAAAGAAAAAATTTAAAACAGTTTTCATTCACAAGCGCTTGAATGAAACCTTTTCAAATTTGTGCTTTTATTATGGTTAGTTGGAATAAAAGTCTTTTTAGACATAAGCAAACTATTTGGTGTAAACTAACGTTATTGAGCAGTCTGCGATTTATCTGTAAATTGTGATGCTAAGAAATCTTTGATCATGATAGTGGCAACCTTCATTGTTTTCCATAAGACTATACCATGTTTTTGATACGTGATTCAGTTTGTTATATTCGTCCCCAAAAAATTATTTAAGCAGCACTTTAATATTGTAAGATAGGACTAACAACTTGTTTAAATGCCTCTAAATCCATTGTTAGTCATAAGAAAACTTAAACTATAAAAACAAGAATCTTTAACTTTACGAATACTATCTGGCGCCAGACGTAGTCATCATTCCTTGATTTTGTACCGAAGATTTCACATTAAGCAATGGCCTGCACGAGAATAAAGTAGTTCGATTCAGTAACCTAAATCTATTAGCATGTATTATAAGATTACAAAAATAGTTTATCAAACAAAAGCACGGTTAAATTTTAGCTGTTGTACATAAGCAGAAGCAACCCTAAATAGGTAGAACTATTCAAATCAAATTTTACCGACCATTTTTCATGTGTTGCGCATTCGGATAACTCTTCTGTACTAAGTTGAATACGCTGAAAATAATGCTTTAGAGAAAAGTCTATAAGAATAAAATAATCCTTAAGCAAGTCATTAGCAATTCTTTTTAAGTTTAAAAATCAACAATGTTTAAATGTGATTATTAAACCAATTCTACCTAAGGAAGCAGATCATTGCCTTTTGAACTCATGAACCATTACATTTTTAACAGCACATTTTATTACCATTTTTAAGCCCTGAATTCTGATATTTAAATCACATTAAAATGAGAATTTTCTTTAAAAACAATGCTGAGTCAAAATCAGGATAAATACCTCCCTTTAAAACCCGGGATTATGCTGTATCTAATAGATGGAAGTCTCATTTACTTGGTTGACAACTATCAGTTTGGATATGGAAGATTTAGGGTGCTAAAACTTTACTGAATTACAAAGCTACTAACCTTATAGAGACTTGGCAAATAAACTAGTAGAATAAAATGGACTTATAAAATTGTAAAGCCACTGATGAAACATCACCGATCTTCCGTTTTCTTGACCATTAAAGTCACAAGTCGCTTCAAAAAGTAGCTTCTGCAAATTCAAAACGGAAAAATAAGCATTGTACAGATGTGAGCAAATGCTAATGCTGTGAACGTTAACACCAAGATTGCAACTTACAGACTCTCAATATGCTGGTGAGAAAGGCGCAAACTTAGCTCGACTAGATTGAATCCAACCACTTTTTGGTATGTCTCCATGTAATCATCAATGCGTGCCTAAGAAGAGAGCAAACGATGCTTAAGGGGTTAACTTCTTAAGATTTTTGGACATCTGAAATTATTAAACTTTCTTCCCAAAAAGTTAGTGTCATCTTTTACATGACGGGAAGCATATGCTTTTAGTCAATTGAGTTCGGCTAAATGTTTTACTTAACTGGACTGATTCTGCTCCGATGTTATTCAAAGGAAGCAAAAACCAAAATAAAACAAAAAATTTAAACAAAAATATCGATATAAATAGAGAATTATATACCTCGTCATTCAACTTATCCTTCAACTAGGTTGCTTTTAAGTTGCTAGCCTAGCAGCAATTCAGTTTATATTGAATGCAACAAGCTTTTAATGAAATATGGCGCCATCAACAAAAAAAGTTTATTAGCCATCTCTTTTAAATCTGAAATCGTCATAAAAGTTACTTTGTTTTCAGTTTTACCTTCACAAGTAATGAAACGAGATTCAGGACTTCAAAAGGTGAATATTTTGCCTTGATAAAACATTTGCTAATTTATATAAAATTTTCCTTCAATGTCGCATCTTATGATAGGTTTTTGGCACCTGACACTTTTTAATTTATTTTAATTAACCCATTGATAGGGTATGCGAATGACTGCGCTCCAGCGATTTTGAATCTCTGTAGCATCAACAATTTAAAAATGTGCGTTGGAATCATCTCGTTTTAAGCTTTGACTTGCATTTTTAGCTCATGGTCAATTCAAAAAGGGGCCGGACAGTTTTAATAATGCAGAACTATTCCAGTTTTTACATTTTAAGCATGTAGCGATGATATGCAGCTATGCTGAGCATTTAGGCAGAACACACCAAACGTTGTTAAAGCTTTGTAGGATGCTTAGAATGGTGCGATCCCCTGGCCATTTTATCATCGTTTCATGCGGTATTTTTTAGCGCTTTTTTAAAACAATTAGTGAGCCTTATGGTGTCAAAAAATCATTCTTTTATTAGACGAAATGCAAAATTAGAACAAGTTGGAGCTAAATCAAATGATAAGTGATTAATAAAATACAACATTTATAACATGCCAAATACGCTATTTTAAACATTCAATTTTTACAAGCTTACCTGTAAAAATGAGTATTTTTTCATTTTTTTCATCTTGTCTTATACCATTTATATTGCAACAGACCTCTTGTTAAAAGTAATTTCGTTTTAGGTTTGAGTGGTTTACAGGTAAACTAAGCTATGAAATAACGTTCTGTTCATGCAATTTTTTAAAATAACTATTGTAGGTAATTTACTTATGTATGCGATTAGACTAGAGTTGAACCAGTTTGGTCAATTTTTTTTCAAAACTCGTTGCAAGTTTCGACTTTTATCAGTGCATTTGCCATAACAAAAAGGTAAAAGTTCTGCATGTACACTAATGATTCCCATTTAAGTATCTATGTCTATCAATGACATTGATAATGGGACTACTCCTATACCTCGAGCTAAGATCAATGCTGAAATTGTAAGTATCTACAAGCGCAAAGGTTTGCAAACAGATCCTGCAATTTATAGATCAATCTTCCTTCTAGATGCATTAGGCAAGTTATATGCATCTATTCTGTGCCAGCGTTTGAAGCACCATCTTACCGAACTAACCTCAAGAACCTTATTAGGATTCTGCGAAGGAAAGTGTGAGACAAGGCTCAAAAGAGGGACTACTTCTTTTCAACCTAACCTTTCAACTCACATTGGATGAAGCCTTCCCCTCACTCAAGGACAGTGCAGTACAAATGATTGATCACTCGGGTAAAAGATGGCAGCTAAATCATTTAGATTAGGCCGATGACCTGTTTTCTTGCGCCAAATAAAGCCGCAGCTGTCAGATTAATAGAGCATCTGGCGAAAACGATGCCAAAATATGGAATGCAAATCGCAGCGAACAAAACCTTTGGGGTTTAAATTGGAGACGGTGAGGACCAAACGCCTCTTGAGGCAGCTGGAATGTCATTTCGACGGGCCTCACAATTCAAATATCTTGGTTCCATAATTCAAGACACCGGTGAGCCAGACGGAGCAATAATCGCAAACCTAGCCAGGGTAAAAATGCACCTAATATGACTACGACCATTTCAGCGCTCAAGAAGTCTCAAGAACACCCTGAAAACAAATCTGGTGGGAATTTATGTTGATCATGCAACCACCCAATGATTATCTGCTATTGTCTTGAGAGTAAAAGATAACAATCTACTCCAAGCAATATGGAATACGGCTCGACGTGTGATACGTGAATTGTATTCGCGAAGAGCCAAAACTGTTGAGGAACTCCGAAAGGAACTCTTAATGCGTAACCTGGTAAGTCTTATACAGGCCAAGAAGTTGAACCTATGGAAGAGCCTGAAAATGGGCATACATAGCCTAATACTCTCCATACTAGATAGTAACTTTAAAAAAGTCGAAACAAAGATAGCTTCGCATACAAGGAATTGGATGTTTCAATTAATTAAAGGTGCGAAAGAAATATGGCAAGAGCACTCAGATTCATAACTAATTGATCCAAAGGAAAGCCCTCAATTTCGAGTCGAAAATTATGCACCTAGACTGGTAGGAGAAAGGCAACGTGATGTCTGTACCAACGCAGACTGCTGAAGATCCTTCGCCAGAATAAGAGATATACAAATGCACGTAAGACAGGATCATGAAGATAAACTGAAGAGATATAGGACCATAAACTAAAGTGCCCTCTAACTGACTGCTCATAAAGATACAGGACTCAAGGTTGGCTAGAAAGACATATAAAGAACTGTCACTCTTTGGTCGAAATCAGAGAAAGCGAGAAACCAACAGAGAATAGAAAAGAATCAAACTGAAGCTGAATAAGCGGAAAAACGGAAAACGAATGAGAAAGTTTTTAAGGGAAATAGCTTTGAAACTTTATATGACAAATAAAATCTTGCCAAACAAATACTTTGTAGCATATTTTTACTTAAAATTTTGCCTGGTAGCAAATATATTCTGCTGATGCATAGAATCTTATTTGATTTTCCACGTAACATTGAAATTAAAAAAAAAATTGGCTTTTAGTTAAGCAAAGTCTAAAATTTGCAAATGCTTTCATTTGAGAATAAAAAATTGCTTTCAAGAATGGCTGAAACGATGCTTCAGAAGGAATGGGCGATCTTTTAGCTTACAAAATGCCAAAGTACAAAGAAAAAGTGAAACTGATTCAACTTTCTTTCCTGGGTGAAAGCACTGTCAAAAACTAGGCTGACCAACATTAATAGCGCAGTAAATCTCTCAGTTTATCAATTTTCAATAGTAGATGCATGAAATAACATGGCATACATGCAGAATCTTCCAAATTAGGCAACGTACCAGACCCTCAGTTCTAATAAAAGCAGAATTCATCTCAAAATGCACTTAGTTTGCAGTATATTTAAAGCTCTTGTAGAGCGGTTTTGCGTCTTGACGTTAACTTTTGAGACTTGGCTCAAAAAATTCAACATTTAGTTGTTAAACCCCTTCGTTTACTTAAGAAATTGCAGTCGTCAGTGATGCAAATTGATACTTGCCCGGGTAGAAAGATTTCGTCGGGAAAAACAATGTAGAATTTGAATTGATGAATATTCATGAACTCTTTCGTACTGACGATGCTTTGACCTCTAACAAATAAAAAAAAAACTTTTTGATTTTAGTGTGCAAATACTGCGCATAGATAACAGCCATTGACATTTATTAGAATGACAAGGAACATTATTAAAAAGCCATAGAGCCGTTTGTTGAAGTTGCTATTATATTTCGCACTAATTTGTGGTTCGCTTCATTTAAACCAGTAAATTGACCAACCGCATCATTTTGATCGCTTGTAGCTTTAAACATTTTCCTGCCAAAAATGCATTTTTTCTCTCTTGCCTTATTATACCATTTTGGAGCAAAATAATTAGAAACAATTGAATTAAAATAAAATTTCATCTTTTGTAGCCTGCGTATTTCGAATTAAAAAGAAAAACGCATTTTACAACTATTATTTATCATTCTTTAACGCTTAAATGCTTAAAACAAAAAGCGACTAGAATTTCTGATAAGGGCAATACAAAAAATATGTCATGGATTCATTTTAAATTTTTAGCTTGTATGTTTACATCTAGTAACTTTTCAGGCGCTTTTTTGTAGACAAGTCCACCTTAGAGAAATTTATAGAATTTTGCTAAGCTAAGTTTCATATTGTCTCCACAAAAGTGCATGAATGAGTTGCCGACTGCTGAAATATTCAAATTCTCTTAGACTACTGTCTGTGCTGATTAACTAGACGCACTCTTACTTTCAACCTCAATGATGTAAGCGACTTTGCACTATTCCTGCTACCACCATGATACTTCGAACGAATCTTGAAGCAAAACGATAAGAGCTGCCGATGCTGATTTTGAAGGCAAGTGCCTACTAGATAGGCAGAAAGTTGTCCATACTTATACATACTTTGTAGATTTAGAAGAGAAGTTTTCATTTTAATTTAAGCAGTGGGCAAAGGCTAGCTGATGCAGAGCATTAAAACTTAACAAGTACAAGCGAAAACTGATTTTGAAAAATTCATTTTTGCACAAGAATATGAATAAGCTTATACTTTTATTATTCGTATGTAAAACATTCTTGTGGTGACACAGCGATAAAAACTACGGGGTTCAGAAAACCGCAAATTGAGCAGAGACACTATAATCTGATCAGTTTAATTTTTTTTCCGCTTTGTTGATCAAGTAATTTAAATGAGTGAAACCTAGCAGATTACGTTATTTTGTATTTAATTTTTCATGGAACTTTGGAACATTACAAATAAAAAATCCAGTCTATAGTAAGATGGTCAGAATTACAATATAATAGATGTTTTCTGCAGTGACAAGATACTTCCAAACAGGACTAAAATGAAATCACTGAGATAAAAATAAAACCAATATTTCATATGCAATTCAAAAACAAGTGAATTTGGCTGCTTTTTTTACACGTCAAGCGTTTGAATCAGTCTAGGTGTCGAACTTGGATAGGCACCTCGTCATTATCAAAGAGATGAACGTGGCTTGCAAATACTCGCTTGTGTCTGTTCAAAATATAAAAGGTTTTCCTCGTGTGTATAACTGTGAGATTGTCCTGCGAGACATTTGTTGTGATTACAGCTTTGAAATGAAACATGAGCTTATGTAAGTCATAGTTTTTGGTCCCTCATTAAAACATGCACTTCAGCACACAACAAAGTGCAAGTTGCTTCGCCAAGATAAAGTTCTCGGCTGCGGTTGCAGTGGATCGGAACAGAAGTGTAAAGATTATTTCAAATTCACAGCCGTACATTAAAGTAATAGCAAGAACTTTCAAAAAAATCGTCGGAGTTAACGCCTTGATCTCATCATTACCTTTAATATTAAGAAAGTTTTTTCGAAATGAAATAATGGAAGGCCAAAACATTGTTCTGTAAGGGAAGTCCGTCCTAATTCACGGACAAGCACAAATTATTTCAAAAGATAAAAAAAGCAATAACTAGGATTTGATTAATGGCTTTATTTTCGCAGAATGGTTTTGGTCTTCTTCTCCACACATTTAATCTTGTATAGTTTGATTTATTTGATTGAAAAATATTTGAAATAGGCTTGTTAATGAATAAACTTGATAAAATGGACAACCGTTACCATCTAAACTTTTGGATTATACCGCTTTTAATGGCACACATTCTGTCGCATAAAAACCTAGAAAAATCTTACGTTGGTTATCGGAAAATGAGGGAACTTTTTAAAACTATGTTGCAGCAATAACTAAACGCTGATATTTTCAAGCAAGAAAAATTTTTTTGTTAAACATTCACTTTGAATGGGCACGAATGTACAGCGCAGGAAGGAATTCAATTTGTTCGAACTGCATATGATCCTAAAAAGCCAAAATGTAAGAACAGACAATAAAGGTAAGCTAAACAACTCAATCAAAAGGCAAATGACATGAAATAGTTTAAACAAACATTAAAATATATAGTTTATTTAGAAATATGAATTTTAATAATTTTGTGTGCGCTACTAATGAGAATTTCCCGTGAATCTAAAAGTCTGACCTGATTCCCCTTTTAGTTGCCGCGTTTAAAAAGATCCCTTACTTGTTGGCGATAAACCAAAGTGGGCTGACAAGTTGCATTTCATTTAATTATTCTGCAATTTTTTTCAGTCTTATTAACACCTGCCTTCTAAAATAGCAAACAGACATGCATTTAGCACTATTTTGGAGCCAAAGTAGGGGTAAAATCATGTTTTACAAGTAAAATATCCTTTCAAGTGTAGAAAGCAAAAATTAAAGGGCCTTGCAAGTAGTCGCCTAGTCAATTAAACTCTTGAATTGCTTCAACGTTTTGCATTGTAGTTTGATAACAATCAACATTTATTTAAAATATAATGGTTTACAGTGGCTCAATAGACATCATTTCATAAAATGCAATGTTTATCTGGTTTTATTAAGCATGATATTTCCCTTATTAGCATTGACTGGCCAAAAACTTGTTTAAAAAAATTTTAACGCTCAAGTTAATTCAAAATTACTGTTTTCTCTGATCATATTATAGTCCAAAGGCTATTTTAATGATACGTCTCTCCTTGAAACCTTCGCAATGGAAGGCAAATGATAGCCCCATTCCGAATTGAATAATGAAAATACTAAAAGCACTAAAAGAGTTCACCTAAGGAGAGTTGCGGTACCCTTTGCTTACGAAAAGATGATCATACAAGTTGAAGGCTCAAATACATTTGAAGACATGACAGTCTTTTATTATTCAAACAGCAGTAGGGCCTTCATCTGCCTTTCCTTGTAAGATTTTGGTGCGACAGTTTTGATATAATTTCATAACTCAGTCTCGAACTCAGAAATAGTTAGCTCTGAAGCTTACCAAGACAGCCAACATTTTTCTAGCATTCAAAAACTTGCGAATTGCTTTCAGAAAGGGCGATTTCAACTTTGATCACAGTGAGTTAGCAAAGCATAGTGATGACAATGACAAGTTTATATACGATTGCTCAAAATTATTTTGAGGAAATCAATTTCTCAAAACTATAGTCGTTTAGTCTGACGTTTGTGGTAGTTTCGGCACTACCATGACATTTAAGCCCTGTTTTGGCCAGATCTCAAGGTGAGAACTGACTCAATAGGAGCTTTCACATTGGCGTTAAAGGCTAGTTAATAACCTTTACGTAGTTCTGTTGCTTTGCTGTGTCTCTGTAACTACTTGATCCACGCCCGATTCAGCCTCTTGCAATATCATTGCATCCAAGAATATTCTATTTACTGCATACCAACCTTGGCATTCCTTATTTTACAACAAAGACATGTCAAAAGCTTTTCAGTTAGCTTTATTATGTCAAGCAAATAAGGAGACCAAAATTAGAAATGGACACATTTGAGTGCTTGAACAAGAACTCGTAGCTGTTTTTTTTAATGTATTATCAAGTATGACACTAAAAGCTGCTTAAAAGACGCCAGAGTCTTATCCAATTTTCAAATTTTAATTTTAAGTTTGATGAAAATGACAAACATTTGATGAGAAATTTGATAGCAGTAGTTGGTTTTAGAGAGAAACGACAGGTTGGTTTGCCGCTTGACTGAAATCTGTGGATGAGTGGCAGTCATCAAAAGAACAGTTAGCTTTTTTGGGTTCGTATTCAGGTGCACACACAAAATATGATCTGAGGTTTGATTTGCTTCCAAATGTGTGATGCGTCTTTGAAAATGCTGTTATTTTTACTAAGGCATCACTGCGCACATTTCACTAGTTGATAAAACAACCAAAAAAGTGACTCCTAGCTCAAAAACAACCAAATTATGGGAAAAAAATATCACGAAGACACATGGACTAAATAAATCGAAATTGTTCAAAATCTGCAGAAAATTATAACGAAACAGCTTGCTGTTTTTTTTTCACAGATAACATAAAGGGATTGCGATTTGCTTCTAGAAGGAATGCGTTCAGTATTGAAACGGTGCTGGAACAAATATTTCAAAGCTAACTAAGATTTCAGTAAATGAAATAGGTCTCTGTGAATGGGGAGTGGATCATTTTCTCAAAAAACGGAATTAAGTGGAGTACAATATAAAGATAGTTGCAATTCGCTGCCACTATTCGTGTTATGAACTTCATGTTAGTGATTTACATTGCCTTCTATGCTGGGGTCATTGATGCCTGTTTAACTCTTTATCAATATCTGTTGCCAGATATTTAAGCCAAGAACCTTTTCAGAGGTTACAAGAACTCACCATGATTCTAGCCATGAACTTCGTGTTAGTGGTGTACTTTACCTTATATGCTGGGGTCATTGAGGCTTGTTTGAATCTTGATCAAAATTTGTTGCCAATTCTTAGAACCAAGAACCTTTTCAGAGGTAAGTAAGAAGTAACAATATTTGTTTCAAGGTGATTGTCCATTTTCTAATAAAATACAAACATGTGTTGAGAATGCGGCAGTTTTTCGAGTACGGCAGACGTTCGAATCAATCCAGGTGTCGAATCTGGACGGTTATCTCATCATTAGCAAAGAGAAGCAGAGAATCTCAAGAGTGAATGCAGTTTGAAAGTACTCACTTACACGCGGTCCAGACGTGTTGGCATTTTCCCTTGTCTATGACTGTGATATCTTCATGCGAGACATTTGTTATGATTATGTATTTGAGACCGCAAATAAGCTGATGCAAGAACTAGTTTTGAATTGCCCTTTAAGGTATGAATTTCAGCGCACAAGAACGTGCAAGTTGTTTCACAAAAGTGGAATTCGTGGCTAAGGTTGCTGTTGATCGGAACAAAACGGCGAAGATTGCCTCGAATTCGCAGCCATTCATTGAAGTTATGGCCAGACTGGTCAAAGATAATTACCACGACAGAAAACTTGATCTCTTCATTCCATTTGCTCTTAGGTCAATATTTACTGTAATGACTTGTAGAATAAAGCCAATGAATTAAATCAAATTCTTTTTGACTAAATCTGAGTATTTAGGCTTAAAACAATCAAATTTTATTAATTTGTGAGTAGATAGTGAATTAACAGCTAAATATCACAGCGGATTGAAAAAAAAAAACAGCAAGGCACAAAAATTACAGCTAGATCAACGCTTATGTGTAAGTTAAAGTGATTTGCTCTGTCTAACTCCTCCTTATTGATTCCAATCTAAGGGAATAATGCATTTTCATTAATCTTCACAACTAGGCTAAGGTTTGGTAGGATTATGCTTCTTACACATAAACTTCTTGTAATGTTTATAGTGATAGCGTTGTTAAAACAGCCGAACGATACAGCTGACAATGTCGCGGAATTGACTCATTTACATAACTCATTGAGAAATAAATGCATTCGTTTAATCACAATAGAGCCTTTAAGATCCGCCCTCTTTTCAACCTTTGGCATTTCGAATGACTCTTGAGTGGGAAAGGAGGGCATATTGAGGCAGCCTTACCTTAATCAACAATTGATGGAACAATTTTGAATCGCAAGACCAGCAGCGTTTCGCTTCTCTTATGAGCGATTGCCATTCTTCACCACGCAACTGCAAAACGCCATTGATATGCTGACAGCCTTATTAGAACTATTACATCAACCCTTTCGATTGATCATCTTAAGCGAAGTTGCTCTGTTTTAAAAGATACGCTCTTTTGTTAGCTGTAAGTGTGCTGCAACTAGAAATATAATGTTGCCTGTTTCAACAACACCTTTTAAATCAGGCTTTATCTTTTGTACTTGATTTTGTATGACAGTTCTACCAGAATTGAAGGTCTGTATGGCAGAATGGCGGTGGCGTTTCATGATTTATTGGTCCAAGTTGTTGAAAGTTAGATAAAAGCCGAAGTCATTCTCAAACATACGAGGCTATCAGGATCAAAGTCTATGGACCCTTCAGGTGTATGACGCATTGAACATTTGTAATGCTGTTATCAAAAAGCGCAAAATGGTCTATTCTCTAATGGTGAATTCTGGTTTAAATGCAGCTTGTAAGAGAAAAGCTACTTAAACGAATGTTTTAAGAGATAATTTCATCATTTCGCTAACGTAAAGCAAGCACACGTGATTTCACGTAGTTTAGTTAATTTGATCTAACAACATTTGAAATAAGTTCTGCAATTTCACTAAAGCTACCTAATGAAGTAAAGCATTACCTTTCAAACTCATGATCTATTCGATTTTGCAGAGAGCACATTTTATTACTATCTCAAAACCTGGAAGAACAATACTATGGCTACAAAAAAGTGATGGCTATTTTTTAAAATTGTTTACTTATAAAAATTAAGGAAATTGTCCTTGCAGTTGCTGCTAGTAATTGGACAGCAATGAACTGTTAATCATTTTGTCTGTGCACTTTTTTTTCTATCAGAATTGATTAGAACATTGTGGATTTCTTAGAGGTACATAATACCGCAGCTTAATAGCCTTAACCAAGCAAACAATTCGTTTACGTAAAATTTTAAGTGTTTAGAGTCCAAGTTGTAAATTTTACATGCAAACAATCAACAGCGTTGCAAGAAATGCTATCAGTTCCGCGACAATATTGCCTAATCTGAGAGCGTTTCTTTCTTTTCCTTTTTGATGCAGCTTGCTTTCGACTGCCTGTTTCTTTTCTCTATCAAAGTGTAATTCCATTTTAGGGCATGAAAGTCTTGATTCTAGTGACACTCCTTTAAATAATTGTACATGTTTCCATTAATTCTCTTAGGAACAAGCACAGTTGAAAAATTTGAAAATTCGTTTAATTGCTTGACAGTTTTATAAGGTTGAAAACATTCATGAATTCAACCACCATTTTTACATGTATTGGTTATTATTTGAACTGTGCTTCACTGGCCTATGTGTACCAACTTGCCACTTCAGCCCATTTGAGCATCCATATTGACTGCCTGCCAAGGCCATAGTTTTGAATGCGTTTTCGATTCTGTCTCAACCAACATTGATATAATTCAGTAGGAAATTGCATTTATCTGGTTTATTCACAGTTGGAATGAGTAACCAGTGTTTCTCATTCAAAGTTGGTTGGAAAACCGAGAGTTTTATAATAAATGTTAATGAAAAATAGTAAAAATTTTGCTGCTTTCACCTTGATGTCACCATCCTAAATCGTAGCTGTTCAAACTTGTGAAGATAGCTCTGAAAAATAGATTAACAAATTTTCCCTAAGTGTCCGCCCTGGCTGATTATTCAAAATCAAACAGGTCTCTTTTTGGTCACCATGTTTTGACAAAAGATGATTCTTTTCAATTTGCTTTTTTCTCACAGTTTTAAAGATTTTGTTAAATTGTACTGCATGCCATTTGTTAAAATAGGTGCTAAAATGCACAAACTAGGTCAAAATAAAAAAAAACTTAGCAATAATAAAATTTTTATTTGCATTTCGCAACCTCTGTATGTCTTTCAAATTGCCTATCGTAGATTGATATTTCGGTATTTTGAATAGTCATTTAAACTAGGAATCAGCAGTTTTTGTATTTATAACAGGATCATAAGCCTGTTCGTCAGAAACAAGCATTTTTAAGTGAACGCGTCCTAATAGTCTGGTCCCGTTTGCTTCAGCTGTTTATCATTGTTCGAAAGACAGTAAATTGAGACGAGGGGCGCACAAACCGCGCCAGCTCTGATTTATGTAACGTGAGAGCTACATATCTTTTTGTGAGAAGGGTTAAACTTTTTGACATGATTTGGGGTCATTTTACTGCAAGATAATAATTTTTGCGATTCAAACAGTTGGCGAGCTTAAAAGCATAAAGCTCTGACTGATATGATACCACTAGTGAGTTTTCAATCGGCTAAATTATTAGGCAGTCCATGAGCGACAACGTTTGAAAGGATCTTGGCCTTAGAAGACAACCGCTTGGGTGTGGTCTTTTATCCCTTATGCACTGTTAAGGGCAGATGTTTGTCATACGTCTTCCAGAAAACCTTTTAACTTTCTGGCGTCGTACATTTTACCAGACTATCTGAAGTTGTGCTTCCACTGGCAAAGTCTGCTTATATACTTTCGGAGGGTGATTAATCCTAACCAGCCACTTCTTTTATTATCCTCCAGGGCTGTCGCTGGGGTTACTGGGGGTCATCAGAAAGGGGTTGAGAGTAGGATTGGGAGGTAGAAATAAAGTAGAGCTGCTATCTGTGCAACGAAATTGGGGGTTTAATAAATTTGAAGGCAAATTTTTACTGATATACTGTTAAGGTATGGGTTTTAAAAATAATTTGAATGTACCACACAGAGTATGATAAAAACCGTTTGGTATAATTTGTCGTTAGATGAACGAAATACTTTAGCTGTTGTCATATTTTGAAAATATTCGCAAGCCAAACATTTAATTCATGTTAATCCAGTCAGGTGTGTTCCTACATAATGTGATGAATTGCTTTCGTCAATTCAAATTTGATCCAATCAAACATAAAATTAGGCTAACGGTTCTTCTTTATAACGAATATTTCAACACAGCGAAATGTTACTTTAAATGTTCGAATGATTTTAATAGGCTAACTTAAATAACCAAAGTTGAGACAGTCCGTAGAAATCATTGAAGCCTACGATATCAAAATGTAAAACATTCAGTTGCAGAAAATTGTAAGAAAAGTTATCTAGCAAATGTTTCATATATGTCAAAACAATTTTCAGACATCCGTTTGTAAAACCTTCGTTATAATATTGCTGTTGCTTTCAAATATGAATAATTTAAATTACAATCGTTTAAACTCTAATTTTTCTGAATTCACACAGTTTTAAATTCAATATTTGCAGTTGATAATTAATTCCTCGTCCCCAGCAGGCGGCTTTTTTTCCACAAGCTAATGGTGCCAAAACTAAAGTTTGAATTGCAAAACAATTCATGATGATATATTTTTTTCATTCGATTTTATTTATTTGACTTTATAACTAGCTACTTAAGTGGCAAAATTTTATGGTTAACAGCTTTGCAAATAGGAAACATTTTCCAAGAAAATGGATATTTGGATCATCTTATTTTTTCGCCTAAGCGATCGCAGTTGGCACAGAATAGGTGCCTATAGCATACCTAAAGTATCCAGAAGAAAAACCGATCTATAGTTTGCATGAACGTTTTGCAAACCTTTACGCTTGTAGCTACTTGTAAGTTCAGCATCAATCCAGGCGCAAAGTTTAAGAATGGTCTCGTTGCAGAAGTCATTGAAAATATTTAGAAGGTAGGCATTTAGATACTAAGCATTCCATTTAATTAACTCGAGTCTAATTTCATTTTCGCAGGGACTTTTTTGCAATTTAGTTTACTTTAAGCTGTCTCCATTTACTGCATTGAAGGATATTTTGAACCGGCCTATTAAATATGCAGTAAAAACAATTTATAACAGCTCTTTCGGAACAAAATTCAGCCATTCGTACTTTTAGCAGCAATGATTATATACCTGATAAATAAAGAAGAGATCAGAATGGCACGGCATCACAGTTAGAATACCAAATATGAGTTTTTCAAAAGCGATCTGAATATAGAACATTTCAGAACAAAATCTGTTTTGACTTACTTTATATAGCAGCATGAAAGAGAACATGAATTTTCCACTGTTGATTTTAAATAAGAGTAATGGATTAAATGTTAACTTTGCTATTCTCTAAGAACCTTCAATGTCCTAAAACTGTTAGCTTGAAGTTAATGCAAAGCAATGAACGCAGAATCTGGAATTTCAGTGCTATCGTCTTCGGTTATAAATGAATCATGCACTTGAACAAGTTAAGATTAACCAAAGATTTTTCAGAGGTTTGAGTTTTGGACTTGATTTGAAACATCAGTTTTAACAATTTCTCGTTATACGTACCCTTATTAAATATTTCATGATTGAAATTACTCTAAGCAAACTCATTTGTTTCGTTGAGGTCATTTATAAGTTGTAATTGGGTTTTTACATGGTCAACATACAACTATGTTAAAATCTCACCCCGTAGTTAAGTTTTGCTATAACTTGCTTGTCTTTTTCGTCCAAATCAAGCTCAAACATTTCCTTTTCGAGCCATTTATATGCACAGAAGCGTAGCAAAATCATTGGTTAAAATTTGCTGCAAGTAAATAGTGGAGCCTAATACTGATAGTAGGCATCATATTGGAATAGTCATAAAAGTCTGAATGATATCTGTAAAAACAATTGCTTTGGCGAAACTGGAAGTCAGAGTCGGATCGAGCATTCCACTAGGGTTAATTTATTTAACTGCCAGCAATCCCTGTCATCATGACCAGAACTACTTGCATTCATTGTGCTTTCATATGCTACTTATATCTTGCAGTTTGAAACTTTGCAGTTAGCACCTGCCAAACCAGTTGAATCCTTTGCAGGTTAAAAAAGATAAAAGTCTAAGTTCTAGTTACAATGTCATTGTTGACAAAATTGTGAGATTCCTTAGGATTAAAATTTAAATGTAGCAAAATTTTTGTAACATCAAAATAAAAGCAGTGTGCATTTGCATTTCCCCGTAGATTTAGATGAGCATTGACCTCCTTCAACAGATTTACAAGTAACTGCACCCTTTTTTTCTTTAACTTTGTTTAGTGTTAGTCCGTTTGCTATTAAACGAAAATTGATTTTGAGATTCCTGGGGAAAAAAAGTGAAATGGATAAATGTCAATCTGCTAATCCTAGACAAAAATTTTTCACGTAAATATACAAAACTGTTCCATAGTTAAGAGAATGGATTAATCTCCATAATATCTTCTGTTTGATGATATTATCTTGATTGTCTGCATATGTTTTTGCCAGGCAGAGTCCTTTTTTAAACTTTAATCAGCTGGTTAATTAATTTTGACTCTTCAAAAGTACAAATGGGAATGAGTATTTTAAATTAGTTGAAGACCGTTTCATTATAGGACAAGCACAATTAGCTGCACCTTCATGGAAGTGATAATCTCAAAGAAGTATCAGCATGTCAATCTTGTGATAAACTGATTTCAGTGCTATAAATAACTCATACAAGTCAATAAGCAAATCATCAAGCATGCTAGGGCAATTTCCTTTCGTTTCCAATTTCATGCATTGAGGAAGCTAATTGCATATATAATGAAAGCTTTTCCATAGTTAGCTCAACTCAGTTGGATGAATCATAACTTTTGAAAATAATGAGAGTTCCTTTGCATATAAATACCAGCTAGGCATTGCCGAGGCCTGTATTAGTTTTAGCACACGCCAAATTTATATTCACTAAATATACCTTTGTTCATATAATAAATTAAATGTTGCTTGTAAGGGAATAGTAACTATCTAGAGCTATGTCTATTTTCATCACCTAGAAAAGTTGTATAGTGCAAAGAAAATGCGGCAAAACACAAAGATTGGAATGAGCTAAATAACATCGAGGAAAGGGAGAATAAAGGAGACTGAATCTAAACTTGGTGTTAAGATGAAACAGTATGAAAACAGAAAGATTTAATCCATCACTTTGATTACAAAATGAATAGGTATGAGGAAAGTTATCAATGGAAAAGTGATAAAGTTCATTTTCCAGTTGAAAATCAAATTGCTCTTAATGACTCCATTCTTGTGCGTTTTCTTCCCTTTAAATGTTGAGATCTTTTCAAAGTAAATCTTTAAATCTATTTAAAAGTTGCTTAAGATGACCTAACATAATCGAATATTTGCTTGAGCCGTAGCAACTAACGTCGATTTCAGCAAAATGCGCTCATTATTTATTTATAAATTCGTCAAATTATTTCACTTAAATATAGTTATGGAGCACATATAACTTATTGAAAAATGGCTTTAAAATAAAGTTTGACTACTTGAATAGGTTTAAACAGTTGATTTATATTTTAAAGGAAGCTACATATGCTGAAACCGGTATAAAAGGATCACATTAATCTTCCCATATTCATTTAAATTTATACCGGCTTTTATCAATTGCGTAGAAAGTCATAAAACATTTTATGAATTTTCCTACATCAGATTTGCTGCTACTTTAACTACGACATCAAAATGTAATGCCTCAAAGCTATCATAGAAGATTAGAAATGCAGAGTGAAGACTAAATATTACTACATTTTAAAATCATTCGTCTCAAAATTTGACGGTATATCACTACTTTGAATGCATATTTAAATTTAAACGCCATGGTGACCACCCGTAACCTCAGGGGCAACTCTGGGGGCTAATGAGAGGGGCGGCCGGTTAGGACTAATCACCCTCTGGATGTATGTAATTAGATTATGCCAGCAGAAGTACAAATTCTTACAGCTTGGTAAATGAGGCACGAGGTATATGAACTATGGAATGCAAATGCGTTTAGTAATGAACGGAACCTCCACCAGAATGTTGATTTTTGGACGAAATTGGACGAGGTGGCTTGACAAAGCTGAACTGCTACCTGTACGACGAAGCCATGCCAGAGAAGAGACCAGACAAACGAAGACGCCAACGAGCGTTTTAACTGTTCTTTGTTAACTGTTGTGCTTAATTGCTATAAAAGTTTTTGTACTTCTGTTATACCCCCAATAAGTTCTTGGGACTTACCCTAATAGGTGGGAGAAAAATAAAAAAATCTTGACCATTAAATGTTTTCATTGTTTCACCTATATGCACACTCAAGCCATTTTATTGAGACCATTTATACATTAAATTTTAAGGTGAAATTAAACTGCTGGAACTTTTTTATGGTCAAAAAGCATTTGTCCGAAACAGATTTGTCATGTATTAGCTCAACCTGCTTTAACTAGATTTGAAATAAATGGAAATACACTGTCACTTATTCATCGTTACTTTATTCCTTGGTTAAGTGGTGCTCAATTTAATGTTTCTTTTGATATAAGTTCGTACGTTATTGCCTAATTTTTTTGATTTTCCACAAAATTTAAATTATTATAAATTTACCCTATCCGTGAAACCAATTTTGGCCTTTGCACATTTAATTGCGCAAAAATATTGAATATAAATAATTTATGAAGTAATTTTTTAAAATAATTTCCGGGTTTTCTTCCAGAAACAATTCACTCATAACTTCAAATAAAGACACCCGTATCTCACAAACATAAGTGCATTTTTTAATTATAAAGGCAACTTCCATAGTTTTGCTGCATAAAGGACTTTTGAGTTTAATGAATTTACTGGAAGTGTTTTGACGAGCTTTGAATATATCCCAAAAGCACCTAAAGCTGAGTTCTGCATATTTTAAAAGTGTAACAATATGTGCTTAATCTAAGAAAATAATAGACAAATACGTTTTATAGTAGTTCTTTTTTTGATCCTTATTTACCGATAAATTTCTAAATTACCACATTTTTCATGAAACAAATCAGACCTGATCAAGCTTGCGATGATCTATGAGGCCTCATTGCAGATTTACTTAATCTTATAAAATTTCTAAAGGAATACCGCAAAAAAGAGCGATCCAAATGTAACAGAGCCTTACAAAAATTATCAAAAATATGCTGTGAATATGTTTATTATAAGTGCATGCAACGCAATTTATATTACAATTAAAGTTACCTTTAAAGCAAAAATTGTTGGTGCCCTTTTGGGTACCAACTTCCATGATTCAGCTTGTGAGCTTTTGAATTTGCACATTACCGATTTCGCTCAACAGTAAGCTAATATCACACTTTTGATCATCAATTCCCTATCAAGATTTTCTTAATATATTAGATTTATCCGTAATGTAGAGCCAAAGCAAAGTTCTTGGAATGTTTTCTTGGCACAGATATTAGTTTTTTTCATTTTAGCGGCACCATGTTGTATAACATATTTGCAAAGCTTAAATGAATCAAATGCTACTAACAGTGAGGAATGAAAATACTGCAACTGTATTAACAAATGGGCAGGCAGAACCTTATGATAATCAAGGTAACATTCTAATGCCCAGATTAAACAAAATATAACACGCTTTTGGTTTATTCAAGTGAAAAAAAAAATTGAGTTTATGAACATGCTTTAAGGTATAAATAAAATAGCGAACGAAGCTTTCTGCTGCACACAAAATATTTTCCACAGTGGTCAATAAAATAAGCATAAAGCGCAAAAAAAAATCGCTTCGCTCTTAAAATAATAGAAAAACTAATGAGCACGATTGTAAACAAGCAATTTAAACGATTTCGAATCTCAACATTCGGAATTCAGATGAAGTAAATAGCTAGAAGTAGAATCATTAGAAATTTTTTCAAATTTTCATTATAAGCTTAGATTTGTGAAAGTATTTTTAATTATTTATCAGTAGAAATTAAATAAAAACATATCTTGTTTTTTGCAAAAACTGTGTGAATTATTTGACACTTGATTCAAGAAATGTTTATTTCTTAAGAAAGGATTTTGAACTTCATTTTATTTTTGCTCTACAGATTTAAAAATTTTAATCTGTCTATTATAGAGTCAATGTGCCGCTTTCTAAAAATCAGAAATGTATTTTGAGCAATTTCTTGAATTCAGCAGCACAGCAGTAAAGAATTTGCTAAGAGATGGTGAAATTTACTTTAACTGTGGCAAACTTAATGCTTTGTACTATCCTTAGTATCTTATAATTTTACTCATGAGAACAATAAAAACATTGTGTCAACATTTCAACCGATTAAACTATCAAATTTTTATGCCCATATTGGAAATAAATGCAAATTTGAAATGAAGGCATAATAAACTCTAAAAGCTGACAATCACTTATATCCGATTTCAGCTAAGAAACAAAATCACTCTGACAGAGCAAAAGTAGCCTACTAAGACTAAATAGAAACGGCATACCAATGAGCTTATTCTGAAATTTTTTCAGGTAGTTAAATCTAGTACCAAGCAGACCATTATCCACCAGAGATGACAAAACAAGTAAATATTAAGATCTTGGAGAGATAAAGGATGTTTAAATTACAGAATCAGAACGGGACAGTGCCAACACCAGCTGTGAGAAAAAGTGCTACTAATGGGATGCAATAGTCAGGCTTCATCTTAAAGGTTCTAACAAGTGTTTTTTTTACATTAAGACTGCGTTGTCTGTTAAAAAAAAATTGGAAGTAAAATAATCACTTAAGACTTTATAGATGAACTGCAAGGGAGTGTGGGGCAAAAAATTCATTAAAAAGCAGTTTCTTCCCTCTAAATACTGCCTTTAGATTCAAACTCTCTGGTACACTTTAAGTACGACAAAATACACCATATCGCAAAGGTATTAAGGGTAGCTCAAGAATGTACTGCGGCCCAGTAATACAACGTTTATCGAGATCTGCTTGAAAGCAACAAATGCCTAAGCTTCTATTATTAAGTCCCAATTAAACAAAATTAAAACTTCGAATACCATAACTTAAAAACAGTAAAAGCATTGCAGTTGAGCATGATTCACATATGTGGTGCAGTTGGAATATTGCCATAGTAATGATGTGTGGACACACAGTCAGGTTATACTATGCTGATTTTCATGGTTTTAAGCAAGGTTGTTTGTACCGAAAACCAGGTTTTGATCTTCATTTATATAAAAATTTGCTCTTATACTAAAATTTTGTTATGTTGAATTCATTTTAAGTTTAAAATTAAACGTGTTTTATTTAAATTTTACTGGCAGTGAAATTGTGAGAAAAGAAGGGCAACAACTATAATGCTACAGATTCCACAGGATGTAGTCTAGGTGATTCGACCCTTCTATTATTTTAATTGCATGGGTAGCAATGTTCAGTTTATTTTCATTTGGTGTTCGACTATCAAATTCTACTTGATATCCTATATAAGTGATAAAATTTGCTTAGAACTTGTGCATTATGTCACCAGACAAACAGGCAGCAGGTCATCTTGCAGATTAACATTTGAAAGTATGATTTATCTAATTAGAATGGTTTAATGCTTCCATTTAGGCGAATTTGCCAAACAATGACTCGGAATTTCAAAAAAAACTTTCATTCTTTGTAAGAAGTTTTGTCAAATGAAAAAAATTACAGTAAATAAGGACTAAAGATTAGCATTTTTTCACAGAGGCTTAGTTTGCTTTAATTCGAACTTCAAAGAAGTACATTGCAATTGTTTTGGCTTAATTTTTTAATTTACCAAGCAGCAATTGCATTCATTTTACTGTTCTCATGAATGGATGTTTTACAATGTAGCAGTTTATTTGCCTGGTCTTCAATTAAGAAGGTCCGGGTAGTTCAGCGAAACGCGAACGCTTTAAAGGTTGTTAGTACAAATTTTCTTCAACAAAAATTATTTGAAAAAATAAATTCTGTAAATACCTAACTCGAATTTTAATTTTACGGAACATCATTGCTTACTGGTGTAAGCCAAAACTTCCATTAAATTGGTGTTTTGAGAATCGCAAACCATACTTTATTAAACGTCATTTATTTGTTTTGCTAACTTAAAAAATTGAACAAAGTGATCTCGTAATGATATAACAAATTATAAAAAATTGTTCTACAACGCCCACAATTGCTACCAGTGATTTAATCAACCTGAACCATCACATATTGGTCCAGTTGCTAGCAAGACAAATATGCTTAACTTCATCTAGCCTAGAAGAGAATTGCTCCATGTTTTGCCGACAGTAAAAAATCGACAAACTGTTCAAGCCTAAAAAACGCCTTGATCTTAATAGCGGAAAGCAAATATGTATAGCGCTTCTTTATAAACACATCTTACACTCGTTACAAAGGATAATCGGTGTTTAATAAGAGAGCTTAATCATATAAGCCTTAAGAAGGCCATCATTAGAAATAATCATGAATAGTTTCATTTGAAAATATTAGTTATATCTGTTACATTTACTCATATGGCATGTCCAGCGCCTGGCTTACATTCTTGGTTGTTGTCATGGTTCAGCTCTGTCAGCATTCTTGCAGTTAATAAGGTTATAGATTAGAATCAGACAGCATTTTCAAACTGCAGTTCATCAAAAAAACCAAAATTGTATGGTAGTTTATTTTTGCGAACTTGTAATCCGATCATCGCTGTTACTCCAAGGGACTAGACTTTCGTGTCGACTTTTGATCAAAGTACCACGATATGACAAATCTTTGGCGCAATAAAGTAATTCTGCTGTACTGCTGAAAATAAAAAAAAATATTTTTATGCACTTCTTAAGGATACAGATTTAAATCTTTTTTGGCCAAAATAGTAATTGTAAAATACGCATCTTTTGTTAAGCTGGCCACATCTTAAGCATTTTTATTCATCAAAATTTATTCATTGTAAAGAATTTGCGGTTCGTGTGGATTCCAAAATATTCAGGATATCACATGTAAAAACAGGTTGTTAAATAATATCAAATTGAATGTTATAGAGAAATGCCGAATTTTAATTTTAGATTTATATGTGATGTTTAATTTTAAAATTAATTAAGTTTACAAGTGGAGCACACACTTAGCATATAAACCAAAATCATATGTGTGTTCATCGTAATTATATGTTATGAGGCAACCCAAAACCCGACTTCGTAACTCTTATGTAACGGCAGATTATTGACCCCAAATCAATACTTGTTCCGGTCATTTCATTTGTGCACACTTTCAATCAAGCAGTTACGGGACTCATGATTTGTATCAGCCTGGTGTCAGTGCGGAAATCACAGCTTAATCGACGAAGTACAAAATACGCTGAAATCAAATGAATGCACGTACGTAATTATTCAAACTTTTTCATTTACTTACAAACTTCCGTGCAGAATCGGTTTTCGGAATTGACTTGCGTAAATAAACACCCAAGTTAAAGGCTAAAAAATGAACTACTGATCAAATGGTTCAAGAGCATTTGCAGGTTCAATGGAAATTCAGAAATTGTAAAACGTAAGTGCTTAGGCAGGAGGTTTCACTTTTAGATAGCTTGTGAGAAGCTTATCAAAGCAAATCAGGTATTACCATCATTACTTATTACAACAAATCCTCAATTAACAACTTACTTTCCTGTAATTTTACTCTTATTAATGCAAAAGAATGTGCGATTAGGTGCATATGTGTTAGCTGCATATACTGACATCACAAGGCAAGCCTATATCCAGGAATTCGCAATTTTTCATCAGAATACCTGCCAAAAGTCAAAAATATGTCGTTAGAGTTTAAATAGATGCAACACTCGACTACCTATTATGTAAATCATTCTAATAGATTTCAAAAGGGGTGTAAATATTGCACTATTTTAGCTGTTTGCTCAGTTTACAGGAAACAATTACTTTCTATTTCGCAAATTGTCACTTTTTTTGTTATTTAACGATGTTTGCCTGTGTCTCACACCCTTATGCATTATTTAACTTTCAACAGCATTTGCTTAAACTTGTTGTAATGTTTAGCATGAACTTAAGGAAAGGCGCGAGAGAATTTCATGACTCCTCAAAATAAAAAAAAAAGTTATTGACCTTAACGTTAAAAGCATATGAAAACAAATTACGAATTACTGAATATTTATTTTGCAAATTTTTTTTAATTTTTTGGCATAAATTAAGTTTATTTAAATAGGTTAAAATCTTAGCTCAGGAAGGAATTACAAACGACTCAAAAGCAATCATTTAATAGGCTCGAAAGACAAATAATAGGAAAGAACTTAGGTAAATGCATCGTTAACAGCATCGTTTATAACATAAGTCATTATGAAACCTCACATGCTCATTCTTTGAAGCATTTGTAAATATTTCAAAAAAATATATTGTATACTTAATCAAGGTATTTGCTCACTTGCTAAACAATTATTAAAAAAGATGGTCTATTGCATCTATGCGGAAAAGCATCGAAATTCTGAGCGCAGAGTCTAAAGCTCCTTATTTAAGGAAGCTAAGACGCTTTGGCAACTGAATCGAATTGAGCATCTATGGGTATTTAAGAAGAAATGAAATCTTTTTTACTGATTTATTTTTATTTATTTACTCCCCACCCATTAGAACAAGTCCTCAGAACTTATTAGGGGTCCAACAGAAGTAAAAATAGCTTTTACAATAAGTAGCACAGCAGGTAACATAGAAGACAGTAAAATTGCTTATTGACGTCGGTCCTTCGGCCTCTTCTCCGACATGGGTTTATTGCACAGGTTGCAGTTCAACTTCGTAGTAGAACCTCGTCCGCAATCGACATTGTAAAGGGCCGACAGTCTTCATACCACTTCCAGAAATCTTTTCAACTTTTTGGTGGAGATTCCGTTCACTACTACAAACACATGCTTTCCACGATTGAGTTTGACACTACAGATCCGGTCATTTACGTCGTGTCTCGTTTGCCATGCAAAAGACGGAAAGAAACCAAGTAGCAGGGCACTTGCATTGAAATATGAAGCTCTTTGTTGCAAATTTACTGCTAATATTGCTGCTCTTCTCTGTCGTTACTTGCACTTTGCATGTAAAATAAGGCCACATTTTGTATACAAACCGATAATTACAACAACTGTATCAGTAGCGGTGTTACCTGCTTGAAAAATCTAAGTATTGTTGACAATAGTAAATACATTGAAAATGATAAAACTGAATTCCTGCATTTAACAAATTCAAATAATGAAATAATGCCATGAGATGAAGCTCTCTATTTTATTTAAGTTCGAAAGATGACTTAACATGATTTTTTTATGGAAATCTAAACGATTTTCAGATTGTTTTATGTGATCGTAAGGTCTTTCGATGAAAGCACAAGTTCAGCCCAATTTGTCTAAATGTGGCCTATCGTGAAACTATAACTAAGATGCTATTTGCCATAGCCCTCTCTAGATCACATAACAGGCGGACTTGGCCAGCGCTTTGAAGGGGTGCTTGCATCTACAAAGCAAGTTCTGATGAATAGTGACAAGAGCCTGGTGGATGAAAAAAAGTATGGTGCGAAATATGTCCTCATGACTCGGTTTTACAATCTTAGCCAAATCATCTTTAAAATCCTTGTGAATGTGAGTATAGGTTGCAGTACCTTAAAGACCTTAAAGATTGTGTTATTTCAGCCTCCTCGTCATTTAAAGGAGGCGTCCTCTGTGATAAAAACATGCATGGCATTAACCGAGGTGGTGACCAAAATATTCCAACGGACAAGCAAAGCCATACTGACCTTTGCTACAGCTGCACAGATGCACACCCTTGATGATGCTCTATGCGCTACCTCTAGCATTCTTAACAAGAAGCGTCGTATTATTTACGGTAAACAAATACTCCTAATGCAAATATTTATGTCGATAGGATTCAATTTCGATAATTAACTCTATTCTAAGGCTTCAGTCATAAAAGTTGGGCATGCAATGTTTCTTCAATCTCTAAAAGTTGAATCTAGGTGACTCACCGGATTTGTTATGCAAGGCGAGTATCCTGGTAGGCAGCAAAACATTAAGGTGCAGCAAAAAAACCATTCTAAATTTTGGCAACCCTTGTCGACATATTTTTATTGGCTGAAAATAAAAACACTTAGAATGGGCAGGACTGACAATAAGATTGGTGGTCTTTCCCAACTGAATCATAAATACCATGCTTAACTGACTTTTTGAAGCAAAACGTTTCAAACATTTGAATGATAATACTTGAATCAATGTAGATTTGGAGTAAACTTTGAATCAATTTGCCTATGATTGCGTCAAACGACGACAAGGCTAGCCACCCGCTATATAGTGATCTTATTGCATAGGTATATGGAAGCCTAAGCAAAATACACTTATTTTCATTAATTATCATGTAACGCACAATTATATGCCCTAAAACAGAATTTTAAGAATATTTTTCAGCTCAGAGTTAAATTACAATGGTGATTCAAAAGTTGGTGGAACATTTATTCCTCTTGTGACTTCCTGTTTTAGACACCTTGATAATATTTCATTGGATGAATTTGCTAAGGAGTCAACACTCAGTGCACGTAACCGTATCACTGATCTAGACTTCAGAAGAGCATGCGACAAGCAGACAGACGGGATTTTGTGCCGCTTTCAAAGCGCTTGTATTTTTTACATACTTTATGTAATCACGGTATGGTGCATTTTTATTTCGCGCAACGCTTTAGTCAGGACTTACCACAAAGAGCAGTATTGACTTTAAACGGGCATTTCTTATCAGTAGTGGTATTAGAAATGACTTCCTCCTACACCAAATATTTCACAAGTAAAGGCGACTGAGACCTCATATTTCTGACTGCCATCTTCATTACTCAGCTCGCTAGGATCAATTCCAATGTTATTTTAGACGGGCTGCTGAATGAACTCTGGTGTAACTCAGTCTGCATGTTATTGGACTGAGTTTGTGAAAAAAACATAGCTAGCCTGCATTTGAACTGTGTGATTCATTCATCTCAATGCATGAGAAATGTTTTCATAAATAACGTCAAAAGTTCCGGTCCCCAGTTTTGCAAGCCTGATGCTCAATTCTTACCATGCGCCCGTAAAAGTTCATTCACATCTCAGTAGAAGCCAAACTAAGCCTTCTTCTTCTAGCTTCACAACATTTGGATTTAACATAAAATGACAGGAAGGTCACAGCGAATTTTACCCTTGAATTTCCGTATCTGTTTCGAAGGCGAACCATATATGCAATTGCAGTAATAGGTCAAAATGTGCCAAATTTTACTAATAAATATTATTTTACATATCTTTTATTAGCATAGATAGATTCTGTTCCCATTTTTGGCTTTCAGTAACGTTTTCTGACATCTCACAGTTTTCAGATTTTATGGCCTGCTGTTAATCGTCGAAATAACCAGATGAAATAAGTTCAAGATTTAGTCTATTTGATCATGTGATCACCAAAAAGTTCTAATAGCTGTAATAGGTCTGTGTAGCATTAAAAAAGCCAAATATGTTCTACTATTACGTCAAGTAAGAGATTCATTATCCAATGGACACCAGAAGAAAGACGACGCTAATCGAGGAGATTCCAAAGCAGCTTAACTCGATCAAACTTACAAGCACCAATCAATAGGAACAAATCATTCATTTTATTTGATATCGCCCCTTGATTGATGGAATGCATTAGTGCTGACGCTTCTTAGTTTCATAAAGGAAAGCAAAATATTCAAACCACCCCTCACTGATTTGATCAGTTAGTTGGATGAGACCATATGCCTGTTCAATCCAATAATGCGTAGCTGAAATTTGAGAGGACGATAATTCGTAATATTTACGTCAAACTCACAGACAGTCTCATTATTGAAATAATATTAGTAACTTTTTTTGAATTCCTATGGCTCTGTTAGAGCTTCTTTGATTCGGTGGGAGCGTTTGTTATGGCAGAACAGGTTTTTCAATGAATAATTTAAAAAAAATACGTTTAGGTTTAAAGAGCTTTCTAAAAAAAGGAATTTCTGTGCAAGAAGGGGACGCGTCATTATAAGTCCATCAGATTTGGTTACAAGACACCGTTGGAGGCCATTCGCGGTACTTATATTGATAAGAAATGTCCCTTCACGAGTGATGTCACTATTCGTGGCCACATTTTTACTGGCGTTGTGCCCAAATGAAGATGAATCGTACCATTGTGATACGTCGTGATTACATAAAGCATGTGAAGAAATACAAGCGCTTTGAAAAGCGGCACAAAAACCTGTATATCCACTTGTCACCATGCTTTTCTGATGTCCAGATTGGGGACATGGTCACGAGCGGTGAGTGTAGACCCCTTAGCAAAACCGTTTTATTTAATGTCATTAAGGTGGCAAGGACAAAGAAGCCGATGTCGAAAAATGGTTTTGTCAAGTATTGAGTCACCACCGCAATATAAATTTGAGTTCTCAAGTGCTTAGGAGTTCTGTTTTTGAGCATAGGATTGCGCAGTGCCTGCTCATTTACAAAGCCAACATGCAAAATTATGATCGTCAAACTTTTAAATAAACGGCATATATTAGCATTGAGTTTTGCAAAAGAAGCAAACGTTCCCAGTAGTTGAACGTCATTATGAATCAGTTTAAAATTTAACCAGGATTTTCGTTGAGGAGCGGTTTTACGCAAATGGATGGTTGGTTTTATCTACACATGGTGAAATTAAATTGTGCACTACGTCGGTCACTTTGCGGATGGATTCCGTTTAAGCAGCCTAATTTGCTTTTTGATTAGAATGATTAAAGCCTGCTTATTTCTTTAGCAAATACTGTTGACAGAAATGAAAACTGAAATCATTTTTAGAGATAACAGTGCTTGAATTCGTTTTTATTATTCTACTAACAACAACCGGAATCAAAGAATGCTTTTTTAACCCCAAGAAAAATTAGCCTACTTATTAAAAACAGTAATGTAGGAATTTATTTAAATAAGCTGTTTCTGAGAAAAACTACCAGTAGTAGAATCTATTGCCTGATTCGCGTTTTTTACCAATGGTTTCAATGCTACTGAACTACGATTGATCCTTGTTAATTACTTTTTGTTTGAGTTTTGATTAACGATGCATTTAGCATTCGCAGTATCCTTTCGCCACAAGAATGCATTGATATGTTTGAAAGGTAGTGGTTGAAATGCGTAAAAGTTAAAGCTCATTTAAAAGACACAAGTTGATTAATGGCTTCATGCAGAGGTGCCATCGTAAATCTATCTGCAAACATTCACTTTTATTTTAGCAAATATGAATTAATTTGAGTTAAGATTTTTTTCAAAATAGTCTAGTTAACTGACCTTACTCAATAATGACAATCGTTGCCTTTTGAGCTCATGAATATTTCCGCTTTCAGTAGCACGTATTTTAGTGCCATCTGTAAACCTGGAATGGAATTATATTCGTGTCAGAAAGTGAGAATAATTTTGTGAAAACTTTCCACCCAAAATTAGAAGCTTTTTTCTGAAAACTTAATTATGCATTTAACATTTGCTAGTGCAAGCGTAACTGATTCGAGCAAATCAGAGAACTTGGAATTAAAAGCTGCAATGACGACAAATCCAGAGCAATGAAATAAAACTGTTTGAACAAAAAACTTAAAAATAAAACATTCTAGATGATATGTTGGTAATTCCTTGCTAGCCACACATTTTAGCATAGATAAGTAGAGAAGATTGAGATACTATATGAACTTTTGCAATTAAAAATGGCTTTCTGACAAATCTAACATTTTTTACAGCGCATTTCCACTTTTGAGCCTGCTTAAATGTGTTCGAGATATAGGCGCAATTAATTTGGTGAGATCCAAATCAGCATGTTATTTTACCTCAAATTAATTGTCACATGCTAAATTATTAAGAGGACTCTTCTGCCTTAAATAACAGCAATTAGCTGCTTTGGAGGCAAAAAAATACCCATTTCTTAAAATGTGTGATTCTGAAAAACAAAATAAACTTTCAGATAGCAATGCTTATTGCAGTTAACAGACAGATTTAAATAAACGAGCGACAAATGTCCAAAGTGCAGTAATTTACAACTACTTCACGAAATGCATTGTGTCTCTGGTTGATGCGCAAAGAGTAGTTTCGAAGCATGCAAGTTCGTAATAATTGATTATAAATTCAAAATAAAATCCAATGGATTTGAATGCTTGAAGGTCGAGAATCATGGAAGAATTTTTTCTTAATTTTATGTCAATAGGGTAATCAACAATTGGGCTCATTATCTTCAGTTTCTTAAATAGAGTTCTGCACATGGTTTTATGGTATTAAAAGCATGTTGCTTGGGGAACAATAATTCAGGAGTTCAATACACAGCAATCTAAATGCTTTAGTTCTACTGATGGAAAGATATATGAGCCTTTGTTAAATATAAAGGATTCGTGAGAAATAAAGAAAATCAGAAATCGACAAAAATTATACTGTCATATTTTAATAAGCGCGGCATTTTTGTGAATGATTGACTTTGGTCACTTTATTTAATTTTGTCATAACAAGCGTTTGTTTGACCAAAACTCAATCACCTTGAGCAGTCTGCATGCGGAACAAGTCATTTAGCCTCGATGTAAAGATTTGATAGGTAAACCTATAAGCACACTTCAATGAATGGGGAAGGCTGCAACTCAAATTCAATCGATTAACTCAAACACGTCAAAAGTTTCTAAGCGCAATTTTTAATCATTTCGATGATTCAACATTGCTTGTTGCAGATTCAAAAAAATCACTGTTTTGTTTTAAAAGATTTATAGAACTATTCAAAATTGTTATGGGTTTCTTAGTCAATCGGTAAACCTAATGAACAAGATCCTAGAAGTCAATTGTCTTTCAACAATACGTTTCTACTCTTTGTAACCCCAGAGCATTGAGATTCAACAAGAACCAATGGAAATACTAATTAAAAATTAGCAACCTGCCTCTTAAGTTCACTTTGAATACATCAAAAAAAATCTCGTCGATTGTCGACCCTACGGCATGTCATATTACAATAGCGGGCACTCGCTACTTCTTTTGCAATGGAGGTGCCATTTCAGCACAGACAACGTGCATGCCAAATTTTGAACTATTAAATAATCAAGTGTGCTGAGATTTCCTGAAATTCAAACAATCAGCTACCGCAGTCAAGCCTGGTTGGCTGGATACCAACTTAGAGGTTGTTGGCCATTCTTCTAGGTCCATTTCGATTAATGAATTAAATACAATGAAATTGTTTTATTAGTGAAGGAATTAATTGTAATGAAACTAAGTTATTTTTACGTCAGCTCATTGCTTTGAAAAACTCATAAGCAATTTGAATGTAAAAGCATCATACTATTTGAACTCCAATGAACTTCCACTGATGAAGTGCATGTAAATGTGCCCATCAATGCCATTGAGGCAAGGCTAAGCTAGTTATTGTTTCAGGTTCATATGATCAGACAATACAATCAGCCATTGATAAGGCCAAGGAAATGTTTTTTTTCAGAGGCCTCTTAGATTGACCAAATAGAACACTATTGATATTAGTGAGTTTGAAATAGCAACGACTGATAGAAAATCCATTTGATTAATTGATTTTGTTTTCTCTTATATCGTTGTTTTTCACACTATGTCATCTAGAGTCTGTTGAGCATAAGATCAGGGTATAATGATCAAGTTATTAGACGAGTTGACGTATTGGAAATTCAGCGGTTTATAAGACAAGGCCGATGTTAAGAAGAACTTACTGATTTCTTGCAATTAGGACATTTTGTAAAACCTTTTCAGTCGTGATTCTCCTCTAGCTTTCAAACTCTATTCTTAAGATCAATTTAGTATGCTATAAGAAAAATAAATGATTTTAAGCTTTTTTAGCTCATAGAAGTGAAGCTATGGTGCTAGCCTTAGTTTGAGACCGATGAAACTTTACCACTGCAGAATGAATTTCGACACTAGCAGTCGTTAAAATTTCGTTCTACTTATGTGAAATCTGATTAGACCAGAGTCTGAGGCCTATTTGCAGTACAACCTCAAAAGTGGCATCAATTTCGGGGTCACAAGGCTTGAAATAGCGGATGTCTTTTTCTCAACGAAATTAATTTTTAAAAGAGCCAATTTTATGGAGATAAAAACAAAAAGATAAATTGATGAATGTCACAGTGAGGTCTCTTTCAAAGCTTCGCACAAATTTTGGCATCTGTTGGTGACTGGAATCAATTTGTGAATGTTAGGCTCATAGAAATAAATACATTGTCTCCGCAAAATAGTTTCAGATTTCCTAATATTTCATTCGCTACGCTTGAATGTTGTGCACGAAAACTCAGTATTTAGATCTGGTGTGTTGTTATAAATGTGTCCAGTAAGTGAACGCCTAGTTAAATGGTTGTGACCAGTCTCTTTCGACATGAATTATGCAACAGCTTCATTCAGCTTATTTTGGTCAGGTGTTGAGCACTTATAACAGTGACCAAGCGCGCGTAGGTAGCTTAGCAGAAAGTCTGCAAATGTTTGCTGGTTTCGATTCTACTGTGAACTCATCGCTCAGTTCTTATCATAGTAAACCTGCGAATTTTGTTGAGAGGAACGGTAACTTATCTTCACTAGTAATCGTTGCTTGATAACACTAAGCCCATAAGGAGAGACGCTTTTCAGCATAGGCATCGATTGCATTTCTGTTAATGTCTTCCAAGAGCCTATTTGATTGCTTAGAGCCTTCCTTTAGAATGCTATCCACAAAAAAACTACCGAGTTGAGCATGAAACATGACCCAATTCCATGTACTTTCCTCAGTTCCAAACTCCGCACACACTCGACTGTGCGCCCTGAGTATATCGAACTACACGTGGTTTGGTAAAGTTCACCTGCTAATCTCAGCGTTTACTGAAGAAGAGGACTTATTAAGATTAGGATGAACAAAGGCATGTTAGAAGTCAGCCCCTTAGAAAGCTCACGGTCAGATAAGCAGTTCATCCACCGAGGACTTTGATTTCATTAAGATCTGGTTGGGCTGAATTTGGCGACATTAAAATTGTGCTTTTCTTAGTGATATTCACATAAAGGTACACTATTTACTTCATCTTCTCTGTACGCGTAAAGTAAATAGTTAGGTCAAGAGCTTCTTGAATCGGTAATATTCAAAGTATTTCAATAAATGAAGTTGTCAGCACAGCATCGACATTCATCAGTTAAACAAGTCAATAACGATGATTGCCAAAAAGCCATTTTTTGGAAATCACCTGAAGTTAATTTTGTACCAACTGGTAGTTTTGCAACTTATTGAGAAAAACATGCATTGCTTGAAGAAAAAATCAAGTCTATTTTGTTATTAATTTACACGAAATTAGTGGAAAAATGGACTTAAGGGAGAAAATGATATGGAGATCAAGTCTCTGCTTATAATAATCACGTTCAATAAGTCTTGCAATGACTTCAATAAATGGTTCTGTATTTGAGGTAATCTTTACAGTTCCATCTCGACTCACTGCAACCCTAACTGAGAAGTCCAATTTCTTGAAACAGCTTGCGCGCTTTTGTCTACTAGATTAAACATTTTTATATTTAGACAAGAACTTGAGCTTACGATCTTAGAAATGTAGTTGAAATTATATAATCAAAGCAGACGTCTCGAACGACAATCTCACAATCATTGAAAGTATGAGATTTCGCTCCATTTTTAACGGGAATAAATGGATACCTACACATTGAGCTGATGCTAGCATTGCTCACGTCCTCCTTATTCAGAGTTATATATCCATTAAGATCCGATATGCGAATTGACTTAAAAGCCTGAACGACAAAAAATTCTGCTGCATCCTCAAAGTACATTTTATTGTTGCTTGAAATCGGACAAGAGCCTTAAGAAAAACATAAATTTTATTAAGAGTTACCTATAAAGGCATTCTTCGTCTCAAATCTTAATTTCAACTGTTTTTTACCTCCGCGTAGGCATGCATTGATTAGGATGAAATAATGAATGAAATAAAAGGCTAACACGAAGACCATTCTCTTAACTGCTTTAATTACCTCCAAAGAGGTATCCGTATATATACAGATATATAGATATATAGTGCGCCAATAAATTTCCGCTAAGTATAAGAAATACAAGTGATTTAAACATGTATACATGTTTCACCATTTGCGCAAATGCATTCAAATTTTTAATGCTTGGTGCCCTTCGATGTTAAAGTCCTCAGGTACAATAACAACTCTGACCAGGTTTATTCCTTTGCCAAGCAAATAGTTAATAGTATAATCTTTTCTATACGTTTTCAAAAAAAGCCTGCCTTTTCTAGTTCTTAAGATTTAATCAGAAAAAGTCTTGAATGTAAAGGGAAAGTGATTTTGAACCAATAATTTTGTTTCAAAACCTAAACGACATAATAAAACTCAAATATAAACAGGAATAGTTTGCTTGCCTTTAATCAAGTTAAGTCAACCTAAAATGAAAGAAACTGCAGCTTGTTACATCGTTGTACGAGTACCTTAAGATTCTAATCGTTTCTAAAACAAAGAGCCAGTTCTTAGAAATCGCCTGGTATTATTTTTTTACCAACTGGTACTCCTTTAAATATTTTTGAAGTATTTGTTGCGCATTCAAAATACTGAAGTATGGATATAAGCCAAAGTAATCAACAGAAATGCGTAAACGTCTGAATATGATTTGACTTGTCATTTAAACTTTGCTCTTGAAAGTAACAAATTTTTTTAGGCTGTTCAGCATATTTGAAAATTGCGTTAACCCAGTAATTTTAACTTAAGTAGTAAATAATTAATTATGCGCTTTTTCATGGAGAACTATTAATCAAATATACAACAACTTTGCGATCAAATCTATTGTTATGTATAACTACAAGTATCTTTTTCTATGGATTTGCATCCCGTTGTACATAACTGACTTAAATAGCCTTAAAGTCTTGCAAAAGCGAGATCAGGCAAACAAGCCAAGAAAATGGATCAAAACTGTCCGAGAAAACGCTAAAAATTGAATAAGTTTGAGTAGTTTATTTACGCTTAGCAAGCAGTAGAAGCTAAGATCACGCCTACTATTACACTTGGCCATTTTAATGTCAAAATAACTCTAAATCAACTAGTGGAAATTGAAAACATCATTAGCAAATAGAATGCTTTTATCTTTATGAAATACATGTTTAGATTTAACTTGGCGGAGCCCTGTTGGTGCATCAAATACAAATATATGTATATATATATATATTAATGCTGATATTTAATGAAAACTGCTGCAGTTAAACCGATGGCTTATTTGTTAGCAATTGACTTTATTCTCTACCTTGGAAGCATTAATGCATATTTAAATGAAAATAATCTGTGTCCCAAAAATTGAAACTGAACCTGTCTTGAATAAAATTACTTATTTTTTAAGATGTTTGTCCAATTTTATACACCAACTTCATTCATATTGAGAACGTGGCACAGTTTCTTGCTCTTTAAGCCTTCAAATCAGTTAGAATATCAAAACTTGATATACTCGTTACCATGAATAAGGAAAGGCACATCAATGCTAAGGTGAAATCGATTTGCAGAGATCCACTTCTACGGTTGTGAAATTGTAATTCAAGATATGACCATGCAGTTGCCAATGGACTCGTGATTTCGTAAGTTGTAAGTTTTATTTGCGTTTTAAAATTGCATGACTAGTAAACAAAAGCGTGCACTTTACTTTAAAAGACTAGAATTTTTGGCTTGATTAGCGATGTTTTGGAACAGAACTGTGAAAATTGTATCAAACTTAGAGCCGTTCGATGAAGTGGTGACAAGGCTTTTTTAAAGCAATCGCCATGGAAAATAGCTTGATACTAACATTACGCTTTAACTTTAGTCGGTTCTTAAGCTAATTTCCTGTAATGTAAGAACACGAATTAGTTAAAAATATTAATTATTTTCTTGAAAGTTTACTCGCAAAATGACCTCAAAGCAGCAATTCCGGTGAATAAAATAGATTATTTAAGGTTTATGAAGTCAGATTTTAGGCTCAGCATTGTGAATTACTGGTAATTTTGCACAGAAATGGCAAAAAAGAGCTGTATTTTTTGAATACTTTCATTATATGAAAAATTTTTAGCCTTCTTTGTATCTTTAATCGGGTTTATTGCAATTAAGTACAAATTCGTGGAAAGCATGTGCTTAGTAAAGGTAATCCAGAATATTCCTGTACTTTGATGTTTCTGCACATAAACACAAAAAAGATATCACTACTAATTTTAGTTAAATTTTTTCGTAAAAAGAGTTCAAATTAGTCAAATTTTCTAAAAATGTCTGAACGTTCCTAAAACAAAATTACACACATGTAGGCTTTAGAAGAATTGGCACTTTTCGTTAATAAATTCGTTAATTATTCAAAAAGCTCGTTAAAAGCTTGACTGTGTAGCTAATGAAATGAAAATTCTACCTAAAAATTAAAATTGTTTGTTTGCATGAATAGGCACAAACCTGTGCTTACTGTAAATATGCAAGAACAAGATGAAAACTTGATTTATTTTACGACAATACATCTGAAAATAGATAAGTCCACTCATTCTCGATTTTATACTGATGCTATTACTTTGACCATTATCCTTTGTTGGAAGTGCCGCTCTATGTTTGCTGATATGTTTGGTTAAGGAATAAATGCATGCCATTAAACAAAAGGGCGACCTGTGCAACAGGAACAGGGAGAGTTAGTATCATGCAAATTCGATTTTCCAACATATGAATCTTCGAAATCTAAATTAACTGACAATTTTTCAGTATCTGTAAAAACGTTGATTATACTGGATTCAGCGCAATCTTAATTAATCGGTTGTTTCCTAAATGTAGAACTATGATGTATTAAATACTGCAATGTTTTTTTTGGAAAATCATATACCAAAGCGTCTTTTTTGCTTAGGCTTAATGAGTGGATCTTATTTAAAAAAAAAATTCCACTTCATTAAATTTAACAAAACTATTACTAAAGAAAACTCAATTTAAACTTGTTAAAAATGCAGTCCTTTGCCTTCAAAACTCAAGAACTATTGCACTTTTAACAGCACACATTTCATTATTACCTTAAGATTCACAAGATAAATATTTTAGTTAACAAAATACAAAATTTAATGAGTTAGAGATTCGTTCCACAATAATCATAATAAGGTTGTACTTAGGTATTAAAAATTCAATTTGATTATTTAAAATCCATCTTTGCAGCCTCAAAAAATTTAAATATTTTAAATATCTTGAAGAAACCATATTACAGAGTTTGGCTGGCGACTCAAATGATTTGTATGTTAATATAAAGTCTAAATCTGCTTGTCTGTAAAATATCATAGCTTTATTAAAAAAAGCATTCCGAATGTCTATAAAAAGTGCTAATTTAAAGTAATGAGCTTCATTCAAGCAAGTTTTTTGTTTCCTAAAAGCTAGAATTCATGAAATCTTGCTTCCATAGTTCGCGAAATCAGCTATCAAACATCATCTCAACAAATAAATCTTAGGTTTAACAAAGTGGCAAAATATAAACTATGAGTGTGGCTGTTTCTCTGGTTTGGTAGTCTTGTAAATTAACTTAAGGTTAAAATCTAGTGGATATTTTATTATGTTCAAGGATTTACGGAATGTCACATGGCTAAATTTAGACTCTGTATATTCAAGCACTTACATTATCAACATTTCTTGCAGAAAGTGGTGCACACTGACTATGAATTATCAATTCAGTCTTAAGGAAGGGAGACGGAAGACATTTGTTTACAAAACATAAGAGTAGCAGTGCATCACTTGAAAAAGGCGATTTGGTGATAATTGATTCAGAAGCTGTATCTTGAACCAATACTACAACTCAAAATAAAAAAGCTCAATAAAAACTTTAAAACGCCAGTAGTTTCTCCCAACTTTACACCTTTGTTTAATAAATAAATTTTTTTTCAATTAATTTTTAGATTTAACCTGCTTGCGGCAATAGCGAAATTGCCCTTTACCCTTTACTTTAACTTTGTTTTCTAATATTTAACAAAATGTAATCTAGACATCTTACCGAAAGTAATGACTTTTTTAAATACATTTTTTGGAAAATATTAAACTCATTGTGTGGAGATCGTAACCACAATTACAGCAGATAGTTCCATGATTAGAGCTTATAAAAAAACTCAGTTGTCAAATTAAAGGGTTATTACGGTTACAGCATTGAACCAAGATCCTTGGCCTTAAACGGTTTGATGACTTAATATAAAAAAGATATTTTTGCGCTTCTTACAAATGACGAACTCTTATCATTCAATGGAACGGATGACACATAGAAACCCCATATTAGTAGGATTGATTATGGCTCTATTAAATCCAATTCAAACTGACTTGTTCTTCGTCACTGAATCAAGTTAATTTACCGGCTAGCTAGGTTTATTGTTTTGGAGATCAAACCGCGTGTCATTTTCATAAAGGCTTTGCATGAATAAAGGAGTCATCAAACTTGATGTTTTGTTCGCTACAGCAAAATAGGAATAAAGAACAAGGCTTTTGGGTGCTAAAAGAGATGCCGCAATAAGCAAAGCTGTTTGATGTATGTTGAGTTAGCAAATTGAATCCTACCGAATTCAGAGCTCTGTAACGAGAGTTCTTGTAATGTCAGCTGTACACCAATTATTCGAATTATTTCAAAAATGTCACTATGCTTAAAAATATCTTAATTGTGTACTTATAGCATGTATGAAATTAGTGCTTCTTTTTTCAACAAAGGTTTTTTGTAAAAGTTGGAGATGCTAAAGCTACTGAATGCAGTTAAATAAAACCATGGTTGCGTCTGCTATGGTTTATTTGTTTAGAAAACTATTGACATTTATTATGCTTGCCATTCTGTTGCTTTTGTAAAATAGAGGTTTGTTAACTATAACTTGCTAATACAAAACAATACTTGTTTAAGTCTGATGCTTCCTTTTTGAGATCAATAGTTTTTGAAAATGAGCGTAGTAATATTTAGGCAAGATTAAATATTAAATGGTTAGACTGGGATAATAATCAATAAACCGCTTCCTTTTATTGCTTAGTAAACCTGTGAGTTGGTATCCGTTGTTGAATTCGCATTTGACAAAAGCAGCTGTGTGCTATCAGGAATCGATAAAATGATAGCCCCTATAAAATTACGTCATTTAATGAAAGACAATGAATTCTTATAGTTAAGTTTGTGTTAAAGTCATTGATTTATTGGACTTGCCTATTTTAGAAGTTATCAAGAACTTTATGTTTCTAACCCCTTAACCTTCCTTGCTTGCATTCGAGATAATAACAATGACAACCGAAATTAAAAAAAAAACAAGAAATCACTTGCTCAGTGATAATGTGGAGTAAAATAAAGAGACCGTTCGATTAACTGAAGTATAGTTAATCAAAAAGGATTTACTGGAATAAAGTTTATCAAAATAAGATAGTATCGTGTCACATCTAATCGAAAAGGCAACGCGCAGGACGCCGCAGTCAAAATAGTAAATGACTTTTATTATAGAGGGCTATATTATAAAAGGTTAACTGACTTTCATTTATGTGAGATCAGAAAAAAATTGATCCGAATTACGGCTTTAGAAATTCAAGTGCAAGTATTTCCAACATTACTATGGCAAACGGTTCTAAATATGTAGTAATCTTTTACAGTTCTATTCAGTTTTATTGCAAATGCAGTTGCTATAACTATTAAGTGTCGTTTTGAGACGATTTTAAACGTGTGAGTTTAGAAATGGTATGATGCAAGAGCTTGCAGCGTAGAGTAAACCATATGCTACTGTTGGTTAAGCATTTACCATAAGGTTTAACAGCACATATTCGAGGAGTCCAAAATTTTTTGACTTTTCTTAAAAACGTATTTTGAATACGCAAAAGAGAAGCAGCAGCATATTTCTTTACAAGCACTTTTTCTTTACATGCACTAAAACAAAACTTCATTCAAATCCAAGAAAAGACCTAATTGATCCAACTGCTTTCGATGGTGAAGTTAGACGAGTAGCTTAAATTGGGTTTATGATGGTTTATCAAGTTCCTGAATCGCTTCAAAGATTTAATGTCAGCACTCTAATTGTGTAGCATAACCCTCCAAGATAAAACTTTCAGTTACTAAAGCTCGTTAAGGCAGTAATTTCTGTTAGTAAATATATATTTTCTACTTGTTTAAACATAATTTTTGAAAAAAAAGCTCTGTTAGGTTTTCAGCAAAGGGCTGATTCCATGGAAAAATCGGCCCATTCGAAAACGTAGTTTATTTCATCCTCTTAAAAACAGATTCAAAGGTTCTTTCGGCAAAGTTTCATTTCATAATTTCGTACAACTCTTTGGTTTTTACTTAAAGTTCTCAGCCAAACGATTCGGAAAGGAATATACATTAAAACTGATTATGAGAGTTGATCTTAAGAAATCGCAGATTCCGTAATTATATTCGCAGAAAACTGGTCAAATTTTGAGTAAATGAGCACCATAATAGGTGAACGCAACATTCATAACTGGCTCATGAATTGCTGTTTATCCTCATGTCAAATCAACTTTGTTTTCCTCTTTAGCCTCTGCACATAAAGCTATTTAAAAAATTTTATTCATTTGGATTTGCTTCAATAAAAGGACTGCATTTTTTTTGCAGAAGCAAAAATAATTCTTTGATTCTCAGATAATAGACGAAATTAATACTCATTTGGAAATCATCACCTGCGCTGTTTCCAAGATTGTTTTAGCAACTTAGTAGAATTATGTCAAAGAAACACCGATAGCTTTGTCTATTCTCATGTGACCTTTTCATCAATTTTCATGTTTCGTGATATCTTATGCTTTCTATCAAAGGAAAAATATTTGCAAATTTTAAAAGTCATGTGCTGGTGCTCAGCAGACAGTATATTTTATATTACTTAATGAAAATTTTGCAAATAAAGCAGTTTGTGCTCTAACTGGTGTAAAAATGCAGAATGTCCATATTTCCTGTGCGTAAAGACTCAACGTTTTCAAATCTAACATTCAATATCCATTTTAAAATGCAACACTCTGTGCACTTTAATTTCAAATATTATTTTTTTTTAATTTTTGAATCATTTCATTAAAACTGGTACTTATGATATTTAATCGATTTAAATGACATTGAGCTGAAAAGTACAAATTAATGAATTTAGCCTTGGCTAAAAGTTTACAAAATTAGAAGCAGTTAGTATTCTTAACTCAGTTCTATTTAAGACGAATGCATTAAAAAGAGGATTCTTAAATTCAAAGAATTCGTTAAATAATACGTTGAGGATCTTTATTCTTGTTACTCCATTTAGATGAAATCAGGCCAACAGAAAAAGTTCGACTCGAATAAATGCCCTTAGGGAAAATTTAAAACCATAAATAAAGATCATTCGAATTCAAATTGCAATTAACCGTTGAATGGCTTGGCAGTTTGAGAGATACTCGGCTTGTTTCTTCCCCACTATGGATTAACTGCAATTTGAAAAAGGGATATTACTAACTTTCTCCTGCTAGCGTAGTTTTTCTCAGTGGCTTGACAAGAGTAACCTCGTTCAAACTATTTCATATTTAATGAGGAACGCACAGTTACTGGTAAAAAAAATTTTAGATCAACGAGGTACTAAGTGCCCTTAATCAAGGTTTGTCTTTTTATGCGTCCATAAATATCGGAAAAAATTTACGGATATTTTTTCAACTAGAATTCCAATGAGCAATGTCAAAATAATTTGTTTTAGTTCTGTGAAATAACTGTCATGTTTTCTGAACTGACTAGGCTTCGGTTAATACTGTAGGCTCACAGCTTAGTAAAGTCAGAATGGAAAAGTAAGCTTTGCTATATCTGTTGAATTTATGATGAATTGCAGTCAGTAAAACTAAACCAGTTTTGTATGCTGTAACAAGATGCTAAACCATCGTATGAAACGGCATTTCTAAGAACTTTAGGAATACTACTATAAAAGCTATATTTCGAGTTCTCACTGAATGGCTGAAACAGGTTTTTCTAACATTGCAATTATCAGTCAGCCGTTTTAAGCATCGATCTACAAAATAACTGGATGTATAAGTTTTTGAATTGCATTTTTATCTTGAAATGTATCCGAAGTTTTAATGGTCCAAACACAAGCACATGTTTACAATGCGAAAAGTGCTTTTCAAAAATATCTGAGGCTAATTTAGTGAATAGCATCACAAATTTTGCATTCTAATTGCTCATCAGAGGGGGTCCTAAATAAGCTCAGAAGTAACGAAATCTCATCAGGTGTTAATAAATCAAACGACTTGTATGTTCTTGAACTTTCAAACCAATTTCTTTAATAACTGAGAACACAAAGCAATGGTTAATTAATCGAATTTCACTCAAGAAATGATCAGCCATTCTTGGATATTTCGCATGTTAAAAGCACAGATATCATGATACGGTCACAAGGACACGAATCCAGTTGTTAATCTAGTTGTACCAATATCGATTGACTAGAACACAGACTTATAGCTAACCAATAGAGCTTGCATTGCCTTTTGATGAGTGGACTAACGTTTGTGTATCCAAGCTGTAGCAAATGGTTAAAAGCTGATAGAGGATGGATATTCAATTACTGGATGATAGTTGGAGCATGAAATGACCGGTGGCCCTGCATTGGCCGGTCAATGCAGTAGTCCAATAGATTATGCCAACATCAAACCACAGTAATGGGCCTGTTTTCGAAAAAGCAGTGAGCAGGAGGACGTCGAACTAGGTGTTCGAGTAAAAAAGGTTTTTATGCAGAGTCCCCAGGGGTCTATGAGACGGCCTTAAATTGTGCAGAGACCTCAAACAGGAACGGGTAGAGATAGAAGTACACCAAACGAAGCTATGTACTCACACGACATATTTTTTTACAACTTAAGCTGTTCAACAATTGTCCTACCATGGCATTTCTAGATAGTAATGGTTCCAAATGTCCAAGTTTTTATTCATAGGATACCATAGCAGGGCCTTAAGGCCCAAGCTAAACTGAAATGAAATTTAGAAAAGATAAAAAAACGTAAAGAACTATGAGGATTTTGGGAGTTTTCCTCTGTTAAACAATAGGGAATATGAAAGCTTAGAAACAAAATTCAAGACTTCAGAATCCGTTCCGTAACCACTTTTCAAGCAGACACCCAAAAAAATGTGTTACTAATGCAAATTTTATTCATGAAATTTCAGTGGATTTGACATCATAAGAAACTATTAAGAAGTAACGATTAATAATAAACCTTACGTTTTATATCGACATCTTTAACCCCTCCTCATCCTAAATGGTCATGGTATAATGAACCAGAAGGACGATTTGAAGTAGGCTGATGACTCAGAAACAAGGAAAATAAGACCTAATGTACAAAGGTCAGAGGAACTGCAAATACGATGAATTTTAACGGACACCGCATTTCGGGGGGGGGGGGGGTCAAATTAGAAGAGATCCCTCCTGAACCAAAATGAGCAAGTTTTTTGACGTAATGAAGGACTTTAAAAGTCATCTACCAGGGGATCAGTATATAAATAAATTTTGAGAAGAAGCTTACCTTCCCTTCTATCCCTGCCTTTGTCAAGTAGATATCTTAAGGCGCAAAATCAATTACTTCTACAGAAAGATTAGAAACCAACGGAGAAAAGTGGAGAAGAAATAAAATATCTCAAAAAATCCAGATCCATAGTAATTCACTCGTTGCTTGCTAGTTACTACTTATCAGAGATTTACTGCGATTGAGGAAGTGGTTCTCAGAAGACACAGTTATCGGAACTATGGAAAAGGCAAGAACATGCATGACTCCACGAAACGGCGTTATGTATTGGAAGCCAGACATCTTGATCCGGTTACTGCGGATCCACATTCAACTGAAGAAGGTATCGTGCCACCTCCGCATAGTCATAGGTAGCTGCAATGTGTATCTAAAAGAGAAAAAAGCCATAAATAGGTTCTTAGGCGAGAATCTTAGATCGAACGCGGGACCAATAGCGTGCCGAACTGTTGAATTAATTCTTGCATTCTTTTTGGGAACCAGGACTGTTTTAAAACACATCGTACCAGCCCAAAAAATGTCTAGAAATATCGGAAAGATTTCAATTTGGAGTGACTACCCACAATGATTCCGAGGATTTTTACTAAATCTTATAAGGCATTTGACAAACTGCGAGGGAAATAACAAGATGCAGTGAAACCAGGAAGGATACGTAGTGAGGCTCAACTTTCCTCACTTGATTTTTTCCCAAACTCCTCTTCTTAGTTAACCTCGAAGAGAATTAGACAAGACCACTTGTCTACCAACCGAAATCCTCTTAACATCAGCCTAAGAAGAGACTGATAAAATTGACCACGGGCATGACTGACAATAATACCAAGCACCAAAATTAATAGTCACTTAATATTCTTCGCCTTGACTAGCCGCAGACCAGCTTACCGGTACAGTTCCTTAAGCATCGAGGGATTGAAGGTCATCATCTGCCTCGTGACGACGCTTGATATCACTTAACATCTCCTTCTCTGGCCGGAGTCGAATTTCATCCATCTGGTTCTGAGTTACATCTACAAGGAGGAATAAGGTTCACTAGCTCGTGAACTTTAACAATTAGGACATCTCATTTAACGATTATTTTGACAAAAATAATTCGGTTGGCGAAGCGATCTCCAAGCTCTATTCTGGGGAAGATTGTATCTTCATTTATTACTCAATCACCTTCAAAAAATAAAACATCTGTTAGTCTTAAATGTCGAAAAATCGAAAGTGGTGATTGCTTGATTGGGACCTCAAAGCGAGGTTTCAATTACTCTTTCGACAAAAGCTAGTCAATTGCTTTGCTAATTGGATTAATGAATGGTTTGGTTCCAAATACGGGTTAGGACAAAATCAACTGCTAATTTTCTATCCATCAAGAGATTGAAAAAAAAATTTGCAGAGCGTAACAAATAGAATTTGATGGAGAAGTAGGTTATCTTGTGGTAAGTGAATTACAATTCACATTTTGGAAAGCAGTATTATTTGAGAGGAGATTTTCAAATGGCAATCTCACTTTCTTTGCAATCAAAATTTATTTTACTTATTGTTGATTCTATTGAAATATTTGACTGCCTTGCAGAAAACAAATTTTAAGCCGAGTCAACATAGTCTATTGAATTCAACTGAATTCCTTCTTGGAGTCTTTTATTACTCCACGTTCGTAATGAAGCGCACTTAAAACATTTAATGCCTTTTTCCTATTAAGGTTTAATTTGTCAGTGAATTACGCCTAACTTAAATCAGTAACAAAGATTTTTACAAACAAACAAACTAACTAGAATGATTTTGACTGTATGTCAATGTTATGTGGCGGTTCTGAATTGCAAGATAAGTGGCCAACTTCTATGCTTGAAAATTGTGTACTTTGGCAACATTTCCTTTAATGGAGAATGTTTTGACACCCTCGCCGGGTCGTGCAAATTGTTCACATACGTTGATTTGATTGCAATCCTAGAAATATGAGATTTTTGATTGCTTTAATGTAATGCTAATAGGCTACAAAATTTTTAGTTGCTGGATGTTGAATGATTTTGAGAATGTGGTGATCTTCATACTTGTGAACTAGCTTAAAAAGCGCACTTTAGTCTTTTTCATTGTGCTAAACTGCGCATCACAAATCTTACGATGTTCTTAATATGTATGCTTGTGAAGGTGCAAAAAGTTATGGGGCCACAAGACAATGATCCATCTAGGCAAGTGGTATGAGGTCAAGCTTTATGATTGAGCTACTTAAAATTCAAATAAATGGGCAGCTCAATGGCACACGACTGCTATAAACCAAGGTTACGTCAAAGTGGCAAAATCTCTTAATCACAATCTTAACGAATTCGCACAACTTGTTTTTCTCTACTGAGTTTTAGGAAAGAATTTGAATATTTATTAAAAAGATATTTATAAAAATCATCATTTTATGCAGCATGTCAGGGTTGAAATTCAGTGTGAAAACTCCTCATTGACAGTTAATAGAAGCTTTGAGCTTTTGGCGGCTTGAATGCACTAATTATGATACGATTTGAAAAGCTTCTGCTTTAATAATCATGGAAATCAACATGATGATCTACATCTAGTTGCACAGATAAAATCAAACATCAAGTTCGTTCAAGAGCTTACAGCTGCAACAGATGATTTTTGAAAGTTATCAGTTTATTTAATACAGATAAATAGCATGCTGCCAAATCAATGGCAAGGATGGCCCTAAGAATAAAAGATATTTCAAAAATATCCATTTGACTATATTGCTAAATAATGGGCACTTTAAAACTTCTTTGTTTCACAGACTGAAAAAAGTGAGCCTATTAACCTGCTTCCTAAACCATATTAAATGCTCATTTCACTTTCCTAAAATTAGTCATCTCAAGTTTGATAAAGATATTTAAAAATGCACCATTGCAACCGCAAGTAAATAACAACCACATTTTTTTCTTAGCACTTTGAAAATAACATGTTAAGCCATTCAATAATATGCTGCTCTTGTTTAACTGATTAAATGAAGAGTGCTAGCTTTCAATGTAGTTTGAAATTTTATTCGGTTTTTTTAGTTAAAAAGAGCAGAGCACAGTTAAAACTAGAAATGATTGAGACAACAAAAAAAGCAGTTAGTGCAATTCTTTCAATAAAATTTTGACGTTATCACAGCTAAAAGGCAGGATCAATAAAATGGTCTCAAATATTTTCATGAACTTAAATGGAAGCTATTAACATTTATGTCCACCTTTTGCATTTTGGTATGGCAGAAGTACTAATAGAAGCAGATATCTGCAACGAATTTTGAAAAAAAATTGACTCCTTTTATGACCTAATCAAGAGCAGTTTGCATTTCAATTGACGTAGCTGGCTCGATTCTGGTTTGTTGGTCCATATAATAAAATTATTTTTAGTTATTATTGTATAAAAATTTCATAAACAGAACATTTTTTAGCTTGGTGCTGAGCTAAATACTTGTACACAAAGGCAAAAATATATTTTAACAAAAGGTCTTTTGCAATTTCAACCAACTCAGGGTAGATGAATTGACAAAAAAACACACATTTTAACAAATAGCATTTTTCAAAATTGAAGTTAAGAAATGATTTGCTTAAAAAGATATAAATATAATCGTCACTTAATCATTTATCACTAAATTTGGCTCATACTCCAATTTTGCATTTCGTCCAATTGCAGAATGACCTTTTCAGCTCATAAGGCTTCCTAATCTTTTCAAAAAAAGCAATCCAAAGTATAAATATTGCAGGAAAAGGTATTCAACTGGCTACTGGGTTGTAGAGGCTGCATCCACCCTTGGTGTATTCAGCCTATATGCTCAGCATAACTGCATATTGAAAGTAAAAGACCGGAATATTTCCGCATTATTAAAAATGTCTTGCCCATTCTTCAATTCGACGATGAAACAAAAATATATTTGAAATTCAACATGAATTAATCTTAACGCATTAGCTGTTACCGTTTTTGTCTTTATACAAGTTGCTTTGACTCAAAACCATACAAAATCACTATAAGAGAATACTAGGCTAAAGATTTCGTGCTAAGTGTGTTGTAATCAAAAAAATTTGAAATATTGTTAACATTCCTTATTTGTTGCTGAATGGATCAAGATTAATCAAACACATTAAACATGACTTAAACTGATTCTGTAGTGTCCCTTGTTGACAAACAAGTCCAATTAATTTTTGCAGTCAGGAAATATGCAATCTCCAAAAAATGTTTTGACAATTCATTTTTAACACCTTTTTTCATATTTCCCCGCTTGAAATAAGGAGCATAGCAAGAAAATGTCTAAATTGAAATATTCGAATGCCCTACTTAAGACGTCAATCACGCTAGGTTCTAAATAAATACAGCAGAAATCGCTATAAATGTCTTAATTCTACTCATAGAGAATATGATTTGGGCCTTGGAACTAAAAGTAAGATTTGCAACGCTGGTTAAAATTTTTCTTTACTATTTTTTATTAAATAGTTTGAAGTTTTGTTCATTCATGACAGAATTTGTAATAATGGTTCACAGCTTTTTTTGTCAAGGAATCAATTGATTGCGTTTCTCAATAGCTTGTCAAATCGTTTAGTACTAAGCATTTGCTAGCACCACTAAGAATCAGATTAGATGGTATAAGCGGCTTTGAATTTAATAAAGTTATGATTCGAAAAGACGTTTGTTAACAAAATTTTGTATAGTTTTTGCTTTTTTAACTGGGAAATGAAATAAAATGATTTAGAGAAGAAAGACTGAATGTGCGAAGACGAAGAACGACAACAATCAAACAAAGATCAAACCATTGATTAAATTTGAGTCGTTGCGTTCTGGTAACTTTTGTGAAGCAGTTATGAAAATTCATGTATTTATTCAAAGCCAACTTGAATAACAGTAAGTCTGCCTGTTGTTGAAGTGCTGAAGCTCAAGCGCAGCTTCTTATTTAGGTTAGCAATAATTTGCATCAAGTTTTTTATCTTTGTTTACACATAATCAGCGTAAATATTGAGCTGTGAGCATAAGGAATCACGAGATAAATGCGTTTATCTTGGTAATCTTTTTCAACTAGTCTTGCGATTACTTAAATTTGTGGCTGTGAATGGGAGATAATCCTTGCAATTCTGTTCTGATCCACTGCAACCATAGCTGAGGAATCCATTTTTTGAGGCAACTTACTTGCTCTTGTGTGGTGAAAAGCATGTTTGCACTGACGGGATCAAAATTATGACTTACATAAGATTACGATTCATTTTAAAGCTTTTACCATAACGAAAGCCTTGGACTAGGATCCCACAGTCATACACAAGGGGGAATCCTATAAAATTTTGGACAGACGCAGGCAAGTATTTGTAAGCCATGTTCACTCTTGCGGTTCTCATTTTCTTTTTGTTATTGACTAGATGCCCTTTCAAATTTGACATCTGGATTGATTCAAACGTCTGCCATACAAGAAAAGCAGCCACATTCTCAACGCATGTTCGCGTTTTATTTAAAATTAGACAATCACCTTGAGGAATAATAATTAAGCTTCTCACTTACTTATGGATAAATTTTTAATTTTAATAACTGGCAATGTTTTTTTTTATCAAAATCTAAGCATGTTTTAATTGTTCCAGCATAAAGGAATAAATAAGCTGCTAAAACGTGGTTCATTGCTTGAATTTAGGCGATATATTGCATAAATTTTTTACATCATGCTCAAGTCAACACAATTGTATGAAAATAAAAGCATTTATCCACTCATCAAGAGATATTTCACTTAATGGGATCGCTAATAACATTCAACCAATTTTCAGAGCTCAAAGTACTGAGCACAGTCTAAAGTTTTGCTGACCATGAAGGTTGATAATGATAAGTTGCTTTTCTAGCACTTTTTTGCATTTTTGTAGTTTTATTTCATTTCTTAACTTTGTTTGCCCGAATTTTTAGTGCCGACTACTAGAATTCAAAAGACTTCAAATCCATCGATTTCACACCAGTGACAGTCAGATTCAGGTATTGGACCCTGAGATGAGATTTGCGATTTTATCTTGATGAAATTTCTTTTGAAAATGGGCTTTAGTTTCCATGAAACTAAATTTTTGATTTTTTATTCTGAAGCTGCAACAAGAAACTAATTTTTTTTTGATTTTGTATTCTAAAGCTGCAACAAGAAACAAAATTTTTAATTTTCTACATCAAAGCTGCATCAAATTTACAAAATTAAATGTGCGGGAATGCTTTTGAACGCATCAGCGCAGTTAGAACTCTCTGCTGGATTTTGTAAAATGGTCAACCTAACAGGAAGTTTTGCCATGTTATAGATCTTGCACTTTGCTGACTGTTCAATTCACGATCTTTTTTCGATTTTGCGCAGAAAACGTTTTGGCACATTTTTGTTCAGGGTTTTTGCCTTTGACACCAGTCGCAGATATGCAGCTCCTTAACCTTATCATCGGGAATGCCGGTGGGCAAACCTAGGCTTATCTTCCGAGGAGACGGAAAAGTAGATACTTTGGTAGATGCTGTTATAAACTGCGTAGAGCTAAATATCAAAAATGTTTGTCTAGCATGCATTTCACAAAATATTCGGCGACCTGTGAATTCCTTTAAAAAATAATCATTTAATAAGGTCAGGCTGATGCTCTGAAAAACGCTGCTAACAAAAGCTTTTTCTAGTTGTTAGTCTTGGTAAGTTGGAAGATGCCTAAAAATTTCCTTTAATGCCTCTTCGGTAGTCTAGAGCAGCAAAGCATTCCAGAATGTCTCATTTAATAAAATCAAAGACAAAATTTTCCCAATACATCAGTCTTTGATCATGCACTGGATACAGGTCGGCACGCTGATATCAATGATGAACAAAGCAGATGTTTTACAAATGGCATCAAAATAAATGCATTCAAGTAGCCATAATTTTTTCAGTTTTCATTGACTCCCAATGAAGAGTTGTTCATACTGAAGTTAAATTTTATGACATGCTGCGTAAAATGATGACATTTCATACACGCGTCTAATAAAATTCGACTCTTTTCCTGAATTCACTTAATAAAAAATTTAGATTGGTCAACATTTTGATCTAGGGAATCCGCCACGTTAATGATAGTTTGATCTATAAAAGTCTCGTGCTTTTAAGCCACCTCATTCATTTGAATTCAAAATACTTTGAGCATAAGGTTTGACCTCACACTTGTCTAGATGGATCATGGTCTTGCGGCCTCATAACTTTTGTACCTTCCAAAGCATGCATCTTATAACTATCGTAAGATTTTGTGCGATGCAAATACGAAGGCGCACTTTCCAAGCAGCATTACAAGAATGAACAGCGCTATTCTCTCAAAACCACGTAGCATCCAGCCACTGAGATATTCGTGACATATCAGCACCAAGTTAAATTAATCAGAAAGCTCATGTTTTTTTGGTTTTGATCAAATTAGCCAAATACTTATGTAAATAACGCGTTGAAACATTCTTCATTAAAAGGCTTTTCGCCAAAGTATGCAATTCTGAAGCGCAGGGTTCGGCCGCATGTCTTGCTATTCCTAACACTTACATTACTGTGACGTTCAACTATCATTTGCCAAGGAGTAACCTATGATTGCGATTTAGAAATGAATTCTCACTACACTTGGAACTCAGCCAAAAAAAGTTTATTAAGTTAGTTAGGTTTTTTGTAAAAGCCCTAGTTGCTGATTCATGTTAGATCAACTCACTGACAAATTCCACCTCAATAGAACAAAGGCACTGGAAGTCTTAAGTGTGTTTTATTATGAATGCGGAATGGCGAAAGACTCTCAGAAGGAAATTTGTTGCTTTCAATAGATTATATTGTCTAGGCATAAAATTTGGTTTCTAAAAAGCAGTCATATTTATCTGCAAATTGTTTTCTACTAAAGCCCTGCACATTTAAAAATAGAAAAGAATAAATTTCGGAGGCAAAAAAGTTAGGTTGCCGTTTGAATATCTCCTTTTTGTTAATAAATATTCTAAAATTTGAATCGGAATCTGATAACAGCAAGGTAACCTAATTTTTCTATCCATTTCTATCTGCTACGTTATGCAGATTTTTTTCACCATCTGGATGGATAGAAAAAAGCAATTGGTTGGACCTAAACTATTCGTTTATCCAAATAGCAAAGCAAACGACTAACTTTTGACAAAAGAGCGCCTTTGAATCTCAAATTGTTATAAATTTTAGATGCTTTTATTAGGTTTCGATGTAATTCATTATTGAAATTGACGGAAACAATTCTATGTGTAAAAATTTAACGCTTGTAAGGAAACCTATAATTTGAAACCATAATGAGACTTACTTTTATATATATCTCTGTCTACTATCCCACTCTTTGGTCAAAAATTTACTTCACATAGTAACCTCCATTATCAATGGGGAAATAAAATACGTAAGCTTACAAAGATAAATATACTGCAAGGAAAGCAAGCTAAAAGTAAAGTTTTTATCTGGTCTTAAATTAAGCACCGATTCTTCAGCCACAATGGACGGATGTTCAAACGCTTGGAAAAGGATGCTAGAGACTAAAAATTTTAACTCGTTATTACAACATCATTTTCAAAAATTTAGTAGATGCAACATTTTAACGCGTCAAGTTTGATCATTTTATTTAAAATTAGAATAAAGCTAGTATCAGCTTGGTTCCGCTTTGTTTCTTAATTATTTTGTTTATATAATTGAGGTTAGCGCAACTAATCAAACAATTTAGCCTCAATAGTGGCAATAGGACAAAATTTCAGGCTGCGTCTTATCGCAAATGAAAAAAAGGAAGGTTGTCAGAATCAAAGCAGTTTATTTCAATAAGTCATATTGTCTTGGTATTAAAATGGAAATCTGCGATGCAGCCACTAGTTTGCATGTGTGTCTTAGTACACTGACTCTGTACAAATAGGATCAACGATTATTGATTGAACTTCAGTTTAAAATAAAAAAGAGATTGTCTGTTCTATTCCTTATTTCAATGTTTTGATTTTTTAAATAAAAATTTAGAAAATGCAAATTAAAGCGTAAATCACTCCTGCACCTATCTTCATCTGTTTTCCTTGTGAAATCATGTTAATGCTTGGGAGCATTATGGAGTTTATACTTCATTTAGTGCTAGCGTCTATACGGGACCAAGTGTGAATACATGCCATTTCTTAAAATTTGATGAAACTGAAATACCGGTATCACCAAGCCAATGACATGGTAACCAAAGATTTCAACAGCGAATTCATAATCAAGTGCACTTTCTTACCTGATTTTCTGCCAACATCCAATTCTTGCAGAATATTAGTTCAACATGCATGTCATGACGTTTGAAAGCCCTTTTGATAAGTTTTCCTTAGAATTGAATATCTTTGTGCTGCCAACTTGATTGAGCTTAGTTGCCATCAAAGAAAATTTGGGCATAGTGTGAGAAGTTCAACTAACTTCGATCCATTCAAAAAGAATGAAGCAAAGTTTGTGTTTGTTCAACAGCAGAATGAAGTGTTGGTGGACTATTGTTGCAAAATATCATCACATGTAATACCTTCATTGTGGTTTTCTCTCCCAGCGAGTTTTATCAATGACGAGGAAACTTTATATTTTATAGATTTTAATAAGGTCAATCATTCCGTTATATGTTGTTAACAGTTTCATGTTCTGACGAATTTTATGTTAGAAAGTTGTTTAGTCGGTCCATATCCTAAGGCTGCAGAATTGTGTACCTCACTTCTAATAGAAAAACATCTACAAACGAAATTATAAGCATTTACTTGCCTTTCAATTACTAGCAGCGTGCAAGTAGCAATTTTCTAAATTTACATTGCTTTAAAGGTTTAGAAGAGAGCTATTGCTTTCCAGTAGCCAAAATATTATTCGTTTATGTTTTGAGATGGTAATAAAATAAGCTCTCCATAAAATAGAATAGATCATGGGTTTAAAAGGTAATGCTCCACTTTATCAGGTGGTAGTATGGGTAATACAGAACTTGTCTCAAATTTCGTTAGATCAAAATAAGTTAACTGTGCGAAATCAAGTGTGCTTACTCCACGCTGGCAGAATGATGAAACTATTGCATATGACAATTTTTTAGTAGCATTTTTCTTTTACAGCTGCATTTAACTAGATTTCACATTTATAGAAAAGACTATTTGGCACCTTTTGATAACAGCACTACAACTGTCCAGTTTGTCAGACATCCAAGTTCATGCATGAAATAGTCAAGAAGGTTCTCTAAACTTTGAACCTAATAGCTTCGTATGTTTGAGAATGATTTCAGCTTATACCTAACTATCAATAACTTTGACCAGTAATATGCTTAGGTCGGCATATTGGATTTGCTTTTAGTTTAAATCATGAACCTTCACCGCAATTCTGCTATGCAGGTCTTAGATTCTGGTAAAAATATAAATGCATCAAACATCAGTACATGAAACAATGTACTTCTATTTGCAGCTAACATGAAGGTTTCTCTTTTATAACATAGCAATTCTGCTTAAGTTGATCAATTGGAAGGGTTGTTGCCATAGTTCTTGTAAGGCTACTAGCACATTGAAGGCATTTGAAGTTGCGTGGTAGAGAATGACAGTTGCTCATAAGAGAAGTGAAATGCTGCTAGTTTCATGATTCAAAATTGAGTTAGAAATCGTTGATGAGGCAGGGCTGCCCTAATATTCCCTTCCATACCCACTCAAGGTTGAATAGAGGGCGGATTTTTAAGGCTCAAGTGTGATTACACGAATGGGAAAATTTATCGATGAGCTGTGCAAATGAGTCAATAACACTATCAGCATATTTGTTACTGGAAGGTTATATGTTAGAAGCGTAATTATACCAAATGTAAGCCAAGTCTTAGAAATTTTCGGCTAAAAATTTATAAAAAAGAAGCTATAGAAGTAGAGATTAGGCTCAAAATGTCTTAACTTAAGCAAAAAATGTTAACCCGGTTTTGATTTTCGGCGTCTTGTCAGTTTTTTTAATTCGCAATGGCTCTTTACACGTCTATTAAGACTTTATTTCAAAATATTAAATGTTGCTTGCTAATTAAATCACTCACTACTCGCAAATTAATGAAATTTCATTATTTTGAACCAAAATAATCAGCTCAAGTCAAAAAGAATTTGATTTAATTCATTGGCTTTATTCTACATGACATCAGAGTGAATATTGGCCTGAGAGCGAATGGAATGAAAAGATCAAATTTTCTGTCCCGGTAGTTATCTTCGACCAGTCTTGCCATAACTTCAATGAATGGCTGCGAATTCGAGACAATATTCGCTGTTCTGTTTCGATCAACAGCAACCTTAGCCATGAACTCCATTTTTATGAAACAACTTGCGCGTTCTAGTGTGCTGAAATTCATATCTTAAAGAGCGATTCAATATTAGTTCTTACATCAGCTCATTCGCGGTTTTAAATACATAATCATAACAAATGTCTCGCACGAAGATCTCACAGTCATAGACATGGGAAAATTCCATTACGTCTTGACCACGTGCTAGTGAATATTCACAAACTGCATTCACTCTTGAGCTTTTCCGCTTCTCTCTGCTAATAATGAGACGGCCGTCCGCCATCGACACCTGGATGGATTCAAATGTCTGCCGTACCAGAAAAATTGCCGCATTCTCAATGCATGTTTGCTTCTCATAAGCCATTGGGCAATCACCTTGAAAAAAATGCTGTTATTCCTTACGTACCTCTAAAAAGGTTCTTAGCTTCAATATCTGGCAACGGATTTTGATGAAAGATTAAACAAGCTTCCATGATTCCAGCATGGATTGCAAAGTGCACCACTAAAATTAGGTTCATAACCAGGATCATGGCGAGTTCTTGCAACTATCTTTATATTGTGCCCCACTCAATTCCTTAAGGTGAGAATATGACCCACTGCAGACTTAACTGGCATTGAAGTATTTTTCCAGCGCTGTTTAAATACTGAGTGCATTCCTTCTAGAAACAAATCACAATCTCTTAATGCTTTCTTTAAAATTTGATAACACGCTTCTTTATTACAAAATTCTGCATTTTTTAAAAAGTTTATTTTCATCTAGAAACTTTGTTTCCTAGATTTTTCTTGATTTTTTGGTTGCTAAAGCATTTAAATCAATTAAAATACTCGATTTAAATAGGCACCTTACAGTTTATGAAGAGAAGCGGAACGCTTTTCAGATGAACTCTGCTTTTGCATGCTTTTTCATTCTGATCTCACCTAGATGGGGACAATCGTTCACTTTGCAGTGTAAAATTGTGTTGAGATACCTCTGCTTCAATTATATAATTGAATACCTGTTCGACTGAGCTCGAGTTCTTCCGCTACCTTGTATAATAATGCAGTGGATTGGCAGGGAGTTGTGTTTATTATTTCAAATACGCAGCCGATTGCTGGAGTAACAATAAGAAAAGTGGAATTTAAATATTATTTTAATGAGAATGATCTAAATATGTTCTAGCAACTAAAGATAGTGTCCATCTTAATGTGGTGCCAATTGAAACCAATAAACTAAATTTAACGAGCATTGCTCCTAATTATTTATTTATTTTCTTCCCACTTATCAGGGTAAGTCCCAAGGATTTGCTGGGGGTACAACAGAAATGCAAATAGCTTTTATAGCAATTTTGCCCAACAGTTAACACAGAAGAGTAAAAACGTTCGTTGACGCCCTCGTTTGTCTAGTCTCTCCTCTGGTATGGCTTCGTCTTACAGGTAGCAGTTCAGCTTCAGCTGAACTTCGTCGAGCCAAATCGTCCAAATCTGTCCGTCTTCAAATCTCCTCCAGAAATCCATATTCTGTCGGGGCCTAATTCATTGCTACTTGCAAGTGCATTCCATACTCGAGTTTGAGACCACATATCCGGCTATTTACGTCTTGTCTCCTTTACCAAGCTGTAGGAAATTGTACTTTTGAGAGCATAATCTAATTTATACATTCGGAGGGTGATTAGTCCCATCCGACTGCCCCTCTCATTAGCCCCCAGAGTTGCCCATGGGGTTACCTGTTGTCACCACGAGGAGGTTAAGAATAGGTTTGACCACCTTCGTATTGCTAAGCCTTCTACGGCGCATGATTTTTATGCAGTTCAAGTAAGCAACTGAAAAAAAAGTGACACATTTTTTTTATTTTAATGATAACTAGTTTTACAAGACACTATATTTCAAGGATTTGTATTATATATCAATAGCAGTTGATTTGACTATACCTACTTGACAGCTTCGGAATTTCCGGGCTTGCGAAATTTTAAGTTAAAGCGTGCAGCTGAATTTTGAGAACAACCCATTAATTTTTTTGTGTTGCTTGCAATGTACATTCATAAGACATGCATAACATGGGATTTTGAGCAGGCGAAGTGTCAATAGAAAGGTTCCCAAAAATAAATTTGTCACATTCGATTCAAATCAATATTATACAAAGCATCATAGTTAGACCGTATGTTTGGATTTAACTTTTACTATTTTTTGAAAGCAAGTGTGGTGATGAGCTCCACCTTAGTTATTTTACGATTCAATATATCAACTCATTGGTAAAAGTAAGTTTTACTTAGTTTAATTTTTGGGCTAAAATAAAACCCTTTGAAGAGAGAAAATGAACATTTCTGATAATTTAGCTGATCTGCTGATCCATCGCAAATGTAAATTAATTCAGAAATCTGACTCATAGACATTTAATGGTGAATGAAGAGCAAAATAGACCTCCTCATTGAATTGAATTAATTCGACATTTTTATTCAAGAACTGTTGAAGACAATCAATTGAAGCAGACTTAGAAGCAGAGTTTCACAATTATTTAAAAATGGACTATCTGAAATTTGTAGGACATGGATTTGTTTGCTTTCGAGGAACACTAAAATGGTTACGAACATGCTACCGCTTAAGGGAAAAATTTCATACGAATAGCTTTAAGCTTTTGTTTCTAGACCATGTAATATTCCCTGAACATTGACTTTAATGTCACCAGGGTAAAATGCTGTCAAAATGTTATATTTCAGTAGTATTTAGTGCTTTTTTGAAATTGTTGTTAACTGTTTCATAAAAAAGCATAGTTTATTGCCAAAAAACAAAATCCGTTTATCAGTTCATAGGTACCTGTTGAGTAGAATTATAAGTTTCAAGGTGAATGTCATTTTGTGGAGAAAAGGCCCAAAAGAATTGGAAAAGCCACTGATTGTTAAGTCCAGTAGGTATTAATATCAATTCAGATATTTACTTCGAATGGGCATCTTATTACGAATGAGTAGGGATTGAGGCCTCTTCAGGTGACTTCCGCTTGTGTACATGCATCTCTTAATACTGAAAATGGAGGGGGACACTCATTTACATATGACTGTATAATCGTCCTGCAAGGCATCTGCTACGATTGTATAATAGAGTTTAAATTCGAAGGATTGTGAGTCCCAATGTTGATTTGCATTCCGATGCATTTAGAGTTCAAAAATGAGCAAGCTGCTTCAAAAATGCAGAATTTTTAACTGTTGTAGAAGTGTGTTGGCAAGGAATCATGGACTGTCAATTCTACCGAAGCACCTAACAGGACAAATGCAAAATTTTTTGGTTCAATACGTTTATCATTAGCTCAGTTGGCTATAATTAGAATGAACATGTTAGCATGAAATTTGATAAACATAAATATATTTAATTTAAAAGCGTACGTGATGGGTGAGCATTAATAACAATGTCTAAAATACTAGACCTTTAGTTCATTTGCTGTACTGCACTGATAGCAAACATCAAATCTCATTTCGACGCCTAAAGACAGCCCTAGCATGCCATCGAATGTATTCCTAATTTTTATTCATTTTATCACCAAGCATTAATCTTTATTTAACAATTTAACTACTATTTACGGCAATGACCTTTTTCAAAAACTCAAATCCTAAGTCACTTAAAGTTGAAGTTTTCTATAGCATAACCTTAAAGCCATTTTCATGCCCAATTTTGTTATGCAGACATAAAGAAAAGTTGCTCATATCGCAAAAAATCGTTATTTTTTTAAAAACTAGCATTATTTGCTGCTGAATTTGCTTTGAGAGTTCTGAATTATTCTGCTATAAAATGAGAATAAGAGCAATAGTTCTGATTCAAGATTAACCATTGATTGTTTAATGTGCCTAGGAAAGCTACATCTAGCAGAAGACAGTTTTATACCTACATCTTCAGTGATGATCTTACAGCTTAAATTCCTCTGGTGTTTACATCAAGGCAGATACTAATATTCATAACAACCCACCTGTAACAGTAAATTTAAAAATTTAAATAGTTTTAGATATTTAATGTGTGGCGACTGTGCAACATGCCATTTGTTTGTTCACTTTATGAGGTTAATACTTGTGACATTACCTTTCAGCCTCAATCTGATTATTCCCTATTAGAGATTCGGCAAAACGATCAAATTATTTCTTGAATGCTAACCAATTACTGAAGTATCTCTACTATTTCTCATGAACATTGATTTAATTCATAATCTAAAATTGTAAACATTTAAAACTAGTTAAAATCTTCTCACAATGTACTCCAAAAAGATGCAAGTAGAAAAATTTGAAATGGAAACATTTTGAAAATGGAACGGTAATATAACAAGCAGGTCAATTTTCGACAAACTTATCAACACAGGTAGTTCTTTGAGCATTTGATTTAGTTAGAATATTGTCAATCACAACAGCGAGGGTGACGTAGGAAAAATCAATTTGATTTTCAAAGTTCCAAGTTTTCATTTGCTAAATTGCACTGCAAGGGTAAACAGCCTCTTAAAAAATTGCAGAAGCCTTGAACAAAGGCTCTTTTGGTGCGTTAGTTTGCATCTATAGATTCTTAGTATTCTCAAGGTTTTTTTTCATTCTCTTCCTTATTTACGCAGTTTTGTGTTCACAGAAACTAGCGTCAACTAATTATTTGTTCATTCTTGAAGCTCACTTAAATGCTGGCATTGTTGACCCATTCGGATTGCATTGATTTAACTGTTGCAGAGGAAACAAAATTGATAGCAATGAGGGAAATACAAAGGAGGTGCTACTTCGAATGCATATGTAGAGGAAGTACAATCAGGTTGAAGATAGTGAGTGGAGAGAAGCCGATGGCTATGCGTGGCGGCATTCGTCTGTTATTCAGCAACGTGCGGGCCAGATGAAGGTAGCCTGTATCTGCAGGGTTCAAGCGTCCACGCTGAGCGCGGAGATGCAGCCAGGTGAGAGACCCGCAGTCGAAAACCTCTGTTTGCTACATCAGTGTAGTTGTGCCTGTGCCTGGCTCACGCGAAGTGGCCTAAAAGGCCCGTGGCAACTTCCAACTCTCATACCTCACTTCCTTCAATCGTCCGAAAATGCCGCCCTTTTGTCGTTGACTCTCTGTCCAACTGAATGGAACTATACCAGATAGCGATTTGCACGTCTTATTAATTGAGCACGAAATTCAAAGTGCTCCGGTAGTCAAGCTGCTGTATTAGACATCTTATTGTCTGTCTAATACTTGATGGTCATTCGGATGAAGTAATTATAGTGCAAAATGACCAAGAATTATTTGTTGAAGCATTACTGAGTAAGCGTTTCGCTATTCACTGTGGTTATCTTTGGCAATATATAACTCTAGTGATATCGCATTCATGTTTCCCAAATTTTCAGTCGATGCTCCTAAAACCTACAAGATTATTCACCAATACATGTTGGTGATTAATTTCAGTGGGGGTCGACTGATGGCGAACGTACGCACGTTGGAACGTTGCAAAGAACCTGGATTTGAATCTGAAAATATTGAAAATATTCCCACCTATCCAATAATTTGGATAAAGGTAAACGTACGAATTTATTAAAATGCCATCAATAATGTGATCGTAAGTGCCATAAATGAAATATTATATCTCAGCGGCTTCAATTTCGATTGGAATTTCGACAACTCACTGGACATCACATTGTATCTTACATGAAAAATATTTACCTATGCAGCTCAAGCGTCGAACATGGTTTATTTTATTATCGCCTTCCCAAAATACTACCCTCTACTTACTAGAAGCTAAGCAAATGTATTTTATAAACTGTAGAGCAGAGAGTTTGTACCACCATTTTGATGTAACGATTGGATTAGTTTGAGCAAAATAATTCGATTCACATTAATAGTTTATTGCCATTCAGCACTCTTTTACTGTTGAAATCTAGCATCATGAACTATTTTTGACGTTGAAACTTTTCATTTTACAATGCTCCCTTTTCTCATAGTTTCAATAGTGTTTTTTGGTTTGTAATGCGCATCAACTGCGGCTAATTTAGTGAGTGTTCAATACTGAAATATTACTAGCAGTCAGTGAAAATTCAGTGAGTTAATTTGTTTTTATTGAACCTAAGAGATCATCTGCAGGACCAATGAAAGGCCAGAGTCGCCACAAATCGTGATTTAAGTTTGGGGAACACAGTGCATATAATTCCATAATTAATGCGATTTCTATATATTATCAATTTTTTGAATCCAAGTGTTTAATATCCTTTATTGTGAGAGACAACAAATGCCTCTTAACTGTCTATTAGTTTTTCTTTACTGTAACAAATGAATGAATAAGCCAGAAATACACGAAAATGTGCGCAAGAAGAATTAGGCTTTGTTGATTATAAGCTGATGTTATTGGTTAGCGGCGGCATTTTTGGTCTAAGATCTTATTAGTTTTGCTAGCTCTTAGCATCAAAAAACAGACCTTGGTGGTGCTAGGAGGCAATTTCACATTAATGAACATCATAACACTGTCTGTTAAGTATTCCCCTCAAAAAAATCTGATCCATGCATAAAATGTATCGTGCTGAATCTTAAGTTAGAATCATTGTTTTTTCATCCCTATTCGATTGGGCGAATCCCAAGTGCATGCTGGCGTTCAAGAGAAACACAAAGAGCTTATGCAACATTTGAATGCAAAGTTCGTAGGCAAATGCATTCAATTTGTTGTCAGTGTTGCTAGCGTAGCTGATGAAATTCATATGCCCTCGATTCCAATCAAATGTCGAAACCTTCGATTTGCGCTGATCAGCAGTTCATGTAGAGTTATAAAAACCTTACAAATCAGTTCATCAATGAGACTGTTTGTCAGGCATCTCGGTTAAGGAAGAACGATGTGCAACAGCGGCAGCGCAAATTAATCTGATGTTTACAGACATCAAATATTTTACTTTGACGTTGTATTGAGTTTAAGACAACGGAAGAAGCTATAGTTGATTCTGCTGTGTTTACTCAATGGTCAGATTGTAGAAAATTTAAAGCGCTAAAGCTCGTAACGCGATCCAAGTCCTTCTAACGATAGTGTTTAGGCTGCCGAAGAAGTCATATTTCGTCTATACAGTTCCAATAATACTGTCAGGTTTCATCTCTGAAACTGGAAGAATCAATTCGAATTTTCGTTATGTGCTTGATTTTCTAATTCCTAGGCTACTTTACCCTAATATCATTGAAAAAAAAAAATACTCATTTGAAATCTGATGTCAATTTAATGCCCCTGATTACATTCAATTCGCTTACGCTTGAACCCCATCAAGCTCTTAAGGTTGCATTAGAGAGCACTGTAGGTATAAAATCAGTCGTCTTAAGTTCTCCGATTCCCTGGCCAATTCAAAGTCTGTTAGGCTTTGTTGTTATGCTTGACATAGGAGTAATTGAGAAGTAAATAGTTAGAGCCAAATTGATTAATCGCCTACTAAACATCATGCACAAACGGATGATCAGCTAAAGAAGAAGCACTTCAAAGCTTTGTATTGCAGTTGTGTTAAAGTGCTAAAAGACATTAGTCTAACTGGTGATCAAACCTACCTTCAACCTCCACGTGGTGACCACTGGTAACCCCAGGGGCAACCCTGAGTGCTAATGAGAGGGGCGGTCGGTTAGGACTTATCACCCTCCGGACGTATAAATTAGATTATGCCAGCAGAAGTACAACTATTTTACAGCTTGGCAGAGGAGGCACGACGTAAATAACCGGATTCTTAGTCTCACTGATGGACAAGGTGCCATGACGAAGCTGAACTGCAACCTGTATGACGAAGCCACGCCAGAGAAGAGACCAGAGAGCTGAAGACGTCAACAAACGTTCTACTGTGTTCTGTGTTAACTGCTGTGCTTGCTTGTTACGAAAGCTACTTGTACTTCTTTTGTAACCCCCATAAGTCTTTGGGACTTGCCCTAACGGGTGGGGAAAAATTAAATACTGAAATAAATGATTTAGTCTTACTAATCACCAATGGTAACGTTGAAGTTTATACACGCTGTCAGTTGATTGAATCCAAATTTATTCAAGGCTGGGGCTGTGATTTAATCCATTATTTTACAAAATAATTACCTTTTGTTCCCATCTTACAAAATAATGCTTTAATAGTAACATTTGTCAACTCAATTAGAAGCATGGGCAAAACAGTCTTTTATCTCAATTGCTACGCGCTATATTTCTAATTGCTAATGGTTTAGTTAAGTGATAAAGTTTCTTGACTCTCCAGTTTACAAAGGGCATTTATTTTAAACGCTTTGTTCCAAAAATAACCTACAAAAAATCCATTACCCTCTTTGCTTTTACTTGACTTGAGGAAGGCTTTCAATTGTTTGAGAGTGATGGCTTGCACTCCAGCAACTCAATTTTAAATTTCACTAAGAGGATTTTGTGTGAAATGCTCAAATTTGATGTGATGGTTTTCTACGCAAAGTTCAGTCTTCTAAAGTACGTGATTGTCATCAGCCATTGTTGCATTTTGCAGCAGGTATTTGAATGCGATATTCGGTGACAACCAAAAATAGGTTTATACGGAGACCTAACAACAGACTAAGGCCCTATTTGAGCACAAATCGCGAATCTGTTATAGTCAACAGTAGACGATTCGTAACTCCTTCGAGGTTATGCTAACTTGCCTGATAAACTTCAGGCCTTTTATTGCTGGCTTCATTCACCTCTAACTGCTCCACCTCCCTGTTAAGATAAGAAGACCACAGGGTTTCATATTGAATATGAACACCATTAGGATAGCAAAATATATTGACTTCTTTCCTTGTGATGTGATTTAGTTCTTCCGAAAATAAAACAAATACCATGATTGTTCACACTACTGTAATGCGGTATTGTTCGTGACAAAAGAGATGTTATCTTACAACCAAAAATGGCAAAACCAAGGAAAACTAACATTTTTTAAACTGTAATTCATATAATCTTGAAATCATAACCACCGTTGCCTAAAAAATTGGGAAAAAGCAATTTAAGTCCAAAATCCAGCAGCATCGCTCTTTTCAACGCGCAATCTAACTGGATAATTTTTGCGAAAGGAATGTTCCAGGAAAACTAATACTAGAAAAAAGGGATTTCAGTCTTTATAATCCAATTTCTTTGATGTGATATCGCGTACGATTGTAAAATTTCAGGGTTTTCGAATTAAATAAGATTGATTTCGCATTTCATTTGTAAAATTGCCAAAGTTGAATTATTAACTGTCGAATCGACTGCGTTGTCAACCTAAAAGGCTGCATTAAACATCAAACTTTGTAGAAAATAACTTGTTCAGGACAATAATTTGAAAGCCAACTAAATGCATTAATGGCAAAACAGTCGCATAAATTAAGTCAGGCTTGATAAGGATGAACTTGTTTATGGAACAATTTCTTCCACTGCAATACAGCCCAATCACGTTAATTGCTTTATAACAGTAACCACAACACCAACAGTTACACACTCGATATTAGCAGAGCAGGTGAAGTTATACTCTTGCAAACTTGACTTTAACTGGGGAAAATATTGCATGATGGACTGAGCTAAAATAAATAGTAGTGTATCCGTCTGGTGTTCAAATTTCGATGTGGTCAAGGTGCATGACGAGGTTGAGACCCCAAAATGCATAATCAGCTGTAATTTTAAGCTGATAATTGGTTACTCGCTTCTTTGCTGAGGTGGCATTCTGAAGTTCTCATATTTGTGAGCACCAAAAATCTTCATTGCTAGTCGCTTGATTTATATAGAAACCAAACTTAGAAGTAGTAAAATAATGATATTCAAGGTATACTGGTAAAATAACATAAGTGTGATATTAGAACTAAGTGGCTTCTATAAATTTGCTTGTGGATGAGCAGTCATGTCCAGCAAGGGGAAAGTGAAATAACTCATTCATGCTGCAGATGAATCCGCTTTTGCTAGACAAACTTTGGCCATGCTGCAAGCTGATCAAAGCAAATTCATACTGCTACAATCAGGTTACCATGTAGTTCCGATCTAAAAACAATTGAAAGTCATGGCATACAATGAGCGCTTCCCAGAAATGCACATAACTGCAATGCAGTTCATCCACATTAGTTGCCTTATAATAGTAGCAACGAAAACAACAGCGCACTCAATACTAGTAAAGTAAGTGTAGTTTTACTCTCGCAGAAACCAATTTGGTATATGCTGTCAGTAAGACACACCGATTTTTTCAACTGATGTGTAAGAGATCAGCTGGACCAAACTAACATCTTAATGGTATTTATACCCTAATTGAAGGACCATCCAATTCGAACTTCGCTCCTTTTAAATTTAACTCTAACCGAGGAAAATATTGCATGATGAACTGAGCTAAACTAAATAGTTATCCATCATTTCGGTGTTCAAATTTCAATGTAGTCAAGGTGCATGACAAGGTTATGGCCCAAACGGCATAATCGGCTGTGATTTCAGGCGCGCAGGTCTGTCGACACTTATAACCACTTGGCTAGTTTAAGCGAATGATCTTAAATATTTAAGTTGCAGATACTACGAAGGGATTCCATGGTCGCAGAGGTAATTTCTAAGCACTTTTCAATCAATGCAGTTAAAAATTGTATTTATTCAGCTAAAGATAATGCATCACGAAGTGTATAAATGTTTCTGCCACTTGACTAAAATTGAAAGGAAAGCAAGAATTATCTTACTTTTGATGGAAATCAGATTATGAGGAGTTGCGTAGGCTTTTTTATGCTATCAACATTCATCCTTATTTGCTCAATTTTACTGCTTAAATAAGAAGACCAAAGTGACTCACGTCGATACAGGTTAATAAATGTGTTCTTCGCTTTTTACTTCACCCAAACGTTTGGTGGCATTAAATAGCTTTATAGAGTGGCAGTACGAAAAGCAAAGTCAGATTTTTGTTTAATAAATTGGATTTGAATTTTATAAAAATTAAAAATCACATGTGCTGTTTGTCTGAAATATCTGTTCTTTAGTAAGATCATAATTTTCAAACACCATGAAACCGAAAGTAGTGTGATTCAATTCGCCAACATTCGTGTCAACCAATTAACTCTAAGCAATGTCGACATTGAAATTTGATGAAATTGGGCACAGATATCTTTCAATCAAACACGTCAAGTGTTCAAAATAATGTAGTTGTAGGCAAAATAATTGTCAGCATCGAAACACGTACTTTCTTATGCACTCCAGATTATTTTAAGAAAATAGAGTCGGCTGTTATACACAAAAAAAAATTTGAAAGAGAAAGCCTCATATTCTTCAAATACAAACGAATAAATGTCATCTTTCCTGTTCGTCACATCGAAGCTTTCAGCCACATTAAGTAACCACTTATAGTTGCAGTATAACAACCAGTGTCAGGTGTTTGTCAAACTGAATCACAGTTAAATTTTTGCAAGAATCGAACTGATCCATACTGCTTGTTAAAAATATATGGATATGAATTACAAATATCTTTTTTATTATGCTAACTTTGCGCCGTTCAAATTTCACTCGGAGTGCTTCTAAACGTTTCTCATACGATGCTGAAATAAAAGATCTAGAGAATTGCCGACACATTTTGAAATGTTTCTCATAGCATGCTACAAGATTTTGTCAGATGTTTTGGGAAAAAATGTAATTTTAATATTCGTTCCTCCCCCATAGCATGGAGGTGAATAACATTCTGGGGCTTTTCACGGACAAAGTCCGAAGAGACGTAACTGGCAACTTATGGTGCTTTAGTTGTAGGAAACCGTCCCTTGGGGGATTTTACTTAAAGCTATTCTGCTGGCTCAAATAGAAATGCATATTATCGCTTGAATAATACAAAAAATGAAATTCTAAACGGTCTCCTGCACTTAAGCATGAGTGCGCACCTCCTCATAATCTGATTTCCATCAAAAGTAAGATAATTCTTGCTTTCCTTTCAATTTTAGTCAAGTGGCAGAAACATTTATACACTTCGTGATGCATTATCTTTAGCTGAATAAATACAATTTTTAACTGCATTGATTGAAAAGTGCTTAGAAATTACCTCTGCGACCATGGAATCCCTTCGTAGTATCTGCAACTTAAATATTTAAGATCATTCGCTTAAACTAGCCAAGTGGTTATAAGTGTCGACAGACCTGCGCGCCTGAAATCACAGCCGATTATGCCGTTTGGGCCATAACCTTGTCATGCACCTTGACTACATTGAAATTTGAACACCGAAATGATGGATAACTATTTAGTTTAGCTCAGTTCATCATGCAATATTTTCCTCGGTTAGAGTTAAATTTAAAAGGAGCGAAGTTCGAATTGGATGGTCCTTCAATTAGGGTATAAATACCATTAAGATGTTAGTTTGGTCCAGCTGATCTCTTACACATCAGTTGAAAAAATCGGTGTGTCTTACTGACAGCATATACCAAATTGGTTTCTGCGAGAGTAAAACTACACTTACTTTACTAGTATTGAGTGCGCTGTTGTTTTCGTTGCTACTATTATAAGGCAACTAATGTGGATGAACTGCATTGCAGTTATGTGCATTTCTGGGAAGCGCTCATTGTATGCCATGACTTTCAATTGTTTTTAGATCGGAACTACATGGTAACCTGATTGTAGCAGTATGAATTTGCTTTGATCAGTTTGCAGCATGGCCAAAGTTTGTCTAGCAAAAGCGGATTCATCTGCAGCATGAATGAGTTATTTCACTTTCCCCTTGCTGGACATGACTGCTCATCCACAAGCAAATTTATAGAAGCCACTTAGTTCTAATATCACACTTATGTTATTTTACCAGTATACCTTGAATATCATTATTTTACTACTTCTAAGTTTGGTTTCTATATAAATCAAGCGACTAGCAATGAAGATTTTTGGTGCTCACAAATATGAGAACTTCAGAATGCCACCTCAGCAAAGAAGCGAGTAACCAATTATCAGCTTAAAATTACAGCTGATTATGCATTTTGGGGTCTCAACCTCGTCATGCACCTTGACCACATCGAAATTTGAACACCAGACGGATACACTACTATTTATTTTAGCTCAGTCCATCATGCAATATTTTCCCCAGTTAAAGTCAAGTTTGCAAGAGTATAACTTCACCTGCTCTGCTAATATCGAGTGTGTAACTGTTGGTGTTGTGGTTACTGTTATAAAGCAATTAACGTGATTGGGCTGTATTGCAGTGGAAGAAATTGTTCCATAAACAAGTTCATCCTTATCAAGCCTGACTTAATTTATGCGACTGTTTTGCCATTAATGCATTTAGTTGGCTTTCAAATTATTGTCCTGAACAAGTTATTTTCTACAAAGTTTGATGTTTAATGCAGCCTTTTAGGTTGACAACGCAGTCGATTCGACAGTTAATAATTCAACTTTGGCAATTTTACAAATGAAATGCGAAATCAATCTTATTTAATTCGAAAACCCTGAAATTTTACAATCGTACGCGATATCACATCAAAGAAATTGGATTATAAAGACTGAAATCCCTTTTTTCTAGTATTAGTTTTCCTGGAACATTCCTTTCGCAAAAATTATCCAGTTAGATTGCGCGTTGAAAAGAGCGATGCTGCTGGATTTTGGACTTAAATTGCTTTTTCCCAATTTTTTAGGCAACGGTGGTTATGATTTCAAGATTATATGAATTACAGTTTAAAAAATGTTAGTTTTCCTTGGTTTTGCCATTTTTGGTTGTAAGATAACATCTCTTTTGTCACGAACAATACCGCATTACAGTAGTGTGAACAATCATGGTATTTGTTTTATTTTCGGAAGAACTAAATCACATCACAAGGAAAGAAGTCAATATATTTTGCTATCCTAATGGTGTTCATATTCAATATGAAACCCTGTGGTCTTCTTATCTTAACAGGGAGGTGGAGCAGTTAGAGGTGAATGAAGCCAGCAATAAAAGGCCTGAAGTTTATCAGGCAAGTTAGCATAACCTCGAAGGAGTTACGAATCGTCTACTGTTGACTATAACAGATTCGCGATTTGTGCTCAAATAGGGCCTTAGTCTGTTGTTAGGTCTCCGTATAAACCTATTTTTGGTTGTCACCGAATATCGCATTCAAATACCTGCTGCAAAATGCAACAATGGCTGATGACAATCACGTACTTTAGAAGACTGAACTTTGCGTAGAAAACCATCACATCAAATTTGAGCATTTCACACAAAATCCTCTTAGTGAAATTTAAAATTGAGTTGCTGGAGTGCAAGCCATCACTCTCAAACAATTGAAAGCCTTCCTCAAGTCAAGTAAAAGCAAAGAGGGTAATGGATTTTTTGTAGGTTATTTTTGGAACAAAGCGTTTAAAATAAATGCCCTTTGTAAACTGGAGAGTCAAGAAACTTTATCACTTAACTAAACCATTAGCAATTAGAAATATAGCGCGTAGCAATTGAGATAAAAGACTGTTTTGCCCATGCTTCTAATTGAGTTGACAAATGTTACTATTAAAGCATTATTTTGTAAGATGGGAACAAAAGGTAATTATTTTGTAAAATAATGGATTAAATCACAGCCCCAGCCTTGAATAAATTTGGATTCAATCAACTGACAGCGTGTATAAACTTCAACGTTACCATTGGTGATTAGTAAGACTAAATCATTTATTTCAGTATTTAATTTTTCCCCACCCGTTAGGGCAAGTCCCAAAGACTTATGGGGGTTACAAAAGAAGTACAAGTAGCTTTCGTAACAAGCAAGCACAGCAGTTAACACAGAACACAGTAGAACGTTTGTTGACGTCTTCAGCTCTCTGGTCTCTTCTCTGGCGTGGCTTCGTCATACAGGTTGCAGTTCAGCTTCGTCATGGCACCTTGTCCATCAGTGAGACTAAGAATCCGGTTATTTACGTCGTGCCTCCTCTGCCAAGCTGTAAAATAGTTGTACTTCTGCTGGCATAATCTAATTTATACGTCCGGAGGGTGATAAGTCCTAACCGACCGCCCCTCTCATTAGCACTCAGGGTTGCCCCTGGGGTTACCAGTGGTCACCACGTGGAGGTTGAAGGTAGGTTTGATCACCAGTTAGACTAATGTCTTTTAGCACTTTAACACAACTGCAATACAAAGCTTTGAAGTGCTTCTTCTTTAGCTGATCATCCGTTTGTGCATGATGTTTAGTAGGCGATTAATCAATTTGGCTCTAACTATTTACTTCTCAATTACTCCTATGTCAAGCATAACAACAAAGCCTAACAGACTTTGAATTGGCCAGGGAATCGGAGAACTTAAGACGACTGATTTTATACCTACAGTGCTCTCTAATGCAACCTTAAGAGCTTGATGGGGTTCAAGCGTAAGCGAATTGAATGTAATCAGGGGCATTAAATTGACATCAGATTTCAAATGAGTATTTTTTTTTTTCAATGATATTAGGGTAAAGTAGCCTAGGAATTAGAAAATCAAGCACATAACGAAAATTCGAATTGATTCTTCCAGTTTCAGAGATGAAACCTGACAGTATTATTGGAACTGTATAGACGAAATATGACTTCTTCGGCAGCCTAAACACTATCGTTAGAAGGACTTGGATCGCGTTACGAGCTTTAGCGCTTTAAATTTTCTACAATCTGACCATTGAGTAAACACAGCAGAATCAACTATAGCTTCTTCCGTTGTCTTAAACTCAATACAACGTCAAAGTAAAATATTTGATGTCTGTAAACATCAGATTAATTTGCGCTGCCGCTGTTGCACATCGTTCTTCCTTAACCGAGATGCCTGACAAACAGTCTCATTGATGAACTGATTTGTAAGGTTTTTATAACTCTACATGAACTGCTGATCAGCGCAAATCGAAGGTTTCGACATTTGATTGGAATCGAGGGCATATGAATTTCATCAGCTACGCTAGCAACACTGACAACAAATTGAATGCATTTGCCTACGAACTTTGCATTCAAATGTTGCATAAGCTCTTTGTGTTTCTCTTGAACGCCAGCATGCACTTGGGATTCGCCCAATCGAATAGGGATGAAAAAACAATGATTCTAACTTAAGATTCAGCACGATACATTTTATGCATGGATCAGATTTTTTTGAGGGGAATACTTAACAGACAGTGTTATGATGTTCATTAATGTGAAATTGCCTCCTAGCACCACCAAGGTCTGTTTTTTGATGCTAAGAGCTAGCAAAACTAATAAGATCTTAGACCAAAAATGCCGCCGCTAACCAATAACATCAGCTTATAATCAACAAAGCCTAATTCTTCTTGCGCACATTTTCGTGTATTTCTGGCTTATTCATTCATTTGTTACAGTAAAGAAAAACTAATAGACAGTTAAGAGGCATTTGTTGTCTCTCACAATAAAGGATATTAAACACTTGGATTCAAAAAATTGATAATATATAGAAATCGCATTAATTATGGAATTATATGCACTGTGTTCCCCAAACTTAAATCACGATTTGTGGCGACTCTGGCCTTTCATTGGTCCTGCAGATGATCTCTTAGGTTCAATAAAAACAAATTAACTCACTGAATTTTCACTGACTGCTAGTAATATTTCAGTATTGAACACTCACTAAATTAGCCGCAGTTGATGCGCATTACAAACCAAAAAACACTATTGAAACTATGAGAAAAGGGAGCATTGTAAAATGAAAAGTTTCAACGTCAAAAATAGTTCATGATGCTAGATTTCAACAGTAAAAGAGTGCTGAATGGCAATAAACTATTAATGTGAATCGAATTATTTTGCTCAAACTAATCCAATCGTTACATCAAAATGGTGGTACAAACTCTCTGCTCTACAGTTTATAAAATACATTTGCTTAGCTTCTAGTAAGTAGAGGGTAGTATTTTGGGAAGGCGATAATAAAATAAACCATGTTCGACGCTTGAGCTGCATAGGTAAATATTTTTCATGTAAGATACAATGTGATGTCCAGTGAGTTGTCGAAATTCCAATCGAAATTGAAGCCGCTGAGATATAATATTTCATTTATGGCACTTACGATCACATTATTGATGGCATTTTAATAAATTCGTACGTTTACCTTTATCCAAATTATTGGATAGGTGGGAATATTTTCAATATTTTCAGATTCAAATCCAGGTTCTTTGCAACGTTCCAACGTGCGTACGTTCGCCATCAGTCGACCCCCACTGAAATTAATCACCAACATGTATTGGTGAATAATCTTGTAGGTTTTAGGAGCATCGACTGAAAATTTGGGAAACATGAATGCGATATCACTAGAGTTATATATTGCCAAAGATAACCACAGTGAATAGCGAAACGCTTACTCAGTAATGCTTCAACAAATAATTCTTGGTCATTTTGCACTATAATTACTTCATCCGAATGACCATCAAGTATTAGACAGACAATAAGATGTCTAATACAGCAGCTTGACTACCGGAGCACTTTGAATTTCGTGCTCAATTAATAAGACGTGCAAATCGCTATCTGGTATAGTTCCATTCAGTTGGACAGAGAGTCAACGACAAAAGGGCGGCATTTTCGGACGATTGAAGGAAGTGAGGTATGAGAGTTGGAAGTTGCCACGGGCCTTTTAGGCCACTTCGCGTGAGCCAGGCACAGGCACAACTACACTGATGTAGCAAACAGAGGTTTTCGACTGCGGGTCTCTCACCTGGCTGCATCTCCGCGCTCAGCGTGGACGCTTGAACCCTGCAGATACAGGCTACCTTCATCTGGCCCGCACGTTGCTGAATAACAGACGAATGCCGCCACGCATAGCCATCGGCTTCTCTCCACTCACTATCTTCAACCTGATTGTACTTCCTCTACATATGCATTCGAAGTAGCACCTCCTTTGTATTTCCCTCATTGCTATCAATTTTGTTTCCTCTGCAACAGTTAAATCAATGCAATCCGAATGGGTCAACAATGCCAGCATTTAAGTGAGCTTCAAGAATGAACAAATAATTAGTTGACGCTAGTTTCTGTGAACACAAAACTGCGTAAATGAGGAAGAGAATGAAAAAAAACCTTGAGAATACTAAGAATCTATAGATGCAAACTAACGCACCAAAAGAGCCTTTTTTCAAGGCCTCTGAGTTGTGATGTTGAATTTCTAGGTATTTAGAGTTGTCACTGAGTGGTAAGTTAATTTACGTCCAAGTTTTTTGTCTTAGAGATTTGATTGATCACAAGCCTACCTCGGTTGATGTGAGGATTATATGTTTCAAGACTACCTAAAAATATCAGATTCTGACTTGAAAAGCTAGTCCTTGTGGCTGCAGCGATGGGCTACGAGGTAATTCTCTTTTACTGAGTCACGTTCTAGCGGTTCTCGTGATTTTACAATACCGAATTCAAGATGGATGTCGAAGAATGTTCAGATGAGCAGTAAGTAAAATTTTGAAAAAAAATAGGACGCGCAACCCTTAATGTAAGAAATTCATAAAATGTAAGCATTTGAAACCTCGTGAGAATCTCACATTTATTAACATTACGAAATCCCGCTCCGTTTGTAACAGGAATGAATGGATGCATACACATTGAGCTAATGCTAGCATTGCCATCGTCCTCTTTATTCATATATATATTCGTTTAGCTAAAAATTAGCGTTGAACCAAATAAACTGCACTGTTTGTACTCTTCTGCTGAAATTAACGAGTGTTATCGCAATGAAGTCCTGATAGTGTAACCCATAAACTTCCTCTTAGTTTAAAAGAAAAGAATATGTCAGGTTTGTGTTTGATTTTTCTAATAAGAATTAATTAAGGCAATGAGATGATCAAAAGTTTAATCTAAAAAATAGAAGACTTTGCATTACTTTATTCTATAGAGCTTACAACTCTACAAAAATTATATCCATCAGTTAATAAATGTTCCAACGGACACTAAAAGTTTTACTCAACACCATTTGTAAATATTAAAGAGTATCTTTGGAAACGGACTTAATATTAGAGTGTCGCAACTAAGCTTATAGTATTTGGATGTTTTTTCAACCAGACAATAGAGCGGAAAATTACTTACAATGCTATTTCGCAATCAATCATTCCAAATTTTTCGAGAACTGTGTTTGCCATGTAGGTCCTATTTCAAAGCGTGTTCAGGAATTTTTCAAAATTTTCTGAAGTTTACTTTTTCTGATATTTACTTTGCAAAATGCTCGTTAATATTTTTCCAATGACACCCCATAATAGCCAATCTAGGAACTAGCCGAATCGTTGCGATTTCAAAACTTATTGGTAGACCAATAAGTTGTACTAAAACTGTCAATTTACTCATTTGTATTACTTAATAACTAGCAGTACTGACAGCCAAAAAATTAATGTATCATGCAGAATTGCAACCTTGAGGTCAAGTGCGGTTGGTCAAACCCTATGCCAATGCAGAAAACGTATTTTTTCGCGTTGATAGCTAACGCATAGCCTAATTTTTATTTAAGGACTGTAAGAAGCAGTTTAGTGAAGCTACTCCCAAACGCAAATTCTTGCCATTACCTCCAAAACTGCTTGATTAGTTTAATTGACAGTATTCTTAAGTAAGCGCATTCCAGTGCATCTTTTTTAGCTGAATAGAACATTTGCACTCATTTTGCATCAAGATAAGTTTCGTTAATTAAAATATTTGAAATTCAAAATAACATATTTTAAGTCTCAGAGGTGAAGCAACTTTAGCAATTTCGTTTAAAAGCATTCCTGAAACGTGGTCTAGGCAAGGTGTATCCTCCAAAGCATCAAAACAGAATGAACAAAATGTAAACACAACTTCTAACTATCCACATTTATTCTTCTAAAAGAGTGCAAAGCCCTCATTGTTTTTCTATTGATTCACTCAACAACTATTTCAATCTAATTCCAGATTCTGGTTAGTTAATTACAGAATAACTGACCGCTTTTTTATTGCATAAGTTACAGCAACTGAGAAAACTAGATGAAAAACAAACCAGTGGCTCTCATGTGTTGAAATAGGTAAACGTAAATAATGATCCCTCATAATCCCTATTACTCTATTAATGTTGTACTATTTATCAAGGGGCTTTAAGTACTTGAATATGAACGTGGCTTTAGTGAAATAAACTTAAGATTTAAATGAGGTCTTTGCAAGAATTCTAACATTTAAATACAATATTTGCCTTCGCTTAGGGCTTTGACCTTATTTATGGCCAAAATACTTGCATTCTATATGAGTCTGCGGATACTTATTAATATCAGTAAAATGTTAAGAAAAGTTTATGAATGAAATTAGAGTTATTTACCAGATCATTTATTTAATGAAAATAAATATAAGATGTGTTTCACACATCAGCCTACCAGCTAACACTGTTGCTAATGCCACAAATAATGGCAGTCTATTTTACTAATAATGATTTTTCCCACCTTATGCATTTAACATGTTATCAGGAGCTAGTTCTTGCTTAAAGGTATTAAAGGTATTGTGTGAGCATTTTCTATTTATAAACCGTTTGCTCCTTTCAAATTAAGCCATGCCTTATGTTCTGTTACGCATGTTTTTGCGGTGCGAAATTGACAATTCATTAACAACTTGACAAAACAAGCTTAATTTTTCTTTTCTAGCAATACGTGCCTTTCTAAAATAGTTGAAGGACTACCACTCGTTAAACAAATAACATCAGACGATTTCTAGAAAATGGCTCCTTGGTCACCACCGCTATTGACTTGTTTATTTTAGAAGCGATTAAAATCATGAATGTTTCATACAGCGATGCAACGAGCTGCAGTTTCTTAAATTTTAAGTTGAATTTCAACTTGTTTAAAAAGAATAACAGCAAGCAAACTATTGCTCTTTATATTTGAAATTCATAGTGCCTTTTGGGTTCTGAAACAAAATTATTGGTTTAAAATCATTTTAACTTTACATAAAAGACTGTTTTGCTAAAATTTTTAGAATTGGAAAAGGCAGGCAAAATAACAAAACAGGACACACCCGCTATTTCATCTGATGAAATTAAGATTAGAAGGGACAGAAATATTGAAAAATTTAAACACATTTGCCTAGTTGATAAAACAGTCTTACGTGTTTGAATAACGATTGTGTGAAAAGAGTTAACCTGATCACAATTGCTATTGTACTTAATGTCTTCAACATCAAAGGGCACCAAATATTAAAATTTTGAACGCATTTGCGCAAACGATCAAACATGTACACGTGTTTAAATAGCTTTTATTTCTCAAACTAGGCGAAAGTTTATTGGCCCACTGTATACATGTATATGTGCGGATACCTCTTTGTAGGTAATGAAGGCAGTTAAGAGGATGATCTTTGTGCTAACAATTGATTTCATTCATTACATAGTCTTCATCAATGCATGCTTACGTGGAGATGATCAAAAGTTGAAATTGCGATTTGAGACTGAAAATGTTTTTAGAGGTAACTCAATAAAATTTATGCTTCACTTAAGGCTCTTGTCCGATTTCAAGCAACAATCAAACATACTTTGAGGATGCAGCAGAGTTTCTCGTCGTTCAGGCTTTTGGGTCAATTCGCGTATCGGATCATAATGGTTATGTAACTATGAATATAGAGGACGTGAGCAATGCTAGCATTAGCTCAATGTGTAGGTATCCATTCATTCCTGTTGAAAATGGAGTGGGATCACATACTTTCAATGACTGTGAGATTCGCGTTCGAGACGTCTGCTATGATTATATAGTTTCGACTACGTTTCTAAAACTGTAAGCTCAGGTTCTAGTCTGAATATAAAAATTTTGAATCTAGTAGACAAACACGCGCAAGCTGTTTCAAGAAAGTGGACTTCTCAACCAGGATTGCAGTGAGTAGAGATGGAACTGTAAGGATTATCTCAAATACAGAGCCATTTGTTGAAGTCATTGCAAGACTTGTTGAGCGCGATTATTACAAACAGCGACTTGATCTTCATATCCTTTTATCCCTCAAGTCTGTTTTTCCTCTAATATCGTGTAAATTAATAATGCAAAGGGTTTGATTTTTCTTTTCAAGCAATACGTATTGTTTTCAATCAGTTTCAAAACTACCAGTTAGTACAAAATTAACTTCAGGCGATTTTCAAAAAATGGCTCCTTGGTAATCATCGGTATTGATCTGCGTAACCGATAAATGTCGATGCTGTGCTGGTAACTTCATTTATTGAAATGCTTCGAATATTTCCGTTTGAAAATCTCTCGACATAACTATTGAATTTGTGCGTACAGTGAAGATAAAGGAAGCAGAGTTCCTTTACATGATCATCACTATAGAGAGCACAAATTAATGTCGCCAAATTCAACCACACCGGATCTGAACGAAATCAAAGTCCTCGGCGGATGAATCGTTTATCTCACTGTGAGCTTTTCAAGGGGCTGACTTTTAACAAGCCTTTGTGAATCGTAATCTTGATCTCAAAAAGTCCTCTTCTTCAGTAAACATAACTATTACAGGTTGAACTGTTTGTTGATAAGCAGACAGACTTCATCAAATCATGAGTAGTTCTATACACTCAGGGCACACATGGAATCGGGTCATGTTTCATGCTCAACATGGTGGTGGTTTCGTGAATGGCATTCTTAGGGAAGGCTCTAGGTACTCAAAGAGCCTCTTGAGAGACGATAACAACAATGCGGTTGACGCCTCCGTTGAAAGTCGTCACTATTAATGCACTTAGTGTTATCGCGCAACGATTTCTTGTGTAGATAGGTGCTGTTCTTTTCAACAAAACCTGCAAGTTTAACACAACCAGAAATGAATAATGAGTTCACAGTTTAATCAAAGCCAGCGAAAATCGGTAGACGTTCTACTAAGCTGGTTGTGCGTGCTTATATAAACTTGGACACTGATATTAGTATTCAACACTAGACCGAAATACGCCATTGCTGTTAACGTTATAGTTGAAGAGACAAAGAGTTAAATGACAAGTGCTAAAAAGCTGCTGCAAAATCCATTTTGTTCATTAGATCTACCGATGAGTCAAGCAATGTTAACTCATTGAAACGATCACAATTGTGCTTTGAAACTACTTAAATGTTTGATTTAACCAATTGAGTTTGAGTTGCAGTCTTCCCTGTTCATTGAGGTGTGCTTATTGGTAATCTAAAATTGCATCAAGGTGATTGAGTTTCGGTCAAAAAATGGTGGCAAAATTTTTGTCGATTTCTAAATTTTTTTTATTTTTTACAGATCCTTTGTATTTAACGAAGGCTCATTCATATTTTCATTGGAAGAACTCAAGTATTTAGATCGCTGCACATTGAACTCTTGAACTACTGCACTCCAGGCAGCATGCTTTTATTCCCATAAAAACCATGTGCAGACCTCTATTTGAGAAAGTGAAGAAAGTGAGCCTCATTGTAGATAACCCTACTGACCTAAAATAAGGAAAGAATTCTTCCATGATTCTCGACTTTTGTAGCATTCATATACATTGGATTTCGTTTTGCATTTATGATCAATTATTGCGAACACGCATGTTTCGAAACTGTTGTTTGCACATTGACTAGAGACATGAGGAAATTCATAAAGTAGTTTCAAATTACTGCTGTAATTTAAGGCAGAAGAGTCCTTTCACTATTTAAACATATGGAAACCAATCTGAGGTAAAGTAAAGGCTGAACTAGAACTCTTCAAAATAATTCTGCTTTTGTCTTGAACACATTTTAACAGCCTAAAACATAGAAATGCGCTGTAAAAAAATTTTAGAATTAACAGTAAGCCATTTTCAACGGCAAGAGTTCAGACAATATCTCGATCTCTTATACTCTTCTATGCCTTAAATGTTCGGGTAGCGAAAAATTACCAACATGTCATCTAAAACGTTTCGTTTTCAAGCTTTGGTTCAAACAGCTTCATTTATTTGCTCTGAACCTGTCTTCCTCGCGGCTTTTAAATTCCAAAGTTTCTGGTTTGCTCAAATCAGTAACACTTGCACTAGTAAACGTCGGATACATAAACAAAGTTTTCAGAAACTAAATAGGGTTCTACTGAGAAAAAAAATCAAAATTTTGACTGCAGTAAAGTTTTTGCAAAATCATTCTCATTTTCTGGCATGAAAATTAAATCTGTGCCTGGTTAATAGATGGCATTGAACTTGGTGCTATAGAAAGTGGAAATATTCATGAGTTCAAACGGGAACAATTGTCAGTATTGAGGTCAGTTAAATAACCTTATTTGAAATATTCAAAGCTCAATTTAATTAAAATTTGTTAAAATTAATGTGATCAGTTGCAGGTAGATATGCGTGGTTCTATTGCATGGAGTCGTTATTCAACTTGTGAATTTTTATAGAAGCTCAATTTTTAATGCGTCTCAGCAACTAAACTTAAAGCATATCAGTGCATTCTTTTGGTGAAAGCAAACTGCGAATGTTTAGCGCATTATAATTCAAACCTCAAGTGTAAGGCAATTAACAAGGATCATATTTAATTCAGTAGCATGGAAGCCAAAGGTAAAAATGCGAATCAGGCAATAAGTTCTACTAATGATGGTTCTTTTTATTATAACACTGTCTCAGCATATATTAGACTATCATAAATTCTTTGTCAGAAACCGCTTATTTTCGATATGCGAGATGAATTTGGTTGGGTTGAACCACCGTTTTGCACTTTCGGCTGTTGTTAGTGGTAGAACAATTGGAACGAAATCAAGCAATAATGGCAGTATCCTGCTTAAAACGCTGTCAACAAATAAGTCAGCCTATTTTATCGGTTTTACGTCATTGTGACTGCTAAGAGATCCACAGTTGTTCAATTATACTACTGGTTCCATTTTATAAAACACGTGATCCATTCTAATAGCTCCATGGAAAAACCTGTTCGGACATTTGCAATAAATGTATTTATAAACCGATTCAATGGTGCGGCATCGTGTTAAGAATGATAGCCTTCCTGGTAATAAACCAAATAAGTGCCTGGCCTAACCTTCAATTCAACAAATGGCATTGAAAGACCTTCTTATTAACACAAGGGATCATGGCGAATGTCACTTACTATCGTTTCGCTATCACATACGTGAAAGAGTTCCAATTATTCTGGAGCAGATATAAGCAAATATTCACAAGACGCGTTCATTCTTGACCTATCGTCAAAACTCTACGACTCACTTAGTTTAAACGTCCAATGCATATTGCCTTGAAAAAATAATTTTTCTTCTCTATAAATAATTTCAGTTTTCATTTCTGTCACCAGTATTTGCTTAATAAATAAATGGACTTAAATTATTCTTATCGAACAGCGAAATAAGCTGCTAAAACGGAATCCATCTGCTAAAGACCGGCGCAACGCACAGTTGAATTTCACAATTTATGGATAGAACGAACCATCCATTCACGCGAAACCGCTTCTTTACGTAAATTCTGATAAGGTTTTAAATTTAATTTAATAGTGTTGTTCAACTGTTGTGAAAGTTTGCTTCTTTTGCAAGACTCAATGCTAATTTATGCTGCTTACCTAAAAGTTTGAGGATCATAATATTGTATAAATATATACATACAAACATATATATGTATATATATGTGCGTGTGTATTAATACAGCTGAATTTTTAAGAGCTTGATGCAGTACCGTTAATGTGTTCTGTTCTTGAGTGTTCACACTAGGATGACTGGCTGTCAAAAATGAAAAAAAAATTAAAAAAAGTCACTTCATTACAAACGCACCAGAAAAACTAGAAAGAAAAAAATTAGCTGACTTCATAAAGACGTTGTCATATTTTTGGAATGCTTTAATTCCTTTTAGCTAAAAAGATTCATGATCGGCGAAAATCACCTTCTATCGTTTTATATCAAATAGCATGTTTGTTTAGGCTTTCAGAATTATAAATGAAACTTGTAATATGCCTTCCAAAGACACAAGTTTATACTTATGAATTTGCTTAAATATTTCTTAAGCGTGTTTTGAATTACATTTTGAATGGAAAACTATTTGAGCGCAATTGTTTAAGTCCAATATATTTGAATTGCCTGTCAATATTTCATGTTGGATAACTGAGAAGACTTGAATATTGTATTCAGATCTAATGGGGCGATCCCTATTAAAATCAGCACCTGAAACTCATTTACAAATTATAAAAATATTGCCTAGTTAAGCTCATTATTATGCTGTGTAACCGCTGACAGTTCTACACAATGATTCTCAAGAACTTCATTTTTACTCAACTGATGGGAACAATTTAAAGTTTCTGCTATTGAAAAACACCAAGACTGGAACTGTAGCGCAAACAAACTAACAATATAAATTGACTACATCAGCTACCATAAACGAGCGGTTTACAAATTATCCGATTCCATTTTTGCTAAGAAAGCATGTGATGCCTTTGAAATTCGATTGCATTTTTAGTTGATAAAGCATGTTTAAGTGCTTTGACGTTCTCTCTTTCTAAATTTCATTCATTGGCGTACATATGCATAGATGTGCGCATCTGCAGTTAAGAAGATGAGTTTTGTGCTGGCAATTTTTTGTCCTTCATTTTATCCTCATCAATTCTTGTATATTTTGAATTTGGTATAACAGATATTTCAAAAGGTAGTTCTTTTTAAAAATCTTGCTTTTTTTCTCAAGGACACTGTTCAATTGCAAACCACAATCGAGATAAATTTGAGGACGCGTTCTGGCTTTTGAGTCAATTCGCGTATCAGATCCCATTCGATATATTGGTATTATCAAAGAGAAAGAGAGCAATGCCAGCATTAGCTCCACTTGCCGGTATCCACTTATGCCTGTTAAAAATAAGGCGGGATTTCATAACGTTAATGATTGCGAAATTTTCGTTCGAGACGTTTGCTACGATTATATTACTGCAGCTAAAATGTGGAATTTGAAAGTTTAAATTTCAGACGGCCTGTTAACGTATTGTTTGTAGTAGACAAAGATGCGCATGTTGTCTCAAAAAAGTAGAATTCTCAGTTAGAATTACAGTGCATCGGAACAGACTTGTAAAAATCGTTTCCAGCTCATGACTATTTGCTTAAGTAATCGCAGGACCTGCTTATCATATTCTCTCGTCTCTGCAGTCCATTTTTCGACATATCTCATGTTAATAATTTCTAAATATCTGTGATTTTTATTAATAAGTCTCATTTAAAAAATGGCCATCGCAATGGATCTAGAACTGAATAGGGCATTTCAGGGATGTGTTGGTCAAATTTCTGATCCGGATGTGAGAGGCACTCTTTTATTTGAAATTAAAGATGAAATAAATGAAAGAAATTTGGATAAATATTTTCATTAAATGAAATCATTTGATCACGTTTTAAATTTTTAAAATCCTATTAATTTGTTTTAGTGTATGTTCTTTAAAGATCGATCCAAGGTACAATTTTTTGCTGAAAGAGCAAACAGGATTTAATGTGCCGTGTAAATTCCTTAGAACAAAACAATGTGCAGTCGCGTTGATGAATGATGTACCTAACAGCCTTTGCTCATTAAAATTGCTAATGCATTTCACAAACTATCAGATTTAGTCGAACATTCTTAGGCGCGAACGCTTTTGATGGATTAAAACTGTTCGTATTTTAGAAACTGCATGAATAGCGTTGATGTAAACTCAATCCTAACAAGACCTTTCAAAATTATTCGTACGAGCAATTCCGTAATAACGTCAATTAGTTTTTTGAGCGTTTGACTGAACATATTTGAATGTATTACTAACCCAGATCATTCTCTGCCCTGCAGCTTTGCCTCAGAGTATTATTTTTTTCTTACCAAATTCAATTATTTTGTAATAAAAATAGCAGAACCTTAAATGTACCATGAGTCGAAACATCCAATAATGTAAAATTTTGACCAGAACAGAAAAAAACGTAATCACTAGCTGTCTTTCAAATATTCACTGAATAATCAGAGCCAGAGGTCAAAAAGCTGAACCCCAATGCTGCCATAAACAAAGCTTGAAATCAAGTCTTGTGAACGGAACGGCTGCTTGTGTGATTATTTCAGGTTCGCTTAACGTATTTTTAACCCATACAGAGTGCCAAAACTTTTTTCGCTGCCTACATTTCAAACTGGGTCTCGATAAACAGTTCCATGGCTATTTCAACTTTCATCATTTATTCTAATGGTATCTTTTAGTTTTATTTTCTTTGAGTAAAAGAAAATGCATGAATAGTGATTAAACAAGGTTTATATCCACTGGACCTTAAAAGCTTCTTTTACACTTAGCAAAATTATATTTTAATAGAAAAAATAACTTTTTGTTAAAAATTTTGCTGCTGACAATAGTTTAGTCGCTTACTGTCTGCTCTTCTAGTTAAGGTTAAAAAATAAGCATTTAGTCAGGTCTCTGCATCTTTTTCAATAGTTTTTTTATTAATTTTCAATAATAAAACATGAAACATTTAAGAGCAAACAAATTAAATTTGCTGATTTTATCAAGATAAATTAAATTTTTTGACAGAGAAATTTCAGTCATTGATGCGGGAAAACCCATCATCAAAATTTCACATGAGCTGTTTATTCAAACGTTAGCCCTCCATGGGATGCTGAAACTTCTGCCAAGAATAATAGGCTGCATGTCTAACTGCTGCTTAGACTGGTAATAGCAATTTATTTCAATGCGTTGCTTCTGCCAGAGAAACGAACGGTTGTCAAAAGTGTCCATGTTTTCAGATTTTACCAAGAGCTCTTAACGAGTTTTCATGCTCGAATGCAAATTTATCGTACGTTCTAAATTCTCACAGTTATTTTCAATTAATGGATGTGATACATACTTTCCGACCATTTTAAACTTATTGCAATGAAACAGGTGTGCAAATCAGTCAACAATAACATAGGAAAAATTTGTCATAATTTCGAAAGCTTCAGCCAATGTAATAATGTGCATTTAATATTTGACATTTCGTTTCATTTGACCTTTAAAGAATAAAAAAAATCATTTTCTTCATCCTACTCACGAAAGTGGATCCTTGGCTTACAATCCCATGAAATAATGCATTTTCAGCAGCATGTGTTTTTTTATAATGACACTATAAATAGTTGGCTGGTTAATAGCAGTAAGAGGAAAAAGCACAAAACTTTCGTAATAAAATTTGCAACGGTGAAAGCTGGAAAATTTTGACAAATTTGTGAAAACTTGTATCATTAATCTCCTGGTAAATATGAATCCGCATCCTTAAACAACAACATAACTTTGCTGACTTCGAACATTTTTTACTTTCTAGGATTAAAACGAGCAATAACAGATTCAGCGACTTTTCACAAATCAAAATTGAAAACCTTAGTTTGTAGCTGCAAAGCGAATTTAAAAACACAAATAAAAAATGCACGATTTTAGAAAAGCTCATTAATATCTTTAAATATTAGAGGTAGATCATTTGATGCCTTAAATTATCGAAAAAAAATGGTATTATGTGCAAAGGATAAGGGATAAAACTTATGGTTGAAGAATGTTATAAAATCATTAACAATTAATTCGACTTTTCATTGAAGTCGATTCCATGCTGTGTCAGTCAGCTTGCAGATGATGACTTTCGTTTAGGCAGTTTATTTCGCTATTTGATTAAAATAATTGAAGCTCCTATTTTTTTGAGCAAATTCTAATGCTTGAAATAAAAAAAAGTGAATTTATCATTTTAAAAAATGATTGAAAAGCAACTCAGATGTTTAAACTGATGGATTTGTAAAGGTTAAGTACGTTTTTTCTTGTTCTTAAACTTGAGAAGGAAAAAAGTGCGGAAACAAATGCGTCTTGTGTGTATTTACTTGGATTTGCTTAAGACAAATTGAGATTCTTCCATATCTGCGAGGGCGAAATGATAGCGGGTAACATTTGCTATGGTTATGTATCTAAATTAAAATGCGCCGCACTATGTTCTCTTTGTAAATATCCCATTAATGCATCGATGCCGTGCAAGTAGCTTTGCACGAAAGGAATCCCCATCTTAGGATGCAGATAGTAGAAACGGTAACGTAAGCTGATTCTGTGACGACAGCGCATGTATATAAAGGTAATGAATTAAGTGTTTGATTTTGTTCCAACAATTCTACCATCAACAATACCTTGAAAACTACTAATTCAAACTTCTGGTTGGAACATAAAACCACTTTTCTTTTAAATAACTGCTTAATAAAAGTGTAATTCAAATATTTGTTAACAAATTTAAATATAAGGCATTTGATAGCTTTTCAATGTGGAAACTGATACAGTTTAAACGCAATTTAAGTATTTTACTTAATGTGCTTTTATTACTGGGGCCACTTAATCCAAATAAGCTTTACAATGAAAATAGATTAAGATAACTTACTCCTTGAATGATTATTACATGGCTGTTGGGAAGTCTACCTTTGAAAGTTCTTATCAGATATCCAGCAGATTCACGCATTCATAGCGCCTATAGCTGTTGACCTGCTATAGTAATTTCCACAATATATATACAAAGCTGCTTGTTTTCAATGGTTCACTCATCCAGAAAGGCAACTGCTATTAGTCTTACTCTTTCTATGCTTATTATTTTATGCCATACCAGCTGCAGAAGTGCAAGTTCCGCATTTTAAGTAAATATAAGGCTTCAGATGCCGTTGAAACCATTTGCTGCTCTACGTGCGTTCGTGCAGCTAATCAACTCATTATACCAACATTGCTACAAAACGCCATTTGAATTTATGATGCAGGGTAGTTATTGCCATACAGTCTAAAGCCTCTTCGTATGTCGAAGATCATAAGTTGTCATGCAGCGTAAGCTAGCCGGTCTAAATTCAGGATTTGATAAATAAAAAACTACTAGTTGGTTAAAAAAGAATTTTAGTTCAGAGAAAATTATAAGCTCAATTTTAATTGATCGACCAAAAGTACCTCTTAATGATATCTTGTTGAAAAGACTACACTTTCTTCATATTACATTGGGTTTATTTAGTTTTTAGCCCAAAAGCGTTGGTGAACAGACATTTGTAAGTTTTATTAATTAAGCGATTGTACATGTTGGGAGACTTTGAATGCAATGGTAGTTATAATAATTGTTTCCACTGAAACATTACAAATTTTATGTTTTTTTGATAGTCACAAACTTTAATTTTTGATTGAGTTAATAATAATCATCTCTTTTTCTAAACTGATTTTCGTTGACGACATAAATCAGATATAAATGCAAGTCGGTGCATATTGCAGGCAAGGCTGAGAAAGGATGCAAGGCTGATAAAGTGGTGCAACTATCTCCAGCATACAGGCAAATGATGGAGGAAAATGATTCAGTGGTCATTTCCAACATCAGATATCTTAGTTTTAAAATGTAAACGGATTTTAATTTGCGATTGTTTGGTTTGTCGCAATGAATGATAGGAAAACTATATTTTTTTATTCTGCTAAACGACAAATCTGCGTCTGAGATGTGTGTAAGTGGCAGATTAAAATGAAGTGCTTATTTGCTGGCAAAGCCATATTGTCACTTCGACCCCAAGCATTGTTTTGGATCAAAACTAATTTAGATTAGCTTAAGGCCTAAAAACTTATTGTGTGAAAATATAGCAAAATTTCAAAATACTCGGACCAATTTTGTGTGTAAAGCTAGACTGCTACAAGCGTTCATCAGCTAGATAAACAAAAATGAAGCAAAAGCATTTTTTGAAGACAATGGCAGGTAGAACAAAATCAGAATGTAAGGAGACAATTGTTTAGGACACGAACTTTGAAATTAACAACACCGATTCCTGCAAATTTTATTCTCTTTCCTGGTAATTAATGTTTCGATAGCTTCTTGGATCACCTTAAGATATTGCAAACACAGTGTATCACACACCACTCACAATCGAACTGTCATTTTTCTGCAATCTCTAAAATTCCTCCCCATAGAGCCATCGTCTTGAACACTCAAGTACTAATGCACTTATTTATTCCCGTTTGTGGATTAAAGTCAAGAATGGCAGAACTGAACCTGTTCAAAGTACCACAACATTGCCTTGTTATAGAAGAGGAGGAGGTTAGATTGATATTACTGTTTGCTGGCTAAAAATTCGTTGACAACACTTATACGTTAATAGCTAATTGCTCAAATGCACGATTGAAGCAGAACGATGGTACATCTAATTAACACACATTGTTGCTTCACTGCATCAGCCAACGCTGACAATTTGAGCCAGGTGGATTAAACTTACCATGAATTGATCAATGTAGATTGACTCGAAACAGGATACGTGATTCGGCAGAATGCTCTACTTGTCATAATTAAGCATTCTTAGTAAACGCTCATCAAAAGTCTGGTTACATTTGCTTCAGCTATTTATCATTGCTGCTTTTCTGACTTGTTCAAAGAGAGTAAATTGAGACGAGGGGCAAACAATCCGCAAAACACATTTGCATTTGGTCAGAGCACCAGATCTGATATATGCTACGTGAGAGCTACAAATCCCTTTTTGAGAAGAGTTAAACATTTTGATACATTTTTATAGTCATTTTAGTGCAGTATTATATTTTTGCGGTTAAAGCAGTCGGTGACCATAAATGCATAACACTCTGTCTGATATGAGTTTCAGGTGCTGATTTTGATAGGGATTGCCCCATTAGATCTGAATACAATATTCAAGTCTCCTCAATTATCCAACATGAAATATTGAGAGGCAATTCGAATATATTGGACTTAATCAATCGCGCTCAAACAGTTTTCCATTCAAAATGTAATTCAAAACACGCTTAAGAAATATTTAAGCAAATTCATAAGTATAAACTTGTGTCTTTGGAAGGCATATTACAAGTTTCATTTATAATTCTGAAAGCCTAAACAAAGACGCTATTTGGTATAAAATGATAGAAGGTGATTTTCCCCGATCATGAATCTTTTTGGCTAAAAGGAATCAAAGCATTCCAAACATATAACAACTTCTTTATGAAGCCAGCTAATTTTATTCTTTCTCGTTTTTTTGGTGCGTTTGTCATGAAGTGACTTTTTTTAATTTTTTTTTCATTTTTGACAGCCAGTTATCCTAGTGTGAACACTCATTAATGATTTTAAAATTACAAAGTAAAATAGTTTGCAAGAACAGAACCCATTAACGGTACTGCATCGAGCTCTTGAAAAATCAGTTGTATTAATACACACGCTTGTGCTGCTGCTGGCATAATCTAATTTTAAATATCCGGTAAGTGATGCGTCCTCTCTAGCCGCCCCCTTCATCAGTCCCCAAAGTTGTTCCTACGGTTACCGATGGTCACTACGAGGAGATTCAGAGTACATTTGACTACCTCATAAGATAACTGTTGTTTCTTTTATTGTTATTTGAATGGCAATAAAATTTACCTGTTTCGTGCAATAAAAACAACATCAGGGTCGACGACCGTCAAGTTTATGATAAAAATCTGATCAGTCAGATATTTTTAGTGTTTTTTTGTTGCCGCGCATTGAAAGCACACATAAATGACCAAAGACTTCTTTTGAAAAAAATCGTTATTCATTCATTTTTCAAAGTCAAATCACTCAATCTGTTTTATAGAAGCTTCGCCGATTTAATTCTTTTTAAAACGTTTTGGTATGTGCCTAATGAGTTCAAAAATTTAAACGAAACAGCCAAGCTTAATATCATCCTTAGTAATACATTGATTACAATGCATTACAAATAGTTATTGACATTTAGAAGCTTTAAGATGAACTGCTGCTTCGCAACAAGCGGAGGATTTTCTATCGAAAAGTTTGCTTTTGATTTATGTATTGTCGCCCACAATGGAGACGAAGAAAACCCGCTCATTCAGCCAATAGAACCCATCACAAAGAAAAATGCGAAAACTTGTGCAATGAATCAAGTGATACAAACTGCTTGATCGGTCTGAAAATTTAAACATTTCTTTTGAAAAAAAATATAAATTATTAATATTAGCAAATATTCTCTATTGATTGGTTGATTTCAGCTTTCTCAGTTTAAAAACTTATTCTAATACCTTAAAACCGATACTTCTGCTCCTCTCAAATTATATAACCCTCAATTAATAAACATACTGTTCTACAGCTATTGCGTTCCCCGCTTTTTTTTTAAAAATGAAAGGAGTAAGTGGACAAACTTAATTTATTGCTGCTAATTTACACGAAAACAGTGGGAGGACGGACTTGAGGGATGAGAGAATATGAAAATCAAGTCGCTGTTTATAATACTCGTGTTCAGTAAGTCTTGCAATGACTTCAACAAATGGCTCTGAATTTGAGATGATCTGTACAGTTCCATCCAGATTCACTGCAATCTTAGTTACAAAATTCACTTTTTTGAAACAGCTTGCGCGCTTATGTCTACTAGATTCAAAATTTTTATATTCTGATTAAAACTTTAGCTTACAATGTTATGAACCTAGTTGCAGCTATATAATTGTAACAAACGTCGCGGACGAGAATCTCACAGTCATTAACATTAAGAAATCCCGCTCCATTTTTAACAGGAATGAATGGATACATGCACATTGAGCTAATGCTAGCATTACTATTGTCCTCTTTATTCATATATATGTATCCATTAAAATCTGACACGCGAATTGACTCAAAGGCCTGAACGACAAGAAAAGCTGCCACATCCTCAAAATATGTTTGATTACTGCTTGAAATTGGACATAAATCTTGAGAAAAACGTGATATTTATGAAAAATTACCTTTGAAAGCATTTCTTGCACCAAATTTTAGTCTCAATTGTTTATCATCTCCGCGTAGACATGCATTGACAAGGACAAAATAATAAATAAAATGAAAAATTAAAATAAGAATCATCTTCTTAACTGCACAAGTTGCTTTCACAGAGATATCCATATACATACATAGATGTAGTGCGCCAATAAATTTCCGCCAAGTACAAGAAATAAAACTGTTTCATCAACTTTGCAAATGCGTTCAAATTTTCAATGGTTTAGTACCCTTTGATCTTGAAAGCATCAAGTGCAATAGCAATTGTAACCACGTTCATACTTTTGTGTAGCAAAATTGGAATATGATAATCTTCTCGACGCATTTTCAAAAAATAGCTTTCGTTTTCTGATTCTGAAAATCTTAGCAAAAACAGTCTTAAACTTAAAGGAAAAAATGATTTTGAAACAGCAATTTTGTTTTAGTACGTACAATTCATAGTAAATCTCAAATATTAACAATAATGTTTTGCTTGACAAACAGAAAACCTAACTCCCTGAAAAGCTGCAACAAAATTTGCTAAACTGTCTGCATGCACCACTGCTACCGAAATAACACGTGAATATAAATGCCAAGATATAACTCGTTATCAGAACTATTCTTGCAAATATGCTGAGCCAAATATGGTTCACGATGCTTTCATCTCTTTGAGTCTTGACATATATGTGTGGTTTTGGAAACTTATGAACCTTCTGATGTAGCTGGCTGAATAACCAATGGGCTACATGATGGTTTATGAAAATTTGCTTGGTACAACTATTTGGCTTCGCACTCTTTTACTGCAAATATTTTGAATTTTCGGAGGAAGCTAATTCATTTTTTTCAGTTTCATGAATGCAAAAGAGAAATTAGAGGTTTCAAGATGTTAAATATCTTAGACCATGGATAAATTTTGCCAATTTTGAATAATAAAATTGTTGAGAAAATGTGTGCATGTTTTCGTATCAATAATAAATTTTAATATTGATATTGCATTGGTATTTAATGAAAATGCAAGCTAATAAACCAATTTTGTGAGTTTTATTTGGCACTTTTTTGTGTTTAAAATACTCTTGTTAATAAAGTACTTTTGATCGAAAGCAAATTGAAAATATTCTACTGATTATTCTGTTAACATTAATCTACCTAACTCATTTACCAATATTTATTTTTGGGACGTTTGCAATGCAAGTTGATTTATGTCGGTACCCTTTGATCATATTGAAGAGCTTTGAAGCTGTATGTTTTGTGTGAATTGGGGTCATGCAGCGTCCTTGCACAGCAGCCATTAACGAGAATGCAGTCTAAAAAGTGTCTTTTCTATCAAATCCATTTTTTTATATTGACGTCTAACGCACTAGGGCAAGTCTCAAAGACAACGCAAGTACAAATAGCTTTGACAACAAGTAACTTACAACGGTCACCATAGAAAAAGGTAAAACATTTATCGGCGCCTTTGGTCCTCTTGTCCCTTCTCTAGCATGGTTTCGTCGCACAGATAGCATTTCAACTTCGTAGAAGCACTTCGTGAGTTCTCAGCATTGTTGAGGCAGACAATCTTTATACTTCTTCCAGAAGTCTTTTTCAACTTTCTGGCATTCATTGCCACACGCACGCGCTTTCCACAGTCTAGTTTGAGAATACAGGTATTTACATCGTGCATCGTTTACCAGGCTGTGCGAGCTTGTACTAATCTAGTCAAATTTTAAACTTCCGGTGGATGATTGGTCCCATCCGGTTGCCCCTCTCATTAGCCTCTAGAATTGCCCCTGGAGTTCCCAGTGGTCACCACGAGAAGGTTTAGATTTGTTTAGACCTCCAAGATAATTTTCTTCATACAATGGGAAACGTTGAAATCAAAACTCATGCAAAGGACACCACTGCCTTAAGTAGTACACCCATTCTTTGTCTATTTGCAAATAATTTGCAAATTTTAATGCTTTTGAATTAATATGATCTTAAGGGAAGATTATGAATTTTTTTGTACACATTGATATCGAAACTGCATTTCAAACGCATAGATATGCAATCTTTTAGAAACCCAAATTTGATTACCACCAAAAAAATGAGAGATTAATATTATGTAAGCTAAAATATAAAGGCTTCTATAAAACCCCTCCTCATTGGATGTAGAAAAATTACCTTGCATGATACCTGCAGTCAGGAAACACTTAAACACTGGTGATTTCGTTCAGTTCTTTGCTATCTATCCGTTCAAACTTGGCTGAGTTATAAAAACAAAGTTTGATATTAGTGTAAGTTTGCATAACTAACCGATTTCAAGCAAAAAAGGCACATGGAGGAAGTTCTTGAAAATTAAGGGTGTTAATGAATTAGTACAAACTATTTGTTTAGCTTTGAAGTCAAACCAATTTTAAGAGAGGAAATGAAAAAAATCAGTAAAAAAATGACCGGAAACTTTTTAATAAAATATAACTTAATACTCTAGGTCATTGCATTTGCTGTAGTATCTAAAATGGGAAAAATTATGCTAATGGGCCTCGATTTGCCTATTTTCGTCACCTCAGAATCAGTGCTGTGCATCAACCAAGGAGGAAAATTTCAAGCACTGATCATTCAAAATTAAGTTTTGTAAGAACCGATATAGTTGCTTTGCGATTAAGACAGTAAAATACTTATGGAATAAACGTTCGAGTTGGTTGCGCTCAGGTGTTCATAGTTCCCACTATGTTGCTGCATGCTTATTAACATGGAAACATTTTGAAGTAGTTTAAATAAAGAGGTGTTCCATCTTAGGTAATTTACCTCTGGTCAAACCTACTCTCAGTGTCGTGGTGGTGACCATTGGTAACTCCAGGGGCAACTCCGGGAACTAATGATAGGGGCGAACGAATAGGACCAATAAACCACTGGACGTTGAAAAGGTAAATATTCTAGTAGCCCAACGGCTAATGGTTTATTGAGCATAAAGCTCAGAGCCGATTAACCGGTTCGTGTTTGTATCTGTTTGAAACTGTTGTCCTTTCTCTACCTTTACGCATGAGATTATTGGCTTTTAATTGCAAACTAGTGGATTAATAGAATCTAAATAACTTCCCCATGATTCTCTCGTCTGACGTACTTTCAACGACTCAAACACATGCCTATCGACAACATTTATGCCTTTATTTTAAGCAAACATTAGAAATACTGGATAATTTATTTATGTCTGTAGCTAATAGAGGTTCATTTATTAAAAAGAGCTTCCTTCCGTTCAACCTGAAATTATCTAATGAATTACAATTAGCAGATTAACTTTGGCTTATCCTTTCTAATTATGCCTTTTGCAAACCACTAGCTACGTTTTTTGTTTCTCATTCTTACACGCTGCATATACACGAGAGGGCTTTGAATTTTATAGAGTGACAATAAGTGCTATTGAATCCACTCAGTTTAAAAGCTTGAGTGAGCTTAAGTGATCAAGTGTGCTCATAGCTCCTTCCAAGCCAATCAGCTTTACATCTTAAATGCCTTTTTGTCAAAAGTACACATTTTCACTTTTACCCGATTCAATCGTTTAAAGAAAGCTTTCCTAAGCACTAACAAAATCATATATCAATTCAGTAGCAAAAATAATTTCAGTAAAGCAGCTTTAGTGTGATCACGGACTTATTGAGATGACGCTAGTCGTATTTCAGAAATGCGATTGACAAAAGCCTCAGTTTTGATGGTGATTGATACTTTGAGCCCTATTCGAAAGCAAAAAACCTTATGAATATCAGTGGCTTCTGTGATAAAATGAGACTTGACTGAAGTGATATCAAACTATGCGGGAAGTCAAAAGGCCTACATCTGCAACCTTGACAGGTGGCAAACCAACAAGTGTATTCCACTTCAGACAAAAGGAAGATAATAATGGATAATCACGTATGATGCTTAAAATTATTTTCACATTTTTGATAATGAAATGTATTTCTTTATTTGACAAAAGTTTATTCAGTTCTTCAATATCAGACGATTTTATCTGCCTTGAAATTCAAATTGATTTCAATGATGATTATTAACGAAATTCAATCAGCTAATCAATCGCAGGATGAAATGTTTCTTGCTCCACCAGCATGCACGAGTTACAAAGTATATCGGATCATGTCTAAATGATCTTAAATTTGTCTTATGAATGCAAAGATCAAGATGATTAAGAACTGCCTTCTTTTAATGACCAAACACTATGAAGTTCCCACTATATTTATTGACGCAGCAATTTGTTTCATATCGCTTGTGAAATAATTTCGAAATTCGCATGATATGGTTAGTATGCGAAATGCATAACAGTCATATTGCTCGGCAGAGTCGAGATAGAAATAGTCTATCTACCTTCAAGGAAGAAATGACATTATGAGTGTCTTGTGGAATTTTAAGACAAAGATTCCTGTGTATTTATAAGTTAGAGCTAAAAAGCTGCTGAATTTATTCAATTCCTTGAGTGGATTCAGATCTATTATTGACAAGTAGTTCAATATAACTAGTTCTAATACGTCTTTCTAAAAGTGTTGCCTGATGAACCATTTCAAATCGAAAAAATCTTAACTCTTTTTAGCAACTAGAAGGAAAATATTTTGACAATTTCGTTCATGAAATACCCAAATGTGGTCTTAAAACCTTAGGCTGAATTATGAAATTTTGGCGCCAAATATTGCCAATCTGAGCAAAATTTCAGTTCTGGATGCGTCATTTTCACTCATTTGTTAAAACAAACTTTCCAACCACCTTTACCAAGTAAATGAAAGTGTGCACTTTGCCTTGACTTAATTCAGTTGCAAGAAAAAATACTAGAAGCTATCGTCTAAAAGGAATAATTTGCCTATTTAGAATGCAAAAAGTTGCAATTAGCCGATTTCACAATTCCCAATCCCAGAGAATCGTATTTCTCCTTCACTTTCAATGGTGTTCCTATTAAGGCAATTGGTTTATATTTTGAATCTGTTATATCATGTACATAGACGAATTTTCATGTCAAAAAAAGTGGTCCAAAAGTTTTCCATAGTTCCTGAAACGCTCTATGTATGAAGGAGCTGTTGAAACGCATGTTTCGTTTGATAAGGGAGCAAACTACTGTGTCATTTATTTAAAACAAAAAATTAAGGCATTCTATCGAGTAAGCAAATTAAGTCTTAGCAACGGAGAATCTATTGTGCGTCTCCGCAGCTGCTGGGACTTTTATATAAGGAAACGCGATTTGAAATTATGAACTTAACTGATAAAATCTGTGTTAAGATCTCGTAAATTTTGTGCAAACATAACTAACAAATGAAGTACAATATCCATGAAGTACGCAGGTAATGTTCATGACTATAACACGATTCATTTATCACTTAGCGATTGATAGTGGCCTTATATCTTTAAAACAAATACTGCACTAGGTAAAACAATGTAAATTTAGTCATGTTTTTTGTAAACTGTTTATTCATTGGAGAATCAACGCAATTTAGACACTGATCTTCGTGTTTGTGATTCATTTTGTTCCTCACTAACTCAGTATTGCCTTTTTACGCAAGGACTAAATCTGTCCTAAAGGGCAATTGCTTGTTAAGAAAATGTTGCTTCATGACAAATACTTGATTTTGAGCACCAAGCAAACAAATCTTGAAAAGGCGGCATAAGTTCTTGTGCCTTATGCTTTTTTCAGTCTATTGGGGTTCAAATTCCAACGAGTATGTTGCTGCAAATAAAGAGAAACAAGTGCAGCTTGGACTTTGTTAGTTCAAATATTGTATTTTCCACTTTAATATTTTGTCTTGTAAACTAAAGAGCACAAAGTGCTTCAAAAAGTCGAATTTCCGGTTATTGCTTCAATGAAGTGGAGCACAGTAGTGAAGGTTACCTCAAACTCAAAATCAAGACTTGTAAATGAATTTACAATGGTAGTGGTTTTAATCAGAAGTTTGCTTGCCAAATAGCAGCGGCAATGGCTGTAGAGCAGATGTTCACTTGAATGATAAGTACAATTGCAAGTGATATGAGCTGATTTACCAGTTCAGATTTAATGACCTCTAAAGTATTTGGAATAATGAAAAAAATACAAATAATTGCATTTCAAATTAACGTTTTTTGCCATGCGAAAACCATGCATCTCTTAGTTATTTAAAAAAAGAGGCGTTTAATGAAGCTTAACCCATATGCTCATACACGAGAGTTTTAATGCTTTTTATGGTTCTGTTTAAAGAAAATCTTAGTTCAGCTTCATAGAATTTGATGCAATTATCTTGGTTTGTTAATCTTTCTTCAACAAATGGCAGAAATCATTCTCATTTACTTAAAATGGCAGGCGTTATTTAATTTACCACAGATTCATATTCAGCCAGTCTTGTTAATGTCGAGGACTCCTAATGTGAAATTGATGAAGTATTTAAAAACGCTTTTAAAATTGGCTTGCATTCCTGTAATATAAGAATTTAGACCGATCGCGTGAATTGCATCACTCATTTCATTTCAAAAAGAGCCGCTTTACTTAGCGGTAATTACACAAGTCAAAAGGCGTTTTTGAATACTGATTAGTCAATATTTCTTGGAACAGGAGGTAAGGCCTGTTGATTTAAGGAACGTGCACGTGCAAGGAAGAAAATAAGACTTTAACAACGACCCCAAATATTTCAAGCAGACAATATGGTATAGCGAAATTCTTGAAATTACACATTATTTTATGAAATCGTACTGACCTTGCTTCTTGCCAGCTATTCAACTCTGAACCACACTTGGTCAAAGGAAATATTTTGCGCTGCTTCAAAAAGATGAAAAAAAGGGAAATCAGTGGAGAAAATGCGAAACATATTTCTATTGAAAACGTCTCAGGTTATAAAAGCCGAAGTTGGTTTAATACTGTCCTTTTTCTACCAAGCGAGGGGCTATTATAAGATTCAGTGGTGAAGCTATTCTCCGATTTACCAGTTTATATTCACGTTTGGTGTTGAACTTGAGTAAATACCTTATTGCAAATAGGAAGGGATAAAACGCTCTAGGAATGGATTCAGATTGTGGATATTTGCTTGCTTCTATTCAAAACGCATTCAGCACAGGACTGCAAACTATTTGCGCAGAAAAAAACCCAAACCGTGTAATTTTTAAAGGGCATTGACATCTGCAAAGCCCTATTGACTTACCATCTCAACAAAGAAAGTGCAATCTACATATACTTTAAAAGTTTTACTTCACTTTGAAAAGGTTCTCACGCACATTGAATGCTCTTGCCTCAAAATCTGAGCCATAAAATAATTTTTGCTTAAATATTTTTTGCAATCTAATCTTACTTTAATTTCTCAGTCTTTCTAGTACTTTGGCATGATGTGGTGTTTCAGAAGATTCAAATCTTTCTCAGTAGCTGGAAAGACTGACGCGTTGCATAAAGGCGTCGGGTTCATTCGAGATACCTCTTTTTGAAGGACATTTTATTTAAGAATGTTTCTAAGTAATAGTTTAAATGCAAAATAACAATTTGCGGTTCAAGTTTCAACTCGTTGGACTTATGAAAAGTCTTATGACAACGACTGCTTTGCATTAGGACGTCAACTGACAACAAAGTGGCATTCTTACCAGAATATTTGAATTGCACTCTGCACAAGCAATTATTGTCCTCAACTGCGATGGTTAAAGTAACGAAATAATAAGAAAAATTCTGTTTACTTCAGCCTTTCTCTTTTAATCATTATCAAGGTTTTGACTAAGAGAATTTAAAAAATATTTCATTTATATCAAGTACCGTCTACGCGGTTCAAGGCAAAACTTAATTAAATCTCAGTAGAAAGTCGTATTTAATCTCGTAGAGATTCAACAAATCATTATAGTGCATGCTTAAATTCAGTTTGCTTTCATGTTTAGTGCGTACAGCCAGACAAGCACGTTGAGACTTGGTTCAGGCAAGTAGTCCAAGTTCGGCAAATTATTAAGTGTCAGCTCTTAAGAGCCCCGATTGTCGTCAATAGACCAGGCTCGTGTTGTTTTGGTGTTTGAATGTCTCTGAATACCCAAAAGCGAAGGCGTACACTTGAGTAGCAGGCATCACAAGACCCATAATTTACTAGATCTCTAATTCTTTTTACAAGCCACTCAATACATTTTAGGTTCTCAGTCCACAAATACCATTTTAAGTCAAAAGATAGCTTAAATTTATTGAATTTGTAGTAAAAGAGTTAAATTACAAAGCAAAAACTTCTGTTTATTAAGCGTTTTTCTTAGTCTGAGCTAAGTTAATGAAGCTAAAGCAACTTAACGTCAAGGAAATCATATTTATATTTTTACGCATTATGTTGTCGGCCTTAGACCCTATATATGGCTCCCATAAAGCAAAGCACGTGATAATTTTTTCCTCCCTCATCAAAATATATTCTGCAAAAACATTAGGATGTTGGCTGCCATATTCATCAAGATTTAAGGGCAATAGGGCTGCTTTACAATAACCAATGCCAAGTAATTGAGTACGAATTTGTGCTGTTGCTTAATTTTACCGCTCATTCTGTTTTTTGCATAAAACTTGTAAATGTTCTGAATCATTTATCTAATTTGTTTCATTTCATAAATATGAGTTATCTTCAGACAGTCGCAAGATTTTATGGTGACTTGTTCATAAACTCCTATTTTAGCCCCTCAAATGCATGTAATGTTATCGATACCTAGTAGGCGCATTGCCATGAAGGTGGTTTATGAACTATAACTCCAGATCAGAATGACTTCGGTAAGAAAATTTTCAGTTTGATCCATTTCTTGAAATCTCCCCCGCTTAATTCATTGCTTTGGATGCAAGCTAACTAGTCTTTATAATTTTTCTGAAATAGAAGTGGCTTTACCTTTTGATAATGTTTATTCATCGAAAGGTAGTCAGTAGGTCAGTTTTCGCAAAGTGTACAAGCAAATATTTTTGAATGTTCTGCCTAATAGGACAATATTTTAAATAGCTGGTTTAGTTTAGCTTGGAAAATGAAATAACAAATGCCTATCAATTATGTAAAACAGTAGATTGGATTCGCTTTTCCTCCTTATTTTTTGCGTAAATCGGCTACAAGGTATTGCTACTCAAAGTGATAAATTGATTTCAATTTCAAAAGCGAGTCAGAAATGAAATCAGTGTTGACTCTCTCAAAATTAGCCACCAAAACTCTCCATATTGTTAACTGTTGCGATGAATATGAGAAAAATTTGGGTCTAAAACGTTTGTGATTGATGTAGCAAGACAAGTGCTTCTTAGAATTAGAATATTTAGCAGTTGAAAGTTATTTGGCATGCATATTGTCTGTGCTAGTACGGCGTGTCCATTGCAAAAAAAACAGCGAGTGTGCGCTGCTAGAATGTGACATTTCATGGAGTCGGCAATCGACGAGATTTGACTTGATGTATTCAAAGTGAACCAGACAGGCAGCTTGGTACTTTTAAGAAACTATTGTTGCCATCAATGAGACAAACAAGGATTCCTTTTGAAAGTTAATGCCATGAGGCTAAACAATGCAGAAATGCAATGATAGAAGACAGTTGATTCTTAAGTTTTCGTTAATTAGGACTTTCGATAGACTTAAGATGTCCGCAGCTAATTTAAATAGTTGAATACGCATTTAAACTGTAACAAGCAGTGTTGAATCAATGAAGTGGCCAAAAATTTGCTTTGAAACTATTTACGTAATTATGTTTAACAAGTGAATTTCAGTTGCAGCCTCATCTATTTATTGACGCGTGCTCATAAGTGTTACCTATGAAATCTACTTTTATCTTAGCTGCCTTTTGCTGAAAACATCAAGGGCATTTTTCGAGGTGCCAACAATGCCATGATGTGTAAAGTTAAACATAGTAAGCGAAAGCAATATCAAATTGCCTAAATGGTTGCAATTTTCCTTTTGGAACCGTACAAATGAGCTTGTTCCATATGCAAACAGACCAAGGTGATGAATTATCTGTCAAACGAGCGCTTCTAAATACAAGACAAAATTGATCGACCGAAGTCAGTTCCTCACGATCAAACCATGTTGACTGAAATGTAGCAGCAGCGTTTTCATCGTTTTCTAAATTTCTTTATCTTTTACGAGGACTTTTACAGGTGATTTGACATTTTCCATGGTTGATCTGTCAGTGGTTGTCTAAAGTAATTTGAGTAAAAAGAATTAGACTGAAATGGGCTGTTCATTTTTCAGCTCACCATTCAGTGGCTTTTTGCATTTGAATAGATGTTTTTTTTAAATTTATGAATGGCTGTTCTGATTGTGGTCCTATTAATATATGCATGCTGAGGTCTCCATTCATTTAGCTGTTCTTGTGTCTAAAATCAGCAGAAATGCACTTTTAGAATCGGTGGCCCTATCTCGCATTTCATCTATGCTGAATAATTGTCTCCTGTCTAGACGTTTGCTTGTTTTTTTAGCTTGTGTTTTTCATCTCAGCACAAAAAAGGAGTGAACTCAAGCTTAAATTATATGAAAGGAAATTATTAAGTCTCTGTATTTGATAAAAACGGACAGGAAATTCGTTTAATGTACTGTTATTTCCTCGAACAGCAACGGATTTCAAAAAGATGGTAGGTTGTGTGCTTGGCCACTTGATACGCGTTTTGCACAGATGAGCCACAACCACCACCAAATGAATGTTGTCGAATCGTCCAACTCTTATAAATTTTACAAAGTGAAAAATATGAGTTTTGATCAAATGCGTACTTACGAAATGCAGAAAAATTGGCTATACTTTCCATATTTACATTGGTCGAAAATTCAAAATTCATTCATGTAAACAGTGTTAAGCGAAATAGTTGTACTGAGAAAATCTTTGTAAGCTGTCATGTGGCGCACCAGCCATTCAGCCGACTACATCAGGCTGAATCATGAAGAAAAAATTTATAAATTTGCAAAACAGCATACATATGTCACGAATTAGAGTGATGAAATCATCGTAAAAATGTTCAGTGCAGAAAAACAATACTAAAAGACAGGATAATGCAGTTTTGCATTAAAACAAAAGCAAGCACAAGAATGGAAAGCAGTTATGACGATGAGTTATATCTAGTCAATTCAACTCATGCAAATTTTGTTGCAGCTATGCAAGGAGTTAAAATTTCTCTTTGCTAAGCATTATTAAGTAACAAACGAGCCAGTACAGTCGAACTAAGTTAATCAAAAGCAAACCATTGTTGTTTTCATTTGAGATTCACTGTGCCCTTAACATTCTGGAGCAAAACCGCTAGTTCAAAGTCCTTTTTTCAGTTCACATTCAAGACTGTTTTGCTAAGATTCATAGAATAGGAAGGGCGGGCTATTTGTTGAAAATGCTTGGAAAAGATTATACAAATCCGTTTCCGCTTGGCAAAAGGATTAAAAGGATAATAACCGCTATTGTACTCTATGACTTCAAGAACAGATTGTACACAAAAATTGAAACGTTGAACGCATTTGCGTAGTTATTCAATTAGTTTTAGTTTAGTTTTAGTTTTTAGTTTGCTGTAATTTGAAAAATATCAATGATTTTTTTGTAATTTCACCTGCAAAACGACTTCATAGCAGCCGTTCCGGTGAATAAAATGGGTTATTCAAAATTTATAAAGTAAAATTTTAAGTTCAGCATTGTAGGTCACTGATAGTTTTGCATAAGAATGGCAAAATATTAGAAATGCATTCCAGGAATCTTTCATTGTACAAGAAATTATTAGTTTTCTCTGTATCCTAATCGGGTTTATTGCAATTAAATACAAACTCGTGAAAAAAATGCGTTTAATAACGGTAATCTAGAATATTTCTGCTAAATTGAGTACCCGAAGAAGTCCCTGCCATCTAATTGCCTTTCCAGTATCGAGGTTCAGTTAAGTGTTCGCATTGAGGTTCTATACAGGGTGAACAGAAGGAATCTGCTGCAATTAAAATAACTGCTGAGAACGTTGCTGCTTTGACTCAGAAAACCGGTTTTGCTGTAGTAGGTTATTTTGTTCGTAAGGCTTGACCACCGCTAGATGGTCTAATCGGAGAATCTGAAGAAACTTTATGCGGTTATTAAGCCTTCGAAATCAATCGCTGGGCCTCGTTTCAACAGAATTCACTTGTGGTTAATCGAGTTTCTGGCTAATGTAATGGCGCACTTTAAAGAAACAAAACTATAGAGTCTAAAATTTTCTAGTAAATAAACTAATTGGATAGTACACAGTTCTTGAAATTAATAACAAGTTTAATACATGATAATAAACAAGCGTATGCAAGGCAAATCTCGCATTAAATAGGGACAACAATAAATGAGGGTCAACATGTTGGCAGTAAAGGTCATTTCGTCAATTCAGGCTTTGCAGTACTTCATTCAAGCGTTATTTGTTTAAATTAGAACCACCCATGTCTGTTCCAAACAAGTTTAACTTTGGTTGAAATTTCTATTCTGGCGAAACGGCGAACTAACAGATTCAAAAGACGTAATATATCCAAAATTGCCCAAAAAACTTTTCGATTGCTAAATGTTACCTATTTATAAGAGTCTTGTGAGGGTTTATCATTGCGATTTCCAAAAATGCATTTGACAAATATGCTTTTGTTCTCCCATGACATTAACTTTAGCTTGATAATCATCATGTTGTTCTTAAATCCGTGCTTTTGTAAGGGTGAGTGCTTATGAGGCTACAACGTGGAACTTAAATTAATGAAATGCCTTCTCGAGTAAGACCTGATCAGCTGATCCCTGCAATTTTGTTACGGTAGGTCAAAGTAAATGCAATAATATTGCAAATCGTGAGAAGCTTACCCTGCATCCCGCTCAAAAGAACGATTGCTTACACTACTTGGCAACAGTTTGCAACAAGGAAGAACGCAACGTTAAAACATAGGCAACATATAGACTCATGCGATGGATTTTTAAAAATTTGCACTTCCAATAGTTTACTCATTATCCTAGAATAGGCAGTGACTCTCATTTTTAAAATTCAAGAGCGTTCTGATTTCAAGTTGCCTAAATTGATATGGTTGTTACTAGCAGATAGCAGTAGTACAAATACGTTGGCAGTTGTATGAATGCAACCGGTTTGCACCGACACTAAACATCGAGCATAACAGTGGCTTGCATTCCTGCTGTTCGTGTTTATTTCATTTCTATGACATTTCCTTAAACTTATAAAGTAATTATTCATATTCCCAGCACTACTTAGGTGCTTATAAGTCATATGTCTTGTAATTGCGTAACTCATCGGAGCTGCTGGTTTTGCAAAAAAGCGAAAGTTAAAACTCATGTTGACTAATAAATCATTTCAATTGTGATCAAACTGATGGATCATCTCGTCAAATGAGTGCAAGTCAAGTCTTAAGACACATTGAAAACCTTGAAATGTCTTCAATTTTAAAACGCTATTTAATTTGAGTTCTTATTATAGGAAATGTAAAAATGAAAGGAATGTCATCCATTTGAAAAAAAAAAAACTTAAATGCATCCTACGACACAAGTCTCCTTTGACATGTGTTTATGCTTTTGCAGCTCATTGGGACAAAGGAAGCTTAATAATCCTGAACTGCAAACAGTCCAAGGGGTGCATTAGCATTTGATTGCAGCTGCTGAGATTATTTCCTATGTTTGGCCAAACAACTTACTTTTAACTTCTAAAAAAATATTTCAAAGTGAAGTTCCTAAACCACACTGAAGTAGTCACAAAGAATGGATGCTGAGAAATAGAGTTTTGAAAGCTTGTCACGATTGTAGCACTTTCTCAATGCTTCCAGGAAAACCCTCCATTAATGCAACCAAACCATGATATTGCAACAAGTATGCGCATTTCAATTCTAGCAAAACTGGGATATATTAATTATCAAAACGTTAGAACGGTCCAAACGAAACTTAGGTTCTCTACTTGCGAGTAGCTTTTTTCACCAAATAGAGATATTGTAGCCCTCCAAGACGTATTGCAAATCGTTCTACACTGTTCACTATGCACTGCCACCGAGGATGAGAGAGGCTAACACTAACCAACATGAAAATTTTTTGCAAGCATTTGTCGAGAAATTTACTTGGATAAAGAGTGAGAAGATAGGCATAAACTGTCGAATCAGGGCAAGAGACTTGTGAAATTCTATAATGGAAAAATATGCACCCTCGAAACTAACATTTATCAGTTAAGCGTGCAACTTTAAGTAATCCAACCAATAATAATACCTATAACACAACCAATTTTCTTTCCTGATCTCAACGAAGGTACTGGAGCTGCGCACATTTCACTTTGCATTCGCTGAGCAAACAAAATAAGTGGTCACTTTAACCATTGACTCGAACTGACTATTTTTAACAACCCTATTTTAGTGGCTGGTACGCAAAACCTTAAAGAATCAGAGCAAATTTAAAAACATTTGCGCTGACAAATTTGATCCGCTTTCTTCTAATGTGGTTGTGTAGAACATTGATATTGGTAAATCATTGAAGATTCTGGTAGCGCATGGTTTTTAGCTGCCGTATGACAATAATACTAATTGAAATAATCTAAGGTCATCACCCTTTGTTAAGCCCATCCAGGACTTTGAGCTGTATCAATAGGCTGACCTGGTTGAAGCGATTTCAATTTTATAAACTCAACCTTTGAACTAAATTTAAACAATGATGTAAATTTAAGTGGTACATTGGGTACACATTGAGCAAAACAAGATTTGATTTAGAAGTTACCATTGGCATCACCGTAACAGATTAATGGACAGGCACATTTAAAAAAATCTACTTGGTAGATAAACTAGATGTACGAAAGTCACAGTTCTGGCTACTAATCAAAGTCATCATTTGACGTGAAGGTGCTGGATGGTATGGCATGTCTTGAGTTATACCACCTCCATTGGCAAATGATGTGATAAAGTTCAAAGTAGCACAAATGCAACTCCGTGACTACATTGCCTCAAATTTTATTAAGATGGATGGGGTGTTGTCGTAAAAGATATCAATCACTACACATTTCCATTTTTTCGGCACCTTGACCAGGCGTAGTACTCATTGATTCTCCTTAACACCTGCTAATTTTTCAGTTAAATTCTTTCGTTCTGTCCTATTCTGCACAAGTCTTCTCTGTTTCCACTCTACAGGCCAACAAAGCAAACACTCAAATGAGCGTAGAGGCCAAAACTTCGTGAGGCGACGTTAAGCTCTACGAGCACACGACTGAAGAGATGAAAGGACAATCAAGAAAAGAGTTTGAGAAAGCATAAAGTATTAAGACGCTAATTAACCACTCGTTCGAGTCTATCGAGACATGGATTGGCACATCTTGTTAGCTTAGGTGGTTATTCTGCTAAAACATGTATTTTATTGTAGTTTTGATTCCTGGAGCCATGCTTGAATCAATCTATTGCAAGTGGACAATTGATTAGATTTTATAATTGCTTCATCTAGCTCAACGGCGCGTCAAAATGACTTTACTGCTGCTTCGAAAAACTTTTGAATAGGCCGCAACCCCAAGGAATTATTGAGAGTACCCCAGAAGAACAAACAGCTTATACCGCATGTGTACCAACAACAGTTAACACAGAAGACAGTTAAAGTTTTTATCGATGTGTTCGGTTCCCTGGTCACTTCTCTGGCATGGTTTCCTTGAACAGGCAGCAGTTCAACTTCAGAGCGGCACCTCGTTATCCTCGACAGTGTTAAGGGCAGACAATCTTTATACCCCTTCTAAGAGTCTTTCTAATTTTCCGGCGAAGATTCCATTCATTGCTGCTTGCACCTGCTTTCCACAGCCCAGGTTGAGACCATGAATCCAGGTATTTACGTCATGCTTCGTTTAACAGAATGCACGAAGTTGTACTTCTGCTAGCATACTCTAATTATATATGTCCAGTGAGTGAATATTCCTAACCGGCCTCCTCTCTCTTTGGCCCCCAAAGTTGCCCTACCATCATATACTAATTCGGTTTCTACTAAAAGTTAGTTATATTTGTTGTGTAAGTAACAAATATCAAAAGCCATCAGGCCATTAAAAGTACTTCTATCACAAATCGAGATAATAATGCACGAAATGTTCGGCCTATTATTTAATTAATTAATTAATTAACGCAAGCCAACATTTCATTAAGGGAAGTACCTGCTGCTAGGTGATTCTACACCAAAATCCATTAAATAACTATCGGTTTTAGGGACTCGCTGTAGAGACTGAAAAATCAAGAGAGCAACTTTTGATCAACAGTGTTGGCTGGTAACGTGCTTTAGGAAAACTTTAAGAAGCAGTAGTGGACTCAAGACTATCTTTAAAATTCGTTACTGAAATTCAGGCATCAGAAAGATTCGTCATTAGTCATTTTAGATCAGTAAAGGAACACTCTTATTAGGCCGCTGGTAGAGAACACAAAGGATTCAACACCAGCGAATCAAATGCTCTTAAGTCGAATTTCAACTCACTTGTGGACACAATGTCTGGCAACCAATCTTGCAGCTGCATTCTGAGCTATAAATCACACTTTGCATGCACAAATAGAACATATCACACCCATAGCCGCATATGGCACCTAAGCATATCTTTTCAATGCACTTTCGTTTATCAAGCCATAATTGAAATCTCCGTAGAGCAACCGTTGCAATTCAATTCTAGTCGTTTATTCAAGTATCTACGTCAAAAAAAGCGTTCATTTGAGTTTTGTCAAAATGAGCATAAATGATCCATTTATTTATTTACAACGCTGTTTCGAATTGAATGAAGTTAGTTTTCTGCATTTGCTCACTAAGCGTTCGATGCAAGAAAATGTGTAACTTTATAAACAGATTTACGTTGTCATGGCACTTGGAGAAAGTGACGCTATGCAAAAAGAATTTGTTACAACCCATTGATTTACTAACCATCAAAATGCAATTATGTTTTGAATATAAAATTGTTATGTACATTAGGATAGAGAATTCTTATGATATAAAACACGACAACATTTTTTAACAAAACGCATGGTGATTCTAGACCTTGGTCAAACCCTTAACGAAAAACACTGCTGTTGCGTTCGGAACTATTACCTTCTTCTAAATTCAGTTTATTGGCACAATAAGGTCTCTTGAAAATAATTGCAGCCACATTTCTACCTTTGATCACAAAGCAGTTCATTAACGCAGACGCATTGTCACCCAAAAAGCGTAATTTGTTTGCAAGAAAATCACTGAAATATTCTTTATAATGGCAAAAATTTCATAATACATGAGGTATTGCATGATATTGAGAGAGTCAAATTAAATATTCTCACAGACACAGTTAATAACACAGGCTTTTATTTAAAAATCGAATGAAAGGTAAAATTAGCATTCACCTGGATGGTCCAAAAAATTAAGTCCTCCCTCCGGTACTTTTCATTGTCATTGATTCATGTGCAATTTTCCTGATTTTAAAACAGACACGCTTTTTCCTCAGTTTTGTGCCTTTTGAAGTAGTGACTTCGATCATTTTCCATTATTATTCCAATTAATTTTGCATTACAGATGACCTTCTCTTAATTGCTTACTAGATCCATCAATGGCAATCTGCTTTGGCAGCATAGCTCTTCATTCCATACAGATCATTGCATAAGCATATGACGTGCTGAATCGCAACTTAGCGGAAGACAATGGTTTCTCGTTTCCGTGGATTTCGTTGCTTATTGCCGATTCTAAAACTCCTCTATATCATTGTAAGGTGTGTTTAAATGCTTTGCAGGGAAATGGCTTCAATTTTGCATTTCATGACGACTTCTTGTCCTCAACACTAAATATTTTGGTAATGCAAATGGGCCATTCACTAAATTTCATTGACTGCTTGTGTCATGTCGGTAGGATAGTTGGTTGTTTACCTGAAAAGATAAAAGATATTTGCAACTACAAGTGTTCTTTGCCTTAAAACATAAGAGATACAATTCAATCACCTTTTTTATGCCTTTTAGTTGACAAGGAAGCATTCTGCACAAAAGCATAAGCCTGTCTAATTTATGGTTGCATTAAAATCACTTTCATTTTTTAATTTTTACAGGTTGGTTTTGTGAGAGATTTGGGTATTTCCCGCTGCCAAGGCTCCACGAAAACCAACTTTATATTTAACAAATACAAACGCAGTATTTGGCTTTGAACGAAATTGATGCTCATCTTAAACAATACAAGGAAAGCAAAGCATGCACCTCATAAACCCTATACGGATATCAGGACTGACTGGTAGCAAAGTTGGGCGATGCGAATAATTTAAAAAGAGCCAAGGTAATTATTTGAGGCCATCGCATGCCAAAGCTTTCTAAGAGTGCGCCCATTTCTCACGAAAACTAAGTCTTTTTTAATAATTTTTTTACAATGAATGAATGAATATATTCCTTAATGCCTGTCACATCCAATAAAGTCTAGCCGCACTAATTGGTCCTACGCAGCATCAACATAACAATGACTATCACGTTTTTGCTGGTTAAATTATATTTAAAATTTACAAAATAAAAGTAATGTAATCTTTGATTGGCACAACTCTTTCTCTATCGGTGCGTTTGTAAACAGCTTTATTCTCATACCTTCTATTTGAAGTGACACTCATCATTAATTACGCCAGTTTGATTTCGGATTACAGCTAGGTACATGAGTCCTAAAAGGGAAAAATCTCGCGCAAACGAACTTCCCAAATATACATGGAAAATGCGACATTGATATAAGGTTTCGCTTCATAACATGCAACAGAATGACACTTTTCTGCTTTTGGTAATCAAAAGAAACAGGTAATGGATAAATGATGATGATGATTATTATTATTATGATGCAAATTTAAGCTGCAGTCAAATTTTTTCTGCCATCTGTTACAAAATCGAAGTGAAAATAGAAACTAATTCTTTATTTATAGTACGAAGATATTTCGACTAGTAATTAATCAAAAAAAGTAAGTTGGGGATGGTACTTAGTTAAAAATAAATAAAATAGTCATTGAGTCTATTATAATATCCTATTTCTTATAGAGGGAAAAAGCAAACAATCCAAGTTTTTGGGCAAAAATAACTCAGAATTGCATATTAATGACGAAAGTCTTTGCAATCCGATTTCCCTGTCATGATATTGCCAAAGTATGTAACATATCTGTCAAAAGACAGTATCTTTAAAATTGGTATGTTCTTTAATGTCTAATAGTCCGGTTAAAGTTTGGTATAGAATGATTTCTAGTGTATTCTCATAAGTAAATTCAAAACACCAATTTGCTTATACGTCATGTTAATCATCGCTTAAATGCGCAAGTTGAAATATTTCTAAGAACACCGCCAATCAGTGTATGATGCTGGGTAAAGATAAGAGATCGTCAAAGGATAATCACAGAATGAAAAAAATTAAATTCAGATGTACATAAATTTAACGATGCACGTAAATAATGCCTATTGAAGAGCTGCATGGTGCCAAAATATCTGCCACTGTGATTCTAATGATCAGCGGAATTCGAAACGGACGTTTTAATTAGAATTAACACCAACTTTTGCATTTAAATTAGAAATTATTGGGGCCATTAAAGAAGCGCAACAATTTTTACCACAGACAGCAAGCATCAGTAATCACGGAAAATATAAAAATTGATTGTCATTATTCATTCTCTGAACACTTTTTGACAATGTTTCGTCGTACTTCAGTTTCACTTCTCAGTAGCGCCTCATGTGTCCTCGACATCGTTAAGGGCAGACAATCTTCATGCCTCCTACAGAAAAACTTTCAACTTTCTGGCAGAGATTCTAACCGTGCTTACATGCACGCACATTCCGCAGTCAAATCCGAGCCCATGAATCCAGGTACTTGCGTCGTATCCTGTTTACCAGGTTGTACGAGATTGTACCTCTGCTGGCACGATCTAAATTTATATGTGCAGTGTGTTATTATTTCGATCCTACCACCCTTCTCATTACCATCAAAAATTTTACCTTCGGGTTACCCATGGTCACTACAAAGAGGTCAAGGGCAGAATCAATTACTTTATTTTTAATTTTTCGAGTCATTTGCTTAATAAGTAAGTTTTAAGTCTAATCAAAGTCCTGTTTTTCGATAAATAACTGCTAAACCTACATCGTATTTAATAGAATATGGTGTCCAGCAAAATGCCTTCTTTCGAATTTTCGTTAGCACGAAGAAAAGAGGAATGGAACGTTCTTTCAAAACTTACTTTTTACTTCAGGACAATTTCCTAAGTCAACTAGAATTGATGCATTTTTTTCCTCTGACTATAAATCTGGTCTCCATGCTTCCTTCAAATGACTCTTAACATCAGAGGTTTCAGAAACTGAAACTTACGCATGTTTAGTGCGTTTGCCTGCACAAAATTACACTTATTAGATAATTAACAGATATTCACTTTCGATCGGGATTCTTGGTACCTTGTTTGTCTACCAAATTAGGTCAGCAAATAATAAAGTTCCCATCTATCAAGATGACTAAGTTGTTATAGGAGGACTAGATAGATATCTGCCGAATAACGCCCACATATGAGTTAACAGCCAGTGAGGGGCATCACAATGTGATCAATGTGAGTCTTAATTAATTAGTTACTAAGTATCCCCACACCTTGGCCAACACGCGATTACTAATCTGTTCCACCAACCGAATGTGACGCTTTCGCTTCAATGGCTCAATTTCTTATACACTGTAATTTACCAACTTCTAGACTTAGCTATGCTCTCAGTTGGAAATCTATCAGCTATAACTACCGGGTATCAAGTGTGTGCCACTGCAATGCCTATGGCAACAAACCGAACTGATATCTACTAGGGCCTTGTGAAATTCGATAGGCTCCAAAGTTTTTGGATTTCGAGTTTGGTCTATCTGTGACTGTGCTTTGGACAAGTAACCTGGATATCCGATTGTCTTAAAGATCGTCCTATTCAGCTTTTAAATGCCAGTTTCACTCGGATGTCAACATTCCATTGAATATACTGAAAAGCAGTTTTCTTCATGGAACCTCTAAAGCATTGGGTAGCACATTGGTTTCACTGTGCTTTTCAAGACCCCCTTTCGTTTAGTTAGTTGATTTATTTTACGATCACTCACTAACAGTTTATATGTGTTTCAGTATTATACGAGTGAGTGCAGAAGTGCATGAAACGTAGATTTATGCATTTCTGTGTTTATGTGCAATTTTGAATGACCTACCTTGCAATGTTTTAAGATGCTAAACCTTCCAAAAACCATGCAATTGATGATTTTTTTGTGTGTTACGATTCTAACCTGATCAAATTTGCAATTATCAACCCACAGCACTTGCTTTGTGACCAGTGGACAAAGACTGGATGAGACCTCACAGCTGAGGTCCTTCTTTATTCATGGAGTTTGTGACAGTGTGCTGAGAGGCAGAAGATTTGAGCGGAACTGCACGAAATCGAGGTACTTGTTCAAATATCTGTTGTCGGTCAATTTGTCCCAAAGTTACAGTGATCGAATGTTACAATAGGAAGGCTCGTGGCGCAAATTCACTGGAAACCATATTGTGCATTGGAAACTCTCGATGTTTTGCAGTTAGATATTTCAATATGTTTGAGAAATTAAAATCAAACTGTTGGATTGTTTGGCGACCTCTAGGATTCTTGTCTTTATTTTGGTAGGATTCAAAATCAAGAACTTGACTTCCACATTCAAAGCATAACTTCAAACAGATAAATTTAAGCTTCATAGTAAGATAGATCAGACTAAAAATATATCTCAAAGGAGGTTTAGAAGGAAAAAAAGCCCTAATTTTATTATCTGATTCATCGAAAACGGCAGTTTGTAGATGTAGAAGAACTCAATTTTATTGAAGTACATGTAAAGCCAAAATCTAGAATTTTCATGACAGTTGAGGTATCCAAATTGTATTTTATTGTTCCATATTTTTAATCGGTTGAATAAGCTCTAAATTTTCATAACAAAAATCAATTCTGAATATTCATGTTGCAACCAGCGAATGATCCAACTTCATGAAAACATGCATTGCTCCAGCAGCGATCTCAGTCACAAATATTATTTTTCTGCAGAAAGAGTTGATATAGCCTCTGATAAATCCTATTTATTTATTTTCGAACAGTTAGATCCATGATTTTTGCCAGGTATAATTAAGCCTAAATATAAGACCTCTATGCGTACCTGACAAGGGATGTTAAGATGCTTCATATACGTTTGAAATAGTGTCCTCTTGACGGAGAATCGATTTCACTGACATAGATGGTTTTGTTTGCACTACTTGCATTCGATAGTAGCTCTAATCAACGAAACTGAAGCAATTTTGCGTAGATTTCAAGTTTTCATAAGGGTCAGTTCGGTCATTTAATACTGAGAACTCTTATTCCAGCATGATTTTGAAAGCAGAATAATGAACTTTTGACCTTGGTTCCCATCCTTTGATTCCTCTGCATCAAACGAAGGGCATCAAAGAGGGCATGAACTACGTCTTATTTGAATCGGTGGATGATTTTGAGTGACCAATGGGTAGATCATTACCTACAATGTCAGCTTTCCACCTGAAACACTGCGTTTCAGCTGCACAGATTTCTATGTTATGGCATCATAATAACGACTTTGATAAATTGCTTTGAAACGTTAATTTGTATACTGACGTAGAGTACCATACGTTGATTTCCATTTATATGAATTGACTTGCACCACTATAATAATCAAGTGAGTTATGAATTTTCTGTTTTTTCAAGATAATATTAAGAACTGTTATAAGGCCAGTAGAGAAAGCAAATATCAGTAGACGATCAAAATACCCACTTTGAATTTCTCAGTTTTCGTTTCTTATGACTAGATTTTCTCTTGAAGCAGCCAATTCCCCGAAGATGCCCTGCAGTTCTCTTTGATCCCCTTGTAGATTGCCATTTAATTCGTACACTTCTGATATTTTGCTTGAAGATGTCTTCGAAATTCACTCCAATCAAAAAATTTTCGATATTGTTATTTGTTTTCTTAATCGGAGCTCGTTTTCCTTGGCTTTATTAGGCCATTAATAAATGACTCCGAAAATAACAAAATTAACTTATTTGCACCAACTCAGGTACTTGACACATCAAGATGGCAGTTTGTAATTTTGTTGCTAAAGCAATTGTTCTTTGATTGATTGAATGAATGAAACTCTCGAAAAAATTATCATGGTTGAGAGGATATGCTGCAAATGCAGAAAACCTCTTAAAAAATTAATCTCTGTCTAGTAGAACAATTAACAAAAAAATGCAAAAGCCAATCGAATGCATGGCTACTTGCATTTTCTACCCATTTTTGTAAGAAAATAATAAAGTCTCTCTTTATCAACACGAGACCAACACTGAAAAATATATCGGTTGTATTCTCAGAGGAAAAGACTGTTTGCAGAAGGAAAAAACAGCGATCTGTGTGGATAGAAAAAAGGTGTTGGAAAAGTGTAAGAGTTGAAAGAAGTGTGTTACTTGGAGAAAGAAGCGAACAGGCCATTCGGCTTTGCCTGGTGCTACACGCTTGTGATCCAGCGACTTCGGAGGTAGATGATCAAAATCATCCTCGCTTCTATCCTAAGCATGCCAAAGAGGCCTATCTAATAAAAGAATTTCGAACCTCAAGAACGCGCATGGTTTTAAAGTGTCACAAGAGGAAGTTAGTTGCTCATTGCATCAGTAATATCCATAAGGAAACAATGAAGCTTTTATTAAATGGAGCATTATTTTAACAATGCATGAATTATATAGCATTTTTGATCAATTTCTGATCAACTGGCTTTTAAAATGTAGCGTTCCACCCCAAATTAAAATTTAAAGTCAGTTACTAGACATTCTAAATAGTTTAATTGGGGATTGATAACATAAGCTTGACCTAAGGCGTTAAATTGCACATGAACACAGAAATGCATAAATCTACGTTTCATGCACTTCTGCACTCACTCGTATAATACTGAAACACATATAAACTGTTAGTGAGTGATCGTAAAATAAATCAACTAACTAAACGAAAGGGGGTCTTGAAAAGCACAGTGAAACCAATGTGCTACCCAATGCTTTAGAGGTTCCATGAAGAAAACTGCTTTTCAGTATATTCAATGGAATGTTGACATCCGAGTGAAACTGGCATTTAAAAGCTGAATAGGACGATCTTTAAGACAATCGGATATCCAGGTTACTTGTCCAAAGCACAGTCACAGATAGACCAAACTCGAAATCCAAAAACTTTGGAGCCTATCGAATTTCACAAGGCCCTAGTAGATATCAGTTCGGTTTGTTGCCATAGGCATTGCAGTGGCACACACTTGATACCCGGTAGTTATAGCTGATAGATTTCCAACTGAGAGCATAGCTAAGTCTAGAAGTTGGTAAATTACAGTGTATAAGAAATTGAGCCATTGAAGCGAAAGCGTCACATTCGGTTGGTGGAACAGATTAGTAATCGCGTGTTGGCCAAGGTGTGGGGATACTTAGTAACTAATTAATTAAGACTCACATTGATCACATTGTGATGCCCCTCACTGGCTGTTAACTCATATGTGGGCGTTATTCGGCAGATATCTATCTAGTCCTCCTATAACAACTTAGTCATCTTGATAGATGGGAACTTTATTATTTGCTGACCTAATTTGGTAGACAAACAAGGTACCAAGAATCCCGATCGAAAGTGAATATCTGTTAATTATCTAATAAGTGTAATTTTGTGCAGGCAAACGCACTAAACATGCGTAAGTTTCAGTTTCTGAAACCTCTGATGTTAAGAGTCATTTGAAGGAAGCATGGAGACCAGATTTATAGTCAGAGGAAAAAAATGCATCAATTCTAGTTGACTTAGGAAATTGTCCTGAAGTAAAAAGTAAGTTTTGAAAGAACGTTCCATTCCTCTTTTCTTCGTGCTAACGAAAATTCGAAAGAAGGCATTTTGCTGGACACCATATTCTATTAAATACGATGTAGGTTTAGCAGTTATTTATCGAAAAACAGGACTTTGATTAGACTTAAAACTTACTTATTAAGCAAATGACTCGAAAAATTAAAAATAAAGTAATTGATTCTGCCCTTGACCTCTTTGTAGTGACCATGGGTAACCCGAAGGTAAAATTTTTGATGGTAATGAGAAGGGTGGTAGGATCGAAATAATAACACACTGCACATATAAATTTAGATCGTGCCAGCAGAGGTACAATCTCGTACAACCTGGTAAACAGGATACGACGCAAGTACCTGGATTCATGGGCTCGGATTTGACTGCGGAATGTGCGTGCATGTAAGCACGGTTAGAATCTCTGCCAGAAAGTTGAAAGTTTTTCTGTAGGAGGCATGAAGATTGTCTGCCCTTAACGATGTCGAGGACACATGAGGCGCTACTGAGAAGTGAAACTGAAGTACGACGAAACATTGTCAAAAAGTGTTCAGAGAATGAATAATGACAATCAATTTTTATATTTTCCGTGATTACTGATGCTTGCTGTCTGTGGTAAAAATTGTTGCGCTTCTTTAATGGCCCCAATAATTTCTAATTTAAATGCAAAAGTTGGTGTTAATTCTAATTGAAACGTCCATTTCGAATTCCGCTGATCATTAGAATCACAGTGGCAGATATTTTGGCACCATGCAGCTCTTCAATAGGCATTATTTACGCGCATCGTTAGATTTATGTACATCTGAATTTAATTTTTTTCATCCTGTGATTATCCTTTGACGATTTCTTATCTTTACCCAGCATCATACACTGATTGGCAGTGTTCTTAGAAATATTTCAACTTGCGCATTTAAGCGATGATTAACATGACGTATAAGCAAGTTGGTGTTTTGAATTTACATATGAGAATACACTATAAATCATTCTATACCAAACTTTAACCGGACTATTAGACGTTGAAGAACATACGAATTTTAAAGATACTGTCTTTTGACAGATATGTTACATACTTTGGCAATATCATGACAGGGAAATCGGATTGCAAAGACTTTCGTCATTAATATGCAATTCTGAGTTATTTTTGCCCAAAAACTTGGATTGTTTGCTTTTTCCCTCTATAAGAAATAGGATACTATAATAGACTCAATGACTATTTTATTTATTTTTAACTAAGTACTATCCCCAACTTACTTTTTTTGATTAATTGCCAGTCGAAATATCTTCTTAATACAAATAAAGAATTAGTTTCTATTTTCACTTCGATTTTGTAACAGATGGCAGAAAAAATTTGACTTCAGCTTAAAATTGCATCATAATAATATTAATAATCATCATCACCATCATTTACCCATTACCTGTTTCTTTTGATTACCGAAAGCAGAAAAGTGTCATTCTGTTGCATGTTATGAAGCGAAACCTTATATCAGTGTCGCATTTTCCATGTATATTTGGGAAGTTCGTTTGCGCGAGATTTTTCCCTTTTAGGACTCATGTACCTAGCTGTAATCCGAAATCAAACTGGTGTAATTACAAACGCACCGATGGAGAAAGAGTTGTGCCAATCAAAGATTACATTACTTTTATTTTGTAACTTTTAAATATAATTTAACCAGCAAAAACGTGATAGTCATTGTTATGTTGATGCTGCGTAGGACCAATTAGTGCGGCTAGACTTTATTGGATGGTGCAGGCATTAAGGAATATATTCATTCATTCATTGTAAAAAAATTATTAAAAAAGACTTAGTTTTCGTGAGAAATGGGCGCACTCTTAGAAAGCTTTGGCATGCGATGGCCTCAAATAATTACCTTGGCTCTTTTTAAATTATTCGCATCGCCCAACTTTGCTACCCGTCAGTCCTGATATCCGTATAGGGTTTATGAGGTGCATGCTTTGCTTTCCTTGTATTGTTTAAGATGAGCATCAATTTCGTTCAAAGCCAAATACTGCGTTTGTATTTGTTAAATATAAAGTTGGTTTTCGTGGAGCCTTGGCAGGGGGAAATACCCAAATCTCTCACAAAACCAACCTGTAAAAATAAAAAATGAAAGCAATTTTAATGCGACCATAAATTAGACAGGCTTATGCTTTTGTGCAGAATGCTTCCTTGTCAACTAAAAGGCATAAATAAGGTGATTGAATTGTATCTCTTATGTTTTAAGGCAAAGAACGCTTGTAGTTGCAAATATCTTTTATCTTTTCAGGTAAACAACCAACTATCCTACCGACATGACACAAGCAGTCAATGAAATTTAGTGCATGGCCCATTTGCATTACCAAAATATTTAGTGTTGAGGACAAGAAGTCGTCATGAAATGCAAAATTGAAGCCATTTCCCTGCAAAGCATTTAAACACACCTTACAATGATATAGAGGAGTTTTAGAATCGGCAATAAGCAACGAAATCCACGGAAATGAGAAACCATTGTCTTCCGCTAAGTTGCGATTCAGCACGTCATATGCTTATGCAATGATCTGTATGGAATGAAGAGATATGCTGCCAAAGCAGATTGCCATTGATGGATCTAGTAAGCAATTAAGAGAAGGTCATCTGTAATGCAAAATTAATTGGAATAATAATGGAAAATGATCGAAGTCACTACTTCAAAAGGCACAAAACTGAGGAAAAAGCGTGTCTGTTTTAAAATCAGGAAAATTGCACATGAATCAATGACAATGAAAAGTACCGGAGGGAGGACTTAATTTTTTGGACCATCCAGGTGAATGCTAATTTTACCTTTCATTCGATTTTTAAATAAAAGCCTGTGTTATTAACTGTGTCTGTGAGAATATTTAATTTGACTCTCTCAATATCATGCAATACCTCATGTATTATGAAATTTTTGCCATTATAAAGAATATTTCAGTGATTTTCTTGCAAACAAATTACGCTTTTTGGGTGACAATGCGTCTGCGTTAATGAACTGCTTTGTGATCAAAGGTAGAAATGTGGCTGCAATTATTTTCAAGAGACCTTATTGTGCCAATAAACTGAATTTAGAAGAAGGTAATAGTTCCGAACGCAACAGCAGTGTTTTTCGTTAAGGCTTTGATCAAGGTCTAGAATCACCATGCGTTTTGTTAAAAATTGTTGTTGTGTTTTATATCATAAGAATTCTCTATCCTAATGTACATAACAATTTTATATTCAAAACATAATCGCATTTTGATGGTTAGTAAATCAGCGGGTTGTAACAAATTCTTTTTGCATAGCATCACTTTCTCCAAGTGCCATGACAACGTAAATCTGTTTATAAAGTTACACATTTTCTTGCATCTAACGCTTAGTGAGCAAATGCAGAAAACTAACTTCATTCAATTCGAAACAGCGTTGCAAATAAATAAATAAATAGATCATTTATGCTCATTTTGACAAAACTCAAATGAACGCTTTTTTTGACGTAGATACTTGAATAAACGACTAGAATTGAATTGCAACGGTTGCTCTACGGAGATTTCAATTATGGCTTGATAAACGAAAGTGCATTGAAAAGATATGCTTAGGCGCCACATGCGGCTATGGGTGTGATATGTTCTGTTTGTGCATGCAAAGTGTGATTTATAGCTCAGAATGCAGCTGCAGGATCGGTTGCCAGACATTATGCCCACAAGTGAGTTGAAATTCGACTTAAGAGCATTTGATTCGCTGGTGTTGAATCCTTTGTGTTCTCTACCAGCGGCCTAATGAGAGTGTTCCTTTACTGATCTAAAATGACTAATGACGAATCTTTCTGATGTCTGAATTTCAGTAACGGATTTTAAAGATAGTCTTGAGTCCACTACTGCTTCTTAAAGTTTTCCTAAAGCACGTTACCAGCCAACACTGTTGATCAAAAGTTGCTCTCTTGATTTTTCAGTCTCTACAGCGAGTCCCTAAAACCGATAGTTATTTAATGGATTTTGGTATAGAATCACCTAGCAGCAGGTACTTCCCTTAATGAAATGTTGGCTTGCGTTAATTAATTAATTAATTAAATAATAGGCCGAACATTTCGTGCATTATTATCTCGATTTGTGATAGAAGTACTTTTAATGGCCTGATGGCTTTTGACATTTGTTACTTACACAACAAATATAACTAACTTTTAGTAGAAACCGAATTAGTATATGATGGTAGGGCAACTTTGGGGGCCAAAGAGAGAGGAGGCCGGTTAGGAATATTCACTCACTGGACATATATAATTAGAGTATGCTAGCAGAAGTACAACTTCGTGCATTCTGTTAAACGAAGCATGACGTAAATACCTGGATTCATGGTCTCAACCTGGGCTGTGGAAAGCAGGTGCAAGCAGCAATGAATGGAATCTTCGCCAGAAAATTAGAAAGACTCTTAGAAGAGGTATAGAGATTGTCTGCCCTTAACACTGTCGAGGATAGTGAGGTGCCGCTCTGAAGTTGAACTGCTGCCTGTACAAGGAAACCATGCCAGAGAAGTGACCAGGAAACCGAAGACATCGATAGAAACTTTAACTGTCTTCTGTGTTAACTGTTGTGGGTACACATGTGGTATAAGCTATTTGTTCTTCTGGGGTACTCTCAATAATTCCTTGGGGTTGCGGCCTATTCAAAAGTTTTTCGAAGCAGCAGTAAAGTCATTTTGACGCGCCGTTGAGCTAGATGAACCAATTATAAAATCTAATCAAGTGTCCACTTGCAATAGATCGATTCAAACATGGCTCCAGGAATCAAAACTACAATAAAATACATGTTTTAGCAGAATAACCACCTAAGCTAACAAGATGTGCCACTCCATGTCTCGATAGACTCGAACGAATGGTTAATTAGCGTCTTAATACTTTATGCTTTCTCAAACTCTTTTCTTGATTTTCCTTTCATCTCTTCAGTCGTGTGCTCGTAGAGCTTAGTGTCGCCTCACGAAGTTTTGGCCTCTACGCTCATTTGAGTGTTTGCTTTGTTGGCCTGTAAAGTGGAAACAGAGAAGACTTGTGCAGAATATGACAGAACGAAAGAATTTAACTGAAAAATTAGCAGGTGTTAAGGAGAATCAATGAGTACTACGCCTGGTCAAGGTGCCGAAAAAAATAGAAATGGGTAGTGATTGATATCTTTTACAACAACACCCCATCCATCTTAATAAAATTTGAGGCAATGTAGTCACGGAGTTGCATTTGTGCTACTTTGAGCTTTATCAAATCATTTGCCAATGGAGGTGGTATAACTCAAGACATGCCATACCATCCAGCACCTTCACGTCAAATGATGACTTTGATTAGTAGCCAGAACTGTGACTTTCGTACATCAAGTTTATCTACCAAGTAGATTTTTTTAAATGTGCCTGTCCATTAATCTGTTACGGTGATGCCAATGGTAACTTCTAAATCAAATCTTGTTTTGCTCAATGTGTACCCAATGTACCACTTAAATTTACATCATTGTTTAAATTTAGTTCAAAGGTTGAGTTTATAAAATTGAAATCGCTTCAACCAGGTCAGCCTATTGATACAGCGCAAAGTTCTGGATGGGCTTAACAAAGGGTGATGACCTTAGATTATTTCAATTAGTATTTTTGTCATACGGCAGCTAAAAACCATGCGCTACCAGAATCTTCAATGATTTACCAATATCAATGTTCTACACAACCACATTAGAAGAAAGCGGATCAAATTTGTCAGTGCAAATGTTTTTAAATTTGCTCTGATTCTTTAAGGTTTTGCGTACCAGCCACTAAAATAGGGTTGTTAAAAATAGTCAGTTAGAGTCAATGGTTAAAGTGGCCACTTATTTTGTTTGCTCAGCGAATGCAAAGTGAAATGTGCACAGCTCCAGTATCTTTGTTGAGATCATGGGAGAAAATTGGTTGTGTTATAGGTATTATTATTGGTTGGATTACTTAAAGTAGCACGCTTAACTGATAAATGTTAATTTCGAGGGTGCATATTTTTCCATTATAGAATTTCGCAAGTCTCTTGTCCTGATTCGACAGTTTATGCTTATCTTCTCACTCTTTATCCAGGCAAATTTCTCGACAAATGCTTGCGAAAATTTTCATGTCGGTTAGTGTTAGCCTCTCTCATCCTCGGTGGCAGCGCATAGTGAACTGTGTAGAACGATTTGCACTACGTCTTGGAGGGCTACAATATCTCTATTTGGTGATAAAAGCTACTCGCAGGTAGAGAACCTAAGTTTCGTTTGGATCGTTCTAACGTTTTGATAATTAATATATCCCAGTTTTGCTAGAATTGAAATGCGCATACTTGCTGCAATATCATGATTTGGTTGCATTAATGGAGGGTTTTCCTGGAAGCATTGAGAAAGTGCTACAATCGTGACAAGCTTTCAAAACTCCATTTCTCAGCATCCATTCTTTGTGACTACTTCAGTGTGGTTTAGGAACTTCACTTTGAAATATTTTTTTAGAAGTTAAAAGTAAGTTGTTTGGCCAAACATAGGAAATAATCTCAGCAGCTGCAATCAAATGCTAATGCACCCCTTGGACTGTTTGCAGTTCAGGATTATTAAGCTTCCTTTGTCCCAATGAGCTGCAAAAGCATAAACGCATGTCAAAGGAGACTTGTGTTGTAGGATGAATTTAAGTTTTTTTCAAATGGATGACATTCTTTTCATTTTTACATTTCCTATAATAAGAACTCAAATTAAATAGCGTTTTAAATTGAAGACATTTCAAGGTTTTCAATGTGTCTTAAGACTTGACTTGCACTCATTTGACGAGATGATCCATCAGTTTGATCAAAATTGAAATGATTTATTAGTCAAAATTAGTTTGAACTTTCGCTTTTTTGCAAAACCAGCAGCTCCGATGAGTTACGCAATTACAAGACATATGACTTATAAGCACCTAAGTAGTGCTGGGAATATGAATAATTACTTTATAAGTTTAAGGAAATGTCATAGAAATGAAATAAACACGAACAGCAGGAATGCAAGCCACTGTTATGCTCGATGTTTAGTGTCGGTGCAAACCGGTTGCATTCATACAACTGCCAACGTATTTGTACTACTGCTATCTGCTAGTAACAACCATATCAATTTAAGCAACTTGAAATCAGAACGCTCTTGAATTTTAAAAATTAGTCACTGACTCTTCTAGGATAATGAGTAAACTATTGGAAGTGCAAATTTTTTAAAATCCATCGCATGAGTCTATATGTTGCCTATGTTTTAACGTTGCGTTCTTCCTTGTTGCAAACTGTTGCCAAGTAGTGTAAGCAATCGTTCTTTTGAGCGGGATGCAGGATAAGCTTCTCACGATTTGCAATATTATTGCACGTTAGGAAAAAACAAACAAATTTCCCCTGAAAGCATTAACTTTGACCTACCGTAACAAAATTGCAGGGATCAGATGATCAGGTCTTACTCGAGAAGGCATTTCATTAATTTAAGTTCCACGTTGTAGCCTCATAAGCACTCACCCTTACAAAAGCACGGATTTAAGAACAACATGATGATTATCCAGCTAAAGTCAATGTCATGGGAGAACAAAAGCATATTTTTTAAATGCATTCTTTGAAATCGCAATGAAAAACCCTCACAAGACTCTTATAAATAGGTAACATTTAGCAATCGAAAGGTTTTTTTGGGCATTTTTGGGTATATTACGTCTTTTGAATCTGTTAGTTTGCCGTTTCACCAGAATAGAAATTTTAACCAACGTTAAACTTGTTTGGAACAGACATGGGTGGTTCTAATTTAAACAAATAACGCTTGACTGAAGTACTGCAAAGCCTGAATTGACGAAATGACCTTTGCTGCCAACATATTGACCCTCATTTATTGTTGTCCCTATTTAATGCGAGATTCGCCTTACATACGCTTGTTGGTTATCATATACTAAACGTGTTGTTAATATCAAGAACTGTGTACTATCCAATTAGTTTATTTACTAGAAAATTTTAGACTCTATAGTTTTGTTTCTTTAAAGTGCGCCATTACATTAGCCAGAAACTCGATTAACCACAAGTGAATTCTGCTGAAACGGCTCCCAGCGATTGATTTCGAAGGCTTAATAACCACATAAAGTTTCTTCAGATTCTCTGATCAGACCATCTAGCAGTGGTCAAGCCTTACGAACAAAATAACCTACTACAGCAAAACCGGTTTTCTGAGTCAAAGCAGCAACGTTCTCAGCAGTTATTTTAATTGCAGCAGATTCCTTCTGTTCACTCTGTATAGAACCTCAATGCGAACACTTAACTGAACTTCGATACTGGAAAGGCAATTAGATGGCAGGGACTTCTGCGGGTACTGAATTAAGCAGAGATATTCTGGATTACCGTTATTAAATGCATTCTTTTCACGAGTTTGTATTTAATTGCAATAAACCCGATTAGGATACAGAGAAAACTAATAATTTCTTGTATAATGAAAGATTCCTGGAATGCATTTCTAATATTTTGCCATTCTTATGCAAAACTATCAGTGACCTACAATGCTGAACTTAAAATTTTACTTTATACATTTTGAATAACCCATTTTATTCACCGGAACGGCTGCTATGAAGTCGTTTTGCAGGTGAACTTACAAAAAAATTCGTAGATATTTTTCAAATTACAGCAAATCAGCTGAAAAATCGATTTAAGTTACATTTAAATGTAAAGATCAAGTTTTTTTCGTGGCGATTGCTTTTGAATAGCCTTGGCACTGCTTCAACATACGGCTCTGAATGTGAGATAATTCCCACGTTTCCGTTCCAAAGCATGGCAATTCTAGCCAAAGATTCTACCATATTGAAGCGTATTACACGCAGTTGTTTAGTAGTCATAAAAGTTTAAAAAGCACATAAATATTACAACTTACGAAATTGAGGATCTAGTTGCAACTGCACGATCATAGCACATATCTTGAATGACCATTTCGCAAACGCAGACGTGAGAAACTTTGCCTCATTTTTGAACAGGCCCAAGTGGATCCCTGCAAATCGATTTCAACTTGGCAGTGCTGTGCCTCTCTTTTTTTATATTGACTGATTTGAAAGCTTGGAGAGCAAGAAATCGCACCGTTTTCGCAATATGAGTGCTGTTAGTGTATCGTCTTGAAAAAAAAGTTTTACTCAAAACATTGCCCACTTAGGCAGGTTCAGTACCTTTCTTTGCGACTCAGATTATTTTTATTTGAATGCACATTAAAAATTTAAAAGTAGTGAAAAAACGAATTGCTTACAAATGCAATAGTTTTTTGTAAGCATAAGACTAACTACGCATATACATATATTGGTGATCAAATTCACTTTTTTCACTTGCTTGATCTGCCTAGTGATAGACAAATATCTGATGTTTTTTGACCAAATAATTGATTGTTGAATGTTTTGGGCATTTAAATAAGGCACCCGTTTCTTTTTTTATTCAAAAAGTTTAATCCTTCAAAAACATATTGGTTATTGTAATTCAACATGCAAAAGGTGCAAAATTTGAAAGATTCCACTTATGGACGAAGCAAATAGGACCTAGTTGAAATAATGTAAGTAATTTTGATAAATTTGCGCCCGTATAAATATTATATCAACAAGTGCTTTTGACAAGAAAATATATTCCTTGTTCCATTTAAAACATGTATTAACAGTGTTTTGTCTCTTTTTCAGTCATTATGTTAGAAAATTTAAAGTCAATTTTGTTAAGCTATGCATCTAGATGCATGCAATTACTAAAATTGTACTGTTTTTCCAACTGTCAATTTTCAGGCGTTGCAATTTTAACCTTAATATGCTTATGTTAGCAACTTAGAAGTGACATTTTTAAAAAAAATTGCAGAACTTTCAAATAAAGGCAGCCATCAGAACCAACATTTAATGGCTGTTTTGCATCGCTTGCAAAGACCTCAAACTTATGACAGATTGATAAATTATTGAACTCTTCTTTCATAAATTATTTAAGATAATATCGTTTATTTGTGCATTCAAATGTGTCAGGCACCAAGGTTTAACGCAAAGGAGGTCACTGTATTGACTGCCTTAGAGAAAACTGCCATTGTTTAGCGGGTTGCAACAAAGCAAATCTTTCTTTATATAGATGAACAATAGGAAATTGCGATTGTCAACCCAGTAGATCCTATTTATGTTGGCCATTTAGCTTATGCTTTATTCCACGTTCAATAGCGTAGCGGCTCAAACACTATCAAATAACCATTTTGCATAAACTTATAAACTTAGGCAAGAAGTAAAATATATTCAGAGGATTGTTTTAGGAGTGCAAATATTACAGTGACGTTTTGTTGAATTTTCATTTTGTTGACAGTTCAAGGTTAAAATCGCAAAGCTCCAAAGAAAATAATTTGTGTAAACTCGACAGCATGAGAAATCACAAACTAATAATACACAATATAACTGACAAGATCAAGTTTATACCAAGTGTAAACACTCAACTAAGACTCAAATGTCTACATGGAACATAGATCAATAAGGTCGATTTCTTCAGGTAAGACTTATTTCGAATCCCTCTACATTATTACTGTGGCCTTCAGTGGTGAGTAGTCAGAAATTACTGCAAGAGAACTATTCAGAGCTTAAAGTTAGTTGCATCATTTTTTTTAAATTGCAATAACCCTGTGTTAAAAAAGAGACAAGTGGATCATTTTTTTGATCTATCACGTCCCTCCGATCAATAGGGCCTAAAATAAGGTGGAAAATATTTCAATTTTTGAACTGCATTTTTATTCAACTTTCAGTTGCGATTTGATTTAGAGTACTCTTTGCTTTTGGTTAATTACTGCCAAAAGGCATTTAATCAACTCGGACGTTTATTGTCGGCTTGATTTTACTTATATAGAGTACCAGGAATGAAGGTCTTCGACATTTTATTTGACAAATGCTTTGAATCCAAGAATCATCTTTATTAATGCAGTCGTCTAAATAGAAAGGAGTTCAGACTACTGAATACTTATAATATTGTATGCATTTAACCCGGTCAAAATTTATAAATTTATATTATTCAGCTAAATGTCATCTAAATCATAAAAATTCAATAAATATCGATTTTATTGAAACGAATATTTTAACGTCATATGGATAGCTAAATGGATGTAACGAAGATTTGAAAATTCAAAAATTAATGCACTAAAATTAAGTGCACCGTGTGCTGCATTGCACCAGCACATCATTTTTAAAATTCAAAATTGTTTTGTTTTGATAGGACGCGTGGACATTTCACGAAACTTGAAAATTGATGAAAAGGTTACGAAAGAGTAGACAAAGCTTTCGGTGTATATTTGACAAAATTGCATTCCACTTTATCACAGAGCGAGTAAGTCCTTGTTTCTTTATTTAGCTTACATTTGTAATTACCTCAAATCCGAGCGTTTTTTAACAACACATTAAGGGTGGCCTGGAAACATGAAGTTCGCGACAACTTCTAGAATTGCCGAATCTATTAAATTAATTCCTGCAACGCAAATTTACTACAAGGATTCTTTGTTATTCATTAAATGACGTTGGTTTATCAGAACAATCACCTTTTCAAGTCCTAATAGCAAACAAATTCTTTACAATGAGAAATTTAACTACGGATACCAACTCACAAGCTGATTGAGCAGTAGAAGGAAGCCGTTAAAAATTCAAACTCGCCTCAACAGCAAAGGCGAACTGAACCAAGCGCAGTTCCGTACAGAGAAGTCATAGTTAACACGTATCTATTCACAAAAGCGACAGCATGGCTAGCATTACAAAACGTCATCATTTTGTCAAACAAATGTACCAAAGCAGACAAAGCCATCATCTAATTTAAGCGGATTCAGTGGCTTCGGTATCTCCAACTTTTACAGAAGAACTTTTGCTGATAAAAAGAAGCACTCATGGGATGCATGGTATATGTATGAAACTTAAATATTATTAAGCAAAATGACATTTTTAAATAATTCGAACAAATAATGTACAGTCAACATTACAAGATCTCTCTTCAGAGAGCTTCGAATCGGAAGGGAAATCTATTTGCTAATTTTACTTATAAAGAATAGCTTTGCTCTTGCCAAAGTCTGGTTTTGCACCCAAAGGCCTTGTTCTCAATTCCTCTCTTGCTGTAGGAAACCTAGCATCAAGTTTGATGAGTTTTCAGCCATCGCAATTTTTGACTCCTCCATTCGAGCGAAGCCTTTATGGAGTGGATTATGAAAATTACATGCAGTTTGATCTTGACGACAATAAACTGGGCTAGTTGGTAGATCAACTTGATTTAGTGATGGAGAACAAATCAAGTAGAATGGCATTTAATATTGCCTCGATTAATCTTACTAATATTTTATTTCTCCCCACCCTTCAGGGCAAGTCCCAAGGAGATATTGGGGGCACAACAGAAATACAATAAAGTTACATATTATAGCATAGAGCAGTTAGTTGACGTATATCGCCCCACTTGTCTTTTATCGGCATGATTACGTGGTGCAATAAAATCTGTTCTTCTGCTGTTTCTCATGGAGTACCTGGGATAGAATTCTTCCCAGCGGGGACATTTCCCTGTCTTCCACTCTCTCATTTTCTCATTCGTATTCAAATTTTCTGCCTTTTCTACTTCAATTTGTTTCTTTCCTCTTCTCTGTTGGTTTTTCCATTTCTTTGATTTCGAACGAAGGGTGACAGTTTCTAATATGTCTTTCTAGCCAGCTTTGAGTCCTGTATCTTTTAAGGCAGTCAGTAAGAGGGCACTTTAGTCTTTGGTCCAATGTCTCTTCAGTTGTAAGTTTGTCTTCTTCGTGATCTTGTCTTATGTGCATTCGCATGTCCCTTAGTCTGGCGAAGGATCTTTGGCAGTTTGTGTTGGTACAGACAATATCACGTTGACTTTCTCCTACCAGTCAGGTGCATAATTTTCGACTCGAACATGAAGGCTTTCCTTTGGATCAAGTAGCTATGAATCTGAGTGCTCTTACCATATTTCTTTCGCATCTTTAATTAATTGAAACATCCAATTCCTTGTATGTGAAGCTTTCTTTGTTTCGACTTTTTCAAAGTTACTGTCTAGTATGGAGAGTATTAGGCTATGTATGTCCTTTTTCAGGCTCTTCCATAGGTTCAACTTCTTGGCCTGTATAAGACTTACCAGGTTACGCATTAGGAGTTCCTTTCGGAGTTCCTAGACAGTTTTGGCTCTTCGCGAATACATTTTACGTATCAAACGTCGAGCCGTATTCCGTATTGCTTGGAGTAGATTGTTATCTTTTACTCTCAAGACAATAGTAGATAATCATTAGGTGGTTGCACGATCAACAAAAATTCCCACCAGATATGCTTTCAGGGTGTTCTTGAGACTTCTTGAGCGCTGAAATAGTCGTAGTCTTATTAGCTGCCTTTTTGCCCTGGCTAAGTTTGCGATTATTGCGCTGTCTGGCTCTCCGGTGTTTTGAATTATGGAACCAAGATATTCAAGGTGTGAGGCACGTAAGGATGATATTCCAGCTGCCTTAAGAGGCGTTTGGTCCTCACCGTCTCCAATTTGAAGCCAGAAGGTTTATTCGCCCTGCGATTTGCATTCTATATTTATGCATCGTTTTGGCCAGATGCTCTATTAATTTAACAGCCGCGAAGCATTTGTGGAGTGGATTATGAAAATTGTATGCAGTTTGATCTTTATGACAATGAACAAGGCTAGTTGGTAGATCAACTTGATTTAGTGACGGAGAGCAAATCAAGTTGAATGGCATTTAATATTGCCTCGAATAATTCTACTTACAATAGTTTTTTATGTGTTAGTCGTTCCATCAGAATATAAATGGTTCGTCTTTTGTGATTGCATATTCATCACCGGTAAAGTGTAAGCCAAATAGAAAGAAGCGCAAAAACGGCTGTTTCGTACTAAATCATTTAACTATTTAAGGCCAAGTATCTTGATTTAACGATGTTATCGTAACACCTACGCCTTTCATCAAGATAATAAATAGCTGTGTTTATTTAATCGCACACAGGTTTTGAACAACCATTTAATTTAACAAATGGAAGGCTTCTTATAAGTTCTACTCATAGCACTGTCTGCTGCAATAGTGGTTAGGATTTCCAACCAACGAATTCAATGTTTTCCAGAAAATGCATTTAATGAAGTCATTACTCTCTATGTTCTCGGCTTCCCGGTAAGACGTCTAGGTTGCAATTGTCAGTATCAGAAGATAGAGTTAAAGGAAGGCATAAGAAGTAATTTTGCCATTGCTGCAAGCAGTTATCTTGGTTAGCAAGAAAGAGTCACAGGTTAAATCGGGCAATCGAAAACAATTCGTGTCTATGGAACTTAAAGTAACAATATTCGAATTCGCACTTTTGAATATGACTGCTTTATTAAGTCTTAAAGGGTATTTAAGACCTCAAGGATGTAGTTCTAACTGATCCAGCAATGTTTATATTCACTGAGAACTTTAAAACCAGAGACTTCTAACATTGTGTGTGAAATATATTTATCTATATGCTTCATTATCACTTTCAGTAGAGTAACTAGAGAACAACTTAATGAACTTTTGCTTCGTAAAATAAAATTGATAGTCCGTTTGAAGACTTCGCAGCTCCCTGATGGCTGTGAGAAGGCTTGACCCGAAGATGATGTATTAGAAAAGAGCCATAACAAATGCTGTTTGATTGCAAACTGATCCTTTAAGGATTAACAGTAGCATTTATGATTGTTTGATTCACCGATGGGGATTACAATTTCCTACAAACAAATGGCCGTCGAATACTCTGCGTCGTGGTGCAGCAACAAACACACGTTGAACATTTCGAAAAGACTTCCAGCGACATAAAAAGATTCATTTGAATTGGAATTCCAATGACCTTGTGAGAGCTCCAACAAAGAGTGCTGCTATCCCTTCCGAACGGTGGCTTCAACCACTCAGTTTCATTTCTTTCCTTGTTCGTTTAATTAAATAAAACTTGGTGCCAAACATATGTCTTTTTATTTTGAGACTAAATATTTGATAAAAATTAGAGCCCTTATTTCTGCTAGCCAATTTCTCGACAAACGAGAATAACTCGAGGCCTTTGTAATCGCTAATTCGGACAGAACACTAATATTTTATAAAGAGTTTGCATACTTTTATTTAAAAAATTTTAGCATATAAGTTAAATTAATGAGTCTGTCATACATTTCATTTGCGAAAGAAATTCATTTTATTGACCATAGAGATGCAGTGGACCTTCTAAATAAAGTTGGCCCTATTTTCTGACACCATTTTCCTCCTCTATACTCAGTATGCTTCATCAAACGAGTTTTGCAGCAGAACGCAACAAAAGCGACTACATTGAATGAAATACGACTTTTATGGTCTGATTCACCTTTGAAAGTAAGGATCTACTTTGCATTTTCAAAAATGCCTTATCAAAACACGGCAAAAGCAGTGCACGAAAGTTAATTTATAATGGATGAACTTTCTAATTTCAACGGTTCCGGCAATTGAGTCCTTTTCATTTTTGTTCCTAATTCCTCTACAGTTACTTGTTTCTGCAATAAATTCAGACAAATATTACAGCTTTACACATTTCAATTCTGAAAAATTGAAGCTTTTGAAATACGTCAAATTCACGCTGACACATCACAAATGCGCAAACAAAATTATCAGCGACTAGATTTTGCGCGGTTGAAAGAGTTCGTCAAGATTATGCAAACCATTGTCATTCAGCTAAGTGAATATTGCGATGAAGTTAAAGTGTGTGACGATGAAAGTATAGCAGTTCATGAGGCTGCATGGCGATAATTCATCCTCCGAAATGGTCTGAGTTATAAATTTTTTTATTTAACCTATTTTAAAATCAAATGGATTGCAAAGTCGAAAATAAATACTCATAACTATTTTATCTAAGCACTTGCAGTAATGACGTGTCATCTTCTTTCTAAGACCGACCGAGTCTCATAAGTTTTTTCTTGCAACAAATGTTTATTTTAGTCTATCGTAGACCCATGTTTGGGCACGAGACACACCAAAAGCGCTGAACAAGGTTATATCTTAATAGTTGTTGGTAGGACCAAACGGCATTCAGACACAGGCCATCGTGCAGAGGAGGCTCATCAGTGACCCTTGAAGGATTGGAACAGCGGACAGTTTATGCAAACGAAAAACTTAAATTATCTTGATAAAGCCGCCTGCTATTAGTAGTGAGTTGAAATGATTGACTACTTAAGCAAACAATAATGAGCCTATCAGTAAAGCTTGAAATGTTTCATCGTTAAATGTATAGCATCAGGTGCTGTCAAATTTAATGGGTATTCCAGATACCTAGGTGATTAAAGTACTAATGGCATCAGAAACATTTGAAAGCGCATATCTATTTAACCAAGTTAGATCGCCTTTATTCTATGATCGTTAGTCTTTTCATGCCAACAAGATGTCCGTTTACTGTGGAATGAATATTCTATGCTGGCCACCTGAGGTGCAAGCGAAAATATCAAACTTTTCATTCCATGCACTCAGAAAATTCATTTTTTAGGAATGAACTTCGATAGAAGTAGTAGCAGAATTTATGTTCTGCCACACTTGAAAAGTTTGATCAAATCATTCTGATTTCACAAAATACATAAATCCAAAGAAAGATATCCGTTTTTAATCGCATTGTGCTCCATATGCTTGCCTGTTGCTACAACTTGTGTTTTGTATACTGCGGTACAATATTCTTCAGTACAAGCCCCTAGATATCAGCCAATCGTCGAATGCGCCGCATCAACTTTCAACAACGTGCTTGCTATGCTTATACGCACTAAATTCATGCATTTAAAGCCTTTGAGCAGTTAGCACGTCAGGTTCTTTTGAGGCCTTTTTGAAACTCAGTACAATTGGCTGCCTTTAAATTGAAGGAAGTTGCAACTTGTTACATTGCAGTACGATTCGCTCATGATTTAAATCATATCTCAAATTCAAAAGTCAATACCAACTGTTGCCAACGCGCCATTCTTAAAAGACTACCTAAGGTTAATTTTGTAACATCTGGTAGGTTTACAACTTAATAAAAACATGTTTTGCTTGAAAAGGCAAGTCAAGCCTAATTTGCTATTAATTTACACGAAATTTGTGGAAAAATAGACTTGAGGGACAAGAGGACATGAAAATCAATTTGCTTCTCATAATAATTGCGTTCAGTAAGTCTTGCAATGACTTCAGCAAACGGCTCTGAATTTGCGATAATCTTCACAGTTCCATCTCGATTCACTGCAATCCTAGTTAAGAAGTCCAATTTCTTGAAACAGCTTGCACGCTTTTGTTTACTAGATTCAAAATTTTTATATTCTGACTAGAATTTGAACTTACAACGTCAAAAATTTAGTTGCAAATATATAATTGTAACAAACGTCGCGAACTAGAATTTTACAGTCATTAAAAGTAGGCGATCCAGCTTCATTTTTAACAGGGACGATTGGATACCTACACATTGAGCTAATGTTAACATTGCTGTCGTCCCCTTTATGCATGTATATATATCCGTGAATATCCGACACGCGAATCGACTCAAAAGCCTGAGCAACGAGAAATTCTGCCACATCCTCAAAATGTGTTTGATTGTCGCTTGAAGTTGGACAAGGTCCTTGAAAGTAACATAAATTTTATGAAGAGTTACCTCTAAATGCGCTTTCAGTCTCAAATCTTAATTTCAACTTTTTATCATCTCCGCTTAAACATGCATTGATTAAGCCGAAATAATGAATAAAGTAAATTGTTAACACAAGGATCATCCTCTTGACTGCCTAATTACCTCCAAACAGGTATCCGTGTACATGCATTTATATATATAATGCGCCAATAAATTTCCGCCAAGTATAAGAAATAAAGGTTATTCAAACGCGTAAAACTGTTTGATCAACTATGCAAATGCGTTCAACTTTTCAATTTTTGTGTACAATCTGGTCTTGAAGACATAGAGTACAATAGCAGTTGTTATCCTGTTAATCCTTTTGCCAAGCGGAAATGAATTAGTATAATCTTTTCCAAGCATTTTCAACAAATAGCCTTCCTAGTCTATGAATCTTAGCAAAAAAGCCTTGAATGTGAACTGAAAAAAGGACTTTGAAAACAGCAATGGTTTGCTTGTGATTAACTTAGTTCGACTGCACTGGCTCGTTTGTTACTTAATAATGCTAAGCATAGAGAAATTTTAACTCCTTGCAAATCTGCAACAAAATTTGCATGAGTTGAATTGACTAGATATAACTCATCATCATAACTGTTTTCCATTCTTGTGCTTGCTTTTGTTTTAATGCAAAACTGCATTATCCTGTCTTTTAGTATTGTTTTTCTGCACTGAACATTTTTACGATGATTTCATCACTCTAATTCGTGACATATGTATGCTGTTTTGCAAATTTATAAATTTTTTTCTTCATGATTCAACCTGATGTAGTCGGCTGAATGGCTGATGCGCCACATGACAGCTTACAAAGATTTTCTCAGTACAACTATTTGGCTTAACACTGTTTAAATGAATGAATTTTGAATTTTCGACCGATGTAAATATGGAAAGTATAACCAACTTTTCTGCGTTTCGTAAATTTGCATTTGAGCAAAAATCGTATTTTTCTCTTTGTGAAATTTATAAGAGTTGGACGATTCGACAACATTCGTTTGGTGGTGGTTGTGGCTCATCTGCGCAAAACGTGTGTCAAATGGCCAAGCACACAACCTACCATTTTTTTGTAATCCGCCGTTGTCAGAGGACATAGCAGTAAATCAAACGAATTTCCTATGCATTTTTATCAAATTCAGAGACCTAATAATTTTATTTCATATAATTTAAGCTTGAGTTCACTCCTTCTTTGTACTGAAATGAAAAACACAAGCTAACAACACAAACAAACATCTAGACAGGAGACAATCATTCAGCATAGACGAAGTACGAGATAGGGCCACCGATTCTAAAAATGCATTTCTGCTGATCTTAGACACAAGAACAGCTAAATGAATGGAGACCTCAGCATGCATAAATTAGTAGGACCAAAATCAGAACAGCCATTCATAAATTTGAAAAAAACATCTATTCAAATGAAAAAGTCACTGAATGTTGAGCTGAAAAATGATCAGCCCATTTAAGTCTAATTCTTTTTACTCAAATTACTTTAGACAATCACTGACAGATCAACCATGGGAAATGCAAATCACCTGTAAAAGTCCTCGTAAAAGATAAAGAAATTTGGAAAACGATGGAAACGTTACTGCTACATTTTAATCAACATAGTTTGATCGGTCGATCAATTTTGTCTTGTATTTAGAAGCGTTCGTTTGACAGATAATTCATCACCTTGGTCTGTTTTTGCATATGGAACAAGTTCAATTGTACGGTTCCAAAATGATTATTGCAACCATTTAGGCAATTCGATATTGCTTTCGCTTACTATGTCTAACTTTACACATCATGGTATTGTTGGCACCTCGAAAAATGCCCTTGATGTTTTCAGCAAAAGGCAGCTAAGATAAAAGTAGATTTCATAGGTAACACTTATGAGCACGCGTCAATAAATAGATGAGGCTGCAACTGAAATTCACTTGTTAAGCATAATTACGTAAATAGTTTCAAAGCAGATTTTCGGCCACTTCATTGATTCAACATCGCTTGTTGCAGTTTAAATGCGTATTCAACTATTTAAATTAGCTGCGGACATCTTAAGTCTATCGAAAGTCCTAATTAACGAAAACTTAACAATCAACTGTCTTCTATCATTGCATTTCTGCACTGTTTAGCCTCATGGCATTAACTTTCAAAAGGAATCCTTGTCTGTCTTATTGATGGCAACAATAGTTTCTTAAAAGTGCCAAGCTGCCTGTCTGGTTCACTTTGAATACATCAAGCCAAATCTCGTCGATTGCCGACGCCATGAAATGTCACATTCTAGCAGCGCACACTCGCTGTTTATTTTGCAATGGACGCGCCATACTAACACAGGCAATATGCACGCCAAATGACTTTTAACTGCTAAATATTCTAATTCTAAGAAGCACTTGTCTTGCTACATCAATCATAAACGTTTCAGACCCAAATTTTACTCATATTCATCGCAACAGTTAACAATACGGAGAGTTTTGGTGGCTAATTTTGAGAGAGTCAACATTGATTTCATTTTTGACTCGCTATGGAAATTAAAATCAATTTATCACTTTGAGTAGCAATACCTTGTAGCCGATTCACGCAAAAAATAAGGAGAAAAAGCGAATCCAATCTATTGTTTTACATAATTGATAGGCATTTGTTATTTTATTTTCCAAGCTAAACTAAACCAGTTATTTAAAATATTGTCTTATTAGGCGGAACATTCAAAAATATTTGCTTGTACACTTTGTGAAAACTGACCTACTGACTACCTTTCGATGAATAAACATTATCAAAAGGTAAAGCCACTTTTATTTCAGAAAAATTATAAAGACTAGTTAGCTTGCATCCAAAGCAATAAATTAAGTGGGGGAGATTTCAAGAAATGGATCAAACTGAAAATTTTCTTACCAAAATCATTCTGATCTGGATTTATAGTTCGTAAACCACCTTCATGGCAATGCGCCTACTAAATATCGATAACATTACATGCATTTGAGAGGCTAAAATAGGAGTTTATGAGCAAGTCACCATAAAATCTTGCGACTGTCTGAAGATAACTCATATTTTATGAAATGAAACAAATTAGATAAATGATTCAGAACATTTACAAGTTTTACGCAAAAACAGAAAGAACGGTAAAATTAAGCAAAAGCACAATTTTGTACTCAATTACTTGGCATTGGTTATTGTAAAGGCAGCCCTATTGCCCTTAAATCTTGATGAATAGGGCAGCCAACATCCTAATGTTTTTGCAGAATAAATTTTGATGAGGGAAGAAAAAATTATCACATGCTTTGTTTTATGGGAGCCATATAAAGGGTCTAAGGCTGACAACATAATGCGTGAATATATAATTATGATTTCCTTGACGTTAAGTTGCTTTAGCTTCATTAACTTAGCTAAGACTAAGAAAAACGCTTAATAAACAGAAGTTTTGGCTCTGTAATTTACTCTTTCACTAAAAGTTCAATAAATTTAAGCTATCTTTTGACTGAAAATGGTATTTGTGGACTGAGAACCTAAAATTTATTGAGTGGCTTGTAAAAAGAATTAGAGATCTAGTAAATTATGGGTCTTGTGATGCCTGCTACTCAAGTGTACGCCTTCACATTTGGATATTTAGAGGCATTCAAACTCCAAAACAGCACAAGCTTGTTCTATTGACGACAATCGGGGCTCTTGGGAGCTGAAACTTAATAATTTGCCGAAATGGAATACCCTGAACCAGGCCTCAACGTGCTTGTCTGGCTGTACGCACTAAACTTGAAAGCAAACTGAATTTAAGCATGCACTATAATGATTTGTCGAATCTCTACGAGATTAAATACGACTATCTACTGAGATTTAATTAAGTTTTGCCTTGAACCGTGTAGACGGTACTTGATATCAATGAAACCTTTTTAAAATACTCTTAGTCAAAAGCTTGATAACAATTATAAGAGAAAGGCTGAAGTAAACGGAATTTTTCTTATTATTTCGTTACGTTAACCATCGCAGTTGTGCAGAGTGCAATTCAAATATTCCGGTAAGAATGCCACTTTGTTGTCAGTCGACGTCCTAATGCAAAGCAGTCATTGTCATAAGACTTTTCATAAGTCCAACGAGTTGAAACTTGAACCGCAAATTGTTATTTTGCATTTAAACTATTACTTAGAAACATTCTTAAATGAAATGTCCTTCAAAAAGAGGTTTCTCGAATGAACCCGACGTCTTAATGCAACGCGTCAGTCATTCCAGATATTGAGAAAGATTTGAATCTTCTGAAACACCACATCATGCCAAAGTACTAGAAAGACTGAGAAATTAAAGTAAGATTAGATTGCAAAAAAAATGTTTCAGAAAAAATTATTTTATGGCTCAGATTAGGGGCAAGAGCATTCAGTGTGAGTGAGAACCTTCTCAAAGTGAAGTAAAACTTTTGTAATATATGTGGATTGCACTTGTTTTGTTGAGATGGTAAGTTAATAGGGCTTTGCAGATGTCAGTACCCTTTAAAAATTACACGGTTTGGATTTTTTTCTGCACAAATAGTTTGCAGTCCTGTGCTGAATGCATTTTGAATAGAAGCAATCAAATATCCACAATCTGAATCCATTCCTAGAACATTTTATCCCTTCTTATTTGCAATAATGTATTTACTCAAGTTCAACACCAAACGTGAATATGAACTGGCAAATCGGAGAATAGCTTCACCACTGAATCTTATAATAGCCCCTCGCTTGGTAGAAAAAGGACAGTATTAAACCAACTTCGGTTTTTATAACCTGAGACGTTTTCAATAGAAATATGTTTCGCATTTTCTCCACTGATTTTCATTTTTTCATCTTTTTGAATCAGCGCAAAATATTTCCTTTGACCAAGTGTGGTTCAGAGTTGAATAGCTGGCAAGAAGCAAGGTCAGTACGATTTCATAAAATAATATGTAATATCAAGAATTTCGCTATGCTATATTGTCTGCTTGAGATACTTGGGGTCGTTGTTAAAGTCTCATTTTCCTCCTTGCAAGTGCACGTTCCTTAAACCAACAGGCCTTACCTCCTGTTCCAAGAAATATTGACTAATCAGTATTCAAAAACGCCTTTTGACTTGTGAGATTACCGCTAAGTAAAGCGGCTCTTTTTAAAATGAAATGAGTGATGCAATTTACGCGATCGGTTTAAATGCTTATATTACAGGAATGCAGGCCATTTTAAAAGCGTTTTTAAATACTTCATCAATTTCACATTAAGAGTCCTCGACATTAATAAGACTGGCTGAATATGGATCTGTGGTAAATTAGATAACGCCTGCCATTTTAAGTAAATGAGAATGATTTCTGCCATTTGTTGAAGAAAGATTAACAAACCAAGATAATCGCATCAAATTCTATGAAGCTGAACTAAGAGTTTCTTCAAATTGGACCATACAAAGCATTAAAACTCGCGTGTAAGAGCATATGGGTTAAGCTTCATTAAACGCTTCTTTTTTAAATAACTAAGAGATGCATGGTTTTTGCATCTTAAAAAACGTTAATTTGAAATGCAATTATTTGTATTTTTTTCCATTATTCCAAATACTTCAGAGGTCATTAAATCTGAACTGGTAAATCAGCTCATATCACTTGCAATTGTACTTACCATTCAAGCGAACATCTGCTCTACAGCCATTGCCGCTGCTATTTGGCAAGCAAACTTCTGATTAAAACCACTACCATTGTAAATTCATTTACAAGTCTTGATTATGAGTTTGAGGTAACCTTCACTACTGTGCTCCACTTCATTGAAGCAATGACCGGAAATTCGACTTTTGAAGCACTTTGTGCTCTTTGGTTTACAAGACAAAATATTAAAGTGGAAAATACAATGTTTGAACTAACAAAGTCTAAGCTGCACTTGTTTTTCTTTATTTGCAGCAACACACTTGTTGATTCTCTAAAGGAGGCACATGTATATTGTACCAATGAATAAGCAGTTTACAAGAAAACATGACCAAATTTACATTGTTTTGCCTAGTGCTGTATTTGTTTTAAAGAAATAAAGTCCACTATTAATTGCTAAGTGATAAACAAATTGTATTATAGTCATGAACCTTACCTGCGTACGTCCTGGATATTGTACTTCATTTTGTTAGTTATGTTTGCACAAAATTTACGAGATCTTAATACAGTTTTTATCAGTTAAGTTCATAATTTCGAATCGCGTTTCCTTATATTAAAGTCCCAGCAGCTGCGAAGATGCACAACAGATTCTCCGTTGCTAAGACTTAATTTGCTTACTCGATAGAATGCCTTAATTTTGTGTTTTGAATAAGTGACACAGCAAATTTTGCATTCCAAATAGGCAAATTATTCCTTTTAGACGATAGCTTCTAGTATGTTTTCTTGCAACTGAATTAAGTCAAGGCAAAGTGCACACTTTTATTTACTTGGTAAAGGTGGTTGGAAACTTCGTTTTTACAGATGAGTGAAAATGACGCATCCAGAACTGAAACTTTGCTCAAATTGGCAATATTTGGCGCCAAAATTTCATAACTCAGCTTATTTTATGAACGAAATTGTCAAAATATTTTCCTTCTAGTTGCTAAAAAGAGTTAAGATTTTTTCGATTTGAAATGGTTCATCAGGCAATCCTTTTAGAAAGACGTATTAGAACTAGTTATATTGAACTACTTGTCAATAATGGATCTGAATCCACTTAAGGGATTGAATAAATTCAGCAGCTTTTTTAGCTCTAACTTCTAAATAAATAGAAATTTTGTCTTAAAATCTACAAGACACTTATAAAATCATTTCTTCCTTGAAGGTAGATAGACAATTTCTATCTCGACTCTGCCTAGCAATATGAATGGTATGAATTTCAAAATTATTTCACAAATGATATGAAACAAATTGCTGCGTCAATAAATATAGTAGGAACTTCATAGTGTTTGGTCATTAAAAGGAGGCAGTTCTCAATCATCTTGATATTTGCATTCATAAGACAAATTTAAGATCATTTAGACATGATCCGATATACTTTGTAACTCGTGCATGCTGGTGGAGCAAGAAACATTTCATCCTGCGATTGATTAGCTGATTGAATTTCGTTAACAATCATCATTGAAATCAATTTGAATTTCAAGGCAGATAAAATCGTCTGATATTGAAGAATTGAATAAAATTTTGTCAAATAAATAAATGCATTTTATATTCAAAAATGTGAAAAGATTTTTAAGCATCATACGTGATTATCCATTGTTATCTTTCTTTTGTCTGAATTGGAATACACTTGTTGGTTTGCCACCTGTCAAGGTTGCAGATGTAGGCCTTTTGACTTCCCGCACAGTTTGATATCACTTCAGTCGGGTCTTATTTGATCACAGAAGCCACTAATATGCATAAGGTTTTTTGCTTTCGAACGGGGCTCAAAGTATCAACCACCATTAAAACTGAGGCTTTTATCAATCGCATTTCTGAAATATGACTAGCGTCATCTCAATAAGTCCGTGATCACACTAAAGCTGCTTTACTGAAATTATTTTTGCTACTGAATTGATATGTGATTTTGTTAGTGCTTAGGAAAGCTTTCTTTAAGCGATTGAATAGAGTAAAAGTGAAAATGTGTACTTTTGACAAAAAGGCATTTAAGATGTAAAGCTGATTGGCTTGGAAGGAGCTATGAGCACACTTGATCACTTAAGCTCACTCAGGCTTTTAAGCTCAATGAATTCAATAGCATTTTTTGTCACTCTGAAAAATTCAAACGACTTTCGTTTATATGCAGCATGTAATAATTAGCACAAAAACATAACTATTGGTTTGCAAAAGGCATAAATAGAATGAATAAGTTAAAGTTGATCTATTAATTGTAATTCATTAGATAATTACTGATCGATTGGAAGTAAACTCCTTCTAATATATGAACCTTTATTAGCTTTAGACATAAATAAATTATCCAGTATTTCTGATGCTTGCTTAAAATAAAGGCATAAATGTTGTCGATAGGCATGTGTTTGAGTCGTTGAAAGTGCATCAGATGAAAGAATAATGGGAAATTTATTTTGATTTCAATAACCTACTAGTTTAAAATTAAGATTCAATGGTCTTATGTATAAAAATGGAGAAAGAATAGCAGTTTCAAACAGATATAAACACACACTAAATTGAAATATTTGCAAACCGGCGCATTATGGTGAACCAGATCTAACAGAACAGTGCTCTGAGCTTTACGCTCAATAAACCATTAGCCGTTGGGCTACTAGAAAATTTACTTTTTCAACTCAAACTCTTTCAAAAAGTCGTGAGCGTTTATAGTTAATTTATCGGTTTTAATTCACAAGACAACAACGAAAGAACTGATCTGAGAGAAGAAAAAATGTAGAGATCAAGGCGTTTTTTGTAGTACTTATTTTCGAGCAGCCTTGCCATTACTTCAATAAATGGCTGCGTACTTGAAATAATTTTAAAAGTTCTGTTTTCATTCACTGCAACTCTTACTGAGAAGTCAACTTTTTTAAAGCAGCTTGCACGCTCTTGAGTGCTAAAATTTGCATGTTAGTTATCACTTCATATTCGGAACTTACACTTTTGCGCGTTCACCTTCAAATATGTAATCATAACAAATATCTCGCACTACGATTTCGCAGTCGTAGATGTAAGAGAATCCCATGTAATTTTTGACAGGTATAAGTGGGTATTTACAGGCTGCACTCACACTTGCAGTGTTCTCCTTCTCTTTACTAATAACGAGATACCCATCCAAATTTGACACTTTAATTGATTTTAATGTATAATGAACAAGAAAAATAGCCGCATTCTCAATGCATGTTTGCTTGCTATTTAAAATCGGGCAATCACCTTGAAGTAAAATAATTTATTTTTTCGGTTACCTCTGTATAGATTTTTAGCTTGTATCACTGGCAAAATGCTCTGGTCAACATTTGTACAAGCTCCAATTATTCCGACTTGAAAAGCAAAACATAATATTAAAATAGAGTTCATCACCTGGATAAAGGCAAGTTCCTGCAAATATATTTATGCCAGACTAAAGTAAGTTCTAATATTTGAGAGCAAGCATTTAATCCACTCACAAAGAGCCAGTTCATCTACTAAAATCAGACATAACTTTCATTTGCTTCCTCCAACACCATTGAAATATTGATGATACTGATTCCAGCATTACACGTTTAATCCAAACTTGTCTCTTGAACAAAAACGTATAAATTTATAATTGCAATTGTTTGTTCGTTAAATAGGTCTAGGTCTTTTTGTAGGCTTTTTTTCTTCGACATTTTCCTAACCAAGACTTCCAGACTACTCAAATATTTATCGGTGATGTAAAGATGCTTCGCATGAGTTATTGCTGCCACAGTGACAGATAAGCGATTTCAATTTCAATTTATTTCGCTTCAAGGCTTACTGATTTGGTTTAAAACCAAAAAGTTTCAACCGTTCATTATGATAATATTGACCTGCATATTTTTCAAGCATGCCTAATGCAGAGGCTTTTTATTTACTCTCCACTCATTGGAGCAAATCTCAACGACTTATTGGGAGAACAACAGAAGTGCAAATAGCTTTGACATGTAACTTACAACAGTTAACCAGAAGACAGTAAAAGCGGTTATCGAAGTCTTCGAATCGCTGGTCTCGTCTATGGCATGGTTCCGTAGTACAGGCAGCCATTCAAATTAGTGTTGACACCTCGATCATCCTCAGTATTGTTAATGGCAGAGATTCGATTCATTGTTACGTGCACGCATGTTCCACAGTCCAGGCACTTATGTCATCCCGCGTTTGTCAGGGTGTACGAATTTGCACCTCTGCTAGCATAATCAAATTTTGTACGTTCGGTGAATGATAAGTCTTAATCGGCCGCCCCTATCATTAGTTCCAAGAGTTGCCTTTGAGGTTATCGATGGTCACCACGAAGAGGGTTAGAGTAGCTTTGACCTGAGGTTAATTACCTAAGGGGCAACATCTTTTTATTTAAACTACTTCAAATGGCTTCCATGTTAATGAGTATGCAGCAACATAGTGGGAATTATAAGCACCTAAGCGCAACCAACCGGAGCTTTCATTCCGTAAGTAATTTACTGTTTTAATCACAGATTGGCTATATCGGTTCTTACAGAACTTAATTTTAAATAATCAGTGCTTGAAATTTTATTCCTCGGTTGACGCACATCCCTGATTTTAAGGTGACGAAAAGTGGCAAATTGAGGCTCATAAGCATGATTTCTTCTATTTTAGATGCTACAGCAAATCCATTGTCTTGGTGTGTTAAGTTATATTTTATTTAAAAAGTTTCCGGTCATGTTTTTTTGTTTTTGATTTGACTTCAAAGCTTAACAAACAATTTGTACTATCTCATTAACACTTTTAACTTTCAATAACTTCCTCTTGATGCCTTCTTTTGCATGAAATTGTTTAGTTATGCAAACTTACACTAAGTTTGAACCGATAGATGGCAAAGACTTGAACATAATCACCAGTGTCTAAACGTGTTTCATGACTGCAGGTATCATACAAAGTAATTTTTCTACATTTGATGAGGAGAAGTTTTAAATGAGCCTTTGTCTTTTATTTGATATTATATTAATCTCTCGTGTTTTTGGAGAGTAATCAAATGTTGGCTGCTTAAAAATTCTTAGTCTATGAGTTTGAAATGCGGTGGTGATATCATTGTGTAGTAGTAGTTTAATAATCTTCTTTCAGATCAAATTGATTCGAAAGCATTGAAATTTGTAAATTATTTGCAAATAGATAAAGAATGAATGTACTACTTAAGGCAGTGGTGTCTTTTGCATGAGTTTTGATTCTAACGCTTCCCGTAGTGACAACTGGTAACTCTAGAGGCAACTCTGGAGGCTAATGAGAGGGGCGGCCGAATAGGAGTAATCACCCACCGGACGTTTAATATGTGATCAGAATATTACAACCTCGCACAGTCTGGTAAACGACGCACAATATAAATACTTGGATTCATGGTCTCAAACTGGACTGTGGAAAGTGCGTGGCAGCAAACGGCAATGAATGCCAGAAAGTCAAAAAGACTTCTGGAAAACGTATGAAGATTGCTGCCTCAAAAATGTCGAGGACGCACGAAGTGCTTTTACGAAGTTAAAATGCTGTCTGTGTGACAAAACCCTGCTTGAGTGGTGAAAAGAGGATCGAATGTGCCGATAAACACTTTCATTGTTTTCTATGGTTACTGTTGTAAGTCGCTTGTTGTAAAAGCCATTTGTACTTTTGTTGTCTTTGGGACTTGTCTTAATGCGTTGGATGTTAATAAATAAAAAAATGGATTTGATAGAAAGGACACATTTTTAGACTGCACCGTGGCTGTGCACGGACGGCACACAATGTCAATTCAATCAAGACATCAAGCTCTATAGTTCTTCAATATTATCAAATGATACTGACACAAATCATCTTGCGTTTTAGGCATTCCAAAAATAAAAAAAATGATAAATGAATCAGGTTAATTGATGTCAACAGAATAATCAGTAGAATATTTTAAATTTGCAATAAATTGAAAGTACTTTAATAAGAGATAAATAATTTATCTAACATTTTTATAATGAGCGCTAAAATTTGCAATTTGATAATACTAAGTGCAATATGCATGTTATGTATTAGTCCTTAGTTAGACAACGATGCGTAAACCACGAAAAATAAGATAGCGCGAATAGGCAGTAGGTTGGATCTAGGTTCGTAATCTGTGCAAACACATTAACACTGGCGTAAAGATAAGCCTCATTTGAATTTGTTTTGACAGATGCCAATTAAGTGAAAAACATCTGCGAAATCTTTGATATTTTAGTCAAGAACATCTTTCTTCTGTAAGGCTACCTTTTGTTTTTGATGTCGGCATTCAATTGTACCTATGGTCTTTCAAACATAAAGAAACGCTTAATAAAACTCACAAAGATAAATTATTATCTTGCATTCTCATTAAATAAAGCACAGTGGGGATACCGAAAATTTATAAGCCATATGAGAACATGCACGCGTTTTCACAACAATTTTATTGTGCAAAATCAGCAAACTTTTTTCGTGGTCTAAGAATAATTAACACCCTGCAGCTTCTAATTTCTCTTTTGCATTTATGAAACTAAAATATAAATTTGCTTCGTCCAAAAATTCAAAATTTATACAGTTGAAGAATATGAAGCCAAATAGTTACACCGAGCAAATTTTTATAAACTGTAATGTAGAACAGTGAATATTCAGCCGGCTACAGCAGTTTGATTCACGAAGAGAAGAGTTATAAGTTTCAGAAACTGCACACAGATGTCAAGACTTAAAGAGATGGAAGTATCATAAACCATATTCAGATCAGCGTTTTGGCATCAAAATGAGAGCTAGAACATAAGCGGAGAAGAGTTCTGACAATGGGTTTGTATCTAGACATTTCAGTTCATGCCTTATTTCAGTAGCAGTGGTGCAGGCAGACAGTTCAGCAGGTTTTGTTGCAGCTATGCAAGGAGTCATGATTTCTCTTTGTCAAGCACTTCTTAGTGTCAAACGAGCCGATGCAGTCAAATTAAGTCAGTCGCAAGCAAAACCTTGTTGTTTATATTTGAGATTTATCATGCCATTTACATTCTATTACAAAATTGCTAGTTCAAAATCATTTTTCCTTTACATTTAAAACTATTTTTGCTAAGATTTTCAAAAAAACAATAAATATAGGCTACTTGGTAAAAATACATAGAAAAGATTATACTTTTCCAATTTCGCTTAGCGAAAGAATGAACCTAGTCACAATTGCCATTGTACTTGATGCTTTCAAGATCAAAGGGTACCAACCCATTGAAAATTCGAACCCATTTTCACAGTTGATGAAACAATTTTATGCGTTTGAATTAATTTCATTTCTAAGGCTTTGCGGAAATTTATTGGCACTCCTAATGCATATATGCGGATGTCTCTTTGGAAACAGCTAGTGTAGTTAAGAGGATGAACTTAATGTTAACACTTTATTTTATGCATTATTTTGTCCTCATCAATGCATGTTTACGCGGAGATGATAAAAAATTGAGACTAAGCTTTCATACCAAAATGCTTTATGAGGTAACTCTTCATAACATTTATGTTTTTATCAAGGCTTCTTTCCGAATTCAAGCGGCAATTGAACATATTTTGAGGATGTGGCAGCATTTTTGTCGTTCAGGCGTTTGAATCAATTCGCGTGTCAGATTTCAGTGGATATTTATACGAATTAAGAGGACGATAGCAATGGTGGCATTAGCTCAACATGTAGATATCCATTTATTCTTGTTAAAAATGGAGCGGGATTCCGTATTTTTATTGACTGTGAGATTCTCGTTCTAGATGTTTGCTACGATTACGTAGCTGCAACTAAATTTTTAAAGTCGTAAGCTCAAATTTTAGTCAGAATATTAAGACTTTGAACCTGATTAACAGAAGCGCGCAAGCTGTTTTAAAAAAGGGGACTTTTTAACCAAGACTGCTGTGAGTCGATATGGAATTGTAAGGATTAGCTCAAATTCAGAGCAATTTCCCGAAGTCATTGCAAGACTTATTGAACGTGCGTATTATAAACAGCGACTTGTTCTTAATATCTTCTTGTCCCTCAAGTCCTTTCTTTTACTAATTTTGTGTAAATTAGCAAAAATAATAGGTTTATCCGCTCACTTCTTTTATTATGGAAATAAGACTGAAACCGGCTACCGCACTGGCTGCAGAATAGAATTTTACTTAATTGAAGTTTATGAAATTCGAAATTCGTTTGTATTTGAGAGGAGCTGACGTGTCGGTTTTAAGCTATTGAAATAACTTTAAGTGCGCCTTTCAATATTTTTTTGATTGAGACTACTGAAAACAAAAATATTAATAGATAATATTTGTTAAAGCTTATTTTTTAAGAAATTTTAAATTGAATGCATGGTTTTTCAAACCGATCACCTAGCTTGTATCACTTGATTCATTGCACATTTTTTCGGATCTTTCTTTGCTTAAATTAGTTTGTTCCAAGTGCTGTGGATGCCTGGCAAATTTCTGGATTGAAACAGTATTTGCTTCTTTCACCTAATTTAGTCCTCTTAAATATCGCTCCTTTCGGGTAAAAAGGCTTTAATAGATTCGCAGACTGAAAAAATAAATGAACGCATGGTTTTTTTCATGCGTTTCTGGTTTATTGTCCAGATACCAAACTTTAAAAAAATATTCAAAGTTGATTAACTATAATATGAAGGAAAAAAGTGAATCAAGACGAAACAAATGGGTTTACATGTTTAGAATCAGCTTTCTTTCTACCAAGCGCCTTTAAATATCATACGAACAAATGTAGCTAAAGTAAATTAATGACTGGCAAACCATGATGATTGCGCACAATAGCGACTTCTTTGCTTCCCCTTCTGAACCATCGGTTTAATTTTCGCTAAGGGGAGTATAAATACTTTGGCACAAATAGTGATTGCAAATTATGCGTATATGCAGGAATTTGATGCATTTCAGGGGATGAGTTTCGTGCTGGCATTTTTTGTCTGTCATTTTGTCCTCATCATTTCATGCTTATCCAGATATGAATAAAAACCTAAGACAAAATTCGGTACTGAAGATTTTTTTATAGGTAATTCCTTAAAAATACATGTTTTCCTCAAGAACGCTGTCCAAATTCAAACGTAAATCAAACATATTTTGAGGATGCGCACAAGTTCTTGCCGTTGAAGCCTTCAAGTCAATTTTCGTATCTTATCTCAATGGATATGTTACCGTATTACTTGAAATTATAGGTAAAAGGAATAAAATGAGTTTTGATAAGTATTTTATAAAATGAAAATATTTGACCTTATTTCACATTTTTCAAATCCTGATTATTTAGAATTAGCGCAAATTCGTATAAGTAGATGTTCTTCAAAGAATAACTCAAGGTTTATTTTTTGCTGATAATGCAAACAGGAATTGTTGTAGTGGGTAGATTCTTAAGAGCAAAATAATATGCCTTCACGTTGATAAATGGTGTATCTAAAAGCCTTTGCACATTAATGTCACTAATGCATTTTACAGACTATCATACTTAGTTCAACATTCTGAGGAGCAAAAGTCTTATATGAACTAAAGTTGTTAGCCTTTTCGAAATTGCATGAAGAGTATTGACAAAGAGTCAAAATTAACAAGAACTTTCGAAATTATTCGTACGAGTGATTTCGTAATTTATGCCGATCAGTCATTTGAGTATTTGATTAAACATATTCGTGTGTGCTTCCAAATTAAAGCATGTTGCCTCCTGCAGTTCTATTTCAGAATATTATTTATTATCATCAAAGTCAATTATTTTGCAAAAGTCGCGGAGTCTCAAATGTATCGCCAGTCGTAACACTCAATAACGCAAAATTGTGATCAGAACGGAACAAATGCAATCAGTTGCCTTCCATCGAATATCTTTTGATTATTCAGAGTTGGGGATCAAAATGCTAAACCACAATGCTGCAATAAATATTGTTTGAAATCAAGCCTTGCAAACGAGACACTTGCCTGTGTGATTGTTTTAGTTTTGCATGACGTATTCTCAACTCACACAAGATGTCAAGACTTATATCTCTCAAATCTTTTAAGAAATTAAACCGATTGATAGAACCGATATGCGTCAGCCGCAAATAAAGCTTGATTACTCATGTTAGGCCTATGATGCATTTGCTTAACTTCCAAACCAGATTTGCACTTTTGTACATGCCAAAGAGCTTCATGGCTATTTTAACCTTCATCATTTATTGTAACAATATCTTTCAATTTTATTTGTGTTAAGTCAAAGAAAAAGAAATAACAGTGATTTGAAAAAATTGCTTATTCTTTGAATCGCGAAAGCTTCTTTTGCACTTAACTAGTTTATATTTTGGCAGAAAAAATAATTGCTTGTTAAAATTCTGATACTAGCAATAACTATCTGCTCTTCTTGTTACGTTTCGTATAATAATATTCAATCAAGTCTCTGCGCTTTTCGCAGCTATATTTAATACATATTTACTTATTTTCATTAATAGAACATGAAAAATCTAAAACCAAATAAACTGAATTCGCTGAATTAAACAAGATAAATTAAGTAAATGACAGCTTAAAATTTGGTTATTGATGCGGAAAAACCACCAAATTAATTGAAAAACCCGTCATCTGAATTTAACTTGAACTCTTTATTCGAACATTAGTCCTCCATGGGACGCTGATACTTCTGCCGAGATCAATAGGCTGCATGCCTAGCTACTGCTTAAACCGGTGATAGCAGTTTATTCTAATGCGTTACTACCGCCAGAGAAACGAAAGTTTGTCAAAGATGTCCATGTCTTCAGCTTTCATCAAGAGCTCATAAGTATTTTTCGTGCTCGAATACAAATCTATTGTATGTTTGAAAGTCACACAGATATTTTCGAATTTGGGTTGTTATACATAGTTTCCGATCATTTCATAACCCATTGCAATGAAATGGCTGTGAGTCGGAAAAATACATGCATTAATTACCTTTGCTGATAGATACGAATAAGCGCTGTTTTTGCTGCAGGTTCAAAATGAACGGCATCGAATCTCTTATTTTAAATTTTGCGAAATCGCTTTTGCAACAAGATTAATTATTCTATTTAACCTTTGCGCCGCGTAATAGGTATGCATTATGCAATCATCTCTTTTGAATATATTTCAAACATGTTATTAATTGTGAAAAGCATCGGTTCGATTGCCAGATACCACACTACCATGTTCATTTCTCCCAAAGCTCATCAAGCGAAATCCCACTGAACAATCGCACAAATAGATTTTGAAAACTGAGACACCTTCAGCTAACATGCATTCAGTGAACCAATTGGCTGAAAACTTGCCCGTGAGTACTTCAAACAGTTGTTGTCACCTATGGCTGTTAATATTTGTAGCCGATGGACATGTTGAGCTTGCTCTTTAAGCTTATCATTTTACCAATAAATTCAGTTCGACGAATAAAGCTCTCCTTTGATGAAAATCATTCAACACATTTATGAGGTCACTGCCCTGAATTGGGCAAAATTACATTTTGACAGTGAACAATGCTTTTATTTCTTAGTTCAGATTGCCCTTCTAGTCTGCTGACTTTATAAACAAGTTTGCGTGGATACAGCATATATCTCGTTGCCTTTCTTCTATTAATCTAGGTATATAGCCATCTTTCTTGCGGATCGAGTAGCCATGAGTCGGAGCACTGTTGCCATATTTCTTTTACATCTTTAGTTAATTAACTAATCAACTTATCCAATTCCTTGTACATGAGGCTTTCTCAGTTTCTCCGTATTCAACGTCCTTCTCATGTTTGAAGAGCAGCAGGCTATTTTTAATCATTTTCAAATTCTTCCCTAGGTTCAAATTCTTTGCCTTTATAGGACTTGGTAAATTGCGCATCGACAGCTCCTTTTGCAGTTTCTCTACAATTTTGGCTCTTCACAAGTACAATAAAATAATTATGCTTCTAGCCGTGTTCTGGATTGTTTAAAGTTGGCTGTTATTTTTACTCTCAAGATAATAGTTGATAATCCATAAGTAACTGCAGGATCGACAAAATACCCACCAGAGCCGCTTTTCGGGTATTGTTTAGACTTAGAGAACGAGGAGTAATTGTGCTCTTGTTAATTGTATTTTTGCCCTGAATTGGTTTGTTTTTATTGCTGCTTCGAGGGACGTTTGATCTTCACTAGCACTAATTTGAACCCAGAGGATTTTATCCGCCACAAAATTCATTCCGTATTTATGCATTGTTATCGCCAGATGAGAGCTGCAACCTTACTTGGCGCAATAAGACATAAACCACCCGTATATTATTGGTAATTTAGCTGCCAAATTTCGCCCGAGTAATTAACTGCCTGAACCGTACGGTCACTGCGTGAGGAGAAAAGTTCATCCAAGATGAGTTAGATGGTTAGGTTTGAAAAAAGTGATCTTTCTTTTGAGCTTTGTCCTGCATCACGTTCCATCACAAGGTAGTCCTTTGTTCCCCTAGATTTCCATATCGGTAAGCTCATCAAGGTATTTACCGAGTGGAACATTTGCCAAGAGCAGCCCAGATTGATCAGTCTGTTGATTATTGCAGCTATAGGCAGTGAGTCGAAGGCCTTTATCGAGTCAAAAAACATGCACTATTTTCTGCCTCTGGTTTGCAGCTTTCTGTATAATGGTTTTTACTCCAAGTATAGCCTGTTCGGTGGGTCTTCATATGCGAAATCCAGCTTAGGTTCTTGAGTGTAAATTGACAAGGTGGTGCTTCAAACAAGGCACAGAATAGATGCATATAACTTGGTTAATGTATCTAGAGAAAAGACTGATCTATAGCTTGCGAAATCTGCCTGCGAACCTTTACGCATGTAGAAAATTACAAGTACAGCGTCACTTCAAGCGCGAGGTGTAAGAATGATCTCATTGTAAAATTCATTGACACCATTTAGAAGGTATGCATTTAGATACTGAGCGTTCCAGTCAAGTAAGTCAAATCTGATTCCATTTCAGCAGGGACTTTAGTGCAGTTTTAATTCACTTTTAGTTACCTCTGTCTACTCCATTGAAATGAAAAAAAACCTTGAGAGTAGGTAATAATTTTTTTGATTTTATCGGTGGTGGTGGACAGGTGCATCACATCCGCAAAGCAAGATCTGATGAATAGTGATGAGAGCCCAGTGGATGAATACGAGTAGTGCGCAAAATATGTCCAAATTTTTCCGTTTTTCAGTCTCGGCCAAATCGCTTCTAAAATTCTTGTGAATGACATCAAGGACTGTGTTATTACACCCTCCTCGTCATTCAAAGCAGGCGTTCTCTGTGAAAAGTACATGCATGCCATTAGATTTGACGTCAGTGGTATTCACCGAGGTGGTGACCGAGGTATTCCCAAGACCAAGCAGAGCCATACTGACCTTTACTACAGCTGCACTCTAACCAATGTACGAATATTAGATGCACACTCTTGAAGATGATCTATGGGTTACCTCTAGCATTTTTAACAAGAAATGTCGTATTATTTTTGGTGAACAAATATTTATGTCGAAAGGATTTAATTTCCATAATTTACTCTATTCTCAGGCTTCACTTATTAGCTGTGGACATACAACTGTTTCTTCAACCCCTAAAATGTGCATCCAAGTGGCTCACTAGATCCGTTATGCAAGTTGGGTATTCTGGTAATTAGCAATCAAAAACATAAAGGGAAAGCAGAAGCTGTTCTAAATATTTTCAACCTTATTGACACATTTTAGTGGCTGAAAAAAACATGCGAAATGGGCTGAACTGGCAATAAAGTTAGCGGTCGTTCGTGATTGAATCAAGAATACCATGTTTGACTGACATTTTGCGAAAAAAACATTTCATTCATACGAGTAGTAATGCGTGAATCAATGTGAATTTGGAGTCGAATTTGAACCAATTTGCCTATGAATGCGGCCTTCATCACATCAAATATCGACGGAGCTAGTAGCATTCATGACGCTTCATATCAACCATAGACTTCATTCCCTAACCTGGATGCATAACAGCACCTTTACGGTTCTAATCTTCTCTAGTTTCGCTTATCGCCTAAAATGACTCTTGGACTGATTTGTCAAAAATATTCTGAAGTCTGCTATAAATATCTATTGATGATTGTGCGGGCATCTGCAAACGGTCAAGAATATTTGTTTTATTATGGGATGAAGCTCTCATAGCCTGCTTGACAAAATGGTTGCTAACTATATAGTGACTAAATCTGTCTCATTACTGGTAATGGAATCAATAGCAGTACAAAGCGATAGCTGTAAGACTGACTGTTCCAATTGGTGAGGAAGTGATACGAATATTCTTTCAAATTCTTTAAACTGCGATGGTCTTACGCTGCCATGCGGATTCCCCCTTTCAAGCATATTCCTTTGTGAGAGGTTGATTTGGCAAAATACACTGTATTTCATAGGCTGTAATGCAGTGTACAATTATATGCTCAAAAGCAGAATTCAAGAATATTTTTTTAGCTCAGAGTCCATTTGCAATGGCGACTCAAGACTTGTTGGAGCGTTTTTTGCTCTTGTGTCTTATTGTTTTTGACACCTTGATAACACTTGATGAGACGGATTTGCTAAAGGGTCGACACTCACTGCACGCAACCGTGTCACCGATCTGGACTTCAGCGAAGCATGATGATAAGTGGACAGACATGTTCTTGTGCCCCCTTTGAAGCGATTGTGTTTCTTCACATACTTCATGTAATCATGGTTTAGAGCATTTTCAGGTCAAGCAATGCCTTGAATAGGACTTGACTACGAAGAGTAGAATTGATTGCAAAGGGTACCGGAAGTGGCCTTCCCCTACATCAAATCTCTTATAAGTGAAGTCTGATTGAGATCTCATATTTCTGATTGCTATCTTCAATCCTCAGCTGGCTAGAATCAAGTGCTATGTTAATTCAGGCGGGCTCCCTAATGAACTCCAGTTAAACTTATTCTACATGATTGTGGACGGAGTTCATGAAAAAAGCATAGCTTGTCAGTATTCGAACTGTATGATTCGTTCGTCTAATTGCATGAGAAACGGTATCATAATTAACGTCAAAAGTTCAAATCCCACAGTTTTACAAACCTTCTCTTGCGAATCCAACCTTGTGAGTGATTCCTACATTTAAGTGATTGTAATGGTCTAATAATTCCAATAGGTGACCGACTAAGTGCTGAACTCAGAATCGTAAAAGGAAATAAATAGAATTTTCAGCTGAGCAAGCGACATCATTTAAAGTACTGATGCTCAACTCTTACAATGTTCTCGTAAAAGTTCATTCACATCTCGATAGAAGCTAGAATATGCCTTCTTCTTCAAGCATTAAATGACAGAAAGGTCACAGCAAATTTCACTTATGAATTTCCTTAGTTGTTTTGAAGGCAAACCATATTTTGCAATCGAGGTAATAGGCCAAAATGGGCCGAATAGTACAAATAAATATTATTTCACATATATTCTATAAGCAACAATAGATTATGTGCCCATATTTGGCTTTAAGGTAACGTTATCTGACACCTCACAGTTTGCATGTTTTATGGCCTACTGCTCATCGTCAAAATAACCAGATGAAATAAGTGCAATATTTAACCTACTTGACCATGTGATCACCAAATAGTCTTAATGGCTTCAAAAGATCCGCGTAGCATTAAAATAGCCAAATAGGGCCTGCTATCACGTGAAATGAAATATTTATTGTCCAACGGACACAAGAAGAAGGACGACGTCAATTGAAGAAATTCCGAAGCAGCTTAAACCGATCAAACTTACAACCATCAATCTGTAGCAACAAATCATTCATTTTATTTGATATCATCCCTTTATTAATAGAATTTTTCAGTACTGACGATTCTCAGTTTCATAAAGGAAAGCAAGAAAGGTTTAATCAAACCCTCACTGATTTGATCAATTAGTTGGAATAAAAGTCTTTCCATGGGTGAGACCACATGCCTGTCCAATCCCATAACAAGTAGCTAATATTGGAAAGAATGATAATTTTTAATATTCACATCAGATCTACGGACAGATTTATTATGGAAATGAAACTAACAACATTTGTTTGAATTCCTTGGGTTCTTTATGAGCTTCCTTTGATTCGGTTCGAGCGTATGCTATGGCAGAACAGGTTGTTCATTGAATAATTTAAATTAATTCGTTTAGGTTGAAAGAGCCTTCCAAAAGCAGAAATTCATGGGCAAGAAGGGGACGCGTTAGTATAAGTCCATCGGATTTGGTTACAAGACACCGTTGGAGGCCATTCGTGGTACTTATATTGATAATAAATGTCCCTTCACAAGTGAAATCACTATTCGTAGCCGCTTCCTTACTGGCGTTGTGCGCAAAATGAAGATGAATCGTGCCATTGTGATACGTCGTGATTACATAAAATATGTGAAGAAATACAAGCGCTTTGAAAAGCGGCACAAAAACCTGCCTGCTCACTTGTCACCATGCTTTTCTGATGTCCAGATTGGGGACACGGTCACGTGCGGTGAGTGTCAACCCCTTAGCAAAACCGTCTCCTTTAATGTCATTAAGGTGTCAAAGACAAAGAAGGTGATGTCAAAAAAGGGCTTTGTCAAGTTATGAGTCACCACTTAAATATAACTTTGAGTTTTCAGGTATTCAGGGGTTCTGTTTTTTGAGCGTATGACTTTTTTAAAGCCGTGATGCCAAGTTGAATGTAGACATAAGTTTAGTTTGCTGAAGACTTCTCACGGTAAAGCATAACTTTTGAAGGTAATCAGATGAAAGAAATGATGGCTAACCATATGTAAGGTTATCTTAGACTACTTAAAATCATTCGAATGAACATCGACTGCCCTATTTCCGGATATCTACTGAAGTAAAGGTGATAAAATAATTTATGGAGGCATGGAGTGATGAGTTGTTCTTACAATGGCAGTGCTAGACGAGAACGCTAGAACAGAGGGTGGCTCAATACACTTGGCAAGTCCATTGAGAGATACCCAGATGCGATTTTGAGTAAGAAATTTGCATCAAAGAGGGCAATTCCATGGGCAATATTATACAACTTCTAGATGCTTCTCTAGTGCTAATATTTCCAACGAAACACCGCATTTTACGATGCACGACAACGGTGGCTCAAGTGACTGATCGAATCATACATGGAGTCTGCAGTTCTGCCTTTTAAAATTATAGTTCTACTTTGACATTTACATAACCATAACCTAAAGCAATGTGTCATGTAAATAAGATTTGTGATGTTTTTACGAGTTTAAACTTGCATGTGAAATGTGACTTGACTTAAGGTTACTATTTACCTTGTCTTTAGAGTGTAAAACGTATAAGGCTAATTTGTTTGGAATAGATGAGAGCATTGATGCGGACACTGACATTGCAATCTGCCAACTTCTTACGTCTTACTCGATCTCGGTGCCAGAACTTGAATTTCTAAATATAGGCTGTCAGCATCGATTACTTGTTAACAAAAGTTTTTGAATTGAAGTTCTAAAGAGTAAATTGCAGATGCAAGCGTTTTTCTTTCAGTGAATTCTTCAGTTTGTTTTGGTTAGCTTTATTTCAAAGGCAACTACTACATTTACGCCACTAGCGTACAGATTTAGAGGAAGTTACATTGTCGAGCGGTCGCCTTTCCAACTACGTTAATTTCGTTTAGCATCTTGTTTGCCTACCGCTCTTCAGCAAATTGCTGTATCACTCGCAGCACTAGTTCAACTTCCACAAAAGCCCTCCTCCTTTTTGGGCCTTTGTCTTGGAAATAAATTGGGCTAGCCTCTTTATATTAGTCTTGAGAAGGGTTAGAGCTTCTGAATCACTGTAATGACTGGTAGGCGGGAGGCCTTGGTTAAATACATTCCTGCCCGGATATCTCGCTAATGAAGAGTACGAACTCAATTGGGGGCATGACCTTGTTACTATTATATAGCGGGAAGGTGAGTCTGTGCTCAATCGTCGTACACTTGTTAAGGTTCACGCAGTTGGTTTGTCTTTATTGTTCCCACTTGATGAACTGTAGTTTAATTCTATGCAGATATTTCGAAGTGATCAGAAGCGGTGGTAACCTACCAAAATGGGTAATATTGTACACTTATTTCATTTGGTTATTTTGACGATGATAAATGGACTTTAAAATCTGGAGACTGTGAGCTGGTGCTCTATCGTTAGTGCTCATTCATATTTTGACTCTGCAACATGAGCAAGTTTTTATGTTTTCAAATTTTAATGAATAATTTTTTTTGGTAGCACTGGGTCATCGGATCTTGTTCAGTGGTAGATTTAGATGTCTACGAGAATATACAACCAGATATCTTAATTTCCCACATTATGCTTGAATAGGTCCGATTCCATATTTCATCACGTTGCGATTATACATTCTACGCTGCACTAGGCATGACCACTTATGTGTGGTCAACTTGTGACCACATCTTTGATTTCAGATCGGATCCATCATAAGTGAACGCATTAATATTGAGATAATTTAGGGAACATCACGCCATTTTGCCATTTCCATGACATTTATTATTCAGTGAGCGTAATGATCCGAAACAGCAGTCATCTGTTCCAAGTCAAATAAAAACCAGTCCCATGGGATTTTGCCTGAATTTATTTTTGGGAACTGATTCGTTTTAATTTAAATGCACGGCAGACAACCTTTAGGCGGCATTGCAAGACTGGGTTGAGAGCCCACAGGATTGCAATCACTTCTGGTATTTACAATTGCAACACTTCTATTCCAAATAACAAATATGCTCTGCATCACAGTTCCTCCATTTCTGATTGTCGAATTTTGCAAGTGTACTTAATTGTTTCTATTAAAAAAATTTACGCCAGAAAGCATCTAGAATTAGGTAAGCAACTGTACTGTGAATGGGGGTGGCTTCCAGTTGTAATCAAATCAAGCACGATTTTTGGTTGGCAAATAATAAAAGGTTTCTTGCAAAATTATTTCTCATATCTGATGAACAAAGTATTTTGTATATTAAATTGAAGCTTGACTATTCAAAGAAAAGTTAGGTAGCTTTAAGTTGGACTGAGGGTATCGCATTGGCAAATTGGTATTTCCGAAGTACTATAAATAAACTGTGATTGGTTAACCTTATTGAATTTCAGTTAAGTGCTTTTTTTAACATCAAAAAGGATATCCTAAAAGAATTAGTCTTTTATTTACTCCATACCCATTAAGGCAAGTCTGAATGACTTTCAAAGGGTTATACAAAAGTGCAAATAGCTTTTACAACAAGTATCGCACAACAGCGACATCTTCGGTTCTCTGGTCACTTCTCTGGCCTGGATTCGTCGTAGAGGCAGCAGTTCAACTTCGTAGTGACCTAGTTCGTCCTCGACACTGTTAAGGGCGGACGATCTGTATGCATCTTCCAGGGATTTTTTAAACTGTCCAGTAGATATTTTATTTATTACCATTTGCACGCGCTTTCTACAGTCCAGTTTGAGACCATGAAGCTTAATTACTTGCTTGCTTGCTTGCATTTTCGTGCTTCTGCTGGCACAACCTGATTTTAAACGTTTGGTGCGTGATTGGTCCTATCCGGCCGCCCCTCTTAGTAACCCCAGAGTTGCCCCTGGGGTTATCTATGGTCATTAAGAGGAAATTAAGATTAGGTTCGACCACCTACCTACTGGCTACAAACAGCTTGTGGTTTGAACTCACAAAGGGCTTAAATCACTTAGATTCCTAAATGAATCCACTTGTGTTAATATAGTCAATTGTGTTCACGTTTTTGAAGGGCCACTTGAACTTTTCGTGGAATATCATTGCACTTAATTTCATACGAGTTGTTGTCACAGTATCTCAGCACGGAGTCGTTAGAGTGCAAATCATTTCCCTCAAGCACTTGAAAGCCGTCCACTTTCAAGTAAAACTAAAGGTGCTGACGGAGTTTCCATAGGTTGTGTTTGAGCGAATTCTGCCAACGCAAACAGTAGTTATAAAATTGAGTCAATAAACTTGGCCATCTGAATGAAACGTTGTGTATCAATGATGTCGAGCTAATAAATTAAATTTAAGTGCTTTACAGATGATTCTCATCTATGTTACAGCAAGTAGCTAGCAAAACGTCTCCCTATTATGTAAATTTAATGATTGCTTTTCAACAAATCAAAACCAACCGACATCATCTGCGACGTATTTGCCTTACCTCATACTTATGTCATTCTTAAGCTGTAATGCAAAGCTTTTTTTGTGCGCCTTCTATACTTTGAGTGACTACTTTCAATGCTTAGTATTCCAATAATCTTAGACTGATCGCTTGATTACTAATAATTTTTGTTGTCACCACATTAATATTAGAAAATACGGTAGATTTACACAAAAATGCATGTGTCCAATCAGTCATTGCATGCTATATCTGTTAGTATGTTATCAGATGCTAGCGCTAATGTCTACAAGTGTCGATAACGCAGTCATCAATGTTGCACAATTATCTGGCAATATATGCACAAGGTAAACAAGTAGACGCAACCGTACCACTGAACTTGTGATTGAGTCAAACTCAGTGCTTTTGCTGCACAAAGCACTTGTATTTAAGTCTCTTCAGTTACTCAGTAGCAGACTATGAAAATAAATGTCTGCCGGTCTGAGAGATCGGCTGTCTGAAAGTTTGTCTGCATGTTAGATAAATGGTGCTTTATTGCACTAAAAGTTCAAAACTGAGCCTTTGAAGAGTAAAATCTGTTCGTTTTAAGACATAATGATAGCTTGTGTAACTTTCAGAAATGAGTAAAATGATAAGCAAGTGAGTTTTGCTTTATCAAACTCCGTGGATACTACAGCAAGCCTGCCGCAGAAAAAAATCAGCTAAATGAATGCACTGCAGCAAATAAGGAAATAAACTGAACCCTTTAGAAGTGGGTTGAAATTCGCAACACTTAGGCATTGTTGGCGACATCAAGGTGAATCGGTTTGTGCTGATTTATCAAAATAACAACAAAATTCCACTCCACAACCATACACACGCAGTTCTTGCCATCTGATGCTTCAACTAATTACGGATGCGAAAGAAATATGGCGAGAGCATTCAGATTCATGCCTACTAGATCCGAAGACTGGTAGGAGAAAGGCAACGTTATATTTTCTGTTCCAACTGACTGCTTTGAAAGATGTAAGACTCAAGGGTGGTTAGAAAAACATATAAGGAACTGTCACTCTTCGGTCGAAATCACAGAAAGGGAGGAACTAACAGAGGAGAGGAAAGAATCAAACTGAAGTAGAAAAAACAGAAAAGCTGAATACGAATGAGAAAAATGTTAAGGTCAGGAAAACATTTCAAAATGAATACGACCGAATCGCGGTTCCTGTCAACTATGATTCCTGACAGCTTTATGTCTTATTATGGTCAACTTCTGACAAGCTTCATGTCTTGTTTTTGTTTTTGCAATATGAATTCAGCTTTTGAGGTTAATAATGGTTTCATGTTGCTAAGTTGAATAAATAATGTATGCTTACAATGATATGGGCATAAGTGAATATGTCTTCCATTGTCGAACCCAACTTAAGATCGATCAGATCAATATTCTTGTAAATAAATAAACTGAATAATCTTAATAAATTTCCCATCATATTTTTTGACTGACTTATGTCAATCAATAAAAATAAGGTCAATACTTAATCACTGTGCTTAAGTCAATATGAGGTATTCATATCACTTTTGCCATTCTGCTTAGGTGCTAATGCTAGTAGCCATTTTTTGGGAATTTTTTCAATGAAATCGCTTTATTAGCTGGCACAGGGTGGCAGCAAATATGAAGAAAATGTTTACTGAACGCCTTCAAATTTTGTATACTTTTCCAAATCGTCATGTCTAATCAATTTTGTACCTGCTTAAACAAGCTAGCTTAAAAAAGGCACAATATCAAAAAACAGTCACTTAAAAGGAACAGTCGGTCCATAACTTTAGAAGGAATCCTGTCTATTAAAAGGAAGCTAGGATTAAAGAAGACACTTTGGCTCCTTTTACAAGGAAGTTAGTCACAATCTTAAAGGAGAACTACCGCTTCACGATTATAAAAAAATAAATTAATAAAGTTTTAAGTAGGTTATAGAGATAGAAGACATCTAAATGCAATATTGAAATGCTGCTAATCTCTGTTTTCTCTGCTTACGAATTTCCCTCTATAAAAAGGACAAGTTAATAATGTTTCTTCCCACAGATCAACTTATTCAGCATTACTAATTCCACAGCTTTTCCCAAATCTATTCCATTCTGAATTCATTTACAAATTATATAATCTTAAACCTGCATTTTGTAAGCTACAAATAGGGGAATATGAGTTTCTCACCTCAAAAGTAGTTTGTGAAACTTGATGTGAGAACATTGGCTTGAAAATTGAAACCATCTCGGCTTGATATCATAAATTGAATAGAAATCAACGAGAATTTTACCTAATTTATGTTGGATCTGATTACTTCTCTTCATTTATCTTCATTTGCTATGCATACCAAAAAATGCGGTCTTAACTAAATTGGTTTAATACACAGTTTTGATTAGATGATGCTCGTTGATCACCAGTAACCTCAAGGGCAACTCTGGAGACTGATGACGCGGACGGTCGGATGAGACTATTCTCCTACCAGACGTATTGATTAGACTATGCAACAGAAGTATAACTTCGTGCAGCCTGGTAAACGGGGCACGACTTAAATACCTGGATTCATGGCTTAACCTCGACTGCGGAGAGTGCGTGTAAGTAGCAGTGAATGGGATCTTCGCCAAAAAGTTGGCAAAACTTCTGATGGAGGTATGAAGACTGTCTGCCTTAACAGTGTCGAGGACAGACGAGTCCCCACTATGAATGTGAAATATTGCCTGTATGATGGAACCATACCAGGGAAGAGACCAGAACCGAAGACGTCGATAGCCGCTTTTCCTCTCTTCTGTGTTAACTGTTGCGTGCTACTTGTAGCAAAAGCTAGTTGTACTTCTGTTGTATCATTCAATAGGTTTTTGGAATTCGCCCTAATGGGTTGGGTAAAAATAAGAAATTTGATGCCTTTAAGGGCAAAATACGGCTGTTCAGTGCACAATAGTTGACAACAAGAAGAGCAAAGGCCCTTTCGTCAACAGACGGATGTTATAAAAGACGTAATATGTAGGTACGAAACAGTGCGATGATGAGTATAGGTGATGAAAGGCAAAGGTGCAATAAAGACTCAAACATCACACATGGCTCTGCTTATTTAGGTTGAATTTTACCATGACACAAACATAACCACTTCCATGGAGTAAAGTAATCTGCTTACAAACTTTGCCTTTAAAAGAGCTGTTTTTTGGCACAGCTCTAAGGAATAGTTAGATGATCTGAAGAAAGTGATTTGAAGTTTTACCTTGCAAATTGTGAGGGTAAATTAGTCTGAATTCGCCTCAACACACCATCATGAGTAAGTTTGCTAACCAATTTTTAATTAACTTGATTTTTTTGAATTCCAGTTGCCTTCTTTGGGGTAGATTGAAATAACCCTGCGAAGTTGATGTAAATATTTGTCAACGCTTTTCTTACATCGAAGATTTCCAAAAAAGGTCACGTTTCGCTACTTATTCAAGATTTCTTTTGCTGAAAAAGCATCAGAAGCACCAGCTTCATCATCTTTGCTAGTGTAGGTTTCATTCCCATCAAATGAACTTGAGCGCGCTGATCTATTGAAACTTCCCATTGCATTGCATCTCTTTGATTTCTCTTTGTACTCCAACTACAAGTTTATATTACTTTCAAAGATGTATCGGCAGTTTTCAACTCTTTCTCTTAGGAAAACCAATTTGTTAGTGTTTAAAACAACACCATCATTATTGCTTGTTTTCAGTTTGAATAAAATATTTCAGAGTATAATTTTTGGAGGAGAGTTTTAATGCATGAAAGAGAATAGTTTCAAAAATTCATTCCTCTATTGTTAAAACTCGTCGTTAAAATGAATAATTATTAGCTCCAACAGCATATTTTATTCAAATCCAAATGTTGGAGAAGCGGTTTTAAGGTAGCAAGATTGGGTGTAAACTGCGAAGACTGCTAAACTAGGGTCTGTTTACCCATAGAAATAGAAGGTATACACTGACACATCTACCAGTCATTTCCATACCTAATAAACTCACGTAATAACCAATAAACAAATCATTCAATAATTAAAAATGTTCACATATAATTAATTTAATCTTTTGCTTCTGTTTTTTTTCTAAAAATCAAAATCTATTTAGGACAAACATTTCATAGACTTGACTTAATGAGTGAATTTGAGGTATAATAAGCGGATCTGATATTTGCTTACTAATTCAAGTAAAACAAGGGTGTAGATTTTGTGAACAACCCAAAGCTATGTGCAACCCATTGCTGCTAAATCTCTTTGGATGCTCTTTAAATTTGAAACTAGTTAACATTTAATATTTCCCAGTGATAGAAAATATTTTGAAAATTGCAACCTTCCAAAGTAGAGCAAATGTGGACCACAATATTAGATTTTATTTATTTATTTATTTACTCCCCATCTATTAGGGCAAGTTCCAAGACCTATTGGGAGGACAACAGAAGTAAAAATAGATTCTACAACAAGCAGCACACAACAGTTAACACAGAAGACAGTTAAAGCCTTTATCATCGCTGGTATGGTTTCATCGTACAGGTAGCAGTTCCACTTCGTAGTTGCACCATGTCAATCCTCGACACCGTTGAGGGCAGACAATCTTCATACTTTTTTCACAAGTCTTTTCAACTTTCTGGTGGAGATTTTTCCCTTACTGCTACATACACGTGCATTGCACAGTCCAGTTTGAGACCATGAATTCGGTTATTACCATCAGGCCTCGTTTACCAAGCTATGATTTTCGACATTAAAAGATTGTATTTTGCCATTTGTAAAATGTTTTGAAAGTAATGAAAACTCAAATAAACGTTGTCTATTATGATAGTGATGATTACACGCCTTCGCATCAGCTTCAAATTTATATTATTTAGAACAACATTCTCAATTAATCTTTTAATTTGTAACTAGGCTAGTCCTTTCTTTTGTAGCTGTTTAGTAGATCGTAATTATTTCAATTTTTTGAAATAATCCTCTTTGTCTAATTAAAACTTTTCAGCATCCAAACTGCAGCAGTTTCTGAGCTTTCATTTTAAAACTTTACAAGTGAGTGATGGCAAAGGACTACAGTGAAATTTAAGATTAGATTTACCGTTGCAGACATTTCATAACCGCATGGCAATATTGCATTGAATTTATTATTGCGTTGACGCAGCTATTCGAATACATTGCCACATTAGAGGCTTATTTCCGATTATTTAAAATTTCCCTTCAAAGGGAAGGCGCAAACTCTCATTGATACTACTAATGTGAAATTCTGAAGACACACCACTGCGATTGAATGAAAGCAGATTAATGGGGTAAATGTTCAACATTTCAGTAAATAGTTACCAAATAATGGATATTCATTGCATCGCCCATAATGTTAAAACGCAAATATTAAACTTGAATTAAAAAAACATGCAGTTTTCTCAAAAAGAATTAAATTGCTGAAAAGAAAGTGAATGGTGCGTTTTCGACTCTCGTCGTAAGAAAACTGGACTTTATATTCAGTATTCTTGGTTCGTTTTCTGGTTAAATTCTTAATGTTACTTAAGGAAACAATGCTCGATGCTATTCTAAGCCCTGAGCTCTAGCAGCAAAACTTAAGAATGTATCTTGACACTTTGTAGACATCATTCGCAATTTCTTGTGTTTTCAGCAACGAATCATTATTGAACAAGGAAAAATCAACTTGCATAGTAAAGTTTTGAAAGATTATCGGAGACCCAAGAATTTAAGAAAATTAATGAGGCGAACTCCTAACACCAAAGGCTAACCCATTGCTAGGAGGCCACTGCATCCCACTTTGCCCTTTTAATTATTCAGATACGTGTCTGTTATCTTTGGTAGCTGCATTGAAGCGCAACCAGAAAGGAAAACTTATACCACAAGTTTAATGCAAGATTAAAGTAATTCTGCACAAATTAGTTGCAGTTAACAATAAAATAAGTGCTCAAAGTGCTCATAAAATTGCTTTCCACAGCACAGAACATTAAATAGATAAGAGCTCCTTTGGGATCTCAAAACTCTGGTCTAAGATGAACAGATGATGTAAGTTGCCAGTGATGCTGTCTAAATTGTCGGCTTAAGAACATGCCAAATTTTGCTTGACGGATTCTATCCATCTAAATTTGTTTTTAGAATAAATAATGAAGGTGGCGATAATTCTAGCCCTTTTGCCAATCAGTCACTAAAAAACAAGCCAAAGAAACAGGAATTTTGACGATTGAAAGAGAATGACAATAATCTAATGAAAAAATTACCTGTTATAAGAGAAGCGAGGGCAGTGAACCGAAAGCAAACAATTTTTGAAAACCAAACGCCTTAAGGAATTTCCTTTCAATCGAAATAAACAAGATTCATTCATTTAAATGGGATAATCATAGAACACAAGTAATGTTGTGCCTTATACTGATACTTTCTAAGATATCTATCAGTCTACTTACCCTGAAAGAACTGTTTGAACTGTAGCGAACGAGTAAAAAATAAAATTAAATGCTGTAATTGTTTAAAAGCTACGCAACATCTCGGTTCACTCCAAAATTTTCAGTTTCCTGCATTTAATTTTGAGAAAACACTATTGACACAAACTCTGCATCAAAAGCAAGCTCGTCTGATCAGTCTCGGTGGCTATAATGGCTTTAATACTAAAAGTCAAAGTCACGGAAGTTGCCCTAACGAACTACGTTTATTTGAAAGTTGATCAAGTACATTCTGAGGCCGAATCAGACCTACTAAATTGATGCACTGACGGAAAGTCACCAACTCGAGTGAACACATCACAGGTAAATAAATAAATAAATGGTTTCAGCGAAAACAAGGGGTAGGCTGGTGGATAACGTGTTGCTGTTTAAGCATCGCGCACTAATGTCAGCAAATATTTAAGTATGATTGAAGGAAAAAGGAAGCAATACGTGGCTTCCACTTTATTTCCTACAGACAACAACTTTACTGAATCGCATACAATTTTTAACTGTCCGAGATCTCTAACGAACGTACAAATCCAAAGGGAAAATTGAGAAATCCACAAACGTACGTATCATAGAATGCCATAATTACAGGGATATCAAATTTTGCAGTGTTCCTATCGGTTATGAGCGTTAACTTCTGCTGAATCCGCGATCGGTTGTTCTCATTGGTCTTGGAGAAATATGAAAACGGTGCACAATGTCACAGCCTCCCAAAGAGCTTTGAGGGGCTGAGTTAAATATGAAAATGAAAAACAACAATCGCAGGAACGTTATTTCCTTTTGAAGGTGTTAAGACGATGATCTATCATTGTGAGGAAGCGGTAATAGCCTGTGTTGCAGACAAAAATGAAGTAGATAAATTCGCGTTGGGATTCACAGTCATGGCTCTTACTTTGTTTAGAAAAGTGGTTTTACGGCAACAATTGGCCAGGACCAGATTTCTTTTCACATCGAAAACACGCTTGTTTCGAGAGTAACGACAGAAGCACTCTAAGCATCAACGCACATCACCAGGTTTTCATTTGGCAGTTTCAGCAACGATCGGCAAACTTTATGAATGAGAGCCGATCGACCACATTGTGAAGGCAACTCGGGTTCATTCATTGATACAAATTTACAGTTGGTAAAGATATGTCTCAGCATTGGGTATAAATAGCTTCGACGAAAGCGATGAATCGGCTTACTTTTAGTGCGCTGATTTTGTTTCATTTTCATACAGATTTTAGTGATATTCTCTGCACTGCAACATTTGTGCAAAGTATTTTCTATTTTCGTGATTAGCACTTAACTTTCCATACTGTTTGCTCAATGATATTTTTCAATGTTTATGATACAAAGTGCTTAACTGTTATTTTGTCGGCGTTTAAAATTCAAAGTGTGGGACATTTTGTCTTCTCTCCTCGCTTAACACTAAGCTTTACAACGTTAAATAAGCTTATAACTTATATTTGTTGTGCAGTGCAACATTAATTAGTGTATCTAAGTGCATCCTCTAGTAGGGTGTCTGGTTTCAAAACGTTATCCTAGTTAGCAAATTTGCATCTGATCATCACCTTGTAGATCATAATTAAAGAGTTGACATTCCATTTATTTATTAGCAATGATACTTGCTCATCCACCAGTTATAAGCGACAGTCAAATTTATCCATTGCTTTACTCCTGAGTAAATCCGGTGAATAATAAAAAATATCCGATTTCCATTCAACCGATCAGCTTAACACCACAACCGTGGTCTTGTTCCTTGGATAATCAACCTTGCCTGATGAAATATTATCCCATTCATTTGACAGCATTTCAGGAACTCGAATTTTGGTAGATCGTTTATTGTAGATTCATCTAAGGTTTGATCTAGATTATCATAAAATCCTTTTGAAGAAAACTAAAACAGAAGCACATCTTATTCTGATTGAATATTCTTTAAGACTCAAACGATTTGAAATATGAAAAGTCTGCAAGTCTGTTGCCACCCAGGTTGGCAAGAACAAGCAAGCTTGTTTTAGCGTTTCTTGATTCAGTTGCCAAGTTTGGCATGAAAGGCTTCAGTATTTAACTCTCCAAGGCCATGATATTCAGCAAGACTATGTCCATTCACTCATATAAGTCAGTCTTTGTTTTGTCCATTTCTTTCCAACTTGTTAAAGCCATCGATAATTTTAGAAAGTCCCCCACACTTCGCCAGTTTGAGTTTGCTCACAACAGTCAATTATGATTGAGCAGCAAAGTAGGGAATCCATGATTTTCAGCAGTTCTTGTTTACCTTCCCTCAAATACCTCTATTATGTCTAGCGAAATAGTAAGTTTAGCATGTTTAACAAAGAGTCGATGTGAAGTAAAAATTGTAATGGTTGGTTTGACAGAGTCAACTGCATAAGCTTTCATTCGCAAACTTGAACAAGGCTTTCCATTCCATTTGTCTTGCCTTGCTCAACGATGAACTTCCTGCAGCATTATGGAAAACAAGAGTTTAACATCCTCAAAGAAAAATAATCCTTATCGTAATGGTCATTAAATATTCTTTATGAATTCCCCACCCATCAGGACAAGTCCCAAGGGTAAGACAGAAGTACAAATGGCGTTTATAGCAAGTAGCACAACAGTCAACAGAAGACAGTTAAAGCGCTTATCGACTTCTTCGGTTCACTGGTCACTTCTCTTACATGATTTCATCGTACAGGTAGCAGTTCCACTTTGTAGCTACACCTCGTCCGTCTTCAACATTGTTAAGGACATACAATTTTCACACCTTTTCCAGAAATCTTTTGAGCCTTCTGTCAGAAATCCTTTCATTGCTACAAGCGCGTGCTTACTACAGTCCAGTTTGAGACTATGATTCTAGATATTTACGTCGTTTCTCGTTTACTAAACTGTCCAAAATTGTATTTCTGCTGGCATAATCTAATTGTAGACGTCCGGTGGGTGATGAGTTCTGTCCTCTTTAGCCCCCAGAGCTGCTCCTGGGGTTACCGGTGGTCACTACGAGAAGGATGAGAGTGAGTTTGATCACCATCATTAACTATGATCTCTTCTGCACCTATTTCAAATATTTACATTGAAAGTTGAGTTAAGGCACCGAATAGATGTTACACCTCGATTAAATAAATAACTCAACTATAAAATCATGCTACTCAGTCAATTGTACAGTCGATGAGCTAGAACAACTTCGCCTTGGAGTTTTTGAGCTTTTTTTTCGTTGATTATTATCACTTGCATCTGGTTTAATTATAAATTGTCAAACGCGTAGGGTTGCTTACTAACAATCCTTATTTGCTGTCGTGTACAACGTGTAAGATATTTATTTATTTATGACATTCGGTAGAGGCTGAATGACATCTATCTTTGCGAGTTTTCTATAAGGAGTCGGTAATCCCTACCTGAGAACATGCCATGGTGATGTTATTAACAACAATTTCGAATCAGACTTGAAAGAAAGCTAGAAAGCAACGATGCTCAGAATGCACTTAGATGGAACGTTTGCTTTTCGAAGATAATAGATTATCGCTCTATACTTACTTGCCTGCAAACTAAAATAATAAGAGCCATGGAAAGGCAATTTTTTGCGCTCTCGTTCCTCAACCAACAACAACCGAACAGTTCAGAAGCTCTTCACTCCAAGACTTGCACATAGCCAAAATGTTGAACTCGAAGATGTTCAATTTTATATTTGTTCATTGATTCTTTTCGTAGCAGGAGCTTCTGCGCAAATAGGTTTGAATCACTATGCCTGTGCTTTCATGGAGCTTTGCGAAAACTTTCATTAGCACACTCGAGCAGAAAATACTTTGCCATTTCCTGACCTCGTGTAAGGAACAATGGCTGACGGCTTATTCCATAATGGCTCGCTTAATCACTTTATTTCTTTACTAGTTCTTTCTTTGTTGCAGTCGCTTTGCCATGCACACACATGCAACACTTTTAACATTGTCCAGGAATGTAGAAAACGTCCGCCATACCTACTACCTAGTAAGACAAAACAAATGTCTGCGTCTTCGCAGGGATCGGCCACGGTTGCATCATTGCCACCTCAGCAGCAAAATAAATTGTAACATTATCATTTTTGTGATTAATACTTGGCAATAGGGAGCACACATAGTATAAGTAACGATAAAAATAACGTTGCTGGGTCCGAAATTTTAACTTGTTGGTTTATAAATGTGGGGGTTTCTACTCAAATATCCCAACTACTTTCAACACTCTTCGATGGCCATTTTTTGAGGAGTGGGGATTGAATCAGTAACCTTTTCAATGCTTTAATGTTTGCTGATATGCAAGTTTCTTTATCCGCTATGAGATAAACTGTTTGCACTTTCAAGATTGCAACAAGGCATAAACAGCTTATCAATCAATTGTCTGACTAGAGGAGTTTCTTAATATGCCGAATGTAATTGTGCTGTGCTGGTGGTGATTTTATAGCAAAAATTGGCTAGAAGTATTATTTCACGTTCTACATTTGAACTTCCGAGATCCAATTACGGTCTTGCACCACATTTTGACTTCTGTGGTCTCCTCAATTTCACCTCACACACTCTCTGCATTGACAAGCATTGTTCGTTGCATAGCAAAGTTTTCACACCACTCAAGAGAAATGAATTTGTCAGCGAAATCGCCGACGCAAATGAACTGCAAGAAACGAAACATTTCATCTTAGTTTCGGTTTCAATGAACATCCAAAATGAGTACTTCCAAACTCATGTTACTCATCACTGTGAATACTAACGCGACTAAATCTACTTTATCTTTGTCTACAACTTGTTTGCAAGCCGTCATCAACACAGGCTATCGCCGCTTCGTCTAAACGAATTACCTGGTATTTGGATACAACGTTCCTGGAATCGTGGCATGTTTTTTGGTTTCTCAAATTGCACTTTTGATATTTAAAAATTGTATGCGATTCAGTAAAGTTATTGTCTGTAGGAAATAAAGTGAAAGCCACGTATTGTTTCGTTTTTCCTTTAATCATGCTTATGTATTTGCCGATATTATTGCGCGTTGCTTCTACGACAACACGTTAACCACCAGCCGACCCGTTGTTCTCGCTAAAGCTATTTATTTATTTATCTGTGACGCGTTCATTCGAGTTGGTGAGTTTCCGTCAGTGAATCAATTTACTAGGTCTGAGTCGGCCTCAGAATGCATTTGATCAACTTTCAATTAAACGTAATTCATGAAGGAAACTTCCGTGACTTTGTCTGTTAGTATTAAAGCCTTTAGAGCCACCCTTTCTCTTGACTGATCAGATGAGCTTGCTCTTTGATGCATAGCTTGTGTCGACAGTTTATTCTCAAAAGTGAAATGGAGAAAACTGACGTCGTTTTTTCCGAAGTAGGTGCATTCATTACTGTAAAATAATTAAAGAATTTGAATTCAAAAATTTTAAATTCAACCGAGATGTTGCGTAGCTCTTAAACAATAACGACAGCAACAATTCCTAATGCCCCACGTCGTCGAAAGCTGCAAATTGAAAACTTGATCATTGGCATCAGTAGAAGCTGGATATACTTTGGAGCCCTCAAATGATATTACTTAGCAAAAGAAAGCGATATTACTAGAATTAGCATTTCAATAAGAAGTGATATCAGACTTTAATTAAGATTACAAGTCAACCAAGCTGCAGTAAGTTGAAGTTCGAATGTTTATAAAAGCCAGGTACATTCGGTGCACCAATAGAGCTGATTGGTTGGCTATGCTTACACAGCGCATACGAAAGCATCGTTGATACGACATATACTTATATTCATGTAAACGTCGAAGTTCATAGAGAGAAATTAGCTTAAAATCCCTTCAAGAAGGAAAGCAAAACATTTAAAATTGTTTCATTTTTAAGCATTAATATCAACATGAGGTTTAGCTGTAGATACGATGACCTTTATTACTTTCTTGATGTCACTTTACTTCGTTTTGTGCTCTTAAAAAGCGTTGCTGACTTTGAGGAATGCACTGTTATCTGATATGTATGACCAGACGAAGGCAGAAGTCATCTGCAATCATGTTCACCAGAAGTCTTGCAAAGGCTTAGGTCATTTGGAGCATCAGGTCAATGTGAACCTGAACATGGTTATTATAAACCACATGAGCCGAAATAGTGTGGTGTTAACATCACTGGCTTCTCACGCATTGTCAGAAAAAGAGGTACAGAGCAATGAGCACGAAACTTGTTTTTGATAAATGGAGATGACAATTTTTTCCAAACGTTTGAATCATTGACGACCCAGACGCTAGTTGAATGCAAGTCTAAAAAATATGAAATTTCTGTTCATTTGTGTTGTATTAAACTAATGATCAACAAGATGTGGCAGTATCTGTAAATTTATTGGTTGCGACCTGAGTGATCCAGCTGGATTGATCGCACATAAACTGATTGACGTAGAACATCAAATGTTATAAATGTGCAAACTTCTAATTATTATGCTGTAATTTCGAATTATTTATTCATCTCCATACGTTGGGCGAGTCCCAAGGACTTATTCGGCTTACGACAGAAAAACAGCAAACACGCTCGAGGTATTTCCCAATTTATATCGGAACACTGATTCCAGTTGATTCGCGACTGCGTCCCTTAGGCTTTTTCGTGAAGCACTGGGCCAAAAGAATGGATATTTATGACAGTAGTCGTGGACGCCTGTCCACTTATCCTCTTTTGTTGATGCTAATCCAATTCCTCCAATGTGGCTGTTCTCCGCCCATCCTACCCAATCTTCAAGCTCGATTCCCGGTTAGTAATTGCTAATTACTTTTCCATGGGTGGTGTGATAACCCATGTTCCTTCTGCTAGAAAGTGTTCAACTACGATCGTCCCCTAAAAGAACTTGACATGCATCTGCAGCTTCCATAGACAGATATGCGTAGTTCAAACACTTCGACGTTGAGTGAGCTACTTATCGGTTTCATCAGTTACTACGCCCACTTCGATTTTGGGCAATGGGCCATCTCCGTGCGTTGTGGTCATCCTATACCGATTGACGTGGCTATCAAATGTCTTCCTCCTCAGGAGCAGGCTCACACTTCAACTTCTTTTAAGATATTCGTTGAAGGTTAGCTCTCAGTCACGTGATCTAAACAGGTCGGCTTCACAGTCTCTGGCATTTAAAAATAGCCTCAGGTATTGCTCTTAGGGTATGAAGAAAACCAGCAGCTTCTTATTTAGTGACACTGCTCACTCACTAAGGTCAAAATGTTTGAATATATGTTAAGAAACGCTCAGGAATCAAGTATTTTTTTTCGGGCTAAGTAAATGTTTTATAGTGTTTTCATTTCAAAATTCGTCTTTGTGACAACTAATGAATTTTAATTTCTTCAGCTTTGAAAATACTGACATTGAAGTTAACCTCATAATTGAAGCGCTTCATAACTCATTCCCATACATAATTACGATGTTCATCATTATGGACGTCATTGCGTGAAACAATTAACAAGAATCTCAGTGAACTCAGCAGCGTTGATTTTACTAAAATAATTCAAATCACCCAACGTATGCTACTCAGGATGGTTTTCTCCGTTCAAAAGCAGTCTAGAATTCCATTAAACTGACAAAATGCCATAACATAAATAGTTTATATAAGTAATATTTGCAAATTCGAATACGGAGAGAAATCCCCGTCCTTATATTAAAACTTTTGTTCATGATGGCAGAATATGAACAAAACTAACCACTTATTACTTTTACTGTGCTCTTGTCACAAAATCAGCTTAGTTTACCATTTCTGTCATCTGCACTCCTACTGACGCATCAAAAAGCTTGTAAGTACGCTATCAATTCCATTTTGAAAAGCCAATTTTTACTTTGATCTCTCCATAGAAAGCCCTGCTCGCAAACTTGCAATAAATGAAGTTGTATAATAATATAATGGTACGGCTTTCTGAAAAGTTACTTGCACGATACTGATTGTTAAAGCTCATGATTTCATGGGCTACTGGGCGCATTAAAATATACATGTATAGTTGAAAAACAAGTCACTCGCTTTTTTTTGCCATCACGTACAGTGGAGAATTCCAATTTGTCTTGAGGAGAAACAGGTGAATATTTACAAGACACGTTCATTCTCGCACTGTTTCTATCTTGGGACTCAGAACAAAAACACATCAAAACTCTGCAACTTAAGTAATTTTAACGCATCATTTGTATTCCAATTACTTCTACAAATTGTTTGAGTTTTTATTTTTGGCATCGTAATTCATTCAAAAGTTCAATGGACTACTATCATTTTAATCAAAAAGCAGAATACACTGCTAAAATAGAATTCATCATCTGCTAGTTAAACGACTCAGCATGCAATTAATTTTTACCTTAATATAAATCATCCACTTACGAATAATCCCTCTTTAGTGGAAAAACCAATTTAAATTTAAAAGGTTTAATAGCATTTCTCTACCATTGGTTATATCAGTTTACATGGTAAAACTCTGTGCTTGCCTAAGCTGCCACTGCTAATGCTTTTTGACAGTTTCATTTCAATTTACGAATTCGTATCTCTCAAATTTCCAGCTGCAAACAATTCGACATCATCTGATAAAATAAAAAGAGTCCAATTACAGATTGAGGTCATTAAATCCGCAGCATTGACGTTGATGAAGTATGAGACTCTTTTTGCAACATTTATGCTACGTGCAGTCATTTAAAATACTTAGCAGGCCTGCAAATTTTATTAAAAACAAAACGCCTCATCGACTGTTTCTGCCAGTTCATTGGCTATACCACTCAAGGACAGTTTTGTATGAAACCTATTTGCTAATCACTGACCTTCACTAATTTATGTCTTGCTGTCGAAATTCTGGATGTACAACCAATCACTTCCTATAAAGGCAGTATTGCCTAATCATATGTTTCAGATAGTTTTTTTGTAACTGAAGAGAAACAATGCCCCAAAAAGATAAAATTACTTTTCCCAACAAATATTTGCGGTGAATTGTCCACGAAAAATGAAAAGTCTTTCAAGTAGCTCAGTGCAATCAATGGGTGGTTAAGTTCGGGACTTGGACAGTTTTAGTCTGAAACATTGCTGACTGCCCGAGGCAGTCTATTTGCAGGCGCAAAATTGTTTTTCTTGAAATACCTTTTTTATCACATAACAATGAATTGCAATCGCATGTTTCAATTCATTTTTTTCACTTGTTGCTGTATAAAAATTGAATTATTGCATTTCGACTCTACGGTTGACACAATTCGTACAATACATAAAAAGTTGTACTGAAAATGAGTTTTATTCTGACAGAAGAGGAAATCTTTTCATTTCTATCATACATATATATATATATATACACATATATAATATTATGATCATCAAACTTTTAACCAAGCTGCACATATTAGCATTGAGTCTTACAAATGAAGCGATCATCCTCGGTAGTTGAACGCCACTATAAAGTCAATTTAAAATTTAATCAGGATTTTCGTTGGGTGGTGGCTTTATGTAAGTACCTTGTTCGTTTTATCCACAAATGGTGAAATTTAAATGTGCGTTGCGTCAGTCATTTTGTAATTGGATTCCGTTTTAGTAGCTCACTTTGCTTTCTGGTTAAAAAAAATGAAGTCTGTTTATTTTTTTAAGCAAATACTGTTGACAGAAATGAAAACTGAAATTATCTTCAGAGATAAAAGTGCTTGAATTCGGTTCAATTTTTCCACCACTAATAACGATCGAAATTAAAAGACGCTGGTTCAACATCACGTTAAATGAACTCATATATTGAAGAAATGGTGCAGAAATTTCATTTAAATGAGCTGTTCTAAGCGTAGAATTTGTGAGTGTTCAATATAAACCATGACAGTTTTTTAATGAATAGAACAATCAATAGTAGAACCTATCGCTTGGTTTGCATTTTCACGACTGGCTTTAATGCTGCTGAATTGCAATTCCTTTTCGCTTGGAGTTTGATTAATGATGCATTGAGCATTTGCAGTATGCTTTCGCCTAATCAACGCTCTGATATTTTTTAAGTGTAGTTGCTGAAATGAGTTAAAAATTAAGCTTATATAAAAGACGCAAGTAGAATAATGGCTCCATGCGATGACGCTTATCTATATGCAAACAATCACTTTTATTCTGGCGTATCTAAATTAATTTAAATTAAGAAATTTTTATAGCACTGACCTCAATTAATAATAGCAATCGCTGCCTTTTGAACTCATGAATGATTCCACATTCAATAGCACGTATTTTGGGGCCACTTGTACACCTGGAACGGAATTATTTTCATGCAAGAAAGTAAGAATCATTTTATGAAAAATGTGTTGCACTCAAAATAAGAAGTTTAATTCTCTGTAAATCCCTTATTTGGATTCTGAAAACCTATTTATGCATTTAACATCTACTAGTGCAAGCGTAACTGCAATGGCGATAGGTTCACAGCAAATAAAAAAATTGTTTGAACAAAGTCTTGAAAGTAAAACATTTGAGATAATATGTTGGTAATTCCTTGCTAGTCGCACATTTAAAGCATAGAAAAACAGGAGAGCTTGAGTTAATTTCTGAACTTTTGCAACTATAATGGCTTTTTGACAATCTAAAATTTTGTTACAACGCATTTTTGCTTTAGAGCCTGCTAAAATGTGCTTGAGAAACAGGCACAATTAATTTGATGCAATCCGATTCAGCCCATCCTTTACCTCAGATTGATTGTCACATGCTTAAGTATTGAGAAGACTCTTATACCTTTAATTATGGATACTAGTTGCTTTGGAGGTAAAAATAATACCGATTTCTAAAAATGTGTGATTCTGAAAAACCAGATAAACTTTCAGATAGCACTGCTTAGTCTAGTTGACAGACAGATTTAGAGGAATGTGTGACAAACATTCAAAGCGCAGTAATTTGAAACTACATCACGAATCGCACTGTGTCTCTGGTCAATGCATAAAAAAGTTTCGAAGCACGCAAGTTCGTAGTAATCGATTATAAATGCAAAATGAAATCAAATGGATATGAATGCTACAAGGTTTACCATCACGGAAAAGCTAGTTCTTGATTTTAGGTAAATAGGGTTATCTACAATAGGGCTCATTATCTCCAGTTTCTTAAATGGAGTTCTGCACATGGTTTTTATGATAACTAAAGCATGTTGCTTGGAGTACAAAAGTTCAAGAGTTCAATGTGCTTTAGTTCTACTAACGGAATTATATATGAGCCTTCTCTAAATACAAAGGATTCATGAAAACAAAAAGAAATCGACAAAAGCCTAACTGCCATATTTTAATAAACATGGTTTCCTCGTGAATGACTGACTTCGGTCGCTTTATTTATTTTGTAATCACAAGCGTTTGTTTGACCGAACCTCAACCATTTTGATGAAATTCGTGGTAACCTCAATTGGAACAAGTTATTTGTTAATGATGTAAAGGCTTTATAGGTAACACCTGCAAGCACACCTCAATGAATAGGGAAGGCTGCAACTCAAATTAAATTGATTAACTCAAACACGTTAATAGTTTCAAAGCACAGCTTTAATCGTTTCGAGGAATCAACGTTGCTTGTTGTAGATTCAAAGAATCACTGTTTTCATCTTAAAAATTTACAAAACTGTTCAAAATAGTTATGGGTTTCTTAGGTCAATCGGTAGACTTAATGAACAAAAGCCTAAAAGTCAGCTGTCTTCTACCAATGCAAATTTTCACTACTGAGCCCCAGAGCATTAACCTTCAATAGGAATCAATAGCAATAGTGATTTGAATTAACAACTCACCTCTTAAGTTCACCTTAAATACATTAAACTAAGTCTCTTCATTTTACGATTCTACGAAACGTCATATTACAACAGTGAACATTCAATGCTTCTTTTGCAATAAAGGTGCTATTCCAGCACAGATAATATGCACGCCAAATGAATTGAACTATTATACAGTCAAGTGAGCTAAAATTTCCTGAAATTCAAACAATCAGCTACCGCAATCGGGCCTGGTTGGCTAGATACCTACTTATAGGATGTTGGCAATCATTTCAGGCCTAGTTCAATCAACAAATTAAATACGATGAAAGTGTTTTATTAGTGTAGGCACCCATTGAAATGAAACTAAGTTAAATATACGTCAGATCATTATTTTGATTGATTTATAAGCGATTTGAATGCAAAATCAATATAACATTTGAACTCCAATAAGTTTTTACAAATGCGGTGCCTGCAAATATGCTTAACAATGCCGTTGGGCCTAGGCAGACCTGCTAATTGTTTCGAGTTCATGTAGTCAAACAATCCAATCAGCCAAATGCAAAACTTGTGACATTAGATAGTTTGAAATAACAACGACTGATATAAAAACCATTTGATAAGCTAATTTTGCTCTATTTGCATCGTTGCATTTAACCCTAGGGCATCTTAAGTCTGCTGAAAATAAGGTTAGAGCTTGGTGGTCAGGTTATAAGAGTTCAGGCATAGCAACTTCAGAGATTGTTGAGATGATGCTGATTTTAAGAAAATCTTACTGATTTCTTGTTTTCAGGACATTTCGTGAGGCCTTTTTAGTCGCGATTCTCCTCTAGCTTTGAAAAGATTCGAGGTAATGAAACTTCATCCTTTAGATCAATCTAGTACGCTTCAAGAAAAATAAATGATTTCAAACTTTTTCGGCTCATAGAAACGAAGTTATAATGCTGGCTTCAGTTTAATTTAGATGAAAGTTTACCACTGCAGGATGAATTTGAGCTGGTAACAATCAAAATTTCATTTTATTTATGCAAAATATGATGAGACCAGAGTCTGAGACCTATTTGAAGTAAAACCTTAAAAGCGGTATCAACTTCGGGGTCACAAGGCTATACAATTCGACTTCAAATTTTTCTCTTGAAATACCGGAGCTGATTTAATGGATACAAGAAACAGGAAGATGAATATTTTGAATATCATAGTGAGGTCTCTTTCACAGCTTCGCACAAATTTTGGCATCTGTAGGTGACTGCAGACAATTTGTGGATGTTAGGCTTAGAGAAACAAATAGATTTACTCTGCGAAATAGTTTCAGATTTCCCGATGTTTCATTCGCCATACTTGGATGTTGTGTGTTGGTGTGTTGTTAGGAATGTATCAAGTAGTTGAACGCCTAGTTGAATGATTGTGACCAGGCTCCTTCGACATGAATTATGTAGTAGCTTCTTAGCACTTGTCGTTTATCTTTTGGTCTCTCCAGTTTTAATTTCGACAGCAATGGCTTATGTTGGTTAGGTATTAACTAATAATATCAGTGGCCAAGTTTATATAAGCACGCATTGGCAGCTTAGTAGAAAGTCTGCACATGTTTGCTAATTTTGATTCAACTGTGAATTCATCGCTCAATTCTGGTTAAAGTAAAACTGCAGATTTTGTTGAGAGGAACGGCTCTTTCTCTACTAGGATTCAGTACGCTTGAGGATAGACGGTTTACAGTGGAGGCATCGTTTGCGTTATTGTTAATGTCTTCCAAGAGCCTCTCTGAGTGCCTACAGCCTTTCTTGAGAATGCCATTCACGAAACTTCTACCAATTTGAGCATGAAACATGACCCGATTCCATGTAATTTCCTCAGTTTCAACCGCCACACACACTCGATTGTGTGCTCTGAGTGTATAGAACTACACGTGGTTTGATGAAGTTCACCTGCTTCTCTCAGCGTTTCATTTAACAAATATTTCAACCTAGAGCTTAGAAAACAGCTATGTTTATTGAAGAAATAGGACTTCTTGAGATCAAGATTCGGATGAACAAAGGGTTCTTAGAAGTCAGCCTCTTGGAAAGTTCACAGTGGGATAAACAGTTCATCCGCCGAAAACTTTGGTTTCATTCAGATCCAGTGTAGTTGAATTTGGTGAAATTAAAATTGTACTTGCTGTAGTGATGATCAAGTAAAGGAACTCTATATCCTTCATCATCTCTGTATACACAAAGTCAATGGAAAGGTCGAGAGCTTCTCAAATCGGTAATATTCAAACACTTTCAATCATTGAATTTGCCAGCACATCATCGACACTTATCAGTTGCACAGGTAAATAACGATGATTGCAAAAGAGCAACTTTTTGAGAAAAAACATGCATTGCTTGAAGAAAAAATCAAGTTTATTTTGTTATTAATTTACACGAAATCAGTGGATAAACGGACTTAAGGGAAAAATTGATATGGAGATCAAGTCTCTGCTTATAATAATTGCGTTCAATAAGTCTTGCGATGACTTCAACAAATGGCTCTGTATTTGAGATAATCGTTACGGTTCCATCGCGACACACTGCAATCCTAGCTGAGAAGTCCAGCTTCTTGAAACAGCTTGCGCTCTTTTGTTTACTAGCTTCAAAATTTTTATATTCAGATTAGAACGGGAGCTTACGACCTTAGGAGTGTAGTTGAAACTATAGAATCGTAGCAAAAGTCTCGAATGACAATCTCAAAGTCATCGAAAATATTAGATGCCGCTCCATTTTCAACGGGAATAAACAGATACCTATATGTTTAGCTAATACTAGCACTGCTCACGTCCTCTATATTCATAGTTATATAACCATTATGATCCAATACGCGAATGAACTCAAAAGCCTGAACGAAAAGAAACTCTGCTGCATCCTCAAAATATGTTCGATTGATGCTTGAAACCAGACAAGAGCCTTAAGTGAAGCCTAAATTTTATCAAGAGTTACCTATGAAAGCATCTTCCGTCTCAACTCTTAATTTCAACTGTTTTTCACCACCGCGTAGGCATGCATTGATTAGGATGAAATAATGAATGAAATAAAAGGCTAACACAAAGATCATTCTATTAACTGCTTTAATTACCTCCAAAGAGGTATCCGTATGCATGTGTATATATTTAGTGCGCCAATAAATATCTGCTAAGTATAAGAAATAAAAGTCATTTAAACACGCAGACGTGTTTCATCATTTGCAAAAATGCGTTCAAATTTTTAATGTTTTGTGTCCTTTGATGCTAAATACCTCAGGTACAATAACAACTGTGACAAGGTTCGATCCTTTGCCAAGCAATTATGTAAAAACATAATCTTTTCCATACATTTTCAAAAAAATAGTATGCCTTTATTTGGTTTTTGTAATTAGCAGAAACAGTCTTATAAGTAAAAGGAAAAATTATTTTGAACCGATAACTTTATTTCAATACGTACACGACCTAATAAATCTTAAATTTAAACAACAATGGTTTGATTGCTGTAATTCTTTTTAAGCAAGTTATAAGTCTACTTTAAATGGAAGAAACTGCAGCCCGTTGCTTCGTTTTACGAATCGCTCATGATTTAAATCGCTTCAAAAATAAGCAAGTCAATGGCAATTATTGCCAAGGAGCCGTTTTTGAGAAATCGCCAAATGTTATTTTTTTACCAACTTGTAGTCTTTCAATTCTATCAGAAAGGCATGTATTGCTAAAAAAGAAAATCCAAGCCTGTTTTGTCAAGTTGCTAGCATATCTTTAGACTGTCACTGCAAGAAAATGCCTAACAGAACGGATTTTATGGCTTAATTTGAAAGGAGCCAATGATTTCTGAATTTAAATGCTCTATTAGGAAAGGATTTATCCTGGATCGCTCAAACAAAAACAATCATCACCTTTAAGCAAGAATTAGCTCCTGGTAATGTGTCGAATGCATAAATTGGTTAAAATCATCATTTTTTGAAGAAAAGCTTAACATAATAGACTGCTATTACTTGTGGCATTAGCACCAGTGTATGTTGGAAGGCTGACGTGTGAAACGCATGTTATATTTATTTATTTATAAGTATTACATAAAACAATCTGGTAATATACTCCAACTTCCTTTACAAATTTCCCTTATATTTTACTGATATTGAAAGTAACCTTACACTTATATAGAAGGCAGGTATTTCAATGAAATATAAAGTCATAGTAACGAATAAAGTCAAGTATTGCATTTAAATGTAAGAAAATTTGCATAAACCTCATTTAAATCTCAAGTTTTTTCACTAAAGTCACGTTCATATTCAAGTATCTAAAGCCTTCTGCTAAATAATACAACATTAATAGAGGGATTGGGATAATCATTCACGAAAACTGCTTGATAACAGAGGAATTTTGATGTTTACATACTTATTTTAGCACATATTAGCCACTGGTTTGGTAAGCGTCCAATTTTTTTAGTTGCTATAAATTAGTCAATAACAAAGTGGTCATTGATTCCATAGAAACCTAACCAGAAACTGAAATTAGTTTAAAACAATCATTGAGTGAACCAGTAGAAAAACGTTGAGGGCTCTGCACTGTTGAAGAAGAATAAATGTGGACCATTAGAAGTTGTATTTACACTTGGTTCATTTTGTTCAGATGCTTTGGAGGATACAACTTACTTAGATTGCGTTTCAGGAATGCTTTTAAACGAAACTGCTAGATATGCTTCACTCATGACACTTTAATTTCTTATTTTAAATTTTGAATATTTTAATAAACTTACCTTATTTTGATACGAAACGAATGCAAAAGAACCAATCAGTTAAGGAAAGATGACAGAGAATGCGCTCATTTATAAATACTGTCAATTGAACTAATCAGGCAATTATGGAGGTGACGGCAAGAACTTGCGTTTGGGTTTGACCGACCGCACCTAACCTCAAAGTTGTAATTCTGCACAATATACTTTTTTCTGGCTGTGATTACTGCTAGTTATTAACTAATATAAATGAGTAAACCATCAGTTTTATTAAAACTTATTAGTCTGCCAATGAGCTTTTAAATTGCAACAATTTGAATAGTTCCTAGACTGACTATTCTGAGATGTCATTGATAAAGCATTGATATCCGTTTCCTATTTAAAAACAAATACTTAAATAACTGGGCAACTAAAGCAAAATCGTTAATAAGAATTACTTTTCTTTTAAGCTAATAGGTAGTTAAACTTCTATTTAATTATGATTTTAGGCAACAAAATTTGAGGATCTAAGCTAATAAAACTTACATGCCAAATGAAGCTCATCCCTGGGTTTTGCTTCTTTTTCTAAGGAATCCCAAACTTTCATTTTATAAGTTATTGATTTTTTCAGCTAAAACTGTCAGGTCATAAATAAGTGCTTAGTTAATGAAAGCATGTTTTTTGGTATCTGCGGTGTTTCCTTTTCTCTAGATTTTTGCGTGATAAAATTGTTGAGGAAACGTGTGCAATTTCCCGTATTGCTTATGAATTTTTGGTATTGTCAAAGTGCATATATCTTAAAATGCCTTATTTAATGAGAAGGCAAGATGATAATCCACCTTTGTGAGTGTAATAAGGAACTTCTTTATGTTTAAAAAATTACAGATACAGTAGGTAGCCTTACAGAGAACAAATATTATTGACAAGGACATCGGAGAATCCGCACATGTTTTACGCTTAGGTGGTATCTAGAATTAACGTGGCATATCTGTTAAATAAAATTAATATTTTCACGACCTTTTTCAGCCGAAAAGCCTGCTTTGGTGCTTATCAAAGGCTAAAATATCGAAATTGATTCAAGTGAGACTTATTTTTGCGCCAGTGTTAGTGCGTTGGCACAAATTACGATCCTAGATATAAACAACTGCCTAATAACGCTACCTTATTTTTCGTGGTTGAAACATCGTTGTCTGATGAAAGACCAATGCATTACATGCATATTGCACTAAGTAGTATCAAATTGCAAATTTAGTGCTTTTTATAAGAATTTAAGATAATTATTTATATCTTTTAATGAAGTCATTTTGATCATTACTAATTGAAAAGATTCCACTGATTATTCTGTTAACATCAATTTACCTAACTCATTTATCAATATTTATTTTTGGGATTTTTATAATGCAAAATGATTAATGTCAGCACCCTGTGATTATATTAAAAAGCTGTGAAGCTGTATGTCTTGATTGAATTCGGACAACGAACCGTCCATGCACAGCAGCCATTAATTAGATTGCAATCTAAAAATTGTCCTTTCTATCGAATCCATTTTTTTATTTATTATCACCCAACGCATTAGGGCAAGTCCCCAAGACAGCAAAAGTACAAATGGCTTAAACAACAAGCAACTTACAACAGTAACCAAAGAAAACATTAAAAGCATTTATCGGCGCCTTTTGTCATCTTGTCACCTTGCTAGCATGGTTTCGTCTCACAGATAGCATTTCAACTTCATTGAAGCACTTCGTGCGTCCTCGACATTGTTGAGGCAGACAGTCTTCATACCACTTCCAGAAGTCTTTTTTCAACTTTCTGGCCTTCATTGCTATTTATGGCCACATGCACGCACTTTTCACAGTCCGTGAGAGGTTGTACTAATCTAATAAAATATTAAACTTTCTTGGGTGATTAGTCCTAGCCAGCCATCCCTCTCGTTAGCCTCTAGAATGGGCTCTGGAGGTGTCGCTAAAATATTTTTCTTTTTATGATGGGAAATGTTAGAAGCAAAGCTTAAGCGAAAGCACACACTGCCTTGAGTAGTACGCTCATTCTTTATCCATTTGCAAATAATTCGCAAATTTTGTTGCTTTTGAATTGATGTGATCTGAAAGAAAGTAATTAAAACACTGCTACACGTTGACATCACCATTGCTTTTCAAGCTCATAGATTAAAAATCTTTTAGCAGCCCACATTGAATTACCCTCCAAAAATATGAGAAATTAATATTATATCCACTTAAAGATAAAGTCTCTTAAATAACTTCTCCTCATTAAGATGTAGGGAAACATCTTTGCGTAATACCTGTAGTTATGAAACAATTAGACACTGGTGATTTCGTTCAAGTCTTTGCCATCTACCAGTTCGAACTAAACCGAGTTATAAACACTGAGTTTGATATTGATGTAGCTTTGCATAACTAGAGTACTTCAGGCAAAAAGGGCATATGGAAAAAAAGTTTTAAAAATTGAAGATGTTATTGAAATAGTACTGATTGTTAATTTCGCTTTGAACTCAAATTATAATTAAGGACAATGACAAACTCGGCAGAAAAATTACCGAAAACGTTAAAATAAAACATAGCTTAATACGCTAGGTCAATGCATTTGCTGTAGCATCTAAAATAGGAAATAATCATGCCAATGAGCCTAAAGACACGACTTTTCATCAGCTCAGAATCAGTAATCTGCGTCAACAGAGGCAAAAATTTCAAGCACTGATTATTTAAAATTAAGTTCTTAAAGAACCAATATAATTGCTTTGCGATTAAAACAGTAAACTACTTATAGAATGAACGTTCCAATTTGTTGCTTATTGGTGCTTATAAGTTCTTCAATGTTGCTGCCTACTTATTAACATAAAAATAATTTGAATCAGCCTAAATAAATAAGTGTTGGGCATTAGGGAATTTACCTCTGGTCGGTGGTCAAACCTACTCTCAACCTCCTCGTGGTGACCGCCGGCCGAATAAAACTAATCAACCATCGGACGTCTAAGATTAGACTTTGCCAGTAGAAGTACAAATTTGTTCATCCTGGTAAATGCGGGAAGACGTAAGTGCCTTATTTCATGGTTCAAAACCGGGTTGTGGAACATGCGCACATGTGGCACTGGACGGAATCTCTGCCAAAAATTTGAATAGATTTCTGGTGAATATATAAGATTGTCTGCTCTTAACAATGCCGGAAATGGTCGAGGTGCCAATACTAAGTTGAAATGCTACCTGTACTATAGAACCATGCCATAGACGAGACCGGAGAACCGAAGACGTCGATAACCGCTTTTATTGTATTCTGTGTAAGCTGCTGCACGTTACATGATGCAAAGGATACTTTTACTTCTGTTGTTCCCCAATGAGTCCTTGAGACTTGCTTTAACGGGTGGGCAGTAAATGAAAAAACCTTTGCATTAGCCATGCTTGGAAAATATGCAAGCCAATATTATCATGATGAATGGCTGCACCTTTCCTGCTTTTTCCGAATCTGTAGGGCTTTAAGCGATGGAAATTGCAACTTGTTTTTTAACCATCACTGAGTCAGCAATCACACATGCGAAGCATCTGCACTACACCGATATAGATTTGGGTAGTCAAAAAATCTTGTTTAAGAAGGTCTCAAAGGAATGAACCTTCGAAATAGATTAAACCATTGAAAAAAAAATAGTCAAAGTTATATATTTTAAAAGTTTTTGTTCAAGGAACGGCAAAAGCTTGGACTAAAACTTTAATGCTGGAATCATTATTATCAATACATGAGTAGAGTTAGAGGAAACGAATGAAAGTTATGCCTGGTTTTAGTTGATGAACTAGCCATTTGTGAGTGGATCACATGCTTGACCTCACATGTTAGAACCTAATTTGGTCTAGTATAAATATATTTGCAAGAACTTGCCGTGATTTAGGTGATGAACTCCATTTCAACATTATGTTTTGCTCTTCTAGTTGGAATAATTGGAGCTTGTTCAAATGTTGGCCTGGGCTTGTTACCATTAATGAGAGCTAAATATCTATATAGAGGTAACCGAGAAAATAAATTAACTTAAACAGCAAGCAAAGTAGCTGCATTGAGAATGCGGCTATTTTTCTTGTTCTTCACACGCTAAAATCAATTAAATTGTCGAATCTGGATGGGTATCTTGTTATTAGTAAAGAGAAGGAGAATGCCAAAAGTGTGAATGCAGCTTGTAAATACCCACTTACACCTGTCAAAAATTACATGGAATTCTCTTACATTTACGATTGTGACATCAGGGTGCGAGATGTTTGTTATGATTACATAATTAAAACTAAACGCGCAACACTGTAAGGTCCGAATTTGAAGTGGTAACTGACGTACAAAATCAAGAGCATGTCAGCTGCTTTAAAAAATGGAGTTCTCACTTAGAGTTGCAGTGAATCAAAACAGAACCTTTATGATTATTTCAAGTACGTGGCCATTTGTTGAAGTAATGGCAAGGCTGCTCAAAGAGAATTACTACAAAAAACGCCTTGATCTCTACATCCTTTCTTCTCTCAGCTCAGTCCTTTCGCTGTTATCCTGTGAATCAAAACCAATAAATTAACAATTAACTCTCAACACTTTGCTAAAAAGTTTGACTTGACAATTAACAAGTTCCAGTAGCTATACGGTAGCTGGTTAACTGAACGAATCTTTCTCTATGAGCTGCAGACATAAGTCTACTGTGTGATATTTCTTATGTCGGTTTAAAGCAAAAGCATTAATGCTGCTAATGTTTGAAGTTAAGCAAGCCATATTTAATAACTGCTGATTAGCATGAATTTGAATTGTTAAAAGTATATCAGATGAATGAATCACTTTTTCTAAACCCATTAAATTGAAATTGAAAGTCAAGAATCCAATGCCTAAACGTGAAGACAGGACAATGGTTTCAAACAGATATAAACACACGCCTAACTTAAATACTTCAAACGCTGAGATAAGTAGATGGACGGAAATAAATCCTTGGTAGATATATACACTCAGAGTACGCAAATTAGTGTGTGTGGTGGTTAAAACTGAAGAAAATACATAGAGCTGGGTCTGATCTCATACTCAACATGGTAGCATTGTCGTGAATGGCATTTTCAAGGAAGGTTCTAGGCACTTACAGAGCCTCCTGAGAGACGATAACAGAAATGCAGTTGGCGCCTCAGTTGAAAAGCGTCTCTCCTCATGCTCTTAGTGTTAACGCACATCAGCTCCTTATGAAGAAAGAAACTATTTCTTCTCACAAAATTAGTAGTTTTACTGCAGCCAGAAATGTGTAATAAGTTAACAAATTAATCAAAACCAGCGAAATTTACAGACTTTTTACTAAGCTGCCTGTGCGTGTTTATACAAACTTGGCCACTCATAATGGGATTCAACACTGTCAAAATAAGCCATTGTTGTTGATTTTATAGTTAAAGAGGCAAAGGGATAAACGACAAGTTCCAAGTTCAAAGGATATTGGCCACAACCACTCAACTAGGCGTTCATTTACTTGACACATTCCTAACAACATGCCAAATATACATACTGAGTTCTCATGCACAACAGCCAAGCATAGGGAATGGAACATTAGGAAATCTGAAACTATGTTGCAGAATGTTGAATGTATTTATTTCTGTTAATATGCCAATCTTTCCTTCCTGTACGATGGACTGTTTAAATGCCGCTTGGTCCTACCATAGTTCTATGCGTGAATGTCACACAACTGCCAAGAAAACAAGCGTTTTCAGAATTGTCTGCAATTCTTAGCTCTTATAAGAGCTTAAGGTGTGTCTCATGCCCAAATAAAGGTCTGTGATAGCCTAGAAAAAATATTTTTGCAATGAAAAACTTATGCAAAACAGTCAGCATTAGATGAAAGACAAATCGTAATTACTGCAAGTGCCGAAGCTGAAACATTTATGAGTATTTATTTCCGCAATTGCAATCCATTTGATTTTAAAATAGGTCAAAATAAAAACATGCCTTGGACTACTTCAGAAAGTGGATTATCGCCATGCTGCCTCATAAACTAATGCACATTTCATCGTCACACACTTTAACTACGTCACATTATTAACTAAAACTTAAAATGACAATAAATAATGTAATCTTGTCGAATTCTTGCAACCGAGCAACATCAAGCTGTTGATGATATTTTAACCCACCTTTCTGAGGTATCAGCGTGAATTAAACGTAGCTCAAAACCTTCACTTTTTTTGAAATTAAAAGGTGTTAAGCTGCAATATTTGTCGGAATTCGTTGTAGAAATCAAAAGCTGTAGAGGAATTAGGAACACAAATGAAAAGGACTGGATTTTCAAAAATCATTAAAATATGGAAATATTTTCGTAATGAGTCAAATTGCATGGGCTGTTTTTGCCATATTTTGATAAAGCAGTTCCAAAAACGCGAAGTTAATCTTTATATGCAAAAATGAATCAAACCATTTGAGTCGTGATTCATTCACTATAGTCAATTTTGCTGCAGAAAACATTTGATGCAGCACATTGAGTATGAAGGAGGAAAGCGGTGTCAGAAAATAAGGCCAACTTCATCTAAAAATCCATTGTATCTCTAGGGTCGTTTAAATGAAGTTTTTTGCAAATGAAATGTGCGACGAACTCGTGCATTTAATTTAAATGCTACAATTGTTTCAACTATAATAATACAGCAATTTAAAAAAAATTAAAGTTTAATACCAATTTGCACTTACCAAGGCCTTGAATTTTTTCTCGTTTGTCGGGAAATCGGCCTTTGGAAAGGGCAAACAAAACTCATTGCTCCTTTTTTTAGCAAATGTGTAGTCTCAAAAACAAGAGATATGTGATTGGCACCAAGTTTCATTTAACTAAGCAAAATAGGTCAGAAAAGAACCTGGATGGTCTAAGCCATCATTCGGAAGGGATGGCTGCACTCCTTATTTGTTGGTTCTCTTGCGAGGTCATCGAAATTCTAATTCAAATCAAAACTTTTAATTCGCTGTTGAAATCGCTGCAAATCATCTGATTTAATTAGATCTGTGGTGGTAGACTTATAATTTGAAATCTTCGTAGAATATTCAACACGTGTTTGTTGCTGTAATAAGATACAAAGTATTCAACGACCATCTGTTTGAGGAAAATTTTAGTTACTATCCATAAAACAAACAATCAATAATGCCATTGTGATTCCTTAAAGTATCAGTATGCAATCAAAAAGTAATTGTAACGGCTGAATATCAATACATTGCCTTCAGGTCAAGCTTTTTTACAGCCATTAGAGAGCTGCGAGGTCTTCAAATAAACTACCGATTCTGTTTTACGAAGCAAAACTTCATTAAGTTGCGTTTTAATACTCTAGTGAAAAAGATAATGAAGCATGCAGATAAATATCTACCACATGTTCAAAAAGTCAAAACTTAAATGTTTTTATTAAATTTTTTTAGAAATATGAATTTTTCTTTCAATTGATTGTCTGATTTAACTTGTGACTCTTTCTTACTAACCAGGTTGACTGCTTGCGGCAGTGGCAAAGCTGCTTTGTGTGCCTAACTTTCACTTTATCATCTAATATTTAACAAAAGTTCATCTAAAATTTCACCAAGAAGCTGAGAACATAGAGAGCAATGAACTTATTAAATGCATTTTCTGATAATTATTTTATTTATTGTTTGGAGATCTAGACCACTATTGCAGCAGACAGCCTTTACATGTGATGAATATGCAGTCACAAATGACGAACTGTTAACATTTAAAATGGAACGACTTACACATAGAATATCCTGTTAGTTGGATCAACTAAGGCTCTGTCAAATCTAATTCAAGTCAATTTGTTCTCCATCACTAAATCAATTTGATCTATTGACTAGCCAAGTTTATTGTTGTGGGGATTAAATTGCGTATCGTTTTCATGATCCACTCGATACAGGTTTCGTTCAAACAAAGGAGTCAAAAGTAAGGCATTTGGCTTTTAAAAACTCCTTTGTTGAAAACTTTTCAAACTTGGTTTTAAGTATGCTACAGCAAACAATAAACGAAAAAACAAGGCCTTTGAGCGCAGAAAGAGATGCCTTAGTGAGCAAAGCCTTTTGAAATAACTTAACTAAGCGAATATATTCCATCCAATTCGAAGTTCTTATAATGCTAAATGTACATCATTCATTTAAATTATTTTGAAAATGTTATTTAGCTTAAATATATCTTAATTATGTACACATACAATTGATGCCTTTTTTCTCAACAAAAGTTCTTTTGTGAAAGTTGAAGATGCAAACGCTATTGAGTGTGGCTCTATAAAATGATGGTCATGTCTGCTTTGGTACATTTGATTAGCAAACTGTTAACACTTTATACTGCTAGCCATGCTGTTGCGTTCGTAAATTTGTACGTGTTTTCTATAACTTGCCCGTGCAAAATAGCACTTGGTCCAGTCTGTCCTTTGCTATTGATGCTTCATTTTTAAAATCGCTCATTTAGAAATCAAGCGCAGTAATGATGAGGCAAGGTCAAAATTAATATTTGCTTCCTTCTACGGCTCAAAAATCTGTAGGTTAGTATCTGTTATAAAATTCCTCTTTGAAAATAGCCGCTGTATGCTATTAGGAGTTAACAAAATGATAGCTCTAATAAACTAACATCTTTTAATGAAAGACAGTGAGTCCTTGGAGATAAAATTTATTTTAAGAGCATTCATTTGGTAGAGTTGCCAATTTTGGAAGTAAGCACGACCTTTGTATTCCCAACCACTCCCTTAGTGTATTGTAAAAAAACTCTCGAATTTGAGATGAATATAATCATAAACCAAAGAAAACAACAAGAAATCACTTGCTAAGAGGTAATGTCGAGTAGACTTAAGAAAATGGTTGATAGACTGGAATGCAGTTTATCAAAAAAGCTAGTCAGTTTTGCGCCACATCTATCGAAATGGCAATACGCAGGACGCCTCAGTCAAAATATATAGAGGGCTGTATTACAAAAGATTAACTGATTTTTATTTATATCCAATCAGATTAAAATGATCCGAAGTACGTCTTTTAAAAATCAAGTGTAAATATTTCCCCATTACTAGAGTAACGGCTTTAAATTCGTAATAATCTTATAAGTTCTGCTTGGCTCTATTGTAACCATAGATGTTCAAATTTTAAAGTGTCATTTTGAAATATTCATGAACGCGTTAGCTTAGAAATGGTTCAAGGAATGAGCTTGTAGCGTAAAGTTAAACCATCAGTTTGTAATATGATGGAGAGTATATTCTGCTGTTGATTAAGTAATTACCATAAATTTTGGCAGCACTACTTTGCAGAGACTACAATCATGCGACTCTTTTCTTTACAATGCATTTTATATACACAGAAGAGGTAAAGCAATTTATTTTTATTGGTACAATACAACAAAACTGAATTTGCATATATACATAGACTTGTTCGATTCGACTGCTTCTGAAGATAACATCGGAAGAATGACCTAAATTGTGATTATGCTGGTTTATCAAGTTTATGAATCACTTAAGAACTTTTATTTCAGCACTCTAATTGTGCAACTCAACTCTTAATGATAAAATTTTTAATTACACAAGCTTATTTCTGCACTAGCTTCCGCTACCGGATATGAATCTGCCATATTTATTGTTTTAAAGCCTTTTTACTCGAAATCTGTCAAACAAAACGAAATAACTTCTGATAGGTTAACGACAAAATGTTAAATTCGTGGCAAAATCTGCGTATTCGAAAACGCAGTTCATAATAGGAATATGATATAAAGAATTGCATAACATGAAAAATCACTGCTTATTTCACCTTCTAGATAGCAGATTCGAATATTCTTTAAGACACAATTTCATTTTACATTTTCGGAAAACTGTATGGTTTTTTACTTGAAATTATCCACCAAATGATATGAGGAGCAATATATAATAAAATCAATTACGTGAACAGTATTGCCAAACAAAAAATCTGGTTTGATTCAGGGGAGTTACAAACTCCATCATCATATCCACCTAAAACTGATCATACGTTTGAGAAAAAAGGACACTATTATATGCGAGCTCAACATCCGCAACTAAATCGTAAAACGTTGATTTTCATGATGTCATATTATCTAAGTTTCCCTTTTCAATTTCCATACATGAAGTTATTTATAAAATTTATATTCATCTAAACTTGCCTCAACAAGGTTTCGCATTTTTTTGCGGCAGCAGAGAATATTTGGTTCTCAGATAATAATCATAATTAATGCTTATTTAGAATTTATCAACTGCATTTTTCCCAAAATTTATAAAATTTCTTTCAAATGAACACAAAATGTTTTACTTCGCTGCTTTACAAGTTCGACCTTTAATCCGAGTTTCCACTTTGATTAAAAATTTGCAATTGAATGGCTGAAACGAGCTTATTCTAAAATTATGACTATCAGTTGAGCCTTTCTAGTATTGACTTAACAAATTAACTAGACGCACATTGTTTTGCATTTAACTTTCTACCCTGCATTTCATTCGAAATTAAAATGGTCCAAATACAAGCACGTGAAAACTCCGCAGACATTTGCCTCGCAGCCTTCACCATAGTAGATTTTCATTCTGCAGCCGGCCCTAGAAATAATTAAGCTTGGGGCAGTGTAAATGCAAAGCGCACCAAAGAAGTTCAATAAGCTGAATTCACAACTTTGGATGATTGAACTTGTGCTTTCTTGGCACCTTGTACTTTTTGCCTGTACATGCCATAAATACTGATATAGATGTAAGATTTACGGAAGATTAAACCTTTTTACAAATAATACAACAAAACATGAGGATTTTGCAAGTTTTTAATAAATAAAGAAGTTATCAAAATGTATCCGTGGGTTATTAAATAGCATATTAACGTTAATTTAACCACAAAATTTCCGTTTGCAATGGAATAGGCCTATTGTAGATATTCAAAAGCAAACAAAGTGGATTTTAATCCCCCATGTCAACTAACTTTGCTGCAAAAATACAAACGATATGTTTTAAACTTGATTTTATTCAATGGCCGAAACGCATTGCTCAAGAATTTGTTGCGTATTTAAAATATTGCAATGTAAATATAAGCCAAAATAATCGATGGAAATGCATGAACATGTAAATCGAGTTTGACTTGTCATTCGTACTTGGCTTTAAGTAGTTATAAAATGTTTTGCCTATTTAATAGGCTCGTTACCAAGGCTCTTTGTATCCAACGTCATTTAATAGGAGTTTGCAGAAAAACAAGATATTTTCATTATTAAATGCACTAGACGTCTTCTTCTAGGCATTTTTAACTATCGTGCCCATAAACGAGTTGTTCAAATGCACGATTCATAATAAAGCAGAGTCAGTCATTGCGTTTGCGAGAGAGGGTTCATTAGTTTAAGACTGCTCAGCATAATCGGATACTGCGTTTAAACAACAAAGAAGTAAATATGCATTTTTCTGGAGCACCATTCATCAAACACATGGTAAATCTGATCAGTCAAGGCCCATTTTTGCAATGGGCATACAAGTGTTTCTCTAACCTCTAAAAATTGCGTCCAGGGGACTCACTGGATCTGTTATTCATGGTGGGTATTCTGGTAGTCAGCAATCAAAAACATAAAGGTAAAGCAGAAGCTATTCTAAATATTTTTACCCTTATTGACATATTTTTACCACCTGAAAAAAACATGCGGAATGGGCTGTATTGGCAATCAAAATTAGCGGACGTTCCCGATCGAATCGTGACTACCATGATTGTAAAAAATATCATTCATTTGAATGTTAATGCGTGAAAAAATATAAATTTGGAGTCAAATTTGAATCTTTTTGCCTATGAATGTGGCCTTCATCACATCGAACATCGACGGAACTAGCAGCAGTCATGACAATTCATATCAGCCATAGCCTTCAAAACCTAACCTGAACCTCGAATGCATAACAGTACCTCTACGGTTCTACCCTTCTCTAGTTTTAATTAATTGGTTGCTCATTATATAGCAATCAAATCTGTCTCATTACTGCTAACGGAATCGAGAGTAGCGCAAAGTGATAGCTTTAAGACTGACTGATCTAATTGGAAGGAAATAACAACAGGGGAGGAAGTGATACAAATATTCGTTCGAATTCTTTCTACTGCAATGGTCTTATACTGCCATGCAAATTCACCCATTTGAGCATCTTTCTTAATGAGATGTTAGTCTGGCACATGGAAGTTTAAGTAAAATTCACTTGTTCTCATGTACTCCAATGCAATGTACATTTATGTACCCAAAAGCAGAATTCAAGAATGCTTTTTAGCTCAGAGTCAAATTGTAATGGCAACTCAAATTTTGGTGGAACATTTATTGCTCTTGTGTCTTCTTGTCTTTGACACCTTGATAAGATGGATTTGCTAAGGGATCGACACTCACTGCTCGTAACCGTGTCACCGATCTAGACTTCAGCGAAGCATGATGATAAGTGGACAAACTTGTTCTTGTACCACCTTTGAAGCAATTGTTTTTCTTCACATACTTTATGTAATCACGTTAAATGGCATTTTCAGTTCAGGCAACGCTTTGGTTAGGGCTTGACTACGAAGAGTTGAATTGATTGCAAAGGGTACCAGAAGTGGCTCTTACCTACATCAAATCTCTTAAAAGTGAAGGCTGATTGAGACCTCACATCTCTGACTGCTAACTTCAATCCTCAGCTGGCTAGGATCAAGTGCTATGTTAATCCAGGTGGGCTCTTGAATGAACTCCAGTTAAACTTAGTCTGCATGATTTTAGATTGAGTTTTCGAAATGGTTTCATAATTAACATCAAAGGTACGAACCCTGCAGTTTTACAAATCTTCTCTTGCGAATCCAACCTTGAGAGTGATTACTACATTAAAGTGATCATAATAATCTAACAGGTCTAATAGGTGGCTGACTAACTGCTTTACTCAGAATCGTAAAAGGAAATAAATGGAATTTTCAGCCGAGAATGCGACATTATTTAAAGCACTGATGCTCAACTCTTACCATGTACTCGTAAAAATTCATTCACATCTCAATGGAAGCTAAAATATGCCTTCTTCTTCAAGCTTCATAATATTTGGATATAGCATGAAATGACAGAGAGGCCACAGCGAATTTCACTCTTGAATTTCCGTAATTGTTTCGAAGGCAAACCACATTTTGCGATCGCAGTGACAGGCGAAATGGGCCGAATGTTACTAATAAATATCATGTAACATATCGTCTGTAAGCAAAAATAGATTATGTGCCCATATTTGGCATTCAGGTAACGTTTTTTGACACTTCATAGTTTCCAGATTTTATGGCTTACTGTTCATCGTCAAAATAACCAGATGAAATAAGTGCAAGATATGAGCTACTTGATCATGTGATCACCAAATAGTCTTAATGGCTTGAAAATAGCCAAATATGGTCTACTATCACGTGAAATGAAAAATTCATTGTCCAATGGACAGAGGAAGAAGTACGACGGCAATCGAGGAAATTCCGAAGCAGCTTAAAACGATCAAACTTACGAACGTCAATTTATAGCAACGAATCATTCATTTTATTTGATATCCTCCCTTTATTAATAGAATTTGTCAGTACTGACGCTTTTCAGTTTCATAAAGGAAAGCAAGAAAGGTTTAATCAATCCTCTCCTGATTTGATCAATTAGTGGGAATAAGTCTTTCCACGAATGGAACCAAATGCCTGTCCAATCCAATAATACGTAGCTAAAATTTAAGAGAACGATAATTTGTAATATTCACATCAGACCTACGGACAGATTTATTATGGAAATGAAACTAACAACATTTGTTTGAGTTCATTAGGCCCTTTGTGATCTTCCTTTGATTTGGCGCGAGCGCTTGCTATGGCAGAGCAGGTTGTTCATTGAATAAGTTAAATGAATGCGTTTAGGTTGAAAGAGCCTTTCAAAAGCAGAAATTCCTTGGCAAGAAGGGGACGCGTTACTATAAGTCCATCGGATTTGGTTACAAGACACCGTTGGAGGCCATTCGCGGTACTTATATTGATAAAAAATGTCCCTTCACAAGTGATGTCACTATTCGTGGCCGCATCCTTACTGGTGTTGTTTGCAAAATGAAGATGAATCGTGCCATTGTGATACGTCGTGATTACATAAAATATGTGAAGAAATACAAGCGCTTTGAAAAGCGGCACAAAAACCTGCCTGCTCACTTGTCACCATGCTTTTCTGATGTCCAGATTGGGGACACGGTCACGTGCGGTGAGTGTCGACCCCTTAGCAAAACCATCTCATTTAATGTCATTAAGTTGTCAAGGACAAAGAAGGTGATGTCAAAAAAGGGCTTTGTCAAGTTTTGAGTCACTACTGAAATATAACTTTGAGTTTTCAGGTATTCAGGGGTTCTGTTTTTTGAGCGAATGATTGTGCAGTGCATGCTCGTTTATAAATCCATGATGCCAAGTTGAACGTAGACATAAGTTTAGTTTGCTAATGATTCCTCACGATAAAGCATAACTTTCGAAGGTAATCAGATGAAAGAAATGATGGCTAACCATATGTAAGGTTATCTTAGACTACTTAAAATTATTCGAATAAACATTGACTGCCCTATTGCCGGAAATCTACTGAAGTGAAGGTGATAAAATAATTTATGGAGGCATGAAGTGATGAGTTGTTCTTACAATGGCAAGTCCATGGAGAGATACGCAGATGCGATTTTGAGTAAGAAATTTGCATCAAAGAGGGCAACTCTCTGGGCAATATTATACAATTTCTAGATGCTTCTCTAGTGCTAATATTTCCAACGAAACACCGCATTTTACGATGCACGACAATGGTGGCTCAAGTGACCGATCGAATCATACATGGAGTCTGCAGTTCTGCCTTTTAAAATTATAGTTCTACTTTGACATTTACATAACCATAACCTAAAGCAATGTGTCATGTAAATAAGATTTGTGATGTTTTTACGAGTTTAAACTTGCATGTGAAATGTGACTTGACTTAAGGTTACTATTTACCTTGTATTTAGAGTGTAAAACGCATAAGGCTAATTTGTTTGGAATAGATGAGAGCATTGATGCGGACACTGACATTGTAATCTGCCAACTTCTTACACCTTACTCGAAATCGGTGCCAAAACTTGAATTTCTAAATACAGGCTGTCAGCATTGATTACTTGCTAACAAAAGTGTTTGAATTGAAGTTCTAAAGAGTAAATTGCAGATGCAAGCGTCATTTTTTCAATGGATTCTTCAGTTTGTTTTGGTTAGCTTTATTTCAAAGGCAACTACTACATTTACGGCACTAGCGTACAGACTCAGAGGAAGTTACATTGTCGAGTGGTCACCTTTCCAACTACGTTGATTTCGTTTAGCATCCTGTTTGCCTACCGCTCTTCAGCGAATTGCTGTATCACTCGCAGCACTAGTTCAACGTCCACTAAAACCCTCCTCCTTTTTGGGCCTTTGTCTTGGGAATCAATTGCACTTGCCTCTTTACGTTGGTCTTGAGAAGGGTTAGAGCTTCTGAATCACTGCCTTGGAAAAATACATTCCTGCCCAGAGATCTCGCTAATGAAGAGCACTAACTCACTTTGGGGCATGACCTTGTTACTTTAATATATCGGGATGGTGAGGCTGTGCTCAATTGTCGCATACTTGATCACTGCTTGAATCCCACGATTGTACTCGAAGGAACCATTTGATCTATATACCAAGTTATCCTTTGATTCGATGTCAGAACTTCTCAACATGTCCATCTTTCCCGCCAGCAGTAGTGGAACTTATAGTTAGGATTTAACGCAGTTGGTTTGTCTTCAGTGTTCCCACTTGTTGAGCTGTAGTTCAATGCTATGCAGATATTTTGAAGCGATCAGAACCGGTGGTAACCTACCGAAATCGGTAATATTGTACACTTATTTCATTTGGTTATTTCGACGATGGGCAATGGACCATAAAATCTGGGGACTGTGAGCTGGTGCACTAACTCTAGTGCATAGTCATTTTTGACTCTGCGACATAAGCAAGTTTTTATGTTTTCAAATTTTAATAAATAATATTTTTTTGGTAGCAATGAGTCATTGGATCTTGTTCAGTGGTGGATTTTAAATGTCTACGAGAATATGCAACCAGATATCTTAAAGTCCCCAATTATGCTTAAATAGGTCCGAATCCACGTTTTATCACGGTGCGGTTATTCTTTCTATGCTGCAATAGGCATGACTGCTTATGTGTGGCCAGCTTGTGACCACACCTTTGATTTCATGTCAGATCCATTATAAGTGAACACATTAATTTCGAGATCATTTAGGGAAAATCACGTCATTTTTGCCATTTTCCATGGTATCTGTTATTCATTGAACGTTATGACTAGCAATGGCAGTCATCTGATTCAAGTCAAATGAAAACTATTTCCATGAGATTTTGAAAATTACTCGAATGTCGCATGAATTTACTTTTAGTAAATGCTTCGTTTTAATTTTAATGCCGGCAGATAACCTTTAGGTGTCGTTGCAACCCTGGGTTGAGAGTTTACATGGTTGCAACTGCAAAACTTCTACTTAAAATGACAAATATATCCTGCATCACTGTTCCTCCATTTCTGATTGTCAATTTTTGCAAGCGTATTGAATTATTTCCATTGAAAAAAAAATTTACTCCAGAAAGCATTTAGAATTAGATAGACATCTGTACTGTTAATTGGGGTGGCTTCCAGTTGTAAACAAGTAAAGCACGATTTTTGGCTGGTAAATATTAAAAAGTTTTTTGCAAAATCAATTTTTATATCTAATGAACCAAGTATTTGTATATTAAATTGAAGCTTGACTATTCAAGGAAGAGTCAGGTGGCTTTAAGTTGGACTGAGAGTATCGCATTGGCAAATAGGTATTTCTGAAGTAATATCAATACACTGTGATTGGTTAACCTTATTAAATTTCAGTTAAAAGCCTTATTTAATATCAAGAAGGATATCTTAAAACAAGTAGTTTTTATTTACTCTATACCCATTAAGGCAAGTCTCAATGACTCTTTAAGGATAATACAGAGCTAACATAGAAGACAGTTAAGCCTTTATCGATGTCTTTGGTTCTCTGGTCACTTCTCTGGCATAGTTTCGTCAAAGAGGCAGAAGTTCAGCTTTGTAGTGGCATCGTGTTCATCCTCGAAACTGTTAAGGGTGGACAATCTTCATACATCTTCCAGAAGTTTTTTCAACTGTCTAGTAGACATTGTATTCACTGCCATATGCACGCACTTTCCACAGTCCAGTTTGAGAACATGAAGCCAGGTATTTGCGTCGTACCTTGCTTACTTACTTATTTGCTTGCTTGCGTGTTTGTGCTTCTGCTGGCATACCCTAAATTCAAACGTCCGGTGGGTGATTAGTGCTATCCGGCCGCCCCTTTTAGTAGCCCCAGCGTTGCCCCTGGGGTTATCTATGGTCATTACGAGGAAATTAAGATTAGGTTCGACCACCTACCTAATGGCTAGAAACAGTTTGTGGCTTGCACTCACAAAGGGCTTAAATCACTTAGTTTGATTCCTAAATGGATCCATTTGTGTTAATATAGTGAAATGTGTTCACGTATCTTTTTGTGGAATATCATTGCATTAAATTTCATTCGAGTCGTTGGAGTGCAAACTATTTTCTTCAAGCACTTCAAAGCTGTCTGCTTTCAGGTAAAACTAAATATGCTGACGGAGTTCCCATGGATTGTTTTTGAGCAAATTGTCCAAAGCAAACAGTAAGTATAAAATTAGGAGTCAATAAACTTGGCTATCTGAATAAAACGTTGGGTATCAATGATATAGAGCAAATAAATTTAGGTCAAGTGTGTTTTACAGCTGATACTCATCAATGTTACAGCAATTAGTTAGCAAAACATCTCCATGCCATGCGAAATTAATGATTGATTTGCAACAAATTAAACCTACTGACATCATCTGCGACTTATTTGCCTTGCCTCATACTTATGTCATTCTTAAGCTGTAATGCAAAGCTCTAATGTGCGCCTCTTTGCACTTTGACCGACCACTTTTAATGCTTATTATTTCAATAATCTTAGACTGATTGCTTGATATCCAATTATTTTTGATTGTCAACACATTAATATTAGAAAACACGATAGGTTTGCTCAGAAATACGTGTGTCCAATCGGTCTTTGCATGTCTTTGCGTGCTATTTATGTTAGTAAGCCTGGATTAGGATTTGATCCATTACAATCAATGCATTTTATCATGTTGCAAAATCACTATCTATATCAGATGCTAGTGCTAATGTCCACAAGATTCGATAACGCAGTCATCAATGTTGCCCAATTACTCGGCAATACCTATGGTAAAGTGCACTACAAGCGTCGATTCATAACTGCACAATGTAAATAAGTGGAGGTAATCGTACCTCAGAACTTGTGAGTGAGTCAACTTTCGTGCTTTTCCTGCACAAAGCAATCGTATTTAAGTCTCTTTAGTCACTCAGTAGCAGACTAAAAAATGAACTTCTGCCGGTCTGAGAGATCGGCTGTCTGAATGTTTGTCCGCATGTTGAATAAATGGTGTTTTTTGCATGAAAAGTTCAGAATCGAGCCTCTGAAGTGCAAAATTTGTTAGTTTATAGACAAATTGATGGCTTGTGTAACTTTTAAAAGTGAGTAAAATAACAAGCAAGTGAGTTTTGCTTCATCAAAAGTAGAAAACAGTGAAATGCGACCTATTCCATCTCAACAATTTTCCTGCCAATCCAACTCCGTGGATACTACAGCAAGCCTGCCACAGAAAAAACTCAGCTAAATAAATGCACTGCAGCAAATAAAGGAAATAAACTGAACCCTTTGGAAGTGGGTTACAATTAGGAGCACTTAGGCATTGTTAGTGATATCACTGTAAATTGGCATGTGCTGATTTACCAAAATAACAACGAATTTCTACCCCAAAACCTTACACACGTCAATTGTTAAATCGATTCGCAGTTTATACCATCAATAGCTTTTCATTCACGACAGCACAAGATTTGAATGGAGTCATTCAGCAATTCTTTTTCTCTAAATAAATTACCAGATTTAGCGCTAAATTAATAGGAAGATATCTTAGAATCTAGAGCTGTTACCAGATTACGAATGAAAATATGAAATAGTGTCTCCTGGTTCCATTTTTGAGCGCTGTTGATGCTGTAAAGTCCCGTCATGTAAAAATTGTAGAGGGGCACAACTAATTTTTTTAAATGATATTTCACTTTTTCAAACTAACTAATAGCTCTCTTTACCAAAAGCCCAGGCACTCATCCATTTCTAAAAAACCCCTTTAGATTAGCTTGATACTTTATTGAGAACTTCTATGAAACAGTGCGTTTCGCGTGTGGAAGTGGAAGAAGAAAATGGTTGCTGTCATTGTTTGGCTTTGAAAATAAAAAAAAGCAGGAAAAAATATTTTTCCAATGAAAAACTTATGCAAAATAGTCAGCATTAGATGAAAGACAAATCGTAATTACTGCAAGTGCCGAAGCTGAAACATTTATGAGTATTTATTTCCGCAATCGTAATCCATTTGATTTTAAAATAGGTCAAAATAAAAACATGCCTTGGACTACTTCAGAAAGTGGATTATCGCCATGCTGCCTCATAAACTAATGCACATTTCATCGTCACACACTTTAACTACGTCACATTATTAACTAAAACTTAAAATAACAATGAATAATGTAATCTTGTCGAATTCTTGCAACCGAGCAACATCAAGCTGTTGATGATATTTTAACCCACCTTTCTGAGGTATCAGCGTGAATTAAACGTAGCTCAAAACCTTCACTTTTTTTGAAATTAAAAGGTGTTAAGCTGCAATATTTGTCGGAATTCGTTGTAGAAATCAAAAGCTGTAGAGGAATTAGGAACACAAATGAAAAGGACTGGATTTTCAAAAATCATTAAAATATGGAAATATTTTCGTAATGAGTCAAATTGCATGGGCTGTTTTTGCCATATTTTGATAAAGCAGTTCTAAAAACGCGAAGTTAATCTTTATATGCAAAAATGAATCAAACCATTTGAGTCGTGATTCATTCACTATAGTCAATTTTGCTGCAGAAAACATTTGATGCAGCACATTGAGTATGAAGGAGGAAAGCGGTGTCAGAAAATAAGGCCAACTTCATCTAAAAATCCATTGTATCTCTAGGGTCGTTTAAATGAATTTTTTTGCTAATGAAATGTGTGACGAACTCGTGCATTTAATTCAAATGCTACAATTGTTTCAAATATAATAATACAGCAATTTAAAAAAATTAATGTTTAATACTAATTTGCACTTACCAAGGCCTTGAATTTTTTCTCGTTTGTCGGGAAACCGGCCTTTGGAAAGGGCAAACAAACTCATTGCTCCTTTTTTTAGCAAATGTGTAGTCTCAAAAACAAGAGATATGTGATTGGCACCAAGTTTCATTTAACTAAGCAAAATAGGTCAGAAATGAACCTGGATGGTCTAAGCCATCATTTGGAAGGGATGGCTGCACTCCTTATTTGTTGGTTCTCTTGCGAGGTCATCGAAATTCTAATTCAAATCAAAACTTTTAATTCACTGTTGAAATCGCTGCAAATCATCTGATTTAATTAGATCTGTGGTGGTAGACTTATAATTTGAAATCTTCGTAGAATATTCAACACGTGTTTGTTGCTGTAATAAGATACAAAGTATTCAACGACCATCTGTTTGAGGAAAATTTTAGTTACTATCGATAAAACAAACAATCAATAATGCCATTGTGATTCCTTAAAGTATCAGTATGCAATCAAAAAGTAATTGTAACGGCTGAATATCAATACATTGCCTTCAGGTCAAGCTTTTTTACAGCCATTAGAGAGCTGCGAGGTCTTCAAATAAACTACCGATTCTGTTTTACGAAGCAAAACTTCATTAAGTTGCGTTTTAATACTCTAGTGAAAAAGATAATGAAGCATGCAGATAAATATCTACCACATGTTCAAAAAGTCAAAACTTAAATGTTTTTATTAAATTTTTTTAGAAATATGAATTTTTCTTTCAATTGATTGTCTGATTTAACTTGTGACTCTTTCTTACTAACCAGGTTGACTGCTTGCGGCAATGGCAAAGCTGCTTTGTATGCCTAACTTTCACATTATCATCTAACATTTAACAAAAGTTCATCTAAAATTTCACTAAGAAGCTGAGAACATAGAGAGCAATGAACAGTAGACAGCCTTTACATGTGATGAATATGCAGTCACAAATGACGAACTGTTAACATTTAAAATGGAACGACTTACACATAGAATATCCTGTTAGTTGGATCAACTAAGGCTCTGTCAAATCTAATTCAAGTCAATTTGTTCTCCATCACTAAATCAATTTGATCTATTGACTAGCCAAGTTTATTGTTGTGGGGATTAAATTGCGTATCGTTTTCATGATCCACTCGATACAGGTTTCGTTCAAACAAAGGAGTCAAAAGTAAGGCATTTGGCTTTTAAAAACTCCTTTATTGAAAACTTTTCAAACTTGATTTTTAAGTATGCTACAGCAAACAATAAACGAAAAAACAAGGCCTTTGAGCGCAGAGAGAGATGCCTTAGTGAGCAAAGCCTTTTGAAATAACTTAACTAAGCGAATATATTCCATCCAATTCGAAGTTCTTATAATGCTAAATGTACATCATTCATTTAAATTATTTTGAAAATGTTATTTAGCTTAAATATATCTTAATTATGTACACATACAATTGATGCCTTTTTTCTCAACAAAAGTTCTTTTGTGAAAGTTGAAGATGCAAACGCTATTGAGTGTGGTTATATAAAATGATGGTCATGTCTGCTTTGGTACATTTGATTAGCAAACTGTTAATATTTTATACTGCTAGCCATGCTGTTGCGTTCGTAAATTTGTACGTGTTTTCTATAACTTGCCCGTGCAAAATAGCACTTGGTCCAGTCTGTCCTTTGCTATTGATGATTCATTTTTAACATCGCTCATTTAGAAATCAAGCGCAGTAATGATGAGGCAAGGTCAAAATTAATATTTGCTTCCTTCTACGGCTCAAAAATCTGTAGGTTAGTATCTGTTATAAAATTCCTCTTTGAAAATAGCCGCTGTATGCTATTAGGAGTTAACAAAATGATAGCTCTAATAAACTAACATCTTTTAATGAAAGACAGTGAGTCCTTGGAGATAAAATTTATTTTAATAGCATTCATTTGGTAAAGTTGCCAATTTTGGAAGTAAGCACGACCTTTGTATTCCCAACCACTCCCTTAGTGCATTGTAAAAAACTCTCAAATTTGAGATAAATATAATCATAAACCAAAGAAAACAACAAGAAATCACTTGCTAAGAGGTAATGTCGAGTAGACTTAAGAAAATGGTTGATAGACTGGAATGCAGTTTATCAAAAAAGCTAGTCAGTTTTGCGCCACATCTATCGAAATGGCAATACGCAGGACGCCTCAGTCAAAATATATAGAGGGCTGTATTACAAAAGATTAACTGATTTTTATTTATATCCAATCAGATTAAAATGATCCGAAGTACGTCTTTTAAAAATCAAGTGTAAATATTTCCCCATTACTAGAGTAACGGCTTTAAATTCGTAATAATCTTATAAGTTCTGTTTAACTCTATTGTAACCATAGATGTTCAAATTTTAAAGTGTCATTTTGAAATATTCATGAACGCGTTAGCTTAGAAATGGTTCAAGGAATGAGCTTGTAGCGTAAAGTTAAACCATCAGTTTGTAATATGATGAAGAGTATATTCTGCTGTTGATTAAGTGCTTACCATAAAGTTTGGCAGCACTACTTTGCAGAGACTACAATCATGCGACTCTTTTCTTTACAATGCATTTTATATACACAGAAGAGGTAAAGCAATTTATTTTTATTGGTACTCTGTCTTTGAAAGCAATACAACAAAACTGAATTTGCATTTATACATAGGCTTGTTCGATTCGACTGCTTCTGAAGATAACATCGGAAGAATGACCTAAATTGTGATTATGCTGGTTTATCACGTTTATGAATCACTTCAGAACTTTTATTTCAGCACTCTAATTGTGCAACTCAACTCTTAATGATAAAATTTTTAATTACACAAGCTTATTTCTGCACTAGCTTCCGCTACCGGATATGAATCTGCCATATTTATTGTTTTAAAGCCATTTTACTCAAAATCTGCCAAACAAAACGAAATAACTTCTGATAGGTTAACGACAAAATGTTAAATTCGTGGCAAAATCTGCGTATTCGAAAACGCAGTTCATTATAAGAATATGATATAAAGAATTGCATAACATGAAAAATCACTGCTTATTTCACCTTCTAGATAGCAGATTCGAATATTCTTTAGGACACAATTTCATTTTACATTTTCGGAAAACTGTGTGGTTTCTTACTTAAAATTATCCACCAAATGATATGAGGAGCAATATATAATAAAATCAATTACGTGAACAGTATTACCAAACAAAAAATCTGGTTTGATTCAGGGGAGTTACAAACTCCATCATCATATCCACCTAAAACTGATCATATGTTTGCGAAAAAAGGACACTATTATATGCGAGCTCAACGTCCGCAACTAAACCGTAAAATGTTGATTTTCATGATGTCATATTATCTAAGTTTCCCTTTGCAATTTCCATACATGAAGTTATTTATAAAATTTATATTCATCTGAACTTGCCTCAACAAGGTTTTGCATTTTTTTGCGGCAGCAGAGAATATTTGGTTCTCAGATAATAATCATAATTAATGCTTATTCAGAATTTATCAACTGCATTTTTCCCAAAATTTATAAAATTTCTTTCAAATGAACACAAAATGTTTTACTTTGCTGCTTTACAAGTTCGACCTTTAATCCGAGTTTCCACTTTGATTAAAAATTTGCAATTGAATGGCTGAAACGAGCTTATTCTAAAATTATGACTATCAGTTGAGCCTTTCTAGTATTGACTTAACAAATTAACTAGACGCACATTGTTTTGCATTTAACTTTCTACCCTGCATTTCATTCGAAATTAAAATGGTCCAAATACAAGCACGTGAAAACTCCGCAGACATTGCCTCGCAGCCTTCACCATAGTATATTTTCATTCTGCAGCCGGCCCTAGAAATAATTAAGCTTGGGGCAGTGTGAATTCAAAGCGCACCAAAGAAGTTCAATAAGCTGAATTCACAACTTTGGATGATTGAACTTGTGCTTTCTTGGCACCTTGTACTTTTTGCCTGTACATGCCATAAATACTGATATAGATGTAAGATTTACGGAAGATTAAACCTTTTTACAAATAATACAACAAAACATGAGGATTTTGCAAGTTTTTAATAAATAAAGAAGTTATCAAAATGTATCCGTGGGTTATTAAATAGCATATTAACATTAATTTGACCACAAAATTTCCATTTGCAATGGAATAGGCCTAGTGTAGATATTCAAAAGCAAACAAAGTGGATTTTAATCCCCCATGTCAACTAACTTTGCTGCAAAAATACAAACGATATGTTTTAAACTTGATTTTATTCAATGGCCGAAACGCATTGCTCAAGAATTTGTTGCGTATTTAAAATATTGCAATGTAAATATAAGCCAAAATAATCGATGGAAATGCATGAACATGTAAATCGAGTTTGACTTGTCATTCGTACTTGGCTTTAAGTAGTTATAAAATGTTTTGCCTATTTAATAGGCTCGTTACCAAGGCTCTTTGTATCCAACGTCATTTAATAGGAGTTTGCAGAAAAACAAGATATTTTCATTATTAAATGCACTAGACGTCTTCTTCTAGGCATTTTTAACTATCGTGCCCATAAACGAGTTGTTCAAATGCACGATTCATAATAAAGCAGAGTCAGTCATTGCGTTTGAGAGAGAGGGTTCATTAGTTTAAGACTGCTCAGCATAATCGGATACTGCGTTTAAACAACAAAGAAGTAAATATGCATTTTTCTGGAGCACCATTTATCAAATACATGGTAAATCTGATCAGTCAAGGCCCATTATTTCAATATGCATACAAGTGTTTCTCTAACCTCTAAAAATTGCGTCCAGGGGACTCACTGGATCTGTTATTCATGGTGGGTATTCTGGTAGTCAGCAATCAAAAACATAAAGGTAAAGCAGAAGCTATTCTAAATATTTTTACCCTTATTGACATATTTTTACCACCTGAAAAAAACATGCGGAATGGGCTGTATTGGCAATCAAAATTAGCGGACGTTCCCGATCGAATCGTGACTACCATGATTGTAAAAAATATCATTCATTTGAATGTTAATGCGTGAAAAAATATAAATTTGGAGTCAAATTTGAATCTTTTTGCCTATGAATGTGGCCTTCATCACATCGAACATCGACGGAACTAGCAGCAGTCATGACAATTCATATCAGCCATAGCCTTCAAAACCTAACCTGAACCTCGAATGCATAACAGTACCTCTACGGTTCTACCCTTCTCTAGTTTTAATTAATTGGTTGCTCATTATATAGCAATCAAATCTGTCTCATTACTGCTAACGGAATCGAGAGTAGCGCAAAGTGATAGCTTTAAGACTGACTGATCTAATTGGAAGGAAATAACAACAGGGGAGGAAGTGATACAAATATTCGTTCGAATTCTTTCTACTGCAATGGTCTTATACTGCCATGCAAATTCACCCATTTGAGCATCTTTCTTAATGAGATGTTAGTCTGGCACATGGAAGTTTAAGTAAAATTCACTTGTTCTCATGTACTCCAATGCAATGTACATTCATGTACCCAAAAGCAGAATTCAAGAATGCTTTTTAGCTCAGAGTCAAATTGTAATGGCAACTCAAATTTTGGTGGAACATTTATTGCTCTTGTGTCTTCTTGTCTTTGACACCTTGATAAGATGGATTTGCTAAGGGATCGACACTCACTGCTCGTAACCGTGTCACCGATCTAGACTTCAGCGAAGCATGATGATAAGTGGACAAACTTGTTCTTGTACCACCTTTGAAGCAATTGTTTTTCTTCACATACTTTATGTAATCACGTTAAATGGCATTTTCAGTTCAGGCAACGCTTTGGTTAGGGCTTGACTACGAAGAGTTGAATTGATTGCAAAGGGTACCAGAAGTGGCTCTTACCTACATCAAATCTCTTAAAAGTGAAGGCTGATTGAGACCTCACATCTCTGACTGCTAACTTCAATCCTCAGCTGGCTAGGATCAAGTGCTATGTTAATCCAGGTGGGCTCTTGAATGAACTCCAGTTAAACTTAGTCTGCATGATTTTAGATTGAGTTTTCGAAATGGTTTCATAATTAACATCAAAGGTACGAACCCTGCAGTTTTACAAATCTTCTCTTGCGAATCCAACCTTGAGAGTGATTACTACATTAAAGTGATCATAATAATCTAACAGGTCTAATAGGTGGCTGACTAACTGCTTTACTCAGAATCGTAAAAGGAAATAAATGGAATTTTCAGCCGAGAATGCGACATTATTTAAAGCACTGATGCTCAACTCTTACCATGTGCTCGTAAAAATTCATTCACATCTCAATGGAAGCTAAAATATGCCTTCTTCTTCAAGCTTCATAATATTTGGATATAGCATGAAATGACAGAGAGGCCACAGCGAATTTCACTCTTGAATTTCCGTAATTGTTTCGAAGGCAAACCACATTTTGCGATCGCAGTGACAGGCGAAATGGGCCGAATGTTACTAATAAATATCATGTAACATATCGTCTGTAAGCAAAAATAGATTATGTGCCCATATTTGGCATTCAGGTAACGTTTTTTGACACTTCATAGTTTCCAGATTTTATGGCTTACTGTTCATCGTCAAAATAACCAGATGAAATAAGTGCAAGATATGAGCTACTTGATCATGTGATCACCAAATAGTCTTAATGGCTTGAAAATAGCCAAATATGGTCTACTATCACGTGAAATGAAAAATTCATTGTCCAATGGACAGAGGAAGAAGTACGACGGCAATCGAGGAAATTCCGAAGCAGCTTAAAACGATCAAACTTACGAACGTCAATTTATAGCAACGAATCATTCATTTTATTTGATATCCTCCCTTTATTAATAGAATTTGTCAGTACTGACGCTTTTCAGTTTCATAAAGGAAAGCAAGAAAGGTTTAATCAATCCTCTCCTGATTTGATCAATTAGTGGGAATAAGTCTTTCCACGAATGGAACCAAATGCCTGTCCAATCCAATAATACGTAGCTAAAATTTAAGAGAACGATAATTTGTAATATTCACATCAGACCTACGGACAGATTTATTATGGAAATGAAACTAACAACATTTGTTTGAGTTCATTAGGCCCTTTGTGATCTTCCTTTGATTTGGCGCGAGCGCTTGCTATGGCAGAGCAGGTTGTTCATTGAATAAGTTAAATGAATGCGTTTAGGTTGAAAGAGCCTTTCAAAAGCAGAAATTCCTTGGCAAGAAGGGGACGCGTTACTATAAGTCCATCGGATTTGGTTACAAGACACCGTTGGAGGCCATTCGCGGTACTTATATTGATAAAAAATGTCCCTTCACAAGTGATGTCACTATTCGTGGCCGCATCCTTACTGGTGTTGTTTGCAAAATGAAGATGAATCGTGCCATTGTGATACGTCGTGATTACATAAAATATGTGAAGAAATACAAGCGCTTTGAAAAGCGGCACAAAAACCTGCCTGCTCACTTGTCACCATGCTTTTCTGATGTCCAGATTGGGGACACGGTCACGTGCGGTGAGTGTCGACCCCTTAGCAAAACCATCTCATTTAATGTCATTAAGTTGTCAAGGACAAAGAAGGTGATGTCAAAAAAGGGCTTTGTCAAGTTTTGAGTCACTACTGAAATATAACTTTGAGTTTTCAGGTATTCAGGGGTTCTGTTTTTTGAGCGAATGATTGTGCAGTGCATGCTCGTTTATAAATCCATGATGCCAAGTTGAACGTAGACATAAGTTTAGTTTGCTAATGATTCCTCACGATAAAGCATAACTTTCGAAGGTAATCAGATGAAAGAAATGATGGCTAACCATATGTAAGGTTATCTTAGACTACTTAAAATTATTCGAATAAACATTGACTGCCCTATTGCCGGAAATCTACTGAAGTGAAGGTGATAAAATAATTTATGGAGGCATGAAGTGATGAGTTGTTCTTACAATGGCAAGTCCATGGAGAGATACGCAGATGCGATTTTGAGTAAGAAATTTGCATCAAAGAGGGCAACTCTCTGGGCAATATTATACAATTTCTAGATGCTTCTCTAGTGCTAATATTTCCAACGAAACACCGCATTTTACGATGCACGACAATGGTGGCTCAAGTGACCGATCGAATCATACATGGAGTCTGCAGTTCTGCCTTTTAAAATTATAGTTCTACTTTGACATTTACATAACCATAACCTAAAGCAATGTGTCATGTAAATAAGATTTGTGATGTTTTTACGAGTTTAAACTTGCATGTGAAATGTGACTTGACTTAAGGTTACTATTTACCTTGTATTTAGAGTGTAAAACGCATAAGGCTAATTTGTTTGGAATAGATGAGAGCATTGATGCGGACACTGACATTGTAATCTGCCAACTTCTTACACCTTACTCGAAATCGGTGCCAAAACTTGAATTTCTAAATACAGGCTGTCAGCATTGATTACTTGCTAACAAAAGTGTTTGAATTGAAGTTCTAAAGAGTAAATTGCAGATGCAAGCGTCATTTTTTCAATGGATTCTTCAGTTTGTTTTGGTTAGCTTTATTTCAAAGGCAACTACTACATTTACGGCACTAGCGTACAGACTCAGAGGAAGTTACATTGTCGAGTGGTCACCTTTCCAACTACGTTGATTTCGTTTAGCATCCTGTTTGCCTACCGCTCTTCAGCGAATTGCTGTATCACTCGCAGCACTAGTTCAACGTCCACTAAAACCCTCCTCCTTTTTGGGCCTTTGTCTTGGGAATCAATTGCACTTGCCTCTTTACGTTGGTCTTGAGAAGGGTTAGAGCTTCTGAATCACTGCCTTGGAAAAATACATTCCTGCCCAGAGATCTCGCTAATGAAGAGCACTAACTCACTTTGGGGCATGACCTTGTTACTTTAATATATCGGGATGGTGAGGCTGTGCTCAATTGTCGCATACTTGATCACTGCTTGAATCCCACGATTGTACTCGAAGGAACCATTTGATCTATATACCAAGTTATCCTTTGATTCGATGTCAGAACTTCTCAACATGTCCATCTTTCCCGCCAGCAGTAGTGGAACTTATAGTTAGGATTTAACGCAGTTGGTTTGTCTTCAGTGTTCCCACTTGTTGAGCTGTAGTTCAATGCTATGCAGATATTTTGAAGCGATCAGAACCGGTGGTAACCTACCGAAATCGGTAATATTGTACACTTATTTCATTTGGTTATTTCGACGATGGGCAATGGACCATAAAATCTGGGGACTGTGAGCTGGTGCACTAACTCTAGTGCATAGTCATTTTTGACTCTGCGACATAAGCAAGTTTTTATGTTTTCAAATTTTAATAAATAATATTTTTTGGTAGCAATGAGTCATTGGATCTTGTTCAGTGGTGGATTTTAAATGTCTACGAGAATATGCAACCAGATATCTTAAAGTCCCCAATTATGCTTAAATAGGTCCGAATCCACGTTTTATCACGGTGCGGTTATTCTTTCTATGCTGCAATAGGCATGACTGCTTATGTGTGGCCAGCTTGTGACCACACCTTTGATTTCATGTCAGATCCATTATAAGTGAACACATTAATTTCGAGATCATTTAGGGAAAATCACGTCATTTTTGCCATTTTCCATGGTATCTGTTATTCATTGAACGTTATGACTAGCAATGGCAGTCATCTGATTCAAGTCAAATGAAAACTATTTCCATGAGATTTTGAAAATTACTCGAATGTCGCATGAATTTACTTTTAGTAAATGCTTCGTTTTAATTTTAATGCCGGCAGATAACCTTTAGGTGTCGTTGCAACCCTGGGTTGAGAGTTTACATGGTTGCAACTGCAAAACTTCTACTTAAAATGACAAATATATCCTGCATCACTGTTCCTCCATTTCTGATTGTCAATTTTTGCAAGCGTATTGAATTATTTCCATTGAAAAAAAAATTTACTCCAGAAAGCATTTAGAATTAGATAGACATCTGTACTGTTAATTGGGGTGGCTTCCAGTTGTAAACAAGTAAAGCACGATTTTTGGCTGGTAAATATTAAAAAGTTTTTTGCAAAATCAATTTTTATATCTAATGAACCAAGTATTTGTATATTAAATTGAAGCTTGACTATTCAAGGAAGAGTCAGGTGGCTTTAAGTTGGACTGAGAGTATCGCATTGGCAAATAGGTATTTCTGAAGTAATATCAATACACTGTGATTGGTTAACCTTATTAAATTTCAGTTAAAAGCCTTATTTAATATCAAGAAGGATATCTTAAAACAAGTAGTTTTTATTTACTCTATACCCATTAAGGCAAGTCTCAATGACTCTTTAAGGATAATACAGAGCTAACATAGAAGACAGTTAAGCCTTTATCGATGTCTTTGGTTCTCTGGTCACTTCTCTGGCATAGTTTCGTCAAAGAGGCAGAAGTTCAGCTTGTAGTGGCATCGTGTTCATCCTCGAAACTGTTAAGGGTGGACAATCTTCATACATCTTCCAGAAGTTTTTTCAACTGTCTAGTAGACATTGTATTCACTGCCATATGCACGCACTTTCCACAGTCCAGTTTGAGAACATGAAGCCAGGTATTTGCGTCGTACCTTGCTTACTTACTTATTTGCTTGCTTGCGTGTTTGTGCTTCTGCTGGCATACCCTAAATTCAAACGTCCGGTGGGTGATTAGTGCTATCCGGCCGCCCCTTTTAGTAGCCCCAGCGTTGCCCCTGGGGTTATCTATGGTCATTACGAGGAAATTAAGATTAGGTTCGACCACCTACCTAATGGCTAGAAACAGTTTGTGGCTTGCACTCACAAAGGGCTTAAATCACTTAGTTTGATTCCTAAATGGATCCATTTGTGTTAATATAGTGAAATGTGTTCACGTATCTTTTTGTGGAATATCATTGCATTAAATTTCATTCGAGTCGTTGGAGTGCAAACTATTTTCTTCAAGCACTTCAAAGCTGTCTGCTTTCAGGTAAAACTAATATGCTGACGGAGTTCCCATGGATTGTTTTTGAGCAAATTGTCCAAAGCAAACAGTAAGTATAAAATTAGGAGTCAATAAACTTGGCTATCTGAATAAAACGTTGGGTATCAATGATATAGAGCAAATAAATTTAGGTCAAGTGTGTTTTACAGCTGATACTCATCAATGTTACAGCAATTAGTTAGCAAAACATCTCCATGCCATGCGAAATTAATGATTGATTTGCAACAAATTAAACCTACTGACATCATCTGCGACTTATTTGCCTTGCCTCATACTTATGTCATTCTTAAGCTGTAATGCAAAGCTCTAATGTGCGCCTCTTTGCACTTTGACCGACCACTTTAATGCTTATTATTTCAATAATCTTAGACTGATTGCTTGATATCCAATTATTTTTGATTGTCAACACATTAATATTAGAAAACACGATAGGTTTGCTCAGAAATACGTGTGTCCAATCGGTCTTTGCATGTCTTTGCGTGCTATTTATGTTAGTAAGCCTGGATTAGGATTTGATCCATTACAATCAATGCATTTTATCATGTTGCAAAATCACTATCTATATCAGATGCTAGTGCTAATGTCCACAAGATTCGATAACGCAGTCATCAATGTTGCCCAATTACTCGGCAATACCTATGGTAAAGTGCACTACAAGCGTCGATTCATAACTGCACAATGTAAATAAGTGGAGGTAATCGTACCTCAGAACTTGTGAGTGAGTCAACTTTCGTGCTTTTCCTGCACAAAGCAATCGTATTTAAGTCTCTTTAGTCACTCAGTAGCAGACTAAAAAATGAACTTCTGCCGGTCTGAGAGATCGGCTGTCTGAATGTTTTGTCCGCATGTTGAATAAATGGTGTTTTTTGCATGAAAAGTTCAGAATCGAGCCTCTGAAGTGCAAAATTTGTTAGTTTATAGACAAATTGATGGCTTGTGTAACTTTTAAAAGTGAGTAAAATAACAAGGCAAGTGAGTTTTGCTTCATCAAAAGTAGAAAACAGTGAAATGCGACCTATTCCATCTCAACAATTTTCCTGCCAATCCAACTCCGTGGATACTACAGCAAGCCTGCCACAGAAAAAACTCAGCTAAATAAATGCACTGCAGCAAATAAAGGAAATAAACTGAACCCTTTGGAAGTGGGTTACAATTAGGAGCACTTAGGCATTGTTAGTGATATCACTGTAAATTGGCATGTGCTGATTTACCAAAATAACAACGAATTTCTACCCCAAAACCTTACACACGTCAATTGTTAAATCGATCGCAGTTTATACCATCAATAGCTTTCATTCACGACAGCACAAGATTTGAATGGAGTCATTCAGCAATTCTTTTTCTCTAAATAAATTACCAGATTTAGCGCTAAATTAATAGGAAGATATCTTAGAATCTAGAGCTGTTACCAGATTACGAATGAAAATATGAAATAGTGTCTCCTGGTTCCATTTTTGAGCGCTGTTGATGCTGTAAAGTCCCGTCATGTAAAAATTGTAGAGGGGCACAACTAATTTTTTTAAATGATATTTCACTTTTCAAACTAACTAATAGCTCTCTTTACCAAAAGCCCAGGCACTCATCCATTTCTAAAAAACCCCTTTAGATTAGCTTGATACTTTATTGAGAACTTCTATGAAACAGTGCGTTTCGCGTGTGGAAGTGGAAGAAGAAAATGGTTGCTGTCATTGTTTGGCTTTGAAAATAAAAAAAGCAGGAAAAAATATTTTTCCAATGAAAAAACTTATGCAAAATAGTCAGCATTAGATGAAAGACAAATCGTAATTACTGCAAGTGCCGAAGCTGAAACATTTATGAGTATTTATTTCCGCAATCGTAATCCATTTGATTTTAAAATAGGTCAAAATAAAAACATGCCTTGGACTACTTCAGAAAGTGGATTATCGCCATGCTGCCTCATAAACTAATGCACATTTCATCGTCACACACTTTAAACTACGTCACATTATTAACTAAAACTTAAAATAACAATGAATAATGTAATCTTGTCGAATTCTTGCAACCGAGCAACATCAAGCTGTTGATGATATTTTAACCCACCTTTCTGAGGTATCAGTGAATTAAACGTAGCTCAAAACCTTCACTTTTTTTGAAATTAAAAGGTGTTAAGCTGCAATATTTGTCGGAATTCGTTGTAGAAATCAAAAGCTGTAGAGGAATTAGGAACACAAATGAAAAGGACTGGATTTTCAAAAATCATTAAAATATGGAAATATTTTCGTAATGAGTCAAATTGCATGGGCTGTTTTTGCCATATTTTGATAAAGCAGTTCAAAAACGCGAAGTTAATCTTTATATGCAAAAATGAATCAAACCATTTGAGTCGTGATTCATTCACTATAGTCAATTTTGCTGCAGAAAACATTTGATGCAGCACATTGAGTATGAAGGAGGAAAGCGGTGTCAGAAAATAAGGCCAACTTCATCTAAAAATCCATTGTATCTCTAGGGTCGTTTAAATGAATTTTTTTGCTAATGAAATGTGTGACGAACTCGTGCATTTAATTCAAATGCTACAATTGTTTCAAATATAATAATACAGCAATTTAAAAAAATTAATGTTTAATACTAATTTGCACTTACCAAGGCCTTGAATTTTTTCTCGTTTGTCGGGAAACCGGCCTTTGGAAAGGGCAAACAAACTCATTGCTCCTTTTTTTAGCAAATGTGTAGTCTCAAAAACAAGAGATATGTGATTGGCACCAAGTTTCATTTAACTAAGCAAAATAGGTCAGAAATGAACCTGGATGGTCTAAGCCATCATTTGGAAGGGATGGCTGCACTCCTTATTTGTTGGTTCTCTTGCGAGGTCATCGAAATTCTAATTCAAATCAAAACTTTTAATTCACTGTTGAAATCGCTGCAAATCATCTGATTTAATTAGATCTGTGGTGGTAGACTTATAATTTGAAATCTTCGTAGAATATTCAACACGTGTTTGTTGCTGTAATAAGATACAAAGTATTCAACGACCATCTGTTTGAGGAAAATTTTAGTTACTATCGATAAAACAAACAATCAATAATGCCATTGTGATTCCTTAAAGTATCAGTATGCAATCAAAAAGTAATTGTAACGGCTGAATATCAATACATTGCCTTCAGGTCAAGCTTTTTTACAGCCATTAGAGAGCTGCGAGGTCTTCAAATAAACTACCGATTCTGTTTTACGAAGCAAAACTTCATTAAGTTGCGTTTTAATACTCTAGTGAAAAAGATAATGAAGCATGCAGATAAATATCTACCACATGTTCAAAAAGTCAAAACTTAAATTTTTATTAAATTTTTTAGAAATATGAATTTTTCTTTCAATTGATTGTCTGATTTAACTTGTGACTCTTTCTTACTAACCAGGTTGACTGCTTGCGGCAATGGCAAAGCTGCTTTGTATGCCTAACTTTCACATTATCATCTAACATTTAACAAAAGTTCATCTAAAATTTCACTAAGAAGCTGAGAACATAGAGAGCAATGAACAGTAGACAGCCTTTACATGTGATGAATATGCAGTCACAAATGACGAACTGTTAACATTTAAAATGGAACGACTTACACATAGAATATCCTGTTAGTTGGATCAACTAAGGCTCTGTCAAATCTAATTCAAGTCAATTTGTTCTCCATCACTAAATCAATTTGATCTATTGACTAGCCAAGTTTATTGTTGTGGGGATTAAATTGCGTATCGTTTTCATGATCCACTCGATACGGTTTCGTTCAAACAAAGGAGTCAAAAGTAAGGCATTTGGCTTTTAAAAACTCCTTTATTGAAAACTTTTCAAACTTGATTTTTAAGTATGCTACAGCAAACAATAAACGAAAAAACAAGGCCTTTGAGCGCAGAGAGAGATGCCTTAGTGAGCAAAGCCTTTTGAAATAACTTAACTAAGCGAATATATTCCATCCAATTCGAAGTTCTTATAATGCTAAATGTACATCATTCATTTAAATTATTTTGAAAATGTTATTTAGCTTAAATATATCTTAATTATGTACACATACAATTGATGCCTTTTTTCTCAACAAAAGTTCTTTTGTGAAAGTTGAAGATGCAAACGCTATTGAGTGTGGTTATAAAATGATGGTCATGTCTGCTTTGGTACATTTGATTAGCAAACTGTTAATATTTTATACTGCTAGCCATGCTGTTGCGTTCGTAAATTTGTACGTGTTTTCTATAACTTGCCCGTGCAAAATAGCACTTGGTCCAGTCTGTCCTTTGCTATTGATGATTCATTTTTAACATCGCTCATTTAGAAATCAAGCGCAGTAATGATGAGGCAAGGTCAAAATTAATATTTGCTTCCTTCTACGGCTCAAAAATCTGTAGGTTAGTATCTGTTATAAAATTCCTCTTTGAAAATAGCCGCTGTATGCTATTAGGAGTTAACAAAATGATAGCTCTAATAAACTAACATCTTTTAATGAAAGACAGTGAGTCCTTGGAGATAAAATTTATTTTAATAGCATTCATTTGGTAAAGTTGCCAATTTTGGAAGTAAGCACGACCTTTGTATTCCCAACCACTCCCTTAGTGCATTGTAAAAAACTCTCAAATTTGAGATAAATATAATCATAAACCAAAGAAAACAACAAGAAATCACTTGCTAAGAGGTAATGTCGAGTAGACTTAAGAAAATGGTTGATAGACTGGAATGCAGTTTATCAAAAAAGCTAGTCAGTTTTGCGCCACATCTATCGAAATGGCAATACGCAGGACGCCTCAGTCAAAATATATAGAGGGCTGTATTACAAAAGATTAACTGATTTTTATTTATATCCAATCAGATTAAAATGATCCGAAGTACGTCTTTTAAAAATCAAGTGTAAATATTTCCCCATTACTAGAGTAACGGCTTTAAATTCGTAATAATCTTATAAGTTCTGTTTAACTCTATTGTAACCATAGATGTTCAAATTTTAAAGTGTCATTTTGAAATATTCATGAACGCGTTAGCTTAGAAATGGTTCAAGGAATGAGCTTGTAGCGTAAAGTTAAACCATCAGTTTGTAATATGAAGAGTATATTCTGCTGTTGATTAAGTGCTTACCATAAAGTTTGGCAGCACTACTTTGCAGAGACTACAATCATGCGACTCTTTTCTTTACAATGCATTTTATATACACAGAAGAGGTAAAGCAATTTATTTTTATTGGTACTCTGTCTTTGAAAGCAATACAACAAAACTGAATTTGCATTTATACATAGGCTTGTTCGATTCGACTGCTTCTGAAGATAACATCGGAAGAATGACCTAAATTGTGATTATGCTGGTTTATCACGTTTATGAATCACTTCAGAACTTTTATTTCAGCACTCTAATTGTGCAACTCAACTCTTAATGATAAAATTTTTAATTACACAAGCTTATTTCTGCACTAGCTTCCGCTACCGGATATGAATCTGCCATATTTATTGTTTTAAAGCCATTTTACTCAAAATCTGCCAAACAAAACGAAATAACTTCTGATAGGTTAACGACAAAATGTTAAATTCGTGGCAAAATCTGCGTATTCGAAAACGCAGTTCATTATAAGAATATGATATAAAGAATTGCATAACATGAAAAATCACTGCTTATTTCACCTTCTAGATAGCAGATTCGAATATTCTTTAGGACACAATTTCATTTTACATTTTCGGAAAACTGTGTGGTTTCTTACTTAAAATTATCCACCAAATGATATGAGGAGCAATATATATAAAATCAATTACGTGAACAGTATTACCAAACAAAAAATCTGGTTTGATTCAGGGGAGTTACAAACTCCATCATCATATCCACCTAAAACTGATCATATGTTTGCGAAAAAAGGACACTATTATATGCGAGCTCAACGTCCGCAACTAAACCGTAAAATGTTGATTTTCATGATGTCATATTATCTAAGTTTCCCTTTGCAATTTCCATACATGAAGTTATTTATAAAATTTATATTCATCTGAACTTGCCTCAACAAGGTTTTGCATTTTTTTGCGGCAGCAGAGAATATTTGGTTCTCAGATAATAATCATAATTAATGCTTATTCAGAATTTATCAACTGCATTTTTCCCAAAATTTATAAAATTTCTTTCAAATGAACACAAAATGTTTTACTTTGCTGCTTTACAAGTTCGACCTTTAATCCGAGTTTCCACTTTGATTAAAAATTGAATGCTGAATGAATGCTGAAACGAGCTTATTCTAAAATTATGACTATCAGTTGAGCCTTTCTAGTATTGACTTAACAAATTAACTAGACGCACATTGTTTTGCATTTAACTTTCTACCCTGCATTTCATTCGAAATTAAAATGGTCCAAATACAAGCACGTGAAAACTCCGCAGACATTTGCCTCGCAGCCTTCACCATAGTATATTTTCATTCTGCAGCCGGCCCTAGAAATAATTAAGCTTGGGGCAGTGTGAATTCAAAGCGCACCAAAGAAGTTCAATAAGCTGAATTCACAACTTTGGATGATTGAACTTGTGCTTTCTTGGCACCTTGTACTTTTTGCCTGTACATGCCATAAATACTGATATAGATGTAAGATTTACGGAAGATTAAACCTTTTTACAAATAATACAACAAAACATGAGGATTTTGCAAGTTTTTAATAAATAAAGAAGTTATCAAAATGTATCCGTGGGTTATTAAATAGCATATTAACATTAATTTGACCACAAAATTTCCATTTGCAATGGAATAGGCCTAGTGTAGATATTCAAAAGCAAACAAAGTGGATTTTAATCCCCCATGTCAACTAACTTTGCTGCAAAAATACAAACGATATGTTTTAAACTTGATTTTATTCAATGGCCGAAACGCATTGCTCAAGAATTTGTTGCGTATTTAAAATATTGCAATGTAAATATAAGCCAAAATAATCGATGGAAATGCATGAACATGTAAATCGAGTTTGACTTGTCATTCGTACTTGGCTTTAAGTAGTTATAAAATGTTTTGCCTATTTAATAGGCTCGTTACCAAGGCTCTTTGTATCCAACGTCATTTAATAGGAGTTTGCAGAAAAACAAGATATTTTCATTATTAAATGCACTAGACGTCTTCTTCTAGGCATTTTTAACTATCGTGCCCATAAACGAGTTGTTCAAATGCACGATTCATAATAAAGCAGAGTCAGTCATTGCGTTTGAGGAGAGGGTTCATTAGTTTAAGACTGCTCAGCATAATCGGATACTGCGTTTAAACAACAAAGAAGTAAATATGCATTTTTCTGGAGCACCATTTATCAAATACATGGTAAATCTGATCAGTCAAGGCCCATTATTTCAATATGCATACAAGTGTTTCTCTAACCTCTAAAAATTGCGTCCAGGGGACTCACTGGATCTGTTATTCATGGTGGGTATTCTGGTAGTCAGCAATCAAAAACATAAAGGTAAAGCAGAAGCTATTCTAAATATTTTTACCCTTATTGACATATTTTTACCACCTGAAAAAAACATGCGGAATGGGCTGTATTGGCAATCAAAATTAGCGGACGTTCCCGATCGAATCGTGACTACCATGATTGTAAAAAATATCATTCATTTGAATGTTAATGCGTGAAAAAATATAAATTTGGAGTCAAATTTGAATCTTTTTGCCTATGAATGTGGCCTTCATCACATCGAACATCGACGGAACTAGCAGCAGTCATGACAATTCATATCAGCCATAGCCTTCAAAACCTAACCTGAACCTCGAATGCATAACAGTACCTCTACGGTTCTACCCTTCTCTAGTTTTAATTAATTGGTTGCTCATTATATAGCAATCAAATCTGTCTCATTACTGCTAACGGAATCGAGAGTAGCGCAAAGTGATAGCTTTAAGACTGATCTAATTGGAAGGAAATAACAACAGGGGAGGAAGTGATACAAATATTCGTTCGAATTCTTTCTACTGCAATGGTCTTATACTGCCATGCAAATTCACCCATTTGAGCATCTTTCTTAATGAGATGTTAGTCTGGCACATGGAAGTTTAAGTAAAATTCACTTGTTCTCATGTACTCCAATGCAATGTACATTCATGTACCCAAAAGCAGAATTCAAGAATGCTTTTTAGCTCAGAGTCAAATTGTAATGGCAACTCAAATTTTGGTGGAACATTTATTGCTCTTGTGTCTTCTTGTCTTTGACACCTTGATAAGATGGATTTGCTAAGGGATCGACACTCACTGCTCGTAACCGTGTCACCGATCTAGACTTCAGCGAAGCATGATGATAAGTGGACAAACTTGTTCTTGTACCACCTTTGAAGCAATTGTTTTTCTTCACATACTTTATGTAATCACGTTAAATGGCATTTTCAGTTCAGGCAACGCTTTGGTTAGGGCTTGACTACGAAGAGTTGAATTGATTGCAAAGGGTACCAGAAGTGGCTCTTACCTACATCAAATCTCTTAAAAGTGAAGGCTGATTGAGACCTCACATCTCTGACTGCTAACTTCAATCCTCAGCTGGCTAGGATCAAGTGCTATGTTAATCCAGGTGGGCTCTTGAATGAACTCCAGTTAAACTTAGTCTGCATGATTTTAGATTGAGTTTTCGAAATGGTTTCATAATTAACATCAAAGGTACGAACCCTGCAGTTTTACAAATCTTCTCTTGCGAATCCAACCTTGAGAGTGATTACTACATTAAAGTGATCATAATAATCTAACAGGTCTAATAGGTGGCTGACTAACTGCTTTACTCAGAATCGTAAAAGGAAATAAATGGAATTTTCAGCCGAGAATGCGACATTATTTAAAGCACTGATGCTCAACTCTTACCATGTGCTCGTAAAAATTCATTCACATCTCAATGGAAGCTAAAATATGCCTTCTTCTTCAAGCTTCATAATATTTGGATATAGCATGATGAATGACAGAGAGGCCACAGCGAATTTCACTCTTGAATTTCCGTAATTGTTTCGAAGGCAAACCACATTTTGCGATCGCAGTGACAGGCGAAATGGGCCGAATGTTACTAATAAATATCATGTAACATATCGTCTGTAAGCAAAAATAGATTATGTGCCCATATTTGGCATTCAGGTAACGTTTTTTGACACTTCATAGTTTCCAGATTTTATGGCTTACTGTTCATCGTCAAAATAACCAGATGAAATAAGTGCAAGATATGAGCTACTTGATCATGTGATCACCAAATAGTCTTAATGGCTTGAAAATAGCCAAATATGGTCTACTATCACGTGAAATGAAAAATTCATTGTCCAATGGACAGAGGAAGAAGTACGACGGCAATCGAGGAAATTCCGAAGCAGCTTAAAACGATCAAACTTACGAACGTCAATTTATAGCAACGAATCATTCATTTTATTTGATATCCTCCCTTTATTAATAGAATTTGTCAGTACTGACGCTTTTCAGTTTCATAAAGGAAAGCAAGAAAGGTTTAATCAATCCTCTCCTGATTTGATCAATTAGTGGGAATAAGTCTTTCCACGAATGGAACCAAATGCCTGTCCAATCCAATAATACGTAGCTAAAATTTAAGAGAACGATAATTTGTAATATTCACATCAGACCTACGGACAGATTTATTATGGAAATGAAACTAACAACATTTGTTTGAGTTCATTAGGCCCTTTGTGATCTTCCTTTGATTTGGCGCGAGCGCTTGCTATGGCAGAGCAGGTTGTTCATTGAATAAGTTAAATGAATGCGTTTAGGTTGAAAGAGCCTTTCAAAAGCAGAAATTCCTTGGCAAGAAGGGGACGCGTTACTATAAGTCCATCGGATTTGGTTACAAGACACCGTTGGAGGCCATTCGCGGTACTTATATTGATAAAAATGTCCCTTCACAAGTGATGTCACTATTCGTGGCCGCATCCTTACTGGTGTTGTTTGCAAAATGAAGATGAATCGTGCCATTGTGATACGTCGTGATTACATAAAATATGTGAAGAAATACAAGCGCTTTGAAAAGCGGCACAAAAACCTGCCTGCTCACTTGTCACCATGCTTTTCTGATGTCCAGATTGGGGACACGGTCACGTGCGGTGAGTGTCGACCCCTTAGCAAAACCATCTCATTTAATGTCATTAAGTTGTCAAGGACAAAGAAGGTGATGTCAAAAAAGGGCTTTGTCAAGTTTTGAGTCACTACTGAAATATAACTTTGAGTTTTCAGGTATTCAGGGGTTCTGTTTTTTGAGCGAATGATTGTGCAGTGCATGCTCGTTTATAAATCCATGATGCCAAGTTGAACGTAGACATAAGTTTAGTTTGCTAATGATTCCTCACGATAAAGCATAACTTTCGAAGGTAATCAGATGAAAGAAATGATGGCTAACCATATGTAAGGTTATCTTAGACTACTTAAAATTATTCGAATAAACATTGACTGCCCTATTGCCGGAAATCTACTGAAGTGAAGGTGATAAAATAATTTATGGAGGCATGAAGTGATGAGTTGTTCTTACAATGGCAAGTCCATGGAGAGATACGCAGATGCGATTTTGAGTAAGAAATTTGCATCAAAGAGGGCAACTCTCTGGGCAATATTATACAATTTCTAGATGCTTCTCTAGTGCTAATATTTCCAACGAAACACCGCATTTTACGATGCACGACAATGGTGGCTCAAGTGACCGATCGAATCATACATGGAGTCTGCAGTTCTGCCTTTTAAAATTATAGTTCTACTTTGACATTTACATAACCATAACCTAAAGCAATGTGTCATGTAAATAAGATTTGTGATGTTTTTACGAGTTTAAACTTGCATGTGAAATGTGACTTGACTTAAGGTTACTATTTACCTTGTATTTAGAGTGTAAAACGCATAAGGCTAATTTGTTTGGAATAGATGAGAGCATTGATGCGGACACTGACATTGTAATCTGCCAACTTCTTACACCTTACTCGAAATCGGTGCCAAAACTTGAATTTCTAAATACAGGCTGTCAGCATTGATTACTTGCTAACAAAAGTGTTTGAATTGAAGTTCTAAAGAGTAAATTGCAGATGCAAGCGTCATTTTTTCAATGGATTCTTCAGTTTGTTTTGGTTAGCTTTATTTCAAAGGCAACTACTACATTTACGGCACTAGCGTACAGACTCAGAGGAAGTTACATTGTCGAGTGGTCACCTTTCCAACTACGTTGATTTCGTTTAGCATCCTGTTTGCCTACCGCTCTTCAGCGAATTGCTGTATCACTCGCAGCACTAGTTCAACGTCCACTAAAACCCTCCTCCTTTTTGGGCCTTTGTCTTGGGAATCAATTGCACTTGCCTCTTTACGTTGGTCTTGAGAAGGGTTAGAGCTTCTGAATCACTGCCTTGGAAAAATACATTCCTGCCCAGAGATCTCGCTAATGAAGAGCACTAACTCACTTTGGGGCATGACCTTGTTACTTTAATATATCGGGATGGTGAGGCTGTGCTCAATTGTCGCATACTTGATCACTGCTTGAATCCCACGATTGTACTCGAAGGAACCATTTGATCTATATACCAAGTTATCCTTTGATTCGATGTCAGAACTTCTCAACATGTCCATCTTTCCCGCCAGCAGTAGTGGAACTTATAGTTAGGATTTAACGCAGTTGGTTTGTCTTCAGTGTTCCCACTTGTTGAGCTGTAGTTCAATGCTATGCATATTTTGAAGCGATCAGAACCGGTGGTAACCTACCGAAATCGGTAATATTGTACACTTATTTCATTTGGTTATTTCGACGATGGGCAATGGACCATAAAATCTGGGGACTGTGAGCTGGTGCACTAACTCTAGTGCATAGTCATTTTTGACTCTGCGACATAAGCAAGTTTTTATGTTTTCAAATTTTAATAAATAATATTTTTTTGGTAGCAATGAGTCATTGGATCTTGTTCAGTGGTGGATTTTAAATGTCTACGAGAATATGCAACCAGATATCTTAAAGTCCCCAATTATGCTTAAATAGGTCCGAATCCACGTTTTATCACGGTGCGGTTATTCTTTCTATGCTGCAATAGGCATGACTGCTTATGTGTGGCCAGCTTGTGACCACACCTTTGATTTCATGTCAGATCCATTATAAGTGAACACATTAATTTCGAGATCATTTAGGGAAAATCACGTCATTTTTGCCATTTTCCATGGTATCTGTTATTCATTGAACGTTATGACTAGCAATGGCAGTCATCTGATTCAAGTCAAATGAAAACTATTTCCATGAGATTTTGAAAATTACTCGAATGTCGCATGAATTTACTTTTAGTAAATGCTTCGTTTTAATTTTAATGCCGGCAGATAACCTTTAGGTGTCGTTGCAACCCTGGGTTGAGAGTTTACATGGTTGCAACTGCAAAACTTCTACTTAAAATGACAAATATATCCTGCATCACTGTTCCTCCATTTCTGATTGTCAATTTTTGCAAGCGTATTGAATTATTTCCATTGAAAAAAAAATTTACTCCAGAAAGCATTTAGAATTAGATAGACATCTGTACTGTTAATTGGGGTGGCTTCCAGTTGTAAACAAGTAAAGCACGATTTTTGGCTGGTAAATATTAAAAAGTTTTTTGCAAAATCAATTTTTATATCTAATGAACCAAGTATTTGTATATTAAATTGAAGCTTGACTATTCAAGGAAGAGTCAGGTGGCTTTAAGTTGGACTGAGAGTATCGCATTGGCAAATAGGTATTTCTGAAGTAATATCAATACACTGTGATTGGTTAACCTTATTAAATTTCAGTTAAAAGCCTTATTTAATATCAAGAAGGATATCTTAAAACAAGTAGTTTTTATTTACTCTATACCCATTAAGGCAAGTCTCAATGACTCTTTAAGGATAATACAGAGCTAACATAGAAGACAGTTAAGCCTTTATCGATGTCTTTGGTTCTCTGGTCACTTCTCTGGCATAGTTTCGTCAAAGAGGCAGAAGTTCAGCTTTGTAGTGGCATCGTGTTCATCCTCGAAACTGTTAAGGGTGGACAATCTTCATACATCTTCCAGAAGTTTTTTCAACTGTCTAGTAGACATTGTATTCACTGCCATATGCACGCACTTTCCACAGTCCAGTTTGAGAACATGAAGCCAGGTATTTGCGTCGTACCTTGCTTACTTACTTATTTGCTTGCTTGCGTGTTTGTGCTTCTGCTGGCATACCCTAAATTCAAACGTCCGGTGGGTGATTAGTGCTATCCGGCCGCCCCTTTTAGTAGCCCCAGCGTTGCCCCTGGGGTTATCTATGGTCATTACGAGGAAATTAAGATTAGGTTCGACCACCTACCTAATGGCTAGAAACAGTTTGTGGCTTGCACTCACAAAGGGCTTAAATCACTTAGTTTGATTCCTAAATGGATCCATTTGTGTTAATATAGTGAAATGTGTTCACGTATCTTTTTGTGGAATATCATTGCATTAAATTTCATTCGAGTCGTTGGAGTGCAAACTATTTTCTTCAAGCACTTCAAAGCTGTCTGCTTTCAGGTAAAACTAAATATGCTGACGGAGTTCCCATGGATTGTTTTTGAGCAAATTGTCCAAAGCAAACAGTAAGTATAAAATTAGGAGTCAATAAACTTGGCTATCTGAATAAAACGTTGGGTATCAATGATATAGAGCAAATAAATTTAGGTCAAGTGTGTTTTACAGCTGATACTCATCAATGTTACAGCAATTAGTTAGCAAAACATCTCCATGCCATGCGAAATTAATGATTGATTTGCAACAAATTAAACCTACTGACATCATCTGCGACTTATTTGCCTTGCCTCATACTTATGTCATTCTTAAGCTGTAATGCAAAGCTCTAATGTGCGCCTCTTTGCACTTTGACCGACCACTTTTAATGCTTATTATTTCAATAATCTTAGACTGATTGCTTGATATCCAATTATTTTGATTGTCAACACATTAATATTAGAAAACACGATAGGTTTGCTCAGAAATACGTGTGTCCAATCGGTCTTTGCATGTCTTTGCGTGCTATTTATGTTAGTAAGCCTGGATTAGGATTTGATCCATTACAATCAATGCATTTTATCATGTTGCAAAATCACTATCTATATCAGATGCTAGTGCTAATGTCCACAAGATTCGATAACGCAGTCATCAATGTTGCCCAATTACTCGGCAATACCTATGGTAAAGTGCACTACAAGCGTCGATTCATAACTGCACAATGTAAATAAGTGGAGGTAATCGTACCTCAGAACTTGTGAGTGAGTCAACTTTCGTGCTTTTCCTGCACAAAGCAATCGTATTTAAGTCTCTTTAGTCACTCAGTAGCAGACTAAAAAATGAACTTCTGCCGGTCTGAGAGATCGGCTGTCTGAATGTTTGTCCGCATGTTGAATAAATGGTGTTTTTTGCATGAAAAGTTCAGAATCGAGCCTCTGAAGTGCAAAATTTGTTAGTTTATAGACAAATTGATGGCTTGTGTAACTTTTAAAAGTGAGTAAAATAACAAGCAAGTGAGTTTTGCTTCATCAAAAGTAGAAAACAGTGAAATGCGACCTATTCCATCTCAACAATTTTCCTGCCAATCCAACTCCGTGGATACTACAGCAAGCCTGCCACAGAAAAAACTCAGCTAAATAAATGCACTGCAGCAAATAAAGGAAATAAACTGAACCCTTTGGAAGTGGGTTACAATTAGGAGCACTTAGGCATTGTTAGTGATATCACTGTAAATTGGCATGTGCTGATTTACCAAAATAACAACGAATTTCTACCCCAAAACCTTACACACGTCAATTGTTAAATCGATTCGCAGTTTATACCATCAATAGCTTTTCATTCACGACAGCACAAGATTTGAATGGAGTCATTCAGCAATTCTTTTTCTCTAAATAAATTACCAGATTTAGCGCTAAATTAATAGGAAGATATCTTAGAATCTAGAGCTGTTACCAGATTACGAATGAAAATATGAAATAGTGTCTCCTGGTTCCATTTTTGAGCGCTGTTGATGCTGTAAAGTCCCGTCATGTAAAAATTGTAGAGGGGCACAACTAATTTTTTTAAATGATATTTCACTTTTTCAAACTAACTAATAGCTCTCTTTACCAAAAGCCCAGGCACTCATCCATTTCTAAAAAACCCCTTTAGATTAGCTTGATACTTTATTGAGAACTTCTATGAAACAGTGCGTTTCGCGTGTGGAAGTGGAAGAAGAAAATGGTTGCTGTCATTGTTTGGCTTTGAAAATAAAAAAAAGCAGGAAAAAATATTTTTCCAATGAAAAACTTATGCAAAATAGTCAGCATTAGATGAAAGACAAATCGTAATTACTGCAAGTGCCGAAGCTGAAACATTTATGAGTATTTATTTCCGCAATCGTAATCCATTTGATTTTAAAATAGGTCAAAATAAAAACATGCCTTGGACTACTTCAGAAAGTGGATTATCGCCATGCTGCCTCATAAACTAATGCACATTTCATCGTCACACACTTTAACTACGTCACATTATTAACTAAAACTTAAAATAACAATGAATAATGTAATCTTGTCGAATTCTTGCAACCGAGCAACATCAAGCTGTTGATGATATTTTAACCCACCTTTCTGAGGTATCAGCGTGAATTAAACGTAGCTCAAAACCTTCACTTTTTTTGAAATTAAAAGGTGTTAAGCTGCAATATTTGTCGGAATTCGTTGTAGAAATCAAAAGCTGTAGAGGAATTAGGAACACAAATGAAAAGGACTGGATTTTCAAAAATCATTAAAATATGGAAATATTTTCGTAATGAGTCAAATTGCATGGGCTGTTTTTGCCATATTTTGATAAAGCAGTTCTAAAAACGCGAAGTTAATCTTTATATGCAAAAATGAATCAAACCATTTGAGTCGTGATTCATTCACTATAGTCAATTTTGCTGCAGAAAACATTTGATGCAGCACATTGAGTATGAAGGAGGAAAGCGGTGTCAGAAAATAAGGCCAACTTCATCTAAAAATCCATTGTATCTCTAGGGTCGTTTAAATGAATTTTTTTGCTAATGAAATGTGTGACGAACTCGTGCATTTAATTCAAATGCTACAATTGTTTCAAATATAATAATACAGCAATTTAAAAAAATTAATGTTTAATACTAATTTGCACTTACCAAGGCCTTGAATTTTTTCTCGTTTGTCGGGAAACCGGCCTTTGGAAAGGGCAAACAAACTCATTGCTCCTTTTTTTAGCAAATGTGTAGTCTCAAAAACAAGAGATATGTGATTGGCACCAAGTTTCATTTAACTAAGCAAAATAGGTCAGAAATGAACCTGGATGGTCTAAGCCATCATTTGGAAGGGATGGCTGCACTCCTTATTTGTTGGTTCTCTTGCGAGGTCATCGAAATTCTAATTCAAATCAAAACTTTTAATTCACTGTTGAAATCGCTGCAAATCATCTGATTTAATTAGATCTGTGGTGGTAGACTTATAATTTGAAATCTTCGTAGAATATTCAACACGTGTTTGTTGCTGTAATAAGATACAAAGTATTCAACGACCATCTGTTTGAGGAAAATTTTAGTTACTATCGATAAAACAAACAATCAATAATGCCATTGTGATTCCTTAAAGTATCAGTATGCAATCAAAAAGTAATTGTAACGGCTGAAATCAATACATTGCCTTCAGGTCAAGCTTTTTTACAGCCATTAGAGAGCTGCGAGGTCTTCAAATAAACTACCGATTCTGTTTTACGAAGCAAAACTTCATTAAGTTGCGTTTTAATACTCTAGTGAAAAAGATAATGAAGCATGCAGATAAATATCTACCACATGTTCAAAAAGTCAAAACTTAAATGTTTTTATTAAATTTTTTTAGAAATATGAATTTTTCTTTCAATTGATTGTCTGATTTAACTTGTGACTCTTTCTTACTAACCAGGTTGACTGCTTGCGGCAATGGCAAAGCTGCTTTGTATGCCTAACTTTCACATTATCATCTAACATTTAACAAAAGTTCATCTAAAATTTCACTAAGAAGCTGAGAACATAGAGAGCAATGAACAGTAGACAGCCTTTACATGTGATGAATATGCAGTCACAAATGACGAACTGTTAACATTTAAAATGGAACGACTTACACATAGAATATCCTGTTAGTTGGATCAACTAAGGCTCTGTCAAATCTAATTCAAGTCAATTTGTTCTCCATCACTAAATCAATTTGATCTATTGACTAGCCAAGTTTATTGTTGTGGGGATTAAATTGCGTATCGTTTTCATGATCCACTCGATACAGGTTTCGTTCAAACAAAGGAGTCAAAAGTAAGGCATTTGGCTTTTAAAAACTCCTTTATTGAAAACTTTTCAAACTTGATTTTTAAGTATGCTACAGCAAACAATAAAAAAAAAAAGGCCTTTGAGCGCAGAGAGAGATGCCTTAGTGAGCAAAGCCTTTGAAATAACTTAACTAAGCGAATATATTCCATCCAATTCGAAGTTCTTATAATGCTAAATGTACATCATTCATTTAAATTATTTTGAAAATGTTATTTAGCTTAAATATATCTTAATTATGTACACATACAATTGATGCCTTTTTTCTCAACAAAAGTTCTTTTGTGAAAGTTGAAGATGCAAACGCTATTGAGTGTGGTTATATAAATGATGGTCATGTCTGCTTGGTACATTGATTAGCAAACTGTTAATATTTTATACTGCTAGCCATGCTGTTGCGTTCGTAAATTTGTACGGTGTTTCTATAACTTGCCGTGCAAAATAGCACTTGGTCCAGTCTGTCCTTTGCTATTGATGATTCATTTTTAACATCGCTCATTTAGAAATCAAGCGCAGTAATGATGAGGCAAGGTCAAAATTAATATTTGCTTCCTTCTACGGCTCAAAAATCTGTAGGTTAGTATCTGTTATAAAATTCCTCTTTGAAATAGCCGCTGTATGCTATTAGGAGTTAACAAAATGATAGCTCTAATAAACTAACATCTTTTAATGAAAGACAGTGAGTCCTTGGGATAAAATTTATTTTAATAGCATTCATTTGGTAAAGTTGCCAATTTTGGAAGAAGCACGACCTTGTATTCCCAACCACTCCCTTAGTGCATTGTAAAAAACTCTCAAATTTGAGATAAATATAATCATAAACCAAAGAAAACAACAAGAAATCACTTGCTAAGAGGTAATGTCGAGTAGACTTAAGAAAATGGTTGATAGACTGGAATGCAGTTTATCAAAAAAGCTAGTCAGTTTTGCGCCACATCTATCGAAATGGCAATACGCAGGACGCCTCAGTCAAAATATATAGAGGGCTGTATTACAAAAGATTAACTGATTTTTATTTATATCCAATCAGATTAAAATGATCCGAAGTACGTCTTTTAAAAATCAAGTGTAAATATTTCCCCATTACTAGAGTAACGGCTTTAAATTCGTAATAATCTTATAAGTTCTGTTTAACTCTATTGTAACCATAGATGTTCAAATTTTAAAGTGTCATTTTGAAATATTCATGAACGCGTTAGCTTAGAAATGGTTCAAGGAATGAGCTTGTAGCGTAAAGTTAAACCATCAGTTTGTAATATGATGAAGAGTATATTCTGCTGTTGATTAAGTGCTTACCATAAAGTTTGGCAGCACTACTTTGCAGAGACTACAATCATGCGACTCTTTTCTTTACAATGCATTTTATATACACAGAAGAGGTAAAGCAATTTATTTTTATTGGTACTCTGTCTTTGAAAGCAATACAACAAAACTGAATTTGCATTTATACATAGGCTTGTTCGATTCGACTGCTTCTGAAGATAACATCGGAAGAATGACCTAAATTGTGATTATGCTGGTTTATCACGTTTATGAATCACTTCAGAACTTTTATTTCAGCACTCTAATTGTGCAACTCAACTCTTAATGATAAAATTTTTAATTACACAAGCTTATTTCTGCACTAGCTTCCGCTACCGGATATGAATCTGCCATATTTATTGTTTTAAAGCCATTTTACTCAAAATCTGCCAAACAAAACGAAATAACTTCTGATAGGTTAACGACAAAATGTTAAATTCGTGGCAAAATCTGCGTATTCGAAAACGCAGTTCATTATAAGAATATGATATAAAGAATTGCATAACATGAAAAATCACTGCTTATTTCACCTTCTAGATAGCAGATTCGAATATTCTTTAGGACACAATTTCATTTTACATTTTCGGAAAACTGTGTGGTTTCTTACTTAAAATTATCCACCAAATGATATGAGGAGCAATATATAATAAAATCAATTACGTGAACAGTATTACCAAACAAAAATCTGGTTTGATTCAGGGGAGTTACAAACTCCATCATCATATCCACCTAAAACTGATCATATGTTTGCGAAAAAAGGACACTATTATATGCGAGCTCAACGTCCGCAACTAAACCGTAAAATGTTGATTTTCATGATGTCATATTATCTAAGTTTCCCTTTGCAATTTCCATACATGAAGTTATTTATAAAATTTATATTCATCTGAACTTGCCTCAACAAGGTTTTGCATTTTTTTGCGGCAGCAGAGAATATTTGGTTCTCAGATAATAATCATAATTAATGCTTATTCAGAATTTATCAACTGCATTTTTCCCAAAATTTATAAAATTTCTTTCAAATGAACACAAAATGTTTTACTTTGCTGCTTTACAAGTTCGACCTTTAATCCGAGTTTCCACTTTGATTAAAAATTTGCAATTGAATGGCTGAAACGAGCTTATTCTAAAATTATGACTATCAGTTGAGCCTTTCTAGTATTGACTTAACAAATTAACTAGACGCACATTGTTTTGCATTTAACTTTCTACCCTGCATTTCATTCGAAATTAAAATGGTCCAAATACAAGCACGTGAAAACTCCGCAGACATTTGCCTCGCAGCCTTCACCATAGTATATTTTCATTCTGCAGCCGGCCCTAGAAATAATTAAGCTTGGGGCAGTGTGAATTCAAAGCGCAACCAAAGAAGTTCAATAGCTGAATCACAACTTTGGATGATTGACCTTGTGCTTCTTGGCACCTTGTACTTTTTGCCTGTACATGCATAAATACTGATATGATGTAAGATTTACGAAGATTAAACCTTTTACAAATAATACAACAAAACAGAGGATTTGCAAGTTTTTAATAAATAAAGAAGTTATAAAATGTATCCGTGGGTTATTAAATAGCAATTAACACTTAATTTGACCCACAAAATTTCCATTTGCAATGGAATAGGCCTAGTGTAGATATTCAAAAGCAAACAAATGGATTTTAATCCCCATGTCAACTAACTTTGCTGCAAAAAATACAACGATATGTTTTAAACTTGATTTTATTCAATGGCGCGAACGCATTGCTCCAGAATTTGTTGCGTATTTAAAATATTGCAATGTAAATATAAGCCAAAATAATCGATGGAAATGCATGAACATGTAAATCGAGTTTGACTTGTCATTCGTACTTGGCTTTAAGTAGTTATAAAATGTTTTGCCTATTTAATAGGCTCGTTACCAAGGCTCTTTATCCAACGTCATTTAATAGGAGTTTGCAGAAAAACAAGATATTTTCATTATTAAATGCACTAGACGTCTTCTTCTAGGCATTTTTAACTATCGTGCCCATAAACGAGTTGTTCAAATGCACGATTCATAATAAAGCAGAGTCAGTCATTGCGTTTGAGAGAGAGGGTTCATTAGTTTAAGACTGCTCAGCATAATCGGATACTGCGTTTAAACAACAAAGAAGTAAATATGCATTTTTCTGGAGCACCATTTATCAAATACATGGTAAATCTGATCAGTCAAGGCCCATTTTTCAATATGCATACAAGTGTTTCTCTAACCTCTAAAAATTGCGTCCAGGGGACTCACTGGATCTGTTATTCATGGTGGGTATTCTGGTAGTCAGCAATCAAAAACATAAAGGTAAAGCAGAAGCTATTCTAAATATTTTTACCCTTATTGACATATTTTTACCACCTGAAAAAAACATGCGGAATGGGCTGTATTGGCAATCAAAATTAGCGGACGTTCCCGATCGAATCGTGACTACCATGATTGTAAAAAATATCATTCATTTGAATGTTAATGCGTGAAAAAATATAAATTTGGAGTCAAATTTGAATCTTTTTGCCTGAATGTGGCCTTCATCACATCGAACATCGACGGAACTAGCAGCAGTCATGACAATTCATATCAGCCATAGCCTTCAAAACCTAACCTGAACCTCGAATGCATAACAGTACCTCTACGGTTCTACCCTTCTCTAGTTTTAATTAATTGGTTGCTCATTATATAGCAATCAAATCTGTCTCATTACTGCTAACGGAATCGAGAGTAGCGCAAAGTGATAGCTTTAAGACTGACTGATCTAATTGGAAGGAAATAACAACAGGGGAGGAAGTGATACAAATATTCGTTCGAATTCTTTCTACTGCAATGGTCTTATACTGCCATGCAAATTCACCCATTTGAGCATCTTTCTTAATGAGATGTTAGTCTGGCACATGGAAGTTTAAGTAAAATTCACTTGTTCTCATGTACTCCAATGCAATGTACATTCATGTACCCAAAAGCAGAATTCAAGAATGCTTTTTAGCTCAGAGTCAAATTGTAATGGCAACTCACATTTTGGTGGAACATTTATTGCTCTTGTGTCTTCTTGTCTTTGACACCTTGATAAGATGGATTTGCTAAGGATCGACACTCACTGCTCGTAACCGTGTCACCGATCTAGACTTCAGCGAAGCATGATGATAATGTGACAAACTTGTTCTTGTACCACCTTTGAAGCAATTGTTTTCTTTCACATACTTTATGTAATCACGTTAAATGGGCATTTTCAGTTTCAGGCAACGCTTTGGTTAGGGCTTGACTACGAAGAGTTGAATTGATTGCAAAGGGTACCAGAAGTGGCTCTTACCTACATCAAATCTCTTAAAAGTGAAGGCTGATTGAGACCTCACATCTCTGACTGCTAACTTCAATCCTCAGCTGGCTAGGATCAAGTGCTATGTTAATCCAGGTGGGCTCTTGAATGAACTCCAGTTAAACTTAGTCCTGCATGATTTTAGATTGAGTTTCGAAATGGTTTCATAATTAACATCAAAGGTACGAACCCTGCAGTTTTACAAATCTTCTCTTGCGAATCCAACCTTGAGAGTGATTACTACATTAAAGTGATCATAATAATCTAACAGGTCTAATAGGTGGCTGACTAACTGCTTTACTCAGAATCGTAAAAGGAAATAAATGGAATTTTCAGCCGAGAATGCGACATTATTTAAAGCACTGATGCTCAACTCTTACCATGTGCTCGTAAAAATTCATTCACATCTCAATGGAAGCTAAAATATGCCTTCTTCTTCAAGCTTCATAATATTGGATATAGCATGAAATGACAGAGAGGCCACAGCGAATTTCACTCTTGAATTTCCGTAATTGTTCGAAGGCAAACCACATTTGCGATCGCAGTGACAGCGAAATGGGCCGAATGTTACTAATAAATATCATGTAACATATCGTCTGTAAGCAAAAATAGATTATGTGCCCATATTTGGCATTCAGGTAACGTTTTTTGACACTTCATAGTTCCAGATTTTATGGCTTACTGTTCATCGTCAAAATAACCAGATGAAATAAGTGCAAGATATGAGCTACTTGATCATGTGATCACCAAATAGTCTTAATGGCTTGAAAATAGCCAAATATGTCTACTATCACGTGAAATGAAAAATTCATTGTCCAATGGACAGAGGAAGAAGTACGACGGCAATCGAGGAAATCCGAAGCAGCTTAAAACGATCAAACTTACGAACGTCAATTTATAGCAAACGAATCATTCATTTTATTTGATATCCTCCCTTTATTAATAGAATTTGTCAGTACTGACGCTTTTCAGTTTCATAAAGGAAAGCAAGAAAGGTTTAATCAATCCTCTCCTGATTTGATCAATTAGTGGGAATAAGTCTTTCCACGAATGGAAACCAAATGCCTGTCCAATCCAATAATACGTAGCTAAAATTTAAGAGAACGATAATTTGTAATATTCACATCAGACCTACGGACAGATTTATTATGGAAATGAAACTAACAACATTTTTTGAGTTCATTAGGCCCTTTGTGATCTTCCTTTGATTTGGCGCGAGCGCTTGCTATGGCAGAGCAGGTTGTTCATGAATAAGTTAAATGAATGCGTTTAGGTTGAAAGAGCCTTTCAAAAGCAGAAATTCCTTGGCAAGAAGGGGACGCGTTACTATAAGTCCATCGGATTGGTTACAAGACACCGTTGGAGGCCATTCGCGGTACTTATATTGATAAAAAATGTCCCTTCACAAGTGATGTCACTATTCGTGGCCGCATCCTTACTGGTGTTGTTTGCAAATGAAGATGAATCGTGCCATTGTGATACGTCGTGATTACATAAAATATGTGAAGAAATACAAGCGCTTTGAAAAGCGGCACAAAAACCTGCCTGCTCACTTGTCACCATGCTTTTCTGATGTCCAGATTGGGGACACGGTCACGTGCGGTGAGTGTCGACCCCTTAGCAAAACCATCTCATTAATGTCATTAAGTTGTCAAGGACAAAGAAGGTGATGTCAAAAAGGGCTTTGTCAAGTTTTGAGTCACTACTGAAATATAACTTTGAGTTTTCAGGTATTCAGGGGTTCTGTTTTTTGAGCGAATGATTGTGCAGTGCATGCTCGTTTATAAATCCATGATGCCAAGTTGAACGTAGACATAAGTTTAGTTTGCTAATGATTCCTCACGATAAGCATAACTTTCGAAGGTAATCAGATGAAGAAATGATGGCTAACCATATGTAAGGTTATCTTAGACTACTTAAAATTATTCGAATAAACATTGACTGCCCTATTGCCGGAAATCTACTGAAGTGAAGGTGATAAAATAATTTATGGAGGCATGAAGTGATGAGTTGTTCTACAATGGCAAGTCCATGGAGAGATACGCAGATGCGATTTTGAGTAAGAAATTTGCATCAAAGAGGGCAACTCTCTGGGCAATATTATACAATTTCTAGATGCTTCTCTAGTGCTAATATTTCCAACGAAACACCGCATTTTACGATGCACGACAATGGTGGCTCAAGTGACCGATCGAATCATACATGGAGTCTGCAGTTCTGCCTTTTAAAATTATAGTTCTACTTTGACATTTACATAACCATAACCTAAAGCAATGTGTCATGTAAATAAGATTTGTGATGTTTTTACGAGTTAACTTGCATGTGAAATGTGACTTGACTTAAGGTTACTATTTACCTTGTATTTAGAGTGTAAAACGCATAAGGCTAATTTGTTTGGAATAGATGAGAGCATTGATGCGGACACTGACATTGTAATCTGCCAACTTCTTACACCTTACTCGAAATCGGTGCCAAAACTTGAATTTCTAAATACAGGCTGTCAGCATTGATTACTTTGCTAACAAAAGTGTTTGAATTGAAGTTCTAAAGAGTAAATTGCAGATGCAAGCGTCATTTTTTCAATGGATTCTTCAGTTTGTTTTGGTAGCTTTATTTCAAAGGCAACTACTACATTTACGGCACTAGCGTACAGACTCGAGGAAGTTACATTGTCGAGTGGTCACCTTTCCAACTACGTTGATTTCGTTTAGCATCCTGTTTGCCTACCGCTCTTCAGCGAATTGCTGTATCACTCGCAGCACTAGTTCAACGTCCACTAAACCCTCCTCCTTTTTGGGCCTTTGTCTTGGGAATCAATTGCACTTGCCTCTTTACGTTGGTCTTGAGAAGGGTTAGAGCTTCTGAATCACTGCCTTGGAAAAATACATTCCTGCCAGAGATCTCGCTAATGAAGAGCACTAACTCACTTTGGGGCATGACCTTGTTACTTTAATATATCGGGATGGTGAGGCTGTGCTCAATTGTCGCATACTTGATCACTGCTTGAATCCCACGATTGTACTCGAAGGAACCATTTGATCTATATACCAAGTTATCCTTTGATTCGATGTCAGAACTTCTCAACATGTCAATCTTTCCCGCCAGCAGTAGTGGAACTTATAGTTAGGATTTAACGCAGTTGGTTTGTCTTCAGTGTTCCCACTTGTTGAGCTGTAGTTCAATGCTATGCAGATATTTTGAAGCGATCAGAACCGGTGGTAACCTACCGAAATCGGTAATATTGTACACTTATTTCATTTGGTTATTTCGACGATGGGCATGGACCATAAATCTGGGGACTGTGAGCTGGTGCACTAACTCTAGTGCATAGTCATTTTGACTCTGCGACATAAGCAAGTTTTATGTTTTCAAATTTAATAAATAATATTTTTTTGGTAGCAATGAGTCATTGGATCTTGTTCAGTGGTGGATTTTAAATGTCTACGAGAATATGCAACCAGATATCTTAAAGTCCCCAATTATGCTTAAATAGGTCCGAATCCACGTTTTATCACGGTGCGGTTACTTCTTTCTATGCTGCAATAGGCATGACTGCTTATGTGTGGCCAGCTTGTGACCACACCTTTGATTTCATGTCAGATCCATTATAAGTGAACACATAATTTCGAGATCATTTAGGGAAAATCACGTCATTTTGCCATTTTCCATGGTATCTGTTATTCATTGAACGTTATGACTAGCAATGGCAGTCATCTGATTCAAGTCAAATGAAACTATTTCCATGAGATTTTGAAAAATTACTCGAATGTCGCATGAATTTACTTTTAGTAAATGCTTTCGTTTTAATTTTAATGCCGGCAGATAACCTTTAGGTGTCGTTGCAACCCTGGGTTGAGAGTTTACATGGTTGCAACTGCAAAACTTCTACTTAAAATGACAAATATATCCGCATCACTGTTCCTCCATTTCTGATTGTCAATTTTTGCAAGCGTATTGAATTATTTCCATTGAAAAAAAAATTTACTCCAGAAGCATTTAGAATTAGATAGACATCTGTACTGTTAATTGGGGTGGCTTCCAGTTGTAAACAAGTAAAGCACGATTTTGGCTGGTAAATATTAAAAAGTTTTTTGCAAAATCAATTTTTTATATCTAATGAACCAAGTATTTGTATATTAAATTGAAGCTTGACTATTCAAGGAAGAGTCAGGTGGCTTTAAGTTGGACTGAGAGTATCGCATTGGCAAATAGGTATTTCTGAAGTAATATCAATACACTGTGATTGGTTAACCTTATTAAATTTCAGTTAAAAGCCTTATTTAATATCAAGAAGGATATCTTAAAACAAGTAGTTTTTATTTACTCTATACCCATTAAGGCAAGTCTCAATGACTCTTTAAGGATAATACAGAGCTAACATAGAAGACAGTTAAGCCTTTATCGATGTCTTTGGTTCTCTGGTCACTTCTCTGGCATAGTTTCGTCAAAGAGGCAGAAGTTCAGCTTTGTAGTGGCATCGTGTTCATCCTCGAAACTGTTAAGGGTGGACAATCTTCATACATCTTCCAGAAGTTTTTTCAACTGTCTAGTAGACATTGTATTCACTGCCATATGCACGCACTTTCCACAGTCCAGTTTGAGAACATGAAGCCAGGTATTGCGTCGTACCTTGCTTACTTACTTATTTGCTTGCTTGCGTGTTTGTGCTTCTGCTGGCATACCCTAAATTCAAACGTCCGGTGGGTGATTAGTGCTATCCGGCCGCCCCTTTTAGTAGCCCCAGCGTTGCCCCTGGGGTTATCTATGGTCATTACGAGGAAATTAAGATTAGGTTCGACCACCTACCTAATGGCTAGAAACAGTTTGTGGCTTGCACTCACAAAGGGCTTAAATCACTTAGTTTGATTCCTAAATGGATCCATTTGTGTTAATATAGTGAAATGTGTTCACGTATCTTTTTGTGGAATATCATTGCATTAAATTTCATTCGAGTCGTTGGAGTGCAAACTATTTTCTTCAAGCACTTCAAAGCTGTCTGCTTTCAGGTAAAACTAAATATGCTGACGGAGTTCCCATGGATTGTTTTTGAGCAAATTGTCCAAAGCAAACAGTAAGTATAAAATTAGGAGTCAATAAACTTGGCTATCTGAATAAAACGTTGGGTATCAATGATATAGAGCAAATAAATTTAGGTCAAGTGTGTTTTACAGCTGATACTCATCAATGTTACAGCAATTAGTTAGCAAAACATCTCCATGCCATGCGAAATTAATGATTGATTTGCAACAAATTAAACCTACTGACATCATCTGCGACTTATTTGCCTTGCCTCATACTTATGTCATTCTTAAGCTGTAATGCAAAGCTCTAATGTGCGCCTCTTTGCACTTTGACCGACCACTTTTAATGCTTATTATTTCAATAATCTTAGACTGATTGCTTGATATCCAATTATTTTGATTGTCAACACATTAATATTAGAAAACACGATAGGTTTGCTCAGAAATACGTGTGTCCAATCGGTCTTTGCATGTCTTTGCGTGCTATTTATGTTAGTAAGCCTGGATTAGGATTTGATCCATTACAATCAATGCATTTTATCATGTTGCAAAATCACTATCTATATCAGATGCTAGTGCTAATGTCCACAAGATTCGATAACGCAGTCATCAATGTTGCCCAATTACTCGGCAATACCTATGGTAAAGTGCACTACAAGCGTCGATTCATAACTGCACAATGTAAATAAGTGGAGGTAATCGTACCTCAGAACTTGTGAGTGAGTCAACTTTCGTGCTTTTCCTGCACAAAGCAATCGTATTTAAGTCTCTTTAGTCACTCAGTAGCAGACTAAAAAATGAACTTCTGCCGGTCTGAGAGATCGGCTGTCTGAATGTTTGTCCGCATGTTGAATAAATGGTGTTTTTTGCATGAAAAGTTCAGAATCGAGCCTCTGAAGTGCAAAATTTGTTAGTTTATAGACAAATTGATGGCTTGTGTAACTTTTAAAAGTGAGTAAAATAACAAGCAAGTGAGTTTTGCTTCATCAAAGTAGAAAACAGTGAAATGCGACCTATTCCATCTCAACAATTTTCCTGCCAATCCAACTCCGTGGATACTACAGCAAGCCTGCCACAGAAAAAACTCAGCTAAATAAATGCACTGCAGCAAATAAAGGAAATAAACTGAACCCTTTGGAGTGGGTTACAATTAGGAGCACTTAGGCATTGTTAGTGATATCACTGTAAATTGGCATGTGCTGATTTACCAAAATAACAACGAATTTCTACCCCAAAACCTTACACACGTCAATTGTTAAATCGATTCGCAGTTTATACCATCAATAGCTTTTCATTCACGACAGCACAAGATTTGAATGGAGTCATTCAGCAATTCTTTTTCTCTAAATAAATTACCAGATTTAGCGCTAAATTAATAGGAAGATATCTTAGAATCTAGAGCTGTTACCAGATTACGAATGAAAATATGAAATAGTGTCTCCTGGTTCCATTTTTGAGCGCTGTTGATGCTGTAAGTCCCGTCATGTAAAAATTGTAGAGGGGCACAACTAATTTTTTTAAATGATATTTCACTTTTTCAAACTAACTAATAGCTCTCTTTACCAAAAGCCCAGGCACTCATCCATTTCTAAAAAACCCCTTTAGATTAGCTTGATACTTTATTGAGAACTTCTATGAAACAGTGCGTTTCGCGTGTGGAAGTGGAAGAAGAAAATGGTTGCTGTCATTGTTTGGCTTGAAAATAAAAAAAGCAGGAAAAAATATTTTTCCAATGAAAAACTTATGCAAAATAGTCAGCATTAGATGAAAGACAAATCGTAATTACTGCAAGTGCCGAAGCTGAAACATTTATGAGTATTTATTTCCGCAATCGTAATCCATTTGATTTTAAAATAGGTCAAAATAAAAACATGCCTTGGACTACTTCAGAAAGTGGATTATCGCCATGCTGCCTCATAAACTAATGCACATTTCATCGTCACACACTTTAACTACGTCACATTATTAACTAAAACTTAAAATAACAATGAATAATGTAATCTTGTCGAATTCTTGCAACCGAGCAACATCAAGCTGTTGATGATATTTTAACCCACCTTTCTGAGGTATCAGCGTGAATTAAAACGTAGCTCAAAACCTCACTTTTTTGAAATTAAAAGGTGTTAAGCTGCAATATTTGTCGGAATTCGTTGTAGAAATCAAAAGCTGTAGAGGAATTAGGAACACAAATGAAAAGGACTGGATTTTCAAAAATCATTAAAATATGGAAATATTTTCGTAATGAGTCAAATTGCATGGGCTGTTTTGCCATATTTTGATAAAGCAGTTCTAAAAACGCGAAGTTAATCTTTATATGCAAAAATGAATCAAACCATTTGAGTCGTGATTCATTCACTATAGTCAATTTTGCTGCAGAAAACATTTGATGCAGCACATTGAGTATGAAGGAGGAAAGCGGTGTCAGAAAATAAGGCCAACTTCATCTAAAAATCCATTGTATCTCTAGGGTCGTTTAAATGAATTTTTTTGCTAATGAAATGTGTGACGAACTCGTGCATTTAATTCAAATGCTACAATGGTTTCAATATAAATACAGCAATTTAAAAAAATTAATGTTTAATACTAATTTGCACTTACCAAGGCCTGAATTTTTTCTCGTTTGTCGGGAAACCGGCTTTGGAAAGGGCAAACAAACTCATTGCTCCTTTTTTTAGCAAATGTGTAGTCTCAAAAACAAGAGATATGTGATTGGCACCAAGTTTCATTTAACTAAGCAAAATAGGTCAGAAATGAACCTGGATGGTCTAAGCCATCATTTGGAAGGGATGGCTGCACTCCTTATTTGTTGGTTCTCTTGCGAGGTCATCGAAATTCTAATTCAAATCAAAACTTTTAATTCACTGTTGAAATCGCTGCAAATCATCTGATTTAATTAGATCTGTGGTGGTAGACTTATAATTTGAAATCTTCGTAGAATATTCAACACGTGTTTGTTGCTGTAATAAGATACAAAGTATTCAACGACCATCTGTTTGAGGAAAATTTTAGTTACTATCGATAAAACAAACAATCAATGCCATTGTGATTCCTTAAAGTATCAGTATGCAATCAAAAAGTAATTGTAACGGCTGAATATCAATACATTGCCTTCAGGTCAAGCTTTTTTACAGCCATTAGAGAGCTGCGAGGTCTTCAAATAAACTACCGATTCTGTTTTACGAAGCAAAACTTCATTAAGTTGCGTTTTAATACTCTAGTGAAAAAGATAATGAAGCATGCAGATAAATATCTACCACATGTTCAAAAAGTCAAAACTTAAATGTTTTTATTAAATTTTTTTAGAAATATGAATTTTTCTTTCAATTGATTGTCTGATTTAACTTGTGACTCTTTCTTACTAACCAGGTTGACTGCTTGCGGCAATGGCAAAGCTGCTTTGTATGCCTAACTTTCACATTATCATCTAACATTTAACAAAAGTTCATCTAAAATTTCACTAAGAAGCTGAGAACATAGAGAGCAATGAACAGTAGACAGCCTTTACATGTGATGAATATGCAGTCACAAATGACGAACTGTTAACATTTAAAATGGAACGACTTACACATAGAATATCCTGTTAGTTGGATCAACTAAGGCTCTGTCAAATCTAATTCAAGTCAATTTGTTCTCCATCACTAAATCAATTTGATCTATTGACTAGCCAAGTTTATGTTGTGGGGATTAAATTGCGTATCGTTTTCATGATCCACTCGATACAGGTTTCGTTCAAACAAAGGAGTCAAAAGTAAGGCATTTGGCTTTTAAAAACTCCTTTATTGAAAACTTTTCAAACTTGATTTTTAAGTATGCTACAGCAAACAATAAACGAAAAAACAAGGCCTTTGAGCGCAGAGAGAGATGCCTTAGTGAGCAAAGCCTTTTGAAATAACTTAACTAAGCGAATATATTCCATCCAATTCGAAGTTCTTATAATGCTAAATGTACATCATTCATTTAAATTATTTGAAAATGTTATTTAGCTTAAATATATCTTAATTATGTACACATACAATTGATGCCTTTTTTCTCAACAAAAGTTCTTTTGTGAAAGTTGAAGATGCAAACGCTATTGAGTGTGGTTATATAAAATGATGGTCATGTCTGCTTTGGTACATTTGATTAGCAAACTGTTAATATTTTATACTGCTAGCCATGCTGTTGCGTTCGTAAATTTGTACGTGTTTTCTATAACTTGCCCGTGCAAAATAGCACTTGGTCCAGTCTGTCCTTTGCTATTGATGATTCATTTTTAACATCGCTCATTTAGAAATCAAGCGCAGTAATGATGAGGCAAGGTCAAAATTAATATTTGCTTCCTTCTACGGCTCAAAAATCTGTAGGTTAGTATCTGTTATAAAATTCCTCTTTGAAAATAGCCGCTGTATGCTATTAGGAGTTAACAAAATGATAGCTCTAATAAACTAACATCTTTTAATGAAAGACAGTGAGTCCTTGGAGATAAAATTTATTTTAATAGCATTCATTTGGTAAAGTTGCCAATTTTGGAAGTAAGCACGACCTTTGTATTCCCAACCACTCCCTTAGTGCATTGTAAAAAACTCTCAAATTTGAGATAAAATAATCATAAACCAAAGAAAACAACAAGAAATCACTTGCTAAGAGGTAATGTCGAGTTAGACTACGAAAATGGTTGATAGACTGGAATGCAGTTTATCAAAAAAGCTAGTCAGTTTTTGCGCCACATCTATCGAATGGCAATACGCAGGACGCCTCAGTCAAAATATATAGAGGGCTGTATTACAAAAGATTAACTGATTTTATTTATATCCAATCAGATGACAATGATCCGAAGTACGTCGTTTAAAAAATCAAGTGTAAATATTTCCCCATTACTAGAGTAAACGGCTTTAAATTCGTACTAATCTTATAAGTTCTGTTTAACTCTATTGTAACCATAGATTGTTTCAAATTTTAAAGTGTCATTTTGAAATATTCATGAACGCGTTAGCTTAGAAATGGTTCAAGGAATGAGCTTGTAGCGTAAAGTTAAACCATCAGTTTGTAATATGATGAAGAGTATATTCTGCTGTTGATTAAGTGCTTACCATAAAGTTGGCAGCACTACTTTGCAGAGACGACAATCATGCGACTCTTTTCTTACAATGCATTTTATATACACAGAAGAGGTAAAGCAATTTATTTTTATTGGTACTCTGTCTTTGAAAGCAATACAACAAAACTGAATTTGCATTTATACATAGGCTTGTTCGATTCGACTGCTTCTGAAGATAACATCGGAAGAATGACCTAAATTGTGATTATGCTGGTTTATCACGTTTATGAATCACTTCAGAACTTTTATTTCAGCACTCTAATTGTGCAACTCAACTCTTAATGATAAAATTTTTAATTACACAAGCTTATTTCTGCACTAGCTTCCGCTACCGGATATGAATCTGCCATATTTATTGTTTTAAAGCCATTTTACTCAAAATCTGCCAAACAAAACGAAATAACTTCTGATAGGTTAACGACAAAATGTTAAATTCGTGGCAAAATCTGCGTATTCGAAAACGCAGTTCATTATAAGAATTGATATAAAGAATTGCATAACATGAAAAATCACTGCTTATTTCACCTTCTAGATAGCAGATTCGAATATTCTTTAGGACACAATTCATTTTACATTTTCGGAAAACTGTGTGGTTTCTACTTAAAATTATCCACCAAATGATATGAGGAGCAATATCATAATAAAATCAATTACGTGAACAGATTACCAAACAAAAATCTGGTTTGATTCAGGGGATTACAAACTCCATCATCATATCACCTAAAACTGATCATAGTTTGCGAAAAAAGGAACACTATATATGCGAGCTCAACGTCCGCAACTAAACCGTAAAATGTTGATTTTCATGTGTCATATTATTAAGTTTCCCTTTTGCAATTTCCATACATGAAGTTATTTATAAAAATTTATATTCATCTGAACTTGCCTCAACAAGGTTTTGCATTTTTTGCGGCAGCAGAGATATTGGTTCTCAGATAATAATCATAATTAATGCTTATTCAGAATTTATCAACTGCATTTTTCCCAAAATTTATAAAATTTCTTCAAATGAACACAAAATGTTTTACTTTGCTGCTCTTACAAGTTCGACCTTAATCCGAGTTTCCACTTTGATTAAAAATTTGCAATTGAATGGCTGAAACGAGCTTATTCTAAAATTATGACTATCAGTTGAGCCTTTCTAGTATTGACTTAACAAATTAACTAGACGCACATTGTTTTGCATTTAACTTTCTACCCTGCATTTCATTCGAAATTAAAATGGTCCAAATACAAGCACGTGAAAACTCCGCAGACATTTGCCTCGCAGCCTTCACCATAGTATATTTTCATTCTGCAGCCGGCCCTAGAAATAATTAAGCTTGGGGCAGTGTGAATTCAAAGCGCACCAAAGAAGTTCAATAAGCTGAATTCACAACTTTGGATGATTGAACTTGTGCTTTCTTGGCACCTTGTACTTTTTGCCTGTACATGCCATAAATACTGATATAGATGTAAGATTTACGGAAGATTAAACCTTTTTACAAATAATACAACAAAACATGAGGATTTTGCAAGTTTTTAATAAATAAAGAAGTTATCAAAATGTATCCGTGGGTTATTAAATAGCATATTAACATTAATTTGACCACAAAATTTCCATTTGCAATGGAATAGGCCTAGTGTAGATATTCAAAAGCAAACAAAGTGGATTTTAATCCCCCATGTCAACTAACTTTGCTGCAAAAATACAAACGATATGTTTTAAACTTGATTTTATTCAATGGCCGAAACGCATTGCTCAAGAATTTGTTGCGTATTTAAAATATTGCAATGTAAATATAAGCCAAAATAATCGATGGAAATGCATGAACATGTAAATCGAGTTTGACTTGTCATTCGTACTTGGCTTTAAGTAGTTATAAAATGTTTTGCCTATTTAATAGGCTCGTTACCAAGGCTCTTTGTATCCAACGTCATTTAATAGGAGTTTGCAGAAAAACAAGATATTTTCATTATTAAATGCACTAGACGTCTTCTTCTAGGCATTTTTAACTATCGTGCCCATAAACGAGTTGTTCAAATGCACGATTCATAAGCAGAGTCAGTCATTGCGTTTGAGAGAGAGGGTTCATTAGTTTAAGACTGCTCAGCATAATCGGATACTGCGTTTAAACAACAAAGAAGTAAATATGCATTTTTCTGGAGCACCATTTATCAAATACATGGTAAATCTGATCAGTCAAGGCCCATTATTTCAATATGCATACAAGTGTTTCTCTAACCTCTAAAAATTGCGTCCAGGGGACTCACTGGATCTGTTATTCATGGTGGGTATTCTGGTAGTCAGCAATCAAAAACATAAAGGTAAAGCAGAAGCTATTCTAAATATTTTTACCCTTATTGACATATTTTTACCACCTGAAAAAAACATGCGGAATGGGCTGTATTGGCAATCAAAATTAGCGGACGTTCCCGATCGAATCGTGACTACCATGATTGTAAAAAATATCATTCATTTGAATGTTAATGCGTGAAAAAATATAAATTTGGAGTCAAATTTGAATCTTTTTGCCTATGAATGTGGCCTTCATCACATCGAACATCGACGGAACTAGCAGCAGTCATGACAATTCATATCAGCCATAGCCTTCAAAACCTAACCTGAACCTCGAATGCATAACAGTACCTCTACGGTTCTACCCTTCTCTAGTTTTAATTAATTGGTTGCTCATTATATAGCAATCAAATCTGTCTCATTACTGCTAACGGAATCGAGAGTAGCGCAAAGTGATAGCTTTAAGACTGACTGATCTAATTGGAAGGAAATAACAACAGGGGAGGAAGTGATACAAATATTCGTTCGAATTCTTTCTACTGCAATGGTCTTATACTGCCATGCAAATTCACCCATTTGAGCATCTTTCTTAATGAGATGTTAGTCTGGCACATGGAAGTTTAAGTAAAATTCACTTGTTCTCATGTACTCCAAGCAATGTACATTCATGTACCCAAAAGCAGAATTGCGTTTTAGCTCAGAGTCAAATTGTAATGGCAACAAAGGTGGAACATTTATTGCCTGTGTCTTCTGTCTTTGACACCTGGATGGAAGTGGATTGCTAAGGGATCGACACTCACTTGCTCGTACCGTGTCCACCGATCTAGACTTCAGCGAAGCATGATTGATAAGTGGACAAACTTGTGTCTGTACCACCTTTGAAGCAATGGTTTGTCTTCCATACTTTATGTAATCACGTTAAATGGAATTTTTCAGTTCAGGCACGCTTTGGTTAGGGCTTGACTACGAAGAGTTGAATTGATTGCAAAGGGGTACCAGAAGTGGCTCTTACCTACATCAAATCTCTTAAAAGTGAAGGCTGATTGAGACCTCACCATCTCTGACTGCTAACTTCAATCCTCAGCTGGCTAGGATAAAGTGCTATGTTAATCCAGGTGGGCTCTTGAATGAACTCCAGTTAAACTTAGTCTGCATGATTTTAGATTTGATTTTCGAAATGGTTTCATAATTAACATCAAAGTACGAACCCTGCAGTTTACAAATCTCTCTGCGAATCCAACCTTGAGAGTGATTACTACATTAAGTGATCATAATAATCTAACAGGTCTAATAGGTGGCTGACTAACTGCTTTACTCAGAATCGTAAAAGGAAATAAATGGAATTTTCAGCCGAGAATGCGACATTATTTAAAGCACTGATGCTCAACTCTTACCATGTGCTCGTAAAAATTCATTCACATCTCAATGGAGCTAAAATATGCCTTCGTCTTCAAGCTTCATAATATTTGGATATAGCATGAAATGACAGAGAGGCACAGCGAATTTCACTCTTGAATTTCCGTAATTGTTTTCGAAGGCAAACCACATTTGCGATCGCAGTGACAGGCGAAATGGGCCGAATGTTACTAATAAATATCATGTAACATATCGTCTGTAAGCAAAATAGATTATGTGCCCATATTTGGCATTCAGGTAACGTTTTTTGACACTTCATAGTTTCCAGATTTTATGGCTTACTGTTCATCGTCAAAATAACCAGATGAAATAGTGCAAGATATGAGCTACTTGATCATGTGATCACCAAATAGTCTTATGGCTTGAAATAGCCAAATATGGTCTACTATCACGTGAATGAAAAATTCATTGTCCAATGGACAGAGGAAGAAGTACGACGGCAATCGAGAAGGAAATTCCGAAGCAGCTTAAAACGATCAAACTTACGAACGTCAATTTATAGCAACGAATCTTCATTTTTATTTGATATCCTCCCTTTATTAATAGAATTTGTCAGTACTGACGCTTTTCAGTTTCATAAAGGAAAGCAAGAAGGTTTAATCAATCCTCTCCTGATTGATCAATTAGTGGGATAAGTCTTTCCACGAATGGAACCAAATGCCTGTCCAATCCAATAATACGTAGCTAAACTTTAAGAGAACGATAATTGTAATATTCACATCAGACCTACGGACAGATTTATTATGGAAATGAAACATAACAACCTTTGTTTGAGTTCATTAGGCCCTTTGTGATCTTCCTTTGATTTGGCGCGAGCGCTTGCTATGGCAGAGCAGGTTGTTCATTGAATAGTTTAAATGAATGCGTTTAGGTTGAAAGAGCCTTTCAAAAGCAGAAATTCCTTGGCAAGAGGGACGCGTTATCTATAAGTCCATCGGATTTGGTTACAAGACCCGTTGGAGGACCATTCGCGGTACTTATATTGATAAAAAATGTCCTTCACAAGTGATGTCAACTATTCGTGGCCGCATCTTACTGGTGTTGTTTGCAAAATGAAGATGAATCGTGCCATTGTGATACGTCGTGATTATCATAAAATATGTAAGAAATACAAGCGCTTTGAAAAAGCGGCACAAAACCTGCCTGCTCACTTGTCACCATGCTTTTCTGATGTCCAGATGGGGGACACGGTCACGTGCGGTGAGTGTCGACCCCTTAGCAAACCACTCATTTAATGTCATTAAGTTGTCAAGGACAAAGAAGGTGATGTCAAAAAAGGGCTTTGTCAATTTTGAGTCACTACGGAAAATATAACTTTGAGTTTTTTCAGTTATTCGGGGTTCTGTTTTTTGAGCGAATGATGTGCAGTGCATGCTCGTTTATAAATCCATGATGCCAAGTTGTAACGTAGACATAAGTTTAGTTTGCTAATGATTCCTCACGATAAGCATAACTTTCGAAGGTAATCAGATGAAAGAAATGATGGCTAACCATATGTAAGGTTATCTTAGACTACTTAAATTATTCGAATAAACATTGACTGCCCTATTGCCGGAAATCTACTGAAGTGAAGGTGATAAAATAATTATGGAGGCATGAAGTGATGAGTTGTTCTTACAATGGCAAGTCCATGGAGAGATACGCAGATGCGATTTTGAGTAAGAAATTTGCATCAAAGAGGGCAACTCTCTGGGCAATATTATACAATTTCTAGATGCTTCTCTAGTGCTAATATTTCCAACGAAACACCGCATTTTACGATGCACGACAATGGTGGCTCAAGTGACCGATCGAATCATACATGGAGTCTGCAGTTCTGCCTTTTAAAATTATAGTTCTACTTTGACATTTACATAACCATAACCTAAAGCAATGTGTCATGTAATAAGATTTGTGATGTTTTTACGAGTTTAAACTTGCATGTGAAATGTGACTTGACTTAAGGTTACTATTTACCTTGTATTTAGAGTGTAAACGCATAAGGCTAATTTGTTGGAATAGATGAGAGCATTGATGCGGACACTGACATTGTAATCTGCCAACTTCTTACACCTTACTCGAAATCGGTGCCAAAACTTGAATTTCTAAATACAGGCTGTCAGCATTGATTACTTGCTAACAAAAGTGTTTGAATTGAAGTTCTAAAGAGTAAATTGCAGATGCAAGCGTCATTTTTTCAATGGATTCTTCAGTTTGTTTTGGTTAGCTTTATTTCAAAGGCAACTACTACATTTACGGCACTAGCGTACAGACTCAGAGGAAGTTACATTGTCGAGTGGTCACCTTTCCAACTACGTTGATTTCGTTTAGCATCCTGTTTGCCTACCGCTCTTCAGCGAATTGCTGTATCACTCGCAGCACTAGTTCAACGTCCACTAAAACCCTCCTCCTTTTTGGGCCTTTGTCTTGGGAATCAATTGCACTTGCCTCTTTACGTTGGTCTTGAGAAGGGTTAGAGCTTCTGAATCACTGCCTTGGAAAAATACATTCCTGCCCAGAGATCTCGCTAATGAAGAGCACTAACTCACTTTGGGGCATGACCTTGTTACTTTAATATATCGGGATGGTGAGGCTGTGCTCAATTGTCGCATACTTGATCACTGCTTGAATCCCACGATTGTACTCGAAGGAACCATTTGATCTATATACCAAGTTATCCTTTGATTCGATGTCAGAACTTCTCAACATGTCCATCTTTCCCGCCAGCAGTAGTGGAACTTATAGTTAGGATTTAACGCAGTTGGTTTGTCTTCAGTGTTCCCACTTGTTGAGCTGTAGTTCAATGCTATGCAGATATTTTGAAGCGATCAGAACCGGTGGTAACCTACCGAAATCGGTAATATTGTACACTTATTTCATTTGGTTATTTCGACGATGGGCAATGGACCATAAAATCTGGGGACTGTGAGCTGGTGCACTAACTCTAGTGCATAGTCATTTTTGACTCTGCGACATAAGCAAGTTTTTATGTTTTCAAATTTTAATAAATAATATTTTTTTGGTAGCAATGAGTCATTGGATCTTGTTCAGTGGTGGATTTTAAATGTCTACGAGAATATGCAACCAGATATCTTAAAGTCCCCAATTATGCTTAAATAGGTCCGAATCCACGTTTTATCACGGTGCGGTTATTCTTTCTATGCTGCAATAGGCATGACTGCTTATGTGTGGCCAGCTTGTGACCACACCTTTGATTTCATGTCAGATCCATTATAAGTGAACACATTAATTTCGAGATCATTTAGGGAAAATCACGTCATTTTTGCCATTTTCCATGGTATCTGTTATTCATTGAACGTTATGACTAGCAATGGCAGTCATCTGATTCAAGTCAAATGAAAACTATTTCCATGAGATTTTGAAAATTACTCGAATGTCGCATGAATTTACTTTTAGTAAATGCTTCGTTTTAATTTTAATGCCGGCAGATAACCTTTAGGTGTCGTTGCAACCCTGGGTTGAGAGTTTACATGGTTGCAACTGCAAAACTTCTACTTAAAATGACAAATATATCCTGCATCACTGTTCCTCCATTTCTGATTGTCAATTTTTGCAAGCGTATTGAATTATTTCCATTGAAAAAAAAATTTACTCCAGAAAGCATTTAGAATTAGATAGACATCTGTACTGTTAATTGGGGTGGCTTCCAGTTGTAAACAAGTAAAGCACGATTTTGGCTGGTAAATATTAAAAAGTTTTTTGCAAAATCAATTTTTATATCTAATGAACCAAGTATTTGTATATTAAATTGAAGCTTGACTATTCAAGGAAGAGTCAGGTGGCTTTAAGTTGGACTGAGAGTATCGCATTGGCAAATAGGTATTTCTGAAGTAATATCAATACACTGTGATTGGTTAACCTTATTAAATTTCAGTTAAAAGCCTTATTTAATATCAAGAAGGATATCTTAAAACAAGTAGTTTTTATTTACTCTATACCCATTAAGGCAAGTCTCAATGACTCTTTAAGGATAATACAGAGCTAACATAGAAGACAGTTAAGCCTTTATCGATGTCTTTGGTTCTCTGGTCACTTCTCTGGCATAGTTTCGTCAAAGAGGCAGAAGTTCAGCTTTGTAGTGGCATCGTGTTCATCCTCGAAACTGTTAAGGGTGGACAATCTTCATACATCTTCCAGAAGTTTTTTCAACTGTCTAGTAGACATTGTATTCACTGCCATATGCACGCACTTTCCACAGTCCAGTTTGAGAACATGAAGCCAGGTATTTGCGTCGTACCTTGCTTACTTACTTATTTGCTTGCTTGCGTGTTTGTGCTTCTGCTGGCATACCCTAAATTCAAACGTCCGGTGGGTGATTAGTGCTATCCGGCCGCCCCTTTTAGTAGCCCCAGCGTTGCCCCTGGGGTTATCTATGGTCATTACGAGGAAATTAAGATTAGGTTCGACCACCTACCTAATGGCTAGAAACAGTTTGTGGCTTGCACTCACAAAGGGCTTAAATCACTTAGTTTGATTCCTAAATGGATCCATTTGTGTTAATATAGTGAAATGTGTTCACGTATCTTTTTGTGGAATATCATTGCATTAAATTTCATTCGAGTCGTTGGAGTGCAAACTATTTTCTTCAAGCACTTCAAAGCTGTCTGCTTTCAGGTAAAACTAAATATGCTGACGGAGTTCCCATGGATTGTTTTTGAGCAAATTGTCCAAAGCAAACAGTAAGTATAAAATTAGGAGTCAATAAACTTGGCTATCTGAATAAAACGTTGGGTATCAATGATATAGAGCAAATAAATTTAGGTCAAGTGTGTTTTACAGCTGATACTCATCAATGTTACAGCAATTAGTTAGCAAAACATCTCCATGCCATGCGAAATTAATGATTGATTTGCAACAAATTAAACCTACTGACATCATCTGCGACTTATTTGCCTTGCCTCATACTTATGTCATTCTTAAGCTGTAATGCAAAGCTCTAATGTGCGCCTCTTTGCACTTTGACCGACCACTTTTAATGCTTATTATTTCAATAATCTTAGACTGATTGCTTGATATCCAATTATTTTTGATTGTCAACACATTAATATTAGAAAACACGATAGGTTTGCTCAGAAATACGTGTGTCCAATCGGTCTTTGCATGTCTTTGCGTGCTATTTATGTTAGTAAGCCTGGATTAGGATTTGATCCATTACAATCAATGCATTTTATCATGTTGCAAAATCACTATCTATATCAGATGCTAGTGCTAATGTCCACAAGATTCGATAACGCAGTCATCAATGTTGCCCAATTACTCGGCAATACCTATGGTAAAGTGCACTACAAGCGTCGATTCATAACTGCACAATGTAAATAAGTGGAGGTAATCGTACCTCAGAACTTGTGAGTGAGTCAACTTTCGTGCTTTTCCTGCACAAAGCAATCGTATTTAAGTCTCTTTAGTCACTCAGTAGCAGACTAAAAAATGAACTTCTGCCGGTCTGAGAGATCGGCTGTCTGAATGTTTGTCCGCATGTTGAATAAATGGTGTTTTTTGCATGAAAAGTTCAGAATCGAGCCTCTGAAGTGCAAAATTTGTTAGTTTATAGACAAATTGATGGCTTGTGTAACTTTTAAAAGTGAGTAAAATAACAAGCAAGTGAGTTTTGCTTCATCAAAAGTAGAAAACAGTGAAATGCGACCTATTCCATCTCAACAATTTTCCTGCCAATCCAACTCCGTGGATACTACAGCAAGCCTGCCACAGAAAAAACTCAGCTAAATAAATGCACTGCAGCAAATAAAGGAAATAAACTGAACCCTTTGGAAGTGGGTTACAATTAGGAGCACTTAGGCATTGTTAGTGATATCACTGTAAATTGGCATGTGCTGATTTACCAAAATAACAACGAATTTCTACCCCAAAACCTTACACACGTCAATTGTTAAATCGATTCGCAGTTTATACCATCAATAGCTTTTCATTCACGACAGCACAAGATTTGAATGGAGTCATTCAGCAATTCTTTTTCTCTAAATAAATTACCAGATTTAGCGCTAAATTAATAGGAAGATATCTTAGAATCTAGAGCTGTTACCAGATTACGAATGAAAATATGAAATAGTGTCTCCTGGTTCCATTTTTGAGCGCTGTTGATGCTGTAAAGTCCCGTCATGTAAAAATTGTAGAGGGGCACAACTAATTTTTTTAAATGATATTTCACTTTTTCAAACTAACTAATAGCTCTCTTTACCAAAAGCCCAGGCACTCATCCATTTCTAAAAAACCCCTTTAGATTAGCTTGATACTTTATTGAGAACTTCTATGAAACAGTGCGTTTCGCGTGTGGAAGTGGAAGAAGAAAATGGTTGCTGTCATTGTTTGGCTTTGAAAATAAAAAAAGCAGGAAAAAATATTTTTCCAATGAAAAACTTATGCAAAATAGTCAGCATTAGATGAAAGACAAATCGTAATTACTGCAAGTGCCGAAGCTGAAACATTTATGAGTATTTATTTCCGCAATCGTAATCCATTTGATTTTAAAATAGGTCAAAATAAAAACATGCCTTGGACTACTTCAGAAAGTGGATTATCGCCATGCTGCCTCATAAACTAATGCACATTTCATCGTCACACACTTTAACTACGTCACATTATTAACTAAAACTTAAAATAACAATGAATAATGTAATCTTGTCGAATTCTTGCAACCGAGCAACATCAAGCTGTTGATGATATTTTAACCCACCTTTCTGAGGTATCAGCGTGAATTAAACGTAGCTCAAAACCTTCACTTTTTTTGAAATTAAAAGGTGTTAAGCTGCAATATTTGTCGGAATTCGTTGTAGAAATCAAAAGCTGTAGAGGAATTAGGAACACAAATGAAAAGGACTGGATTTTCAAAAATCATTAAAATATGGAAATATTTTCGTAATGAGTCAAATTGCATGGGCTGTTTTTGCCATATTTTGATAAAGCAGTTCTAAAAACGCGAAGTTAATCTTTATATGCAAAAATGAATCAAACCATTTGAGTCGTGATTCATTCACTATAGTCAATTTTGCTGCAGAAAACATTTGATGCAGCACATTGAGTATGAAGGAGGAAAGCGGTGTCAGAAAATAAGGCCAACTTCATCTAAAAATCCATTGTATCTCTAGGGTCGTTTAAATGAATTTTTTTGCTAATGAAATGTGTGACGAACTCGTGCATTTAATTCAAATGCTACAATTGTTTCAAATATAATAATACAGCAATTTAAAAAAATTAATGTTTAATACTAATTTGCACTTACCAAGGCCTTGAATTTTTTCTCGTTTGTCGGGAAACCGGCCTTTGGAAAGGGCAAACAAACTCATTGCTCCTTTTTTTAGCAAATGTGTAGTCTCAAAAACAAGAGATATGTGATTGGCACCAAGTTTCATTTAACTAAGCAAAATAGGTCAGAAATGAACCTGGATGGTCTAAGCCATCATTTGGAAGGGATGGCTGCACTCCTTATTTGTTGGTTCTCTTGCGAGGTCATCGAAATTCTAATTCAAATCAAAACTTTTAATTCACTGTTGAAATCGCTGCAAATCATCTGATTTAATTAGATCTGTGGTGGTAGACTTATAATTTGAAATCTTCGTAGAATATTCAACACGTGTTTGTTGCTGTAATAAGATACAAAGTATTCAACGACCATCTGTTTGAGGAAAATTTTAGTTACTATCGATAAAACAAACAATCAATAATGCCATTGTGATTCCTTAAAGTATCAGTATGCAATCAAAAAGTAATTGTAACGGCTGAATATCAATACATTGCCTTCAGGTCAAGCTTTTTTACAGCCATTAGAGAGCTGCGAGGTCTTCAAATAAACTACCGATTCTGTTTTACGAAGCAAAACTTCATTAAGTTGCGTTTTAATACTCTAGTGAAAAAGATAATGAAGCATGCAGATAAATATCTACCACATGTTCAAAAAGTCAAAACTTAAATGTTTTTATTAAATTTTTTTAGAAATATGAATTTTTCTTTCAATTGATTGTCTGATTTAACTTGTGACTCTTTCTTACTAACCAGGTTGACTGCTTGCGGCAATGGCAAAGCTGCTTTGTATGCCTAACTTTCACATTATCATCTAACATTTAACAAAAGTTCATCTAAAATTTCACTAAGAAGCTGAGAACATAGAGAGCAATGAACAGTAGACAGCCTTTACATGTGATGAATATGCAGTCACAAATGACGAACTGTTAACATTTAAAATGGAACGACTTACACATAGAATATCCTGTTAGTTGGATCAACTAAGGCTCTGTCAAATCTAATTCAAGTCAATTTGTTCTCCATCACTAAATCAATTTGATCTATTGACTAGCCAAGTTTATTGTTGTGGGGATTAAATTGCGTATCGTTTTCATGATCCACTCGATACAGGTTTCGTTCAAACAAAGGAGTCAAAAGTAAGGCATTTGGCTTTTAAAAACTCCTTTATTGAAAACTTTTCAAACTTGATTTTTAAGTATGCTACAGCAAACAATAAACGAAAAAACAAGGCCTTTGAGCGCAGAGAGAGATGCCTTAGTGAGCAAAGCCTTTTGAAATAACTTAACTAAGCGAATATATTCCATCCAATTCGAAGTTCTTATAATGCTAAATGTACATCATTCATTTAAATTATTTTGAAAATGTTATTTAGCTTAAATATATCTTAATTATGTACACATACAATTGATGCCTTTTTTCTCAACAAAAGTTCTTTTGTGAAAGTTGAAGATGCAAACGCTATTGAGTGTGGTTATATAAAATGATGGTCATGTCTGCTTTGGTACATTTGATTAGCAAACTGTTAATATTTTATACTGCTAGCCATGCTGTTGCGTTCGTAAATTTGTACGTGTTTTCTATAACTTGCCCGTGCAAAATAGCACTTGGTCCAGTCTGTCCTTTGCTATTGATGATTCATTTTTAACATCGCTCATTTAGAAATCAAGCGCAGTAATGATGAGGCAAGGTCAAAATTAATATTTGCTTCCTTCTACGGCTCAAAAATCTGTAGGTTAGTATCTGTTATAAAATTCCTCTTTGAAAATAGCCGCTGTATGCTATTAGGAGTTAACAAAATGATAGCTCTAATAAACTAACATCTTTTAATGAAAGACAGTGAGTCCTTGGAGATAAAATTTATTTTAATAGCATTCATTTGGTAAAGTTGCCAATTTTGGAAGTAAGCACGACCTTTGTATTCCCAACCACTCCCTTAGTGCATTGTAAAAAACTCTCAAATTTGAGATAAATATAATCATAAACCAAAGAAAACAACAAGAAATCACTTGCTAAGAGGTAATGTCGAGTAGACTTAAGAAAATGGTTGATAGACTGGAATGCAGTTTATCAAAAAAGCTAGTCAGTTTTGCGCCACATCTATCGAAATGGCAATACGCAGGACGCCTCAGTCAAAATATATAGAGGGCTGTATTACAAAAGATTAACTGATTTTTATTTATATCCAATCAGATTAAAATGATCCGAAGTACGTCTTTTAAAAATCAAGTGTAAATATTTCCCCATTACTAGAGTAACGGCTTTAAATTCGTAATAATCTTATAAGTTCTGTTTAACTCTATTGTAACCATAGATGTTCAAATTTTAAAGTGTCATTTTGAAATATTCATGAACGCGTTAGCTTAGAAATGGTTCAAGGAATGAGCTTGTAGCGTAAAGTTAAACCATCAGTTTGTAATATGATGAAGAGTATATTCTGCTGTTGATTAAGTGCTTACCATAAAGTTTGGCAGCACTACTTTGCAGAGACTACAATCATGCGACTCTTTTCTTTACAATGCATTTTATATACACAGAAGAGGTAAAGCAATTTATTTTTATTGGTACTCTGTCTTTGAAAGCAATACAACAAAACTGAATTTGCATTTATACATAGGCTTGTTCGATTCGACTGCTTCTGAAGATAACATCGGAAGAATGACCTAAATTGTGATTATGCTGGTTTATCACGTTTATGAATCACTTCAGAACTTTTATTTCAGCACTCTAATTGTGCAACTCAACTCTTAATGATAAAATTTTTAATTACACAAGCTTATTTCTGCACTAGCTTCCGCTACCGGATATGAATCTGCCATATTTATTGTTTTAAAGCCATTTTACTCAAAATCTGCCAAACAAAACGAAATAACTTCTGATAGGTTAACGACAAAATGTTAAATTCGTGGCAAAATCTGCGTATTCGAAAACGCAGTTCATTATAAGAATATGATATAAAGAATTGCATAACATGAAAAATCACTGCTTATTTCACCTTCTAGATAGCAGATTCGAATATTCTTTAGGACACAATTTCATTTTACATTTTCGGAAAACTGTGTGGTTTCTTACTTAAAATTATCCACCAAATGATATGAGGAGCAATATATAATAAAATCAATTACGTGAACAGTATTACCAAACAAAAAATCTGGTTTGATTCAGGGGAGTTACAAACTCCATCATCATATCCACCTAAAACTGATCATATGTTTGCGAAAAAAGGACACTATTATATGCGAGCTCAACGTCCGCAACTAAACCGTAAAATGTTGATTTTCATGATGTCATATTATCTAAGTTTCCCTTTGCAATTTCCATACATGAAGTTATTTATAAAATTTATATTCATCTGAACTTGCCTCAACAAGGTTTTGCATTTTTTTGCGGCAGCAGAGAATATTTGGTTCTCAGATAATAATCATAATTAATGCTTATTCAGAATTTATCAACTGCATTTTTCCCAAAATTTATAAAATTTCTTTCAAATGAACACAAAATGTTTTACTTTGCTGCTTTACAAGTTCGACCTTTAATCCGAGTTTCCACTTTGATTAAAAATTTGCAATTGAATGGCTGAAACGAGCTTATTCTAAAATTATGACTATCAGTTGAGCCTTTCTAGTATTGACTTAACAAATTAACTAGACGCACATTGTTTTGCATTTAACTTTCTACCCTGCATTTCATTCGAAATTAAAATGGTCCAAATACAAGCACGTGAAAACTCCGCAGACATTTGCCTCGCAGCCTTCACCATAGTATATTTTCATTCTGCAGCCGGCCCTAGAAATAATTAAGCTTGGGGCAGTGTGAATTCAAAGCGCACCAAAGAAGTTCAATAAGCTGAATTCACAACTTTGGATGATTGAACTTGTGCTTTCTTGGCACCTTGTACTTTTTGCCTGTACATGCCATAAATACTGATATAGATGTAAGATTTACGGAAGATTAAACCTTTTTACAAATAATACAACAAAACATGAGGATTTTGCAAGTTTTTAATAAATAAAGAAGTTATCAAAATGTATCCGTGGGTTATTAAATAGCATATTAACATTAATTTGACCACAAAATTTCCATTTGCAATGGAATAGGCCTAGTGTAGATATTCAAAAGCAAACAAAGTGGATTTTAATCCCCCATGTCAACTAACTTTGCTGCAAAAATACAAACGATATGTTTTAAACTTGATTTTATTCAATGGCCGAAACGCATTGCTCAAGAATTTGTTGCGTATTTAAAATATTGCAATGTAAATATAAGCCAAAATAATCGATGGAAATGCATGAACATGTAAATCGAGTTTGACTTGTCATTCGTACTTGGCTTTAAGTAGTTATAAAATGTTTTGCCTATTTAATAGGCTCGTTACCAAGGCTCTTTGTATCCAACGTCATTTAATAGGAGTTTGCAGAAAAACAAGATATTTTCATTATTAAATGCACTAGACGTCTTCTTCTAGGCATTTTTAACTATCGTGCCCATAAACGAGTTGTTCAAATGCACGATTCATAATAAAGCAGAGTCAGTCATTGCGTTTGAGAGAGAGGGTTCATTAGTTTAAGACTGCTCAGCATAATCGGATACTGCGTTTAAACAACAAAGAAGTAAATATGCATTTTTCTGGAGCACCATTTATCAAATACATGGTAAATCTGATCAGTCAAGGCCCATTATTTCAATATGCATACAAGTGTTTCTCTAACCTCTAAAAATTGCGTCCAGGGGACTCACTGGATCTGTTATTCATGGTGGGTATTCTGGTAGTCAGCAATCAAAAACATAAAGGTAAAGCAGAAGCTATTCTAAATATTTTTACCCTTATTGACATATTTTTACCACCTGAAAAAAACATGCGGAATGGGCTGTATTGGCAATCAAAATTAGCGGACGTTCCCGATCGAATCGTGACTACCATGATTGTAAAAAATATCATTCATTTGAATGTTAATGCGTGAAAAAATATAAATTTGGAGTCAAATTTGAATCTTTTTGCCTATGAATGTGGCCTTCATCACATCGAACATCGACGGAACTAGCAGCAGTCATGACAATTCATATCAGCCATAGCCTTCAAAACCTAACCTGAACCTCGAATGCATAACAGTACCTCTACGGTTCTACCCTTCTCTAGTTTTAATTAATTGGTTGCTCATTATATAGCAATCAAATCTGTCTCATTACTGCTAACGGAATCGAGAGTAGCGCAAAGTGATAGCTTTAAGACTGACTGATCTAATTGGAAGGAAATAACAACAGGGGAGGAAGTGATACAAATATTCGTTCGAATTCTTTCTACTGCAATGGTCTTATACTGCCATGCAAATTCACCCATTTGAGCATCTTTCTTAATGAGATGTTAGTCTGGCACATGGAAGTTTAAGTAAAATTCACTTGTTCTCATGTACTCCAATGCAATGTACATTCATGTACCCAAAAGCAGAATTCAAGAATGCTTTTTAGCTCAGAGTCAAATTGTAATGGCAACTCAAATTTTGGTGGAACATTTATTGCTCTTGTGTCTTCTTGTCTTTGACACCTTGATAAGATGGATTTGCTAAGGGATCGACACTCACTGCTCGTAACCGTGTCACCGATCTAGACTTCAGCGAAGCATGATGATAAGTGGACAAACTTGTTCTTGTACCACCTTTGAAGCAATTGTTTTTCTTCACATACTTTATGTAATCACGTTAAATGGCATTTTCAGTTCAGGCAACGCTTTGGTTAGGGCTTGACTACGAAGAGTTGAATTGATTGCAAAGGGTACCAGAAGTGGCTCTTACCTACATCAAATCTCTTAAAAGTGAAGGCTGATTGAGACCTCACATCTCTGACTGCTAACTTCAATCCTCAGCTGGCTAGGATCAAGTGCTATGTTAATCCAGGTGGGCTCTTGAATGAACTCCAGTTAAACTTAGTCTGCATGATTTTAGATTGAGTTTTCGAAATGGTTTCATAATTAACATCAAAGGTACGAACCCTGCAGTTTTACAAATCTTCTCTTGCGAATCCAACCTTGAGAGTGATTACTACATTAAAGTGATCATAATAATCTAACAGGTCTAATAGGTGGCTGACTAACTGCTTTACTCAGAATCGTAAAAGGAAATAAATGGAATTTTCAGCCGAGAATGCGACATTATTTAAAGCACTGATGCTCAACTCTTACCATGTGCTCGTAAAAATTCATTCACATCTCAATGGAAGCTAAAATATGCCTTCTTCTTCAAGCTTCATAATATTTGGATATAGCATGAAATGACAGAGAGGCCACAGCGAATTTCACTCTTGAATTTCCGTAATTGTTTCGAAGGCAAACCACATTTTGCGATCGCAGTGACAGGCGAAATGGGCCGAATGTTACTAATAAATATCATGTAACATATCGTCTGTAAGCAAAAATAGATTATGTGCCCATATTTGGCATTCAGGTAACGTTTTTTGACACTTCATAGTTTCCAGATTTTATGGCTTACTGTTCATCGTCAAAATAACCAGATGAAATAAGTGCAAGATATGAGCTACTTGATCATGTGATCACCAAATAGTCTTAATGGCTTGAAAATAGCCAAATATGGTCTACTATCACGTGAAATGAAAAATTCATTGTCCAATGGACAGAGGAAGAAGTACGACGGCAATCGAGGAAATTCCGAAGCAGCTTAAAACGATCAAACTTACGAACGTCAATTTATAGCAACGAATCATTCATTTTATTTGATATCCTCCCTTTATTAATAGAATTTGTCAGTACTGACGCTTTTCAGTTTCATAAAGGAAAGCAAGAAAGGTTTAATCAATCCTCTCCTGATTTGATCAATTAGTGGGAATAAGTCTTTCCACGAATGGAACCAAATGCCTGTCCAATCCAATAATACGTAGCTAAAATTTAAGAGAACGATAATTTGTAATATTCACATCAGACCTACGGACAGATTTATTATGGAAATGAAACTAACAACATTTGTTTGAGTTCATTAGGCCCTTTGTGATCTTCCTTTGATTTGGCGCGAGCGCTTGCTATGGCAGAGCAGGTTGTTCATTGAATAAGTTAAATGAATGCGTTTAGGTTGAAAGAGCCTTTCAAAAGCAGAAATTCCTTGGCAAGAAGGGGACGCGTTACTATAAGTCCATCGGATTTGGTTACAAGACACCGTTGGAGGCCATTCGCGGTACTTATATTGATAAAAAATGTCCCTTCACAAGTGATGTCACTATTCGTGGCCGCATCCTTACTGGTGTTGTTTGCAAAATGAAGATGAATCGTGCCATTGTGATACGTCGTGATTACATAAAATATGTGAAGAAATACAAGCGCTTTGAAAAGCGGCACAAAAACCTGCCTGCTCACTTGTCACCATGCTTTTCTGATGTCCAGATTGGGGACACGGTCACGTGCGGTGAGTGTCGACCCCTTAGCAAAACCATCTCATTTAATGTCATTAAGTTGTCAAGGACAAAGAAGGTGATGTCAAAAAAGGGCTTTGTCAAGTTTTGAGTCACTACTGAAATATAACTTTGAGTTTTCAGGTATTCAGGGGTTCTGTTTTTTGAGCGAATGATTGTGCAGTGCATGCTCGTTTATAAATCCATGATGCCAAGTTGAACGTAGACATAAGTTTAGTTTGCTAATGATTCCTCACGATAAAGCATAACTTTCGAAGGTAATCAGATGAAAGAAATGATGGCTAACCATATGTAAGGTTATCTTAGACTACTTAAAATTATTCGAATAAACATTGACTGCCCTATTGCCGGAAATCTACTGAAGTGAAGGTGATAAAATAATTTATGGAGGCATGAAGTGATGAGTTGTTCTTACAATGGCAAGTCCATGGAGAGATACGCAGATGCGATTTTGAGTAAGAAATTTGCATCAAAGAGGGCAACTCTCTGGGCAATATTATACAATTTCTAGATGCTTCTCTAGTGCTAATATTTCCAACGAAACACCGCATTTTACGATGCACGACAATGGTGGCTCAAGTGACCGATCGAATCATACATGGAGTCTGCAGTTCTGCCTTTTAAAATTATAGTTCTACTTTGACATTTACATAACCATAACCTAAAGCAATGTGTCATGTAAATAAGATTTGTGATGTTTTTACGAGTTTAAACTTGCATGTGAAATGTGACTTGACTTAAGGTTACTATTTACCTTGTATTTAGAGTGTAAAACGCATAAGGCTAATTTGTTTGGAATAGATGAGAGCATTGATGCGGACACTGACATTGTAATCTGCCAACTTCTTACACCTTACTCGAAATCGGTGCCAAAACTTGAATTTCTAAATACAGGCTGTCAGCATTGATTACTTGCTAACAAAAGTGTTTGAATTGAAGTTCTAAAGAGTAAATTGCAGATGCAAGCGTCATTTTTTCAATGGATTCTTCAGTTTGTTTTGGTTAGCTTTATTTCAAAGGCAACTACTACATTTACGGCACTAGCGTACAGACTCAGAGGAAGTTACATTGTCGAGTGGTCACCTTTCCAACTACGTTGATTTCGTTTAGCATCCTGTTTGCCTACCGCTCTTCAGCGAATTGCTGTATCACTCGCAGCACTAGTTCAACGTCCACTAAAACCCTCCTCCTTTTTGGGCCTTTGTCTTGGGAATCAATTGCACTTGCCTCTTTACGTTGGTCTTGAGAAGGGTTAGAGCTTCTGAATCACTGCCTTGGAAAAATACATTCCTGCCCAGAGATCTCGCTAATGAAGAGCACTAACTCACTTTGGGGCATGACCTTGTTACTTTAATATATCGGGATGGTGAGGCTGTGCTCAATTGTCGCATACTTGATCACTGCTTGAATCCCACGATTGTACTCGAAGGAACCATTTGATCTATATACCAAGTTATCCTTTGATTCGATGTCAGAACTTCTCAACATGTCCATCTTTCCCGCCAGCAGTAGTGGAACTTATAGTTAGGATTTAACGCAGTTGGTTTGTCTTCAGTGTTCCCACTTGTTGAGCTGTAGTTCAATGCTATGCAGATATTTTGAAGCGATCAGAACCGGTGGTAACCTACCGAAATCGGTAATATTGTACACTTATTTCATTTGGTTATTTCGACGATGGGCAATGGACCATAAAATCTGGGGACTGTGAGCTGGTGCACTAACTCTAGTGCATAGTCATTTTTGACTCTGCGACATAAGCAAGTTTTTATGTTTTCAAATTTTAATAAATAATATTTTTTTGGTAGCAATGAGTCATTGGATCTTGTTCAGTGGTGGATTTTAAATGTCTACGAGAATATGCAACCAGATATCTTAAAGTCCCCAATTATGCTTAAATAGGTCCGAATCCACGTTTTATCACGGTGCGGTTATTCTTTCTATGCTGCAATAGGCATGACTGCTTATGTGTGGCCAGCTTGTGACCACACCTTTGATTTCATGTCAGATCCATTATAAGTGAACACATTAATTTCGAGATCATTTAGGGAAAATCACGTCATTTTTGCCATTTTCCATGGTATCTGTTATTCATTGAACGTTATGACTAGCAATGGCAGTCATCTGATTCAAGTCAAATGAAAACTATTTCCATGAGATTTTGAAAATTACTCGAATGTCGCATGAATTTACTTTTAGTAAATGCTTCGTTTTAATTTTAATGCCGGCAGATAACCTTTAGGTGTCGTTGCAACCCTGGGTTGAGAGTTTACATGGTTGCAACTGCAAAACTTCTACTTAAAATGACAAATATATCCTGCATCACTGTTCCTCCATTTCTGATTGTCAATTTTTGCAAGCGTATTGAATTATTTCCATTGAAAAAAAAATTTACTCCAGAAAGCATTTAGAATTAGATAGACATCTGTACTGTTAATTGGGGTGGCTTCCAGTTGTAAACAAGTAAAGCACGATTTTTGGCTGGTAAATATTAAAAAGTTTTTTGCAAAATCAATTTTTATATCTAATGAACCAAGTATTTGTATATTAAATTGAAGCTTGACTATTCAAGGAAGAGTCAGGTGGCTTTAAGTTGGACTGAGAGTATCGCATTGGCAAATAGGTATTTCTGAAGTAATATCAATACACTGTGATTGGTTAACCTTATTAAATTTCAGTTAAAAGCCTTATTTAATATCAAGAAGGATATCTTAAAACAAGTAGTTTTTATTTACTCTATACCCATTAAGGCAAGTCTCAATGACTCTTTAAGGATAATACAGAGCTAACATAGAAGACAGTTAAGCCTTTATCGATGTCTTTGGTTCTCTGGTCACTTCTCTGGCATAGTTTCGTCAAAGAGGCAGAAGTTCAGCTTTGTAGTGGCATCGTGTTCATCCTCGAAACTGTTAAGGGTGGACAATCTTCATACATCTTCCAGAAGTTTTTTCAACTGTCTAGTAGACATTGTATTCACTGCCATATGCACGCACTTTCCACAGTCCAGTTTGAGAACATGAAGCCAGGTATTTGCGTCGTACCTTGCTTACTTACTTATTTGCTTGCTTGCGTGTTTGTGCTTCTGCTGGCATACCCTAAATTCAAACGTCCGGTGGGTGATTAGTGCTATCCGGCCGCCCCTTTTAGTAGCCCCAGCGTTGCCCCTGGGGTTATCTATGGTCATTACGAGGAAATTAAGATTAGGTTCGACCACCTACCTAATGGCTAGAAACAGTTTGTGGCTTGCACTCACAAAGGGCTTAAATCACTTAGTTTGATTCCTAAATGGATCCATTTGTGTTAATATAGTGAAATGTGTTCACGTATCTTTTTGTGGAATATCATTGCATTAAATTTCATTCGAGTCGTTGGAGTGCAAACTATTTTCTTCAAGCACTTCAAAGCTGTCTGCTTTCAGGTAAAACTAAATATGCTGACGGAGTTCCCATGGATTGTTTTTGAGCAAATTGTCCAAAGCAAACAGTAAGTATAAAATTAGGAGTCAATAAACTTGGCTATCTGAATAAAACGTTGGGTATCAATGATATAGAGCAAATAAATTTAGGTCAAGTGTGTTTTACAGCTGATACTCATCAATGTTACAGCAATTAGTTAGCAAAACATCTCCATGCCATGCGAAATTAATGATTGATTTGCAACAAATTAAACCTACTGACATCATCTGCGACTTATTTGCCTTGCCTCATACTTATGTCATTCTTAAGCTGTAATGCAAAGCTCTAATGTGCGCCTCTTTGCACTTTGACCGACCACTTTTAATGCTTATTATTTCAATAATCTTAGACTGATTGCTTGATATCCAATTATTTTTGATTGTCAACACATTAATATTAGAAAACACGATAGGTTTGCTCAGAAATACGTGTGTCCAATCGGTCTTTGCATGTCTTTGCGTGCTATTTATGTTAGTAAGCCTGGATTAGGATTTGATCCATTACAATCAATGCATTTTATCATGTTGCAAAATCACTATCTATATCAGATGCTAGTGCTAATGTCCACAAGATTCGATAACGCAGTCATCAATGTTGCCCAATTACTCGGCAATACCTATGGTAAAGTGCACTACAAGCGTCGATTCATAACTGCACAATGTAAATAAGTGGAGGTAATCGTACCTCAGAACTTGTGAGTGAGTCAACTTTCGTGCTTTTCCTGCACAAAGCAATCGTATTTAAGTCTCTTTAGTCACTCAGTAGCAGACTAAAAAATGAACTTCTGCCGGTCTGAGAGATCGGCTGTCTGAATGTTTGTCCGCATGTTGAATAAATGGTGTTTTTTGCATGAAAAGTTCAGAATCGAGCCTCTGAAGTGCAAAATTTGTTAGTTTATAGACAAATTGATGGCTTGTGTAACTTTTAAAAGTGAGTAAAATAACAAGCAAGTGAGTTTTGCTTCATCAAAAGTAGAAAACAGTGAAATGCGACCTATTCCATCTCAACAATTTTCCTGCCAATCCAACTCCGTGGATACTACAGCAAGCCTGCCACAGAAAAAACTCAGCTAAATAAATGCACTGCAGCAAATAAAGGAAATAAACTGAACCCTTTGGAAGTGGGTTACAATTAGGAGCACTTAGGCATTGTTAGTGATATCACTGTAAATTGGCATGTGCTGATTTACCAAAATAACAACGAATTTCTACCCCAAAACCTTACACACGTCAATTGTTAAATCGATTCGCAGTTTATACCATCAATAGCTTTTCATTCACGACAGCACAAGATTTGAATGGAGTCATTCAGCAATTCTTTTTCTCTAAATAAATTACCAGATTTAGCGCTAAATTAATAGGAAGATATCTTAGAATCTAGAGCTGTTACCAGATTACGAATGAAAATATGAAATAGTGTCTCCTGGTTCCATTTTTGAGCGCTGTTGATGCTGTAAAGTCCCGTCATGTAAAAATTGTAGAGGGGCACAACTAATTTTTTTAAATGATATTTCACTTTTTCAAACTAACTAATAGCTCTCTTTACCAAAAGCCCAGGCACTCATCCATTTCTAAAAAACCCCTTTAGATTAGCTTGATACTTTATTGAGAACTTCTATGAAACAGTGCGTTTCGCGTGTGGAAGTGGAAGAAGAAAATGGTTGCTGTCATTGTTTGGCTTTGAAAATAAAAAAAAGCAGGAAAAAATATTTTTCCAATGAAAAACTTATGCAAAATAGTCAGCATTAGATGAAAGACAAATCGTAATTACTGCAAGTGCCGAAGCTGAAACATTTATGAGTATTTATTTCCGCAATCGTAATCCATTTGATTTTAAAATAGGTCAAAATAAAAACATGCCTTGGACTACTTCAGAAAGTGGATTATCGCCATGCTGCCTCATAAACTAATGCACATTTCATCGTCACACACTTTAACTACGTCACATTATTAACTAAAACTTAAAATAACAATGAATAATGTAATCTTGTCGAATTCTTGCAACCGAGCAACATCAAGCTGTTGATGATATTTTAACCCACCTTTCTGAGGTATCAGCGTGAATTAAACGTAGCTCAAAACCTTCACTTTTTTTGAAATTAAAAGGTGTTAAGCTGCAATATTTGTCGGAATTCGTTGTAGAAATCAAAAGCTGTAGAGGAATTAGGAACACAAATGAAAAGGACTGGATTTTCAAAAATCATTAAAATATGGAAATATTTTCGTAATGAGTCAAATTGCATGGGCTGTTTTTGCCATATTTTGATAAAGCAGTTCTAAAAACGCGAAGTTAATCTTTATATGCAAAAATGAATCAAACCATTTGAGTCGTGATTCATTCACTATAGTCAATTTTGCTGCAGAAAACATTTGATGCAGCACATTGAGTATGAAGGAGGAAAGCGGTGTCAGAAAATAAGGCCAACTTCATCTAAAAATCCATTGTATCTCTAGGGTCGTTTAAATGAATTTTTTTGCTAATGAAATGTGTGACGAACTCGTGCATTTAATTCAAATGCTACAATTGTTTCAAATATAATAATACAGCAATTTAAAAAAATTAATGTTTAATACTAATTTGCACTTACCAAGGCCTTGAATTTTTTCTCGTTTGTCGGGAAACCGGCCTTTGGAAAGGGCAAACAAACTCATTGCTCCTTTTTTTAGCAAATGTGTAGTCTCAAAAACAAGAGATATGTGATTGGCACCAAGTTTCATTTAACTAAGCAAAATAGGTCAGAAATGAACCTGGATGGTCTAAGCCATCATTTGGAAGGGATGGCTGCACTCCTTATTTGTTGGTTCTCTTGCGAGGTCATCGAAATTCTAATTCAAATCAAAACTTTTAATTCACTGTTGAAATCGCTGCAAATCATCTGATTTAATTAGATCTGTGGTGGTAGACTTATAATTTGAAATCTTCGTAGAATATTCAACACGTGTTTGTTGCTGTAATAAGATACAAAGTATTCAACGACCATCTGTTTGAGGAAAATTTTAGTTACTATCGATAAAACAAACAATCAATAATGCCATTGTGATTCCTTAAAGTATCAGTATGCAATCAAAAAGTAATTGTAACGGCTGAATATCAATACATTGCCTTCAGGTCAAGCTTTTTTACAGCCATTAGAGAGCTGCGAGGTCTTCAAATAAACTACCGATTCTGTTTTACGAAGCAAAACTTCATTAAGTTGCGTTTTAATACTCTAGTGAAAAAGATAATGAAGCATGCAGATAAATATCTACCACATGTTCAAAAAGTCAAAACTTAAATGTTTTTATTAAATTTTTTTAGAAATATGAATTTTTCTTTCAATTGATTGTCTGATTTAACTTGTGACTCTTTCTTACTAACCAGGTTGACTGCTTGCGGCAATGGCAAAGCTGCTTTGTATGCCTAACTTTCACATTATCATCTAACATTTAACAAAAGTTCATCTAAAATTTCACTAAGAAGCTGAGAACATAGAGAGCAATGAACAGTAGACAGCCTTTACATGTGATGAATATGCAGTCACAAATGACGAACTGTTAACATTTAAAATGGAACGACTTACACATAGAATATCCTGTTAGTTGGATCAACTAAGGCTCTGTCAAATCTAATTCAAGTCAATTTGTTCTCCATCACTAAATCAATTTGATCTATTGACTAGCCAAGTTTATTGTTGTGGGGATTAAATTGCGTATCGTTTTCATGATCCACTCGATACAGGTTTCGTTCAAACAAAGGAGTCAAAAGTAAGGCATTTGGCTTTTAAAAACTCCTTTATTGAAAACTTTTCAAACTTGATTTTTAAGTATGCTACAGCAAACAATAAACGAAAAAACAAGGCCTTTGAGCGCAGAGAGAGATGCCTTAGTGAGCAAAGCCTTTTGAAATAACTTAACTAAGCGAATATATTCCATCCAATTCGAAGTTCTTATAATGCTAAATGTACATCATTCATTTAAATTATTTTGAAAATGTTATTTAGCTTAAATATATCTTAATTATGTACACATACAATTGATGCCTTTTTTCTCAACAAAAGTTCTTTTGTGAAAGTTGAAGATGCAAACGCTATTGAGTGTGGTTATATAAAATGATGGTCATGTCTGCTTTGGTACATTTGATTAGCAAACTGTTAATATTTTATACTGCTAGCCATGCTGTTGCGTTCGTAAATTTGTACGTGTTTTCTATAACTTGCCCGTGCAAAATAGCACTTGGTCCAGTCTGTCCTTTGCTATTGATGATTCATTTTTAACATCGCTCATTTAGAAATCAAGCGCAGTAATGATGAGGCAAGGTCAAAATTAATATTTGCTTCCTTCTACGGCTCAAAAATCTGTAGGTTAGTATCTGTTATAAAATTCCTCTTTGAAAATAGCCGCTGTATGCTATTAGGAGTTAACAAAATGATAGCTCTAATAAACTAACATCTTTTAATGAAAGACAGTGAGTCCTTGGAGATAAAATTTATTTTAATAGCATTCATTTGGTAAAGTTGCCAATTTTGGAAGTAAGCACGACCTTTGTATTCCCAACCACTCCCTTAGTGCATTGTAAAAAACTCTCAAATTTGAGATAAATATAATCATAAACCAAAGAAAACAACAAGAAATCACTTGCTAAGAGGTAATGTCGAGTAGACTTAAGAAAATGGTTGATAGACTGGAATGCAGTTTATCAAAAAAGCTAGTCAGTTTTGCGCCACATCTATCGAAATGGCAATACGCAGGACGCCTCAGTCAAAATATATAGAGGGCTGTATTACAAAAGATTAACTGATTTTTATTTATATCCAATCAGATTAAAATGATCCGAAGTACGTCTTTTAAAAATCAAGTGTAAATATTTCCCCATTACTAGAGTAACGGCTTTAAATTCGTAATAATCTTATAAGTTCTGTTTAACTCTATTGTAACCATAGATGTTCAAATTTTAAAGTGTCATTTTGAAATATTCATGAACGCGTTAGCTTAGAAATGGTTCAAGGAATGAGCTTGTAGCGTAAAGTTAAACCATCAGTTTGTAATATGATGAAGAGTATATTCTGCTGTTGATTAAGTGCTTACCATAAAGTTTGGCAGCACTACTTTGCAGAGACTACAATCATGCGACTCTTTTCTTTACAATGCATTTTATATACACAGAAGAGGTAAAGCAATTTATTTTTATTGGTACTCTGTCTTTGAAAGCAATACAACAAAACTGAATTTGCATTTATACATAGGCTTGTTCGATTCGACTGCTTCTGAAGATAACATCGGAAGAATGACCTAAATTGTGATTATGCTGGTTTATCACGTTTATGAATCACTTCAGAACTTTTATTTCAGCACTCTAATTGTGCAACTCAACTCTTAATGATAAAATTTTTAATTACACAAGCTTATTTCTGCACTAGCTTCCGCTACCGGATATGAATCTGCCATATTTATTGTTTTAAAGCCATTTTACTCAAAATCTGCCAAACAAAACGAAATAACTTCTGATAGGTTAACGACAAAATGTTAAATTCGTGGCAAAATCTGCGTATTCGAAAACGCAGTTCATTATAAGAATATGATATAAAGAATTGCATAACATGAAAAATCACTGCTTATTTCACCTTCTAGATAGCAGATTCGAATATTCTTTAGGACACAATTTCATTTTACATTTTCGGAAAACTGTGTGGTTTCTTACTTAAAATTATCCACCAAATGATATGAGGAGCAATATATAATAAAATCAATTACGTGAACAGTATTACCAAACAAAAAATCTGGTTTGATTCAGGGGAGTTACAAACTCCATCATCATATCCACCTAAAACTGATCATATGTTTGCGAAAAAAGGACACTATTATATGCGAGCTCAACGTCCGCAACTAAACCGTAAAATGTTGATTTTCATGATGTCATATTATCTAAGTTTCCCTTTGCAATTTCCATACATGAAGTTATTTATAAAATTTATATTCATCTGAACTTGCCTCAACAAGGTTTTGCATTTTTTTGCGGCAGCAGAGAATATTTGGTTCTCAGATAATAATCATAATTAATGCTTATTCAGAATTTATCAACTGCATTTTTCCCAAAATTTATAAAATTTCTTTCAAATGAACACAAAATGTTTTACTTTGCTGCTTTACAAGTTCGACCTTTAATCCGAGTTTCCACTTTGATTAAAAATTTGCAATTGAATGGCTGAAACGAGCTTATTCTAAAATTATGACTATCAGTTGAGCCTTTCTAGTATTGACTTAACAAATTAACTAGACGCACATTGTTTTGCATTTAACTTTCTACCCTGCATTTCATTCGAAATTAAAATGGTCCAAATACAAGCACGTGAAAACTCCGCAGACATTTGCCTCGCAGCCTTCACCATAGTATATTTTCATTCTGCAGCCGGCCCTAGAAATAATTAAGCTTGGGGCAGTGTGAATTCAAAGCGCACCAAAGAAGTTCAATAAGCTGAATTCACAACTTTGGATGATTGAACTTGTGCTTTCTTGGCACCTTGTACTTTTTGCCTGTACATGCCATAAATACTGATATAGATGTAAGATTTACGGAAGATTAAACCTTTTTACAAATAATACAACAAAACATGAGGATTTTGCAAGTTTTTAATAAATAAAGAAGTTATCAAAATGTATCCGTGGGTTATTAAATAGCATATTAACATTAATTTGACCACAAAATTTCCATTTGCAATGGAATAGGCCTAGTGTAGATATTCAAAAGCAAACAAAGTGGATTTTAATCCCCCATGTCAACTAACTTTGCTGCAAAAATACAAACGATATGTTTTAAACTTGATTTTATTCAATGGCCGAAACGCATTGCTCAAGAATTTGTTGCGTATTTAAAATATTGCAATGTAAATATAAGCCAAAATAATCGATGGAAATGCATGAACATGTAAATCGAGTTTGACTTGTCATTCGTACTTGGCTTTAAGTAGTTATAAAATGTTTTGCCTATTTAATAGGCTCGTTACCAAGGCTCTTTGTATCCAACGTCATTTAATAGGAGTTTGCAGAAAAACAAGATATTTTCATTATTAAATGCACTAGACGTCTTCTTCTAGGCATTTTTAACTATCGTGCCCATAAACGAGTTGTTCAAATGCACGATTCATAATAAAGCAGAGTCAGTCATTGCGTTTGAGAGAGAGGGTTCATTAGTTTAAGACTGCTCAGCATAATCGGATACTGCGTTTAAACAACAAAGAAGTAAATATGCATTTTTCTGGAGCACCATTTATCAAATACATGGTAAATCTGATCAGTCAAGGCCCATTATTTCAATATGCATACAAGTGTTTCTCTAACCTCTAAAAATTGCGTCCAGGGGACTCACTGGATCTGTTATTCATGGTGGGTATTCTGGTAGTCAGCAATCAAAAACATAAAGGTAAAGCAGAAGCTATTCTAAATATTTTTACCCTTATTGACATATTTTTACCACCTGAAAAAAACATGCGGAATGGGCTGTATTGGCAATCAAAATTAGCGGACGTTCCCGATCGAATCGTGACTACCATGATTGTAAAAAATATCATTCATTTGAATGTTAATGCGTGAAAAAATATAAATTTGGAGTCAAATTTGAATCTTTTTGCCTATGAATGTGGCCTTCATCACATCGAACATCGACGGAACTAGCAGCAGTCATGACAATTCATATCAGCCATAGCCTTCAAAACCTAACCTGAACCTCGAATGCATAACAGTACCTCTACGGTTCTACCCTTCTCTAGTTTTAATTAATTGGTTGCTCATTATATAGCAATCAAATCTGTCTCATTACTGCTAACGGAATCGAGAGTAGCGCAAAGTGATAGCTTTAAGACTGACTGATCTAATTGGAAGGAAATAACAACAGGGGAGGAAGTGATACAAATATTCGTTCGAATTCTTTCTACTGCAATGGTCTTATACTGCCATGCAAATTCACCCATTTGAGCATCTTTCTTAATGAGATGTTAGTCTGGCACATGGAAGTTTAAGTAAAATTCACTTGTTCTCATGTACTCCAATGCAATGTACATTCATGTACCCAAAAGCAGAATTCAAGAATGCTTTTTAGCTCAGAGTCAAATTGTAATGGCAACTCAAATTTTGGTGGAACATTTATTGCTCTTGTGTCTTCTTGTCTTTGACACCTTGATAAGATGGATTTGCTAAGGGATCGACACTCACTGCTCGTAACCGTGTCACCGATCTAGACTTCAGCGAAGCATGATGATAAGTGGACAAACTTGTTCTTGTACCACCTTTGAAGCAATTGTTTTTCTTCACATACTTTATGTAATCACGTTAAATGGCATTTTCAGTTCAGGCAACGCTTTGGTTAGGGCTTGACTACGAAGAGTTGAATTGATTGCAAAGGGTACCAGAAGTGGCTCTTACCTACATCAAATCTCTTAAAAGTGAAGGCTGATTGAGACCTCACATCTCTGACTGCTAACTTCAATCCTCAGCTGGCTAGGATCAAGTGCTATGTTAATCCAGGTGGGCTCTTGAATGAACTCCAGTTAAACTTAGTCTGCATGATTTTAGATTGAGTTTTCGAAATGGTTTCATAATTAACATCAAAGGTACGAACCCTGCAGTTTTACAAATCTTCTCTTGCGAATCCAACCTTGAGAGTGATTACTACATTAAAGTGATCATAATAATCTAACAGGTCTAATAGGTGGCTGACTAACTGCTTTACTCAGAATCGTAAAAGGAAATAAATGGAATTTTCAGCCGAGAATGCGACATTATTTAAAGCACTGATGCTCAACTCTTACCATGTGCTCGTAAAAATTCATTCACATCTCAATGGAAGCTAAAATATGCCTTCTTCTTCAAGCTTCATAATATTTGGATATAGCATGAAATGACAGAGAGGCCACAGCGAATTTCACTCTTGAATTTCCGTAATTGTTTCGAAGGCAAACCACATTTTGCGATCGCAGTGACAGGCGAAATGGGCCGAATGTTACTAATAAATATCATGTAACATATCGTCTGTAAGCAAAAATAGATTATGTGCCCATATTTGGCATTCAGGTAACGTTTTTTGACACTTCATAGTTTCCAGATTTTATGGCTTACTGTTCATCGTCAAAATAACCAGATGAAATAAGTGCAAGATATGAGCTACTTGATCATGTGATCACCAAATAGTCTTAATGGCTTGAAAATAGCCAAATATGGTCTACTATCACGTGAAATGAAAAATTCATTGTCCAATGGACAGAGGAAGAAGTACGACGGCAATCGAGGAAATTCCGAAGCAGCTTAAAACGATCAAACTTACGAACGTCAATTTATAGCAACGAATCATTCATTTTATTTGATATCCTCCCTTTATTAATAGAATTTGTCAGTACTGACGCTTTTCAGTTTCATAAAGGAAAGCAAGAAAGGTTTAATCAATCCTCTCCTGATTTGATCAATTAGTGGGAATAAGTCTTTCCACGAATGGAACCAAATGCCTGTCCAATCCAATAATACGTAGCTAAAATTTAAGAGAACGATAATTTGTAATATTCACATCAGACCTACGGACAGATTTATTATGGAAATGAAACTAACAACATTTGTTTGAGTTCATTAGGCCCTTTGTGATCTTCCTTTGATTTGGCGCGAGCGCTTGCTATGGCAGAGCAGGTTGTTCATTGAATAAGTTAAATGAATGCGTTTAGGTTGAAAGAGCCTTTCAAAAGCAGAAATTCCTTGGCAAGAAGGGGACGCGTTACTATAAGTCCATCGGATTTGGTTACAAGACACCGTTGGAGGCCATTCGCGGTACTTATATTGATAAAAAATGTCCCTTCACAAGTGATGTCACTATTCGTGGCCGCATCCTTACTGGTGTTGTTTGCAAAATGAAGATGAATCGTGCCATTGTGATACGTCGTGATTACATAAAATATGTGAAGAAATACAAGCGCTTTGAAAAGCGGCACAAAAACCTGCCTGCTCACTTGTCACCATGCTTTTCTGATGTCCAGATTGGGGACACGGTCACGTGCGGTGAGTGTCGACCCCTTAGCAAAACCATCTCATTTAATGTCATTAAGTTGTCAAGGACAAAGAAGGTGATGTCAAAAAAGGGCTTTGTCAAGTTTTGAGTCACTACTGAAATATAACTTTGAGTTTTCAGGTATTCAGGGGTTCTGTTTTTTGAGCGAATGATTGTGCAGTGCATGCTCGTTTATAAATCCATGATGCCAAGTTGAACGTAGACATAAGTTTAGTTTGCTAATGATTCCTCACGATAAAGCATAACTTTCGAAGGTAATCAGATGAAAGAAATGATGGCTAACCATATGTAAGGTTATCTTAGACTACTTAAAATTATTCGAATAAACATTGACTGCCCTATTGCCGGAAATCTACTGAAGTGAAGGTGATAAAATAATTTATGGAGGCATGAAGTGATGAGTTGTTCTTACAATGGCAAGTCCATGGAGAGATACGCAGATGCGATTTTGAGTAAGAAATTTGCATCAAAGAGGGCAACTCTCTGGGCAATATTATACAATTTCTAGATGCTTCTCTAGTGCTAATATTTCCAACGAAACACCGCATTTTACGATGCACGACAATGGTGGCTCAAGTGACCGATCGAATCATACATGGAGTCTGCAGTTCTGCCTTTTAAAATTATAGTTCTACTTTGACATTTACATAACCATAACCTAAAGCAATGTGTCATGTAAATAAGATTTGTGATGTTTTTACGAGTTTAAACTTGCATGTGAAATGTGACTTGACTTAAGGTTACTATTTACCTTGTATTTAGAGTGTAAAACGCATAAGGCTAATTTGTTTGGAATAGATGAGAGCATTGATGCGGACACTGACATTGTAATCTGCCAACTTCTTACACCTTACTCGAAATCGGTGCCAAAACTTGAATTTCTAAATACAGGCTGTCAGCATTGATTACTTGCTAACAAAAGTGTTTGAATTGAAGTTCTAAAGAGTAAATTGCAGATGCAAGCGTCATTTTTTCAATGGATTCTTCAGTTTGTTTTGGTTAGCTTTATTTCAAAGGCAACTACTACATTTACGGCACTAGCGTACAGACTCAGAGGAAGTTACATTGTCGAGTGGTCACCTTTCCAACTACGTTGATTTCGTTTAGCATCCTGTTTGCCTACCGCTCTTCAGCGAATTGCTGTATCACTCGCAGCACTAGTTCAACGTCCACTAAAACCCTCCTCCTTTTTGGGCCTTTGTCTTGGGAATCAATTGCACTTGCCTCTTTACGTTGGTCTTGAGAAGGGTTAGAGCTTCTGAATCACTGCCTTGGAAAAATACATTCCTGCCCAGAGATCTCGCTAATGAAGAGCACTAACTCACTTTGGGGCATGACCTTGTTACTTTAATATATCGGGATGGTGAGGCTGTGCTCAATTGTCGCATACTTGATCACTGCTTGAATCCCACGATTGTACTCGAAGGAACCATTTGATCTATATACCAAGTTATCCTTTGATTCGATGTCAGAACTTCTCAACATGTCCATCTTTCCCGCCAGCAGTAGTGGAACTTATAGTTAGGATTTAACGCAGTTGGTTTGTCTTCAGTGTTCCCACTTGTTGAGCTGTAGTTCAATGCTATGCAGATATTTTGAAGCGATCAGAACCGGTGGTAACCTACCGAAATCGGTAATATTGTACACTTATTTCATTTGGTTATTTCGACGATGGGCAATGGACCATAAAATCTGCGGTTATTCTTTCTATGCTGCAATAGGCATGACTGCTTATGTGTGGCCAGCTTGTGACCACACCTTTGATTTCATGTCAGATCCATTATAAGTGAGCACATTAATTTCGAGATCATTTAGGGAAAATCACGTCATTTTTGCCATTTTCCATGGTATCTGTTATTCATTGAACGTTATGACTAGCAATGGCAGTCATCTGATTCAAGTCAAATGAAAACTATTTCCATGAGATTTTGAAAATTACTCGAATGTCGCATGAATTTACTTTTAGTAAATGCTTCGTTTTAATTTTAATGCCGGCAGATAACCTTTAGGTGTCGTTGCAACCCTGGGTTGAGAGTTTACAGGGTTGCAACTGCAAAACTTCTATTTAAAATGACAAATATATCCTGCATCACTGTTCCTCCATTTCTGATTGTCAATTTTTGCAAGCGTATTGAATTATTTCCATTGAAAAAAGAATTTACTCCAGAAAGCATTTAGAATTAGATAGACATCTGTACTGTTAATTGGGGTGGCTTCCAGTTGTAAACAAGTAAAGCACGATTTTTGGCTGGTAAATATTAAAAAGTTTTTTGCAAAATCAATTTTTATATCTAATGAACCAAGTATTTGTATATTAAATTGAAGCTTGACTATTCAAGGAAGAGTCAGGTGGCTTTAAGTTGGACTGAGAGTATCGCATTGGCAAATAGGTATTTCTGAAGTAATATCAATACACTGTGATTGGTTAACCTTATTAAATTTCAGTTAAAAGCCTTATTTAATATCAAGAAGGATATCTTAAAACAAGTAGTTTTTATTTACTCTATACCCATTAAGGCAAGTCTCAATGACTCTTTAAGGATAATACAGAGCTAACATAGAAGACAGTTAAGCCTTTATCGATGTCTTTGGTTCTCTGGTCACTTCTCTGGCATAGTTTCGTCAAAGAGGCAGAAGTTCAGCTTTGTAGTGGCATCGTGTTCATCCTCGAAACTGTTAAGGGTGGACAATCTTCATACATCTTCCAGAAGTTTTTTCAACTGTCTAGTAGACATTGTATTCACTGCCATATGCACGCACTTTCCACAGTCCAGTTTGAGAACATGAAGCCAGGTATTTGCGTCGTACCTTGCTTACTTACTTATTTGCTTGCTTGCGTGTTTGTGCTTCTGCTGGCATACCCTAAATTCAAACGTCCGGTGGGTGATTAGTGCTATCCGGCCGCCCCTTTTAGTAGCCCCAGCGTTGCCCCTGGGGTTATCTATGGTCATTACGAGGAAATTAAGATTAGGTTCGACCACCTACCTAATGGCTAGAAACAGTTTGTGGCTTGCACTCACAAAGGGCTTAAATCACTTAGTTTGATTCCTAAATGGATCCATTTGTGTTAATATAGTGAAATGTGTTCACGTATCTTTTTGTGGAATATCATTGCATTAAATTTCATTCGAGTCGTTGGAGTGCAAACTATTTTCTTCAAGCACTTCAAAGCTGTCTGCTTTCAGGTAAAACTAAATATGCTGACGGAGTTCCCATGGATTGTTTTTGAGCAAATTGTCCAAAGCAAACAGTAAGTATAAAATTAGGAGTCAATAAACTTGGCTATCTGAATAAAACGTTGGGTATCAATGATATAGAGCAAATAAATTTAGGTCAAGTGTGTTTTACAGCTGATACTCATCAATGTTACAGCAATTAGTTAGCAAAACATCTCCATGCCATGCGAAATTAATGATTGATTTGCAACAAATTAAACCTACTGACATCATCTGCGACTTATTTGCCTTGCCTCATACTTATGTCATTCTTAAGCTGTAATGCAAAGCTCTAATGTGCGCCTCTTTGCACTTTGACCGACCACTTTTAATGCTTATTATTTCAATAATCTTAGACTGATTGCTTGATATCCAATTATTTTTGATTGTCAACACATTAATATTAGAAAACACGATAGGTTTGCTCAGAAATACGTGTGTCCAATCGGTCTTTGCATGTCTTTGCGTGCTATTTATGTTAGTAAGCCTGGATTAGGATTTGATCCATTACAATCAATGCATTTTATCATGTTGCAAAATCACTATCTATATCAGATGCTAGTGCTAATGTCCACAAGATTCGATAACGCAGTCATCAATGTTGCCCAATTACTCGGCAATACCTATGGTAAAGTGCACTACAAGCGTCGATTCATAACTGCACAATGTAAATAAGTGGAGGTAATCGTACCTCAGAACTTGTGAGTGAGTCAACTTTCGTGCTTTTCCTGCACAAAGCAATCGTATTTAAGTCTCTTTAGTCACTCAGTAGCAGACTAAAAAATGAACTTCTGCCGGTCTGAGAGATCGGCTGTCTGAATGTTTGTCCGCATGTTGAATAAATGGTGTTTTTTGCATGAAAAGTTCAGAATCGAGCCTCTGAAGTGCAAAATTTGTTAGTTTATAGACAAATTGATGGCTTGTGTAACTTTTAAAAGTGAGTAAAATAACAAGCAAGTGAGTTTTGCTTCATCAAAAGTAGAAAACAGTGAAATGCGACCTATTTCATCTCAACAATTTTCCTGCCAATCCAACTCCGTGGATACTACAGCAAGCCTGCCACAGAAAAAACTCAGCTAAATAAATGCACTGCAGCAAATAAAGGAAATAAACTGAACCCTTTGGAAGTGGGTTACAATTAGGAGCACTTAGGCATTGTTAGTGATATCACTGTAAATTGGCATGTGCTGATTTACCAAAATAACAACGAATTTCTACCCCAAAACCTTACACACGTCAATTGTTAAATCGATTCGCAGTTTATACCATCAATAGCTTTTCATTCACGACAGCACAAGATTTGAATGGAGTCATTCAGCAATTCTTTTTCTCTAAATAAATTACCAGATTTAGCGCTAAATTAATAGGAAGATATCTTAGAATCTAGAGCTGTTACCAGATTACGAATGAAAATATGAAATAGTGTCTCCTGGTTCCATTTTTGAGCGCTGTTGATGCTGTAAAGTCCCGTCATGTAAAAATTGTAGAGGGGCACAACTAATTTTTTTAAATGATATTTCACTTTTTCAAACTAACTAATAGCTCTCTTTACCAAAAGCCCAGGCACTCATCCATTTCTAAAAAACCCCTTTAGATTAGCCTGATACTTTATTGAGAACTTCTATGAAACAGTGCGTTTCGCGTGTGGAAGTGGAAGAAGAAAATGGTTGCTGTCATTGTTTGGCTTTAAAAATAAAAAAGCAAGAATTTCGATGCAGCTATGCTATAAAGGTGTCCAATGCTTCGTAATTAACAATGAATAATGGAGTTAACTTGCTTCGACCTTTCGAATTAACTTTGGCGTTTGGTCGTGCAGTAGTAGAGCAGTAGGCTGCAACCCAATAAGCAGTGAATTGTTTTGACTATATGACGCTAACATTGCTTGCTGATAGCCAGTTTGAGTTTCAAGATTTTAAAACTGCAAGAGAAACAGCAACAAACCAGTTAATAAATTTAATTGTTGCAAACTTTCAAAGAAAAATTGCACACATCCCTTAGATATGCAGTTGAATTATGATTTCACCATGCTCGAAACCAACTTAAGCATTTTTAAATAGAACAAAGAAAAAAAATTTGCTAACGAAGACTACCTGTTTTAATCTGCTTGCTATTGTTTGCATGATTAGTGAATCATCCTCTGCAATTCACCTCGAAGTCTTTGCCAAAATTAATACCTAAATTTTAAGGCGTGCATGTATTGTAGCATCATTTTCACTTTTGAGATTCAAAATGATAAGCTACATTAATTGAAAGGCTTAACAAATTACCTCACAATATCTGTAAATAAGGAATATTAGAAACTTTCCTTCATTTCAATTATAGCTTATGGCAAAAAATTGTGTAGATTGTTACACATATTAGCTGAAATTACTGCTATGCTTCTTTGTACATTCGATAAAAAGCATTAATTTAATTCGGATGAGGAGAGCAAAAGTCAAACACCCTCAAATCAAATGTAAATCACCATCAGTACAGTAAATATATGAACACATAGTGACTCTTTGCTAATACTACTCAAAATGTTTGGCAAATCATTACTGGTCTCAACAATGATAAAGCCATTAATAGAAGCAACGCCAATCATGGTATACTTCATTGGAGGTATTTGAACTCGATAACACAAAGAACCACGATTAATTCTGTTATCGCTCAGTTGAAATGAGGGATGATTTTGGCAATTCGAATTCCTTAAGTTGGTTTACTTTCGACTGCTTTCATAGAGTTATACTAAAAGCAGAGCATTTGTTACCAAATGTGAGTTCTGCTGATAGGTAAAAGACGCAGCACTAAGGTTATAATTGCAGCTCCGTTGGTACGTTTGAGATCAAACTTACGAAAGTGGTGTGCTTAATTTTGCCTTTCTGCTTATACTGTTTGTCCAGAGTTCATGGTATGAAATAAATTCAGTATTTGAAAACCCTGATGTTAAATTTCATTAAAAAAGTATTTAAGCGTTGTGTTAATTTATTGTTAAGGTGCTTTTCTCGTTGTTATTTAAGCTGCAAATTAACGCATTTATTTCTGCCTAAGCTCAAGACACGCGTTTGAGCAAATGACTGGTTTAAAAAATGCGTTATACTTCTCTTTTCTTCCTGCTGAAAAAGAGTTACACGAGCGCATTTCGATAAAAAATATGTCCTGTTGAATGCAAAACACGCCACATACTCAGCTTTCAAACTGTATAGAATCATTTTGCAAATTCATCTTTTGATTCATAAAATTGGGATTTTAAATAATTTCCGCATTTACTTCGGACAATTGAGTTTGCCCTAAAAACTTTCTTGGGCTTAAGCTCAAATTCGTTACACCAAATCAATTTTTTGGTGTACCATGGAAAATTGCAACAAACCACTCCATAAAGGCAATCACGTGTTTCACACGCATTGACTAATTGAGATTTAAATGCTAGAAAGTCCTGACTGGCTATTTCAAATCAGCTTATTATAAACTCTCCTTTGAAATTAAATTTAAATTTCATAGAAATGAACTCTATGCTGAGAAACCCTTACATAAGGCTTAAATACTGAGCGGATTCAGTTGTAAACTGATTGCTTTGTGATCCATCGGTTGAAAAACCATGCCTTCTGTAGGTGGCATATATCAATCCGTTTTCTCAGAAAGGCAGTTGAACTTGCTGTGCAAACATTGAACAAGCTGCATTACTTCAACAATATGGCTGCTGCGTTTTAATTTTGGTTCAAAGAAATAGATTAAATAGCAACTTTGTAAAAATTGCAAGGCTGTTACTTACAACTTTAAATTTGTTTCTTACAATACTTACTTTGCAACCCCTAAGCTGGCAAGACAGGGTTGGATTAGGGACCTTCCAGTTTCAACTAAATATCCAAAATCAGATTCTCAAGACTAACCAGACTTCCGTGCGGCGGTTCAGAAAAGATTTCTGTTAAAAATAATGATCAGTATTTGCTTGATTGATGGTCATTTTCAAAATCACGCGATAATTCGTTTGTGTTTGTTTTTTAATAGTCCATTTATTCATTAGGCTCTGATTATTTATATCTCAACCAGTCCTATATCAATCGTGTGACAATAAATCGTGACGCATTTTGAATCATCCAGGAATTCGGAGAACTTAAGATGACCAATTTTCTACCGAGAAAACTCTCTAATGCAAAAAAGCAATCGATGAAATTCATGCCATAAAGATTTGAAGAAAATCATGTTTTGAATCAGTAGAATCTTCACTAGCATGCAACTCTCAATGCAGGAATCTTAAAAGTATGAGCATTTTAAGCCCCGTTGAAGCATTTACATGTGAATAATTTTTCACAGAACGAGATCTATCGATGGCTAATTTCATACATTTTTTTTCAAAAGTGTACAGCGATTTTAATCTTTTTTTAAGAAGAGCAAACGAAATATCTCTTTTGGTCTGGCGAAATAGACCCCTTAAGCCCCAGAGTTGGAAACTGAGGCGAATTGTCTCCAGTCATACCGGTTAGTTTGACTTACTCCCCAACCAAGATTATGATTCTTTACGTTTATGAAAGGCGAAAACCAAGTTCTAAGTGTATCTAAAATTTGAACGAATTCATTTATAATTTTGCTGATCGATAAATCTTAGATTTACCGATGGAACATGAATTTGACGGAACTCCAACTATGGAGCAAACGAGACTTTTCACTCATGACATTCACTCAGAATTATCTATTTCACCAAACTATCATTAATAATTTTAATAGTATTGATAGTATTATATCTCTTATATAAATACACATAAACGTTATTTATAAGTAATACTTTTTTTGACCTTATCAGTGCATTTGAGCACCTATTTCAATTAGTAAATGCAATGAAATTTCGCACAATCTTCAAAACTGTGAACGAAAAGCATATTTTACACATTTCGCCTGCATTTTTATAGAAGCAAATTTATTTTACCTGTTACTTTAAGTATACATTCACCAATAGGTAGGACCTGTATACATACAATAGCTCTTCGTTTTCAACAAACAAGGTTGTTTTGCAACTCTTCTTTACAAATGGTGAACACAATAATATTTTTATGTATCTGTCGAGCGATGATGTCGATAAACAACAAATTGACGATAAATTCATTGATACTGTTGTTTTCATGCAATGCTAGTGCATAATCATATCTGTGCGAAAATAATCACCAGGTTAAAAAACTATAGCGACTGCGGCACATGATGAGTGAAATTTTAGACGATGCTGCCAACATTGCTGAAATAAGATATTAATTTTGTTGATGTTTACATATTCACTCTTGACCTATTAAGGCAAGTCGCGACGACTTATTGGTGGTACAGCAATATTACGATAGCTTCTACAACAGATAGTACACAACAGTTAACACAGAAGATAGTTAAAACTTTTATCGACATCTCTGGTTTCCTGGTCGCTCTTCTGGCCTGATTTTGTCGAATGTGCAGCAGTTCTACTTCTCAGTAAGGCCTTGCCCGTCACAAAATAATCAATTACCTCTTCCATAGGTCTTTTCAACTCTTTGACGGATATTCCACACACAGCTACATGCACCCACTTTTCGCAGTCCTGTTTGGGACTAGCAACACAGGTATTTACGAATGTCCAGTTTACTAGGCTGTACAAGGTTGTTCTTCTGCTGGTGTAATCAAACTCAAACCATTTGGTGGCTGATAAGTTTTATACGGCTATCCCGTTCATCAGTCTTCAGAGTTGTTCCATGTTTGCTGATGGTCAACACGAGAGGGTTGAGAGTAATATTGACCACCATGACTTAGCAGATGAGTTTTCACCGTTTGTAAGTTTATTTTCTTGAATCAAATAAATCAATGAAATTGAGCAACGTGGTTCGATTTTTTGCTTGCCAGGACTTTCGTTTGGCAATTCAGTAAGAAGCAATTTAATTAACAATGCAAATAACGCAAATGAATGCATTGAAGCCGGTTTAGTGTAACTCCTGATATATCAAACAGATACGTTCACAGGAATAATCTAACAACTGGTTCCGGTAGAAAATTTACAAAGCAAAGCAACAAGCCGAAATGCTGAATTTTTAATATATTTTATTTATTCATTTATTTGTTGGAATACCATTACATATTTGCAGCTTAGGCTGAAAAATAATTCATAATGTCTGGAATTAAAATTAATTAAAATAATCGCAGAACACTAATGGAAGTATGTAATCAACTATAGCATATCAACTGAATATAGCAAATGTAGTGTACTAGGATTTTACAGTTGCAGACTCGGAAGTGAATATTTGCACTATCAGCCTCTTTTAATTGCTAATGAGCTGCTTCAGAGAAATGTTTTAAGACCCTAGAATTAACCAAAGTGTAAATTGCTAAGTTATTAAATTCAAAATCAGATTTTAATTTACACCCGTGGTTATTCATTGAGAACTCAGTTTACTTGTTTTGCCCTAATTTTAGAAAATCTCAGCATTGCAAAGTTTGAAAAAGTCAGAACAATTAGTTATATTAGACCAAAATATTTATTTTCATTCTTTCTGATGGCAATTCAAATTCAAACCAACAACACATTAAATACAATGAAAAATTACGTTGATCTTGCTAAATGTACTTTTAATGAATAGCCTTTTCCATCTGGTTAAAATGTTGATTTTTACACATTGCATTTCTACTGGAAAGAGCAGTAATATTTCTTTGACTAGTAGCCAACGCTCACTTAAATTTAGACTTAACAAGCTTCAGCATTGAAATCAAATTAAAATAAGTAAGACTGTTGTCATTCGTCAAGTAACAGAAAAATTTTGAGAAAGTTTGTAAATTTTTGATTAAATTAGTCTAACTATTCTTCACTGAATCATAATGACTTTAATCGAAAACGGATGGAATTGAAAAAATTTCTTTTGACAGCACGCATTTTACAAAAAGTAAATATTGAATTTCTGCAATTCATCCACAGTAGAGAAAGTTTAATCTGTACTTTGCCGGATCTGATGATAAACATTAAATTTCAATGAAAAGTTTTATTTGCTAGTTTGTCCTGCGTTTTGGTTGGAATTACCAATGTTAATTTTCAAAGCAGCTTAATATAAAACAAACCTACTGGTAACAGAAAAGCTAACTTAAAAGTTCGTTTTGGTTTTGATGCACTTGAAAAATTAAGCAAGCCGGTATAGAAAGGCCTTTGAATATTTAAGAGTGTCGGGCATAAAAGGTACAAAATTTAATATGTATCGGATCAAAATTTGCCAGAATCGGTTGAAAAGATGAAACTGATTGTTAAATTAAACAATCCTTGGTCTGTCAAGAGTTTAAATATACTGAAACTACATATACATTGCTTTATTTGACTTCAGTACATCTGGACACGAATTTACTCATTAGTCCCTGAATCAATACTAGTAAAGTTTCCAAAACCACTAAACTTTAGGCATATTACTTAGCCATTGAATCATTTTTAAAATGGTAACATTGAATACTTTATTTAAGGAGAGACAATTTTTCAATATGCAGAGCCATCAGAATTCCAAATTTTTATTCATTCCTCACTATTTCTTGAGCCATAAGTTTAAATCAATTTAACGCAATTTTCGTAACTTGTTTTGTTTTCAAAAAAAACGTTTTTTCTGCTTATCAATTAACACGTTAAAAATGATTTAAATGAAAAAGATAGCCTCGAACACAATAATGGTTGCTTAGCTAACTGCGTATAAATATACATTACGTGAAAAATTTAAGTTTGTTTATTAGTAATGAGAGCTTACTATAAAACATTTAAGTTTCTAATCGAAACTAGCCAATCGTAGCAAGCCAAGTAGAATTTGAATTCTTTTTTTTAACATTATGAATGTGTCCACATGTTTACTGCACGAAATCGGCAAGGACCTTCGGCATTTGGGTTCGATTTAATTATCGAATTCAATGAATCTCACATAATTTGGCTGAAGTGTGCATTCGGAATGCTGAGAAACATAAAAACTGTACCTGTTCGTAGGCATTCAGCGTCGATATAAAAAAAAGTTGAATTTTGCCTATTGGCTTTTATTTTTTGAAGTTTTTCTGGCTCAAATACAAGTTAATTACAATTTGCCTAACATTACGACTTTTAGTTAGCAGATGGGCACAATTTTATCTTTTGCGGTCTTGAAGTAGTGTATTAGTAAAAGAGTCATGAAGATGTAAAGATCGTGAAGTGAAAGAGCTATTATTTATCTATATAGTTTAACTAAGAGCAAAAAATGTTCGTTTTGTCGATTGAACTTTGAATTATCTGTTTGAATTTTAAATTGAAATTTTTAATTATTGACGCCTGAAATGTGGATTAATTACTTGCTACATTTATTTTTGTAGAATAGAGCTTTAAAATGTCAGCGATTGACCAAAATTGATCAAAAATTATTTATTAAATATTAGAAAAATCTTGACCGTTATTGCATTACTTTTGCACTGGCGATGCACCGATTGCAGTGAGTTTATTTGAGTAGTATAAATTCACTGCATTTCATAATTTTCCAAGACTGAAGATATTTAGCAAACAACCTAGCAAAATAAATAAAAACTATCAATAATAAATTTTAACAACATGGGAGCATGTAGTACGACGTAGTTTATATAATTCACCAGTGATTCAAACGAAGGACAGCATAAGCTTTGAAGACTGATTCAAAAATATTATTGGTTTGGCCAATACAAGAAAGTGACCTTCAAATTCAATGCTATTTTCAGATTAACCGCCATTGTACGCTAATTATTAAAAGTCATACTTTTCATGTCCTCATTTTATCAAAGTTTGTTTACCCAAGAGCAGAATTAAAATTATTCTGCTATTTTAAATCTGCGCACAATTAAACAGATATTTCATATCACATCTTTATTGTTCAACTTGAGAAAAATGCACCCAGATTTATTAAAAAATTGTAAAAGCAATAGATTTTTATGCGAACGAAATGCTGCATTTGCCGTTTTTGGTTAATCATAATTTATGTTGATCGTAACTTTCAGACAGGATTATAGAACAGTAGTTTTGGTGAAGTGCAAACTGTCATCCGTTTTTTATTCAACTTCACAAAATTTGTCAAATATCTGGAGTAGAGAACAGGAAGCTAGAAAATTCACAAATAAAGCTGTCGTTTATATTTATAATAAGGGCATCGATATAAATGAAACTAAGAAAACCCTCAAATCAATGAAAAGATCCCTACTAAATGTTTTTTTTTTCTGGAAATCAAAGATGCGAAGAAGCTTACAATTTACCCAAAAAATAGTGCCAAATACAATAAGTACACAATGAACAGCTTCTCATATTATAAATTTACAATCATTAACTCTAAAATTACTTCACAGTCTCTGGCACTTGAAAACAGCCTTAGGTATTGCTCTTAGGATATGAAGAAAACCAGCAGCTTCTTATTTAGTGACACTGCTCACTCACTAAGGTCAAAATGTTTGGGCGTATGTTAAGATTTGCCCAGAAATCAAGCATATTTTTTTCAAGGCAAGTAAATGTTTTATGCCGTTTTCATTTCAAAACTATATCTTTGTGATAAATAATGCATTTTAATTTCTTCAGCTTTGCAAATACTGACATTGAAATTAACCTCATAAACGAAGCTCTTCATAACTCATTCCTATACATATGTATGATGTTCATCAGTATGGACGTCATTGCGTGAAACAATTAACAAGAATCTCAGTGCACTCAGCAGCGTTGATGTTACTAAAATAATTCAAATCACCCAACGTATGCTACTCAGGATGGTTTTCTCCGTTCAAAAGCAGTCTAGAATTCCATTAAACTGACAAAATGCCGTAGCATAAATAGTTTATATAAGTAATATTCGCAAATTTGAATACGGAGAGAAATCCCCGTCCTTATATTAAAACTTTTGTTCATGATGGCAGAATATGAACAAAACTAACCACTTATTGCTTTTATTGTGCTCTTGTCACAAAATCAGCTTAGTTTACCATTTCTGTCATCTGCACTCCTACTGACACATCAAAAAACTTGAAAGTACGCTATCAATTCCATTTTGTAAAACCAATTTTTCACTTTGATCTCTCTACAGAAAGCCCTGCTCGCAAACTTGCAATGAATGAAGTTGTATAATAATTCAGTGGTACGGCTTTCTGAAAAGTTACTTGCACGATATTGATTGTTACAGCTCATGATTTCATGGGCTACTGAAAAGCAGAAATCATTTCGCAGTGCATTAAAATATACATGTATAGTTTAAAAACAAGTCACTTGCTTTTTTTGCTATCACAAACAGTGGAGAATTCCAATTTGTCTTGAGGAGATATAGGTGAATATTTACAAGACACGTTTATTCTCGCACTGTTTCTATCTTGGGATTCAGAACAAAACACATCGAAACTCTGCAACTTAAGTAATTTCAACGCATCACTTGTATTCCAATTACTTCTACAAATTGTTTGAGTTTTTATTTTTGGCATCTTAATTCATTCAAAGGATAAACGGGCTTCTTTCAATCTAATCAAAAAGCAAAATACACTGCCTAAATTGAATTCATCATCTGCTAGTTAACTGACGCAGCATACAATTAAATTCCATCATGTGTAGATAAAACGAACCAACCGCTTACGGATAATGCCTCTTTAAGGAAAAACCGATTAAGATTTAAAAGGTTTAATAGCATTTTTCAACCATTAGTTATATCAGTTTACATGGTTAAACTCTGTGCTTACTTAAGCTGCCACTGCTTATGCTTTTTGACACTTTCATTTCAATTTGCAAATTGGTATCTCTCAAATTTCTAACTGCTAATAATTATACATCATCTGATAAAATATAAAGAGTCCAATTACAGATTGAGGTCATTAAACCTGCAGCATTGACGTTGATGATGTATGAGACTGTTCTGCAACATTTCTGCCACGTGCAGTCATTTAAAATACTTAACAGGCCTGCAAATTTTATTGAAAACAAAACGCCACATCGACTGTTTCTGCCAGTTCATGGGCTATACCATTCAAGGACAGTTTTGTATGAAACCTATTTGCTAATCACTGACCTTCACTAATTTATGTCTTGCTGTCGAAATTCTGGATGTACAACCAATCACTTCCTATAAAGGCAGTATTGCCTAATCATATGTTTCAGATAATTTTGGTAATTGAAGAGAAACAATGCGCCAAAAAGATAAAATTACTTTTCCCAACAAATATTTACGGTGAATTGTCCACGATAAATGAAAAGTCTTTCAAGTAGCTCAGTGCAATCAATGGGTGGTTAAGTTCGGAACTTGGAAAATTTTAGTCTGAAACATTGCTGACTGCCTGAGGCAGTCTATTTGCAGGCGCAAAATTGTTTTTCTTGAAATACCTTTTTTATCACATAACAATGAATTGCAATCGCATGTTTCAATTCATTTTTTTCACTTGTTGCTGCATAAAAATTGAATTATTACATTTCGACTCTACGGTTGACACAATTCGTACAATACATAAAAAGTTGTACCGAAAATGAGTTTTATTCTGACAGAAGAGGAAATCTTTTCATTTCTATCACATATATACGTATATATATATATATATATACAAATATACTATTATGATCATCAAACTTTTAACTAAGCTGCACATATTAGCATTGAGTCTTACAAATGAAGCCATCATCCTCAGTAGCTGAACGCCACTATAAAGTCAATTTAAAATTTAATCAGGATTTTCTTTGAGTAGTGGCTTTATGTAAACACCTTGTTCGTTTTATCCACAAATGGTGAAATTTAAATGTGCGTTGCGTCAGTCATTTTGTAAATGGATTCCATTTTAGTAGCTCATTTCGCTTTCTGATTAAAAAAAATGATGTCTGTTTATTTTTTAAGCAAATACTGTTGACAGGAATGAAAACTGAAATTATCTTCAGAGATAAAAGTGCTTGAATTCGGTCCAATTTTTCCACCACTAATAACGATCGGAATTAAAAGACGCTGGTTCAAAATCACGTTATATGAACTCATATATTGAAAAAATGGTGTAGAAATTTCATTTAAATGAGCTGTTTCAAGCGTAGAATTTGTGAGAGTTCAATATAAACCATGACAGCTTTTTAATGAAAAGAAAAATCAGTAGTAGAACCTATCGCTTGGTTTGCATTTTCACGACTGGCTTTAATGCTGCTGAATTGCAATTCCTTTTCGCTTGGAGTTTGATTAATGATGCCTTAAACATCCGCATTATGCTTTCGTCTAATCAACGCTCTGATATTTTTTAGGTGTAGTTGCTGAAATGAGTTATAAATTAAGCTTAAATAAATGACGCAATTTGAATAATGGCTTCATGCGATGACGCTTATCTTTATGCGAACAATCACTTTTATTCTGGCAAATTTGAATTAATTTAAATTAAGAATTTTTTAAAAAAGCTTACTTACTGACCTTACTTAATAATTGCAATCGCTGCCTTTTGAACTCATGAATAATTCCACATTCAATAGCACGTATTTTGGGGCCACCTGTACACCTGGAACGGAATTATTTTCATGCAAGTAAGTGAGAATCATTTTATGAAAAATGTGTTGCACTCAAAATAAGAAGTTTAATTCTCTGTAAAGCCCTTATTTGGATTCTGAAAACCTAACTATGCAATTGGCATCTACTAGTGCAAGCGTAACTGCGATGGCGATAGGTTCACAGAAAATAAAAAAAATTGTTTGAACAAAGACTTGAAAGTAAAACATTTGAGATAACATGCTGGTGATTCCTCGCTAGCCGCTTATTTAAAGCATAGAAAACAGAACAGATTGAGGTAATTTCTAAAATTTTGCAATCATAATGGCTTTTTGACAATCTAACATTTTGTTACGACGCATTTCTGCTTTTGAGCCTGCTAAAATGTGCTTGAGAAACAGGCACAATTAATTTGATGCAATCCGATTCAGCCAGTTTTTTATTTCAGATTTTTTGTCACATGCTCAAGTAATGAGAGGACTCTTATACCTTAAATTATGGATATTAGTTGCTTCGGAGATAAAAACAATACCTATTTCTAAAAATGTGTGATTCTGAAAAACCAGATAAACTTTCAGATAGCACTGCTTGGTCTAGTTGACAGACAGATTTAAAGGAATGTGTGGCAAACATTCAAAGCGCAGTAATTTGAAACTACTTCATGAATTGCACTGTGTCTATGGTCAATGCACAAAAAAAGTTTCGAAGCACGCAAGTTCATAGTAATCGATTATAAAGGCAAAATGAAATCAAATGGATATGAATGCTACAAGGTCGAGCATCATGGAAAAGTTGGTTCTTGATTTTAGATAAATAGGGTTATCTACAATAGGGTTCATTATCTTCAGTTTCTTAAATGGAGTTCTGCACACGGTTTTTATGATAATAAAAGCATGTTGCTTGGAGTACAAAAGTTCAAGAGTTCAATGTGCTTTAGTTCTACTAATAAAAATATATATGAGCCTTCGCTAAATGCAAAGGATTCATGAAAATATAAAAAAGAAATCGACAAAAATTTAACCGCCAAATTTTACTAAACCTGGTTTCCTTGTGAGTGACTGACTTCTGTCGCTTTATTTATTTTGTAATCACAAGCGTTTTTTTGACTGAACCTCAACTGTTTTGACGAAATTCGTTGTAATCTCAATTGGACTTGCTCTGTTTGCCTATGGAACAAGTTATTTGTTAATGATGTAAAGGCTTTACAGGTAACACCTACAAGCACACCTCAATGAATAGGGAAGGCTGCAACTCAAATTAAATTGATTAACTCAAACACGTTAATGGTTTCAAAGCACAGCTTTGATCGTTTCGATGAATCAACGTTACTTGTTGCTGATTCAAAAAATCACTGTTTTTATCTTAAAAATTTACAAAACTGTTCAAAATAGTTATGGGTTTCTTAGGTCAATCGGTAGACTTAATGAACAAAAGCCTAAAATTCAGCTGTCTTCTACCAATGCAAATTTTCACTACTGAGCCCCAGAGCATTAACCTTTAACAGGAATCAATGGCAATACTGATTTAAAATTAACAACCCACCTCTTAAGTTCACTTTTAATACATTAAACTAAATCTTGTCGATTTTTGACCCTAAGAAACGTCATATTACAACAGTGAGCACTCGATGCTTTTTTTTGTAATGGAGGTGCTATTCCAGCACAGATAATATGCACGCCAAATGAATCGAACTATTACACACACGCAGTCAAGTGAGCTAAAATTTCCTGAAATTCAAACAATCAGCTACCGCAGTCGGGCCTGGTCGGCTAGATACTTACTTGTAGGATGTTGACAATCATTTCAGGTCCAGTTCAATCAACAAATTAAATACGATGAAATTGTTTTATTAGTGAAGGCACTTATTGAAATGAAACTAAATTAAATTCACTTCAGATCATTATTTTGATTGATTCATAAGCAATTTGAATGCAAAATAAATATAGTATTTGAACTTTAATGTGTTTTTACAAATGCGGTGCATGCAAATGTGCTTAAAGTTGCCGTTGGGGCTAGGCAGACCTGCTAATTGCTTCGAGTTTATGTGGTAAAACAATGCAATCAGCCAAATGCAAAACCTGTGACATTAGATGGTTTGAAATTACAACGACTGATATAAAAACCATTTGATAAGCTAATTTTGCTCTATTTGCATCCTTGAATTTTACTCTAGAGCACCTTAAGTTTGCTGAAAACAAGGTTAGGGTTTGGTGGTCAGGTTATAAGAAGAGCTCAGGCATGGCAACTTCAGAGATTGTTGAGATGATGCTTTTTTTTAAGAAAATCTTACTGATTTCTTGTATTCAGGACATTTCGTGAGACCTTTTTAGTCGCGATTCTCCTCTAGCTTTGAAAAGATTCGAGGTAATGAAACTCCATTCTTTAGATCAATCTAGTGTGCTTCAAGAAAAATAAATGATTTCAAACTTTTTCGGCTCATAGAAACGAAGTTATAGTGCTGGCTTCAGTTTAATTTAGATAAAACTTTACCACTTCAGGATGGATTTGATGCTGGTAGCAATCGAAATTTCATTTTATTTATGTGAAATGTGATGAGACTAGAGTCTGAGACCTAATTGAAGTAAAACCTTAAAAGCGGTATCAAATTTAGGGTCATAAGGATATACAATTCGACTTCAAATTTTTCTCTTGAAATACCGGATGTCTTAATCTTAACAGAGGTAATTTTCGAAGGAGCTGATTTAATGGGTACAAGAAACAGGGAGATGAATTTTTTGAATATCACAGCTTCGCACAAATTTTGGCATTTATTGGTGAGTGCAGACAATTTGTGGATGTTAGACTTAGAGAAATAAATACATTTACTCTGCGAAATAGTTTCAGATTTCCTGATGTTTCATTCGCCATACTTGGATGTTGTGCACGAAAACTCAGTATTTAGATTTGGTGTGTTGTTAGGAATGTATCAAGTAGCTGAACGCCTAGTTGAATGATTGCGACCACGCTCTTTCAACATGAATTATATAGTAGCTTCTTAGCACTTGTCGTTTATCTCTTGGTCTCTCAAGCTTTAATGTCAACAGCAATGGCTTATTTTGGTTAGGTGTTAACTAATAATATCAGTAGCCAAGTTTATATAAGCGCGCATTGGCAGCTTAGTCGAAAGTCTGCACATATTTGCTAATTTTGATTCAACTGTGAACTGCAAATTTTGTTGAGAGGAATGGCTCTTTCTCTGCTAGGAATCATTGCGCGATAAAACTAAGCGCTTAAGGAGAGACGGTTTACAACGGAGGCGTCGTTTGCATTAATTTTATTGTCTTCCAAGAACCTCTCTGAGTGCCTACAGCCTTTCTTGAGAATGCCATTCACGAAAATTCTACCAAGTTGAGCATGAAAAATGACCCGATTCCATGTACTTTCTTCAGTTTCAACCTCTGCACGTGGTTTGATGAAGTCCACCTGCTTCTTTCAGCTTTTCATTAAACAAATATTTCAACCTAGAGCTTAGAAAACAGCTATGTTTATTGAGGAAAAGAACTTCTTAAGATCAAGATTAGAATGAACAAAGGCTTCTTAGAAGTCAGCCTCTTGGAAAGCTCACAGTGGGATAAACAGCTCATCTACCAAAAACTTTGATTTTATTCAGATCTGGTATGGTTGAATTTGGTGACATTAAAATTGTGCTTGCTGTAGTGACGATCATGTAAAGGATTTCTATATCCTTCATCATCTCTGTACACACAAAGTCAATAGAAAGGTCGAGAGCGTCTCAAATCGGTAACATTCAAAATATTTCGATCAATAAAGTTGCCAGCACAGCATCGACACTTATCAGTTGCACAAGTAAATAATGGTGATTGCCAAAGAGCCATTTTTTGAAATTCACTTGAAGTTATTTCTCTACTGACTGATGTTTTTGCAATTTCTTGTTAAAAAAAATGTATTGCTTCAAGAAAAAATCAAGTCTATTTTGTTACTGATTTACACGAAATTAGTGGAAATACGGGCTCAAAGGAAAAAAATGATATGGAGATCAAGTCTCTGCTTATAATAATTGCGTTCAATAAGTCTTGCGATGACTTCAACAAATGGCTCTGTATTTGAGATAATCTTTACAGTTCCATCGCGACACACTGCAATCCTAGCTGAGAAGTGCAGCTTCTTGAAACAACTTGTGCTCTTTTGTTTACTAGATTCAAAATTTTTATATTCAGACTAGAACGTGAGCTTACGACCTTAGGAGTGTAGTTGAAACTATAGAATCGTAGCAAAAGTCTCGAATGGCAATCTCACAGTCATCGAAAGTACTAGATGCCGCTCGATTTTCAACGGGAATAAACAGATACCTACATGTTTGCTGATACTAGCATTGCTCACGTCCTCTATATTCATAGTTACATAACCATTATGATCCGATACGCGAATGGACTCAAAAGCCTGAACGATAAGAAACTCTGCTGCATCCTCAAAATAGGTTTGATTGTTGCTTGAAATCGGAGAAGAGCCTTAAGAAAAACATAAATCTTATGAGGAGTTACCTCTAAAAGTATTTTTAGTCTCAAATCTCAATTTCAATGGTTTTCCACCTCCGCGTAGGCATGCACTGATTAGGACGAAATAATGAATGAAATAACAATTTACACGAAAATCATCCTCTAAACTGCTTTAATTACCTCCTAAGAGGTATCCGTATATATACAGATATATAGTGCGCCAATGAATATCTGCTAAGTATAAGAAATAAAAGTCATTTAAACACGCAGACGTGTTTCATCATTTGCAAAAATGCGTTCAAATTTTTAATGTTTAGTGTCTTTTGATGCTAAATACCTCAGGTAAATAACAAATGTGACCAGGTTCATTCCTTTGCCAAAAATTATGTAAAAATATCATTTTTCCATATATTTTCAAAAAATAGTATGCCTTTAATTGGTTTTAAAAATTAGCAGAAACAGTCTTGTATATAAAAGGAAAAATGATTTTGAACCGATAACTTTATTTCAATACGTACACGACATAATAAATCTTAAATATAAACAGCAATGGTTTGCTTGCTGTAATTCTTTTTAAACAAGTTATAAGTCTACTTGAAATGGAAAAAAACTGCAGCTCGCTGCTTCGTTATGCGAATCGCTCATGATTTAAATTGCTTCAAAATTAAACAACTCAAAGGCGATTATTGCCAAGGAGCCGCTTTCGAGAAATCGCCAAATGTTATTTTTTTACCAACTTGTAGTCTTTCAATTCTATCAGAAAGGTATGTATTGCTAAAAAAGAAAATCCAAGCCTGTTTTGTCAAGTTGCTAGCATATCTTTAGACTGTCACTACAAGAAAATGCGTAACAGAACGAATTGTATGGCTTAATTTGAAAGGGGCCAATGATTTCTGAATTTAAACGCTCTCTTAGGAAAAATTTATCTTGGATTGCTCAAACAAAAACACTCATTACCTTTAAGCAATAATTAGCTCCTGGTAATGTGTTGAATGCATAAAGTGGTTAAAATCATCATTTTTTGAAGAAATGCTTAACATAATAGACTGCCATTACTTGTGGCATTAGCACCAGAGTATGCTGGAAGGCTGACGTGTGAAACGCATGTTATATTTATTTATTTATAATTATTACATAAAACGATCTGGTAATATACTCCAACTTCCTTCACGAATTTACACTTATATTTTACTGATATTAAAAGTAACCTTACACTCATATAAAATGCAGGTATTTCAATGAAATATAAAGTCATAGTAACGAACGAAGGCAAGTATTGCATTCAAATGTAAGAAAACTTGCATAAACCTCATTTAAATCTCAAGTTTTTTCACTAAAGTCACGTTCATATTCAAGTATCTAAAGCCTCCTGCTAAATAATACAACATTAAAAGAGGAATTGGGATAATTATTAACAAAAACTGCTTGATAACACAGGAATTTTGATTTTTGCATACTTATTATAACACATATTAGCCACTGGTTTGGTAAGCGTCCAGTTTTTTTAGTTGCTATAAATTAGTCAATAACAAAGTGGTCATTGATTCCATAGAAACCTAACCAGAAACTGAAATTAGTTTAAAATAATCATTGAGTGAACCAGTAGAAAAACGTTGATGGCTTTGCACTGCTTAAGAAGAATAAATGTGGATCATTAGAAATTGTATTTACACTTGGTTCATTTTGTTTAGATGCTTTGGAGGATACAACTTACTTAGATAGAATTTCAGGAATGCTTTTAAACGAAATTCCTAAATATGCTTCACTTATGACACTTTAATTTCTTAGTTTTAAATTTTAAATATTTTTAGTAAATGAAACTTATTTTGATGCGAAACGAATGCAAAAGAATCAATCAGCTAAGGAAAGATGATAGAGAATGCGCTCATTAAAAAATACTGTCGATTGAACTAATCAAGCAGTTATGGAGGTGACGGCGACTGGTTCGACCGACCGCACTTAACCTCTAAGTTGTAATTCTGCACAATTTACTTTTTTCTGGCTGTCATTACTGCTAGTTATTAACTAATATAAATGAGTAAATCATCAGTTTTATTAAAACTTATTGGTCCATCAATGAGCTTTTAAATCGCAACGATTTGAATAGTTCCTAGACTAGCTATTCTGAGATGTCATTCATAAAGCGTTTATATCCGTTTCTATTTAAAACCAAATACTCAAATAACTGGGCTAAAATTTTGAATAAAGCAACTAAAGCAAAGATCATTAATAAGAATTACTTTCCTTCTAAGCTAACAACTAGTTAAACTTCTATTTAATTATGATTTTAGGCAACAAATTTGAGGATCTAAGCTAATAAAACTTACTTGCGATATGAAGCTCATCCCTGGGTTGTGCTTCTTTTTCTAAGGAATCCCATACTTTCATTTTATAAGTTATTGATTTTTTCAGCTAAGACTGTCACGTCATAAATAAATGCTTACCTAATGATAGCACGTTTTTTAATATCTCCGGTGTTTTCTTTTTTCTAGATTTTAGTCTATTGCAGATTACTACCTATAATGAAACGCTAATCAGTTTGAATTGACAAAAAAAACGAAAAAAAAACAGTCACGGATTTCTCGTATTCTCAAATTTCGTTAGTTTATTGGCTCCAATTATTTAGGTTGAACCATTTTGCGCTTCAAAGGCATTTGAGCTGGTAAAATTGGCTTGAATTGCCAATTTATTGTTACCAGAGTTGTTTAGTTGGTACTGAAATGCATTCTGCTGAAGGTAAAATATATGTTGAGCTTAAGAGGCAGTAGTCTGTATTCTCATTGTGCATTGATTACGATCCTAGATATAAACAACTGCCTAATAACGCTACGTTATTTTTCGTGGTTGAAACATCGTTGTCTGATGAAAGACCGATGCATAACATGCATGTTGCACTTAGTATTATCAAATTGCAAAGTGTGTTGATATCATCCAGTGCATCTGCTTTTAAGCATGAGACAAAAAATAAAGACAACTTTAAAGCTAATAAAGCCAGTGCCTTAATAGCTATTCAGCGAATTTTGAATGCTTAGTGATTTTCATGCCAGGAATTCAGCATATTTTAAAAAAAGCTGTGTGATCTCGTTTACAAATCTTCAATAAATTTTCCAGAACTTAATCTTACAACTTTCAAAATTTGGTTGCAGTCACACAGACGTCACAAATGTCTCGAACAAGAATGTTGCAGTTGTGTACATCATAGGATTCTACCTTATTTTTGACCGTTACAAGTTTGTTCTCTTTTACTTCATTTGTGGTGAAAAACTCAATAAAATCTGATTTTCAGAGTGACTCAAAGCTTGAGCTACAAGAAATTCTTCCGCATCACAATACTATGTCAGAATGCCATGGAAAATTATGCAGTCGTTTTGAGAAGAACATAATTTCAATGAAGAATCACCTTTAAAATTTTCAAAAGGTTATCAGAAATCTATCCAACAGATCATTGACGTTCACAGACAAGCATGTAACACCACGCATAAAGAAGCATAACCCAAAGAAATGTATTTCATGGCACCCTGGCCATTTTTCGTTTTTCTATGTTCTTCGTTTTTGCGCAACGCATTTCCTATGACAAATTGAGATTCTGATTAGATTGCCAGCAAAATAAGTTACTAATAGTTCGTCAAAATTTGAAATTTTGCAAAATGAGATGTAGTAGTTAATAGCTAGATTGATTATTAATATGGTGTTTTGGACGGTTGCACAAATAGCGCCATTTGATTTAACTCTTTTTCCATTAATAAAAATTGCGTTGCTTTTAGTTAATGCATAATAGATTTGCATTTAAGACATAAACAGGTAATTTAAACTCCTTTAAATCTTTTGAAGTCATTCATGAAAATTTGTAAAAATGACTAGTGAATTCAGACTTAAATGGCTCTGCTTGTGCTTGAACAGACCATCAACATTCTGGCAACAAAAATAGCTTTTCTATTTAATAATTTTTACAAATCTCTTTTGCAAAGCTGCCCAACAGGTTAGATTACTATTGGAAGCAACTGTTCTGCCATCAAAGCCATTAGACTCGGTAGAAGTATCAGCAGAAAATGAGGAATTATTAGAAATATTGAGTTCCAGATTGACTGTCAGTGAAAGCGATTTTTTTATTTAGTTGTAGTAATTCTAGAACAACTTAGGGGTTAAGTCATGTTCAACTGGACAATCAGTTTTATTTGTAAGGATAGGATTTTGTCTTAGATTGCTGCACAAAACGGTCTGTTCAGCATAAGTATAGTGATGTAGGTGCAAGTAGCATTTGATTAATATATTGTCACCTAAAGTGGGGACAAAGGAACCCGTTTATTTAGCTCATGAAATCCATTTTAAAGAAAAATTCGACACCTTGTGCAATGAATCAAATGATACAAGTCATATGATCTGTCTGCAAACTTCAACATTTCATTTAGAATACATTCAAAATAATTAATTTTAGAAAATATTCCCTATTGACAGGTTGTTCTAAGATTTTTTAGTCATATATAGCTTAAAATTGCAACGCTGGCTTCGCCTAAGTCTAAACGAATATCAACTTAAATAACATTCAATTAATAAACCTACTTTACTCAGCTCATTTATCAATATTTATTTTTGGGATGTTTATAATGCAAGATGATTAATGTCAGCACCCTTTGATTATATTGAAGAGCTGTGAAGCTGTATGTCTTGATTGAATTGGGACCATGCACCGTCCGTGCACAGCAGCCATTAATTAGGGTGCAGCCTAAAAAAAGTGTCCTTTCTATCGAATCAATTTTTTTACTTATTATCACCAAACGCATTAGGGCGATTCCCAAAGACAGCAAAAGTACAAATGGCTTAAGCAACAAGCAACTTACAACAGTAACCAAAGAAAACATTAAAAGCATTTATCGGCGCCTTTTGTCATCTTGTCACCTTGCTAGCATGGTTTCGTCTCACAGATAGCATTTCAACTTCATTGAAGCACTTCGTGCGTCCTCGACATTGTTGAGGCAGACAGTCTTCATACCACTTCCAGAAGTCTTTTTTCAACTTTCTGGCCTTCATTGCTATTTATGGCCACATGCACGCACTTTTTACAGTCTAGTTTTATACCATGAATCCCAGTTTGTACATCGTGCATCGTTTACCATGCTGTGAGAGGCTGTACTTATCTAATCAAATATTAAACTTTCTTGGGTGATTATTCCTACCCAGCCACCCCTCTCGTTAGCCTCCAAAATGGCCTCTGGAATTGTCAGTGGTCACCATTGGTCGCCACTGACTACCAAAATATTTTTCTTTTTATGATGGAAAACGTTAGAAGCAAAGCTTAAGCGAAAGTAAACCACTGACTTGAGTAGTACACTCATTCTTTATCCATTCGCAAATAATTCGAAAATTTTGATGCTTTTGAATTGATAGGATCTGAAAGAAAGCAATTAAACTACTGCTACACGTTGACATCACCATTGCTTTTCAAGCTCATAGATTAAAAATCTTTTAGCAGCTCACATTTGATTACCCTCAAAAATCATAAGAAATTAATAATATATCCACTTAAAGATAAAGGCTCTTAAATAACTTCTCCTCATTAAGATGTAGGGAAATATCTTTGCGTAATACCTGTAGTTATGAAACAATTAGACACTGGTGATTTCGTTCAAGTCTTTGCCATCTACCAGTTCGAAATAATTTGAGTTATAAATATGGAGTTTGATATTAGTGTAAGTTTGCATAACTAGAATAATTCAGGTAAAAAGGGCAGATGGAAAAAAAGCTTTGAAAGTTGAAAATGTTAATAAAATAGTACTGATTGTTGGTTTCGCTTTGAACTAAAATTAAAATTGAAGACAATGAAAAACTCAGCAGAAAAATTACCAAAAACATTTAAATAAAATACAATTAAATACGCTAGGTCAATGCATTTGCTGTAGCATCTAAAATAGGAAATATTTATGCCGATGAGTCTAAATTTACGTTTTTTCATCAGCTCAGAATCAGCGATGTGCGTCGACAGAAGCGAAAATTTCAAGCAATGATTATTTGAAATTAAGTTTTTAAAAAACCGATATGGTTGCTTTGCGATTGAAACAGTAGGTCAAACAGTAGGTCATACCATTTCTCAACCTCCTCGTGGTGACCGCCGGTAATCTCAGGGGCAACTCTGGGGGCTAATGATTGGGTTGGTCGAATAAGACTAATCAACTACCGGACGTACAAGATTAGACTTCGCCAGCAGCAGTACAAATATTTTCATCCTGGTAAATGCGGGATGACGTAAGTGCCTGAATTCATGGTTCAAGAACTGGATTGTGGAACATGCGTACATGTGGCAACGGACGGAATCTCTGCCAAAATCCAAAAAATTTCTGGTGAAGGTATAAAGATTGTCTGCTCTTAACAATGCCAATAATAATTTGAACTGCTACTTGTATTACAGAACCATGCCATAGACGAGACCGGAGAACCGAAGGCGTCGATAACAGCTTTTACTGTATTCTGTGTAAGCTGTTGCACGTTGCATGATGTAAAAGCTACTTAAACTTCTGTTGTTCCCCAATGAGTTCTTGAGACTTGCTTAAATGGGTGAGTAGTAAATGAAAAAAACCTCTGCATTAGCCATGCTTGGAAACTATGCAAGTCATTATTATCTGTAGGTCTTGAAGTCTTGGGTATATCAAGAAAAAATTCCTGTTCAACTACTAGTTATAGCTAAAAAGTTAGTATAGATATTTAATTCCTTACCCGGAATTAGTTCTACTGCATTTTCCTTGAAAAATTGCCTGTTGAACCACCTTAGATTGAAAAACTTATGAGCTCTCTTTAGCTGCAGGAAGGAACATGTTTTTGACTATTTCGTTCGTTAAATAATTAAGTGCAAACTTACAACCTTAGGCTGAATTGTGAAATTTTGTTGCCAAACACTACTACTTTGATCAAAGTTTTGGTTCTGGATGCGTCGTTTACACTCATTTGTTAAAACACACTCTCCAGCCACCCTTGCCAAATGAAAAAAGCGTAGACTTTGCCTTGACTTAATTCTTTTGAAAGAGCAGATGCTATAAGCTGGGTCTGAAAAGAATAATTTGCCTATTTTGAATGCAGAAAATTGCTCTAAACCAACTTTACAATTCACCAATCCGCAGAACCATCTTTCTCTTTGCTTTCAAAGGCGTCCCTATTAAAACTTTTGAATTCAATTTTAAATCTGTGATATCACCTACAAAGACAAAAGCTCATGTCAAAAGTTAGTTGAAATGTTCCTTTTTGTTTCTGAAACGCTCTATAAATAAAAACGATTGATTGAACTAAACTTTTTTAGAATGTTTTCATCTGGCAATGGCAGATTCGTAAAATAAATTAATGTTATTGCTCGTTACTAAAACTCTTCTATAATGGCTTTACTGACTCTGCCAAATGCATTGAAAGAAGAGGTATAATCAATCTTTGCGAACACGCATGCTTTGAACCTGTCGTTTGAGCATTCAACCAGGAAGACAAATCAATTCATAGGTCCGAATCACAAAATTTATAGACAAGTGAGGTATATTTAGCACATTGCGTTGATGCGAAGCACAACTTGTTTTTTACCCTCGAAATAATTAACAGCATATGAGAGAAACCAATATTTGATCGTTGCTTTTTAAAATCTACATTGTAGGGTTGGTTAAAATTCATTTTCAATTATCAGTAAATTTTCTTGGCGCAAATGAAGGGAAGTTTCGATTTAGCGTATTCACAAGCAGCAGCTGCGTTCAGCTAGTGATCTTTAAGATCTGATATACATCAGCCTGCTGTTGATCTGTTGAAGCGGGTATAACTTTCAAGACTTTAAAATTTCAAGTCTCAAAAGCTGAACTAATTAAACAGGTTCATTCAGGAGCCCTTGTGATTTTGATTTGCCAAAACAAGATACTGAAAGATTTTGGAGCACAATGACTGAAAGCAAACGAAACCGCCGATAGTTACCAACAAATTTTTTTTAAAAAGGGTAACACTGTGGATATATTTTATGACTTCACATGACGGTCTTTTGAATCAGCCTGGAACTGCGGGTCAAATAATTTTCTCTGACTTAACGATGGAACCGTTTTTGGATGAAATGCTTTGACCAAGCAACTGCAAAAAAATTTAAATCACAAAAGCGAGGACTGCTATATTTAAAGCTTTCTTTTTCATGCGTTAGTGCTGCTGGAAATCACTTTACTCCTGTATGCTGGATTTTTACTTGTATCAGAATGCAGTGCTCACCTTAGCGTGTCCTCACTCTTCGTTGAGGAGTCAAAGATGGACGGATGGATGTGCTAAATAATTGTCTTCTGTCTTGATATTTTTTTGCGTTATGATTTCGAGTTTCTCGTTTCAGTACCAAGTAAGAGTGAACTAATGCTTAAATTCCCTCTAGATAAATTATTAGATTTTTGTGTTTAATAAACATGGATTCGAAATCTGTTCAATGCATTGCTATTTCCTCGGACAACAATAGAATTCAAAAATGGTAAGTTCTGCGACCAGACGGTGCTTGACTTTTGATGCAAATTTATGCTGATGAGCTACAACCACCATCAAAGGCATCTTGTTCACTTTGTGAACAAAATTAATTTTGCCCAAATTATGATTTATGATAGGCAGAAAACTGGGAAATCATTCCTGTTTTTAGTTTGTTTGAAAATTTAAAGTATATAACGTTAAAAATATAAATACAAATAGCTCTGCTGAGAAGATATCCATATACCGTCATGTTACGCATCGCTTATGTAGCCGGCTACATCGGTTTGAATCACAAGGGGAGATAGGAAGTACCGTGAAACATATTTAAATTTGCGAAACGATTTTGAAAGAAAGGGAAGTGCATTTTTGTCTCAAAACAAGAAAGAGACGATGAGTTATATCTTGGCATTTTGATGTATTCGTTATTTCAGCAGCAGCGATGCCTACAGAAGTTTCGGCAAATCTTATTGTAGCTATGCAATGAGTCAGAATCCCTTTTTGTCAAGCACTTTTAAATGTCAAACGAGCAAATACATTTGAATTAAGTTAATCACAAGCAAAAAATTACTGTACATATTTGAAATTTACCATGTCATTTACGTTCTGAAACCGAATTTCTGGTCAAAAATCAGTGTTTTCCTTTACTTTCACGACTGTATTCGCTAAGATTTTCAAAATTGGGAAAGGCAGGCCATTTGTGTTAAGCGCGTGGGAATGATGATACCATTCCATTTTTTCTAGCATTAGAATCAACACGGTTACAACTGCTACTGTACTTGATTCCTTGGCGATAAAATGGCACCAAACTATTGAATACATGAACGCATTTGCAAAGTCGCTGAAAGTGTTTTGCGTGTTTGAAGAATTTTTTTCTTCTTATACTTGGTTTAAATTCATTGGAGCACTAAATATTTGTATATAAACTGATACCTCTTTGGAGGTAATTAAGGCAGTTAAGAGGATGGTCTTTGCGTTTACAATATATTTTGTTTGTTATTTCGTCCTCATCATTGCATGTCTACGCGGGGATCACAAAAATTTGAGACTTGGATTTGATGCCGAAAATGCTTTTAGAGGAAACTATTTATAAAATTTATGTTTTTCTCAAGGACTCTGTCCAATTTCGAGCAACAATCAAACATATTTTGAGGATTAGGCAGAATTTCTTGTCATTAAAGCCTTTGAGTCGATTCTCGTATCGGATCTTCATGGATATATAACTATGAATAAAGAGGTCGACAGCAATATCAGCATTAGCTCAGTATGCAGGTTTCCAGCTGTTCCTGTTAAAAATGGAGCAGAATCCCATGCTTTTAATGACTGTGAAATTCTCGTTCAGGATATTTGCTACAGTTATATATTTTCAACTAAATTTTTGACATTGTAAGCTCAAATTCTATTCAGAGTATAAAAATTCTGAACCTAGTAAGCAAAAACGCGCAGTCTGTTTCAAGAAAGTGGACTTTTCAATTAAGATTGCAGTAGATTGAGATGAACAAGTAAAGATTATTTCAAATTTAGACCCATATGTTGAAGTCATTGCAAGACTTACTGAACGTAATTATTATGAAAAACAAATTGATCTTTACGTTTTCTTGTCCCTTAAGTCCGTATTCTCACTGATCCATTGTAAATTAATAACAAAATATGCTTAATTTTTTTCTTTTCAAACAAATTATACTTTTTTTCATAATTTGCAAAACTACCAATTGGTAAAAAATTAACTCTAGTTGATTTTCCAAAAATAGCCCCTTTACAATCATCGTTACTGACTTATTTATTTAAGAAAAGATTTAAATCATGGTGATTTATATCGCAATGGAACAAGCTGCAGTTTCCATCATTCAAAGTCTTCTTATTACTCTTTCAGAATAAATAACAGCAGTGTTATAGGAATTCTGTTGAATTTAAAAACTGGTTTCATCAATGCTATTAATCTGCTAAGCCCAATAGTGGGAAGATAAAATCATAACTGAGTGTTCCTTTTGTGCTTGTTATGGCTACCATTGCTATTTGAGTTTTTAGTTATCAAAGAAACGCAATGCCTGGAAGGATATTTAACCTGTGCAAAGTTAACACTGTATTTTTCCACGTAATTCACTTAACGATTCATTTACATGAAAATATAAGAAATAGGAATCACCTTTTACCTCAGTAAAAACACGGTAGACAATTGTGCTGAGTTTCAAAAAACCTCAAGATGGCCAAACATAACAATTGCTTAAGGGCCTTGAGTGCATAGATTTAGGGTGCACAAGCATGGTGGCCACGTTGCGAAGCAAAGAATCACTTGGTATTTGCTACTGTACAACGACATATCATAGAAACAAAAACTGATGAAAATCGGTGCGGCGTATTTGATTATTGGCTGACATTTAGAGGCATTTACTTAGGAACATCCCACTGCAGTATATAAAACAAGGTTTGTAGCAGCAGGCAAACGCATGATTGCCCTTTAGCAAACACTTTGACTGGTCTTATTTATAAAAGTGGTTAACATTTACTGGAATTGTAATAAATAATAAATTACCGTTAATGCATCCAGAAGATTTAATAGAGCTTGTGTTTTATCATTTGATTAGATCTATAACTCGCTTTGCCTATGTTAGTTTGTTCCCATATGCTATAGATGTAATTATTTAAGGTCTGACGAATTTATGGAGCGAAACAGTATTTGATTCCTTCACCTAAAAAGGAATTTAAGAGATAAAAATCATTTAGACAGTTTTCTTTGTATCGTATCTATGGCTTGTGTATGCTGATAAGCATGGATTTTGTGCTGGCTACTTCAGTTATTGAAATATTTCGACCTTGCGCGTACAGATAAGATTAGGAAAATAGTGTTCCTTTATGTGATCATCACTACAGCAAGCATAGTCTCAATATCGCCAAAATCAACCCCGCTGGACCCGAACAAAATCAAATACCTCGGTAGATGATATGCTCATCCCGCTGTGAACTTTTAAAGAGGCTAATTTCAAACAATCTCTTTTATTCCGAACCTTGGTTGCAGGAAATCCTCTTCTTCAGTAAATAAGGCTATTATCTTAACTCTAGATTGAAATTTACGTTGAATGAAACGCTGAGCTAAGTAGACGGACTGAATCAAATCATGAGTAGTTATATACACACAGGGCACGTGATTGAGAGTGTGCGGTGATTAAAACTGAAGAAAGCACATAGAATTGTGTCAGGTCTCAAACACAACATGGTGGTTTCGTGAATGATATTCTCAAGGAAGGTCCTAGGCACTCACAGAGCCTTCTGAGAGACGAAAACAGAAATGCGGTTGGCGCCTCTGTTGAAGAGTGTCTCTATTCATGCCCTTAGTTTTATCGCACAACAGCTCTTTGTAAATATAGAAGCCATTCCTTCTCACAAAATTCGCAGGTTTACTGCAGCCAGAAATGTGTAACGAGTTAACAATTTAATCAAAACCAGCGAAATTCACAGACTTTTTACTAAGCTGCCTGTGCGTGTTTATACAAGCTTGGCCACTAATATTAGAATTCAACACTTTACCAAATAAGCCATCGTTGTTGATTTATAGTTGAAGATACAAGGAGATAAACGACAAGTGCTAAAAAGCTGCTGATTAATCTATATCGTAGGACATTGGCCATAACCACTCAACTAGGCGTTCACTTACTTTACACATTCCCAACAAACCAAATCTATATACTTAGTCCTCGTGCACAACAGCCAAGTATAAAGAATGGAACATTAGGAAACCTGAAACTATTTTGCAGAGTGAATGTATTTATTTCTATTAATGTGCAAATTTTTCCTTCCTGCACGATGAACTGTCTAAATGCCGTTTGGTCCTACCATAGTTCTATGCGTGAATGTCACACAATTGCCAAGAAAACAAGCATTTCCAGAACCGTTTGCAATTCTTAGCTTTTGTAGGAGCTTTTGGTGTGTCTCATGCTTAAATATAGGTTTGTGATAGCCTTGAAAAAAATTTTGTTGCAATGAAATACTTATGCAAATTAGTCAACATTAGATAGAAGACAAATCGCAATTACTGCAAGTGCTGGAGCTGAAACATTTATGAGTATTTATTTCAAAATTGCAATCCATTTGATTTAAATATGGGTTAAAATAAAAATTGGCCTCGGACTACTTCAGAAAGCGGATTATTGCCATGCAGCTTCATAAACTATTACACATTTCATCGTCATACACTATAAATACGTCACAATATTAAGTAAAACTTTAAGTGACAATAACTAGTTTAATCTTGACAAATTGTTGCAACCATGCAACAACTAGCTGATGATAGTATTTTAACCGGCTTTTTTGAGGTTTTAGCGTGAAGTAAACGTATTTTAAAACCTTCACTCTTTTGGAATCAAAACATGTAAAGCTGCAATATTTGTCTGAAGTCGTTGTAGAAATCAGTAGCTGTAGATGACTCAGAAACACAAATGAGAAAGATTTGATTTCCAAATATAATTAAAATATGGAAATATTTTCATAATGAGTTAACACACATGGGCTGTTTTTGCCATATTTTGATAAAACAGTTCTAAAAACCCGAAGTTAATCTTTATATCCAAAAACTAATTCAGCCATTTGAGTCGTGATTTATTCAATATAGTCAATTTTGCTGCAGAAAACGTTTGATACAGCATATTGAGCATGAAGGAGAAAAGCGGTGTTAGAAAATAGGGCCAACTTTATCTAAAAGTTCTATTGCATCTCTAGGGTCATTAAAAGGAAGTCTTTCGCAAATGAAATGTGTGACGGACTCATGCATTTGATTTAAGTGCTGCAACTATTTTGAATATGATAATGCAAGCTCTTTAAAAAAAATATTAAAGTTCAACACTAATTTGCACTTGCAAAGGCCTTGAATATTTTCCCTTCTGTAGGGGAATCGGCCTACAGAAGTGGCAAATAAAACTCAGTGTTCCCCCTTTTACCAAGTGTGCAGGCTCTAAAGCAAAAGATATGTGTTTGGTTATCAAGTTTCATTTAACCAAGCGGAATAGGGCAATAATGAAACTGGATGGTCTAAGTCATCATTCGAAAGGGATAGTAGCACTCCTTATTTGTTGGTGCTCTGGCGAGATCATCGAAATTCCAATTCAAATCAATCCTTTTAATTCGCTATTGAAATTGCTGCGAATCATCTGATTTAATTAGATTTCAGGTCAAGCCTTTTTACAGCCATCAGGTAGCTGCGAGGTCTTCAAATGAACTACCAATTCTATTTTAGGAAGCCAAGGTTTATTATATTGCGTTCTAGTTACTCCAGTGAAAGTGATAATTAAGCATTTAGATAAATATCAACCACGTATTATGCTAAAGGTCTCTAGGCTTAAAATTCTCAAGTAGGACTCTACTAATGATGTCTTAAATACCCGCGTAAGATTTATTAAAACAGTCATATTCAAAAAATGCGAACTTAAATATTTTTACTAATGTTTTAGAAATACGAATCTTCCTTTCAATTGATTGACTGATTTCACTTGTGACTCTTTCTTACTAAACAAGGTAACCGCTTGTAGCAATGACAAAGCTGCTTCTTAGACCTAAATTTAATTTTATTTCTAATATTTAACAAAATTTTACCTAAATATTTCACCAAGAGGATCAGAACATAAAGAGTTATGACTTTACTAAATACATTTTCTGAAAATTCTTTAATTTATTGTTTGGAGATCGGGACTACTATCGCAGCAGCAGCAGCACTATGTGTAAAACTTATAAAAAACGTCTATTTGGTAAATTAAATGGTTGTTTGAGGCTTGTGCTATTAAATAAGCGTAGGCATTTATTATCTTGATGCGAGGCATGGGTGATACGGTAACAGCAGTCACAAATGTTGAACTGTTAACATTTTAATGGATCAACTAACACATAAATATCCTGTTAGTTCGATCAAGCAAGACTCTATTATACGTAACTCGAGTTGATTTGTTCCTCATCACTGAATCAATTTAATCTGTCAACTAGCCAAGTTTATTGTCGTAAAGAATAAATTGCTTGTCATTTTCATGATCTTCTCGATAAAGTTTTCGCTTAAATAAAGGAGTCAAAAATATAGTGTGAGGAGTTCAAAAGTCTTTTTTGCTGAAAACTCTTCAAACTTCATTTTAAGTATTCTATAGCAAATAACAAACTAGAAACAGGGCTTTTGAGTGCAGAAAGAGACGTCTTAGTTAGCAAAGCCATTTGAAATAACATAATTGAGCGAATTGAATTCCACCCAATTCGAAGTTCTGTAAAGAGAGTTCTTGTAATGGTAACTGTACGCCATTCACTGGAATTATTCAAAAAAAAAGTCTTTTAGCTTAAATATATTTAAATTATACACATATGCAATAAGTGATTTTTTTCTCAACAAAAGTTCTTTTGTGAAAGTTAGAGAATCTAACGCTATTGAAAAAAACGATGGTCATGTCTGCTGTGGTACACTTGTTTAGCAAACTTTTGACATTTTACAATGCTAGCTATGCTGTTGCTTTTGTGAATATTTATGCGTTTACTATAACTTGCCCGTGCAAAACAGCACTTGGTTCAGTCTGTCCTTTGCCACTGATACCTCATTTTTAAAATCACTCATTTAGAAAATGAGCGCATTAATAATGAGGCAAATTTGAATTTTTAATGGTGATACTGGGGTTTGAATTTGATAAACCACCTCTTTCTACTGCTCAATAAACCTGTAGGTTAGTATCTGTTGTGAAATTCCTCTTTGACAATAGCCGCTGTATGCTAGTAGGAATCGACAAAATGATGGCTCGAATAAACCTAGGCTATTTAATGAAAGATAATGAATCCCTGTAGTAAAACTATTTCAAGGGTGTTTATTTTATGGGTTTGCCAATTTTAGAAGTTATCACGAACTTTATATTCCCAACTCTTCCCTTAGTGTATTGTTATAAAACTCTCGAATTTGGAGATAATGCCAATCATAAACAATAGAATACAAAAAGAAATCACTTGCTTAGTGATAATGCAGAGTAGACTAAAGAGAATGATTGAGGAACTCAAACACATTTTATCAAAAAGGCTAGTCAGTTTAGCACCACATCTAATCAAAAGAGCCGTAGTCAAATAATACAGAGGGCTATATTACAAAAGGTTAGCTGATTATTATTTATATCAGATCAGATAAAAAATGAACCAAAGTGCGTCTTTTAAGAATCAAGTGCAAATATTCCCTTTATACTAGGGCAAACGGCTTTAAATTCGAAAACAATCTTTACAGCTCTGTTTAGTTTTATTGTAACCGTAGTTGCTCAAATTTTAAAATGTCATTTTGAAATAGTTAAAAGCACGTGAGTGTAGAAATGGTAAATGCATGAGCTTGTAGCTTATAGTTAAACCATCAATTTGTAATATGATGTACAGTATATACTGCTGTTGATTAAGTAATTACCAAAAAGTTTGGCAGCACTACTTTGCGGAGACAATATCATGGATTTTTTTCTTAATAACGCATTTTAAAATACGCAGAAGAGACAAAGTAACACATTTTTTATTAGCACTTTGTCTTTATAGACAATACAACAAAGCTATATTCGAATCTTTATATAGACTTGTTTAATCCGACTGCTTCCGATGATAAAATTAGAAGAATAACTTAAATTGTGATTGTGCTGGCCTATCAAACTTATGAATCGCTTCAGGTCAAACCTACCCTCAATCTTCTCGTGGTGACCACTGGAAACCCCAGGGGCAACTTAAGGGGCTAATGAGAGGGCGGCCGGTTAGGACTTATCACCCTCCGGATGTATAAAATTAGATTATGCCAGCAGAAGTACCACTTCTTACAGCTTGGAACACGAGGCACGATGTAATTAACTGGATGTGGAATGTGGAATGCACGTGCAAGAAAGATTTCTGGTAGGAGACATGAAGACGGATGGAGATATACGAGGTGCCACGACGAAGCCGAACTGCTACCTGTATGACGAAGCCACGCCAGAGAAGAGAGCAGACAGCCGAAGACGTCAACAAACGTTTTTCTGTGTTCTGTGTTAATTATTTTGCTTACTTGTTATAAAAGCTATATGTACTTTTGTTATACCCTCAATAAATTTTTGGGACTCGCCTTAATTGGTAGGGAGAAAATAAAAAAATTTCAGGACTCTAACTGTGCAACTTAACCTCTAAGATGAAAGTTCTAATTATTCAAGCTCATTTATGCACTAGTTTCCATAACCAGATAAGACTGCGGTCGTAAATATATTTCTAAGCCATCTTACTCAAAATCTGTTAAGTAAAACGAAATAATTTCTGTTAGGTTAACGACAAATGTTATTTTGTGGCAAAAACGCAGTTCTATTCAGGGATATGATATACAGATTTGCATAACATGAAAATTCACTGCTTATTTCACCTTCTAGAAAATAGATTCTAATGTTGTTTAAGACAAAATTTCATGATACATTTTACCTGAAGATCTTTACCGATTGATTTGGGAACAAATATATTATAAAACCGATTATGTGAAAAGTATTGCCAATCGAAAGATCTGGTTTGATTTAAGGGAGTTAAGAGTTCCATCATCAGATCCACCGAAAACTGGTCATGTTTTTGAGAAAAAAGGGCACCATAATATGTAGGCTCAGCATCCACAACTGTCTCATTATTTGTTGAATCTCATGATGTTGCATTAACTAAGTTTTTCTTTTCAATTTCCACACATGAAGTTATTTATAAAATTCATATTCATTCGAACTTGCCTAAATAAGATTTTGCAATTTTTTGTGGCAGCAGAGAATATTTGATTCTTAAATAATGATCAAGATTAGTGCTCATTTAGAACTCATCACCTGCATTGTTTCCAAAATTATAGGAATTTTGTCCACTCTACTGTAACTGATGTGCTGGTGCAAATTTGAATGAGCCTTTCTGCTGTCAGCTTAACGAAAGTTATATTTTATATTATTTTAAGAAAATTTTGCAACTTAACAGTTAATGCCCTAACTATCGTAAAATGCAAAAAATATTTAAATTTGCTATGCGTAAAGGCTAAACATTTAAAATCAATCATTCTATATCCCATTTATAGCGGGATAGATCAAAGTTTCAAATCCTTGTTAAATCTATTTAGCTATCTTTGAGACGTCAAGGTAATCGTCTTACTAAAATCGATATTTATGAAATTTTTATGATTTGAATGATATGGAGCTGAACAATATAAATTCTTAAATTTGGCCTGGGCCAAAAGCACACAATATTAGAAGTAGTCAGTAGTCTTGACCCCTTTCTATTTTAGGCGAGCGCATTAAAAAATTGGATTCTTGAATTTAAAACATTTGTCAAATGATATGCTGAAGACCTTCATTCCTGATACTAATCGTGCTGCGGATATACAAACGATGTGTTTTTAAACTTGATGTTATTCAATGACCGAAACACAATGCTGAAAGATTTGTTGCGCATTCAAAATATTGCAATGTGGATATAAGCCAAAGCGATCAACAGAAATGCATAAGCATCTGAATACAATTTGACTTGTCATTTTATACTTTGCTTTTAGAAGTAGTAAATTTTTTGCCTATTTAATAGGCTTTTTGTCAAGGCTCTTTAAATCCAATGTCATTTTGTGAGATTCTGCAGAAAAACAAGGTATTTTCTATTATTAAATGCGCTAAACATCTTCTAATCATTTCCAACTACCGTGCCCATAAAAGAGTTGTTCAAATGCTGGATTCGTAATAAAGCAGAGTCAGTCAGCTTATTCAAGAGGGTTCATTACTTTAAGACTGTTTAGCCTATTCGAATACTGCGTTAACCTGGTAGTATAAATTCAAACAACAAAGAAATAAATATGCATTTTTTCGGAGCATTATTTATCAAATACATGGTGACTCTGAACATTAGGGCCCATTATTGCAATGCGCAACTACTAGTAGCTTTTTTTATGAATTCGCATCAGGTTGTTCCTAACTAATTTAAGCAGCCTGAACGCATTGCGAAGGCGCGTTTAGAAAAACATGCCAAAAAATGGATCACAACTGCAAAAAAGTGTGCAAATAATGGAATAACGTTTGATTAGTTCATTTTTGCTAAGCAAGCAATGGAAACCAGCACCACAATTACTATTACGCTCGGCTGTTTCAGTGTCAAAATAGCTCCAAATCAACCAATGGAAATTCGTCACATCACAAGCAGGTTTCACTTAAACTTAGCGGAGCTCTATCGACACACCAAATTCTTATATAAATATGTATATTTTTATGGTTATCTTTGCAGAAAACTGTTGCGCTTGAACTGATAGCTGATGTGTTGGCAGTTTTATTTAATTCATTACTTTGAAATCGTTAATGCATACTCGCATTGCAATAACCCGTGGGCAATAATAAGTAGTAAAATTTTTTTTTATTTTGTAAGATAATTGTCCAATTTTAAACACTAACCATACGTATATTGAGAATGCGGCACGCTTTCTTGCCCTCTGAGCCTTAAAATCGGTTCGAGTATCAAAACTTGATACATTTGTCACCATAAATAAAGATGAGCACAGCACTTCCAAGGCGATTTTGATCTGCAGATATCGGCTTGGGCCTGTACAAAAAGGAGGCAGATTTTCTCAAGTCTACGGTTGTGAAACAGTTATTCAAGATATTTGCTATGATTATGCAACTGCTACTGGATCCTCAATATCGTAAAATGTGATTTTTATTCGCATATCAACATTTTATGTCTTAAACATGGAAGCGTGCAATTTGCTTCAGAAGACTAGAATTTTCGGCTAGAGTCCCGATGTCTTGGAACAGAACCGTATTTTGAAGTAGTGGCAAGGTTTATCAAAAGCAATTGTTAGGAAGAAAAACTTGATCTTTACATTTCGCCATATCTTACTTCGGTTTTTCAGATCATTTCCTGTGTGTTAAGGGCGAAAAATTAGTTTGAAATATTAATAACTTTCTTGTGAGTTCACATGCAAAACGGCCTTTTAGCAGCACTTTCACTGAATGAAATAGGCTATAAGAGGTTGTTGAAATCAGATTTCTGGTTCGGCATTGAGAGTCATTAATAATTTTGAATAAAAACTTCAAAATATTTTTTTTTTATTTTTGGAATATTTCTTTGTACCTTCAATCGGGTTTATTGCACTTAGGAACACATTTGTGGAAACCATGCATTTGTAAAGGGAATCTAAAATAAATGTCTCTCATCTTAGATATTTCTATACATAAATATTAAAGGATTTTACAACTAATTTGAATAAAATTTAGTCTCTTTTGCTTAAATGCAAATGTATGGCTTCCCAGTTCCTAAAAATATACCAGGATTTTCCTAACACTTAATTGAATACAGCACTTAGGAGCGTTAGAAAAATTGACAATGTTCATCAATTAATTCGTAAATACTTCAAAAAAACTTATTAAAGGCTTGGCTACAAAGCTTACGAAATGATACTATTACCTACAAAATTAAAACCTATTGTTTACGTGAATGAGTTTGAATCTCTACTCATTGTAAATATGCTAGAACTGGATAAAAAATTCGTTCGTTTCGCGACAATACATCTGAAACTAGATGAGTCCACTCATCTTCGATTGCATGCTGATGCTACTACTGTGACCATAATCCTTTGACGGAAGGGCTGCTTAATTCATGCATTCAATTCATCTGACATATTTAATTCAGTAATAAAAGTTTGCCATTAAACGAAGAGCAACTTGTGCAACTGGAATGAGGACAGCTAGGTTTATGCAAATTCAGTTTTTCGAAATGTGGAAACTTTGAAATCCAAATTAATTGTTAATTTTTCAGTAGTTGTATGGACGACAAATCTTCTGCGTTCGTAATGATCTTTTTTAAGTAGTTATTGTTCGAATTTGGACTTCTGATGTACTGAATAATGCAATTTTTTCAGAATAATATACCAAATATATCTTTTTTGCATAATCTTATTGATCTCAGCAATTAATTTCAATAACAAAATCACCATTGAAACAACTGATATGAACACTGCTTTAGCTCACAAACAGCTGCTGCTCAGTAAATCTTACTTTAAAATTTTCAGTCCATTGGGATTAATAAAATTTTGAAGAAAGGAAACTCAAATTTAGACGTGTAAATAATTCAATCCTTTGGCTTTTAAACAGCACAAATTTCATTAATACCTTGAAATTCACAAGATATATATTTTAGCTAACAAAGTCAAAAGTTTAATGGGTTGAAAGTTAGGAATTTTCTTCACAATATTCATAATTAAGTTGTACTCAGTTATTGAAAATTCAAGTGATACATTTAAAATTTGTCAGTGCTACCCCAAGGATTTTAAACAGTTTGAATTTCTTATAGAAACAATACTGTAAAGTGCAGATAATTCACCAAATTAAATTAATTAATAGGATAGTACGAGATTCCCTGCTTGGCTGGCAGCTCAAACTCGAATTGAACTTTGCCAAGGAAAGCAATGTGTTTAAATGCACACTTGGAAGAATGAATACAAGCAGAAGTGACATATTTAATGCAAAATCTCAATTCGCTTGTCTGTGAACAGCTAATCTTTGCTATGAAATTACTTCAAGTCATTGAAACCCATCACATGTTCCATTTGCTACGTTACATCTACAAAGTGACAGTTCCCTTATAATTGTAAGGATTCGAAACAGATCTTTGATTGGCTTCGTTTTGGTTCTTTACTTTGCTTGCTGTTTTTGAATTTTTGGTGCCTGTCTGCATTATGATTACAGATCGTCAGTAATAGGGGCTGCCAGTACGTTTTACGGTACTTCATATTTAAAATATTTTTTTCAAAATAAATGTCTAAGTTTGAATGACAGGCAATCTTGTTTTGAAAAGTTGGCAGTACTTTCTGTAATAAAAGCATTTAAATCAATTCAAATATCGAGTTTGGAAGGGCATCCTATGGTCACCAAAGACGAGTTGAATTTCGCTAGGGTAAACAGGGCTTGCAGGTGTCCCCTAATTCATGTTCTGAAAAAAAAAAGCGTTCACGCAAATCCATGACTGTAAATTCGTTGTGCGAGACTTGCTTTAATTTCGTAACTTACTAATTGACCTCTTTACAGAAAATGTTTCATGAATTTTTAGCATCAGAAATAGAATTGTAAAGACTTTCTCGGCTCTTAAAGATGCTTTGCAAATGAAAATATTAGCTTAGGCTTATGCATTTGATTTATTCTGTCAATTCTTATCTGACATGTCTTTTCCAAAGAACTGCAGCTTTTGTTAAAAGTTCTGTCCTGGCGAAACAGCAAACTGATGGAGTAGTAAATGCAATGAACAAATTAAATTGACGTAATCGTTCCAGTAATGCCTAAAACAACATTTGGCTTGCTAAATTTTGCCTATTTTAAGGTTTTTTGATAGTTTTAATGCAATTTTTAAAAATGCGTTTAAAAAACGTGCATTTGTTTTTCAATGACATCAAATTTAGCTTGATAATTACCATGATGTTCTTCAATCCTAGCCTTTGTAAGGGAGAGTGCATATGAGGCCATAACGTGGATCTTGAATCGGTAAAATACCTTTTGGAGTAAAATCTAATCAGCTGATCACTACTATAAGGTCAAAATTCATGCGGTTAGAAGGAAGGTGTTTTATTTTATTACTGTGCAACAGTATTGTAGATTTTGAAAAATTCATCCTGGTGTGCACTTCAAAGTATGATTACTTACTTCATTTGGCAATTAAGAGGAACGAAATGTATACAGATAGGTAACATATAAACTCATGCGATGTAGCCTTAGACAATTGCACTTCCACTAGTTTAATCATTACCATAAATGGATAGTGACTCTCATTTGAAGGTGAAGAATGTTCTGATTTCATGTTGCCTAAAATTAATATGATTGTAACCATCAGATAGCAGCAATTATTTTTATTTATTTTATTATCTTCCCACCCATTAGGGCGAGTCCCAAGGACTTATTTGGGGTACAACAGAAGTTAAAATAGCTTTTACAACAAGTTAGCACAACAATTAACACAGAAACCAGTAAAACGTTTGTTGACGCCTTCGTTTGTCTGGTCTCTTTTCTGGGATGGCTTCATCGTACAGGTAGCAGTTCAGTTTAGTCTTGGCACTTCATCCATCCTCGTCCGTCTTCATATCTCCTACTGGAAATCTTTCAATATTCTTGAAGAGATTCCATTCATTGTTACATGCACGTTTATTCCACAGTCCAGTTTAAGACCATGAATCCGGTTAATTACGTCGTGCCTCGTGTTTCAAGCTGTAAGAAGTTGTACTTCTGCTGGTATAATCTAATTTTATACGTCTGGAGGGTGACTAGTCCTAACCGGCCGCCTCTCTCATTAGAACCCAGAGTCGCCCCTAAAGTTACCGGTGGTCACCACGAGGAGATTGAGAGTAGATTTGACCACAAGTTCAGCAATATTTATTCGTTGGCAGTTGTTAAAATGTAACCGGCTTGCACCGACACTAAACTTCGAGTATTGCAGTGGCTTGCATTCCTGCTGCTCGTGCCGATTTTATTTCTATGAAATTTCCTTAAATTTTAAAAGTAATTATTCATATTATCAGCATTAATTAGGTTCTTTTAAGTTATGCATCCATTAATAGCTTAACTCATCGGAGATACTGATTATACAAAGGAGCAAAAGTTCAAACTATTATTGATTAGTGTAACATTTTATTTTTGATCAAACTAGTGAAACGGCTCACTGAACGATTGTGAAATATGTTTTGGGACACATTCAACATCTTGAAATGTCCTCGAATTCGAAAACGTTATTTCATTTGAGTTCATATTATAAGAGGTATCACGCTAGAAGGAATTTCATCAATTTGAGAGAAACTCAAATGCACCCTACGATACACATGCCTTCGATATGCATTTATGCTAAGCAAATCATTAAGACAAAGCAAACTTAAAAATCGTGAACAGCTTACAGTCCAAGAGCTGCAATAGCATCTAATTGCAGCTGCAAACAGAAAAAATGCAGCGTCAGGAGGCTAGATTTCTAAGCCCTTGAATGTCTTTCATGATTAACGTGCAAGTATTCACTGTTTACTAGCTTACATAAATATATGCTTAACAAATTCCCCTGGATACTAGTTTGTAATGAGATATGTCAACTTCAAGCAAAAGCGAAATTGCTTTCTTAATTTTTATTATCAGTATCAGTGCATGAAAACGTAGCTTATGTAGTGGATGGTTCAATAAAGTTTAACTTGTGTAACAATGATTTATCCTTCTGCTTAGCTTAATCTTACCTCAACACTGAAATGAAATTGACCCTTTCACCCTCTTCTTGGCAAAAATGGAATGAAACAGCCAACATTTCTTGCAATAGACAAAAATAATTAAGTTGTATTTGCAAAATAAGTGCTTCTATAAAATTAATATATATATGCGAAAGTGTGGAAGTATTATCAGGGAGCAAACCTGCTTTAAAACTTCTCATGGTGACCACCTGTAACCTCAGGTGCAAATCTGGGGCTGATGAAAGGAAGCGCTGGATAGCACTAATCACCTACTGGACGTATGAAATAAGATAATGCAAGCAGAGGTAAAAACTCGCAAAGCCTGTTAAACACCTGTGCTGTTTGTGTGCTTCATGGTCTCAAACTGGACTGTGGAAAGCGGGCTTATGTAGCGATGAACGGAACCTTTGCTTTTACTGTCATCTGTGTTAACTGTTGTGTGCTTCTTGTTGTAGAAGGCTATTTGTACCTTTTTTGAACCCTTGATAAGTTTTTGGGACTTGATCCAATGGGTGGAGAGTAAATAAAAATTAAACAGAAAGTAAAGGGAAAACATGAATCGCTTTGGCAATACGCATCGTTTAGTTCAATAAATGTTTATATTCAAATGGCAAAAGTGCGACTGTTTCTCTAAGTAATATTCCATAATGGAAGAAAATTTATGTATCCTTCCTTTTTGAGAAGGGCCACGTGTATTCAAATCATGTGAGACTAAATTAAAGCAAAATAAATGATGTCGAAGAAAATCTAAAACTAAATTTATTAGAGCTATAGTGTTTAAATATAAAATAAGCATTATTAGGCTTCATGTGGTAGAATTAACGCAAGTAATGGGGTCCATGATGAAATCAGTTTCATGTAAAGCCAAAATAGAAGGTCTTGCAAACGAATCTTAGAGCATTAAAACATATTAGCAGGCTGAAATCTTTTCTTTGAGCTATCTGTCCATGGACTTCATCTCATTTAGGCAACTTTATTTTTTTGAATTGAGACTGTGCAGTTAAGTCCATTCCTTAATCCCTTTAGGAATTCGCCAGCAATCGCTGGCATGGTGTCTCATTTTTGACGCAAATGGGAAAATAAATTATAGCAATCTGTCAACCAGAAGTGACTTGACTTGTAATAAGTGCAAAAGAAGTCCATTCAATCTATCCATCTGCAGCACGCTTAGATATTTCCAATAGAACTACTTACTCATTTTTTCTACAATTGCTCTGATATTTAGGGCTTCCAAAGTGTTTTCTATTGCAATGCTAGGTCATTTCATCGAATAGAAATAGATCATGCACTTAAACAGCTAAAATGGTTGGCTTGAGTTCCCTTACAATTGAACTGAATGCAAAATAATGTTTGCGAAACTTGACGATAATCAACAGTGTGACATATTCCCCGTTTCGTTTGCTGCTAGTTTAGCTCAAACAGCTAATTAAACCTTGGTATCACTGTTCTCACAAGTTGTCATAATAGGTTACCGTCATCTGATTTTTCTTGTGAATCACTGAGGTGATGAACTGGCCTCATCCGGTTCGTATTAGGCGTGGATATGGATCGTTGAAATTTGAGCATTAATGAGTTTTGGGGACATTAGAATCTAGTTATTTGAGCCGATGCAAGGATTCACGATGGCAACGATCCGTTTACTAGAACTTGATGGCAAAACCATTAGCAGAAAACCTTGAAGATAAGATTTCTGATACTTCTAGTTTCCACTTTGCGTAGAAGTTGGAAAGGGTACATAGATATTAGTTTCAGGAAAAAATACCTGCTAAAACAATGGATTTTCTAAAGACGTGATTCTATTGGATGTAAAAACTCTATTTATGCCAATCGATAAGATCTTAGACTCTTTGGTTCGCAAGCCTCGACAAAATCTGATTGAACTCTTAAGACAACATTACTTTGAGCGCTATTTTATTTGGTATTGCCTGATTGTCTACTAGGCCGGAAAGGAGAGATCATTAGCTTTCATTAGCAGCCACTGCTTGAGACTTTTGTATAAATCAGTTAAAATGTATTTTTTCAATCAGATAAGAGTCATTCAAAGCACAAATGGTTGAAACGAGAGTATGCGATTTTATTAAGATGAGCGTTTTCCCACAAATTGTGCCTAAAAGTCAATTTGCTGGTTTTATCTACTTTAACTACTGACTATTCTTAAGAGCACAATAACCGTTTTTATTGTAAGCACGTCGTATTTGAAATTTCGAGAACCCATCAAATTTGGGCTTTGTAAGAGCAATTACTAAAAAAGCATTAGTTTACTAGATTGACATAAACGAAGAAGAATCAAGGTTGTGGAGAAGAAGACCGAAAATCATTTTATCATAATAAAACCATTAATAAATTCTAATTTTTGCCTTTTGTCTATCATTTTAAATTGGCTAAGTTTGCCCATGGTCAAGCAAAAATTCCCATAAAAAACAATATAGAAGGCTATCAAGTGAATGTGGCTCATCTTTTAAAGCCACATTTCTCAATTTCAGCCAGAAACAATTTAATTTCAATTAGTTTTCTAGTCTTATTTTACATGATATCATCGAAAAGATTTTTTTGATAGAAAAGGGAATGAAGAGATCAAGGCGTTTATTTTGATAATCCTTTTCGATCAGTCTTGCCATTACGTCAATATGCGGCTGTGAGTTTGAGGTGATTCTTGCAGTTCTGTTCTGATCCACTGCAACCCTAGCTGAGAACTCCATTATTTTGAAGCAACTTGCACGCTCTTGTGTACTGAAATGCAAGTTTCAAGAAGCGATTTAAAATTATGACTTACATAAGTTCATGTTCCTTTTCAAAGCTGTAATCGTAGCAAATGCCTCGCACAATGATCTCACAGTCATACACATGGGGAAAATCCATTAAATTTTGAACAGACTCAAGTGAGTATTTGCAAGCCACATTCACCGTTGCGGTTTTCATGTCTTCTTTATTGATTACGAGCTGCTCATTGAAGTTCGACACCCGGATTGATTCAAACGTCTGACGTACAAGAAAAGCTGCCGCATTCTCAACGCATGTTTGAATCTTGTTTGAATTTGGACAATCACCTTGGACAATAATAATTTAGCTTCTTAATTACCTCTGAAAAGATTTTTAGCTTTAATTACTGGCCCAAATTGTTGATCGCTATTTAAACATGCTTTAACTATCCCAGCATGGAAGAATACATAAGCTGCTAAAATGGGGTTCATAACCTGTATTCTGGCGATTTCTCACAATAACATTTATACCGTATCTAGATTAATTCCACTATTTGAGAACAAAAGCATTTACCCACTCACAAAGAGCTATTTCATTTAATAAAACTATTATGCACTTTCAAGTATTCTGCCTTTAAGTAAAATACTAAGCGCAAATGTTTAATATTTGCACTAAGCACTTTTGAGTTCTTTTAACATTCATTTGCAATTATTAAAACGAAATGCTTCCTTTAACTGTTATGAAAATTGTAAAATTAATTGAACTTCTGTTATACCACCCAATGAACACTTGAGAATCGCTCAAATGGATGGGCAATAAATAAATAAAGTGCAAAAAAATCTGATCTAAATGTTTCCTTGTATTTCACATCAGCATTTTTCTTAATATCTTGTAAAATAAATCCAATGAATCAGTTTTAAAACATTCTCTGCTCCTGCCGTGAGGTTTGATCAAATTAGAAATTGATTTCATTACGATGAAATGGGCAGACTATAACTCCGCTGAGATCGTCAGTGTTTACTTTGAAATATTAGCAAACAAGTTAATATGTTTTAACAAGTGCTTTCAGTTTTGCGGAAATACTTTCATCCTTCTTCGCTATTATTATATTGCGTTTCAAGCCAAAGTTTTCAAGAAAACTATGAAAAACTTTTAGCCTGCAAAAACATGTGTCTGTCTGGATCTTTTTCTAGACAATGCCGAAAATATGTATTGATTGCACTGGTGGTCAAACCTACTCTAATCCTCCTCGTGGTGACCACCGGAGGGTTAGGGGTGAATCTGGGGGCTAATGAGAGGCGGCCGGATGGGACTAATCATCCTCCGGACGTATGTAATTAGACCATGCCAGCAGAAGTACAACTACTTACAGCTTGGTAAAGGAAGCACGACGTAAATAACGGGATTCGTGATTTCAAACTGGAGTGTGAAATGCACGTGCGAGTAGCTATGAATGGAATCCCCACCAAACATGTTGATTTCTGGAGGAGATTTGAAGACGGACGAATTCAGACGAGGTGGCTCGACGAAGCTGAACTGCTACCTGTACGACGAAGCCATGCCAGAGAAAAGGTCAGATGAACGAAGATGTCAACAAACGTTTTTACTGTTCTAAGTTAACTGTTGTGCTTAATTGCTATAGAAGCTATTTATACTTCCATTGTACCCCCAATAAATCCGTGGAACTTGCCCTGATAGGTGATGAGAGAAATTTTAAAAAAAATAAAAAATAAAGTGATTGCACTATATGATTCTGTGCCGTTACAATGTGGTTCAAAATTAAATCTTGTTATCAACGCAGTCAAGAAAAGTCAGCAAATGGTAAAAAATAGATCAGATTCATTATGTCATTATTTAAAATTTTGAATTCCATAAGAAATCTGTTCACACAAGTTTTCGTTCACCAGTTTAACTTACTTTAAACAAATCCTGATATAAAAATAGATTAATTAATAGGTTGCTTTTTTAAAGTAATTTAAAGCATTGGTCAAGAAAGTTCTGAGAGCCCAATTTTCAGTGCTTTTATACAGCTTGAAGCAGCTGAAGCAGTAAGATTGATCTGACCGCATAAATGAAAGTTTGTCATTAAAGGCCTTACAGTAAGCTGTGTATTTTTTCAAGCTAAATGCCAACTGGACAGTGTTATTTTACTACTTTACCATTAAGTTTTTCAAGATTTGTCCTTTCAAGTAGCAAGATCAAAAAATTTGAAATCAATCTTTTTTTCAGCGTTATGAATAAAAGTGCGTCACCAGATCATCAGACGTTAAACAATGACCAGGTTAAAAAGCTGGAATATCTTTGTTTTGGTTTTGATCAAGAAGTTGTATTGAAAAAGAAATGCGGACAGATTAAAAAAATAACGAATGACAAGTGTAAAATAGTTTCCGTCACAATTGGAAGGTCTTAATTTTCCACTATAATATTCTTGAGCAGTGATGAGCCTTAATACACAATTGAGTATGGCAAATGCGATGAAATATTAGCGCTGATGGAAATTTAATTCAAATAAAGTCTTTATTTAACTAAAGTTATTGGTTGTTACTTATTGATTTGTCAGTAGTTTAGTGGAAAGGCAATTGCTAGCACAATTAATTCAGTTAAATATGCACCAGCAGGTGAGGGAAAATCTTGGCAACCAATCATGTAAATCCTTTTGTTAAACACAAAAACCGATTGATGTGGTTGAGGAATTCAATGTGCTACATTGAATCCTTTTTTTTTAGTTTTGAGTAATAAGTAATTAATTAAAAACCTTTTCAAAGTACCGGAGCAAATGTGAAGTAACTGTTTTACCTTGCTGCCAAAGTTGAATTTATCTTAAGAACTCTTACTTGATTTCCTGCAGCTGCAGCTAAGAAAGTTGCCATACCTTGAGCGTCAGTGATTAGACATTTGCAAGTAAAGTTCACTCAATGTATGCTTTATTCGTTTTTGTCGATGATAAATTACTCAGCAGAAATTGATATATGAGCTGCTAGTAATGCCTGATGGACTAAGGAATCAATGTCATTCTAAATGACTATTTGATTTTAAAAGGTCCTAGAAAAATTTTTTTGTGTTTCAAGACGCGATTGCCTTGAAAGCAGGCATAAAGACTTCTAAGGCCTACGAGAAGCAACTGAGAGCTCTGCAACTGCATTTCATTTCATTAATCCTTGTTACGTTTCGCACATACCCAGCAAAGTTTCGTGTGAAAAAAAGGATCAACTACTCATATACTACTTTCCTCTTTCGTGGCTAGGTTTATTCAATGAAAAACGGTTTTTTAGCAGCTATGCGCCAAGTTAACTGCAAGTTGCTTCTTGAAATTTATTGAAAACAGTTTTTTGTTTACAGACAAAAAAGAGCATTTCATAATATTTCAATAAGTTTGTTTTAATTTTTCAACCGATCGCATATTGCCCTATTTAGAGGTTAGAAATTCCACATTGTTTTTAAGACCGTACCGATTTATTGAACCAAACAAACTCAAAGAGACTTGCAGCACAACTGCTAGAAAATAACGTGTCAATTGCATTTCTGTATTTGTATTAATGTAAAATTTCCATCTTTAACCTATTGCAGTATAAAAAGATAGTTTTTATCAGCTATTTGCTGAAAAAGCAAACAGAAAAGTGCACCAACTTCTTGCGAGGTTGCAGGTCGATAGTCCATTTATGTAGTGAATCAAGGTGACGTTCTGTGGTGAAGTAGTTCCATAATTCGGTTGCGCACATGACAGTTTTCAAGTCTTAGGTTTGTGCCATAGGCTTAATTATGCAAACCGATCTAAGTCGTTAAATTTAAATCGAAGAATTAAATATGTTTCTGCAGATCTTTTTCACCTTTGTCCGATCTTTTGATCCCTCAACTTTAATTTAGTTTTCAGCATTCATGGATATTACTTATTTTTAAGCATTGATTTCGCTGCTTATCGGATACCCTATTAGTGCTATATTATTAGGTAACATTGTTAAAGTGGTATCTATTCTGTTGAACGGCTTTTGCACATCCTAGAAACATAAATGCTTATTCAAAATTAATGCATTCACTTGCTTTTGCTTCTTCTTTAGTCAGTAAATGATGTCTTCTTTTAGAGTTTCAAAAATTAGGGATTAAAAGTAATTTAAAAGCTCTGAATCAAATTATTAAAATTCTTTACAACAACCGTTTAATTGCACTCCCCTTACAGTCTGTGATCAGATGTCGTGAGCAATTAGGTCTAAAGTTTCAATTTATTTGACAATTGGCATTTACACAAAATTACATAATTGAATAACTTTCAAGAAATGTCTATATTAGTTAGGAATCTAGATAATAATAAAGCTTTATGAACAAAAGTCTATACTTTTGAAGTTAACGCAATAGCAATGAAATTTTCTGCTCAAATAAGGCTCTTGGACAGTTCTGATACAAAATTTGCTCATAATTAGCATTTATTTCCACAGATTTGATATGAAAAATGCATGTCTGATTTCAAAAAATGACTGTGCTTAAATAGCGCCGAAAAACTAAAAAGTTATCTTAATTGAAATCTTGATGATATCATTTAATTGTTATTCAAGTCAGCTTTTCCGTTAACTTCGTAACAGTTAAGAGTACTAAGTCATTAAGATGCAGCTGATCGTCTCCGTCTTTTGCAGTTTGCAGCTTAGTAAAACTGTGACTATTGTGTACATACTGCAGTCAAAAATAGGTTTTAAAAACGTTTAAGTGCAAATAAGATTTGTTTTTAAAATGAGGCATTTAAAATATATGTTATTCATTTCTCAAAACTCAAGTTATCTTTTAGTGTGATGATCATTGACAAATGATTTCTATAGAACTGAACAGCTTCTTTAACATTTGAGAACACTAGATGAAATTTCAATCGTTAATACTCCTGCTTATCAGCTCTTCCACAATTTTTTTGATAAATATACGCAAATGAATGCTGTAAATATAAGAATTCAGAGTATCAATTTTTCTTGCAGTTAGAATGCCGCTATATACATTCGATTCAAAGGCTTTCTTAGGTGTACGCAATTATCAGGAACAAAGCAAAGTTAGTCATTTAGCCTTTTTTTCAAATGTTTCGAAGTTACGCCAGCGTAAAAGAGACCTTGTATTTAGTATTTCAGTTGCAAATACTAACATAAGATATGCCATGTAAAATGCCAGATATTTTGTCCAACGTTGTATTAAAATAGATCTTCCATGTATTGTATCTAATAGTTAATTTCAAACTAGCTGAAGGCAGAAAAAAATCTTACTTTATTGCATTTTCCCTAACTTTCTTTCATTTGATATAGACTAATGTGTCTTACTCGGCACCAAAACGTAGCTCTGCCTTGCTTCCTAAACAAGTAAAAAATTTAACGGTCTTACGACTAAGATTCAACATAGCGCTAACTGCCACAAAAACGTTTATTTTGACCTTCATTGTGTTTCATTAGAAAAACCAATAGCTTTTGAGTATAATTCAGGGACATGCTGTCAGGAGCATTCTGTGTAAAAGAAGGAATAGCGTCATGATATTGAAGACAAGCTAATAAAATATGAAAGCTAATACTTCCGAAGATGTGGCTTATAAGATAAAACTTTATTTTGAGTGCAAGCTTTATCGTTTAGATGCATTTATCATTTTCCTATTTCCAAATTTTTAACTTGAACAAAAAAGGCTTATTTTGGTTACCCAATAATTTTTCAAATCACTTAATTCTGAGTTGCTGAGATCTGAAATAGGGGTTTGGGGCTGACCATTTAAATATGTACATAAAATTACCTATATTTTCTCAGTATGATACCCTAGAAAAGCTCATTGGCAGCCGAATGCTTGCCTTTTTTTTAAATTGCACTCTTTATAAATGAAATCTTGATCCTTTTTTATTTTGTTTCAATCACTTTTGAAGTTATCTTGTCACTGCATTGACAGGCAGAGAGCACTTATTATATTGTAATTCTAATCATACACTTTGGATTTTCTTTTTAATAATGCTGCAAAGTTTCATGAAGAATAGAATGAAAAAAATTAAAGTAATCTGCTAGCGGTTACTTATTAAACAAAATAGGGTAATAACTTTTAAGATTGTCAGATTTTAATGTTCCAGTTCAGTAATTTGGCCCACTGAATCCCGCAGTCTTTGTCACTGTATCATCTAGTGAATGTTTTACATACAAACATTAAAATTATCAGATAATTCAAATTCTCGAGCTAAAAAAATTGTTCAAAATCAGTTGTTGCTTGTGACTATTAAGTTCTAGTACCTTATATCAGCCATAGTTTGCCCACTGCTTAAGTTTAAATACCAAAATTCTCTTTTAAAATTGCAAAATATGTTAATTTAGATCATAATTCTGGCTATACAGCATACACTTGCTTTTAAAGTCAGTATCAGCATCTCCTTTTGTTTTTCTATTTGACTTGTAAGAAGCAGCAAGGTGTAGAATAAATGGTGCAAAGCTGCCAGCAGCACTGAGATTGAAGAAAAAAGTGCGTCTGGTTAATCAGAGTAGGCAGTAGTCTAAAAAATCTGAACATTTCAGCAGCTGGAAACTCATTTGAGCAAAATATTGCAAAGTTTCTCAAAGTGGACATGTTCATAAAAAGACAAACGTCCGAAAATTGACTGGATGTAAACACACATGCTCAAATATAAGACGAATAATTGGTATTGTTTTTGTAGTATAAATGTTATTCTGATGGCAACAGAAAATCTAGTCTCATTTTCGCTTTGAAACTTACTTGCTTTCATTATATTTTAAACAGAAAAACAACCTTTTTAAAAGGGTGAATAATGTATTACAAATGCATTTTCCTTTTTTTGCTTAAAAAACGCAGGCTATGGAACATTAGATTTCTTTTCATTTTTGAGTTTCCGATGATTTTGCTTCAAAGTGGTTGAATAAGGCGAGAGATTATGAAAGATAAATTTGAGAGGTAATTATTCAAAGCCACGAGCATTCGAGTTGATAACGTTGGTCACCTCACTGATTTAAACAAAGCAAGCCACAAATTAAGGCAAATATAAAAAAAAACCTTTAACACACGGCTTAAGGGCTATTTAGTAATGTATATTGTCATTCTAATAACTGTCAGCCAATATTACTTAGGCACACTGAAAATTAAAATATAATTAACCATTTTTCAAGGTCGAAGAAGTAAATTCTACATCGTATTGCCATACGAATTCGATTGATCACGGCGAGTATATATTTGCATCACTGACGATTGCGATTTTCTAAGTGAAGGGAGGGATTTAACAACCAAATTTTGAGTGTTCTGAACCAAGTCTTTAAGGCTGACGTCAAGACAAAAAGTCGCATTACAATAGCACTAAAATACACCAAACTGAATGAAATCTGAGATGAATTTCTGCTTCAAATAGTAATGAGCAGCTGTTACATTGTTGCTCTTCGAAGATTATGCATATATGTCATGCTAAATCATGCATCTGCTTTCAAAAATTGATAAACTGGGCGATTTTATTCGCCATCTAAGCTGTTCAGCCTGTTTTTTCATCCAAAAAATGAAAGTTCAAATCAGTATTCTTTTGTCTCTACACTTTGATATTGTGCGAACAAAAAGATCGTTTCAACTTTTATTGAATACCTTTTCTTTTATTCTCAAGTAAACTCATTTGCAATCGTACTATTAAACATTTTTTTGAAGATACGTTTGACACTGCTTAAGTAACAACTAAAAATTTTCCTCTAATTTCAAAGCTACGTGGGAAATTAAATGAGATTTAATGCATCAGTTAGACATAGTCATGGTCTCGTCAGGCTCATAAATGTATTACTTGCGTTAACCACCATTTCACAAGATTTTCGAATCGAATTATGAAATTGATCCTAAAGAAAAAACTATTTGTAATGGACAGACCCATTTTTAAAGAAAATTATCTCTATTTTGTCAAGTTAGAAATAAAATAGGCGTTTATTTGCTTTTTTCTGTTATTTGCAATTGAAACGCTGATATTAAGAAGGAGGAAAAAATCATCGCTTTGTGCTTATTTGCTTTACGCTTTATTATGAATCTAATTCGTCAATGCGAAGCAAACAGGGAAACTTTTTACCTGAGTGGGAAACTTATCATTACAAATTTTGTAATTTGTTAATAAATTTTGGTTTCGATGGCTTTGGCTTGAGTTGTTTTGCTTTGTACTTATACCATTTGTTTATAAATACCCATAAATGGAAATCTCTGAAATGAACCACACTTCTTCCAAAGGCCATCAGCATTGCAGAACTATTGGTATGAGCTGGAAGAAAAAACGGCAAAACTTGTTATAGTTTTAGTGTAGCCGCATCATTGCTTCCTTAGGTGTTCTTAGAGCTGCTTGCAATTTAAAGAAAACTTGTTAAAAAATTATTGATTCTTTTTTTAGACATCATTTACAATTAAAGTTTGCTGTAGCGCTGTTCTTTTTCCCCTTATTTCTGGCACTACATGCATTTGAATTCGACACCCAAACTGATTTGATCGTACAAAGGACAAAAAAATCGCCATAAAAAATCATTTTATTCAAGAATAACCTATAAAAGTATTTCTAGCTGCTATTGCCGGTGACATCAGGGAATATTTAAACAATGGAGAAAATAAATCAAAGCTGGACATGCATACGTACGCAGTGAAACCCCGAGTGTAAATGAAACTCCGCTATATTTTAGCAAAAAAAAATATTCTTGCACGTATAACTATTTTATTTTATATAAATTCACCAAATTTACAGTCGTTCAATAAGTGTTATTCCATTTTGAAGGCTTCAAATCCAGTATTCATTTTAAACCTGGTTTATGCTAAGTGACAAGTAATTAGTGAATAGTAAACAATAATTTATTCTTATTTGGACGTTTTCTGACAATGGCAATTCATTTTTAGGTTTCCCCTTAAGTTGTAGTTTTATAAGCTCCTGCGTGCAAACTTCAAACTATTTGAATGAAATATTTCGCAATGACGCCAGTACTTATTTTTCGCAATCATGGCCTACGACAGATAAGAATTGTATAATACTTTATAAACAGAAATGTGTTTAGTTCCTCAGATGCTGAAATCTCCGAATTTCTCGTTTTAGCGATCAAGAACTACTCAAGTCTCTTTCAAAACTATGGGCTTTTTCCTACATACACCATTTTCTTGCCTTTCATCTAAAGTGTTTACCAGACGGCTTTGAATTGGGAATGCAGCAAAATTGATCGAATTCAAGTTAACATGAGCCTAATGGTCTGAATCAAACCGGAGATCACATGCAGTCAATCGCAATACTGGTTGTTATAAAGATAAAGGATTACTTCTTCCCTGATCAGTTGAGGGCTTTTAATTTTGAAGTAAATAAATGTTAATTATTGAATATACTCTGCTGCGGCCGTCGTCACTAAAATTTTGCACTATCTCGAAAAAAATTTTTCTTAATGTACTAACACAAGTGACGATATTAAGGCCAATTATCCCTTATCCACAGTCTATTGTTCATGGCAGGATCTGACATGCTAAAGGGACCCTTAACTCTACGAAAGATCCAGAAATTTAGTTATAACAGTAACAAGCAAAATGGTTCGATCCTCAGTTAAATTAGGTTTATCCAACTGGATCTTTGATTTAAATATATTTGAAAGCAAGAAAACACTAATATAAAAGTGAATGAATTAATACAAACTAGAATGTCAACGTTGTCTTAATATTTTGCATTTTCGTTAATTATTTCTGTTAGCGTGATACTTGTTAGATTCATTTTATCACCAAGGTAATGCTAAGTAAAAAAAAAACATGTTCAAGTCAAATGATCTTTAAAGTTATAGTTTTCAATTGCTAGTATTTTAATTATCATCCTAATTTGCTGACTTTACTTAACAACTTTACAATGGACTCACAGACCTATTCAGCCCTTTAATGACACATTGTCTTTATTAAAATTATATTAATATTGAGGAGCTCAGTCATGAAGGCCACTCTTAAATTGTCCGATTTCTATTTGAAGTGATAACATTTGAAATGAACAGATATTTAGTATATGCGCGATCCATTTTGAATTAAAACAATGCGATCAAATACGAGTGGCTCAAAGAAAACATTTCAGTCAACAGGAACAAGCAATTGCCTCATACTGGGATTTAGCACAAGTAGCTATCGATAAAATGATTTCACTTTATTAGTACTCTGATAGTTTTACTTACAAATCCTTCAGAATTTGATACTTGTATTGACTCAAATGGTTAAAGACCATTTAAAACTATCTCTTTCTCAAAAAAAACCTGTTTGCTTGATGTTTGAAATCAGTCAGTTGACTTGAAAAAAAAGCAATTATCATGCATAATACCTCTCGAGTTATTTTTAGCCTCGACGACCGGCGTGCATTAATGAGTCTGGAGTTTCGAATACATAAGTACCCCAATCTTGTGCTAATGAATTTTGCTTCTTCTGAGCAAAGTAAGTCATCCATACACATAAAACTGTTTTACTTACTATAGATATTTTCGAATCTTTAATGTTTCAAGTAAGATATTAAGTCGAGAATCAGTTGTGTTCCTAGTTCGTAGTGCTTCCTGAGCATTAAAATAATTATATTTCTTCTGTTACTAATTATTTAAAACAAGCAAAAATTCTAAAATATTATTTTTCAAAGTGTACAGGTTAATTAAATATTTGCCGATAAAAATGGAATAAATCATGAATTATCAAGGCGACGATCCACTTTATTAAGTTTTTTTATTTATTAAATAGACTTATTTTAAACATTACTAGGTCAAATAAACTAAAATAAAATAAGTACTTGCATTTATTTGCGACTTTCTAAATGATTAGTGCATCGTTTGAGGCAGTTCATTTGATAGCACTTAATTTCTAAAGGTCTATTTAGAATAAATTTAGCATTCTTGTAAATGAATTCAAAGCTGATGCAGTGCGAATTTGAATTCAAACAGGAACCAATCAACGAAATTATGTTTGAGCTCTTTTTAATTGACGCCTTTTGAAAAATTGAATAACAGTTAATAGATTTACATTTTGACGGAGCCGCTTGTGGCTTATAATAAGCTGTTAATACTTTTACTCTTAACTCTGTTCAATGACATCTCTGTATCTCTTTTTTTTTAAATATAAGCTTTATTATTAATAATTGATCTAAATTGCTGCTTTACGGTACGTGATTTTATTCACGCTGAAATCATTAGTGTAAAATCTCCCATTAGGGCAAGTTTTAAGGACTAATTGTGGGCACAACAAAAGCAAAAACAGCTTTTAAAACATATAGCGCACAGCAGTCAGTAGAGGAGATAATAAAAGCGTTTATAGACGTCTTCGGTTCTCTGGTCACTTCTCAAGCATTGTTTTTATCGAACAAGTGGCAGTTCTATTTCAGCCTCACTTCAGAATGGCTACTCGTCCATCCTCGACATTTTCAAGGGCAGACAAAATGCATGCCTCTTTTAGAAATCTTTCTAATTTTCTGGTGGAGATTCCTTCCATTGCTACTTGCACGCACTTTCCATTGTTCAGTTTGAGACCGCCAATCCAGGTATTTGCGTAGTGCCTCATTTGCCAGTCTGAATGAAGTTGTACTATTGCTGGCTTAATCAAATCTTATATAACCGGTTGATGATAAGTCCTATTCAGCCGCCCATCTAATCAGCCCCAAGGGTTGCCCCTGGATTTGGCAGCGGTCACCACGAGGAGGTTGAAGGTGGGTTTAATAGCTACTATTTTTAATTATTTTCATTCGTCTCTACCCGCTGGACAGGTCACTGGAGATACAACAGAAAAACGAGAATTTGAATAGCAGCTAGACACTTGCACAAGGCGTAAATTGGTTGATTTGACGTCTTCGGCTCCCTGGCCATTTCTCGACATGGTTTTGTGGTGCAGTAACATTTCATTCCTCTACTTCTTTTATACAAATAGGTATCATGTGACAAGAGATCCATTTTCTCATTTTCCAAAGTGAGGCTCCAGCTCAAATCATATATTTAGACTTATTCAAGATGAAAGATTAATTCATTAACTGCATGATTGAAAATAAAAGCTTGCAAATTTGAAAGGATTAATTACTAAATTTGCGATAAAAATCATTTACAAGCTTCGTCAGCTACTACGATTTAGAAGTATGTGCAGTAATAAAGTGGATAAAAAAGCACAAAAAGTGACTGAATGTGGGATCACTGAAAGGCTTCAGCTGGTTATATGCCAATATTGTTTCAAAAAATCCATTTATAATTTAAAATTTGGATACGATTCATTTGATCTGATCACAGTACAGTAAAATAGACAGTTTTCTTATTGTAACAAATTTTGAGTTAGTAGCAGAGTACGCAATCAGCATCATTTTTTAAATTTTAATTACTCTGCATTTCTGATTTCTAAGTTGAAACCCAATTTTTTTTTTCCAATTCAATGGCTATGCAGCCTTTCGTATTGCTGAACTTTCTATGGTGCATGATTTTATTGTATTTTAAGGAAGCACCTGAGGAAAGCGTGACCCTAAAATACCTTTACAACATTAAAACTAGCATTTTCAATTTTGATGATGACGAGTTGGGCAGGACGCTATTTTCAAGGACTCCTCTTAGACATTGATAGCACTGGATTTGACTATAGTCACTTGAAGGCTTTGGAAATTCTGGACTTGAATAAGTTAAAGCGAACACGTGCAGCTTAAAACTTGGAAAAATTCTATTAAATTTTCCTGTGCAGCTTGCAATACACATTTATTAAACGTGCATAATAGAGGGCTTTGAGCGTATGAAATGTCAATAGAAAGGTTCCTAAGAAAACTATTTTGTCTTATTCGATTCCGTTCAACATTATTTAAAAGCACTGTAATGAACCTTATTTTTAGATTCAATTATAAGTATTTGTTTGGACTTGTCAAAAGCAGATGTGGTGATGAGTTCTACCTTAGTTATTCACTTGATTTAACTTACCAGCTCATCGCTGAAAATAAATTTCTCGAATCACCCAGCTTAAAGTTTGGGCTGAAATTAACATTTTGTGGGACGAAAACTTTTGCAAAGGGATAATGTACATTTGTTAATAATTTAGCTGCTCTGCTGATTCAGCATACATTTTGGTTAATTTAAAACTCTGACTAATGGGCATTTCATGGTGAATGAAGGGCAAAATTAACCTCTTCAATGAATTTTATTAATGGTTGTTGAAGACAACCACTTAAAGCAAGCAAAGAAACAGAGTTTCATCATTACTTAAAAATGGTCTATTTAAAATTTTGTAGGACATGGATTTATTGGAATAGCGGTAAAAATATAAAACATAATTTTTCGAATGAACACGTATTTAAGGGAAGGGCTTTGCTTTTGAGAACCACTAAAAATGCCTATGAATGCGTGACCACTTAAAAAAATTTCACATGAATAGGTATTATCTTTTATTTCTAGACCATGTAGTATTTTCTGAATATTGACTTTAATGTCGACGGATGAAATGCTGACAAGGGGCTCTATTTTAGCAGATATGTATTTCGAATTGACATCTTATGATGAATGAGAAAGAATCAAAGCCTCCTCAGGTGAATTCGTGTGTGTATGCGACTACTAATACTGAAAATGGAGTGGGACACTCATTTCGGTATGACTGTAAAATCGTCCTGCAAGACATCTACTACGATTTTAAAATTAAGTATGTATTCGATAGAGCGTATGATTTAATGATGGTTTGCATAATGATGCATCTAGTGTTCAAAAATGTTAAGGTTGCTTCGAGATTATAGAATTCGCATCTGTTGTGGTAGTGAGTTGGCAAAACCTTCTGACGGTTATATTGAACTCACAACCATTCTCTGAAATAACCTTATGAACCATAGACGTTAAAAATTATATTAACGAAACTGACCACCTAGTACTTCAGGCCTTAAATCAGGCATTTAAAATATTTTCGTGCAAAATGCCGTAAAGAATTTTGATTTCTGGGTCAAAAAACTTCTAATAATCCATATTTAGCCATTCGATTTTAAGGAAATCGGCAGTTTATAGAATCAACACTATCGTGCCCTAACATGACTTGAATAAGAACAAATAGACGAAAAAAACAGAGGTCCATTGGCCATTAAGGACACTAATATGTGTCGAGAACGGATGAGGTCCAGCAAAGAAGTGCAACTGAAAAATGAATTATTACTGCATTACAAAACCATGTTGGGGATAAACCAGGGTGCCGAAGATCTCAATTTAATCCTTCTATTGCTAAGCTTTTGTATTTAACTAAGGCACAAGCTCCATGTGTTTCTGTTATATCCCTAATAAGTCCTTGAGACATGCGCAATGGAAACTTCTAAAAATCGTCAAGGTGAATGTCGGATTTCAAACAGCAAAAGTAAACATATTTTGAAAACCAGGCTGTTGTTCTTGTCATCAAAGGCTTGAATTAATATAGGTTTCAAATCGGGATGAGTATCTTGTTATTAATTATGAGCAACAGAACAGGGCTTCTTGTAAACATTTATTAAGGTTACTTTAATATGCAGTGCGATTTTTCTATGCCTACACTGGTAAAATCCTCATGAAAAATATTTGCTATGACATTGCAAAAGCAGATAAAAATGAACAAATGTTAATTTTGCACAATTTTTCCTACCACAAAACTCAAAATCTATCAATCAAGGGCGTGCAAGTGTATTAGAACAGAACTGTACAGATCATCTTAACTTTGCAGCCGTTCCTCAAAGTCATAACAAGGTTGATCCAAATATTTGTCAGAATCAAGAAACGTAATCTCTACATTCGATTTTACCTCAAGTCGGTTTTTTTCACTAATTTAGTGTAAACTAAGACCAATGAATTAATTTTAAAGGTGTCAAACCTTTGCTGAGGAGCTTGATTTAAAATTAGGCAAATGAAAACACAGACAGGAGTTCTATGAGAGATACGAAACGGATATTTTCCTCTCTGAGCATTTTTTTCCTCCATCATTTATATGAATTTATGAAATCATTTTAATCTAGACAGTTTACTTGAAGTTGGCATCTAATACGTTTTCGAATTCTTACTTCCTTTTTTGTCATTGATAGTCTCGATTTGAATGTGATAAACTTTTGGTCTTTTAAAAAAAATTACTTAACTTATTGAAGAGCACAGACTAGCTTACTGTTAGTGAAACTTCCAGTTACCTCATTAAGATCTGCAACTAGTTGATAAATGAAGCATCATTTCGACTTATATTTATGATAGTGTGAACCTATTTCTATTTTTTCATTTTGTATTTATTTCTTCTTTATATTCCGTAAAGAAGTTTGTACCGAAATTGGGTGTTTTGAAGGGAAATCCAAAACTAGCAAATAAATGATTCAATTTCGAACTTTGACAGATATCAAGACTACTATTTAAACTGCAAGATTTCGAACAGAAGACAAAAACATGGGTTATAGTAATAAAGCGCATCTTTTCAAATACTCTGTTTTATTTTGATTCAAATAAATTAAATATGCAAATTTACTTCTAGATGGATTATCACCTTTCAGCCACATGAATTTTGAACTTGTACTGCACTGACTTTAAAAATACTTTACAACCAAGCAAGAAATGTTAAAAAGTGATCGATAACGAAACGACCTTTAGGCAAAATATTTACAACTTTTACAGAACGTAAAACACTTAGGCGCTGTTAATCTAGTTTATGAACTTGTAAAGCTGTAGCACAAAATTAACCCATTCAAGACCTTAGATTTTAAAATGAACTGAAGATTTCAAATTAAATGATTACTCAGCAAAATTTTTCGTAAATTTTTAATAATCAATAGGCAATCCTTAACAAAAGGAATGGCTGTTGGGATAATTTTATTCTAAATTTCTGGCAAAAATCTAACTTACTGAGGTGCCAGTGTAAAAATGGCCCTGTGATTGGATAGTTTGATCCGCCATCACGTTTCGCAATTCCACTGGAGCTTCTACAAATATATTCGCAACTAATGGCACAAAGCGCTTGTGATGGGTTGCATTTTGGTAATTTTTTTTTGCTTTATATTCGAATTTGGGATTGCTTGGAAGGCGCAAACTCGATTTATGTCTCTACCTAAGGGTAAAATTCAAAATGAATAATTTACTCCAGGCAAGTGTCCTTCTCGTGAAAAAAGAGAAAGCATCAATTACGCTGCTGATTTTCTGACTTACCAGGCTTTCGAATCAATGCAGGCCAACAATTTGGTCGGCACCTTGATTATGAATAAAAGAACGAAAAATAAGCCTAGAATAAACTCTACTTGTGCTCGTCAATTTATGTTTGAGCCGAAATTGGCAAGTATTTTAAATAAATATGACTGCAAAATCATTGTACAAAATCTTTGCTATGATTATATGATCTTGCGGCGTTTTACGACATTGTAAGTTCAATGATCAATTATTTCTTTTCACTAGTATTGACAAGAGAGAAGAATGTGCAATATGCTTTAAAATACTTGATTTCCTAGCCGTGGTTTTGGTAAAACAGGATGGGACCACAAAAGTTATTTCAAATACATTGCCATTCACTGAAGTTTTATCGAGGCGTGCCGATGGAGAATACATTAAACTGCCATTCGAACACGATATTCTTCATTCTCTTGAGATGGCATTCCAACATATTTCGTGTAAATTGGAATGAATAAACTACTAAATGCCTAAGGATCAGTATCAGATTTTTTTCTTCGATGATTTTTAAGCAGTGCTTAATCCAGAGAAAGGAAACTGTTAAATATTTCTGGGTTGTCGGATGCAACTACAACTCATTCGGAATCAGAACAACCTTTAGAATGTCATTTATAGTTTGCAAGGGAATACAGGAATAATGTTCAATCGTAAATAACTATTTATAAGATCTTTACTGAACATTACTTTATTGCCCAAGCTTAGGGAAATATTTGACCTGAAATATTTCACCTCCTCTGTAAATTAACATTATCATTTAGTCATTGACCAACAACCTTCAGCACAAGTGAATTGACTTTATTTTGTCAAATATTTCCGAATCTAACAATTCTATCGCTGCAAGCAGAAAGGTGCCATTTAAGGTGTGTATTTCAAATGCACATTGTTTGCGCTAAAGTTTTAAATGTGCATAGCTATTAAAATATGGGTTCTGTGGTCTACAGTCAGGCTTTTGGATGTCAAAGGGTAGGTTAATGGAATTTTTTATCAATTCTGTATTTAAATATTTTGAACTTTATCAAACATCAATCCTTAGTTCTCATTCATAAATATGGTAGTTATTTATTTTTTGTGAAATAAAAAATACCGCGTCTTTGTAAAATTGGTTAGCAGCAATCGCAATTGAAACAAATGATGAACAATCATTTTTAATGTCAAAATTTTTCCTACTACCATCAGTAAAAAATGAACTGGATAATTGTTAAAAGTTTTGCTTCCGGAATGACGTAGTGGTAAGTTGAAACCTGAAGTACATAAGCTATACATGCATGAAAATGAAACTGTTTGGCAATCTGTTTACTGCTTAAGTTGTCCCAGATTCTTCAGCTGCAAAAATGAGATTAAATTTTTTAAACAATTGCAAATCATTTTCAAAATTAAGGTGTGGCTCATTTTGATACTTTTTAGGTGCTAAGTTTTAAACTCACTTACAAATAACTGCTTAGTTTAGGCTCCAAATTACCACAAAATTCGCTTTACGCGAAAGCCTACTTGTTTGCTGTAATGTTAAATAGACGTGCTCTTATTGAAAATCTGAAGGTAAGTTTTAACAAATGCGAATTTGCATTTAACTTTATGAAATTATTACAATGCATTTGAAACAAAATTAAAGTCATTACGATGACGCTTGCCTTAGCCTTAATAGATTATTTCAAGCCTTTTGCACTCATTGCATTCATTGGTCGTTATTTCTGTAGCAGCACATGACAAACCATGAAAGAAGAGTTGATTCCATTTTTGCATGCAAAATTATATTCTTATCGCGCTATATTAACCGGAAGATGCATTGAATAGTTCTTCCCTGACTAAGTACTAAAGATAACCTTAATACCCTTTGACTAGAATAAACGCGTAGGTTAATAGTGCCAAGTTCCTAAAACACTATTAGTCAAATAATTGAACCATTTTATTTTATCCTAAATAAATTGAGGGGTTTCGTTCAATTCGTTGTGGGCAGGAAAAAGGAAAATTGGCATGAATTGTATGCGACAGAAGCCAAACATTCAATAAAAATCGACGTTTTACTCTATTTTTTTTCTATGAAAAAGATGCATTATATGACTTTTAACTAACGACAGCTAAGGTCTTTAAGTATAATTAAAATTGGACTTATAAGTGGGTCCTCAACAGTTTCTATTGCTATGTTTAAATGGGAAAATCAAATGAACGTCAAAATATAGCATTACTTGCTAGTTTATCAACTGAAAAGTTGGAAGAACATTTATCCACCTATTCAGCGCTGTGAGTGATGACAAGCGAGTCGAATAGTCATGAGAATTAAAATTGAGCGTCCGGAATCGCTCAATAGGTCGCTTATTCCGAGGCATTTCACTGCTTCATGAAGCTCATATACTGATAAATGAAAAAAAATTTTAATTGTTTTTACGAGTTGGTAAAATTGTTTTTTTTATCAAAAACACAGATTGTATACGAAATAATTTAAATTTGTCTGAAAATTATTGTTTGCGAGTTTCAAAACAAAGAGGAAATGGAATTGATAAGCAAAATAAGTGCTGTTTAGAACAATAATTTTGCTGTTAATGGTTCATTTGGAAGTATATCTTTGTATTTGGTTCTATTACTAGGAGGATTTGGTTTGTTCTAATTATTAGTGCGCACAATTGCATTATCACCTAAGGCATTATTAAAGTTTCAACTCCACACATTATAATAGCATCTGGGTCGTTTTTATTTTCGGTCGCTGCAAAATGAAGAAGATATCCTCGGAAGCGCGATATTAGATACCTTACGATCGCGAGTGTAGCTCTAAGAAAAAAACAACAGATTAATTTGTATATAATTGTTGTAACAAACTAAAGGTGTTATAACTAAACCATCGCACATTTCCTTAGATTGACTTCGCTGTCTCTTTGAAGCACTTGGTGCCCATTATGCAGGCTTTTGACAGAGACTTTATAAATTGAGCGTTTTATGTATGCTAACATCAACCGTTTGTCCAGGGATTTCTACCGTAAAATAGACTTTAGTCAATGTGTTAACACCTGAAATTAATATGGCAAATTTATAGAGTAAAATAGTCATTTTAAGGACGAAAGTGGTGCACCAGCTGTAGGCCAGAATCTGGCATTAAAAATACCAAGTTGCCTTTGAGCATTTAAATATTTTCTTGAAATGTTTGCAGAGGAGCTCAGTTGAGCAGCAAAAAGGCATAGGCAGTAATTTTTTTATCTTCAGACATACAAAGCTGTATTTTTTGGCCAACAGTAAAAACAATGACAAAAAGCACATAAGTCACTCCTTCGATCACTTTTTATTTTCAAATAAACGATTTTTGCAGTTGCTCAACATAGTCATTTCAAACTTACTAATATGATAAATATTAAATGTTGCTTTGTAGGACCAGAAGAAATAACCATTTGGGTCAGTATTTATGAATTTCGTTTCAAAACTTGAGACGGATGTCCAGGAAGGAAATCGCTGGAAGCATCATGAGTTCATTAAAATTGTAGTACTTTCGGAAAAGGTTTCAGAAAAATACTTAACTAAAATTTATCGCATTTGACTAAATAATACTAGCAGAAGTGTCTTCCTTTACAGAAACGAAAATTGCACTGGAGCGGATTAAGTTACTTCGCATAGATTCTTAAATTTGGCTCTCCGGATGAAATTCAAAATCCTCTAGTCTGAGTCCGTAGAAAGATCAAGCAAATCATCCCTTAGTGGAAATGTTTCTGGCAGAGCTCTATAATAGAAACAGTAACATTTTAACTGCTACCTGCTGTATAAAGACATACAAGTTGGCTCCAACGATGAAATTATTAAATTTAAAATGTTGTTTAAGAGTTTTTCTACGTTCAATGAAATGTTCAATTTGACAGTGAGAGGTTGGGATACTGCAAAATGCGGATAGAAAATAAAGATTCATTGGCGATAAGAGTGAGATCATTTTTTTCCTACTAAAAATGTAAAAGATTTTAAAATCAAGTTATTTATGGAACAAAAAATGCAAATAGGGCTGCTGTTTAGTCTAGAAATAAACGTAATGAGTGAGCATTAATAGCAATATCTACAAATACTGGACCTTTAATTTATCTGCCATACTTCACTGATAGCAAAAATTAAATCCCGTTTTGACGCCTCACAATAACCCTAGCATGTCATCGAACTTAGAACTTAGTTTTCACCATTCATGAACGTAACGAATTATAATCTTGTTTGAGAAGCAAGTCAAGCTAACCGAAATATTAGAATAAAATTTGCCTCAGCTTTTGAATCTGGGACTTAATGGCTCTATTTCTCTAGACCTAAAGAGATGTTGCATTTGCTTTTCTTGCATAGAAGTCAGAATGATTTGTGTATTTTCGCAAAAAACTTTATGAATTTTACTATTTAGTGGTCAACTTCAACAATGTACGAAGAAGAAATATGTAAAACGGTGTAAAAATAACAATGATAGATAAATAGATCGCATTCCTTAAAAAAAGTAGTCAGGTAAAAATGCCTGCTCTAAGTTTAAAAAAAATTACTCTTTTTTATGTTTTTTACATTAAGGGTCGCATGTCTTATTTTTTTCTAAATTTTTCTTACTATTGAAGCATTAAGTTCATCAGGACGTTCTTTGTCAAGAATTTGACTCAGCAGAAGTGAATTACTTCGTAGCCCATCGCCGTAGTCCTGCAGCCTTTTCATGGAGACAAAGTTAGGTAGCCAAGATCTTCGCGTCAGAATTGGTTATGCTCAGGTAGTCTCGAGTTATGCAATTCTTACATCATCAGGGGTAGGCTTGTGATCAGTCTAATCTTCAAAACACAAGACCCCATCTTGAATTAAATAATTACTCAATAAATCAGGTTTAAAGTAGTGGTCTTAGCAGAACTTTAACTTCAAGACTTAGTAGCCTTGAACGAACGCTTCTTTAGTGCGTTAGTTTGCATTTATGGATTTTTAGCGTTGTCAGGCTTTTCTGCACTTTCCTTTCATCTACCCAGTCTTGTACTCACGGAAACAAACGTCGATTCATTACTTTTTCATTTACAAGGCTCAATTGAATGCAGGCATTATAGACCTATCCAGATGGCACAGAAAACACTGTTACAGAGGAAGCCAGTCTAAAAGCAATGATGGAAAGACGATGGAAGTGCTTCTGAGAATATATTAGTAGAAGATTTAAGATGGGTGCGAAAGAAGTACGACTGGGTTAGTGATAGTGAGCAGAGAGAAACTGATGGCTGTGCGTGGCGGCGCTCTCCTGTTGTCTAGTAACGTTGAAGCCAGGTGAAGGAAGCTTGTGTCTTCAGGGTTCAGGCGTCGGTGCTGATCGCGGAGATGCGGCCAGGTGAGGGAGCTCGCAGTCGAAAACTTCCGTGTGCCACAGCATTGTAGTCATGCCTGTGCCTCGCCGACGCAAAGCGACCTAATATACAGAATCGTTGAGGTTTGATTTGCCATTTCGGTTATATTCTAACGGACGCATTACGATCACATGAACAGACCTGTGATTTTGAAAATTTATTTTTTTAGGTAAGTTAACTAGATGTTGTACCAAGACGTCAGAATATCCGATTTGCTGTGAGCTCAAGGTGCATGTAGTTTCAATGAGCTACAATTTCGAATAAATCGAATAGGGATCACATCACTGAACAGAAGCCTACAAGATGCAAGTTCAACTGAAATTTACTCAAAATCTGCCGGCTAATGACTTAAGTGGCAGACAAATCTGTGGCATTTTTAGGCTTTTATGACATTAAAGAGACATTTTGGAAGAATGTTAGTTTAAACATTATTCTTTCTAACATTTCGTGTCAATTGATTTCACTCTGATGCAGTAGAGGTTCAGATACAAACTGTTAGCAGCTAAGAGCACTTCATCTCAAAATAGTAATTTGCGAGGTTTATTTTCAAACATATAGGAAAAAACTATTGACATACAATTCAATGAAACGGCTTTCTGGTCAACAGCATATCATAAATCAGTGTTTGCACTTGATAACTGGGTTGAAATTTCTTTCAAGTGAAATATTTATTGGACTTCTGAAGGTAGGCTGACTTGGACCTCCAGGGATTAGACTCAAATCCAGCTCTATTCAGTACAATTACAAAGAGACCCTTTTGCTCAACATTATGTTTATATCAATCCTGAATGAGCTCGTTTAATGGAATAGACCATGTGACCATTTGTCCAGTGGACTCCTGTGGTCAAGGAATAAGAATTTATGAGAGCATACGAAAGTACGAGATCCTTTGCATAATTTGGGACACCTTATGTTTTTTGTTGAAGGAATTCCTACTTAATTTCATAGAAATTTCAGCATTGACAAATCAAAAACTAAAAAGATCAAAAGAATGTTGGCGAATTGAAGCACTCTATTTTCCTCTCCATGTTGCTGAGTATTGATGATCTCCCGAAACATTTGTCTTGCCAAGACTTTGAGTAGGTTGAGAAACATTCAACCATTCGTTGCTAAAACAATAGTACGGAACGTCAAGAGGTATGTAAAAGGCCACCCCTTAATGATTTTTGTTTCCGTTTCGTCGTTAAGAGAGAAGTAACACAGCACCACGTGTTCCAAGTCAGCAACAATGGTGTGCAGAAAAGTATTAAAATCCCCAACGATCTGAGAAGAGATTAAAATCTATAAATTATAGCTGCACTGAAACCGCAATTTAACTAGTTGTTTAATTTTTTGCCTTTGAACATTCTACATCCTTATCACTTCACTGTTTACTTGCTTTAATGCCCATTGGTCTTACCAGTTTCGATAAGCATTTCCTCACTGCTATAAATTATGGTGTGCTCAAGTGAAATTTTGAGCATTTTTTTGATCTTATTTCTATTTCATTCACCAATCGACCTTATGAACCATTCTCATGAACAGCCGATAATGGCTGTAAGTCGAGCGTCAAAAACTGTAGAACAGAATTAACCAAGTTTCTACAAGTGTCAAAAAAAGGTACTTCTAATGTTTGGCCGAAACGTAGTATACGTTAGATATGGATGAAGTGAAAATTATCTGACTTTTAGTAAGCAGTTTTTTGTAAGGTGTTCTAAGAAAGAGAACATCTAGATCAAGTCTATCAGAGTGCACCAAATAAGGAAAAAACATCATTATTACTCCTAAAAGCAGAGAATTAACATTGTGTATTGTGCTTTGATGGATAAACAAACGTTGATATTGCATTTTCATTTGAATCTAGAATGCTTCTACACTATTTTGAATAAGACATAGTAAAAAGCAATTTGAATGGCTTATTAATGGCAAATAGATGGCAAAATAATCAAGCAATTCGATATGCATTTATCAATTCAATTTTTTGCAAAATTCAAAAGCAATTTGATTTGCCAAACGTCTGACAGTGATTTTCATACTGCCAATCTACTAAGCTTTTAAGTTCCACTAAATGTTTTGATGTGATGAACAGAGAAAAAATCATTTATTTACTTTTATCTGGTAAACTTTAGACCTTTTATTGCTGTATTCATTCATTTCTTAATGCTGCAGCTCGCCGTTATGATAAGAAGACCACGGGTTTCATGTAACGTTTGAATACTACCAAAACAGCAAAATACATGAACTTCTTTCTATGCCCATTGAGTGAAGCAGAGATCCAAAAATAAAATAATAAACATGATTGTTCACATTGCTCTAATGCCGTTTTTAAAATTGAATAAGACTGGTTTGGAACGAAATTGATAATGACTGTATTCAAACTTGTTGCGCGTTTAGTTCGTGAATTTGCCAAACTCGAATTGTTGCCAATCAAATCGGCTGCATTAAATGTCAAACTTTGTTGAAATCAATGTATTTAGGATAAAAATTTTAAATCCAGCTAAATACATTAATGGTAAAACCATCAAGTTAGTTTAAGTCGCACTCGATGAAGACAAAGCTGTTTATAGTACCGTTACTTCCAAATTATTTCCCTCGTTCTCTTCTTATTCACTTAAATCAGCTAAAAATTTAACCTCGTTGGGGGACACATTTGAAAAGCTTAGAGCTTGAATCTTTCGTCGAGATCAAAACAATAGCAGACGTGCCGTGACGAATTCTCAAAAAGATAAAAATGGCGTAATTACAGACAGGTTAGAACAGTCAGTGCTGCCAACTGCATTAGCTATCGACGTTAGAGAGAACCTGCATTTTAAGAAAATGAACGAAACAAATCAGGATCATTCAACTATAACAATAATTTCTACATCATGAGCTCATCCGAAGACTGAACACATTGCAAATTCTTATTTTATTGTATTGTATTGTATTTAGTTACTATTCATACCAACTGATACTTTCAGCAATGTTTCTCCAAGAAAATCTTATAATGGTGCTGTGCTGACAACCATCTGTTCCAACTAATCTTTGTGAGACCACGAGGCAGAAAACATACCTATTCTGTCTAATGTGCCTATTGTGCGTGCATGTTGGTGATATGATTGGTGTAAACAAAAATCTTCCGTGGAGCACTTTAAAACGCTTGATGATTTATTAATCACAAAACTTACTTACCCCTGGTCGCAGCTAGACTGCCAGTATTAAGCATGACCTTGTTGATTGTCTCAATCAATAAGGTGAGACGGATGATGTGATGGTTAATCAAAGATGGGGGCTATAGCTTTAAATTATACTGAGTCTCGATCAGTTTGTTTCCCTTTTTTCCGCTTCTATAAACAAGCCTATATAGTCAGAACGTCCTAACAAGTAAACAGGTAAGATTCTTATTTATAATCTAAAATTCTGAGGCTTCACGATTTTCCAGAAACACACACAACCGCAGTGCAGTTCATTCGCATTAGTTGCTTCGTAATAGTTACAAAAAAAAATAACAACTACGCAACAAAACAAAAGCCTATTCAATACTAGCAAGGCAAGTGTAGTTTTACTCTCGCAGAAACCAATTTGGTATATGCTGTCAGTAAGACACACCGTTTCTTCAACTGATGTGTAAGAGTTCAGCTGGACCAAACGGATATCTTAATAAAATTTATACCCTAATTGAGAGGCCATCCAATTGGAACCTCACTCTTTTCAAATTTGATTCTAACTGAGGAAAATATTGCATGATGAACTGAGCTAAAATAAATAGTAGTCCATCCTTTCGGCTGTAATTTCAAGCGCGCTACTTAAAACTACTTGACTAAAGCAGAGCATTGTAATAATAACCTATTCGTTGCAACACGGTTAAACAAACAATTATTTGAAGTTGAAATACATTATATTTGGGCGAATGATTAAAAATATCAAAACTGCCGTTACTACGAGCCAAAGTTGAGTCGTCAGTAAAACTGAATAAGTTTCATTGACGCAGAGGTTTTTTTATCCCCTTAAAATTAATGCAGTTGAAAAGTTTCTTTAATCTGCTCAAGATATTTCATCTTAGAATTGAAAACGATGCTTTTAATTATCAACCTCTGCATGGCGACCACCGGTAACCCTAATGGCAACTCTGGGGCCTGATGTGAGGGGCGGCCGGATTGGACTAATCAACCAACGAAGAATGAAGTTAGGTTTTGCCAGCATAAGTATGACCTCGAACAGCCTGGTAAAATAGGCACGATGTAGATACTTGGATTCACAGTCTCTAAACCGAAATGTGAAAAGAGCCTGCATATAGCAATAAATAGAACTTCTGTAGAAAGTTGAGAAGATTTCTGAAAGAGGTATGAAGATCGTCTGCCTTAACATTGTCGAGGAAGGACGAGTTGCAACTACGACGTTAAACTGCCCCTGTACTATGAAACCATGCAAGAGAAGTGACCAGAGAACCGAAGACGTCGGTACACGCTTTTAATATGTTCCGTGTTATATGTTGTGCAGCACTTGTCGTAACAACTATTTGTACCTCTGTTGCATTCCCAATAAGTTCTTGGGACATGTCTTGATGAGTGAAGAGTAAACAAACAAATTTTAGATGAAAATCGGGTTATAAAGTTGTGCCCACTCTTGTTCAACTGCAAAAAAACATTTATTGTTTTAATTTTTTATTATTCAAATGGCAACGCGCTGTTACTTTGAAGCAGATTCAAGGTGTACCTATACTCGAAGGAATTCCATGGACGGAGAGGTAATTTGTAGACACTTTCCAATCAATATAGTTGAAAAGTTTATTTAATCAGCTCAAGATCTTGCATTTACTACTTTTAGAAATACAAGCAAGCAGAGATGGTTTTACAAGTGAAATTCAACTATGGCGACCTCAGTTTATGTGAACGAAATTGGATTTCACAACAATGTATTGTTTTTTCAAATTAGCCACCTTACCGCAACTGTAAAACTGGTGTATCTTTAAAAGTAGCATTCGAGTACAGTTGTAATTTCTTAAATTATGCTTGACATCGTATAATATCAGTTTGTGTATTCTTTTGTGTCCTCTTAAGGCACTTTCCTCATTGCTGGCTATCATATTTTCGTGAAAGTCATCTTTGTTTTTTTTAAATCGAAAATGCATTTAATTGAAGTTGAGCAGCACTTCAATTAGAATATGTATAGCGTGCTGCTACCCTAGGACATCGGTAAAATACGGAGTATGCAGTAAACACTATTCGAAATTCAAATAAATAAAATTAAAATACTGTTCTGATTTGAATGAGTTCGTAGTGATAGTAGCATTGATTTATTGTCATATCGGTTGCTGTAGTTCAACGCAAAAAATTGGGTTGCAAGAAAACGTCTCTTGAGGGATTTTACTTTAAGCCATTCTGCTGGAACAGATCGAAATGCGTGTAGTCATTTAGATAATACAAAAAAATGAAAGTATAAATGATCTCCTGAGCACTACCTTATAACCTGATTTTATTCCGAAATAAGGTGCTCAAAAATTACCTCCGCGTCAAGTGTTAATTTAAAAGTTGGCAGGTAACATGCCTAAACATTTAATTAAACTATCATTTGTCAATATTTCTGAGCACATAATTTAACGGTTTGATATTCATGTCAGCAGTAGAGCATTTATGTTGTGAAATAAAGCCATGTCATACAAAATTAACAATAGCTTTGCACGAGATGGTTAAAATTTTAAACACAAGCGACACAGTCTGCAATTTTAGGCCTGAACTTCGATGAAATCATTCCGTTAGGACTAGGTGTCTATTCTTAGGCGCATTAATACTGCAGAACTCTGAAATTTATCATTTTAAGTTGTGTGTGAACTTTGAACGCTTGTCATTTCAAGCTTTTTAGATTGACCAAGCTAATATCGAAATCGAGATGAGCCATCTAATGATCAACAGGTTGTCATCAGTCTGAGTCAGAAAATTCTCTACAGCCTCAAAGGCGACTGCAGCCATTTCTCACTGTGTTGCAGTCGTTGATTTGACAGTAAGTCATTGGATACAGCACTAAATTTTGAGACCGTGCAAGTTGCAAAATTATTCAACAGCACTTATCGATTCATGACCAAGACTTGACGGGTTACAATTTAAAAAAAAGTACTATTTATCGGGGTTTTGTAGTTTTGACATCTTGCCTTAAGCCAGCACCCCTTTGTTACGGCAGAATGACACCGCGACATGAACAATAATGTTTACTGTTTTATTTTTGGGAGCACTAAATATTATCTCTGCTTTATTCGATGAACATATAAAGAAGTTTATATACCTTGCTATTTCGGTGGTATCCATAATCGATGTAAAACACTGTGGTCTTCTTATCTAAATAGCGAAATGGAGCAATTAGAAGTGAACGAAGCCAGCATAAAAAAAGCCATAAGTTTATCAGATATATGTGAATATGTTTTCTTCTTTGTTCACCACATCAAAAAAATTGAAGGCATTAAATAGCCTAATAGAATAACAGTATGAAAATCAATGTCAGATGTTTGGCAAATTAAATTGATTTTGAATTTTGCAAAAATCAAACAGACATATGCTGTTTGTTCAACATATCTGTTCTTTAACTGATGTGCATTACGAATAGCTTGATTGCTACGCCATAAACGCTCCATTTATGTTTCGTGTGAAGTGTTATTTATCATGTTTTATACGATGCTAAAATTGGATCACTACTAATGGTAAGCTTTGAAACACCCGATCTAATCGTTCGGTATCTTAATCCCAATAGGGCATAAGAGGCGTTTGAGCTTATACGGAAACTGCAATATCAGCATTTTTTCACCCATCATAATCTGGAACAGAACATTACATCTCAGCTTTAAGGTAAAGATATGATGTTTTGTACTCAGATGCTGCAGCATGCTAGACTTGATCTCGATGCTCGCTTTCATAGAAATATTTATGGAAAGCTGCTTACAAAAGGCCAGCTATTTTCCAAATCATTGATATCAAACGTACCTTAAGTTTCGGCAATACATAAGACAAACCCCTTATTTTGACACCTATGGAGAATTGATTTATTCTGTGCTTTTTGTTTATTTATTTAATTTCTACCCATTATGGCAAGTCTCAGAAACTTATAAGGGGAGCAAGAGGAGAACAAATATTTTTTAAAACAAGTAACACACAACAGTTAACACAAAAGACAGTAAAAGCGTTAATCGGCGTCTTTGGTCCTCTTGCCACTTATTTGGCACGGTTTCATCGTACAAGCAGCAGTCCAACGTCACTTCCATTTTGTAGTGGCACCTCTTCTGTCCTCAACGCTGTTAAAGGCAGACCATCTTCATACCTTTTCAACTCTCTGGCGGAGATTCCATTCCTTGCTTTCCGCAGTCCAGTTAAAGACCATGAATCCAGGTACTTACCTCGTGCCAAGTTTACCAGGCTGCACAAGACTGCACTTCTTCTAGCATAATCTAATTTTAAACGTCCGATGGGTGCTTAGTCATATCCGGCTTCCCCTCTAATTAGCCCCCAGAGTTGTTCTCGGGGCTACCGGTGGTCCCCACGAGGAGATTGAGATGTTGAGAATAGGTTGAGAAGGTTTTCGGCACTCGACGAGAAATCTTCCCTTGAGGTAGTTAACTTACAGCCATTCTGACAGCTCAAACAGCAATATACATTGTCATTTGAATAATACGGTCTCCTGCACTTTCACAGGAGTGCGCACCTCCTCATAACCTAAATTCCATCAAAAGTAAGATAAATTTCATTTTCATTTCAATTTTAGTCACCTCACTTCGTGATATATGACGCCATGGTTTTCCTTTCCGAGATGCCATATCTTAAGCTGATCAAACAAATTTTTAAACTATCTCTGCGTCCATATAGTAACCGCAACTTCAATATGTTTAATCATTCGCTGCGCACCTGAAATCACGGCCAATTATGCCTTTTGGGGCCGCAACCTTGTGATGCACCTTGACTACACCGAAATTCGAACACAGATATGATGAGCAATTATTTATTTTAATTCAGTTCATTTTGCAATACTGAACTCGATTACATTTGAATAAACTAAAATAGCCATTGCGATACACTCAGCCTAGTAGAAACGCAATGCTGTTCGAGATATTATACTAATTGGCTTCTATAAATTTGCTTATGGATGAGCAGCTATGTCCAGTGAGGGGATAGAAAGTGAATTAACCCGTTCATGCTGCAGATAAATTTTTCTTTTGCTTGACAAACCTTATCTATGCCACAAATTAATTAAAGAAATTAACTTTTCTTCAATCATGCTACCATATAGTTCCGAACTAAAAACGATTGAAAGTCATGGCATACCATGAGCGCTTTCCAGAAATGCACATAACTACAATGCTTTACAATAGTTACAAAAACATTAAAGCCGTATTCAATACTAGCAAGGCAAGTGTAGTTTTACTCTCGCAGAAACCAATTTGGTATAGGCTGTCAGTAAGACACACCGTTTTTTTCAACTGATGTGTAAGAGATCAGCTGGAGCTAACTGTAATCTTAGTGATATTTATACCCTAACTGAAGGGCCATCCAATTTAAACTTCACTCTTTTTAAATTCGACTCTAACTGAGGAAAATATTGCCTGATAAACTGAGCTAAAATTAATATTTATCCATCATTTTGGTGATCAAATTTCAATGTAGTCAAGGTGCATGACAAGGTTAAAGCCCTAAGGGCATAATCGGCTGTGATTTTAGGCGCACAGGTCTGTCGACACTTATAACCGCTTGACTAGTTTAAGCAAATGGTTTAAAATATTTAAGTTGCAGTTACTACGAAAGAATTCCATGGACGCAGTGGTAATTTTTAAGCGCTTTTCAATCAATGTAGTTGAAAAGTTAATTAGATCAGCTCAAGATACTGCATCTCGGAAATGAAAATGAAGATGTCATAGATCACAAAGTGCATAAATGTTTCTGCCACTTGACTTAGATTGAAAAAAAAGTAAGAATTATCAGGTTATGAGGAAGTGCGCTTTCCTGTTCAAGTGCAGGAGACCGTTTGCAATTTCATTTTTGTATTATCTAAATGACAACGTGCATTCCTGTTTGAGCCGGCAGAATGACCAAAATTAAAAACCCTCCAGGGACGGTTTCTTACAACTAAACCACCATGAGTTTCTTATTGTGTCTTCTTGGATTTTGTCCATGAGAAGCCCCAAAATGTTATTCACATTAATGCTACGAGGGAGGAAGGAATATTAAAATTAAATTATTCTCAAAAACATCTGGCAAGCTCTAATACCATGTTATGGAAAACGTTCCAAAAGTGTGTTGGCAGTGCTCTAGATCTTTTATTTCAGCATCGAATGGGAAACGGTAAGAAGCACCTCAAGAAAAATATAAACAGCATATAGTGAACTTCAATTTTCGTATATCTTTGGCTGCGAAACAAGAGTACTAGACATTTGCGGTTATCATGTGTACGTGGCCAAGCGCGCAATGATTTAAGTTCTAATTTTGAAGTGTTTGTTAGAATATGGAAATCATTGTGGAACTTTCTTTGTACAAATGGGCTTTCGAGCTAAGATTGATTAAAAAGAGGGAATAGTCAAAAACGATTGGTACAAAATTGCATTTATCTCTGCATCAATTTTTCTTCCGAGTCATTTTTGGTTGATCTTATGGAGATTGACACTTTTAAATAACTTTTAACCAATCTTAAATTTTGCTAAGACTCTTGATTTATTAAAGATAAATTTTTAGTTACTCTGCGCTAGATAGCAAATTGAATGATAGGTACACATTACATGTTTGTAAAAGGATCTTCTAATGAACCCATGAAGCTCTATAGATAGTATAAAATAATTAAAACGACAAAAATTCAAATTTTTAAGTCTTCTTAATTTCTTGTTAATGCCTTTACCATGTATATTTTCATTCGTTTTGCAATTTGAAGCTATCAAGTTGCCAAAGCCATGCTTGAAATCGATGTTTTTACATTTGCTTTGTACCTTATTCCTAATCAACCAAACAATATGTTTGCAAATACCAGAACATTAACCTAACTTTACTATTCGTGCGCTTGAACTAAAGTTTCTTTCAGTTACATTACTGTCGTATGTAAACTTAAGTTACTAATGAACGTAAATAGCAATATGAGCTGCTTTTGGCTTGCTGTATGGTAATCGTATTAGCATAAACAATCGTCCATGGCAAACGCTCTATTCAATAAAGTCCTTGATGGACACATCGATTGGGACACTATTGGGAACAAAAGACTACTTTGTAATGTAACGTGTTGTGAGACCAGACCCACCTTTTTTAGGATAGTAACTAAATTCAGATTACCGCTGAAAATTATTGCACTGCTTTTTCCAAGTTTTTCAACAACGTTCGTGTGATTAATATTAGAACTTTTATATTAAATATTGACTGTTATCTATAGTGCTGCAAATAGTTGGTGATAAACCTTTTATCAATCCCATGATTGGTAACCTTTGATTGGAATAAAAAAATGAGCTAGATAGCTCTATCTTACTTCCCTTTAAACGAAATGTCATTCTCTTTAAAGCAATCGCACTTCAGAGTAAAAAGATTATTTTTTCTAAAAATTAAGCAAATCGGTGAAGAGCATCTTGCTTGACATTTGAATTAACGAAATGTCGCTGTTTATTACTTAATAAAACTATATAAAAAGTGAAATCAGCAGAATGATATGATAATTTTATTTAAATTTCATGTTCTCTGTTACTGGTTTTTAAGATGTGTTTGTATTAAAAATGAGACAGAATATAAGTTCCAAACAAAGTAAAATTGTATGGGTGTCAAAAAAAAGTGTGCTGCAACATGAAAAATTCACTGAAAATTTTTATTCAATCCAGTTAATTGATATTTCTGGAAATTGTTAAAGTGGAAATCAAATATTAATTTTGAAGGCCTTGCAAACAGGCATGTCAATTTAACTTAAACCTAGCTGGCGAAATCTCAGGTCGCACAGATAGCCTCCCCCCCCCCCTATTCAACGATATACTTGCACCGCTTTAATGACCGTTTCCTATTCGTATGGGCTAGTCAAATGGATTATCGTTGTGTCACGTAGATCAAAATTTATGGTATAAGTAGTGTAAACTATCATCAACGGTACCAAAATAATTAATGAAGCAAAATGCTTAGACGAAGCTAATCGTTTTCATTTCGTTGATTTTCTTCATGTATGTAAGAAGCATTTCTTAACATGTTAAAGCAGAGCATAAATTATCCAATCGTTTAATTCCATTCCATTTCGTCTAATATTCTGCAACTTATTGTTTTAAATATTTTCCAATTATATTCTGTTGTATCAGCTCTATTTATTTTGTCAAATCAAAACCTATAAGATGTAGGATTGACTTGAAGAGCCAAGATTTAAAAACGTTTATGCTTTTCGCCTTTCCAAAACTTCAATCTGAATGGGAATACAAAGCTAGCAGCGCCTTGAATCTCAGTGAATGTAGAAATGCTATACTGAAGGGCTTACGCTATCAAGTTCTTGATTCTAGAGTAAAACAGAGCACTTCTTAACAAAACAAAGCAATTCTTTGCATTAATTTTTAACTTTAACTAAGTTCAGCGTTGACAAAACTGATGTGAACGTAGGTTTAACGTAGTAAAACCAAACGCAATGAGAGATTTTAGGAAAAATGTGTTTAAACTACAATTTGAAACATTTGCAACAGATTTTACCATTCGCTATGTCATACTTCTCATAAAGAGAGTGTGATATTTGTAACTCAATATCTTGGGTCTGTGAAGGTGCTTCATTTTATGTTCATTGCCAGTGTCATTGAATAATGCCTTCTATGTGACAGACAATGCCGTAAAGATGATCGAAGAAATTTCCATGCAATTAGAAGATGAAAATTCATTTGATTCTTCGAAAAAAACATCTTCCGCCGTCCCTCGTCAATAGTACGCACCACTTCATGCACAATACGTGCCATATCTGCGCGCTTGAGATAAATCACTTTTATTTCAAAAAGCTTTAAAATGAATACCTAAGACATGCTTCCCAATCGTTGATGTTATTTTTGAGTTTCCTACATCGCATAAACAATAATTCGCACACATCCGCGAATGTGAATTAGATGCAGAATCCTTTAAAACCAATCAGCGAGCTTTCAGGAGACCTTTTCTTCAGATTTGAAATTTTTTTTAAAACCCCCCGACATTATTACGTTTTTACATTTCGTTGAGCGAAACTAAATTTCAAAATTGGAAATTTATTTTTGTCCACATGGGTTAACGAATCAAGGGATTAGTGAGTCTGTGCTTAGGGAAACGTTATTGCCAAATTAGTTGGTCCAAACGGGGTTAAGTATTAGGCAGATCATGCTGGTCTTAGCTCTGACGATGCGCCATGATTTGAGGACTTTCCTTCTTTTGTACGAATTCCCTTCGAATCTAAAAAGCAAAGATTATAGGTGGTTGGAATCAATAAAATATGATTATTATAATACTAGAACAAAACGAGCACTGCTTTAGGGCTTGCTGCTCTGGTTGTTATTATCCCTGAAAATAAAGTTTTTATTAACTTATGAACTAAAAGTTTCAAAAGCTAGCAATTTTTGAACTTAAATGCGTTTTCTAAATGCTTTTATCAACTCGAGGCTCAGATTTGCCTGAGTATCTTATTTGAACTAAATGGGGCTAAAACACTCTCTGGGTTGATTCGGCGTGGAAATATTAGCTTTAAATTGCTTCCATGACAGTGCAATCCCCTTGCAAGACTCTTATTATATTTACACTGCTCAACATGTCTGTTTGTCATCAGGAGCTGCAATTTTAAATAGCTCACAGAGGGATTTCATTATTGAACAGAAGTGTGAGAATTTTAATGACCATGGAGATTTCATTTTGAGATTAAATGGGTTTGGAATAAACTGCGGAGGCAATCGTAGAATAACAGCCACCTATTGCACTGATAGCACAACAGGTCGAAAAGACAATCACAAGCTGACCCTTGGTATCCCATAATTCATTCACTTAAATAACTTAGCCTGTGTTTTGTGTTTTTAAATTACTTCATGTTATTTTACCAGATAAACAAGTTTAAACTCAGGATTCCCTATCTACAAAATTGCAAAAGAGTAACAATCCCACAGATGCATCACGATTGCATGAACAAATTCATGGTTTTGAAAATTTATTCCTTCGGGTAGGATAGAAAAATTTTTCATAGCAAGACGCCAAAAAATTTGCAGTCGCCTGTATTTTGAGCGCAGTGCTGAATGCAGTTTTAACAAGCTACAATTTCAGATAGTTCAAAAGCACTTCGTTTCAAAATATATGTATGTTTGGTATATTTTCAAACACCCGAAGAAGACATCTTGACACAAAATTCAATGAAACTGCTTTCTGTTCAACAGCGTTTGATAAATCAGTATTTGCAATTGGTAACTGGGATGCAGGGCATTTATTCAACTTGTGGAGTTAGGCTGAAATCGACCATCAGTGATTTATTCACGAACACATCTCCATTCTCGTGTCAAAGAAACTCATTCCCTTAACGATAAGTTTGCTTTAATCCTTTAAATTTAATGATTGAGTTAGTTTAATGAAGCAGACTAAGTAAACATTTGGTCTATGGATTTACTTCTAAATCATGAGCAATTAATTTGTTATAAAAGAAGGGATCTGTTTATTCTTTTGTGTTGCCTATTTTAGAGTAAGTACCAAACGTGGTGTGATTTGTTCATTGTGCTTTATATTTCAGAACGGACATGAAAAACTATGCCTTACTGTCTGGTTTCATTTATGAGTTGCAAGCAATCTCTTTAAATCAGGCCTGATAAATCTGTTGGTTTTTAAGGGATTTTATTTAATTTTTTGTCAGGTAAATAAATTAAAATTGACCTTTTGAACTAATAAACAAGTAGGCGGCAAAATTTTACGACATTTTTTTAGCCATAAAGGAGTGAAGGTTTGCAGTTTTAATCCTAATTCCTGCAAATAATACCTTGTTTTACATGTCATGTGCATGAATCATCTTTTTGAAATGACTAAAAATTAATTGTCTTTCAAAGAGGCAATAAAAATACTGCCTGGAATTGGATGCGATTTTAACAAGTAATGCTGAGAAATTAGAGCAAGGTAAATGCATACCTAATGAGTACCTCACTAGAAAGTATAAATTGATTTGTCTGAAAATTCAAATCTGTCACTGCAACTGCTATTAAGATGAATAAATTTCGCAGCAAATACTATTCTCCATTATTCTAATATGGATTTTAAGCGCTTGCAATATTGCGAATTTCAGATGACGTTGAGAGCAAGGTATTTCAAAATGTTCTATTCTCTGTTTGTTTCAGCGTTAAGATATAGGAATACCCAGAAGTTCATTAGAAAGAACACTTATATTTCGTTGAAATTTTTTTTTAATTTTTGAAACTTTTATCTTGTTTTGCCGGTTTTATTTGCTAAAAATTTTTAGATTTTCATATTTTGTCTCTCTTTAGTATTTAACTCATTCGCATTAAATTCAATTCACTGTTGGATTGGAATTAAAAAATGGAAACATCAGCATTTGAGTATTGCATGATTACCAGGATTTTTGGGTAATTTTTTTATTCATGTTTTTAATTGAATTCTTAAAACAGCTTTTTATTTTCATTTGGCAAAAATTGCTTTTCCAGATTTTAACAAAGTGATAAAATGCATGCTTTTATGGGATAATAGTCGATAACATTAAATTTTTGTGATCTTCTTTACTAAACAGCTTAAGTTTAAGATTCTTACTTCGAATTTCGCCGATTCATAGCACCCAAAATTTGCACATCAATGTTCATTCTACAGTAACTCCCTAAGTTGTAAATTACTGCTTTAGAGAGCTGTTTTAAATGTGTTTTTTTTTGAATTCACTTCATAATCTACTTGAGTACGTAATGAAAAGGTTTTCAGTGCATGATTTTGCAAAAATGCATTGCTATTAATCGATTGGTCATTAGTCTTCATTTTAGTTCATCCCGATTCACACAGACCTCATTTATTGTAATTTTTTTGTGATAGCTCCAGATGTTATTACATTGTTCTAATATCACAAAACCCTTTTGTTATTTTAAATTGCTTTTACTGAAACCATTGAATAAAGTCATTAAAATAAAAAGTAATTTCATTTTAAAAGGTACTGGGCATAGCAAAGGAATCAGTGTAAAATTTTGAACACATAAGCTTAATTAGCATTTGATGTTCTGCCATCAAATAAGTAGAAGTTCATAAAGTTTTAGTAATTTTGCAGCAACAAGCAGTTTGAGATGCATCTAGCTAAAAGATTGGCCAATATTTTAAAAGCGAGAACTTTCTTCCAAGAGTTTTAAAAGCGATCACCTCATACTTAAATAATTTAGCTTTGAAGTAATCGCCAAGAATTGCCTATGTAACTAGAAATGTTTATATTCGAATTTGCATTTGTCGTATGAATTTAGCAGCTAAATCAGGGATACAGTGATCTTATATTTACTCGTATAATAAGTGTTCAAAATATTGATGATTAAATAAATAACAATTTCAAGCAATCTCAATTTAATCCCCCTCCCAAACGAACAGGTTTCAACGAGTGTCATCAATGAACCGATTGCATGATATTTCTGAGTATGTGAATCAGCTGTTTTCAATAACAGTTTACTAGTAATTTGCAAATGAGCTTAATGTAAACTGGAGATGCATTGCAATTCAAAGGATAAATACGACATTGAACAGATGAATATAAATTAAACTAAAATTCATCAGAAAAATTTTTTTAGAAAATGTTACCTCATTTGCTTAAATTTTAGAAAAATCTCCGCTAAACTCAATAAAATAAAGGCTCATATGAAATGGGTGGCTGTTGCTTTTTATTTAGAATTAAACAAATTGAGCAATCGATAGTTTTGGCTCGTGATTTTCATTAACGCAATGTACTTCAATGACCAATTCAAGATCACTAGTTCATTAGAGAAACTTATCAAATTCCTGTGCTCCATGGATAAAAAAACATTGGCAAAATGACGATTAAGGCCTTAAAAGCTATGGTTTTAAATCAAACATCACGAAATGTCTTGATGAGGCCAGATTCAAGCACATTAATGGTCATTTCTAAATAGAACAATTATCAAATTCAATATTTTTTGAAGCATAAAAATTTTATCCTAATAAAACTAAAAATAAAAGAATCACATTGTCATATTTTAGATTTTGGTAAGGGCGCCAAAATTTTTACAAAATTTGCGCAAATTCATTAAAGTTAGTGAAAACATATATCCTGAATAAAACGACAAATGTATCTTGGATTCTTCTTTAAAAAAACGATTTCTCAGCCCAAACCTGCTTTTAATTGCAATGAATACGGTGTAAATGTGTTAGAAATGATAAACATATTTTCACCACTGAAAAATCTCTAGTAAACTTGCAAGTTAAATAATTTCCTGATTTTTCTCAAAATTATTAGCGGCTGTAAGTGTTGTATTAGGAACTCAGTTTAAATGAGACTGATTCACAAACTTTGTTCGGAAGCTCTACACTGAGGCTCTTTCACGAATTAACCCTCTCAGAGATGTTTGATCCTTTGTGTCTCCAAATTGAAACTAGGAGGTTTTGTTCGCTGCGATTTACATTCCATATTTTTGCATCGTTTTCGCCAGATGCTCTTTTAATCTTACAGCTGCGACTTTAGTTGGCGCTATAAGACATGGGTCATTAGCGTATTCTAAATGATTTAGCTGCCATCTTTCACCCGGGTGATTAATCATTTGTACTACACTGTCCTTGAGTGAGAAGAAGGCTTCATCCAATATGATCTAGAAGGTTAAATTGAAGAGAAGTGGCCCTTCTTTTGAGCCTTGTCTCACACCGCATTTCATCTCAAAGTAGTCCCTTGTTCCCCTCAATTTTCCCTTCAATGCGCCCATTAAGAACTTTACTGGGTGAATCATTTGCCAAGAGCAGCCTAGATCTATCATTCGGCTGATTGTTGCAGATCGACAGACACTGGCACTATTTTCTGCCTCTGGTCCACGGCCTACTGTATAATGGTTCTCACTCCAAGTATAGCCTGTTTGGTTGATCTTTCTTCACAGAATCCAAATTGGGTTCTTGAGTGTAGTTCGGCAAGGTAGTGCTTCAAACGTTGGCTCCTTATAGATCCATATAACTTACCTAATGCATCTATAGGGAAGAATGATCTATAGTTTGCAGGATCTATCTGCGAACCTTTGCGCTTGTAGAGACTTACACTTTCAGCATCGATCCATTATAGAAGTCATTGAAAACTGTTAGTAGGTAGGCATCTAGACACTGATTGTCCCATTTCAGTATTTCGGATCTAATTCTATTTTCGCGTGACTTTTATCTAGTTTTAATCTAATTGTAGCTATCTCTATCTCCTCCATTGAAATAGAGGAGTCTCGTGATGGAAGATCATAGTTTTTAATTTCTTCAATGGTTCTTTCCTTAAACAATTTCCGGTAATGTAAAACCAGATCTTTTGGTTTAACTAGTGTCCTTCCAGTTTGTGTATTCCATGAGGAGTTTTCGTTCATTATGTCCTTCAGCAACATGAAGGCTTTACGAGATTGTTTCTCTGTGAGATGTACAGGAAAGTCGGTTAATCTCTCTTCTTGATATGCTTTTTTCCAGTTTCATATCAGGTTGTTCACTTTGTTTCTCTACTCTTTGTACCTCATGAATGTTTCCTGAGATGGATTTGAGAGCCAATTGACTCGCTGATAGCTGGATATCATTCATTTTTCTTTCATTAGGTTTTTTGCCTTGTTGTTTTGGCAGCTGCATTTTCTATAGATATCAAGGTATCTTCGTATATAGTAGTCAAAGGGTACTGAGACAGTTCCCTTTTGAGGTGTTCCTGGTATTTTCCTTCGATTTTCTTATTTTTTCAATGCTTTTAGGCAGTTGCCACAGTTGCTTTTGACTATTAATGTCCTCCTTCAGAATTCTGTTCTTACTTTTTCCTAAGCGTTTTCTAAGGTATGATTTGAGCTTGAATATTATTACTAGTAAGCGGTGATCAGAGTTTGCGTGTGTGCAATTAGAAAGGAGTAGTTTGTAGGTTTTGGCCGCAAGTTTGTAGAAGGATTCTTTAACCGTTGCGTCCTCCGTACACTCGGTCCGAGCATAGCATCCCATCAGTCCAACTTTGACTTCTCCAATTTGGAGTGTCAGCGTTGCAAGTCTGTTTAAGACAGGGCTTCTATGCTTTTTTGACCAAATGGTTGACGCCACTATTTAGTCTAAGGCTTTCGCTGTGTCCAGAGTTGAAGAAAGCGTAGTTATCGATAGCTAAGGAGCAGGATTTCGTCCGAATTTCCGTTACGGCAACAATTTTCATGCCTCTGCCAGAAGTCTTTTCAGCTATCTAGCGGAGTTTCCAGGTAGTATGTCGTATCTTTTTTAAGGGACCCTTTGTGAACTCTGACTGTATTTCCGACGGGTCTTTCTAGAGGTTACTGGTGGTCACAACGTGGGGTAGAGAGAAGGTTCGACCACCAAATAGGTTTTTTTCGTAACTTACATGAAATTAGCGAAAAATGGACTGAAGATGCTTTTGACAAGTCTTGCAATTATTCCGATAAACAGTTCTGTATTTGAGATAATTTCGACCGTTCTGTTCAATTGAGTGCAATTTCAGCTTGTTATTTAATAAATTGTTCAACATTTAAACTCACTAAGTCTAGTAATTAGTTACAATCGCAAAGACACCGCAAACATCTTGCAAACAGGTTTCACAGTTGTAGACATGAGAAAATCCGTCTTCTGCTTAATTAGGCACAAGTGGATATCTGCAAGCCGCGTTAACCCTAGAAGTGTTGTGTTTATATTTATTCTGGTCTTTATACTCATCAAAATTTGATACTCAAATTGATTTAAAGGTTTAAAGAACAAGGAAGTTGACTGCACCACCAATTTTTTTTAAAACATTAACTACCGATCAGTTAGTTCAAGTCTGAAGGACTTACTGAAGGTACAATAAAAGTACAAAAGTTAACACAGAAGACACTGAATGCGTTTACCGCCGTCTTTGTTTATCTGGTCGCTACTCTGGCATGGTTTCTTATTGCAGTTAGCAGTTCAACTTCGTAGTGGCATTTCGTTCGTCCTCGACATTTTTAGGGTGGACAATCTTCACAACTCTGTCAGAAGTCTTCTCAATTTTTTGGCGGTACTCCATTCTTTGCTTTATGCACGCATTTTTCGCAGTCTAGTTTGAGATTATTGATCCAAATATTTACGTCGACCCTCCTTCACCAGGCTACTTGGGGTTGTACTTCTACTGGCATCATCTAATTTTATAAGTCCGATGGGTAGTTAGTCCTATCCAGTCGCTCTTCTCATTTGCCCCCAGAGTTGACCCTAGGGTTACCGTTGGCCACCACCAGGAGGTTAAGAACAGATTTGGCCATCTGCATTCTCAATACATTTGCTCACTGTTTGAAATCGGATGGTTACCTTGATTAAAGAATCACTTTACTTCCAAGCTATCTTTATTTGGAGTTTCAATCCTTATTACTGGAGGCATATTTTCGTTGCTCAAATATGCTTCAATGATTTCAAAATAGAAAACAAAATGAATTGTTTATACAAAGCTCAAAATCTCAAATGAGTTGGCCTTTGGCAAATATATGCGCAAATTTTGGTATTTTGCAGATAAAATTTTGCCAGTTGCAAGGAAAATAAATGTACCTTATACAAAAAGCGTTTAAGGCTATTTAATTTTTAAATTAACACATGCATTTGTAGTCATGAGCTTGGTTTTGCTGCTTCCAAGGCAAACCTGAAGAATTTATCATTATTCTACATAATTAACATGCTGTCCGATAGTTTTAGTTCATGTAAGGACAATTGATAACAATAATTATGTATTTACTGGATCAGCTCTTCCTTAGCTCATCCTTTCCATTCATGAATGCCAAGCATTTGAATCCACTTATATAGTTCTCTTTTAGAACTAAAAGAATTAAAATTTAGAATTAAAATTAGAATTAAAATTTATTGAAAACATTTCTTTGTTTACAATGACCCCAGTTTTACTGGGTTCATTGAGGTCCTCGCTTAGTCCATAATGCTGAAATTTGAATCTGTGATAAACTAAACAGATGCCTTGAGCCTTTAACTAGAAAAATTTACCGTAATGTCAATCAATCAAATGAAAGTGAATTGTCATCCAAGGGGACCCTTTTGAATACATCATCTTGGGAGATACAACCATCATTCGACTAGCTGCAAATCAGCACATTCAAGTATGGAAAGTTGGCTTCATTTAGATTAATAATAAATAGTTACAACCACTTATCTGATAGCCTTTGTTAGTGTTTGCCATTGAAATTTAAACTCAGGAATTATTACATGTTTAGCAACACACCTTGTGGTATCCTCAAAACATCCAACCGTGTAGTTTATTGGAAACAAACATTTTCCAAAAAGACCAGCTGCAATAAAAATTATAACCTTTTTCTGTTGCTAAATACTTATAGTTTTGGAATATTTGATACCGTAAATCGTATTTATTCCCTGTGTTGCATATCAGTGTTGGATAAATGTAAGTGCGATTTATTGAACATCCAAAAGCCCAGATACTCGCAAAGCATTCTGCTGCTCTTGATTTGTGGCTAGATTTGATACTCAAATATGTTAAAAGGCTTCAAAGCTAAAAAAGCGGACATGTTTCTTTGCATGCAATCTTGTTCCATAGAAATTGACACTTATGTTCCAAAACAATAAGTTAGCTCTTTAAAAAGCGCAAAAGGGGATTTAAACCAAAATTTTTCTAGCCTCAGAATTCATTTAAATGTTATACTCAACGCTTATTTTGTGGAAATAGACAAGAAACTGCGCCAAGATGGATCTCTTTAATTTGAGTGCATTTACTTCTTAGAGATATGCTATTAGCATATCTGATAGAAATTCAATGGGTAAATCTTAATAGGTTTACCCAATGTAACAAACTGTTTATCAGTTATATCTGTGATATTATCGTTGTTCGTCTTTGTTTTCACTTTTTTTCAGCTTCTGTCTGGGTTTCAACTGTCAATGCTATTAAATTTGTCTATTCAAAATTCTGTCCAACTTTGATAGCTAGTTCGTCTGAACGCTGTAAATCTGAAAATCTGACAAATTGGTGGTGCCCAAATCAATTTGATCCACACTATTACCTGAGGAATGAGCAGAAGAATCACTAGAAATATAAGTGTTGCATTAATTTGAGTTTCATTGAAATGGGATTTTTCTGACTTTAGTGCATCGAAATTTTAAAGGAATCCTAGTAGTCAGATAAAGATCGTCCAGTTTCTTGGGCGATAAATGTGTGCTGTTGAAAGTTCAATTAATAATAAGTTTAGAAAACAATGATTAGCCTAAAAATTTGCAAGTAATTAAGACAATTGTCAGGATTTGTTAAATACATTAATTTAACGCAAAGTAGTGTGGACATAAAAGTTGTTCTAGCACATTTTGATCAAGATTCATTTTCTATCTGATATATTGTGAAAGTGTATTTCAACATGAAACATTCATTTAAAAATATTGTTCAGTCTAGTGAATCGATATTCTCTAGAAACGGTAAAAGTGGCTACTAAATAATAATTTTGATAGCTCTGTGGATAAGCATGTCACTTCAACTTAAATCTAGCTGCCGAAATCTCAGATAGTACAGATAGCCCCCCCCCCTCCCCTATTCAATGATTACTTGCACCGCTTCTATAAACATTTCTCATTAGTGTGGGTTAGTCAAATGAATCATCATTTTGTCATGTGGATCAAAAGTTATGGTATAAGTAATGTTGAAAATCAAGGACTAATAAGTACAAGGGTTAACTATCATATAAATTGAGCTATATCCTGATTCTTACATTCATGTCGCAATCGGCTAGTTAAAAGACATTAAGATAAACTATAAGTTTCGTTTTAGAACGTTATTAATCTTTGAAAGCTATTTCAGTAAAATAAGCATTAAATTTTCTGTCCTAAAGATAAACAGATCTTATGAGTCATTGTTATTGAGCTAAGTTTTGGTTTCGAACTACGAAAGATTGACAATTTTTGACAGATTTATTGAGATTCATTTGAAGTACATACAGTAAAAATCATTATTGTAGGTTAAAGCACAAGTACGGTTTAGGGAATAAAAAGGTATTTCGTTTATCCTGCATGAGATATTCTGATTCTATGCAGTTGACTTTATGTGACTGCATTAACTGGATCACGCAAGAGACCGAATTGTTCGTTAAAGATGCTTTTAAGCATGACTCTAGTTATTTTTTAAGGGTAATGCGTACACTCTCAACCTGCGTTTCTAAGTATTTATTGGTTTTACACATGAAAGAATCCGCCTAATCATGATTGAGTTTTCCTTGTTTTTGCTAAAAGTCGCAGGCTACTTTACCTTTGAGCCTTAAACAGCTGGGCAGCAAAGTAATCGAATAAGATGATGAAAGAGAAAGCGGATTTTTGATGAAAGTATTTTAGATGTGTAAATGGTAGATTTGGCAAGGCCTGTAAGTACGCTAAATCAAATATGAAAATCCTGAATCTGCATTAATTTTTTGAACTCTCTTTTTTTAAATAATTTAAAATCTAGTGTTGCTTTTAACGGCTATTCAAGCGCTCTTGTCCACATACAATTTTTATGCTCTAGAATTTCAAATTCTAATTGTAAGCTTGAATGAGGCACAAATTGCGTTTATGTCCTTAAGTTCTAGAATAAACTTTCTTGCTTTGCTGCATCTGGTTGTCACAATCATTGCCGGTCTTTAATCAGTAACGATTATGATTTATCAGGTGACGGCACCAATTTAACAATGAATTGCCATGTGCTCAGGAAAGAACCTCAAGGGTAAGTATTTACCTAGGAGCAAGCCGTTGGTGCCTGCTTCACAGTTTATACACAAAACGCGCATAAAAACGGCCAAGATATGTCCATTGCTTATTATATTGTGGCCTTTCAAAAAAACTATGATTGAAATCCATGGAGAACTCACTAAGTTTAGATTTGAAGGCTGCCCAACTCATTTTGACGGACACCTGTCTTGATTCAGGCTGCACCAAAACTTTAATTCACCTGAGTTTTCGTCGAGTTTTTCCCTTAACTACGGAAATTGGACCGGTGTGCCTCTTAAACAAACTAAATTCGTATTCGAATGAATTGAAAGAATTTATCTTTATTCTATTGGCTCATGTGAGTGCACTTTTCAAATTAATATTGAATTTGATTAGACAAATAGAATGAAGTTTTGTGGCTTAGAGTGAAACCAAAAAACCGTGCCTACTTGTTTCGAAATTCTTTTGCGTGAAGTGAATTTTGATAAGAGAAGGCGAATAATCATGATAATTTTCAAATTCGCCTAACACTTTTCAAGGTGATGGATGTAAATTAACAAAAAATAAACAAATTGACAATTTATGAATTTTTCACCTGGTATAATCAAAATGCAGTGACCACTCAGTCATTAATTAGGAATTCACCCCAATATTATCACTTTGCTAAATGAAAGGTTAAGTTTTCAAGTTTTAGCGTCTCAATCGTTTGCCTGAATAATAAAATAACATTATAATAGAGAATGTTATGATTTATAGCATTGAGTGAAAGACTCGGAACCATTGCATGAAGTGTCATTCATTTGCAGGTTTTGCTCAAGCGTTTGGCATAAGTCTGTAACAACCTTCAAAATGGAGATTGAAAATTAGAATATTTGATGCGTTTGCAGAACCGTTTGACCATTGTTTTTAAACCAACAAAGAAACAAATGCAAAACTGTTCATTTCAGTTATTTCACTTGGAGCCTAATAAGATAGCTAAATGTCATCTTCTTGCACTTTTTACTTCTTCGGTTTTTAAACATTCTTTTTTTACCAAAATCGATTTTTCATTTAAAATGAACGGTTTTACTTAAAATTCTCGATTCTGCAATGACCTGACATTCTTATTAAAATAATAAAGAATGTTATTTGCTGCAAAATCTACTTATCTTACTAGCAGCTGCAGTGACCAACCCGATCTTCAAAAAAAGTCAATTTATGCTTTCTGATTTATCAACACCACTTGTTGGATCATATCCAAATCCAAAAAATATTTTTATGCCTTTTTAAGAGGCAGTTTGCCTTTAATGGCCATTCAAAAAAGCATTCATGCACATGTTTAGTGGAAAAAGGTGCTGTTAGCAGAGATCGGGATTGAACTACAAAAATTTAAACTTTTCTGGCCAAGAAATGGACCTGAATGCTTTCATGGAGAAAAGCACAAAGCTTTTTAAAAACACTTAAAACCAAAATTTCGAATTCAACTGCCTTATTTCTTGTCACAAAACCATGATGTTTGCGTGTGTATTAGTCAATTTCAAAGTAGTTACCTGACGAGATATTAAATAGAATCCATTGAGTACCAACATATTTATCGAGCCTGGTATAGAAGCTACTTTCAACTGAAGGCTCAAGGGAGATCGCTTGCAAATTATAAAATGAAACCAAACACTAAAGCTTAAACTTGCATTTTATTGTGGCATATAAAAGCTTTTAACCGTATCACATAACGTTTGGTCCTCGCTCTGAAATAGGCTAGGCACACAAGAATGTGCAAATCCCTTCTTTTAACAAACGTTCACCTGATTTGCTTCATTAAACTAACTCAGTCATTATACACAAAGGATTGATGTAAACATATTGCTAGGCAAAAGGTTATCTTTGACACCAGAATGCATAGAGATGTATTTGAGTCCAATCACTGGAGGTCCAATTAAGTTCACCTTCAGAATCTGATAAACGTTTTACCTGAAAAAAAAAATCATATTCCAGTTTTCAATTTTAAATACTGATTTATGACATACTGTTGCACAGAAAACAATTTCATTGAAGTATGTGTCACGATGTCTTTCCCTTGTTTTTGCATCTATACCAAGTAGAGAAATAGTTATGAAATGAAATGCTCTCAGCGACTTACAGCTTGTACAAAAATCTCTTCTGCATTAGAGTAAATTTAATTGACGCAAAACTCTGAACAGAATGATATTGCAACTACAGTTTCACCGGGATGCCTCGCGCAACGAAAATGTTTTATAAACTCTACATAAAATCAAAACTAGAGTCTAACTGGGTTGTCTTCTTTTGTTAAGGCTAAACCACTTTTTACCTCCTAAAGATAAGCTATTTGAGGAATCACAAAATAATAAAGAACTATTGGCAAATATGCTAGTTCGTCGGGCTTCAAAGTAATGCATGTATGAAATAATGCTGGACCTCAAATCAAGAATGAAGATGAAGGAAACACTTCTGAGTTGAGTTAAGCCTGCTTTGACCCACTTGCATTTGCTAAAGGCGACGCGGATTATTCATAATTTTAAAACTGTAAAACTTGGATGCCAACCGTTTGTTATAGGAACTTGACAAACACTGCATTTCGTTTGCTAATCAGAATGCGTAACCAGCTGCAGTTGCGTTCTGTCGCAGCTGTGTCGAAAACGCTTGTGAAAAAGTATTCCGGTCACCACGTTTTGCTGAAGTGGTGGCGACAACCACAATTACATAAGTTGCACAATTTTAAGAACAAAAGTTCTTTAAATAATTTGCACATTTTAGGTCATTCTGAAATCATTTGCTTCTTAGATGTTATCTGAATAAGATTTTAAAGCATCATTTGAAGTGGTCGAATAGTGAATTTTTAAATCTTAATTTTATTTTTATTTTTTTTATTTTTCTACCCATCCCTTACGGCAAGTTCCAAGCGATTTTTGGGGGTACGACAGAAGTACAAATAGCTTTTATTGCAAGTTATCACAACAGTTAACACAGGACAGAGTAAAAACGTTTGTTGACGTCTTCGTTTGTCTGGTCTGTCCTCTTGTTTAAATAATTAAACAATATCATTTATTCAAGTCACAAATCACCCTAGTCTTTTCAGCCAACAAACAATCATTCATCTGCTTTTTTATATAATAATTCAAATTTCTTAATTATTATACTGATGGAGATTCACTGAGTAAAATTTTGACTCTTTATACGCAAACGCATATACATATAGTTACATACTCAAGAACTTGTCAAACCACCATGAATGCATCTTATTTTGGATCTTAGCAAAGAAAAAACGACCTTTTCTTTTAAAACGTTTGATGTAGGCCTTGGACACTTACTGTCAAAGCCTAGTTGATATACAGAAACAAAATGAAAGGCTAATTGAATGCGATGTGTTCACTAAATCTGAGACTGTTCGATAATAAATTCTTGTAAGGAACTGCAGGAGATACTGCTCAAATCTCAGTTGAATAATCCAGAATAATTATTTAAAATAAATTTTTTTTTAAATTTGGTATAAACCTACCCCAACAATTTCGATAATCCAACACAAGACTTTTATTTGTATCACAGCTGTAGAAAAGTCTGATATGCAATGCGAATTTAATTCCTTGGCACATATATTTAAGGCTCGATGCTTGCTGTTATTCCTTAAACAAGTGCTGTTTTGATGTGTAAATAAGTAAGCACATTGTTGCTAGGGCAAGCTGGCATACGATATTTAACGAAGGTGTCAGCATGCACAGACTAGTGATTTGCGGCATTTGAGCAGGTTAACAATTTTCATTCAACAGAATCCATTTAACTATGCTGAATTTTCATGTAACCACTGAATATTAATTAAAGCTGTAAAAAAAATTGACTTGTTTACAAAACAAAACAATTCAAAGATAAATTTTTGAGGAAGGATAAATTCAAGTAAGCGACCAAGTATTTAGTTTTTCCATGGGTTTACTCTTTGAGCCAGTTTGACGTTCAAACTTACGATTCAGAAATTCGTCAAATTAAAACTTCGAAGCAGTTTGCAACAAAACGCTTGAAGCAGTCACATATAGACTTGTTGTAGATCCGAAATGTATAAACTATACCATTAGTGAGGATATTTTTAGTCTCAAAATTTACTAAGATTACTTAGCATTTATCTAATTTTACTTGTTTATTTAACGTTTTAGTCTGTATTGCTGGTGTGCCATCATTTTGGTCGGACTGGTTTTGCCACGGGAATCAGCAAGGCAAATTTACTCAAAAATAGAATTGCGTTGTTTTACTAAGCCATAAATACCCAGTAAGCATAGAACGATCTCAGCTAGGTTGTCTTTCAATCTTGTGAAATTCGATTGCTTCTGAACAACGGGTAGAAAGAGAATCCACATTTCGTTTTCTATTGTATATTAAGAATAAGAAGAGGGCAATATCCATCTCAAATGTCGTATTTAAGATAAATAATTTAACTCTAAGTTAAAAAAATTGTATTTAAGGCATGTGCTAAAATGCACTGTAATAGAAAAAAATACAATTATAACAAGAAAATTAAAGGGGATTTCAAAGTGAGAGACAACTAGCCAGATATTACCGAATTGAAGCTCTTCAAGTTAATGGAGGGACTAGCTTGAATGATGCAAGAATCAAATGATCAAGTTGGTGTTCGTGATAATTATCTTTGGCTTGCCTTGCCATTACTTCAACATACAGCTGCGAATTAGAATTATCTTTGCAATCTTTTCTTGATCCACTTCTACCGTGGCTGTGAACTCTACCTTCTTGAAACAGCTAGCACAAGTTTATTTGCTAATTAAATTGTTTAATGAGCACTTCGAAATCGCAACTCAAGCAAGTGCGCACTCAGTTTTAAATGTGTAATCATAACAGAGGTCTTGCGCGAGGAGATCAAAATTGCATATTTTGGTGTATTTTGCTTCATTATTAACGAGCGAACGCAGATACGTGCGATTTGCGTTTACTTTGGGAGAAATCTAGCCGACTTTATAAATGGCAAGATGTCCATCAAAATTCTCGACTCAAATTAAACTTAACGTAAGATGGACAAAAAAACTAACTGCATCCTCAAGGCTTGTTTGCGATTTCCTTAAAACTGGGCGTTCACCTTGAAGGAAAGCATATTTTATCACAAACACTACCTCCCGCAGACATTTTAGCCCTTTGTTCTGGTGATAAAAGTCTTTTTACTGGAAAGCAGGGATTAATGATTCCGATGCAACAAACGAAACAAACTGCTAGAAAGGAGCCTATTATCTAAATTGTGGTGATTTCTCGCTAGCTTATTAGCAGCATGTTTACCAAAATTTGACTAGGTAAACTCAAACCCCAGGTTATCCAATCGTTTAAATTTATTTCTTTGCCTGAAAATATGCTTTAAAACACGTTTTAAATGACTTATATTACAGTTCTTTTTTTATTTTCAATCCATTTCAACTAATAAAAATTGCAATTTTAAGTTATGCTGCTGATGGAAAAATTAATTTCACTTTCTCTTACTTAAAAATACTGTTTGCTGTTTTTCAACCTAAAAAAATTTCCAGGCCTTCTTATTTTCATAGTTGTAATCTATGTAACCAAAACTACAACCATAAGTCCTTAAAACGTAAGCAGAATTAGTTGCAGTTGAGTTATGCAAACGTATGAGTTTCCGCAATGAAAATTTATTTTTTTGCTTAGCCAAAAATTTTTGCTTCGTTCATTTTAATATTTTTAGTCCTTGTATGTAGTATCGAATAACTAGAGAAGAGTTTAATTTCTGCTAGTCACCTTACTTTAACTGCGAGAAATCTCGATCTTAGGTGTTAAAATAAAAAGTGCTGCATAATTTTGCACAATTCCTTATGAGAAAACAAGCACACGCCTAAATAATAAACATCCTGTTCAAAATGGCAAATAAAAAGAAAATCAGTTTGTTTCTTTGTAGAATTGAGAATATTTCTCAATTTAATTAATCACACAGATCAAAGCTCATTGAAACATACCTCCTAAAGGTCATGAGCGAAACAATTAAATAAAGATGTTATTGAAAATTTAACGAACGTCGTTTTGAAAAAAAAGTTCTGACTTGTGTAAAACTAAGTTGATCAAAATAAATAATGTTTTTTGATACAACAACGCTTTTAGTCACCTTTTTGGTTAGATAGAACAACGCATGAGGTAAAGTCAAGACCTACTTTTCAAGTTCTCCTAAGACTTTAATTGAAAATGATAACAAAAAGCGCAAATAAGAACACCAATTTCATTGATATTAGTTATTGTTGCTAATTTCTACCAGATATAGGAAAAGTCGAAGCGATTCTTGAGAGCCCTGTTTAGAACTATTTACGCACTCCCTTCTTATACTTTGCAATGCTAACAGGCTTTTGGTCTGGTCTTTGCAGTTAGTAGTGAAATGAATGAAATCGAGCTGATCAGCATAATTTGATTCGCATCTTACAAATTCATCAGTACATCAACATTGTGTATCAACGTTTTGTATGGAATAGAAATTAATTTTCCAAATAGCCCAGTACCGTCCTTTGAAACGCAATTGAATTTTATCTCAAACCCCTAGATCTTCAAGGACAACAGCAAAATAATATTTGACGAAATTACAATAGTTGATTATGTCGCACGGTAATTAATCCCACGAAAAAGGGGTTATGAGATTTCTTTATAAAATAATATAAAATGAACTTAGCTTAATTGCAGTTGGCCAGGCAATCAGTGTGACCCTTAACACTGCTGTTCAGCTGGCTGTGCATCTTCGCTTATCTATCGTTCCGGCCATATTTCAAAAAGTGAAAAATTTCTAAAATGTTTTTAAGCAGAAACTAATGTTGTTTCTTATTTTCTTAGTTTTATTGAGATCAAACAGATTTTGACAAAAGTATCTGACATGTCTTTGGAAACTTAACGATCTTTAAACAAAAAATTTCAAGGAAACATTTTACAATGAAGAAACTTTTACAATTCATTTAGCAAATGTGTTTATTTTATGTAATAATGTACTCCCTTGCCTTGCCTATTATTTTGGTACCATTCATGCAAGATCACCAGAACTAAACGCTAGAAATCTCACTAAAGGTGTGGTTTGGGCAACATCATTATAGCCACCTAGATGGCTGCCCAATTGCAGATAAGGCACAGTCTAGGGTTGAGAATGCAGCTAGCCATCTTGTCTACAAAACGCGCTTTTTACTTCATGTTATTGATTTAGACGGGTATCTTGCAATAGAAAAAAATGGACGGAGCGTTGCTAAAGTGAACTAAAATTGCAAAATTGCCTGTTCAGAGCAACAAGGAATACTCTCGTGCTTGTTATTGCGAAGTCCTTGCAAAAGGCTTATGCTACGATTTAATGAATGAAAGAGGTCATTTAGTAACTTTATAACAGTGGTTGCCGAGGATGAGGCAGGATATACAAAATAATCTGGATTTCACAGCCGTTTGTTGAAGCAATGTCAAGAAAAAATGACCATGATTTTCATAAGCGTAGCCTTGATTTCATATTTCTTCTTTTGCTCAAGTCAGCCTTTTCGTCAACTTCGCGCCATTTGAGATTCAGGAATTAAAATTCAACTGATGGCATTCGGTTAAAATGATTCGTTTTGCTTTCCTAATGACATTTTGTTTGCTTCGCTTACAAGGCTGCCAAGGGCAAGTATTCAAAAATATTTATAGTGATAATTGGTACAATCATTGCATTAAGTGTATCGTTTTAAAAGCATTAGTTATTTTTCATGAAAGATTCAAATAAGCTTTTGAATTTTCGTTTATTTGAAGACCAATTGCATTGAAAATTTGAAGGATTGAAAAGCTTTCTTGTTGAAACTTATTTTTGATTTCATCATTTGAACAAGCTAATGATTGAAACTTTTTCAATCAACCACCTTTGAATGGCCTTTTATTTGAGGGACTCTTTGAAACGCGTAAAATGAGTGAATTGATAAAATTAAGGCTTAATTTTTTTTGGAATTCCTAGGGAAAGTTTACCTTGGCTAAATTCTAAAATACCGAGAAAATTTTTGTTACTCTAATAATATTAAGAAATGAAATTCGAATTTCACATTTGCCTCTGCGCTCCATTGAATACGAACTTTAACTGAAGTGCGTAAGTGCGGAAATCTAGAAGGTGGGTCAGTTTTATCACAGAGAGATTGCCTGCAAATTATGAGATGCAATGAAAACATGAAGGCTTATTTCGCGTTTCTATTCTAGAATACAAAAAAAACTCTTGACTAGATCACATCACATTCATTCCTTTCTCTCAAACAGGCTAGACGCGCTAAATAACCAAAGTCCTTCTTTTACCTCAACCAATTAGCTTATCATTTAGAAATAGGAGCAGTTTAAAAACACATGTCTTACTAGTCTGTTCCATTAAACTAACACAATCAGCTCATGTAAAGGATTGATTCAAGCATGTTATTTAGCAAAAGGTTCTAATTGACACAAAAAGGCGAAAAAAAGTATTTAGTCCAATCAATGGAGGTTTAATTTAGCCTACTTTCACGAGCCCGCTAAATGTTTTGTTTAAAAGAAATTTCATCCCAGTTATTAGTTGCAAATAATGATATATGACATGCTGTTGAACAGAAAGCAGTTTTCTTGAATTCTGTGTCAACATGCCTTTCCATATGTTTGAAAATTTACCAAGTAAGAAATATTTAGGGATGAAACAATCTTAGTTGCTCACAGTTTGTACCTGAATCTCTGCTGCATCAGAGTGAATTTATTTGACACGAAATGCTATACAGAATGATATTGCGGAGTAAAACCGCAAGAGATTTGTCTGTTAAGTAAGTCACTTAGCTGGCATATTTCAAGAAAGTTCTATTTGAAATCGCATTTTTTGAGCTTCTGTTCATTTGGTGCAATCTCACTTTGAATTATTTTAAATCGTAGTTCATTGAAACTACATACAGCACTGCGCTCTTAACAACACAATTTGCAGTGATGTTGAAAACTGGCCAAATGAAGCATTGGCAAATAGGAAATTTTAGCGTCTTGGCACAACATTTCACTGTTATACCAAAAAGAATATATTAAGTACTTTAATGTGAATGATAACTTATGAAGAATAAGTTCTGCTCATGCGATCATGATGCATCCATGATAGTTGTGCCAAATCAGACAAATCAAGGGTATAGGGGTCTGTACATTAGAAAACCTAAGTTAAGAATTGATAGGCTGGTGAAATGAAATGAAAACACTGAAAAACGCAAAACGCAGAATGGGATACCGAGGGCCAGCTTGTGAATGTCTTTTCAGTCCACCTTTAGAAAAGGCTCAATTCGCTTAGGCATTCTGTCAACAACCAGGTGAGAACAGGAGAGAAATACATGTTTGCTACTTAGGCCATAAAAATATCCAGCTGACTTTCGAATTCCTTATAGTCCTGACATTAACTGTTGAAAATACACATTTATTCACTCAATGCTTTAGTCTGCATTAGTGAGCATATAGACTGCGGAATCATTTATCTTGCATATTGTCCAGCCCGACTTTTGCAGTAAATCATGCTTAAAGCCCAATTTCTGGAATGTGTTCGTTGTAAATTAATACAGAGCTCAACCTTATTTTCGCCTCAAGCTAGGTTCAACCAACTATAAGGTAACTCGTCAGCGTTCCTTGGGACGTATTCGAGAGCGAATTTGTTCTCAACTGCTTTTGTAACAGGAGTCCTCCGTCTCCTTTCTCCCGTATAGCTCTACACCATTCGATTTTCTTTTGTTCAGCTCTTTGCCTTGCTCTTTTAGTGGGAGCTTTTTCTACAGATCCTGAAATATCTCCATGTGTAGTTGTTAAAGGGTCCTGAGGTAGTTCCCTTTTGAAGGGTTCCTGGTAATTTTCCTTAAAATTATATATTTGTTTGATGCCTTAAAGCAGTTGTCATAGTTGCTTTTGACTGTTTTTGCCTGCCTTCAATGTTCTGTAGTTTCGTGTTTCCAAGCACTTTCTAATGTATGATTTGAGTTTAAGTTCGGTTGGTTGAAGGCAGTGATCAGAATTTGCATCTGCCTACCTAGAATCTCTTTTATCACCTACTAGGAATCATTTTTAACTTTTCATCAGAAAAGTGTCTGGAATAGCCTTTTGCCCTGTATGCTGGTACCAAGTCAATCTTTGAGAAGTTGGTTTCAAAGTTGTTGGTTTCATCAAGTTTAAATTATACTCTCGACATAGATCTATTATCCTTTGTCCATTCTCTTTGGTGTCTTCTCGATCAGTAAATAGACCGACTAGTTTGGTGCCAATGTTACGGTGAACATCAGAGCCCAATCTGCAATTGAACTCACCAAGAATATTTTTTGTGTACATTTAGAGAAAACCAGTCTACAGGTTTTGGCTACAAAATGGTAGAAGAATTTTTAACTATGGAATCCTCCGTGGACTCGGTTGGAGCATAGCATCCCATCAGTCCAACTTTGGTGTGCTGGTGTGGCTAGTCTATTTGAGACAGGGTTGAATTCAGCTCCTATACTCTTTTTGACCAGAAAGTCCACCCAACTATTTGGTCTAGAGCCTAAACTGTTAACAGAATTGAGGAAAGCGTAGATATCTATACATAAGGAGCAAGAATTCATTCGAATTTCCGTTGGGAAAGCAATTCCCATGCCCCTACCAGAAGTCTTTTCAACCATCTGGCTACAGGCAAGCACGTTCTATAACCCAAGTTTCAAACCATGAATCCAGGCATTACGTCGCACCTTTCTAAAGAAGCTCTTGATGGACTCAGGCTGTATTTTTGCTGGCATAATAATATATTTATACTTCTGGTGGGTAATTAGTCCTATCTGGCCACTACTATCTTTAGCCCTCAGGGTTGTCTCTGAGACTTCCAGTGGTCACCACGTAGGGATTAGAGAGTAAGATTGACTACCATCATTTCTTCATTAAGCAGAATAGCTGATGTCGTTATTGTTGATCAACTGCAACATATGCAGTGTCAGACAACCATACGAAATCAATTTCTCGGGCTTATGTTGAACTGAAACAGTTGTGACATTGCTTTGAATTCTAAGCAGTGAACTTAGCGTGGCATGAAAGTAACAACAACTTCTAATGCAATGTTCCATCTCTTTTGCCAGCTTATCCATCAATCCATACCTAGCGTTGTTCCATGCAGTCAGCTGCAAAAATAACCCTCATTCCACAATTTGAAAGGCTACTTTGTCTCTTAGGCGATTAGAAAGCCAAGTGCAATATATGAACCAAAGTGATTGTGATTCGCGAAAGGATATACCATTTGGAACTGAAATCATTACCTCACCTGCCCAGCGAATACGGTGAAACTTCGTCAGCTCTAGGCGCTCTTTCTTGCAACTTCCAGTCCAAAATTCGAAGGTTTGATGGGCTGTGTGATGTAAGAAACGCTTATGCGGCGGAATTTATTCCCATAATTTTTTTCTGAATAAATGGCTGATCACGGAGACAGAAACGCGGCAAGATCTAAACCAGGAACTGGATTGACTTCCGAGCACCAGTTTTATCCAGGAAGAGCATGCTGTTTCGAGTGTCAATTAGTCAAATATGCATGAGTTTTCAACTTACTGCTTAGAGCTTGTAACACAACCTTCTACTTGGAAGTGAATTAGTTCACTTTGCCTCCGAATTGTGATCTTGCATTAAAGCTACTGTACTAGCGACTCTTAGCAACGCGAGTCATTATATCAAAGCCTCACTTCTAATTGTACTTCAGGCAGCCCATTTTGTAATGCCCTTATCATGTAAAAGTTAAAGTGTTGACAGTGGAGAAATAAAAGTGGCCTTGTTTGAATGTTTTTTCACTACTGAAATCGGAAATACATTATCTTTGGAACAGCTCACAACGTTGCTGCATTTTGAAGCAGGGCGATGAAGTACTTTCAGACGGTAAAATGGAAGGCTTCACAACTCGGAAATCCAAAGCACACTAATCTGCAAAGCAACTACCAGTTTCCAAATGAAGCTGTAGAGGCAATATAAGTGAGCGTTAAAGTATATTTCCATAACTTTTCAGAGTAGACAGCCTCTTTGATGTTGTCAAGTGTGGGTTTGAAAGATCCTAGGCAATGGTTGAAAAATTCACAAACCAGCCGCTCGATTTCCTGCCAAATTTCATAGAGGCCATATTCCACCTTAGTCCATTATTCAAAGACCATGTTAGCAACTGCAAGTTTCTTAATCGAGTGATGCATAGAGCAGACTTCTGCTAACACCGTCGGTTAAGGAGGTACTAGTCTTGATTGTTTTCTACTCATCCCCATCTGTTGGGCAAACCACAAGTGCTCATTGGAAATACAATGGAAATACAAAGAACCTCTGCAGCAAATTAAGCACATATAATGTCTAACAAACAGGCGCATTGCAATTAACTTGACATCTTGAGTTCTCTGGTCCTTCCTCGGCATGGTCTCACATACTTTAACAGTCCATTCCTTAGTTGCGTTTCTTTGCGGCAGCGTGTCTGTCCTCGTCCATTTTAGTGTCATTTATGCTCAACTAGCCTTTGTTGTCCTCGTCTGTTTGTCCTCATTCGGGGATTTTTTTCTAACAGCCGACCATAGCATTGATTTATGATCCCTTCCTGATGGGCTTACGTTGTTTACAGCCGGGATCGGGGCAGCTGTGTAGTTCATCTTGCTGGGAATTTTTTTCTTCGTAGTCGGATTTTTCGTGCCTGCCATTCTATTCATTTGCTCCTTCATGTACATCTCTTCGATGTTATTTACTACATCGTTTAGTCCTTTCCCCTTTTCTGTTGAATTTACACTTTCTGCAATTGTGGCTGAAGAATGGCAATCCCTAATATGTCACTTTAGCGGTCCTAGAGTTGCGTATCTCTTTAGGCAATCTGCAAGTGAGCATTTAAGCCTATGGTCCAGTAGCTCCTCAGTTTTGTGTCCTTCTTCTCCATGATCTTGTCCCACACCTCTTTGCATCTTCTTTGTTGTGGCAGTTATAAACACGACACTTAAGCTCCTCCTTCAGATCAAGTTGACATGATTCGGAAATCTCTTGCCATATCTTTCGCTTCTTTAATTAATTGAAACACCAAATAACTTGTGTTTGAGGCTTTCATAGATTCCCCGTTTTCAAAGTTGTTCTCCTGTTTGGAGGGTATCAGGCAATCATTATAGACCTTCAAACTCTGCCGTAGGTCAATCCTATTTGCCTGTATAAGACTTGCAAAATACGAATTGGTGAATCCTTTCAAAGTTCCTTCATATTTTCGGCTCTTCGCGAGCACAATCGAAGTGTCGCACGCAGGGCCTTATCCTTAACTGTTTGTGGTTGATTGTTATCTTTGACTCACAAGACACTGTAAGAGCTCTTATTTCAAAAACGTCGAAGTTCCAACCAGCGAAATTCTTTCAAGTCGGTCTATGCAAAATGCATTAAAAGAAGCAATTTAGCTTAAAATCAAGTTGTTTACTGATTCACACAAAGTGTAAGCTGTAGATAGCGAACTTCTTTCAAGTTATGTCTATTCTCAATTTATTGTGCAATCAACTCAGAAACCAGGTACGAATCTAAAACAGCCGTAATCGTGAAGCAGCTTGCACGTTTTCATAAGCTAGATGAAATATTAGGCAAACCAGTTTGGAGTTATGATTTTATTCCATATTCAATATTGAAAGGCCAAAGTTTACCCTATCCTACTTTTGTAATAACAAACCGATATTGGTAGCAGATTCTGACTCTTTTACATTCACTTTTAGATGATTACACGAATTGAACTCCCAATTTGTAACATCATCAAGCAGTCCATAAGTCATTTTGCAAAAATCCGAGTACACTCGGACAATCATGGCATGAAATCAATCTTTCTATATGTATATTGCCATGATTTCAGGAAAACACTTAAACCTGTTAATGGAGTCATTCAATTTTATTCAATCTATCTTCACTTGAATAGGCACATGATGTATATATACGAACCAAAGATTCGACTTACATAACTTTAGACTGTCCTTGTCATTCGATAAAGCATCTACACTGTATGTGTTGCAACAGCCACTTTTCAAATGAAACTGTACAGCAGAAGATGTTGCTGTTTTCAACTAATTTACACCAAATCAGCAGCAAACCGGCAAATTTTACAATTGCTTCAACATATGGCCATAGATTTGAGATGATCTCTGCTGCTGTGTTTCATTTCATCGTAACTATAACTGAGATATCTGATCTGTTGAAGCAGTGTGCTTTCTTTCGTTTGCAAAACAAAATGTTACACTAATCAACCTCAACACTTAAATTTTTAAAATCAAAAATCCAGTTGCAAATACATATTTGCGAATGCTTTGCAGCCCTAAGCATGGGAGAATCCCGTTTCATTTTATGCAGCTAACTCAATCATTGCTCGGCTCCTCTTTATTTGTGGTAATAATGACTGATGTGATCGAAAGGCTTAAAAATCAAGAAATTTTGTAGCATTTTTGAAATTCGCTTGCCTGCTATTTGAAATTGGACAGTCGCCTTGGGGTAAAAATCCTTTCGGGAAATGTTTGGCAATTAAAGCGTTAATGTTTCGCAATGTTCTGTTGCAAGTTCGAAATGAGAATCATAAGAAATTGCGAAAGCAATGATCCCCTATACAATTGGTGTGGATTGGATGCCAATCAATGCTGAGGCTTTTTAAGCGAAACAAGTCATGGCAAACGTAAAATCCTTTTATTCACCGAAAATATGGCCATTTTTGCTTTAAGGTAATGAGGTCCAACAGTGATAGCTAAGCCAATGAAAATCATGCAATGTATTCGATAATTATCTGCATAGCGTAAATATGGCTTCGATAAGTCCCGTTTTGTTTAGGAATGAAATATTGAGAAAATGAACTATCGGCCATTCATCGCTGAGTTGTAGTTTATTCCATTCAGTTTATTAGCGGATTTTTAAGATGTAATTGCGATTGATGCACGAGATCAGAATGCAATATTTACATCTGCTGAGTTGTCCAACACAAGAAAATAATCAGGTTGATGACACTAACCAAAATGAATTGCCTTTATGCAGGAATTCAAATAATGAAAATGGCTGTTTGCTGCCTTATTGTGGAAAATATGTTTTTTGAACAACCGCTTGGTATATGATATAAATAAAAATTCTGGTGTGGCAGACCTCTGATTGAATCTAAAAGCTGTAACCAGGACACCCATGAGAGCAAAATGAGTCCATGGTTCTGCGGTACCAAGCCTTATTTGGCTTATAGCGACTTTCAGCTTTCCTAATAATTGACTTACTCCTTTCAGATGACAGCTTCTATCATTTGTCCTTGCGACTGATTTAAATCAAGGCGCAAAGGATACCTTTAATTTTAACAAATTAAGCTGAAACTTTCGTCTTGACAAATGAAAAGATAATAGGCCCATTTCATTTCAAAAGAGTGAAAAAATGCAGCCGCAAATGTAATTCTGTTCAGAGCGTTAAGATTTTACTCTGGCTTTTCATAATTTAGCTTGAGTTTTTGAGTCTGCATGTAGTTTCTTTTTAAACAAAGTAATCAAGGGCATTCGTAAGCTTGCAGCTAAAAAGAGTTCAAAAATATTATTTTTAAGTGTATCGTAAAGCAAGCTTTCAAAGTCATTGCCATAGGATTGATTATATTTGTGTACTTGGCGACTAAAGAGCCCGAATTAGCCAGCGTTTTTGTTTCGGCTGTAGCCAACGCGTACAAGTACATGACCAAGTGCATTATCCAAATTAGTGCTTTAGATTTAATTTCCAATGAATAAGCGAAATTACTGATCTGAAAGACAAGAGAATGTTCAAATCAAGATTGTTTGTGTCGCAGTTGTGCTTGGTTAGTCTTGCCATTACTTCAACATATGGTTGCGAGTTTGAGATGATTTACACCACACAGTCCTGATTCACTGCAACTGTAGTGTCTGCTTATGCTAAATTTCTTATTCTTATTAGAAGTGCCATGACAGAACTTACATGTTCTTTCCAATGGGTACATGCACATGACTATAACAAAGTTCCCAAACAACGATTTCACAGTCATGAACATGGCACAAACTCGATTTATTTAGAACATATCTGGCCGGACGTTTGCGAAACACATTCACACTTGCATTTTTCTGCTTTTCTTTATTGATCATGAGATGCATGTCGAAATACGAGGCATGAATATTATTTAAATATCTGATCCACGAGAAAATTTGCCGCATTATGAATGCATGCTTGTCTGCTGTTCGAACTTGAGCAGCAACATTGACAAAGAATTTTTGTCATCTTAAGCAAGGTAATTAGAACCATAGCTAATGCTTTGAATTCGTCGAACGTTTGCAGCTTTTATCCAGTGTTTGTGAAGAGGTTGACTGATCAGCCATGAATTTTTGATGCTTCATAAATGAACAAGACTGATAAATAATAAATTAAGTAATAATTTCAAATGCCACTATAGTAAAATAGAAAAACTAATTCCAATAAGAGGCAAACACTGGATTGGAAGACATATGGTGCTATTTCGCTTGATGTAGATTGCTGCTATGGTCTATTTGAAGATTGGCTTAGCTCAGTTCAACACTAGTATCATGTGGCTCATATTTTTGTGAGTGTAGAGTATTCAGATTTGCGAATTCATGTTTTTCGCTTTATCTCTCTCATTTCCTCTCCTCTGATGATCTCTAGTCATGTGGCTGCTTCAGTTATTGAATCGAAAATGTAAGGCGATATGCGTGTTAATAAAAGGTAAACTGAAACTTGCTTTGAACTCTGATTCCATATTACATCATTAAAGTCAGAAACCAATGGTGTCACAGATTCCTTCATGGTAACCCATTGATTCTTCCAGCACGTTCATCAACAAGAATCGAAAAAACATTGAAGCTTTAAAATGCCGTCCTACCAGAACGAAAGTGCCTTAACAAAGTTTTAAATTGTGACTTAGTGCCAAAGCAGCAGATTTGCTCTGAATACTGGCACATGCTCTATGATTAAGCATCTTGAAAAAAAATAATAAATGGCTGAGGATTTTGTGTAAAATGATCTATTTTAATGTGAAGATTTTCTACGCAAAGTGTAGTCTCTTGGAGTACGCGATTGTTATCAGCCATTGTTGCATTTTGTAGCAGATATTCGAATGCGATAAGCGGTGTGAACCAAGGATAGGTTTGTACAAAGACCTAACAAAAAAGACTAAGGGCCTTTTTTGAGTACAAAACGTGAAACTATCATGATCAACAGTAGATAATTTGTAACTCCCTCAAAATTTCGCTTACTTGTATGACAGAGGTGCTTGCACTGCAAGTAGTAAGATGATGGTACTCAAGGCATACTTATAGCACATAAAGGTGACTAACATTGCCAACGCGATACTCTCAGTCAAGTCAAAAGATGCCTTAATTTTCCCTAAATACTTAGAATTTCATGCACTGCATTGGACGACTACTTTATGAGTTGTAAGAATCGCTAAGCGGCGTGGTCGTAAAAATAGGTTAAATACCAAATTGATTTTGCTCAATATGCTATCAAACCAAAGCTACCATCGTCTACAAAAAGGACTTTTTACTTTGATGCAAAACAGGTTTGTTCTTATGAAGGGAAGCGTTGCAGTTCTGAACACAAAGGATACATGCAACCTTTAAATTTCGAAGCAGAAATGCAACGCTGCCTAATGAGGAAGAATGCTGGTTATATCTGATCGTGCTCAGAACTCTTCAGCAACCACTGGCTCTGATTTATTAGAAAATCATAAGAGCTGATGATTGGATTGCCTGCAATCACATTATTTGGAACACCTTATGTTTATTATTGAAGGAAATTCGTGCTAAATTTCGTCGAATTTCAGTATCAACATCTCAAAAATTGAAAAGGTCAAAAGAATCTTAGCGATTTGAGGCACTCTATTTTCAGTTTCATGCTGCTTGGTATTGATGATCTCCCGAAAGAATTGTCTGACCAGGATCTCGAGTAGGTTGAGAAGTGTTCAGCCATTCATTGCTAGCATACTAGTGTCGAACATCAACAGGTATAGAAAAGGCCATAACTTAATAATTTTGTATCCGTTTAATCGTTAGGAGAGAAGCAAAACAGAACCACATATTCCAATTTGGCGCAAATGGTGCGTAGATAAAGGTTGAAATTTCCAAATTCATCATTATGCTTACTGTCTATCAGTTTGGAAATAGAGCTACTATACGGTATGAGAAGAGATTGAAAGCTGAAGGAGAAATGTTGCACTGAAACCACAATTTCATTATTTGTATAATTTTTTGCCTTTAAGCATTCTACATGCTTATTACTTCATTATTAACTGGCTTTACTGCCCACTAGTTCTACCAGTTTCAACAAATACTCCTCATTGCTATAAATTAGAGGAGGCTCAAGTTACACATTGAGCATCTTCTTGATCTTATTTCCATTTTCTTCAGCCCTAAATCCCCTTGAGCCTTTTCATAAACAGCCGAGAGAGGCTGTATGTCAACTGCCGAAAAATTTAGCACAGATTAGACCAATTTTCCACAAATGCCAAATAAAGAGTACTTCTAATGTGTTACGGAAACATAGTATGCGCTAAATATGGATAAATCGGAAATAAACTAGCCTTTTGTAAGTAGCTTTCTATAAGGATTTCTATGAAAGAGAAAATCGAGATCAAGTCTAGCAAAGAGCAGCAAATGAGAACAAAACATTGGTTCTTTACCTAAGGCAGAAAAGTAATATTTTGTTTCGTGATATGATGGATGAACTAATAATAATATTGCATTTCTCATACAAATCTAGAAGGCTCTTATACCGTCTTGTATAAGACATGGTAAGTAGCACTTCGAATGACATATAAATAGCGATTAGATGGCAAAATAATCAAGCTGTTTGTAGTGCACATATCAATTCAATTTTTGCAAAATCCAAAAGCAGTTTGATTTGCCGCTAAACGTTCGAATGTAGTGGACAGAGAAAAAGACATTTATTGGCCCATATCTGATAAACTTTAGGCCTTTGTTGCTGACTCCATTAACTCTAATTGCTCCGCCTCGCTGTTTAGAAAAGATGACCACAAGGTTTCTTATCGAACATGAATACCATCGGAATAACAAAATATTTGAACTTCTTTCTATGTCCATTGAATGAAGCAGAGATGTGATTTAATTCTTCTAAAAATGCTTAGAAAACAAAACCACGAGAAACTAGTACTATTTTAAACTGTAATTCATCGAATCTCGAAATCGTAACAGCTGTTGTCTACAAAGTTGGGAAAAAATCGTTTAAAACCATATTCCACAGCGTTGCTTCTTTCAATGCGAAATCTAATTGGATAATTTTTGAGAAAGGAAGATTGCAGGAAAACTGATACTTGATAAAAGGGAACTTAGCCATTTTGATCCGATTTCTTTGATGTGATATCGCAAACGATTGTCGAATTTCAAGGTTTCCGAATTGAATAAGATTGGTTTGGCACGAAATCGATAATGACTGTATTCAAGCTTTTTGCGCATTTTATTCGTAAAATTGACAAATTTGAATTATTGCCCATCAAGTCGGCTGCGTTGTTAAACTCAAAGGTTGCTTTAAATGCCAAACTGTGTTGCTATCAATGAGTTCAGGAAAATAATTTAAAATCTAGCTGAACTCAAGTCACGCTTGGTGAGGATGAGTTTGTTTATGGTACAGTTTATTCCAAATTGTATCTCTCATTCTCTTCTAATTAACTAAAGTCAGCTAAAAATTTAATTTCGTTGGGAGGAACATTTGTTAAGCCCAGAGCTCAAATCTTTCGTCGAAATTAAAATAAAAACAGACGTTGCACGACGATTTCATATTAAAATGCAAAATGAAATTCCATTGAAATTGGCGAAATAACAGACAGGTCAGAACACTTAGTGCCGCCAACCGCATTAGCTATTAGCGTTAGAGAGAACCTGCACCTTTACAAGATGAATGAAACGGACCAAAATCAATCCACTATAATCATAATTTCTACATCATGAGTTAATCCGAATACTGAACTATTCCACACACAATAGAACTAACTGCTGTGCGACTTCTTGAATTGTGTTCAGTTAATGTCAGGGTTTGATGAAAGCCAGAAGCAACACAGCGACAGTGATGCCTATTTCAAAGAATTCATAACTATCATGTGCCGTGCTTGATGATTTTCAGACACTCAAGACATTCATTTTATTACTAATACTCCCAATTGATACTTTCAGCAATATTTCTCCAAGAAAATCTGATCATGGTGCTGTGTTGACAACCAACTAAGCCTCGCAATCAGTGAAATCACATATCATATTTTGATGATATGATTAGCGTACTTTTGCACTATGAAGCGAAGTTTTGGTTGTGTATTTAAGAGTGGTTATGGCTTTTGCACGTTTGAGATTTCAATGCTGGAATTCGATGAAATCGAGCACATATTTCCCATAATAAAAACATAAGATGTTCCAAAAGGACCTCGTTCTTAAATATGCGATCATTATTTTTAATGAAAAGTTTTGAGCAGGATCGGTTGTTACAGAAATTCTTCCTTATTGGGCGGCTCAGCATTTTGAAAAGCTGCTAGTCGTAGGTAGAGTGCTAGTCCACAACATGATCTTGTTGGATAAAAGACCAACCTTCAGAACTTATTCATCATTCATTTGTTAATCCAATCATTAAAGTAGACGGATAATATGATGGTCACTCAAAGATGAGGTAGAAACCTTAGAGCTGCAGGCTACAACTTTAATTCTAAACGAAATGCGGTCTGAGACGAGTTGTCATTTCAGTCACTTCATCCCATCCTAATGGACATACTAGGCATAAAATACGAAAAATGTACTCAAGTGTTTATATTGTGGAAGAAGCTGTAGAGTTTCGAACAGTTTGTATCCCCTTTATCCGCTTCCATAAACAGCGGCCTATAAAGTGAGACCACCACAACAAGTAAAAGCGTAAATTTTTCAGTTACCATTTAAATCTCTACCAAGGTTTCTGATTTTTCCAGAAAAACACAACTGTGATGCAGCTCATTCACATTATTTGCTTTAAAGTAGTAGCAACAAAAGCAACAGTTACGCATTCAATACTGACAAAGCAAGTGTAGTTTTACTCTTGCAAAAACCAATTTGGTATAGGCTGTCAGTAAGACACACCGTTTCTTCAACTGCTGTGTAAGAGATCAGCTGGAGCAAACTGAAATCTTAATGATATTTATACCCTAATTGAAAGGCCATCCAAATCGAAATTCAGTCTTTTCAAACATTCCATAATGAACTGAGCTACAGTAAATTTTAATCTATCCTTTCGATGTTTTAATTTAAATACGGTCAAGATGCATGATAAAGTTGCGACCCCAAGAGGCAAAATCGGCTGGGATTTCAAGCACGCAGGTCTGGCGCTACTTGTAACCACTTGCCTAAAGTAGAGCATTGTAATAATTACCAGTTCATTGCAATGCAGTTTAACAAGCATTTATTTGAAGCTGAAAAGCATTTTAAGCGTAGATCTGCTTGGTTAAGTGCATTAATCGAAATATCAAACTTGCTGTTACTTTGAACCATAATCATGTTTTCAGTATAAATGAGGAAATCCCATTTACGCAAAGGTGTTTTTGAGCACTTTTCGATCAAAATATTGCATCTTAGAAATATAAACGATTCCGATCAATTGTGTTTCACATTTATCAAAATGTCTACAAATTTCCACTCCAAAACCACACACACGCAGTTCTTGCCGTCAATTTTTAAACCCAACTGCAGTTTATATTATTAATTATTATTCCCTTGAGACAGCATGGGGCTTGAATGGAGTCCTCTAGTGACTAATCATCCCTAGATAAATTACCAAATTTGTCGCAAACTAATATCATAGGATCCAATGCTTTTGCTAAACTGCAGGGGCAAATTCGAAGTGCTACCTCATGGTTCCACTTATGGACTGCGGTGGCTAGGCTTGTTTAAACTGAGGAATAATTATTTAGCACAGCCTAACACAAATGTTCTTCATAATCATCGTGAATAGTCTAAATTTTTGTTTCAACTTTGAACAATGCTGTTGTTGCTGTTAAGTCCCGTTGTTTGCAAAATATAGAGGGTCTTAAATGAGTTTTCTTTTTTAAAAAAATATTAAACTTGCCATTCTAGTAAGATCAGCCTTTCAAACTAAATGCCTCTCCTCACCGAAACCGCGAACATTCCTTAATTTTTACAATTTTGAGCTGTTTTAATATATTTTTAAAAAAAGCCAAGCTCTGAATTTTATGTTAATTTGCTAATTTTTCTCTAAGGCTCTCAGCTCCGTTTTCAATCAGCCAACGTTAAGCGTCATCAAATTGAAGCTTTACCAAGTAAGAATATTTGACGCCTCGTAGATTTGCTTCTGCGAATCTCAGTTTAATATGTGCTGCACGAACGACACACTCCTTTCTAAATAGTGTGCCTAAATAGCAGCATGCTCATTTAGCTATCTCAAAGATATTTATATGCAATATCTAGTACCGCTCAACAGCGATTGTGCCATTTTGAAATGTGACTCTGATTAGGGCTAACCGATTGCATTTGGCTGAATTGAAAACATTTGCAGCATGCTTCGTAGCAACACTTAGTCTGTTCATACCTCTGTTAGAAGACTTAACCTTCTGGTGGAGATTTTAGTCATTGCTACATACACACACTTTCAGCAATCTAGTTTGAGACCATTAATCGTGGCATTTACGTCATGCCATGTTTAAGAGGCTGCTCGAGTTTGTACTTATTTACGTCCAGTGTGTGATTAGTTCTTTCCGACCACCACTCTCAGCAGGACAAAGATTTTTCTTTGGGGCAAACGATGGCGCCTTGTTGAGGTTGAGAGTAGGGTTGACTACCATTCAAAATTTCAATGACTTTGTTTTCTTTTGAATATGGTTTTAGAATTTGGAAAAACTCTTTTATGTAAAGACTGCACGCTGATTCTATTCAAAAGTAAATGTCGCAGTAACTAGGGCACGTTATTGAACCTAAAGTAGTTCAGCTTAAGTAATGGTTAGAGCCCATCCAACTCAATAACTCCATTGAAATCATATTGCCTGATAAAATATTACCAATAACGTCGTTGTATTAAAAATTTGATAAAACTGCCTAACAAACAAACTTTGCAGATACATTAATGTGCCTGCGAAATCGCTACCTAAATTTAATTCGCTAACCGTAAAATTAGTCAGAATTTTATAATAAGCTGACATTATGAAATTCTGCTTTGCAGGTAGGCATCTTTCTTATAATTGTACCGATAAGAATTTCTTATATGTTTTTGCTCGTCCATATAAATAGAAGTCTTCTTATTTAAAAGTACAAACATCTTATTTTATTTGCAATGATCTGCCTAGAACAATCAGTACTTCTGCAACTTTTCAATGTCCATTGAATATAAAATTTTGACAGCACTAAATGTTAACACTGTAGGCGAATACAAGCAGTATATTTACTACCTTTTTATAAGATGGATCACTTTTGATAGCTATTTATGTAGATCACTAATACTCAGGACTTGTAAAAAAAATTGCTATTAGTGGGAATCGGGATGAGGCTACGAAAATTTAAGCACTTCTGGCTAAGGAATGGTCTTGGAAGCTATCATAGGAAAAACACAAGGTTTTGTAAACAAATTATAAATTAAAGTTCTAAGTTAACTGCCGAGTTATTTGTCATAAATTCATGCCAAGTACGCGTTTATGAGTTTACACGGTCAATTTCAATCCATTCACCTGACGAAACATCAAATAGAATCTCTTGAGTGCAGATGGAATTATCAAGCCTGCTATTAGACGTAATTTCAATTGAAAGGCTTAATAGAGGTCGCTTGCAAATTAGTAAATGTAATGCAACACCTATATTTAATTTTGCATTTATATTGTGAAATATGAAAGCTTTTGACTTTTCACATCACATAAGATCCTTTCTCGGAAATAGGCTAGATGCCCAAAAATTAACGGGTCCCTGCTTTTACCATAGCCGATTTGCTTGTCTTATAAAAGAAGCAGCCCACTAAACAACTAATCACCTTGTCTGTTCCATTGAACTAACTCAATCATTACACGTAAAGGATTGATGTAAACATGTCGTTAGGCAAAAGGGTCTCTGACATCGAAATGTATAGAACTGGATTTGAGTTCAATCACTGGAAGTCCAATTCAGCCTACCTTCAGAAGTCCGATAAATGTTTTACTTGAAAGAAATCGCATCCCAGTTAGCAGTTGCAAATGCTGATTCATGGTGTGTTGTTGAGCAAATAGCCATTTTATTGAATTTTATGTCAATATGTCTCTCCCATATGTTTGGAAAAATACCACGTAATAAAAAATTTTGAAATGAAGTGCTCTTAGCTGCTAACAGTTTGCACCTGAAACTCTGCTGCATCAGCAAGAATTCACGTAACACAAAATGTAACACAGATTAATATTTCAACTAATACTCTTTCGAAACGTAGCTTCAATGTCATAAAATATTTGAAACGCAACAGATTTGTCTGCCACGTAAGTCATTTAGCTGACGAATTGCGAGTAACTTTTATTTGAAATTACATTCTGTTTAACCAAAATATACCCGAGGTAATAAAATGTGGCTGTTCTATGCTACACAGGTAGATAGTACATAAGGTCCACATGCAGCACTGCACTCTCAACAGCACAATTTTTCAGAATGTAGAAGTGCAGCCACTCAAAACATTGGCAACTTCGAAATTTCGACGTCTTGGCTCAACATTCCGCTAACCTACCCGAAAGAATAAATTTTCATGTTGATTGCCCTGTTAATGTGGTCGTGATACGTCTGTGGGAGTTTGGCCGATTAAGACCAATCAGGAGGTTTACAAACTGTGCATTGCGGATCCTAAGTTTAAAGTTAAAAAGCCGGTAAAATAAAATGAAAACACTGATGAACGCAAAACGCAAGATAACTTTGATACCAAGGGCCAGCGTGCGATTGTCTTTTCGACCTATTGTGCTACCAGTGCAAGATTGTCTCCGCAGTTTACTTCCGATCCATTAAATCCCAAAACACACTCTTCACCCTTGCAAAAACTTGCACACTTCCGTTCAGTGATGCAATCTCTCTTTGAACTATTTTAACTATAGTTCTTGGTGACAAACAATTATGTTGATTAGTGTGAATATAGTAGGTGTCTTGCAGTAGGATTGCACTTTCATAGCAGCGCAATGAGTCCTTCCAATTGTTGCAATTTTGAGCTTATATTTGCACACCGAATTGACTCATAAGTGTCTCGGCATCCTTCAGTTAAAATTAGACGATCGTGCAAATCTGGTCCTTGTGTTGAGTAAAGCAATGAGAAAACGCATTCTATTTCTCAATCGCTAGCATTTCAGACTATTAGTTTATGAGTTAATAAAAAGTCGACCTTCAGTGAAACCGCAATAATGTATGAGGTCGCAGTATAACAAATTACCAGAACAGAAAGGCCTAAATTGGTACAGTTTTGTTCCATCATTAATACATATTGTGGATTCCACCCACCTCTTAACTTGGTTTGTCAACTTTTACGGGGATTAGTACAAAAGAGAAATTTTCCTTAAATTGCGTTGTATCGTCATAGCTAAGATTAGCGGGATCTGCTTAATACTTAACCTCGTCTAGGATAACCTAGATCAACCCACTTGCATATAAGGTTTTCTCTCTTCACTGGCAAGCAAAACTTATTGGATTGTCTTTATTGCATTGTCTTTCACAGAATGCACTATTCAATTGTACTGACAATTACCATTAAAAATGAACCGCCGTCAATGACTCAAAGCACTAAGTCACATGCATCACAATATATTTGTGAGAAGCATATAAAAGCATATGTTTGAAATAAATATTTCACCATATTAAACCAGAAATCTCTCGTTGTGTTTGGATTTCCTACGTTCAACTGCTTCAAAAGGATATTGCCGGTTCATGTACATTCACCTCGGCTTCATCACTGCCGAACTTAGTTGCAGGTCAAAACCGATGCATATGGTTGCTTTGTATTGTTAAGAATAGATCTGCTTTATTCTTAAATCAAAATTTGAAAGCACAAGCACTTTAACTAAGAATTTTTACACTCATTGAGCTTTCAGCTGCTGCTGGTTTTGCTTTTGCGTTCAGCTTGTAATTGTAGGAAGCCAAAAGTTTAAATGTTTTTAGATCTTTGGTATTTAAAAAAACCCTAAATATCAAAGGTTTAATTTGATAAAACAGAGTGCGTTGATGCAAAAAAATATAAGTGGATCACATTTAAAGCAATAAAGTGCAGATTATTGGAAGCGTTTTCAAAGCTGTTTTCAAGAAATTAAATGGCCTCAAATGATTGGATAACCTGTGCTTTGCTTTCACATACTGGAATTTCATGGCGAATACTACTAATATGCATGAAGAAAATCAACAAAACGAAAGTTATGAACTTCATTTTAGCATTTTGCTTCCTCTATTGTTTTGGTTCCATTGATGGAAGTTTACCGAGAGTTCAAACTGTGTTGCCAGAAATAACCGCTACAAACCCCACCGAAGGTATAGTTTTAGTACAATTATTTTACTCATCTAGGTGAATGTCCAAACTCAATGAAAGAACAATCAAAGATCGAGAACGCAGCCAGCTTTCTTGTTCGTCAGGCATTTATTTCTATTCATGTGAAGGATTTGGACGGGCATCTGATCATAAACCACAGAGAAGAGAATGCCACTATAGTGAACTCGTCTTGCAGTAATGCGCCTTCGAATCTTCAAACAGATAAGCAATACGCTCATGTCTACTACTGTGAAATCCTCGTGCGGGGCCTTTGCTATGATTATATAGTTGAAGAGGGTCGTGTAGCAACGTAAGTCAAATATCAAAAGCTCATTCAAATTTTGAATTAGCATACAATCACGTGCAAGCTGCTTCGAAACAATGAACTTCATAGTCGCGGTTGCAGAAAATCTGGAAAGGGTTGTAAAAATCATCCTGAATTCACGGCCTTTCGTTGAAGTAATGGCAAGAAAAACTATAAACAGGTACCATGAACGAAGCCTTGATGGCGCAATCCTTCTCTCACTCAATTCAGCTCTTCTGCTAACCTCGTGTTGTCTGAGTAACTAAGATTCAGCTGTTGATCGCCATCTTTGGCAATTCATTTCTATTTTACTATTGCTGTCAACGGCAGTTTTTCAAAACTAGTTGGGGTAATCTCTAGCACAATTTTTAATTCAGATGTATCAATTAAACTAAGCACTGGGCAATTCTCACCCTTACCATGCAATTAGGAACCTAAATGATCAAAGGTTATACAGGTTTGCAGGTTTGAAGGGTTTCCCTGTCTTCTCGGCATTTAACTATGACAATAAAAAGCTTAAATAAATTCAGTTCAATTTTTCTTAAATTAGTGTGCTTAGTCCTTTTTTGTTTCAAATCTGGTTTAACTACACCGATAAGCATTCAGAACGTACAATTTTATTATTATCTGAAGATTTTAGAGGTTTATTTTTCAGAATTTATTTTAAACAGCTTTAAAATGCATTCAACTGCAAACAATGAACGTCGTTTTTCCCTAGACCTTGTTTACGAGTGTCAGAGTTGTAATAGCTTCTAAGAAATAGTTTGCATGTCTCCTCAGCTTCAACTACCCCTTTTGATGCTTATTCAAAAATACATCCAAAACAGGCTTTATATATTCGCTGAAATAAGTTGCAAATAAAAAATTCTTGACAACGTTACGCTAGGATAATGGGTAAATAGGTAAAACTGGGAGAATTTCTTTAAAAATCAATTTGTTTTATTCCCCTATATTAAGGGTAGACTAATTGATTGATTCTACATTTTAATTCAGACTGTTTAGGTGTACCTTAAACGGCACGCTTTACTCCAGCTTTAACACAACCAATCAAAAGCAAATAGTTCAAACCTTCAAGCTATTCAACAGCAAAAGTACTTTCCGTTTTAAAGCACTACGAAATGAAACATTCTGCGACTGCCAATTCTGTCATTTCATTAGCGAGCTTGCAGCAAGCTAACTTATAGCTATGATGTTCTGTATTTCATAAGAACATCAACATTTTCCTGTTCTTGCATTTCTTCTAGCATTTGTTTTCTCAAATTAATCAACCGGAAACTTATTTTGATTTTACATGCGATGAAGAATCAAGGAAATAATAATGCGGTGTTAAAGGAAACGCTTTTGTCTAGTGGGTTATTCTAGACGAGGTTAAGTATTAAGCAGATCCCGCTAATCTTAGCTATGACGATACAACGCAATTTAAGGAAAATTTCTCTTTTGTACTAATCCCCGTAAAAGTTGACAAACCAAGTTAAGAGGTGGGTGGAATCCACAATATGTATTAATGATGGAACAAAACTGTACCAATTTAGGCCTTTCTGTTCTGGTAATTTGTTATACTGCGACCTCATACATTATTGCGGTTTCACTGAAGGTCGACTTTTTATTAACTCATAAACTAATAGTCTGAAATGCTAGCGATTGAGAAATAGAATGCGTTTTCTCATTGCTTTACTCAACACAAGGACCAGATTTGCACGATCGTCTAATTTTAACTGAAGGATGCCGAGACACTTATGAGTCAATTCGGTGTGCAAATATAAGCTCAAAATTGCAACAATTGGAAGGACTCATTGCGCTGCTATGAAAGTGCAATCCTACTGCAAGACACCTACTATATTCACACTAATCAACATAATTGTTTGTCACCAAGAACTATAGTTAAAATAGTTCAAAGAGAGATTGCATCACTGAACGGAAGTGTGCAAGTTTTTGCAAGGGTGAAGAGTGTGTTTTGGGATTTAATGGATCGGAAGTAAACTGCGGAGACAATCTTGCACTGGTAGCACAATAGGTCGAAAAGACAATCGCACGCTGGCCCTTGGTATCAAAGTTATCTTGCGTTTTGCGTTCATCAGTGTTTTCATTTTATTTTACCGGCTTTTTAACTTTAAACTTAGGATCCGCAATGCACAGTTTGTAAACCTCCTGATTGGTCTTAATCGGCCAAACTCCCACAGACGTATCACGACCACATTAACAGGGCAATCAACATGAAAATTTATTCTTTCGGGTAGGTTAGCGGAATGTTGAGCCAAGACGTCGAAATTTCGAAGTTGCCAATGTTTTGAGTGGCTGCACTTCTACATTCTGAAAAATTGTGCTGTTGAGAGTGCAGTGCTGCATGTGGACCTTATGTACTATCTACCTGTGTAGCATAGAACAGCCACATTTTATTACCTCGGGTATATTTTGGTTAAACAGAATGTAATTTCAAATAAAAGTTACTCGCAATTCGTCAGCTAAATGACTTACGTGGCAGACAAATCTGTTGCGTTTCAAATATTTTATGACATTGAAGCTACGTTTCGAAAGAGTATTAGTTGAAATATTAATCTGTGTTACATTTTGTGTTACGTGAATTCTTGCTGATGCAGCAGAGTTTCAGGTGCAAACTGTTAGCAGCTAAGAGCACTTCATTTCAAAATTTTTTATTACGTGGTATTTTTCCAAACATATGGGAGAGACATATTGACATAAAATTCAATAAAATGGCTATTTGCTCAACAACACACCATGAATCAGCATTTGCAACTGCTAACTGGGATGCGATTTCTTTCAAGTAAAACATTTATCGGACTTCTGAAGGTAGGCTGAATTGGACTTCCAGTGATTGAACTCAAATCCAGTTCTATACATTTCGATGTCAGAGACCCTTTTGCCTAACGACATGTTTACATCAATCCTTTACGTGTAATGATTGAGTTAGTTCAATGGAACAGACAAGGTGATTAGTTGTTTAGTGGGCTGCTTCTTTTATAAGACAAGCAAATCGGCTATGGTAAAAGCAGGGACCCGTTAATTTTTGGGCATCTAGCCTATTTCCGAGAAAGGATCTTATGTGATGTGAAAAGTCAAAAGCTTTCATATTTCACAATATAAATGCAAAATTAAATATAGGTGTTGCATTACATTTACTAATTTGCAAGCGACCTCTATTAAGCCTTTCAATTGAAATTACGTCTAATAGCAGGCTTGATAATTCCATCTGCACTCAAGAGATTCTATTTGATGTTTCGTCAGGTGAATGGATTGAAATTGACCGTGTAAACTCATAAACGCGTACTTGGCATGAATTTATGACAAATAACTCGGCAGTTAACTTAGAACTTTAATTTATAATTTGTTTACAAAACCTTGTGTTTTTCCTATGATAGCTTCCAAGACCATTCCTTAGCCAGAAGTGCTTAAATTTTCGTAGCCTCATCCCGATTCCCACTAATAGCAATTTTTTTTACAAGTCCTGAGTATTAGTGATCTACATAAATAGCTATCAAAAGTGATCCATCTTATAAAAAGGTAGTAAATATACTGCTTGTATTCGCCTACAGTGTTAACATTTAGTGCTGTCAAAATTTTATATTCAATGGACATTGAAAAGTTGCAGAAGTACTGATTGTTCTAGGCAGATCATTGCAAATAAAATAAGATGTTTGTACTTTTAAATAAGAAGACTTCTATTTATATGGACGAGCAAAAACATATAAGAAATTCTTATCGGTACAATTATAAGAAAGATGCCTACCTGCAAAGCAGAATTTCATAATGTCAGCTTATTATAAAATTCTGACTAATTTTACGGTTAGCGAATTAAATTTAGGTAGCGATTTCGCAGGCACATTAATGTATCTGCAAAGTTTGTTTGTTAGGCAGTTTTATCAAATTTTTAATACAACGACGTTATTGGTAATATTTTATCAGGCAATATGATTTCAATGGAGTTATTGAGTTGGATGGGCTCTAACCATTACTTAAGCTGAACTACTTTAGGTTCAATAACGTGCCCTAGTTACTGCGACATTTACTTTTGAATAGAATCAGCGTGCAGTCTTTACATAAAAGAGTTTTTCCAAATTCTAAAACCATATTCAAAAGAAAACAAAGTCATTGAAATTTTGAATGGTAGTCAACCCTACTCTCAACCTCAACAAGGCGCCATCGTTTGCCCCAAAGAAAAATCTTTGTCCTGCTGAGAGTGGTGGTCGGAAAGAACTAATCACACACTGGACGTAAATAAGTACAAACTCGAGCAGCCTCTTAAACATGGCATGACGTAAATGCCACGATTAATGGTCTCAAACTAGATTGCTGAAAGTGTGTGTATGTAGCAATGACTAAAATCTCCACCAGAAGGTTAAGTCTTCTAACAGAGGTATGAACAGACTAAGTGTTGCTACGAAGCATGCTGCAAATGTTTTCAATTCAGCCAAATGCAATCGGTTAGCCCTAATCAGAGTCACATTTCAAAATGGCACAATCGCTGTTGAGCGGTACTAGATATTGCATATAAATATCTTTGAGATAGCTAAATGAGCATGCTGCTATTTAGGCACACTATTTAGAAAGGAGTGTGTCGTTCGTGCAGCACATATTAAACTGAGATTCGCAGAAGCAAATCTACGAGGCGTCAAATATTCTTACTTGGTAAAGCTTCAATTTGATGACGCTTAACGTTGGCTGATTGAAAACGGAGCTGAGAGCCTTAGAGAAAAATTAGCAAATTAACATAAAATTCAGAGCTTGGCTTTTTTTAAAAATATATTAAAACAGCTCAAAATTGTAAAAATTAAGGAATGTTCGCGGTTTCGGTGAGGAGAGGCATTTAGTTTGAAAGGCTGATCTTACTAGAATGGCAAGTTTAATATTTTTTTAAAAAAGAAAACTCATTTAAGACCCTCTATATTTTGCAAACAACGGGACTTAACAGCAACAACAGCATTGTTCAAAGTTGAAACAAAAATTTAGACTATTCACGATGATTATGAAGAACATTTGTGTTAGGCTGTGCTAAATAATTATTCCTCAGTTTAAACAAGCCTAGCCACCGCAGTCCATAAGTGGAACCATGAGGTAGCACTTCGAATTTGCCCCTGCAGTTTAGCAAAAGCATTGGATCCTATGATATTAGTTTGCGACAAATTTGGTAATTTATCTAGGGATGATTAGTCACTAGAGGACTCCATTCAAGCCCCATGCTGTCTCAAGGGAATAATAATTAATAATATAAACTGCAGTTGGGTTTAAAAATTGACGGCAAGAACTGCGTGTGTGTGGTTTTGGAGTGGAAATTTGTAGACATTTTGATAAATGTGAAACACAATTGATCGGAATCGTTTATATTTCTAAGATGCAATATTTTGATCGAAAAGTGCTCAAAAACACCTTTGCGTAAATGGGATTTCCTCATTTATACTGAAAACATGATTATGGTTCAAAGTAACAGCAAGTTTGATATTTCGATTAATGCACTTAACCAAGCAGATCTACGCTTAAAATGCTTTTCAGCTTCAAATAAATGCTTGTTAAACTGCATTGCAATGAACTGGTAATTATTACAATGCTCTACTTTAGGCAAGTGGTTACAAGTAGCGCCAGACCTGCGTGCTTGAAATCCCAGCCGATTTTGCCTCTTGGGGTCGCAACTTTATCATGCATCTTGACCGTATTTAAATTAAAACATCGAAAGGATAGATTAAAATTTACTGTAGCTCAGTTCATTATGGAATGTTTGAAAAGACTGAATTTCGATTTGGATGGCCTTTCAATTAGGGTATAAATATCATTAAGATTTCAGTTTGCTCCAGCTGATCTCTTACACAGCAGTTGAAGAAACGGTGTGTCTTACTGACAGCCTATACCAAATTGGTTTTTGCAAGAGTAAAACTACACTTGCTTTGTCAGTATTGAATGCGTAACTGTTGCTTTTGTTGCTACTACTTTAAAGCAAATAATGTGAATGAGCTGCATCACAGTTGTGTTTTTCTGGAAAAATCAGAAACCTTGGTAGAGATTTAAATGGTAACTGAAAAATTTACGCTTTTACTTGTTGTGGTGGTCTCACTTTATAGGCCGCTGTTTATGGAAGCGGATAAAGGGGATACAAACTGTTCGAAACTCTACAGCTTCTTCCACAATATAAACACTTGAGTACATTTTTCGTATTTTATGCCTAGTATGTCCATTAGGATGGGATGAAGTGACTGAAATGACAACTCGTCTCAGACCGCATTTCGTTTAGAATTAAAGTTGTAGCCTGCAGCTCTAAGGTTTCTACCTCATCTTTGAGTGACCATCATATTATCCGTCTACTTTAATGATTGGATTAACAAATGAATGATGAATAAGTTCTGAAGGTTGGTCTTTTATCCAACAAGATCATGTTGTGGACTAGCACTCTACCTACGACTAGCAGCTTTTCAAAATGCTGAGCCGCCCAATAAGGAAGAATTTCTGTAACAACCGATCCTGCTCAAAACTTTTCATTAAAAATAATGATCGCATATTTAAGAACGAGGTCCTTTTGGAACATCTTATGTTTTTATTATGGGAAATATGTGCTCGATTTCATCGAATTCCAGCATTGAAATCTCAAACGTGCAAAAGCCATAACCAATCTTAAATACACAACCAAAACTTCGCTTCATAGTGCAAAAGTACGCTAATCATATCATCAAAATATGATATGTGATTTCACTGATTCCGAGGCTTAGTTGGTTGTCAACACAGCACCATGATCAGATTTTCTTGGAGAAATATTGCTGAAAGTATCAATTGGGAGTATTAGTAATAAAATGAATGTCTTGAGTGTCTGAAAATCATCAAGCACGGCACATGATAGTTATGAATTCTTTGAAATAGGCATCACTGTCGCTGTGTTGCTTCTGGCTTTCATCAAACCCTGACATTAACTGAACACAATTCAAGAAGTCGCACAGCAGTTAGTTCTATTGTGTGTGGAATAGTTCAGTATTCGGATTAACTCATGATGTAGAAATTATGATTATAGTGGATTGATTTTGGTCCGTTTCATTCATCTTGTAAAGGTGCAGGTTCTCTCTAACGCTAATAGCTAATGCGGTTGGCGGCACTAAGTGTTCTGACCTGTCTGTTATTTCGCCAATTTCAATGGAATTTCATTTTGCATTTTAATATGAAATCGTCGTGCAACGTCTGTTTTTATTTTAATTTCGACGAAAGATTTGAGCTCTGGGCTTAACAAATGTTCCTCCCAACGAAATTAAATTTTTAGCTGACTTTAGTTAATTAGAAGAGAATGAGAGATACAATTTGGAATAAACTGTACCATAAACAAACTCATCCTCACCAAGCGTGACTTGAGTTCAGCTAGATTTTAAATTATTTTCCTGAACTCATTGATAGCAACACAGTTTGGCATTTAAAGCAACCTTTGAGTTTAACAACGCAGCCGACTTGATGGGCAATAATTCAAATTTGTCAATTTTACGAATAAAATGCGCAAAAAGCTTGAATACAGTCATTATCGATTTCGTGCCAAACCAATCTTATTCAATTCGGAAACCTTGAAATTCGACAATCGTTTGCGATATCACATCAAAGAAATCGGATCAAAATGGCTAAGTTCCCTTTTATCAAGTATCAGTTTTCCTGCAATCTTCCTTTCTCAAAAATTATCCAATTAGATTTCGCATTGAAAGAAGCAACGCTGTGGAATATGGTTTTAAATGATTTTTTCCCAACTTTGTAGACAACAGCTGTTACGATTTCGAGATTCGATGAATTACAGTTTAAAATAGTACTAGTTTCTCGTGGTTTTGTTTTCTAAGCATTTTTAGAAGAATTAAATCACATCTCTGCTTCATTCAATGGACATAGAAAGAAGTTCAAATATTTTGTTATTCCGATGGTATTCATGTTCGATAAGAAACCTTGTGGTCATCTTTTCTAAACAGCGAGGCGGAGCAATTAGAGTTAATGGAGTCAGCAACAAAGGCCTAAAGTTTATCAGATATGGGCCAATAAATGTCTTTTTCTCTGTCCACTACATTCGAACGTTTAGCGGCAAATCAAACTGCTTTTGGATTTTGCAAAAATTGAATTGATATGTGCACTACAAACAGCTTGATTATTTTGCCATCTAATCGCTATTTATATGTCATTCGAAGTGCTACTTACCATGTCTTATACAAGACGGTATAAGAGCCTTCTAGATTTGTATGAGAAATGCAATATTATTATTAGTTCATCCATCATATCACGAAACAAAATATTACTTTTCTGCCTTAGGTAAAGAACCAATGTTTTGTTCTCATTTGCTGCTCTTTGCTAGACTTGATCTCGATTTTCTCTTTCATAGAAATCCTTATAGAAAGCTACTTACAAAAGGCTAGTTTATTTCCGATTTATCCATATTTAGCGCATACTATGTTTCCGTAACACATTAGAAGTACTCTTTATTTGGCATTTGTGGAAAATTGGTCTAATCTGTGCTAAATTTTTCGGCAGTTGACATACAGCCTCTCTCGGCTGTTTATGAAAAGGCTCAAGGGGATTTAGGGCTGAAGAAAATGGAAATAAGATCAAGAAGATGCTCAATGTGTAACTTGAGCCTCCTCTAATTTATAGCAATGAGGAGTATTTGTTGAAACTGGTAGAACTAGTGGGCAGTAAAGCCAGTTAATAATGAAGTAATAAGCATGTAGAATGCTTAAAGGCAAAAAATTATACAAATAATGAAATTGTGGTTTCAGTGCAACATTTCTCCTTCAGCTTTCAATCTCTTCTCATACCGTATAGTAGCTCTATTTCCAAACTGATAGACAGTAAGCATAATGATGAATTTGGAAATTTCAACCTTTATCTACGCACCATTTGCGCCAAATTGGAATATGTGGTTCTGTTTTGCTTCTCTCCTAACGATTAAACGGATACAAAATTATTAAGTTATGGCCTTTTCTATACCTGTTGATGTTCGACACTAGTATGCTAGCAATGAATGGCTGAACACTTCTCAACCTACTCGAGATCCTGGTCAGACAATTCTTTCGGGAGATCATCAATACCAAGCAGCATGAAACTGAAAATAGAGTGCCTCAAATCGCTAAGATTCTTTTGACCTTTTCAATTTTTGAGATGTTGATACTGAAATTCGACGAAATTTAGCACGAATTTCCTTCAATAATAAACATAAGGTGTTCCAAATAATGTGATTGCAGGCAATCCAATCATCAGCTCTTATGATTTTCTAATAAATCAGAGCCAGTGGTTGCTGAAGAGTTCTGAGCACGATCAGATATAACCAGCATTCTTCCTCATTAGGCAGCGTTGCATTTCTGCTTCGAAATTTAAAGGTTGCATGTATCCTTTGTGTTCAGAACTGCAACGCTTCCCTTCATAAGAACAAACCTGTTTTGCATCAAAGTAAAAAGTCCTTTTTGTAGACGATGGTAGCTTTGGTTTGATAGCATATTGAGCAAAATCAATTTGGTATTTAACCTATTTTTACGACCACGCCGCTTAGCGATTCTTACAACTCATAAAGTAGTCGTCCAATGCAGTGCATGAAATTCTAAGTATTTAGGGAAAATTAAGGCATCTTTTGACTTGACTGAGAGTATCGCGTTGGCAATGTTAGTCACCTTTATGTGCTATAAGTATGCCTTGAGTACCATCATCTTACTACTTGCAGTGCAAGCACCTCTGTCATACAAGTAAGCGAAATTTTGAGGGAGTTACAAATTATCTACTGTTGATCATGATAGTTTCACGTTTTGTACTCAAAAAAGGCCCTTAGTCTTTTTTGTTAGGTCTTTGTACAAACCTATCCTTGGTTCACACCGCTTATCGCATTCGAATATCTGCTACAAAATGCAACAATGGCTGATAACAATCGCGTACTCCAAGAGACTACACTTTGCGTAGAAAATCTTCACATTAAAATAGATCATTTTACACAAAATCCTCAGCCATTTATTATTTTTTTTCAAGATGCTTAATCATAGAGCATGTGCCAGTATTCAGAGCAAATCTGCTGCTTTGGCACTAAGTCACAATTTAAAACTTTGTTAAGGCACTTTCGTTCTGGTAGGACGGCATTTTAAAGCTTCAATGTTTTTTCGATTCTTGTTGATGAACGTGCTGGAAGAATCAATGGGTTACCATGAAGGAATCTGTGACACCATTGGTTTCTGACTTTAATGATGTAATATGGAATCAGAGTTCAAAGCAAGTTTCAGTTTACCTTTTATTAACACGCATATCGCCTTACATTTTCGATTCAATAACTGAAGCAGCCACATGACTAGAGATCATCAGAGGAGAGGAAATGAGAGAGATAAAGCGAAAAACATGAATTCGCAAATCTGAATACTCTACACTCACAAAAATATGAGCCACATGATACTAGTGTTGAACTGAGCTAAGCCAATCTTCAAATAGACCATAGCAGCAATCTACATCAAGCGAAATAGCACCATATGTCTTCCAATCCAGTGTTTGCCTCTTATTGGAATTAGTTTTTCTATTTTACTATAGTGGCATTTGAAATTATTACTTAATTTATTATTTATCAGTCTTGTTCATTTATGAAGCATCAAAAATTCATGGCTGATCAGTCAACCTCTTCACAAACACTGGATAAAAGCTGCAAACGTTCGACGAATTCAAAGCATTAGCTATGGTTCTAATTACCTTGCTTAAGATGACAAAAATTCTTTGTCAATGTTGCTGCTCAAGTTCGAACAGCAGACAAGCATGCATTCATAATGCGGCAAATTTTCTCGTGGATCAGATATTTAAATAATATTCATGCCTCGTATTTCGACATGCATCTCATGATCAATAAAGAAAAGCAGAAAAATGCAAGTGTGAATGTGTTTCGCAAACGTCCGGCCAGATATGTTCTAAATAAATCGAGTTTGTGCCATGTTCATGACTGTGAAATCGTTGTTTGGGAACTTTGTTATAGTCATGTGCATGTACCCATTGGAAAGAACATGTAAGTTCTGTCATGGCACTTCTAATAAGAATAAGAAATTTAGCATAAGCAGACACTACAGTTGCAGTGAATCAGGACTGTGTGGTGTAAATCATCTCAAACTCGCAACCATATGTTGAAGTAATGGCAAGACTAACCAAGCACAACTGCGACACAAACAATCTTGATTTGAACATTCTCTTGTCTTTCAGATCAGTAATTTCGCTTATTCATTGGAAATTAAATCTAAAGCACTAATTTGGATAATGCACTTGGTCATGTACTTGTACGCGTTGGCTACAGCCGAAACAAAAACGCTGGCTAATTCGGGCTCTTTAGTCGCCAAGTACACAAATATAATCAATCCTATGGCAATGACTTTGAAAGCTTGCTTTACGATACACTTAAAAATAATATTTTTGAACTCTTTTTAGCTGCAAGCTTACGAATGCCCTTGATTACTTTGTTTAAAAAGAAACTACATGCAGACTCAAAAACTCAAGCTAAATTATGAAAAGCCAGAGTAAAATCTTAACGCTCTGAACAGAATTACATTTGCGGCTGCATTTTTTCACTCTTTTGAAATGAAATGGGCCTATTATCTTTTCATTTGTCAAGACGAAAGTTTCAGCTTAATTTGTTAAAATTAAAGGTATCCTTTGCGCCTTGATTTAAATCAGTCGCAAGGACAAATGATAGAAGCTGTCATCTGAAAGGAGTAAGTCAATTATTAGGAAAGCTGAAAGTCGCTATAAGCCAAATAAGGCTTGGTACCGCAGAACCATGGACTCATTTTGCTCTCATGGGTGTCCTGGTTACAGCTTTTAGATTCAATCAGAGGTCTGCCACACCAGAATTTTTATTTATATCATATACCAAGCGGTTGTTCAAAAAACATATTTTCCACAATAAGGCAGCAAACAGCCATTTTCATTATTTGAATTCCTGCATAAAGGCAATTCATTTTGGTTAGTGTCATCAACCTGATTATTTTCTTGTGTTGGACAACTCAGCAGATGTAAATATTGCATTCTGATCTCGTGCATCAATCGCAATTACATCTTAAAAATCCGCTAATAAACTGAATGGAATAAACTACAACTCAGCGATGAATGGCCGATAGTTCATTTTCTCAATATTTCATTCCTAAACAAAACGGGACTTATCGAAGCCATATTTACGCTATGCAGATAATTATCGAATACATTGCATGATTTTCATTGGCTTAGCTATCACTGTTGGACCTCATTACCTTAAAGCAAAAATGGCCATATTTTCGGTGAATAAAAGGATTTTACGTTTGCCATGACTTGTTTCGCTTAAAAAGCCTCAGCATTGATTGGCATCCAATCCACACCAATTGTATAGGGGATCATTGCTTTCGCAATTTCTTATGATTCTCATTTCGAACTTGCAACAGAACATTGCGAAACATTAACGCTTTAATTGCCAAACATTTCCCGAAAGGATTTTTACCCCAAGGCGACTGTCCAATTTCAAATAGCAGGCAAGCGAATTTCAAAAATGCTACAAAATTTCTTGATTTTTAAGCCTTTCGATCACATCAGTCATTATTACCACAAACAAAGAGGAGCCGAGCAATGATTGAGTTAGCTGCATAAAATGAAACGGGATTCTCCCATGCTTAGGGCTGCAAAGCATTCGCAAATATGTATTTGCAACTGGATTTTTGATTTTAAAAATTTAAGTGTTGAGGTTGATTAGTGTAACATTTTGTTTTGCAAACGAAAGAAAGCACACTGCTTCAACAGATCAGATATCTCAGTTATAGTTACGATGAAATGAAACACAGCAGCAGAGATCATCTCAAATCTATGGCCATATGTTGAAGCAATTGTAAAATTTGCCGGTTTGCTGCTGATTTGGTGTAAATTAGTTGAAAACAGCAACATCTTCTGCTGTACAGTTTCATTTGAAAAGTGGCTGTTGCAACACATACAGTGTAGATGCTTTATCGAATGACAAGGACAGTCTAAAGTTATGTAAGTCGAATCTTTGGTTCGTATATATACATCATGTGCCTATTCAAGTGAAGATAGATTGAATAAAATTGAATGACTCCATTAACAGGTTTAAGTGTTTTCCTGAAATCATGGCAATATACATATAGAAAGATTGATTTCATGCCATGATTGTCCGAGTGTACTCGGATTTTTGCAAAATGACTTATGGACTGCTTGATGATGTTACAAATTGGGAGTTCAATTCGTGTAATCATCTAAAAGTGAATGTAAAAGAGTCAGAATCTGCTACCAATATCGGTTTGTTATTACAAAAGTAGGATAGGGTAAACTTTGGCCTTTCAATATTGAATATGGAATAAAATCATAACTCCAAACTGGTTTGCCTAATATTTCATCTAGCTTATGAAAACGTGCAAGCTGCTTCACGATTACGGCTGTTTTAGATTCGTACCTGGTTTCTGAGTTGATTGCACAATAAATTGAGAATAGACATAACTTGAAAGAAGTTCGCTATCTACAGCTTACACTTTGTGTGAATCAGTAAACAACTTGATTTTAAGCTAAATTGCTTCTTTTAATGCATTTTGCATAGACCGACTTGAAAGAATTTCGCTGGTTGGAACTTCGACGTTTTTGAAATAAGAGCTCTTACAGTGTCTTGTGAGTCAAAGATAACAATCAACCACAAACAGTTAAGGATAAGGCCCTGCGTGCGACACTTCGATTGTGCTCGCGAAGAGCCGAAAATATGAAGGAACTTTGAAAGGATTCACCAATTCGTATTTTGCAAGTCTTATACAGGCAAATAGGATTGACCTACGGCAGAGTTTGAAGGTCTATAATGATTGCCTGATACCCTCCAAACAGGAGAACAACTTTGAAAACGGGGAATCTATGAAAGCCTCAAACACAAGTTATTTGGTGTTTCAATTAATTAAAGAAGCGAAAGATATGGCAAGAGATTTCCGAATCATGTCAACTTGATCTGAAGGAGGAGCTTAAGTGTCGTGTTTATAACTGCCACAACAAAGAAGATGCAAAGAGGTGTGGGACAAGATCATGGAGAAGAAGGACACAAAACTGAGGAGCTACTGGACCATAGGCTAAAATGCCCACTTGCAGATTGCCTAAAGAGATACGCAACTCTCGGACCTCTAAAGTGACATATTAGGGATTGCCATTCTTTAGCCACAATTGCAGAAAGTGTAAATTCAACAGAAAAGGGGAAAGGACTAAATGATGTAGTAAAGAACATCGAAGAGATGTACATGAAGGAGCAAATGAATAGAATGGCAGGCACGAAAAATCCGACTACGAAGAAAAAAATTCCCAGCAAGATGAACCACACAGCTGCCCCGATCCCGGCTGCAAACAACGTAAGCCCATCAGGAAGGGATCATGAATCAATGCTATGGTCGGGTTTTAGAGAAAAAATCCCTGAATGAGGACAAACAGACGAGGACAACAAAGGCTAGTTGAGCATAAATGACACTAAAATGGACGAGGACAGACACGCTGCCGCAAAGAAACGCAACTAAGGAATGGACTGTTAAAGTATGTGAGACCATGCCGAGGAAGGACCAGAGAACTCAAGATGTCAAGTTAATTGCAATGCGCCTGTTTGTTAGACATTATATGTGCTTAATTTGCTGCAGAGGTTCTTTGTATTTCCATTGTATTTCCAATGAGCACTTGTGGTTTGCCCAACAGATGGGGATGAGTAGAAAACAATCAAGACTAGTACCTCCTTAACCGACGGTGTTAGCAGAAGTCTGCTCTATGCATCACTCGATTAAGAAACTTGCAGTTGCTAACATGGTCTTTGAATAATGGACTAAGGTGGAATATGGTCTCTTTGAAATTTGGCAGGAAATTGAGCGGCTGGTTTGTGAATTTTTCAACCATTGCCTAGGATCTTTCAAACCCACACTTGGCAACATCAAAGAGGCTGGAAATATACTTTAACGCTCACTTATGTTGCCTCTACAGCTTCATTTGGAAACTAATAGTTGCTTTGCAGATTAGTGTGCTTTGGATTTCCGAGTTGTGAAGCCTTCCATTTTACCGTCTGAAGGTACTTCATCGCCCTGCTTCAAAATGCAGCAACGTTGTGAGCTGTTCCAAAGATAATGTATTTCCGATTTCAGTAGTGAAAAAACAATCAAACAAGGCCACTTTTATTTCTCCACTGTCAACATTCTAACTTTTACAAGATAAGGGCATTACAAAATGGGCTGTCTGAAGTACAATTAGAAGTGAGGCTTTGATATAATGACTCGCGTTGCTAAGAGTCGCTAGTACAGTAGCTTTAATGCAAGATCACAATTCGGAGGCAAAGTGAACTAATTCACTTCCAAGTAGAAGGTTGTGTTACAAGCTCTAAGCAGTAAGTTGAAAACTCATGCATATTTGACTAATTGACACTCGAAACAGCATGCTCTTCCTGGATAAAACTGGTGCTCGGAAGTCAATCCAGTTCCTGGTTTAGATCTTGCCGCGTTTCTGTCTCCGTGATCAGCCATTTATTCAGAAAAAAATTATGGGAATAAATTCCGCCGCATAAGCGTTTCTTACATCACACAGCCCATCAAACCTTCGAATTTTGGACTGGAAGTTGCAAGAAAGAGCGCCTAGAGCTGACGAAGTTTCACCGTATTCGCTGGGCAGGTGAGGTAATGATTTCAGTTCCAAATGGTATATCCTTTCGCGAATCACAATCACTTTGGTTCATATATTGCACTTGGCTTTCTAATCGCCTAAGAGACAAAGTAGCCTTTCAAATTGTGGAATGAGGGTTATTTTTGCAGCTGACTGCATGGAACAACGCTAGGTATGGATTGATGGATAAGCTGGCAAAAGAGATGGAACATTGCATTAGAAGTTGTTGTTACTTTCATGCCACGCTAAGTTCACTGCTTAGAATTCAAAGCAATGTCACAACTGTTTCAGTTCAACATAAGCCCGAGAAATTGATTTCGTATGGTTGTCTGACACTGCATATGTTGCAGTTGATCAACAATAACGACATCAGCTATTCTGCTTAATGAAGAAATGATGGTAGTCAATCTTACTCTCTAATCCCTACGTGGTGACCACTGGAAGTCTCAGAGACAACCCTGAGGGCTAAAGATAGTAGTGGCCAGATAGGACTAATTACCCACCAGAAGTATAAATATATTATTATGCCAGCAAAAATACAGCCTGAGTCCATCAAGAGCTTCTTTAGAAAGGTGCGACGTAATGCCTGGATTCATGGTTTGAAACTTGGGTTATAGAACGTGCTTGCCTGTAGCCAGATGGTTGAAAAGACTTCTGGTAGGGGCATGGGAATTGCTTTCCCAACGGAAATTCGAATGAATTCTTGCTCCTCATGTATAGATATCTAGGCTTTCCTCAATTCTGTTAACAGTTTAGGCTCCAGACCAAATGGTTGGGTGGACTTTCTGGTCAAAAAGAGTATATAAGCTGAATTCAACCCTGTCTCAAATAGACTAGCCACACCAGCACACCAAAGTTGGACTGATGGGATGCTATGCTCCAACCGAGTCCACGGAGGATTCCATAGTTAAAAATTCTTCTACCATTTTGTAGCCAAAACCTGTAGACTGGTTTTCTTTAAATGTACACAAAAAATATTCTTGGTGAGTTCAATTGCAGATTGGGCTCTGATGTCCACCGTAACATTGGCACCAAACTAGTCGGTCTATTTACTGATCGAGAAGACACTAAAGAGAATGGAAAAAGGATAATAGACCTATGTCGAGAGTATAATTTAAACTTGATGAAACCAACTTCTCAAAGATTGACTTGGTACCAGCATGCAGGGCAAAAGGCTATTCCAGACATTTTTCTGATGAAAAGTTAAAAATGATTCCTAATAGGTGATAAAGGAGATTCTAGGTAGGCAGATGCAAATTCTGATCACTGCCTTCAACCAACCGAACTTAAACTCAAATCATACATTAGAAAGTGCTTGGAAACACGAAACTACGGAACATTGAAGGCAGGCAAAAACAGTCAAAAGCAACTGTGGCAACTGCTTTAAGGCATCAACCAAATATATAATTTTAAGGAAAATTACCAGGAACCCTTAAAAAGGGAACTACCTCAGGACCCTGTAACAACTACACATGAAGATATTTTAGGATCTGTAGAAAAAGCTCCCACTAAAATAGCAAGGCAAAGAGCTGAACAAAATAAAATTGAATGGTGTAGAGCTATACGGGAGAAAGGAGACGGAGGACTCCTGTTACAAAAGCAGTTGAGAACAAATTCGCTCTCGAATACGTCCCAAGGAGCGCTGACGAGGTACCTTATAGTTGGTTGAACCTAGCTTGAGGCAAAAATAAGGTTGAGCTCTGTATTAATTTACAACGAACACTTTCCAGAAATTGGGCTTTAAGCATTATTTACTGCAAAAGTCGGGCTGGACAATATGCAAGATAAATGATTCCGCAGTCTATATGCTCACTAATGCAGACTAAAGCATTGAGTGAATATATGTGTATTTTCAACAGTTAATGTCAGGAGGATAAGGAATTCTAAAGTCAGCTGGATATTTGTATAGCCTAAGTAGCAAGCATGTATTTCTCTATGTTCTCACGTGGTTGTTGACGAAGGTTCCAAGCAAATTGAGCCTTTTCTTAAGATAGACTGAAATACTGCAGGTAACCGATGAACGATTCTCTTTTCTTGCAATAATCTTAACAAATAACACATGCTTTAATTCTTCTAGCTCATCAATCTTTGGCACTTGAGGTCATTTTTCACGAGTTTGGAAAGGAAATGCTGTATTCTCATGTCGACAGCAAGTATCACATACAAACACTCGCTTGATCTCACAAGCAATCTGTGGCTTTGAATTTTAAAACAATTCGTGACTCTGAATATTGCCTATGATGCTGATTGCCACCAAAAGAATTGCGAATGCCACATTACTCTCTTGAATATTTATTTTATTTTATTATCTCCCCACATATTAGGGCAAGTCTCAAGGACTTATTGGGGGGAAAAAAGAAGTACAAATGGCTTTTACAGTAATTATGCACACCAGTTAATACAGAACAGAAGTTCATTGACTTCTTCGCTTGTCTGGTTTCTTCTCTGGCATGTCTTCATCATACAGGTAGCAGTTCAGCTTCTTCGAGCCACCTGGTTTGAATTCGTCCGTCTCCATAACTCCTTTAGAAACTAACATTCTGGCGGAGATTCCATTCATAGGTACTTGCACGTTCATTCCATACTCTAGTTTAAGACCACAAATCCAATTATTTACTTCGCGCCTCCTTTAGCAAGCTGTAAGAAGTTGCACTTCTGCTGGCATAATCTAGTTTCATGCGTCCGGAGGGTGACTAGTCTCATCCGGTTGCCCCTCTCATTAGCCCCCAGAGCTGCCCCTGGGGTTACCAGTGGACACCACGTGGAGGTAGAGAGTACGTTTGACCACCAGATACTGAAATCCCAGCACTTTAAATTTGATAGCTTCATTTATCAGTGAAATTTGAACTAGGTTGCACAATGCTTTTAAAAGACAAAAGAAGAGCCTTGCCGAGTAAAGGAGCACTGTTAACAGCTGTCGAAATTCTGCATATGGAAGTTAATTAGTGAATCCAACTGCCCAATTTATTTTCATGAAAGCAAATAGCTTTCAAAATAGAGTTTGAAATCATAACAGCTTGTTCATGAAGGACTGAAGTATATCACTTTCAACATTCCACTGTACGCATAACATGATTCAGAATTGAAAGTATTTTAATTGTCTTTAAAAAAATTGATGCTTATTTAAGAAGTCAAGACGTAAATGCTTAAGATTTATGGATGACTTGAGTTGGTTCAATGTGCCCATACCTCCAGCTTGGGCTGAGCGTGAGAAAATAAAGATCATTCAATGATGATTGTAGTCGTTTGGTTGCTGTAGTGAAGTTTAGGCTTAAAACTGCACCACTCAATTTGAATATAGTGATCACGCTTAGACAATTTCATTAATTTATCACATTTTCCTACCTCGTCTACCATGGTTCTCTAGCGTAGGGTTAGATTGAATATCAACATGGCACGTGAATGCCTGGATGATATTCACGACTCGAAAAAATATGATTATCTGTAAAATCTGAGTCGAAGCCAATTTGACTTGGATGCCTTGAAATGTGTGCACTGGTTTGCACGCCTGTTTTGTGAGTAGTTAAAAATTAATTCATAAAGCGTCATTCTTATCGGCAACTGCTTGATTCAAAGGCGCTGACTTTAAGGCATTTAAGTTAATTCGACAAATTCATTTGGAACACTATTTTTTCGCAAAATCATATTGTTTAACATGCAAATGAATCGAACGAGATTTGTTTCGCTATTAACTAAACTTGTTGTTTATTTGAAGAGCTGAAGTAGAATTGTGATAAAAGACCTTCGTAATTAATATTTACTCTGATTCTGAAATGAAGAATAGGTCCCGGGAGTATTTTCGCAGGTGAATCGATTTGAAACAAACATGAAACGTCTTTTCATATGTTTAAATTAGTTTCGACGTTTGTGCTGCAATGAATGGGGTGCAATACAAAATGCCATCGGTCTATGCAGCAGTGCCCAGTGGCAAGTCATTGCTGCTGCCAATTCGATTTTGCATCTTTGATTTCACGTAGAGAGGCAAAAGGATATCACAAATGATTCCTGTTTACATTGGAAAGATTATCTTTTACTTAGATGCAGCATTCACGAGACATATGTTAACATACCTGGAGTGTCATGGTTTAAGCCATACAAGCAAAATGAGGGTGCAGATTGTGATGAAACGTATCTGCTCACAATTGAAAAGGAATGATTTTTGTGTTGCATGGTAAATAGGTGAAGTGTTTCTCAACATTATTTGAGTAGTGCAATCAAAAACCGAACTCTCACCTAAGTTCATCATAGGAAAGCCTTGAAATTTGATTACCCTCTAGTAAACAATGCTTGCAATGTAAAATGTGTATGAATTTGCCTCCCGTTCATCTCATTTGAGTCGCAAAGTAGAACTGCCCCAAGTAAAGAGCCAACAACACTGCTGTTAACATCAAACTTAAGTAATTAGTATGCAATTATGATGCTAATCGTTCATTTGGCAGCATATAGGCCCATTTATTTTGTTATTTAACTTTCAATGTGCACTAATGACACGCAAAATTATGCATTAGTGAACTTTTAACAGCACACGTTTCAGCAGTATCTTGGTAATTTGGAATTGAGATCAGGCGCAAGAGCATGTAGCAACTCGCTGCTCTTGGCTAATATTGCGACCTTGCGGTGATCTGACAAAAGATGAATTTATTTCAAATCTCGAGATTGTCTAAATGGAAGAGAGAACAGTTAGGACACGCAAAATGGGAAAGTAAAAGCATTAATTGAGAAGTTCTGCCAACTCGACTGCAAGATAACACAAGAAGTGGTTGCCACTAATGATCTAATGTGCATATTATTATGAAAGATCGCAGTACTCGAAACTGACAGAAGCGATGATGCCGTCACATTTAAAGCCAAAGTCTAATAACCAAAACAGAGAAGATTGAATCTCAAATATCAGTCACGCGAAGGTCTATGCGTATGAGCTGGTCTTCTTGTGAAAATGGATATCTAGTTAGAACTCATTAATATGTTCAGTTTTTTTATTTTTTACTCTGAAGCTCGGCACAATACGAAGACGGATCCCTAAGCTTAGTTCAAAGTTGTTCTCAAAAGTTCAGACCTTGGACCTGCCAACTTGATGAGGGCCATGAAATAGAGGAACTATGGTCGATTTAAGGCTCACAGATGAATGCAGGCTAGAATGAGACGCTGCCAGTTACGATTCAATGCATTAAGACATGTTACAACTTAGCTTCTGCATCAGAAACGTCCATGCTCATCAATGACATTACTTGTAACTTTTAACTGAGTAAAAGTCTAGCAATCAATCCTGCCCCTTTTAAAAAACTGCCATGTTCGTCCACGTTTAGAATGTGTTTCTTTGATTTTCTGTTCTGGCCTGACATTTTCAAGAAGGAAACTTCATGCTTCCCTCAAATACATATGTTGAAATGCTTTAGAATTTTTTCAAAGCTCCTGCCTCACTTTTACATTAAGAATCAAAGTAAGTGGGAGTCGAATGCGCCTATTGTTGACTGTATTTGACCATTAAGGTTGCTCATGTAGTGTACAAATGTCAAAGCTTGAATTGTTCATTTAGCAGCATTGAAAAATATCAAATCGAGCGAGTTTAAATTAACGAATAGAATTAACTAAAAAGATGTATGCCAAGATGTGGCAGGCACTAACTAAAGATTACGGGATGATGATGCGAAAACTTTTAATTATGATCCGAAATCGTTTCAGCACTTTTAATTCAATAACTTGATTTGCCAGTTAAAGTTAAGCTAGTTTGCACAATGCTTTTAAAAGACAAGAAGAAGTGTCTTGCCGAGTAAAAGGCATTTGAAATAAGTAGAATCGTAAAACCTTCAACTTCCAATTTATGTCAATTTTGAAAGAGTGCTACACAAGCAGATTTATTTGGCAAATCTGATTGCTTTACTCTCGAATTTTTATAAAAGAACCACCCAAATCTTTCCATTCACACTGTCATGCCATATTTTGCATTACTGAACCTTCAAGTGCACATGTTTTTGTTGCATTTAAGGGAGCCAATGAAGGAAATATGACTTTAAAAACTTTTATAACATTAAAATTATTATGGTTTCAATATATTGTGCAAAACAATATTTTCAATATTTTCAAGAATGTAGAATTCGCAATTGTTGTAGCAGTGAGTTGGCAAAAAATTGTGACGATAATTTCGAATTCACAATCGTTCTCTGAAATAACCGTAAGAAAAATGAACATAGAACACTATTTTAAAAAAAATTGGCCACCTAGTACCGCAAGCTTTAAAATCAGCATTTAAATTAATTTCGTGCAAAACGAAGTGAACAAAGATATTCTTGATTCAATACTACTTTTAACTACCTGACTTAAACAGCCTGACTGTGTAGAAGTTGGTGTGTTAGAACCCTGGTACTCTCGAGCTTTAAAACGATTTAGCTACATTCCACAGAAAGTATGGCAAACGTTTGCACAGCGTTGATTTCATCAGAAAAGGGTATCGCATTTGCAAGCGTTGCTTACTGCTACGCTGTCTGGATGAGAAGAACCCTCCACCTACTAATCTTCAAATTCTAATCATTCCGAGTCTCAGTTAGAGTCTTTATATCATTTAATACATTTAATTATTTATTATTGTGCTTTTGGCAGTGTGATAATTTAAGCCATAGATCTGTTTTAATTGATTTGTGCCTAGCCTGCTGCACAATTTATTCTCACACATTGTTTGTTAATTTATTTATAAACAAACATTCTTGTTAATTTAAAAAATGTGCAAAGAAATTTAAAATTAAGAAGCGCGGATTAATGCATTGCTTTTAAGAACTGCCTTGCTTATTCGAAATAGTGGTCCTAGTAATTGCCGTCTGTTAAAAGGCGCTAAATTAAGCCAATCACTTACAAACACCACAGACAAAATGGAATGAACACATATAGTTGGAAAAATGATCAACCCTATTGCTATCAAGTGAGTTTACCCAAGTTGATTTTATTGTTGCTTATGCTAACTATGTAGGGTCCAAAACATCACGCGTTTGCATTCATAAATGTACTGACTTACGAAGAGCAAATGCACCTGTTGATTAAAAACATGTGCACAATTTGCATCTGATAAGTGAATCAGAACCGCAACCTTAGTTAAAGATTGGTAATTTGAGAACCTATTCATACTCAACAGTAAAAATTTGCAAGTCTTGGTATAAATTCAAGAATGTTAAAAAAGTTTAAGCACAAGAACTGAGTTGGCAATTCATTTAATTTAGTGAAAGGCTAGTTTGTGTTTGGAGAGTGTGGCACCTGAGAGTTGGTAGCGAATGTTTTGGAATAAAAAAATTTGAGTTGTTTCAGCTTTAGGATATGAAAGCTTGCACAAATTAAATGTTAAATAATTTAATTCGTTTGCTTCTGGTGATGGTTAGTTGAGCAAATTTCCATTCAGTCAAACTGATATTAAATTGAAATAAGCAGAATTTTGCCGGTCTGAAGACAGTCCGTTTTTAATGCTTGGAATTGTCTTTTTCACATTAAGCTTCTCCTATGCTCTGTTTTTAGGCCTAAATCTGAGACGCGTTTCTCAATAAAAATGATGAATTTAAGGGAATATTATTTTAAGCGATTTTAAAGACGCGACGATACGTGCGCACAACTGAAATCACAAATTGCAAGTGACTCCTTGGAATAAAACTGTACTTCGAACTTTTTAAATTAGGACATCATTAGCGAAATGAGCGTCGTTAGGTAAAAAAACTGTATAATCCAGGTTCCTTTGGTTAATTGCTAATAATTTGAATGGCGTTTCTATGTTTTGATCAAAAATAGATCAGAATAGATTTTCATCTTGCAGGATCAACCTAATATTTCGCGCAATATTTTCAGCATTTGACAGCATTAAAGAGAAATCTGCTTAAAACCACATTGTTTCATAAAGCAAAAGGTATTCATTTTACTGTAGTTCTTCTACTGTGCTAAATTATTTTTTTAGACAAACAAACTTTTAGGCTGCTACTCATGTTAGTTTGTTTCCTTTTATTGGTTACTATATATGTAATAATGGCATTTCAAAAAAAAATTTACGTCTGTTGTTAATGGTTAAAGATAATATTTTGTGAATTTGGAAACAAATAAATCAAAACCCTTAAGGCAGAATTCAATCGCTACCTTTCATGGTAGCTGTCATAAAGTTAACATATTACATAACGTAGAAGTCTTCTGCATTCAGAGAAACTTTTATTACCTAAAATAATCATTAACTCGCATATATCAATCAAAATTTCAAAGCAGTTAAAGTTAAATATTTGCTTATTCCAGACTTATCAGTTCGTGTTGTCAATATTTAAATTTCAACAATCATAGCAAAAACCTGTTGAGGTCATAGTAAAATTTATAGCAAATAAGCGCAAAGCAACGATTTTTCTCTCGTTATAACTTTTAACGGATTAATTGCAAATAACAAAAAAAGCAAAGAAACGTCAATTTTATAACTAATTTGACACAAAAACATATTTTTTTTAAAAAAAACGAGTCAATTTACTTCAAAGAGTTTTTTATCTTAGGATTTCTTTGGTGATTTGATTAGAGCATCCTCTGAAATTTTGGTCTGTGAAAGTAGTATATTTACAAAATTGATTTATTTGCTGTCTTACTAGATGTGTTTACTTTGTAGTATTTTGTTCTTACAGTTTGGCTTGGCATTAATACTGCTGAAAGCAAACAGAAAATGACGAGGCTGTGACTATGTTTTACTGACGCATTAAATCTCATATGATTTCCATGTTAAATTAAAATTTCGAGGAGATCAATTATTTTTTACCTAAGCAAAATCTAACATTTCTTAAAAAGAAGAACCGATTGTACGATTGCAAACGAGTTTACGTGAGAATAGAAGAAAAAGCATTCGAAATGGCTGAAAATGTGCACAAGAAGGAATTGATGATCTTTTAATTGTCACAGCATTAAAGCGACAATATTCTAAAGACAAAAGGAAGCTGATTCAACTTTCGCTTTTGAGTGAAAAAAAAGTTAAATACTAGGCTGACCAGTAGTCGCATGACTTAGCCTGACATGTATGCGAAATCTTTAAGATAAGAAAACGTAACAATCACTCATTACTATGTGTAGCAGAAATTTATCTTAAAATACATTCTTCTCGACGTAAGCCTTTGAGATTTAGTTTAGAACACAAACATTTGTTCCTTCACTTAGGAAATCGAAATCATCAGTGATGCAAATTAACACTCACCGTGATAGGCAGAGTTCTTAGGGCAAAACGATGTAGAATTTGAGTCAATAGAATTTCGTAAGCTTTCGTACATTTATGATACTTCGACCCCTTAGAAATCGTTATTTTCATTTGAATATTTAGTGCGCAAATATTGCGCATAAATATTAATGGCTGACAATTATTAGAATGATAATATGCATAATTGAATAGCCCTAAATCCGTTTGTTAAAAGGATTTTATATTTTGCATTAATTTTTCATTTGCTTCTTTAGATCAATAGAGTGATCAACCTCATCGATTCGATTACTCATGGCTTTGAATATTTACTTCTCAAATTTTCCTTTTTCATCTTTCGACAACTCAAAAATGAAATAAAATCTAACGTTTCATAGCCTTTGTTTTTTATTTTTATGAGCTTATTGTCTTGTTTAAATATAATCAAATAACTAAATGAGACTAAATTTTTCGATGACATCAGAATAGCAAGTATATCACAGTAAGTCTTACATTTAAAGCAATTATATCACAGAAAGTCTTACATTTAAAGCGTGTGTTTATATCCAGTCGATTTCCGAGCGTTTATCTATTTATAAACAGGTCTCTAATTGTCCCTATAATGGTGCTCAAGTGATTTTCCAGCTGCCGAAACAGGCGAATTCTCCCAAACAACTGCCTATTATGATTAATTAGACTCACTCTCATTTTCAATCACAGTGTTGCTGGCCGCCCATTACACTGCTTCTAATGACTCCAGTAGTAAAACGAAAAGTGCTGATACTGGCCTTAAAAGCAAGTAACTGTTATAAGGCTAGAAATTCGGTCTAAATTTAACATATTTTGCAAATCTTACGGCAAAGTTGTTATTTAAATTCAAGCAGTAAGCATCCGATGGCTGATATGAGACACAAGAATTTAACAGTAATGAGCGATAACTGATTTCAAAAAATTGTTTTGGCGTGAAAATGTGAATAAGCTGATACTTTTAATAATTGCAATTAAAAATACAATCACCAGATGATACAGTGACAAAGACTACGGGCTTCATTGAACCAAAATCTGAACTGGAACATTATAACCTGATCATCTTAAAATTATTATCCTAATTTTTTTTCACCAAAGACCATGGATCCAGGTAGTATGTAGTCACTTTTTAAGGGGCTCTTGGTAAACTGACTCTATTTCCGCTGGTATTATAAAGAATTTGTACGACCAGTGGTTTATTAGCCCTCTCCAAATGCCCCTCTCTTTAGCCCTCTGGGTTGCCCTAGGGGTTACCAGTGGCCACCACTTAGAGGTAAAGAGTAGAATTGACGATTTTTTTGGGAATTCGTTGATCCCCTAATCACTTACGGATTATCTACAATTGTCTTGAGAGTAAAAGATAACAATTGACTAAAAGCAATACAGAATATGGCTCGACGTATAATACTTGGATTGTATTCGTGAAGAGCCAAAACTGTCGAGGAACTCCGAAAGGAACTCCTAATGCGTAACCTGGCAAGTCTTATACAGGCTCAAAGGTTGAACCTATGGAAGAGTTTGAAAATCGACAGAGAAAGCCTGATACTCCCCATACTTGACAGTAACTTTGAAAAAGGCGAAACTAAGAAAGCTTCACATACAAGGAATTGGATGCTTCAATTAATTAAGAATGCGAAAGAAATGTGGCAAAAGCATTCAAATTCATGGCTACTAGATCCAAAGGAAAGCCCTAAAGCTCGAGACGAAAATTACACTGGTAGGAGAAAGTCAACGTGATATTGTCTGTACCAACGCGAACTGCCAAAGATCCTTCGCCAGAATGAGACTCAAGAAGAAGACTCAAGCTAGGCTAGAAAGATATATTAGGAATTGTCACCTTTCGGTCGAAATCAGAAAAGAAGAAACCAACAGGGGAGATAGAATAATAAAGTGAAGTAGAAAAAGCAGAAAAGCTGAATACGAATGAGAAAATTGACAGATTGGAATATAGGAAAAAAGACTGCGACGAAAAGTCAATCAGGGAGGTATTCTAGGAGATGCAGCAGAAGAACTGAATGCTATTGCGCCACGCAACCAAGCCGAGATAAGACCAGTGGGTAGATAAACGTCAAATAACTGCTCTATGCTATTGTATGTAACTTTGTTGTATTTCTGTTGTACCCACAATAAGTCTTTGGGACTTGCCCTAAAGGGTGCGGAGGAATAAAAAAGTCCTTCTATGTTGATTAAGTAAATACTAGCAGATGACACAATTTTTTGCATGTAATTTTTCACAGTGACAAGATAACTTCAATCTTGATTGAAATTAAATAAATAAAATAAAAATAAAATTAAGGTTTCCCTTACAAAGAGTGCAGTTTATAAACAAACGCGCGGCTGCTAATGATTTTTTAGAGAATCTTACTAAGAAAAAAACATGTTTTTTTATGTACATATTTAAATTATCACTCTTAAACCCAGATTTTAGTTTGCAGCGACTCAAAATTAACTGATTCAAAAAATTGTTTAGCTATCGAAATCAATTTTTTTAGTTCAAATTAAAAAATGTGAAATAGCAAAGTGATAAATCCCCATAAATGATAAAGTTTGCAAGCGAAATAAAGTAAAATCTTGTTAGCGACATTCTCGGAAGTATCAACTCTCATATTTCAGTAGTTTGTTTTCAATATCATGGCTCTTTCCCTTCTTTCATACAAAATGTTCCTGCCAGCATGTCTCTGAATCACACTTAAAAGCTATGAGTTTTTCCAATCAAAGGTCTAAATAAACGTCCTTGTGGCAGTTAGCGACATTTTGGTTCTTAGTTTCAAGACCATAAATTTATGTTGTCTGTTTGTAAAGCAAAGTAACACTATGTTCTAGTGCAAAATAAGGCAAATGAGTCTACATTTAGAAGAAATAAGCTGGAGAAAATGCAATAAATAAGACCTTTCTGCTTTCAACCAGCTCATAGTCTACTCTTAAACACAACTTTTAACAGCCTATTTCATAATTCATGGAAGATCTATTCTTACACAACGTTTGACAAAATATCTGGCATTTAAAATAGCAGATCTTAAGTCCGTATTTGTAGCCTAAAAATTCAACCAAACATCTATTTAACATTGGCATAACTTTGAAATGTTTGATGATAAAGCTGAAAGACTAACTTTACTTTGTTCTTAATAATCGCGTACATTCGAAAAGCCGTTGAATTAAATGCACATGCTGGCATTCTAACTGTAAGAAAACTTGATTCTCCAATTTCTACGTTTATGGTTTTCATTTGTGAGTTTTAAATAAACAAAAAAATTGTGGAATAGCTGATAAGCAGGAGTTGTAATGATTGAATTTTCATCCTTTTTTCTTAAATATTAAGGACGTTATTCAGTTCTGCAGAAATGATTTGTCAATGATTATCAAATCAAAAGATAACTTGAAAACTAATCATGATTTGCACTGAGATATTTCAAAAACCCATTCTTGACTGCAATGTGTGCACAACAATCACAGTTTTACTAAGGATAGGAAAGCAAACTCCTAAGGAGAGAAACCAAAAGCTGCATAATAATAGCGTGCAATTCTTAATCACTGCAATGCTGACGAAAAGGCAGGCTTGAATGCCAAGGTAACGATATAATCAAGGCTTTAATTAGGAAAGCCTTTTTTGTTTTCTGTTACTTAATTAGCGCACTTATCGTCTGAAATTTGCATCCATTTTTTCTTCTTATGACGCAATTTGTCATTCCCAATTTTTAGAAATAGGTGCTTCTTATGAGCTGATTTTGTGTCAAAACTGCCATTGAATGATTGTGAAAGACTTTGACTGAGAGCTTTATTTGCGCAGATGATTTTATTTTCGTTGGATTGCTTCAAAAATACAAACAGTCGTTCCTAAGCCTTCATTATCTACTAGATATATGACTAACAAGACGTTTACTTGGAGTAAAGGTGTAGCTTATATCAACCATCAGCTAGAAGTTTTGTAATTTCGAAATTTTGTGCAAGTGCCGATTTTCAAATGAATTGAAACCTTAAATAATACTGCAAAAACTTATCCATGACATCTGATTAAAGACCGTGAAGGGCGCGTAACAAAATTGCTGGTGTAAAAAGCTTTAATAATTTGACTGAAAGCTTCATAAATTATTGGCAACCTCTAATTTGTCAAACTTTGAAATACATGTCATTATCTGACCACAGATGATGCGAAAGTAGGTAAATGCATTGATTTTGACCTATTTTTATTAATCAATCGTATTTGCTCCCAACCCCTTAAAGCAAGTCTTAAGGACTTATTAAGGATGCAACAAAAATAAGGATAGCTTTTACAACAAGCAGTGCACAACAGTAAACAGAGAAGACAATAAAAGCGTTTATCGACGTCTCCGTTTCTCTGGTCACTTCTCTGGCTTGGTTTCATCGTGCAGATAGCAGTTAAATTGCGCATTTTTGCATCGTCTCTCCTTGACATTTTTAAGGGTAGACAGTTTTCATTCCTCTTTCAGAAGACGTTTTAACTTTCTGGCGGAGATTCCATTCATGTCTTAATGTACGCCCATTTTGCAGTCCAGTCTGAGACCATGAAGTCAGGTATTTACGTTATGCCTCGTTTACCAGGCTGTAAAATGTTGTGCTTCTGCTGATATGATTAAATTTGATGCGTCCGGTAGGTGATTGGTCATATCTGGCCGCGCCTCTCATTAGCCCCCCGAGTTATCCCTGAAGTTATCGGTGATATGCGAAAGCCGTTCACCAGAATGGAGTTTGTTTTGATAATGGGACTAAATAATATTACATCAGTATGCTATCCGATAAGCAACAAAATTAATGCTTAAAATTAAGCCCTATCTAGAAATGCCATTTTATTTGTTCGCCTACAAAAAATTAATTTATAGTTAAAGAATCAAAAGATCTGACAAGGTTAAAATATTATCTGCAGCTTTGCGTTTAATGCTATGACTTAAAGTCAACAGCTCAAATCAGTGTGCATATTTAAGCATAGTACACAGGCCTTAAACCTACAAATTGTCATGTACGCAATTTGTTCGTGGAATAAATTCACCACAAAAAGAATTTAAATGATAAAAATTTAAATTTTTCGGCTTATTTGAACTGTCTGTTAAGTTCTATCATTTATTTTGCATCAAATACAGCATAAGATAAGCTGCACGACGTTCTATGCACTTTCAAAGAAAGGTGCTATTTTATGGCTGGCAAGTAATTCCAATCACGTTGAGAATCAAAGGGTGTTAAGAAGTAAGTACTGCTTATCCAAAAGCACTACCGTGCAACAGTTTATCGATTCTATTGCGAAAGCGCTATTCTATTTTGAGCTTTAGATAAACTTACTGATTTGTTAATTTTGGAGAAATAAGTTTCAATTAATTTGAGGCTGTTCCAAACAAAAACCTTCTTTATTCCTTTTTTTCACGTCATTTTACTAGATATGTGCGAAATATAACAAGAAATTATGAAATGAAAAGCAATTGCTTCCCGTGGGTTTTGAAAATCTTTATACCTGCTTTCAAAGTAAGCTCGCCTTAGTACCTCAACACTTATTCTAAGACCTTTTAAAAGCATGTTTTCAATACAAAATGAAAGTCAAAATGATTTATAGAAAAAAAAACCAATTGCCATTTAACACATTGTTGATTCTCTAGTTTATCAAGCCTTGCTAGCAACTCGGATATCAAAGTTTGCTGAGTTTCTTATCAACGAAGAAAATTAATAAAGCATATGTAGAGTGAACTTTGCCTGCAAATATCCAGTCACTGACGCCCATGGTATAACAGATTTATCAAATGAAGCTGAAGTTAGTCAGGTTAGGGTTCTTAAGATAAGTTCGATTTTGGTAGCAAGGGAAACCAGCTGCTTTACATTATTAATCAGACTGTTTTCTGTATTATTTGGTCTCCTTAATAGGTCTTTATTAAGTGTTCATTACTTAAATCAAAAAAAAAATCTATCACTTTATTCAGTTTTAGTGTTAAAAAAATTTCTAATGAATAGTTCACAGTTTTCACTGTCCCGATGGTGCATATTTAACTGAATAAATTGTGCTTGCAATCGCTTTTTCACCAAAATGCAGATTGATTTATAAGAAACCACTAATCACTTAATGCAAATAAGGACTTTATTTAAATTAAATTTCCGTCAACAAAAATATTTCATCGTATTTGTAATACTCTATTGTGTATATAGGCACATCACTGATCAAGATCATTATAGTGGAAAATTAAAACCTACCTAATGTGACAGAAACTGTTTTACACTTGTGATTTACCATTGCTTTACTTCGTCTACGTTGTTTTTAAAACACAAATTCTTGATCAACACCAAAGCAAAGATCTTTCCACCCGTTGGCCTTGTCATTGATTAATGTCTGATGATCTGACGATGCACTTTTATTCATAGAGCTGAAGAAGATTGATTTTTTTAGTTCGTTCTAATCTCAATTATTTGAAAGGACAAATTTTGAAAAAAGTTAATGGTAAAATTGTAAAATAACATTGTCTGGACCAGGATTTATTTGAAGTTAGTTAAATTATCAAACGCAAACTTTGCCATTTACTGATTTTTCTTGATTGTATTGATTACTAGATTCAACTTCAAACCACATTGTAACGACACAAAACCATTACGGCCTTGTTTTTGTAAAGATCTGGAAAGAGTAAATACGTGGCCGAGATTATCATATCTTTGCAGGCAAAAAGTTTTGCATAGTTTTTTTATGAAAAGTCATGACTTTAAGCTCAATATTATAAACAGTGATGAAAAATGAAATTATTTCCGCGAAAATGAAAGCATTTGTTAAAATGCATTCACTTTTTGCCCACACTGACTTTCTCAGATCTGACCTATGAATCCACCGGCAGAGTTATAGTCTGCGCATTTAATCATTGTTTGTCTACTGATATCAACATAGACGTTAATCAAACTTCCCAACAGGAGCAGAGAATGTTTTAAAATCCGTTCGTTGTATTTATTTTACAAGGTGTTAAGTATCATGCAACATGTCTAATTTTTGCATCAATTAAAGGAGGTCTTATTTCAAATTATTGCAAATGAATGTTCAAATCTCTCAATAGTGCTTAGCGAAAATAATAGACATTTTGCCCTCAGTATTCAATTACAGGCAAAAATACTTGAAAGTGGATAAGGATCTTATTAAGTAAAGAAGCTCTTAATGAGTAGATGAATGCTTTTGTTCCAAAACAGTAGAATTAAACTGGGTAGGGTATAATCGTAATTGCGAGAAATCGCCAGGATATAGGTTATGAACCCCATTTTAGCAGTTTGTTTATTTTTCTATGCTGGAATAGTTAAAGCATGTTTACATAGCGATCAACAATATGGGCCAGTAATTAAAGCTAAAAATCTTTTCAGAGGTAATTGAAAAGCTAAATTTTAACAAAACTCACATGCGTTGAGAATGCAGCTGCTTTTCTTGATCGTCAAACGTTTGAATCGTAATCAATAAAGAAGACATGAAAATCGCAATAGTGAACATGGCTTGCGAATACTCGCTTGAGTCTGTTCAAAATATAATGGGTTTGCCTCGTGTGTATGACTGTGACATCATTGTGCAGGGCATTCACTATGATTATAGCTTTGAAAAAGAACATGAGCTTATGTAAATCAAAATTTTAAATCGCTCCTTGAAATGTACGTTTCAGCACAAAAGAGCGTGCAAGTTGCTACAAAAAATGGAGTTCTCGGCTAGGGCTGTAGCGGATCAGAAAATTTTAAATTCACGGCCATATATTGAAGTTATTGCAAGACTGATTGAACAAAATTATCAAAATAAACGCCTTGATTTATTCATTCCCTGTCTATAAAGGAAATCTTTTCGATGGTTTCATGTAAAATATGACTAACAAATAGATTTAAATTAAATTTTTGCTGGCTCAAACTGAGAAACGTGGCTTTTAAAATTGAGCAACATTCACTCGAAAACTTAGTATATTGTTCTTTATGGGAATTTTTGCTTGACTCATGAGCAAACGCAACTCATTTCACATCATAGAAAAAAGATAAAAAGTAGGATTTGATTAATGGTTTTGTTTTCGCATAACAGTTTTTGGTCTTCTTCTCCACACGTTTGATTTTGTTTTGCTTATGTCAACCTATCTTACAAATGTGTTTTTTGTAATCGCTCTGACAAGCCCAAGTTTGATGGGTTTTCGAATTCTCAAAAATGACATGCTAACGATAAAAACATTTATGGTGCTCTTAAGGAAAACCAGCAGTTGAAGTTGCATTTATTCGTAGGACTAGTAGTATTGTGTTCTATTTATAAGCGATCGTTTTTCTGTATTACGGGCTGTAACTTAATAAGAATATATTACTACCCATATTGGATTAATTTGAGAGAACTTTTTATTTGAGCAAATTGAGTCAAACTGCTTCTTTATGAAAAGGAACCAATGTCTTATCGGAATGTATTTGATCCTGTTGATGAATGTGCAAATGCTTAAACTAGAAGGGAGTCTTTTTATGTCATTTTATATTAATACACCTGCCATGACCAAAAAAACCCCTTAGGGTAAAATGGCAGTGGGATTCAACTGTCTCAATCCAAGAGCATACTTAAGCTGCTCAGTAAACCTATCAATATACGTAGGGGTTAACTGCGTTAAAACAATTTGATAGTTGATTATAAATCAAATTCACTGTTAAACATACGGAGCCATCATAATCGAGGTCTGTTGATCATGCTTAAACATCTACTCTACAGTTGTTAATACTGGGCTTCATAAAATTAAGACGCTTTAAAAATAACTACCTTATAAGATAAATTTATATTTTATAAGGCATAAAATAGCACTCCTAATCTTGCATATTTTACTTTATTTGATAAAAGAATATTAGGAAAAAGGTTACTGGATGAATATAGCTTAATAAAACATGTCATTACCACCCTTTGAATTCACGAATTATTCCGCTCTCAAGAGCACACATTTTCTTGCCCAAAAACCTAGAAAAACCTTATTTTAGTTATGTAAAATGAGGGCACATTGTTGAACTTTATTGCAGCAATAATTAAGCGCTGATATTTTCAAACTTTAAACAGTAATTTTGTTAATGTTTCACCTAAATTGTGGACGAATACGTCGCGCCCCTTTCCATGATCCAGCTTCTTTCGAAGAGTTCAATTTGTTCGAACAGCATATGTTCCTTAAAAGCAAAGACTAAAAAGCAACAATAAAAGTAAACTAAAGACTCAGCTAAAATACAAATGGCATAAAATTTTTTATTAAATATGAAATGCTTAGCTTAGTAGTGTGCACTACTAAAAGGAGTTTTCTGTAAATCTAAGAGTCTGACCTGAACAAAATTCATCAAACACACTGTGTCACCTGATTCTCTGTTTTGTAGCCACGTTTAAGAAAATTCTTTATCTTAAACTAGAGTATTTGATGGCAATGGGCCAAAGTGAGGTGACAAGGTGCATTTCATGTAGTTATTTGGCAATTCTTTTCGGGCTCGTAGCAAATTTATGTCGCTTAATTAAGGTTAAAATAATGCCACTTAGATAATATTTCTTTTCAAGTGAAAAAAGCAAACATTAAAAAGGTAAAAGTAAATGGTCTGATAATTAATTTAGCTTTTGAATCACTCCACCGGTTTCGCCTTGCGGTTTGATTACAGTCTAAAATTATTTAAAAGGCAATCCCTTGAAGTGGCTTAGTAGCCGTTAATTCAACTAATGCAAAGTTTATCTGGATTTATCAAATGTTCTGCTTCCCTAATAAGCATTTGCTGACCAAAGTCTTGTTTAAAATAACTTTCAACGTTCAATTAAATTCAAAATTCTTGTTCCCTCTGTTCACAATATCGATGAAAGGCTGCTTCGATGATATGCCTCTCTTTGGAACCTTTGCGACGGAAGGCAAACAATAGACCTGTTACGAATTGGGCACTAATATACTGAAAACACTAACAGAGTTCACCAAAGCAGAGCTAGGTTTCTCTTTCTTCATGACAAAACGGTCATACAAATTGAAGACTCAAATATATTTGAAAGCATAGCAGTCTATTATTATTCAAGTTGTAATAGGGCCTTTCTTTGTGAAATTGGCAAACGAAACTTTGTTAACATTTCATAACTCAATCTCAAGCTCAGAGATAGTTGGCTCTAAATTTCACTAAGACGATTCACAGTTTTTCAGATACGTGATAACTACTTTCAGAAAAGAGAATTTCTAAATTTTGTCGCAATTAGTTTGCAAAGACTCATGACAACAATGGTGGGGTCGCATCCAGTTGCTAAAAATTATTTACGGGAAATAGATTTTTCAATACCTTAGTTTATTAGTCTGACGTTTGTAGCAGTTTTGCGCAAGTTGTAAATAAATAATTTTGTCAATAAACATAGTTATTCTTACTCTGTTTTACTCAAGTTGACTAGGCAAATATGGTAAACAAAAGCACTTTTCTGTGTAGTTAAATACTTAAAACTCCGATTATCATGATTCAGCGATTTGAAAGCACTTTTCCTCAAGGACTAATCTGAAAAATTTACAACGCTTATTTGATTTTCAGATACGAGTTCACGTCTGAAAGCAGTAATGATGAACTATTAATAATGTCGAGATACTCAGTTTAAATTTTCTTGTAAATAAACAGAAAATGATGCCGGCACAATTGACAATAAAACATGCAGTATTCTTTTATCACGAACCATTTGATTGCCTAACTTAGCGATCTGTTGACCTAGTTTGTTCTGAGTGGAATCGGTAGCTAAATCGGACATATTCTTTTCAATAAAACTGCAAGACGCAAAATAGTCTTAGTTGCTATCACATGGGAATATGTTTGATCAAATACTCAAATAACCAATTCCATAAATAAGGACTCGCTCGTATGGATAATTTTGACTCTGTATGATGCTATTTATATGAATTCAAAAACGCCATCAACTTTAGTCCACATAAGATCTTTGCGTCCCAGAGTGTTAAACTACATCTAGATACATCATTCATCAACGCGACTGCACAAAATTTTGATCAAAAGAATTTACCCAACAGAGTAAGTCCTTTTTTGCTTTATCAGCAATAAATGTGCTCTGGATTATTCTTTATATGACATCTACTTACCAATATTTGCTCTAATCTTCAATATATAGGATTTTAAAAATATATTACGTGATTAAAATATTTTCATTTAAAAAATTTTTATTTAAACTCCTTTTGTTTAATTAGCCTTTGATCTCAAGTTAAGTAACGCCTTACACATTCAGATCAGAAATTCGACTTACATATCCCTGAGCTGATATTTTTCTATTCTATAGCCACTGAATATGCTATTTTTAAGTTAGACTTTCCAATATATCTCACATTGATTTAAAATACTTTACACTAAATTAGCCAAAAAATAGACTGCAGAGACAAAAATATACGAAATTCAAGTCAATTTTTATGGTAATCTTGTTCGACAAGTCTTGCAATTTCTTCAAAAAATGGTCGTTAATTGAAAACGATTTTTACAATTTTGTTTCGTTGCACTGCAATCCTATCTGAGAATTCTACTTTTTTGAAGCAGGTTACGCGCTTTTGTCTACTACAAATTATATGTCAACAGGCTGTTTGAAAATTAAACTCACAAATTCTACATTTTAGCAGCAATGGCATATTTGTAACAAGCACCTCGAAAGAGAATCTCGAAGTCATTAACAATATATAGTTTCGCTGATTTTAACAGTACTAAGTGAATATCGGCAAGTCAAGCTTTTGCTAGCATTGCTCTTTTTCTCTTTGCTTATAATAGTACATCCGTTGGGATCCGAAAGTCGAATTGACTCAAAGGCTTGAATGACGAGACATTTTACCGCATCCTCAAAGCATGCTTGTTTATCGTTTGACGTTTGACATTGTTCTTGATAAAACATGACTTTTGAAAAAAATTACCACCTGAAATACCTTTAGTACCAAATTTTAGTTATAAATTTTTATCATCTCTAGATTAACATGAATTGATGAGGACAAAATGACAAAGAAAAGAATTGCAATAAAAACACTCATCCTCCGAACTGCATCAAAGTCCTGCAGATTGATATATATGTTCGCATATATACAGTGCGGCAATGAATTTTTAACTAATTTGAGTGATAGAGAGCGTTGAAATGCATAAAACTATTTTATCAACTGAAAACGCGTTTCGATTTCGAAGGCATTGAATGCCTACTTAGCAAAAGGGAAATCGGATAATTTGTAAAAGTTTATTTATGGTTTCTGACGCAGTCAGTTTATTTCGTTAGTTTGTTTTGCGCAAAATCTTTAAGTTGCTCCCGTCAGTTTAGCAAAATGAAGTCCATGCGAATCCTTGTATCGAACTGCCAGTGGCTGCGCAGCGCACCAATGGGCTTTGACAGGCAATATTTTTTCATTATTTGTAAATGAATTTCTGTTGCTGACTTTAATAGGGATTGCCCCGTTAGATTAGAGTACAATATTTGAGTCCTCTCAGTAATTTAACATTAAATATTGACAATCAATTCAAATATTTTGAACTAAACCAATTGTGGTTGAGCTGCTATTGAATCAATCAATAAATGTTATTTTACGGACTTTCAGTTTAAACAATTTTTCATTCAAAACACGCGGAAAAAATTTAAGCCTGTTTTTTGATAGGAACTTTTGTTTTGGCTGGGTATATTACAAGTTTCATAAGTAATTCTGAGAGCCTAATTTAAGACGCCATTGAATGTGTGATAAAAGGTAGCTCTACCCTATTGGGAATCCTATTGACTTAGAAATACTTCAAGCATTTCGAAGGTGTAAAATGTTCTTGGAGATTACAGCATTTGTAATAAATTGATTTTCTAAATTATTTTTGCTTTCATTTTTGGCAGCTGGTTATCTTTGTGCGAACACGCATTAGTGATTTCAAAATAAAAATAAAATAACTCGCAGATACAAAACACATTATTGGTACTTTATCGAGCTCCACTAAATTCAGCACATATTAAAAATGGGTTTCGCAAAAGAACCAAGTGATCTCAGTAGTTGAATGCCATTATAAAATCCATTTAAATTTAATCAGGATTTTCGTTAGGGCCGGTTTTGTGTAAGTGGATAATTTCTTTTATACACATATAGTACGATTTAATTGTATACTGTGTCAGTAAATTTTTAGATGAATTCCGTTTTAGTGGCTTCTTTCGCTTTTTGATTAGAATAATTGAAGTCCGTATAGTTCTAAACCAAATACTAATGAAGGAAATGAAAACTTAAATAGAATATAATTATTTTCCTTGTAAGATAATGCGCATTAGACGTTTCAATTGATCGAGTTGTGAAGTTTCGAAAAGTTTTTGTTCTCAACGTAGAGAAGGAAGACAACGCAAGAATTAGCGCGTCTTGTGAATATTCATCTGTATCTGCTCAAGACAAATTAGAATTATTTCACGTTTATGATAGCAAAATAATAGCTAATGACATTTTTTGATCACATATATAAATAAAAAGGTCTTTCAATGCCATTTATTGGATCGAAAGCAAGGCCGATTGCATGACACTATTCTAAGAATGAACGTGATCTTTGTATTTTATTTTCCCTCAAGTCCATTGTTCTGTTGATTCCATGTAAATTCAGGTCAACAAATAAACTTAAGTGCTTCTGTATTGAAATATAGACAATGTTTAAATATGAGTAAGTTTAGGGGTCTTAATGATTTTCTGTTCATTGTATGGAACGCATAAAGGCGGTTTCTATTGAACCACCTGTCCAACCATACAGACCTACAAGTAATTTTTAAAAAATTAAATGCAAAGAATTCATTTTAATTTCATTGATTTTCCTCAAACTTGGTTTATTTTCCATTTCGTTTTTTTATTTTCGTATGATTTGCAAATGCTATGTTAGTGCAGTTTAGAAAATCTATCCGGTAAGCATTATGATTGAGAGGTTTTGGCTTCTCTCTGTAGTGCTTATCATTGGAGACATAACATCTCACTTTCTTGAATTGAGTTCAATCAGAAACCGTATTTACACCATAACTGCAAATAAAAATTTAATAGAGCTAAATAATCATAGAAGAATATTTAACTTATTCTTATTTATTTAACTTATTTAACTTAAAGCAAGGCTTTTCAACTTTGCACTAATTTCAATCAGAATTATTTTGAAAAACTCCAAGTTTTGCAAATAATAAGTCATTGATAGAAGATACTTCAACGGAAAATTCCTTAATATGTTTTACATCATAAGACATGCATTTCTTTGGTTCATTACATGAGGCATTATAATTCTTTACGTTGTTGTCGCACCACTGATTCAATATTTAACTAAATTTATTGTAATGTCCAAAATAGGCCTATCTACGGAATTATTAGAATGGATTGCGTGCTTTATTAAATGGAACCGATAGCCTTCTCAAAAAACTTTGAATCTCTCAGTAGGCGCAATGATGTAACAGCAATAAAAAAGGCTGGTTCATTTGTTGACAGCGTTTTAAGTAGGATTTTGTTCCAGTTATTCTGCCATTAACAACAGCCAAAATCACAGAATGTTGGTTCAACTCTACGTAATCGATTCGATCAAATTATAACCTTGATATTAAGAGGCCGCAACGACGATAGATTCAGAGCAAGTACACAAAGCTTTTTGAACAAAAGCTTGAAAATGATAAGTTGTTAATCCCTAGGTGCCCTCACAAATATTTTCCGCACATTTAAGCTTGACAAATGTGTTCAAGAAGCACCCACAATCAATTTGCTGAGATCCGATTCAGCCTGTCCTTTGCCTCAGACTGATTGTTGAAGGTTCAACTGGTGAGAGGAATATGCTACCCAAATAGCAGTTATTAATAGCCTAGTTAGCAAGAAAAGACCTATTTTTTTTAATATATGATTCTAAGAAACAAATAAACCTTCAGATTGCAATGCCTAGTTCAGTTAACAGACAGATTCAAATAAACGCGCGGCAAGCATTCATAGCGCAGTTATTTGAAACTACTTCATTAATTGCATTGTGAATCTGGTTAATGCGCAAGCAACAGGTACGAAAAATGCGTGTTTGCAGTGAATGATTATAAATGTAAAACGAAATCAAATGGACGTAACTGCTAAAAAGTCAAGAATCATGGAAAAATTCTTTCTAAATTTTAGGTCAGTAGGATTATCTACAATGGGGCCCATATTCTTAAGTTGCTTAAATAGAGTTCTACCCGCGGTTTTAATGGTAATAAAAGTATGTTATTTGGAGCAAAATATATCAAGAGTTCAATGTGCTAAGATAAAAATTATTTAGTTTTATTAGTGGAAATATATATTAGCTTTCATTGAATAGGTATGATTCGTGAAAAATAAAGAAATTTAGAATTAACGAACATTTTACCATTACATCTTAATGCACTTGGTTTCCCCGTGAGTGTCTGACTTCGGTCACCTAATGTTGTTTCGTGTTTACAAACGTTCGTCTGGCCGAAAATCAATCACTTTGATGAAATTCTAGATCATCTAAATTAGACTTGACCTGTTTGCATATGGAACAAAATATTTGTTCCCGATACGAAGATTTCATAGGTAACACCCACAAGCTCACCTCATTGAATAGGCAAGGCTGCAGATTGAATTCATTTGATTGACTCAAACACATAATAGTTTCATAGCACAGTTTCGGTGATTCAACGTTGCCTGTCGCATTTTAAAAACCATTTTTTTCTTAAAAGTAAGTTTTATAACTATCAAAAATAGATGCAAAGATTAAGTAGCTTTTCGCTATGTTTGAGATAATTATCACTGCTGTGCTCTAATTCATTTAGGCCATATCTGAGTATTCGACACTTAGAGCAATTCGGGCTTTTTAGTTTACAGGACAAAACAATAAATTCGGCAAAACAATACTCAACTTACAAATTCCAAAGTGTTGTTACAGTTTTATGACTTTGGCAACCATCTTGCACGAGGATTTTGCAAAGGCATGGAATTATTCCATTTTAGTTTTAGTAAGTGACCATAGCATTGCTCTGCTCTTCTTTATTTATAGCAATTTTCTCGTTAGAATTCGATTCCCAATTAACCAAAAGACATAAGGCACGAGATTTTAATCATCTTTTCAAAATCAAGTAGTTGCCTTGAATAAACATTATATTAACAATTAAGTGCCACCTGGGGCGATTTCAGTCCCTAGGCAAACATGCATTGATGAGTTAGTGAAGAACAAAATGAATCGCAAACGCAAAAATCAGGACCAGAATCGTATTGATTTTCTAAAGAAAGCTACTATATATTATATGCCAATGTATATTCTCCATGTTTAGGGAGAACAAGCTGTTTGCCAAAAATGTGACCAAATTTACATTGGTGTACCTAGTGCTGCATTCGGTATAAAAAAATAAAGTCCAATAGCAATTGCTAGGGGGACAATGAATCCTACGATATTTATTAACATTACCTGCGTGCTTTCTGGATATCGCACTTCATTTTGTGAGTTTTGTTTGCATGAAATTCACAATTTCAATATTTTCAACTGCAGAGACCTTTGAACCGTCTATATCGGTTATACTCACAGTTTCAAACTGCGTTTCCTTACATAAAAGTGCCAACAGTGGCGTAGTACAACTATGGATGTAACAAATAATAATATTGTTGCTAGCAATAGAAGCTTTGCAAAAACGCACAATTGGTTTTTGTTGCCAAAACTTAATTTGTTAACTCAAGAGGTAAACGAATGCTTGCTTTTGACTATCAACGCTACATAGCATTAAAATGCAAATATCAAAACTGCTAGGTTAGCTGACACAAAATGTGAACAGCCAAATTAGGTGCAATTACCCAAATAGAGTGCCTACACATTGCGTTTCAAACGAAATATGTATTTGCACAGCTCCTTTATTCATAGAGCGTTTCAGAAAGTAGAGAGATCATTTTGACTATTTTTTCACATGAAATTTTGCCTTTGTACGTGATATCACAAATTAGAAATTGTATTAAAAACTCTCAATAGGGACATTTTTTGATACCAAGGGAGAAAAAGGATTCTGTGGGGTTGTGAATTGATTCGGCTAATAGCAACTTCCTGCATTCCAAATAGGCAATTTATCTCTTTCAGACGATAGCTTCTAGCATCTGCTTTTGCAACCGAATTAAATCAAGGCAAGTCGCACACTTTCATTTATTTGCAAAGGTGGCTGGAAAGTTCGTTTTAACAAATGAGTGAAAATGACTCACCTAGAAATTCAACTTTACTCAAAATGAAAATATTTGACAAAGAAATTTCATAGTTCGGCCTTAGGTTTTTAGTCCGCATTCAATTAGTTAATGAGCGAAATAGTCAAAACATTTTTTTCTTGCAGCCAAAGATAGTATAGATATCTAGATAGATCTCGATATCTAGAAAGACGCACTAGAACTGATTATATTTAACAGCTTGTCGACAAGAATCCTGAATCTAAGTTAGGGATGGAAACCATTTACCAAGTTATTAACTCTGGGTAATATTTTTTAGGGGATGTCTGCCTTAAAATTTCCAAGGCAATTATTGAATTATTCCTTTTTTGTTGTTTCATGGAACAGCCTTTTTCCGAACTAGCCAAGCAATCGAATGGAATCCATTTTGAATAAAAACCATATCAAACAAATTTTGAATTTTTCAATAAACAATATGACACTGATTACTGCATTGAAGCAGCCATTGTTGAGGATGTCACCTGAAACAATGTTCGTATCAATAAATATAGTGAGAATTTCATAGTGTCTGGCCAATAAAGAAAACAGTCCTTGATCTGCACATTCATAAGATAAAGTAAAAACAATTTAGATCTGATCCGAAATGCATTCAAATCAGCCATGCTGGTGGAGCAAGAAACGTTTAATCCTGTGATTGAGTAGGTGATTGGATTTCGTTAATTATCACCAATCAATTTAATTTCTGATCCAAAAAGTAAACGATTATTAAAACATCATATGCTTTCATTCATAGATGTCTTCATATTGCCTAAGCTTGAATGCAATTGTTGGTTTGCTACCTGCCAAGTTTTAATCTGTAAGCCTTTTGACTTTCAGCATAGCTTAACGTTTCTTCAGTCGAGTTTAATTTGATCACAGAAGAAACTGATATGCTTGAAGTTTTTGCATACGTACGTCTCAAATCATCAATCACCCTTTTAACTTGGGCTATTGTTTTGAGGTTCTAAGTATTTGTCAATCGCATTTGTGAAATACAACTAGCATCAGCTTAATAAGTTTATGATTACACTAAAGCTATTTTACTGAAATTCTCTTCGTTATTACATTGATATTTGATTTTATAAGGGCCTCAGAAAGTTTCTATTAAAGCAATTGAATCTGTTGAAGGTAAAAATGTATATATTTGACAAAAAGGCATTTAAGATGCAATAATGATTGGCTTGGCAGGAACTATGAGCAGACTTAATCACATAAGCCGACCTTCAAATTGTAGGAAGCTGTTAAGTTCGGCCAATAAACAATTTCAAAACACATTTTAACCCTAATATAGGTGGAATGGACAAGCCAAAGTTAATCGACTAACCATAATCAATCATTCCAAATAGCATTGAAAGGAGGTGCATGCCTGCAGACATAAGTCAATTGTTTGATATTTATTATGTTTTTTAAACGCACAGGCATAAGTGCTGCATGTATTAAACGCTGAAGAAGCCATATTTATAAACTCTCGATACGCTTAACTTTGATTCAGATTGCAGAATCATTGAGAAAGTTATTTAGATTTTACAACCTCAATAATTTGAAGTTAAAAGTCGAGAATCTTTTGCTTAAGGGTAAAGACGAAACAAAAATTTCAAATAGCTATAAACACACAATGCATTGAGATATTTTTGAACCAGGGCACAATGATGAACCAGATCATCTGACAGAGCAGAAGCCTCCTCTACATGTTCAATAAACCATCTACCATTAGGCTGCTGGAACTTGTTAATTTCCAAGTCAAACATTAAAGAAAAGTAATGATATTTCAATTTTGATTTATTGGCTTTAATTGACAGGACACCAGCGAAAGAATTGACCCGAGAGAAGAAAGAATGTAGAGATCAAGGCTATTTTTGTAGAATTCATTCTCGAGCAGCCTTGCCATTACTTCGACAAATGGCCGCGTACTTGAAATAATCTTAAAGGTTCTGTTCCTATTCACTCCAACTCTAACTGAGAATTCCATTTTCTTAAAGCAGCTTGCACTTTCTTGTTCACTAGATTTGAATGTATCATTCCAAATACGGAACTTACATTGTCGCGCGTTCAGTTTCAAATCTGTAATCATAACAAATATCTCGCACTAGGATGTCGCAGTCGTAGATGAAAGAGAATCCCATGTAATTTTTCACAGGTGTAAGTGGGTACTTACAGGCTGCGTTTACTCTCTCATTGTTCTCTTTCTCCTTGCTGATAACCAGATAACCATCCAAATTCGAAACTTTAACTGATTTTAATGTATGATGAACAAGAAAAATAGCCGCGTTCTCAATGCATGTTTGCTTGCTGTTTAAAATTGGGCACTCACCTTGAAGTAAACTAATTTATTTTCTCGGTTACCTGTGTATAGATTTCTAGCTTTTATTACTGGCAAAATGCTCAGGTCAACATTGGTACAAGCTCCAATTATTCCGACTTGAAGAGCAAAACTTAATATTACTATAGAGTTCATCACCTAAATCACGGCAAGTTTTTGCAAATATATTTATAACAGACCAAATTAACTTCTAATGTGTGAGGGCAAGCATTTGGTCCATTCACAAAGAGCTAGTTCATCAACTTAAATCAGAATTAGCTTTCATTCGCTTCCATTAACACTATTAAAATATTAATGATGATGATTCCAGCACTATAATTTTAATCCAAATCTTCTACTGTCTCTTGAAAAAAAACTTGTGTTATACATAATTTTCACTGACTGCTTGTTCAACAGGTCTATTTTATTTCATAGGTTATTTCTACGACACTTTTTAACCGAGAATTTCCGACTTCCCAGATATTTATCAGTAAAGTGCAGCTATTCATTATGATGATAATGACTTACATATTTTTTCTAGCATGCCTAATGCAGAGGTAAATTACCTAACCAAGCACAATCCTTTCACACAACCTACCGAAATTCAAATCGAATAATTAACGGTATCCAATCACCTACTTTTCTTGCAACGTAGGTGCAACGTTTCTTGCTCCACCAGCATGCATCCAACATCGTCACTTTGCTCTAAGATTTGACGTAATAATTAACAAGTTTCAGTAACCTAACGGTAGATAGCTTATTGAACATGTAGCACAGACCACTGTTCTGTCAGACGAATCGGTTCATCAGTGTGCCCTGGTTCGAAACTATTTCAATGTATTGTGTATTTATGTCTATTTGAAATTTTTTGTTTCATCTTCAGCTTTAAGCAAAAGGTTTTCAACTTTTAATTTCAGACTATTGAAGTTGTAAAATCTAAATAACTTTCTTTATGATGCTGCCATCTGAGTCAAAGTGCGTAGAGATTGAAACTTAGCGAAAGGTTATTTTAAGAATGCAATCACAAGGACTTTACCATTAGAGGGAACTTTTCAGTAGGCAAACCAGATTACATCAAATGCCTCCAAGATTTAGGCACTTACCAAGAGATTATTGATAGTTGCAAGAATTTTTGATTGAAATAAAATCTACGAAATTTGATTTCCTTAAATTTTGAACGAATATCAGAACTTCAATAGAAATCCTAGTGAAAGCACATGAGTAGCAGAGGAATTCGAAAGCTATTACAAATCTAATTGAACGAATTAGTTAGATTCAAGTACAACAATCTCTAAACAGGGGTTTTATCATAAGCATCCAGCATTAATATTAGTGTTATTTTGAAACGAATTGCAAAAAAAATAGGCGATGCCCCAATTATAAAAATCACAAATTTGCTGCAATTTAAAGGAAAATGCCAATATGAACTCAGTGATAATCTGACACTGATCCACTAATACTTTCTATTTGAAATAGGTGGACAAATGGTTAATCAGAAAATCGGCTCCCGAGAGCAGTAAGCTGATAATTGTGATTGTATTTAGCAAAATAATTAATGATGCTTCAAAATAAACCACCTGTGTAGGCATTAGCAATTTAATTTAAAGTGGAAAACATTGTAAATCAACCTAAAATTCAAAAATTGGTTAATATTTAACAGTCTAATGGATAAAATTTAATAAATTAATTTATTAAATAAGCACATTCATCCAGGTACCCTACACATCGAGTTGTATCATTTAACTGCAAGTGAGTCAACATTTATTAACAAGGAATCGCATAGCTCAAGCTATCACGATATCATGAATGGCAGAGATTGGCTTCTTGAATTTGAAGCTACACGTCAATTGCCTAGCATAATTTCTTGACACTACTTAAAACAACCCTTATTAAATATTTATTTGACTACGTCGACGTCTGTAGTCCGAAACAATATATTAAGCTGTCCGGTCATTTTCTTCTTTTCACACGTCATGAATGATATGGTTAACAAGAATGGCTAAATCTGATGTAAAAGTTTGTAAATGATGTGATAAAGACTGGCGCATTCACTCTAGCCATCAAATCGATGATGTTCGCTGCTCACTCTAGCTTACGGTTGAATATTTTCGTAGAATCGTTGCATAAATATGTTAGTTTGTTTTTCAGATGTAAGCCAAAACCTGCCTGAAAATGGATAAAATCTGATTTGATTTCTGATAAAATGCAAACTGTTCAGAATATGTGAATTGGTATTCAAAAAGCATTAAATGCTATGGTGAAATCGTATTTGCTTAGAATAGCAGCCTATATTTATGATAAGATAGTGCTCAAATTAGACATTTTACAGTTTAGCTAATGTCTTTCTAACCTGATTTCAATGTTTTAGTTCTCTCAACGATAAAATTTAGAAGGTCAATCAAGCTTCTGCACTCTATACAGAAGGTTATGCTTTTGGCGATTTGAGAAGTAAGTATGATGGGATCGTAACTTTTGCAAATTTCGCTTCTAGTAAAGAACAATTCAGGCTCTTCTTCAATAATCCGAAGATTTTTTTTTACCCTGAGGCTACTTCTGAAGGAATTTTGGCGGGCAAGATTTGAAATACCAAAGCCGCGTTAGGAAGCCCTCAAAGAGCGGTCAAATTTGGAAGTATTTTGATGTTAAATAGTAATCAAACAGGCTTCTGCTTTCAAATTTTTTTCATTTTCAACAAAGCAATAGATAGTCTTTCCCGGCATTCATTGTATAAACTGCACATGAATAAATTAGAACATTTTTAAGACTTTGTTAAAAATAATTAAGATATTAAAAATACACCATTTGGACACATTTGCAATAGCAAACAGTTTGATGATGCACATGTTATGCATGTTTTATGGTAAAAATGCAGCAAAGTGACTTGAGTCAGTTAAATTTAAGAGAGCTCGAGAATACTTAAGACGTGAAAATCACAAAATTCTACTTTTGGTTAAAACACATCAAACGCATTGGCTTGGATGAAAAAATTTAATCAAATCTGAAATCAAACACAATGAACAAATCGGTTTTTCAGTAGGTCGGATTTGGTCCACCTGAGATAAGGCCAAAATATGCAAATAAGTCATTGTGCTGCTGATTAAACCTATGTTGGAATTAAGTGAACTAACCCAGTCAAGGTTAGATATTTGTGAACAATGGTGACTTCATCGGTCCACTTTATGAGTCCTCCTTATACATTTTAAGCCTATAGATCTAACTCGCCAATCTAGTCTAGATTTCATGAATCTTTTGGCAGATTCTGTAGGCTTTATATAGTCTTAGAATGCTGAAAAAGAAGAAAAGAAATAAAATTAAATTAAAGCTTTTCAAAGAAGTCCTTTCACTGATTCTTAGAATCCAATTATACTGCTACTAAAAATTCAACATCCAATGCACGTTTTTTTCAAAATAATTGATACTAAAGGAGTCATCATTGCAATTTTGACAAGTAAATACAAGGTCTCTCTTACGGACACCTAATGTAATCATGGCTTAGAAAACAAAATACATTTTTAAAATATGTTTCACGCACAACTGAGATTAACTAATTTCGATTTCATGAATTCGTTGGATATTGCAATACCTTTGGTCAATAGAAAACTCGGCTACTTGCGTAGGTTGCCATGACATTAGTTGAATCTGGTTCGAGCATGTAAAATCTTACACACTAATTCAACACCATTCACACTGGTGGTTATTCAACTCTCTAAAATAGCGGAAACTCTTTTCGAATAACTCACTTTGTTAAATAATACCCATATTTGCTTTTTGAATGAGGAAACAAGAGAAACTGTGCAAATTTCACCCCTCAACTTTAGTGGGTTGAAAAGCGCTACTCCTTTAAAATTTTTTGATTAGCTGGTGAATGCAAATTTAAAAATATTTTCTTTATCTTATGAAATCAAGTGAATGAGCATGCAAAGAGACTTATGAGCCTTTTTTGACTTTAAATAAGCTCTTTGGCAGTACTTTTGTTGCAAATGAGAGTTTTGTTAAGTGTACCTTAGCAACTTTAAATATTCTGCTGTTGGTAATGCACATTCCGGATTGAAAAACTTGTATACAAGTAAGTTTTGTAGAGTTAGGATTTGCTATATTACTGTTATCTTTGCAAATATAATTGAATACATGGAGTTAAATTTGATCACACCCAATGCATTTTAGCACTGAGATCAGCACTAGACTTTCAGACTTATAATGCTTAAGGCCCATTTTCGCCTAAACTAAGGATCCTACTAAAATAGTTTCAATAATCATGTTTTCTTCAATGATTACCATGTTAACCAGTGAAATTAAATTCAAACAGTTAAAAAGCCGTTTTAAGGCCCAGAAATTAAAATTTTCTATTTGACCCGATATGCAAAGTGGGCATATTGAACGATTCCCTTTTAACAGCTTGGTATACAACTCTTGAATAAAGTTTTAAGTATTTGCTACAATTAACGTTCTGTTTATTTTACCGTAGTTATTGGTAAATTTCGCGTTGCATTATGATCTTGATTACCTGCACAAGAAGAAACAGAATTTTGTTCTAAATTTTAAGAAAAAATGCCATTTTCTTTTCAGAAGATGGGTAGAAATTGCCCTTTTAAGCGAATGTGCCATAAAAGTGTTCACCAAACATTGAAAATATATGGTACACGGTCAGCTGATTTGCAATTAATTTTACAATAAATAAAGGTTTAAATTTTGATTCCAAGCTTTTGCAATCAGTAAATTTTAAAGCAACAAAATACTTTCCAGAGAAAGCGGCTTGTTTGCATTTGCTTAGTATTGAATAAGTAGTATGTCACAAAATCCAGTTGCAAATGAGCGATTCACACCTTTCGGCTGGACTTTACAATATCACTTCTATAACATATTGTAAAAAATTTTCTGGATCATTTTGAAACCAGAATCGCTATGCATTTATTTTCTCGTCAAGTTGGGTGACATTTAATAGAGAGAAGGTGAACACACACTGGGAATGCCGCTGGCAGTGTAGTCTTTTGAGCATTCCGGGTGCCTTATCACCAAATGAACCACGAAACCCCTATTTACAGAGGTTTTATTTTGAATATCCGTCTGATAGTGTGCAAAATAAAATAAGTGTCTTCTATTTTTACGTTTGGGAAATTTCAATGTAAGAACACCGCTACAAAAACATGTCTGTAATTCAATTGTGAGCGGTGGGCAATTTTTTGTAATGGAAGGTTTACGAGCCATTCAATAACAATTTAAATTTCAGTAGTGGTTACGAATAATCAGAACAAAGTTGCAAAACTCATCATAAATTTTCTTTCGTTTTCAGGATAGTGGCAACAGAAATCGCTGATAACTTTGATGAAGTGTATCTCAATTCTTTCATTTCCCAGTCTCCCTAACTGATGTTTAAATCATTTTTAGTAACGTAAAACAGTAATTATCTATGATATTTTGCTCCAACAGTTAACTATTTTAAGACGAGTTTGACGTAATAACTGTCACTTTCCGTTACTTGGGACTCTAGTCGCAATGGCGGTTTTCTAGTGATTTCAGTATAGCGTCTAGCAATTAAATAGGTAAATAGACCAATTATACAGAAAAAAAAACAATAGAAAACTTAACTTTAAATTCTGCCAGTAACATTCACATCTATTTTTCTATTGTTAAAAACTATATAAAATCACTATTAGACAATACTAAGCTAAAGATTTCGTCCCTGAAAATGTTTTATTCACATATCATTAGCACTCTTCCTTAATTGCTAAGGGAATTGAGATTGATCAAACACATTGAACGCATTGTCCCTTGATGACAAACAGGTCCGATTAATTTAGGCACTCAGGAAATACGTTATCTTCTAAAAGTGCTAAAAAAGAATAGGTGACTTTTGTGACTTTCATTTTTAACGCCAATTCCTTATTTCTTCGCTCGGTACAATAAGTAGCATGAGCAATCGAAATATTTAAACATGAGGCTACATTTTCAAAACGAATAATCTGAACCTTTGATTCGCTGAAGTAAAAACTCTTCTTTAGATGTATGGCGTGCTAGTTAGCAAATAAATACAATAAAAATGGCTTTGATTGTGTAAATTTTACTAATGGAGTACATAACTTAGTGCTTTTCCTGCTTTGGAAATTTGAAGTTATATTTTGTTTATCAAGTAAATCACACTAGAGCTTTAGAACTAAAGACTTGCGAGACTAATTAAATTTTCTTGCCTGGTTTTCTGCCAACATCCAATTAATGCAGAGTATTCGTTCAAAGAGCATGTCATAACATTTAAAAGCCTTTTTGATAATTTTTTTTCCTGGAATCGGATATCTTCTTGCTGCTTAATATGAATGAGCTTAGTTTTCATCTAAGGAAATTTGAGCAGAGTGTTAGAATAAAGCAGAGTTTACATTTGTTGAAAGCAGGATGGAACGTTGGTGGACTATTGTCACAAAATATGGCCATGTGAAATAGCTTTACTGTGTTTTATTCTCACAGCGATTTTCAGTAATGACGAGCTTAAGTAAATGAATGAACATATCAACGTTAATAAAATGCCTATGTTGGTGAAAATTTATATTTCATGGTTATTACTTAACTTAGTAAGCAGTGGCGACCAGTTTAGTAGTCTGCAGTTTGATGAAACGACAGCAATTGACACAATATGTTCGATTAAATATGTGCCATTAAAACGGTAAAAACGCTCAGTTTATGGTTCAAGCTCTTTTTAAATTAAATGCTGAATTAAATGGTGTTTAAATGCAGCACGTCATTAAGAAATGGTTATTTTGTGCCATAAAATTAGCTAAATTAAAAAAATTTAAGGAATGCAAAACAGCTGCTTTCTCATGTTATAACTTCAGAAAATGGTTTCAAGTCCAAAATTATCTTAAAAATTCCAACCTTATCTACTAGTATGACATAAAGGAAAGCGGTTTTATTTTTAGCACCATGGTAAGGTAAACAATAAAATTCAATGTTCGAGTTCATTGAAATGCCTGATAGACGGAGATGTCAATGGCGTTTTCAACGATGATTGCCCTTTCCCTATAAAAGAGCATTCTATTCAAGCACAAAGAATTTTGGAGAAAGAAATGAAGTGAATTGCTATATTAAAGCTTCAGAACTGCTTACATCTAGTCAATCAACGGTAGGTTTGGCGGTAATCCAGCGAAATTGCGTGTAAAAGTGGTAAAAGAATCATACCGCACTACTTCTCTTCCATAATTAAGTTTGATTTAATAAAATTAAATTAAATTCTGATGATTTGCAGAAAGAAGCCAATGAAATGATTTAAGTCATTTCTGACTTAAGCTGAGCATTTGGGTCCGAAGAAATGAACTTTCATTAATTTGCAAGTAGATAGTAAATAAACTGGCAAACAACATCTAGTATTTTAAAAAAAAAATCTTTGATTAACTTAGAGAGAGCCATAGCAAGACGCAAAATTTACAACTGTATTAACGTTTTTGTTTAAGTTAAAGTGTTTTGATTAACATCCCTACTCCTCTAGTTCTTCTTTACTGACTATCTTTATCTATACTTTACTCTGCAAAGTGCTTGTTTGTATTCTTCCAATGACATCTCATAATGGCCAGTCTAGAGAATAACCGAATCGTTGCAATTTCAACAGACTTTCAAAAGCTTATTGATTGAACAATATGTTTTATCAAAATTGATGATTTACTATTTCATATTACTTAATAACTAGCAGTACTGAGGGCCAGTAGATAATACATCGTGCAGAATCATAACGTTGAAGTCGAATTTGATTGGTAAAATTGTCTTCCGTTTCAACAAACACATTTTATGTGCTAATGGCTAGCGAATCGCCTTATTTTGATTTAAGGACTGCAAGAAGCATTTTAATGAAACCACTCTCAAACGCAAATTCTTGCCGACATTTCCATAAGTGTTTGATTATTTTGATTGACAGTACTTAAAAGTGACTGCATTTTTTGGCATACTTCCTTAGTTGCGTTGCATTCGTAACGCACCAAAATAAGTTTCGTTTATTAAAATATTTGAAATTTAAAAACTAAGGTAAGGCAAATTTAGCAATTTTCTTTAAAAACATTCATGAAACTTGGTCCAGGCAAGTGTTGACACAACTTCTTATGATCCAAATTAATTCTTCAAGAATAATGCAAAGCCCAGAATGCTTTTCCATTAAATCACACAAAGATTATTTTAAGCTATTTACATTTTCTTGCTAGTTTTTTATGGAACTGATGAAAACTTTGTTATTAAATAATTTATAGCAACAGAGAAAACTGGAAGATTATAAAACCAGTGGCTCTTAAGTGTTGAAATAGGAAAATAAAATCAAAATTTCTTGATAATCAAGCAGTTTTTGTGGATAATAATCCCTATTTCTCTATTAATTTTGAATTATTTATCAGGTGTTAGATACTTGAATATGACCATGGCTTTGGTGATTGAACTTGAGAGTTAAATGAGGTGCACGCAAAAGTTCTAGCATTTACATGCCATATTTGTAATTGCTTAGTGCCATTAATTTACATTTTACCAAAATGTTTGCCTTCTATACAAGTCTATTGTTACTCATTGGTATCAGCAAAATAAGAGGAGCGATTCATGCTGAAAAGGAAAGCGGAGTAAAGTACCAGATTATTTCATTTAATAAAAATAAATATAAGGTTTGCTTTGCACATAATTCTACAAACTTACACTAGTGCTAATGCTACAAATAATGGAAGTCTATTTTGCCAAACGTTTCTTCAAAGGATTGATGGTTTAAAATGCGTCTATGCAGTGATAAAATAGATTTGCGTGTATTTATTTTACTTGGCAAAAATTCATTGGCGCACTGTATATATGTATATATACGTATATCACTTTAGAGGTAATTAGTGCAGTTTATTGGATGATCTTTGTGTTAACAATTTATTTTGTTCGTTATTTCGTCCTCATCAATGCATGTCTACGCGGAGATGATAAAAAGTTGAAATGAAGATTTGAGACTAAAAATGCTTTTTGAGAAAATTCTTTATATAATTTTTGTTTATCTCAAGAACTCTGTTAAATTTCAAGCGGCAATCAAACATATTTTGAAAATGCGGCTGAATATCTTGTAATTCAAGCAATGTGCAGTTATAAAATCGTTACTGTTAAAAATGGAGCTGGATCCCATACTTATAATGACTTTGAGATTTTTCTTCGGGACGTCTGCTACGATTATATAGCTTCATCTATATTTCTAAAATTGTAGGCTCAATTTCTAATCAGGATATAAAAATTATGAATCCAGTACGCAAAAGCGCGCAGCCTGTTTCAAAAAAGTAGACTTCTCAACTAGGATTGCAGTGAAACGAGATGCAACTGTTAAGATTATCTCAAATTCAGAGCCATTTGTTGAAATCATTGCATGACTTATTGATCGCGATTATTATAAACATTGACTTAATCTTCATATCCTTTTTTCCCTCAAGTCCATTTTTCCCTACTTTCGTGTAAATCAATTACGAAACAGGCATGACTTTTCTTTTCAAGCAATGCCCGTTTTTCTCAATAAGTTGCAAAACTACCAGTTGGAACAAAATTAACTTCAGGCGATTTGCCAAAAATCGTTTTTTGACAATCTTTCTTATTGCCTTGTTGATTTCAAAGATTATTTGATTCGTAAGTACAGTATTTTTAACTTTTAATTGACGTTTGAATTATTAAAAATGATTAACAGCACTTTTATAGGCACTCTCATTACTAGGTATATCTTCTGAGTTTGCTTTGGCTACCATTGAGGTTTGAGGTTTTAAATTTTGAAGAAACGATATACTGAGGAAAAAATTATATCCCTGCATATTGAACACTATATCTGTCAACATAATTCACAAAAAGATTTTTTTACATTAAGATATAAGGATTGGAATCACCTTCGATCTAAGTAAAAATGCGGCAACTAATTGTGCTGAGTTTCAAAAAACCTCAAGAATGCATGACATACCAATCGTTTAAAGGTTTCGAGTGCATAGATTTGGGGTGCACAAACAGGGCAGGCACATCGCAAAACAGAGAATTACTTGCTATTTGCTACTGTACCTTGATGTCATGGAAACAAAAACTGATGAGAATTGATGCGGCGCATTCAACTACTGGCTGAAATTTAGAGGCCTTTTATTCGAAACGTTCCAGTGCAGTACATGATACAAGATTTTTGGAAACCAGCAAAAGCATGATAGCCATTTAGCGAATTTTTTGAGCGGTCCTATTTACAAGATTGGTCGACATTCACTGGAAGTGCTATAAATAATAAATCACCATTAATACATGCAGAAAATTTGAATAGAGCTTGTGTTTTATCATTTAATCAGATTCATTACTTGCTCTACTTGAGTTATTTTGTTCCAAAGTGCCATAGATGTCTGGCAAATTTTTAGAGTGAAAGAGTGTTTTCCTCACCTAATTTAGCCCTTTTAAATATCACCAATTTTGAGTAAAACGGTCTGAACGCAGTTGCAGACTGAGTTGATGAATGCATATTTTCACTTAGGCAATCACTTGATTGCTGTCTAGTTTTTGAAATCGAAAAACTATGCAAAGCAGATTAGTAACAATGTGAAACAAACAAAAAGTGAAACAAGACCAAGGAGTTGATAAATATGTTTAAAGTCAGATTTCTGTCTTCTAAGGGCCTTTAAATATCACACGAAACGATATAGTTAAAGTAAACCGGTCACAAACGAACCACGATGACTGCGCACAATATTGACGATCTTGCTTCCCCTTCTGATTTCACTGTGTAATTTAAGCTAAAGGGAGTATGAATGCTTTGGAACAACTCGTTCATGCATATTATTCGTACACCAAAAGTAGAATCGAAAATGTTAGCGTTAGGGATGTTTTCTACTGAGACAGGCAAGCAAACATTTCCATAGATAAGCTAATTTTAGTTATTTAGTTTATAATTGCTGTATTAGCAGTCTGATTTTTTTGCACTAGGTCTCAAATAAGTAGAAATTCTTAAGGAATCATGCAAACAAAAGAGGTTCATCACGCGAGTTCCTCTCGTTAATTTGCGCGATAAAAATTTATTGTTAATTGTTTCAAAAAAAATGAAACGACGACATGAGGACTAATTTGCTTAATTTTTAAAGCCCTCAGGAAAGTCTTATCATCAGTTTTACTTTTTTTATTTTTTTCCTTTTTGTTCGCAAAATTCAGTCATCTTTCTGAACAAAATCAAATCGCTTGGTGGATGATCTGCGTACCCCGCTGTGAGCTTTTCAAGGTGATGAATTCAAACAAACCTTTGTTTATCCTAATCTTGGTCTCAAGAAGTCCTCTTTTTCAGTAAACAAGGCTATTACCTCAACCCTAGGTTCAAATGTTTGTTAGATGAAATGCTTAGAAAAGTAGATGGACTTAATCAAATCACACTTAAGGCACGCAATTGAGTGTGTGCGGCGGTTGAAACTGAAGAAAGTACATAGAATCGGGTTATGTTTCATGCTCAACATGGTGGCGGTTTCGTGAATGGCATTTTCAAGTAAGGTCCTAGGCAGTCTTAGAGCCTCCTAAGAGACGATAACAGAAATGCGGTTAACGCTTCAATCAAAGAGCGTCGCTCCTCATGCTCTTATTGTTATCAGGCAATAACTCCTTGTGAAGATAGTTACCCTTATTTTTCAAAAAAATTTGCAGTTTTACTGCAACCGAAAATGAATGAAGAGTTAAGCTTAATCAAAAATAGCAAAAATTCGCAGTTTTTTCACTAAGCCATCTGTGCGTATTCATATAAACTTGGCAACTGATATTTGAATTCATTACTTGAACAAAACAAGCCATTAGAGTTGAAGAGACAAAGAAATGCACGAAAAGTGTTAAGAAGCTGCTGCATATTCCATATCAAAGGACACTGGCCACAACCACTCAACTAGGCGTTCACTCACTTGACACACTCTCAACAAGACACAAATATAAATGCTGAGTTTCCGTTAACAACAGCCAAGTATCGCAAATGAAACATTAAGAAATATGAAACTATTTCGCAGAGTAAATGTAATTATTTCTTTAAGCCTAGCATTCACAAATTAACTGAAGTCACTAACAGAGGCAGAAATTTGCGCAAAGCTGTGAAAAAGACTTCACTGTGATATTCAGCAATTTATTTTCTTTTTTTCCCTTAAAATAAGCTCCTTTGAAGATTACCATTGTTAAAAATGAGATATCTGGTATTTCGGGAAAGTAATTTGAGGTCAGCCTGTTAATCACTTTGACTCTGAAGATGACACCACCTTTAAAGTTGTACTGCAAATAGGCCTCAGACTGGTACCATCGATTGCTGCTAGCATCGAATTTCCCCTGCATCAGTCAAAATTCATTAGATTCAAACCAAAGTCAGCACTGTTGCTATACTTTCATGTGCTGAGAAAGCTTAAAATTTTACATTTTCCTTGAGCAGACTAAATCGACTAAATCGAAACTTTTCAAATTTAGAGGAGAATCCCAACTGAGTAGGTCTCACAAAATGTCTCAAATATGAAAAATCAATTAGTTTTTCCTAAAGTCTGCATAGTTTCAATAAACATTGAAGTTGCTATGCCTCAACTCTCATACTTGATCAGTGAACTCCAACTTTATGCTCAGCATACTAAAGGTGCCATAGGGTTAAAGACAACAATGCAAAAGAGAGCAAAATATATTTATCAAATGACACTTCTGTCAGTCGTTGCCACTTTAAATTTACTAATATCACAAGTTGTGCATTTAGCTTATTTGAAAGGTCTCTGAATCATCTCGCTGTTCATATTAACGGCCGATTGCTTTGTTTGTTTATACGTGCTCGAAACAATAAACAGTTCTGCCTTTCCTCAATGCTATTGATAGGTTGATTTGCATGCAAGTCATTGGAGTTTAAATATTATATTGCTTTCGCATTCAAATCGCTTGTGAGTTTTTCAAAATAATAATCTGACGTGAACTTCACTTAATTTATTCTAAAAGCTGCCTTCACTATTACAATACTTTCATTGTATTTAATTCATTGATCGAATCGGAACTGAAAATATCGCCAGCAACGTACTAGTGGATGTTTGGCCAACCAAATTTGACTGCGGTAGCTAATTGCTTGAATTTCAGGAAATCTCAGCATGTTGTCTGTGCTAGTATGGCCCTTACATTGCAAAAAGAGCTGTAATATGACATTCAATAGGGTCGACAATCGACGAGACTTAGTTTGATGTATTTAAAGTGAACTAAGGAGGCAGGTTGCTAATTTTAAGAAAAACTAGTATTGCCATTTATAAGATGAACAGCGATTCATGCTGAAAGTTAATGCTCTGGGGCTCAATAATACAAAAATGAATTCGTAGAAGACAATGGAATTTTTGGCTTTTGTTCATTAGGCCTACCGATGAACTTAAAAAATCCATATGTATTTTAAATAGTTACAAAATTCTTTTACAGAAAGAAAGTACTTTTTTGAAACTGCAATAGGCAACGTTGAATTATCTGAATGATAAAACGGTGCTTTGAATCTGCATATATGTTTGAATTAATCAACTGAATTTGAGTCGCAGCCTTGCCTATTCCATGAGGTGTGCTTATAGGTTTTACCAATGAAATCTTTGTATTGGGAAGAAGTAAATTGTTCCATATGCAAACATTTCAAGTCTTATTGAGGTTTCCTAGAATTTCATCAAGGTGATTGAGTTTCGGCCAAATGAACGTTTGTGAACACAAAACGATGTTAAACGACAGAAGTCGGACACTCATGAGGGAAACCATGTTTATTAAAATATAGTAGTAAAATTTGCATAAATTTCTAAATTTCTTTATTTTTCATGAATCCTTTGTATTTAACGAAGGCTCAAATATATATTCACAAATAAAACTAAATAATTTAGATCATTGCACATTGAGCTCTTGAATTATTTTGCTCCAAGCAACATTCACTTATTACCATACAAACTGTGGGCAGAACTCTAATTAAGCAACTGAAGAATATAGACCCTTATTGTAGAAAACCCTACCAACCCAAAATTAGGAAAGAAATTTTCCATGACCTTAGACATCTATATACATTTGATTTAGTTTCACATTAATAATCATTCATTGCAAACATGCATGTTCCGAACTTGCTGCTTGCGCATTAACCAGACACACAACGCAATTCATGAAGTAGTTTCGATTTACTGCGCCATGAATAATTGCCGCGCGTTTACTTGAATCTTTCTTTCAATGGCACTAAGCATTAGTCTTGTTTTTGTTTCCGAGGCAATTAATAACTGCTATTTTAGGTACCATGTTCCTCTCATCAAATTGATTGTGGCTGTGCGGAAAATATTTGTGAGGGCAGCTAGGGATTAACAACATATCATCTAAAATGTTTCATTTTCAAGCTTTTGCTCAAAAAGCTCTGTTTACTTGCTCTGAATCTATCGTCGTTGCGGCCTCTTAATTTCGAAGTCTCTAATGTAATCAAATCAGTATCACTTGCACTAGTAGATGGCAAATGCATATAAAAAGTTTTCAAAATCCAAATCGGAGCTTTACATAGAAAAAAGCTTCTAATTTTGAGTGCAGAAAAGTTTTCTCAAAATCATTCTTATTTTCATGCTTGAAAAATAATTTCATTCCAGGTTTATAGATAGCATTAAAATACGTGCCATTGAAAGTGGAAATATCCATAAGTTCAAAAGGCACGGATTGCCATTATTAAGTAAGGTCAGTCAACTAACCCTATTTGAAATATCCTTAATTCAAATTAATTAAAATTTGCCAAAATAAATATGATTATTTGCAGATAGATATGCGCTGGTTCGATTGCGTTAAGCTGATTTTCAACTTGCGTCTTTTATATAAATTTATTTTCTACGTATTTCAGTGACTAACTCTAAAACATATCAGTGAATTCTTTTGCTGAGAGCATACTGCGAAAATTCAATGCATCGTAAATCAAACTTCAAGCGTAAGAGAATCAACAAGGTTTAAAAATAATTAAGTAGCCAGTGGTAAAAATGCGAATCAGGCAATAAGTACCATTACTGATGATTCTTGTCCTGAAAAAAGCTCAGTCTTGGCTTATTTTAAACCGTCAAAAAATTCTATGTCAGAAACAGCTTATTCAAATGGAATTCCTATAACAGTGTTTTCAATGTGTGGGTTGATTTTTCATGGGGTTGAACCACCGTTTTGCGATTCCGGCTGTTGTGATTGGTAGAATAATTGGAACGAAATCAAGCACTAATGGCAGTATCCTGCTTAAAACGCTGCCAACAAATAACTCAGCCTATTATATGGGTTATACGTCATTATGGCTACTGAGAGATACAGATTTTTTTGAGTACTGGTTCGATTTTATAAAGCACGTGACCCACTCTAATAGCTCCATAGAAACACCTGTTTTGACATTTAATGTAAATGTAGTTTTACATCGATTCAATTGCGCAGCGTCGTAATAAAGAATGATAATCTCTCATGTAATATACCATATAAGTGCCTGTCTTATGATGTAAATTTTATTAAGGACTTACTATTCACAAGACCTGGAGATCTTCAAAATGATCCTCATTGAAATAAGTGCAAAGTTGAAAACCCTTGACTTAAGTGTCCCAATTCAAATATTCTTCCATGATTATTTAGCTTTGTTGATTGTTTATTTGCAACGATAGTGTATATATGGTTTTTGATTAAATTTAACTTAAGAAATCTAAGAATACGTTTGTTCTTAGAATATATATCTTGGTCGGCCTTGCATTCAATTTTAATGAATGGCATTGAAACACCTAATTATTTACATATATGATCATAGCATATCACACACATAAAATAATTTTAATTTGTCTTGAGCAGATGTAGGTGAATATTCACAAGACACGTTTGTTCTTCCACTATCATCCTTCTTGAGGTTAAAAACAAAAAAAAAACGTTTCAAAATTTTACAACTTATTTAATTTAAACGTCTAATGATCATTAACCTAGGTGGAAAATAATTTTTTTTTCGATTATCTCTGAAAGTAATTTCAGTTTTCATTTCTGTCATCAGAATTTGCTCACGAAATAAGCGGGCTTTAGGAATTCTAAGCAAAAAGTGAGACAAGCTGCTTGAATGGAATCCATCTGCGAAATGACCGATGTGTGTATAAATACAATGCAATATCATTGACGGGTTTTGTTCTTGCGATTTATTTTTTTTACGGTGAACTCATAAATCAATAAATCGCAAATGCACGAGAAAAGACAGCAATCGAATAAGGGAAGCTGCCATCTTACAGAAGATTGTACACCTTCGGAATGCTCAAAGTACTTCTAGGCCAAAAGACTCATGATTGAGCGGAACCACCTTCTTTTATTTTACATTAAATATCGAATTTGTTAAGGTTTTCAGAATAACATATACATCTTGCAATAAACCTTGCCATGGCAGTAGTTTCGATTTAAAACCCTGCTAGATTTTTCTACCACGTATTTTGACTTCCGTTTGAAGTGATTGTCAAATTTCATGATTTATTACCAAGGAGTTTTAAAAATTTTACTCTTATCTAATGGGCAATCTCTATAGAAGTCAAAACCTGAAACTCAACTTTGAATTTGGTCAAAATTTCATTTGCAAACTGCAAAAACTATTGCCTGTAAAGGCCTATTAGTGTGTTGCGCAGCTGCTGGCAGTTATGCTTACAGATTCGCAAAAAGCTTCATCAGGCTTAACTGTTTTCGCAACTAAATAATCTGACTACGTCAGAAAACATAAATAAACTGTTAACAAATTGTCCGATTTCTCTTTTGTTAAGTAGGCAGAATAAACCAAGACCGAAATTTTCACTGCATTAAATGCCTTCAAAATTCAATCACATTTTTAGTTAATAAAACAGCTTTAAGTATTTTAACATTCTCAACTACTCAACCTTGTCGCATAATCATTGGCGCTCTGTATAGGTATGCATATATATGTACCTATCTGCAGGGATTTGATGCAATTCAGAGAATGAGTTTTATGTTGGCAATTATTTTTGTTTGTCACTTCGTCCTTATCAATTCATGTTTATCCAAAGTCGATAAACCTCTAAAACTGAAACTTGGTAATTCTTTACAAAAATTACGATTCTTTCAAGGACACTGTCCTGTTTCAAACGACAATCGAACGTATTTTGAAGATGCCGCAGAATTTCTGGTCGTTCAGGCCTTCGAGTCAGTTCGTGTATCAGATCTCAATGGATATTTCATTATAAGCGAAGGGAAAGCAAACAATGCTAGTATTAGCTCTACTTGCAAGTATTTTACTGATTCCTGTTGAGAATGGAGCGGGATCCCATACTTTCAATGACTGCGAAATTCTCGTTCGAGACGTTTGTTACGATTATGTTACTGCGGCTAAAATGTGGAACTTGTAACTTTAAATTTTAGACAGCTCGTTAACGTATTATTTTTAGTAGACAAAAACGCGCAAGCTGTTTCAAATAGGTAGAATTCTCAGTAAGGATTGCAGTGCATCGAAACAGAATTGTGAAAATCATTTCCAGTTCACGACCATTTGTTGAAGTAATTGCAAGACTTATCGAACACGATTACTATAAAAATCGGCTTGACTTTCATATTCTTTTGTCTCTGCAGTCAGTTTTTCAACAAATTTCATGTAAAATGTTTTGAGATGTCTTTGGCTTTTACTAAGAAGTTTCCCTTAATAAATGGCATGTGCAGTGGCTCGAGAACAGAAAAGAGCAAATAATGAATGTGTTAGTCAAATTTCTGATCTGGATGTGAGATGCATTTATTTGCATGAAATTAACAGTTAAAAAATAAAAGGAATTCGGATAAATATTTTTATAAAAAGGAAGTATTGTATCACGTTATACATTTTTCGAACCCTTTTTATTGGGCAAGCAGATGTCGCATTAATATCGCTAATAAAGTTTTACGATTATTAGACTTAGTCCAACATTCTATGGCGCAAACATCTTATATGGCCTTAAGTTGTTGGAATTTTTAAATTTTACAAATAGCATTGATAGGGAGTCAAAATCAACAATACATTTTGAAATAAGCCATGTGAGAGATTTTGTAATTTAAGGAGATTTATTATTTGAGTATTTGATTAAACGTGTTCGCGTGTGCTACAAACTTAGACGATTTCGCGTAATGCTGCTTTTTTTAGAATATTGATTTTTTTTCACCAAGTTCAACTACATAGCAACAAAAATCGCTTAATCTCGAAGGTACCATGAGTCGTAACATTCAAAAACATGATTTTGGGCAGAACAGAACAAAAACAGTTGCCAGTTTTCTTCCAAATATTCACTGATTATTTTGAGCTGGAGGTCAAAAAGGCTGAGCCATAATGCCGCCACAAACAATGCTTGAAATCAACTCTGGCAAAGGAAACGTTTTCTTGTGTGATTTTTTTAGGTTTGCCTTACGTATTTTTAACCCACACAAATTCCGATGCTGGCAGTAACTTAGTAGCTAACTGTCTACTCTTCTAGTTAGATTTGAAAAAATAAACATTCGATCGAGCCTCTGCATTATATGTGGCTATTTTTCAATGTATATTTGCTTATTTTCAATGACTAATTATGACAACTCTAATACCAAACAAGGTAAAGTTGCTGATTTCATCAAGACAAATCAAAGACTTGACAGAACATCTTCAGCTATCAATGCATAAAAACCACCAAACTGATAAAAAAACCCATCATCAAAATTCAACTTGAACTGATTACTCAAACGTTAGTCGTTCGCTTAATGTTGAAACTTTTGCCAAGAATAATAGGCTGCATGTATAGCTGCTGCTTCGACCGGTGACAGCGATTTATTCTAATGCGTGCCTCTGCCAGAGAAACTGAATCTTGATAAGTGTCCATGTTTTCGACATAATATTTAAGGGTTTATAATTCAGTACAGTCGATTCTATCATTTGTATGTAAATAATGGAAAATGTACATCAAGAATAAAATCTTTTGCGTCTGCAAATAAACTGGCTTGAGAGGTCACCAGTGTTCCTGACTAAATCTGTCCAAGTCCTGTACTTAATTACCCATTGACTTCACTGAGCTACTGGAAGGACTTTTAATATATCGTAAGCATTTCACCAAGAATATTGGTTTGGAAGAGTAAATATATTTATTTGGCACATTGTTTCGCTTCAATTATCAAAAACTCTCTAAAATATATAATTAAGTAATAAATGCATTTAGCGGAAGTGATCGCTTTTGCATCCAGAATTCCAACAGTAGGATATAAATTAGTGGAGGTCATTGACAGGCAGAACCACCAAGATTGGGATCATAACTATCCTTGATATTTTTCTTCCAAAAGCACAAGATTTCCCTCTGATTTAACAAATCCTCAATTTTACTCTGCATACATAAAAACTAGTCTGTGATATCCTGCGTTTTGCCAAGATTTCTCATAAAATGACCTTTAAAATGGGTTTTGAACAAAACTGTCCTTAAATGATACAACCCGTGAACTGGCAGAATCAGTCGAAAAAGCGTCTTGTTTTCAAAAAAACAGGCAGGTCTGTAAGCTGTTTAAGCTAACTTCATGTGGCATAAATATTGCAGCGCAACATTTAATATCCGATTTAATATTCTAAAACAGTTATTTGATACTTTATATTTTAAGTTTTTTGAGTAAATAAATGTATTAAATAGCAAACTTGCAGATTCATTTATCAGACGATGTCAAAATATTTGCATTTGGAAATTTCCGAGACGCGAATTCGCAAATTAAAATTTAACTGTCAAAAAAGCATAAACAAAGAAGTGAACCATGTAACTTGATATAACCAATGGTTGGAGAATGCTATGAAACAATACAAATTTTGATCGATTTTTCTTAAAGGGTAACTATATGTAAGTAGATGGTTCGTTTCATCTACAAATGGTGAAATTCAATTGAATGTTGCGTCAGTTAACTAGCAGTTGATGACTTTCGTTTAGCAGTGTATTTCACTATTTTATAAGAATGATGAGAGTACGTTAATTTCTTGAATGATTTACAATGCCAGAAATAAAAGCTGAAATCATTTTAAGAAATAATCAAAAATAAATAATGCGTTTTCATGAATTTTTTGTTCTGAATCTCAAGGTAAGAAACAGTATGAGAACGAATGTGTCTTGTAAATATTTGCCTATATCTGCTCAAGACAAATTGGAATTCTCCACTTTTCTGTAATGGCGAAGTAACAACGAATGACATTTGTTTTAATTATATGTGCAAATCATAATGCGCTGCAACATGAGTTCTACCTGTAATTAGCCCATGAAAGCATGAAATTCAACTATGAATATCGTGCAAGTAGATTCGCACAATAAGAATTTCTAGCCGGGGACGCAGTGTATCGCAATGGAACCAAAAGGTTTATCCCTGATTCATGGCCTTTCATTTTAGTGTAAGCAGGAGTAAACAAAGATAACCATTCAATAGGTATTTTTCTCAAGCCAACCATTTTTTTTCGATTTTAAGCAAATTAAAACCAATCAAATGGTTAAATCCTACATGGATTTAAGTGAGAATCTTAGCTCATAAATGAGTAATTTTATGATATAATGTTTGAATGTTGAATGAGTGAATTGCATACCTAAGTTTTCCATTGAACCTTACGTTATTCAACCATAGAAATCCTTGACTAATCATAGAAATAAATGAAATTGAGACAATTTATTTTGATTTTATTAACTTGCCTAAAATTTTATTCATTACTGACCTTTTTCCTTTTTTTAATTTTTTAATGATATGCACATATCATGTTGGTGTGCTTCAGGTAATCTGTCACGTAAACATAATCCTTGTAGGTCTTTAAACTCTTATCGTCATGTTCGACAACCAACCAAGAGGTAAATGTTAGGGCTTACTTTTACTGAAATTCCTTAATCAATAAAGAATCAAAAGACCAGAAATTGTTTCATAAAGTATATAAGGGGCTGCTATCCTTTACTACAAAGCCTTACCATTGAATTGGTAGGCAACTGCATTTATTGCAATTGAACAAACAGAGTTTTCTATGGAGCGATCAGAGTGGAACTTTGGCTTTACAAATGGAAACGATAGCAGTCTTAAACGCTTCTTGATGTGTCAGCAAGAGTGCAGATGACGGAAATGGTAAACTAAGCTGATTTCGTGGCGATAGCGCATTTTAAGCAAGTTGGTATATTTAGTGCTTCATTTTGTCCCAATTATGCTTCCACCAACAAAAGTTTGAATACTAGAACGGAAATTTATATCCATGACCAAATTAATGAACATTACTTATATCACTTATGTATAATGAGGCATTTTTGGCAGGTTAATGCAAGCCGAAGTAGTTTTGGGATGAAGAGATACATCATAAATAGTATTCATTGACTGATTTGAATTGTTTTTAGCAGCATCAATGCTGCTGAGTGCACTGAAATCCTTATTAATTGCTTCACGCATGACGTCTATACTTTTGAACACTGCAATTATGCAGATCAATGAGTTATGAAGAATTTCAGTTATGAGGTTCATCTAAATGTCAGTATTTGCTAGATTAAATAAATTCTAATGCATTGGTTGTTATAAAGATGACTTTTAAAATGCAAACTGCATAAAACGCTTACTTGACTTGGAAAACACTTGCTCAATTCCTGAGCATTTCCTAACATATGCTCTGACAATTTGACCTTAGTGAGTGAGAAGTGCCACTGAATAAGTGTGACTTTTAGACGTTGTCGGTTTTCTGCACATCTTAAGATCAATATCTGAGGTGCTTTTTAAGTGCTAGAGACTGTGAAGTATTTGTAGAGCTTGCAATTGTAAATTATTAATATGAGAAGCTGCCTATTGTGTATTTGATATATTAAGCTTTAATTTTTGTGTTAATCACGATTTCATTGCATCTTTGATTTCAGGAAACTAAATTCATCGAGCAGGCTCCTGCTCACTGATCTGAGCTCTAAGGTCTAACACTGAGAGTTATCTTAGTTTCATTTATACCGATTCACTTACTGAAATTACAAAAAGATGGCTTATTCGCAAATCTGCTAACGTCTTGTTCTCCACTCCAGATATTTAAAAAATTTTGTAAAGTTAAATACAAAATGGAGGACAAATAGCACTTTCATCAATACAACTGTTTGATAATCCTTTTTGAAAGTTATTGTCAACATAAATGATAATTAACTGAAAACGGTAAGTGCAGCATTTCATTCTCACCAAATCTATTGCTATTAGACTTTGTTAATGAATCTGAGCTTATTTTTCTCAAGTTGATTTTGTAGTCGTTCAAATATTATCTAATGTTGGATCTTAGAAGTCTGCTGGTTTTATATTTCCAGTTCAAGTGGTTAACTGGTAACAAGAAGTGTTTCCGATTTATCTACTTAATTGAAAATGTGCTTGAGTGACCTCCACAAGTTTTAATTGCGATCGGTCGAACAGTTAGAATTGATGACTGAAAATACAATTGTGGTAACACATAACTCTTATAAGCTTATATTTGAAATTCTAAGTGAAATGGATCGAAAAATTAAAAAATGTGCTATGAAATATACGTGCAATCATGCGCAGATTTGAAATAGCAATTAATTCAAATTCTGCCTTTTGGGTAAGCAAATTTTGATAAATTATGACTAAAAAATATGAATTTTATTAATTAGCTTACTATGGTGGTTTAACTGAAGATGGCACTGCATTTGAAGGTCTTTTACTTTTACTGAGTCCGAATTAATCTCCAAACCTAATGCTGCCCCTTATTAGATTCAATGGTAAATCATATAAATTGTATCCTACGACATGCTCCCGTGCTGATAAATTTGATATAGTTGTAATTTATTTTGCCATTTTGTTTAAAAAAATCTTCAGTTTTGGAAATTTTCAAATGCAGTCAATTTATCCTACTTAAATCAACTTAGTACAAACCCATGCGTTGCGAATCTCTAATCAAACTTGCCACTGTGAAGGTAATGCTATGACGATCAAGATTTTTCTGACATTTAAAGAATAAACTTTGGGAAAACGGTTTCTCACTGCTCAGTCATCGACGTCTTAAAGTTCTGTTCTACGAAAATAAACTGAGGCAAGTCAATAATCCACACTTCGGGCCTCACAAACGAAAGTTTCTTATTTTAGGAATAAGCGGGTGATCCGAAATAAAAAGGAACGAATTTCCTCTTTACCAGTGGTTAAACTATGTATAAAATTATAGCCCTTCCATTTCACGACTTTTACGTTTTCTTGACTCTTACTCATAGAGTACTTCAAAACCGCAAAAGGAAAATTCTGTCTGTCTGCTGGCAGAAGTTGTATTGTTATGCAAAATATAATCAACTTGTATTTGAGCCAGAAGAACTTCAAAAAAGTAAAAGTGAATTGGTAAAATTAAACCTTTTGGTATCGACGCATATAAGATATTTCAAACCTACTCACAGCCTCCTCGTGGTGACCACCGGTAACCCCAAGGTTAACTCAAGGGGCTAATGAGAGGGGTGGATAGTTAGGAGTAATAATTCTCCGGACGTATAAAATTATATTTGCTAGCAGAAATGCAATTTCTTATAGCTTGGTACACGAGGCACGATGTAAATAATTGGATTCCTAGTCGCAAACTGGACTGTGGAATGCACGTTCATGCAACAATGAATAGAGTCTGCGCCAGAATGTTGAAAGGTTTCTGGTAGGAGACATGAAGCCGGACGAAGACGTTGAGGTGCCACGATGAAGCTAAACTACTATCTGTACGAGGAAGCTATGCCAGAGAAGAGACCAGATAAACTAAGACGTCAATGATTGATTTTTCCGAACTCTTTAAAGTTGCAAGGTTGCGATTGTAAAAAGAATTGGGCCTTAATAGCAAGCTATGTTCTCAATGAATGGTGACGGGTGTATATTAAAATAAGATTTTCATTTTAATCACTTAGTTATTTACACTTTCGTTAACTCTAGCATCTCAAAACATTTCTCTGAAGCAGCCCATTAGCAGTTATAAGATGCTGATAACGCACAAAATTTTAAAATACATTTAATTATTTTAATATTTGCTAATAGCTAATAGCTCTTCCTACGGTTTATTTCAAACCGTAGCTGTAAATAGAAAAAAGTACTTATGTCAATATCCAGAGAATATACTTGAATTATAATGATAATCATTCATCAAGTACTAGACACATCAAATATACTTAAACTCGGCTGCCTAATCAATTTCACTATTCAATCAACGCTTGAAGATTGACAAAATGAACAGCTTAGAATCTCATTATTCGAATAAATTAGTGTTTCGATCCAAAACCTCACATCCCCGAATTCAGGCGAATTCTATCTTTTTAGAAGAAACGGTTAACAAAATCGAAAAATTTGACTGTAGATCCTCAGCCGCACGTTTGCAAAGCATCGAATCATAAAGGTAAGGTTCACTAACCCAAATAAAATACAGTACCTTTTGTACTTCTTTTTAATTTCATGCTTAAAAATTGACCAATTTTATACTAATAGGAATCAATAACTGAAGGTTGATTACTTTTCTTTATGGTTTAAAAACTTTCATTAAAACCAGCAAAGCCTTTAAACAGAAAAACTTGCCAACGATTTGATAATAAAGCCTATATGTTTTAATAAAGTTGCATTTACGTATTTTAATTGAAAAAAAACAATTTTTATTTAAGTTAAGCGGGATTAATTGCTCAAACGTCAGTGTTTTATAAGTGAAATAAGAGGTGAGAGGAAATTAGAGTAGTTAAGTATGACAGCCTGGATGCTCTTTCGTTAATAACACGTAGCGCAAACGGAAAGCTACAAAACAGATCTAAACAATTTAGCCTGATCCACTCCGAAAACTATCTGTAAAATACTGAAGACTCAGGAGTTTTTTTCCATTGCAGTGTTTAATTGTTATACTAACTTTTATAAGCGAAAAGAAAATCACCTCATCATTGGGTAATATAGTTTGATATCTCGACAGTAGTTCGCTTTCTGCAAGTCTGACCCGACCTTAGGAATTAGCACAAAAGGTATCAAAAAATGATTTACATTTCATCCAATTTGAATAAAGCAGGATAAATGCATGTTGTTGGCCTTTAGACAGGATCTGATAATGATAAAACTACTCACAGTTTAAAAAAAGGATTTCAGTTAAGAGAAAATAATGAGTTTAACTTTGACTGAAAAAACTATGCTTATTTCTTATTACATTTAGATTATATACCTTTTAGCCCAAACAGGTTGGTCAACAGAAGTTTTGAAGTTTTTTGCTTAGAAAATTATAAATGTTGGGAGACTTCGAGAGCCATAGTAATTATTGTACTTGTTTTCACTGAAAGATTAAGAATTTTATTTTTGTTTGGTAATCACAACTTGCTTGCCTTCATGCTTTAAATTCAGTATCTCTGGACAGATTAAAAGGACTTTAACTTCTGATTGAATTAATAATAATCATTCCCTTTTATAAACTGATTATCAGTGACCAAACCAATTGAATATAAATGCAAATCAGTGCATATCGCAGGCAAAGCTGAGAAAAGATGCATGGTTGTAGAATCGATGCAACCAACTCTAGTGTACAGGCAAAAGATAGAGGTTGAAAATTCAGTGGTCATTTCAAGCATCAGATATCTTAGTTTTGAGTTTTGTACGAATTTCAATTTACGCTTTTTTGATTCGTCGTATTAAATCCAAAATAAACTCTCTTTTTTTACTTTTCCTTCTATTCGGTTTTTAAATTCTGCATAAGTGGAACCTGTAAACTGCTGATCTACCCTCCTCAACGACAAATCTACCCTTGTAAAGTGTGTAAGTAGCAGATTAAAACAAACTGCTAATCTGCTGGCAAAGGCTTATTGTTACTTCAACCCCAAGCATTGTTTTAGATTGAAAATTATTAAAGATGAGCTTAGGGCTGTGTTGTAGTGTAGCAATATCTCTATCTGTAAATGAGTTTTGAAATCCTTAGGCCAATCAAACGTTTTGCCATTGCATTTCGGCGCTGTTGAACGATGTCTAAAGCTTAAGTGGTGCAAGCGTTCGTTAGCTGGAAATACAGAAATGAAGTAAAGGAAGTGGAACTATAGCATTTTCTAAAAACAGTAGTGGATGGAACAAAAGTCAGAATGTGTGGAGACAATCGTTTGAAAAATGGACTGATGTTACAAACGAACAACACCGGTTCATAAAAATTTTCTTCTCTTTAACAGTAATTAATATTTAGATACCTCCTTAGTCCATCTTTAAATATTGCAAACACAGTTTGTCGTCCACCACTCAAAGTCGGACTAGTAATCTTCTGCAATCTCTCCGATTCCTCCGCATAGAGGCATCGTCTTAAACACTCCAGTTCTAATGAACTTGTTGATTTCTGTCTGCGTATTGAAGTCAAGATCTGCAGATCTGCGCTTGACTGGAATAAATCATAGTTAAACAATCAAAATAACACAACATTATCTATTACTTGTTAGAATAGAAAATAATATTAACAGTACTATTTGCTATGGAAAAATTTATTATCAACACTTGGTCATTAATCGCGAATCATCCAAATACACGATTGAAGCAGAAAACGTGGGTAGGTCCAGTCAATGCACACTGTTGCTCGACTATATCAGCCAGGTGGATTAAATGTACCATGAAATGATCAATGTAGATTGTCTTGAAACAGGATACGTGAAAGCTGGCTAGATTGATGACTCGGCAATCTAGTCTGGTTCCGTTTGCTTCAGCTAATTACCATTGCTGCTCTCTCTAACTTGTTGAAAAGAGAGCGAATTGATACGAGGAGCACACGAACCGCGCCAGTTCTTATTTATGTAACGTGAGAGATTCAAATTTATTTGTGAGAAGGGTTTAACGTTTTGACATATATAAAGGTCATTTTACTGCAAGATAATATTTTTGAGATTCAAACAGCTGATGGCTGTAAATTTATAATGCTCTGTCTGATATGATGCCACTGGTGAGTCTTCGATTGGCTAGATCATTGGGCAGTCCGCAAGCGGGAACGCTTACAATGATTATGGTCTTAAGGGACTACTGCTTGGGTGTGGTTCTTTATGCCCTATGCACTGTTACGGGAAGACATTCTTCATACGTTTTCGAGAGTTCTTTTCAACTTTCTGACGTCGAATCTTTTAACTGCTACTTGCACGCAATTTCTGGAGTACCTTTTTTACCAGACTTTACGAAGTTGTGCTTCTGCTCGCAAAGTCTACTTTAATGTGTTCAGTGGGTGATTAATCCTATCTGGCCGTTTCTTCCATTATCCACCTAGGTCGTCGCTAGGGTTACAAGTGGTCGTTACGAGGAAGTTGAGAGTAGGACTGATCAGACGAGGTGCCAATCGGAGGAAAACTTAAAGTAGAATTGCTACCTGGACGAAAAAATTGAGGATCATAACAATTCGAAGGTAAGATTTTACTTAAATTTTGTTTACGTATAGGTTTTATAAAATTTTGAAAGTAAAACTCAGTATATGACAACAAGTTTTGGTATAAATTGTCGTAAGAGAAACTAATATTTTAGTTGTTGTTATATTATAAGAACATTTACCAGCTAAGCATCGAGTTCATGTAAATATTTTCAGGTATGTTCCTATATAAAATAATGAATTGCTTTTGTCAGTTCTAATTTGATCCAATCAGATATAAATTTAAGCACACGGTTCTTCCTTATAACGAATATCTCAACACAGCAAAACGGTGCGTAAAATTTTAAGAGATTAAATTAGCCAATGTAGATAACCAAAAGTTGAGCCAGTTCGTAGAATTCATTCAAGTCTACGATATCAAATAAATAGCCTCCAATCGCAAAACAATGCAAGAAAATTTATTTAGCAAATATTTCATAAAGGCATCATAAAAAATCTAGTTTGATAGGTTATACAATTTGGATAGCTTCAGTTCGAGGTAAATAAGCATACTAGCATCCTACTTATCGGCGCATGTATACTCAAAGTAACAGGTAAAATATACCTTAACCTATGTAAAAAATGCAGCCAAAATGTTAAATATACACTTTTTTTTACAGTTTTAAAGATTGTGCAATTGATTAGAATAGGTGCTTAAATGCACCGATTAGGTCAAAATAAAAAGAAACATCAGCAATAAGAAATTTCAATTTGCCTTTTACAACCTTTTTATATTTTTTAAATTGCCTATCATAGATTGATGTTTCAGTATTTTGAATTGCCATTCAAACTAACACAAATCATGCTAAAAATTAAAATTTTGTGTATTTATATAAGGGACATAAGTTTATTCGTATATATTCATGTTTGCTTGACACTACATCTACAAGTGAAAAGGCCCGGGTATTTGAGGAAGCTCATTTATATTTGCTAAAATATAAATTTAAATGTTACCGTTGGGGCATGAACTTAATGGAAACACAATTATGGGGCAAGCGAGACTTTTCTCGCATCATGCATTCCACATTCAAAAATACATTTAAGATACCCTTTTATGCTAATAATCTTTTCAAATTGCAGTTTGGCAGGGAATTTTCTTTAGAAACGCAAAGAATTAACATTTATTTTGCAATCTGAAAGATTGAACGCTACAGTTTTAAATTCATGGGTATCGAAAAAATTGCTGATTTGCATTTTTTAGTCAAACCGATTGAGATAAGACATCTCAAATACCCCAAATACCAAATCGGCCTGGAACGTCAACATAAGACACTATTTTTTTGACTGATTTGGTTTTAAGTGGTGGTCTTCATGAGGGGGTTGAGAGTAGGTTTGAAATACCCTTTATGAGTCGATATCAAAAGGGTTTAATTTAACTGATTCAATTTTACTTTTTCAAAGTTCTTCTGGCTCAAATTTAAGTTGATACATTTGTATAACATTACGACATTTTATCAGCAGATAGACAAAATTTGTCTTCTGCGGTTTTGAAGTATTGTATGAGTAAAGGCGTTACGAAAACGTAAGGGTCGTGAAATGGAAGGGCTATCCTCTTGTACATAGTTTAATTGCTAGCAAAGAGGAAACTGGTTTTGCCAATTTTATTTCGGATCACCTGTCTATACCTAAAATAAGGAACTTTCGTTGGTGACGCCTAAAATGTGGATTATTGACTTGCCTTAATTTATTTTCTTAGAACAGAACTTTAAGATGTCAATGACTGAACAGTGGGAAACCGTTTTCCCAAAATCTTATTTATTAAATATCAGAAAATCTTGACCGTCATTGCATCACCTTTGCACTGGCAAGTTTGATTAGAGATTTGCAATGCACCGGTTTGTACTAAGTTAATTTAAGTAGTATCGATTTACTGCATTTGAAAAATCCCAAGGCTAAGGGTTTTTAGTAAACAAAATAGCAAAATAAATTACTACTATAAATATCAAATTTATCGGCACGGAAGCATTTAGTACAATACAATTTATATGATTTACTAGTGGATCAAGTAAGGGTCAGCATCAGTTTTGGAGATCGATTCAGAATCAGTAAAAAAGTGACCTTCAAATGCAATGCCATTTTCAGTTAAACCGCCATAGTACGCTAATTAATATAGTTCATATCTTCCAGGTTATAATTTTGTCAAAGTTTGCTTACCCAAATGCATAATTTGAATTGTTTTGCTATATTTAATCTGCGCAAGCTTGAACATATATTTCATAGCACATTTTTTTTTATTTTTCGATCCGTTTCACTTAGAATTTTGAGTATAAGCTTGTGAGAGTTATGCGCCACCACACTATTTGACAAATTGTATTTAAAACTCAAGGAGGTCACTCAAGCATATTTTTAATAAAGTAGATGAATCGGAAACATTTCTCGGTACCGGTTGACAATATGAACTAAAATTATAAAACCAACAGCCTTCTAAGATCCAACATTAGATATTGGTAAAACAACTAATAAAATCAGCTTGAGAAAATGCCATATTATACATAACAAATATAAGTAATGTTTGTTAATTTGATCATGGAGATGAATTCCCATTTTAGCATTCAAACTTTCGCTGCTGGAAGCATAACTGAAACAAACCATCTTGCCTTAAATGCGCTCATGCCGAAAAATCACCTTAGCTCACCATTCCTTTCATCGGCACTCTAACTGACTTATCAAGAAGCGTTTAAGTCTGCTTTCATTTCCATTTGTTAAGCCAAAGTTTCACTTTAATCGCTCCATAAAAAGCCTTGTTTGTGTGATTGCAATAGATACCGTTGCATACTGATTCATTATTTTGGCTTAGTAGTCAGAATAGCAACTCCCCATATAATCCATAAAACAAGTTTCGGTCTTTTAATTCTTGATTGACTACGGAATTTTCAGTAAAAGTAAGCCCTAACATTGACTTCTTAGTCACCCAACTAAGAGATTTTCAAAGAAATCACGACTTAAATGAGCACTTATTTGAGAAACCTTGCTTCAAGTGTTCAGCTTTTTATATTTCTCCACGTGCATCCACGTTGAATTTCGTTTAAAAAAGTCAAATATGAAATCTTTGATGTTGAACATGACGATAATAGTTTAAAAACCCACGAGTAATGTTAACATGACAGATTACCTTAATCACACCAACATAGTATATGCATATCATTAAAAAATTAAAAGACAAAAAAGGTCAGTAATAAACGAAATTGTAGGCAAGTTAATAAAATCAAAGTAAATTCTCTCTATTTCATTTATTTCCATGATAAGTTTAGGATTTCTTTGGTTGGATAGCGTATGGTCCAACAGAAAACCTAGGTATACAATTCACTCAGTTACTATTCAAGCATTATATCATGAAATTACTCATTTATGAGCTAAGCTTCTCAATTAAATCCATGTACGCCTTAACTGGTTGTTCAGGATATGCTTAAAATCAGTAAAATGGTTGGCTTGAGAGAAAAAATCCGGAGATCAGGTTTACTCATGGAATGGTTATCTTCGGTTACTTCTGCAAACACTTCAATGAAAGGCCGCAAATCAGGGTTAAGCCCTTACGGTTCTATTGCGATGCACTGAGTTCCCGGTTGAAAATTCTATCTGTGCAAAGCCACTTACATGATATTTATTTGTTGAATTTTATACTTTCATGGGCTATTTACAGGTAGAACTCATGTTGCAGCGCATTATGAGTTAAGTATATAATTAAAACAAAGGTCATTTATTGTTACTTAGCCATCACAGAAAGTGGAGAATACCAATTTGTCTTGAGCAGATATAGGTGAATATTTACAAGACGCGTTCTTTCTCATACTGTTTCTCACCTTGAGATTCAGAACAAAAAATGTATCGAAACTCTGCAACTCAAGTAATTTAAACGCAAAAATTTGTTTTTCGATTATTTCTTAAAATGATTTCAGCATTTATTTCTGGCATCGTAATTCATTAAAGAAATGAACGGAATCTTATCATTTTAATCAAAAAGCGAAATACACTGCTCAAACGGAAGTCATCAACTGCTAGTTAACTGACGCAGCACTCAAATGAATTTCACCATTTTTAAATGAAACGAACTATTTACTTACATATGGCACTCCTTTAAAGAAAAAATGATTAAAATTCAAATATTTTATAGCATTTTTCAACCATTGGTTATATCAAGTTGCATGGTTCACTCCTTTATTTATTTATGCTGCCACTGGTTTGCTTTTTTGACAGTTACATTTAATTTGCCGAATCATATCTCGCAAATTTCTAAATAAAAATATTTTGACATCGTCTGATAAATGAAACAGCAGGTTTGCTGTTTAATACATTTATTTACTTAAATTACTTAAAACATAAAGGGTCGAATAACCGTTTTTGGGTATTTAATCAGCAGGATTAACGTTAATGATGTATGAGATTGTGCTGCAACATACATGCCACGTGAAGTTAATTCGAGCAGCTTACAGACCTGCCTATTTTTTTGAAAACAAAACGCTTTTCGAACGATTCTGCCAGTTCACGGATCTTATCATTTAAGGACAGTTTTGTTCCAAACCTATTTCAAAGCTCATTTTTGAGAAATTTTCGTAAAACACAGGATATCACAAACTGGTTTTTATGTATGCAGAGTAAAAAGTAGATCCTAGTAAATCAGATGGAAATCTTGTGCTTTCAGAAGAAAAATATCAAGAATACTTATGATCGTAATCTCGGTGGTTCTGCCTGTCAATCACCTCCACTTATTTATATCTCGCTGTTGGAATTCTGGATGTAAAACCGTTCACTTACGCCAAAGGCATTTATTATATAAAATATATATATTTTAAAGAATTTTTGGTAATTGAAGCAAAACAATGTGCTAAATAGATACATTAACTCTTCCAAACAAATATTCTTGGTTAATTGCTTACGATGGATGAAAAGTCCTTCCAGTAGCTCATTGAAGTCAATGGGTGATTAAGTAAGGGACTTGAACAGATTTAGTTTGAAACACTGGTGACCTCTCATACCAGTTTACTTGCGGGCGCAAAAGTTTTCCTTCTTAATAACAATCTTCCATTACATATATACAGATGATAGAATTAGCTGTATTGAATTGTTGAAGCTCAAATTTTATGTCGGAAACATGAACACTTTTATCAAGATCTCGTTTCTCTGGTAGAAGCACTCATTTGAATAAATCACTGTTACCGGTCTAAGCAGCAGCTAGACAAGAAGCCTATTATTCTAGGCAAAAGTATCAACTTTCAATGAAAGACTAATATTTGAATAAGCAATTTAAGTTTAATTTGGACAATTGGTTATTTTATCAGTTTGGTGGTTTTCATGCATCGATAACTGAAGCTGTTCTGTCAAGACTTTGATTTGTCTTGATGAAATCAGCAACTTCACTTTGTTGGGTTTTGAAGTTGTCATCACTCATCATTGAAATAAGTAAATATATATTAAAAAATAACCGCATATAGAGCAGAGACTTGAACAAATGTATATTTTTTAAACTAAACTAGAAGAGCAAACAGTTAGCATCGAAGACATTGCCAGCATCAGTATTTTTAACACGCGATTATTTTTTCTACCAAAACATAAGTTATTCAAATGCAAAAATAGCCTTTATTATTTATTGGTTAATCAGCTCTTTTGAAATCATTCTCCATCCTTTTTCTTTGACTTAACACAAATAAACTGAAAAGATACTGTCAGAATAAGCAATGAAATTTGAAAAAGCAATGATATTCTTTAGCAAAAACAAAAGGGCAAATCCAGTTCGAAAATTAAAAAAAAATGTTTTCAAAGCTGAACATGATTAACCGAGCTTTACTTGCCGCTGATGTATATCAATTTTTTCAATATTTTGATTCTAAAAATAGTTGACGATCAAAAGTCTTGATATTTTGTGTGGGTTGAAAAAACGTCAGGAAACCCAAACAATTACACAAGCAAACTTTTTGTTTGCCAGGCCTGATTTCAAGCATTGTTTATGGCGGCATTGTGGCTCAGCTTCTTGACTTCCAGCTCTGAATAATCAGTGATTATTTGAAATAAAACTAGCAATTGTGTTTGTTTTGTTCTGCCTAAAATTGTAACTTTTTTGAATGTTGCGACTCACAGTACCTTTAGGATTCCGAAATTTTGTTGCAAAGTAATTAAACTCGGTGCAATAATAACATTCGAGAATTAAGCTGCAGGTCGCAAAATCACTCGGATGGATAATTTCAAAATATCTTATTAATTATGACTCTGTATCAACGCTGCTTATAAAAATTCAAAAAAATGCCAATTACTTGAGGTAATATAAAACATTTGCGCCTCGGAATGCTGGGGTACGTCTGATAGTTCGTAAAATTTATTAACGATATTAATGAGCAAAGGCTTTTAGATACATCGTTTGTCAACGCGACATCTGCTGACCCAATAAACGGGGTTTGAAAAATGTTTAACGAGATACAATATTTTCATTTTACAGAAAAGTTTTCCAAATTCTTTTCATTTTTTAACTGTTAATTTTGAGTAAATAAATGTCCCTCACATCCAGATCAGAAATTCGACTAACACATTCATTAGTTGCTCTTTTCTGTTCTCGAGCCACTGCACATGCCATTTATTAAGGGAAACTTCTTTATAAAAGTCACAGATATTTCAAAATAATTTACACGAAATTTGTCGAAAAACTGACTGCAGCGACAAAATAATATGAAAGCCAAGTCGATTTTTATAGTAATCGTGTTTGATAAGTCTTGTGGTTACTTCAACAAATGATCGTGAACTGGAGACGATTTTTACAATTCTGTTCCGATGCACTGCAATCATAATTGAGAATTCTACTTTTCAGAAGCAGCTTGCGCGCTTTGTTTACTAAAAATAATACGTTGACGAGCTGTCTAAATTTTAAACTTACAAGTTCCACATTTAAGCCGCAGTAACATGCTCGTAAAGAATTGCCTCTTGAAATATGTTCAGTACCAAGTTTCAGTTTTGAATTTTTATTATCTCTGGATAAACATGATTCGATAAGGACAAAATGACAAATTAAAATAATTGCCAAGATAAAACTCATTCTTTGAACTACATAGAATTCCTGCAGATACGTACATATATATGCATATCTATACAGAGCGCCAATAAATTTGCGACAAATTTGAACAGTTGAGAACGTTAAAATGCCTAAAGATGTTTGGTTAACTAAAAATGCGATTGAATTTTGAAAGCATTAAATGCAGTTAAAGCTTTGATCTTGGTTTATTCTGCCTATTTAATCAAAGAGGAATTGAACTATTTGTCAAAAGTTTATTTATGTTTTTTGACGTAGTCAATTTATTTCGTTAGTCTATTTGGTATTTTTTAATTGCAAAATTCTTAGGTTGAGCCTATCAGTTAAGCATAGTGAAGGTTTTTTTTGAATCTGTAAATATAACTGTCAGCAGCTTCTCAACACACTAATGGGCCTTTACAGGCAATATTTTTTTGCAATTGGTAATTGACATTTTGAGCCGATTCAAAACTGAGTTTCAGGTTATAATTTAAATAGAGATCGCCCCATCAGATAAGAATATAATTTTTAAAACCCCTCAGTAATAAATCATGAAACTTCACAATCAATTCAAATGTAAGTCGAAGTACACAGAAAAAAAATCTAGCAGGTTTTTAAATGGAAACTCCTGTCATTGCAAGGTTTATTACAAGTTGTATGCGTTATTCTGAAAACTTTAACAAAGTCGATGTTTAATGTAAGACCTAAAACATTATGTCCTCAAATTAAATTCAATCGGAACCTGTATTTAAACCATCGTTGCAAACAAGCAATCAATATAGCTAAATAATCGTGGAAAAATAATTAAATTGGGACACTTAAGGCAAGACTTTTCAACTTTGCACTAAGTTCAATGAGGATCATTTTGAAGAATTCCAAGTCTTGCGATTAGTAAGTCATTGATAGAATTTACTTCAGTAGTAACTTCTTTAATCTGTTTTGATTCATCAGACTGGCACAGGTATATTACATGAGAGATTGTCATTCTTTACTACGATATTGCGCTATTGAATCGATGTGTAACTACATTTATTGTAAATGTCAAAACAGGTATTTCTATGAAACTACTAGAGTGGATCGCATGCTTTATAAAATGAAGCCAGTGGTATACTTAAACAAATCTGGATCTTTCAGTAGCCATAATGATGTATGACACATAGAATATGCTGAGTTTTTCGTTTGCAGCATTTAAAGCAGGAAACTGCTATTAGGGTTTCCATTTAAATAAGCTGTTTCTGACGTAGAATTTTGACAGTTTAGTATAAGCCGAGACAGAAATTTTTTCAGGACAAGGACCATCAGTAGTAAAATCTGTTGCCTGATTCACATTTTTACTACTGGCTTCATTGCTGCTTAATTACGTATGATTTTTGTTGATTGCTTTACGCTTGAAGTTTGGTTTACGATGAATTGAATATTCGCAGTGTGCTTTCAGCACGTAAAAAGCCAATTTTATATTAAAGACGCAAGTTGAAAAACAGCTTCACGCAATGGAACCATCGCATATCTATCTGCACATAATCATTTTCATTTCGGCAAATTTCAATTGATTTGAATTAAGAATATTTTAAGCAACGTTAGCTAACTGACCTTTATTAATAATGGCCATTCTTGTCTTTTGAACTTATGAATATTTCCACTTTCAGTAGCCTTTATTTAAATGCCTTCCACAAACCTGGAATTGAATTATTTTTCATGCCAGAAAAAGAGAATAATTTTGTTAAAACTTTACTGCACTCAAAATTAGAAGCTTTTTCTCTGTAAAGCTTCTGTTTGGACTCTGAAAACCTAGTTTATGCATTTTCCATCTTCTAGTGCTTGCGCAACTCGTTCCATCAAATTAGAGACCTTGAAATCAAAAAGCCGCACAGACGATAGATTCAGAGCAAGTACATCAAGCTTTTTGAACAAAAGCTTGAAAATGAAACATTTAATATGATTAGTTGTTGTTCCTTAGCTACTCTCAAATGATTTCCACACATTCAAAGCGTAGCAGAGAAAAATTGGTAGAGATACCATCAGAACTTTTGCAGTGAAAATGGCTTGTCGTTATTTCTACGAAATTTTTTACGATGAATCTCTATTTTTGAGCCTGATAAAATGTGTTTGAGAAACAGCCACAAACAAATTTATCAGATTCGATTCAGCCTGCCATTCACATCAGACCGATTGCTAAATGCTTAACTCGTAAGAGGAATATGCTGCCTAAAATGGTAGTTATTTGTAGCCTCGGAAGCAAAAACAAGACCTATTTTTTAACTACGTGATTCTAGGAAACAAAATAAACTTTCAGATGGCAATGCTCAATGCAGTTAACAGACAGATTCAAGTTAACGTAAGGCAAGCATTCATAACGCAATAATTTGAAGCTACTTCATGAATTGCATTGTGTGTCTGGTTAATGCGCAAGCAGCAAGTTCGGAACATGCATGTTTGCAATAAATGATTATAAATGTGAAGCGAAATCAAATTGATATAAATGCATAGAATCGAGAATCATGGAAAAATTCTTCCCCAATTTTGGGTCACGGTTTTGCCACGGTTTGTATGGCAATAAAAGAAATAATTGAATTTTAAAGAAAAATCTTTAAATTCTTATTTTTTTAACATGACTGTTTTGATAAATCTTACGCGGGTATTGAAGATCTTAATGAAAACTTCGAAACCAGAGACTTCTGGAAAAGTATGTGAGAAACATCTATCTAGATGCTTCGTAACCACTTCACAAGAGTAACTGGAGAGCAATTTAATGAACATGTGATAGGCGAAAATGAAATAATATTTTCCCGGCGTTTTCAGCAAATAGCCTGCTTTTCCTGATCTTGGACATCTTAGCAAAAACAGTCTTAAAAGTAAAGGAGAAAATGGTTTTGAACCAGCAATTTCATTTCAGAACGTAAAGGGCATAGTAAATCTCTTGCGATTGACTAGATTCGACCGTATTGGCTTGTTTGACACCTGAAAGTGCTTGACAAAGATAAATCTTGACTTTTCGCATAGCTGATGCAAAATTCCCTGCATCATCTGTAGGGATCCGAGAGATCACTTAGTGACCACAGTTGCTGCTCATAAAAACGTGAACTTGTAAATACTCTTCATTTGTGCCACGTAAGAAAATTGATACAGTGTAGATCCAAAATTTAACCAACGAATATTAGTTTCCTACATTATGTTCTTAGTCATTCCAAAGCAAAATGATAAGATGCGCTTGGCTTCAGCACAGTGTGCTTAATTTACTACACTTGTCTTTTAATTTTGTCTTTAAATTCGGCCCTATGTATTGCATTATCTGCTTGGTTAAATGATCAAACAACAGGTTCAAAACAAGAATGGTCGCATTGATTGACAGTTAATACCAAAAGAAATCAATAGGACTTGTGGAAAATTACTTTACTAATTTTAGATGAGATAAATTATCTGCAATATGACCCACATTCCTCAGTTTCTCAAATGGAATTGCACCCACTGTTCTTATAGCAATAAAATCATGTTGTTCAGAGCACAATAATTCAAGAGTTAAGTGCACAATAATCTAAATTATTAAGATTCATTTGTAAAAATATATTGTTTAAAATACATTTAACTCTAAGACATTAAGCTTTCTGGAATAAAGTACATTACTCATGGCTGTTTTCGCTACCACTATATCTTTTAAGGCGAATGAGCCCCTTTCCTGCAACGCTTCTCGCAATGCATTTTTGCAGAGTCAAGAAAAACATTCTAGAAGCGTTTTGACAGCAAGCAATGACGTTATATTCTGTTTTAAATCTACGGTTGCCAGATAAATTTATACTAATATATGTTTAGTTCACCTAATTACCACAATAATTTTTGGAATGTTGCAATGCACCAAAAGTTAAATAACGATCACAAAAAATAGCCGCATAAGGTAAGTTTGCAAGAATTAAGTCTAATTTATATGCTGATCGCAGCAAATTTAACAGGATGTTCAGACACAAGAGGAGTCAACCGAATGAAAAATTTAAGATGCGCACATTATAACGAAAAATATCAGGACAACTATGCATTACTTTAAAATAAATCTATTCAAATGCAAAAGGTAAATAAACGTTGAGTTGGGAAATAAGCAGCCCTTGTAAAGTCTAGTTATTCCTACTCGAATTACTTTAGACAATCAGTGACAGATTAACCAAGATTTTGTGAAAAATCAAAGGACTTTGGAAAACGACGAAAATTTTGCTGTTATATTTTAATCAACATGGCTTCATCGTGAGTGACTGACTTTGGTGGGTTAATTTTATTTTGGGTTCAAAAACGTTTGTTTGATGGAAGTTTTCATCACCTTGATGAAATTTGAAGTTGTCTCAGTTCGATTGGATCTGTTTGCAAATGGAACAAGTCATTTTTTCCTATGCTTCAAAGCGCATTCAATACATAGTTTTGGATAAGTAGCACTAGAATATCTAACGTTGGAAATTGCATCCATTTAGGCAATTTGATATTGTCTTGATAAATTATATTCAGGAATATAACTTTGCCTATCTTTTATATCATAATACTGTTGCAATTATGAAGAATACCCTTGACGTTTTCGATGAAAGGTAGGTAGGATAAGAAGAAAATTTCATAGGTAGCATCTATGAGCACACCTCATCAAATAGGCGAGGATGCAGCTCAAATTCAGTTGATTAACTCAATCACAGAAATTGTTTCAAAGCACAATTTGAGACATTTCATTGACCCAACTTTGCTTGTTGCAGTTTCAAAAAATCACTATTTATCCTAACAATGCTTATAAAATTATTTTAAGTAGTTATGGCTTTCTTAAATTTTATTCAAATAAAGGGTCTAAGACGGACAACAAAATGCGTAAATATATATTATTATGAGTTCCTTGACATTAAGTTGCCTTAACTTCATCAGCTTAGCTAGGACTTAAATACGCTTGATGAACAGTAATTTCTACTCTTTGATTTAACTTTTTCAGTGCATTATTAATCAATTTAAGTTATTTTTGACTTAAACAGTATTTGTGGACTAAAAGGCTAGAATTCATTAAGTGGTTTTTAAAGAGAATTAGTGATTTAGCAAATTGTGAACTAGGTGATGCCTGCTACCTAAACATACGCTTTCGCATTTGGGTGTTTAGAGACATTCAAATACCAAAACTGCACGTGCCTGTTCTAGTAACGACAACCGGAGATCCTTAAGTGCTGACACTTAATAATTTGCCAAATTTTGACTACTTCGAGCCAAGTCTCAATGTGTTTGCCTGGCTGTTTGCACTTTAAATGATAGCAAACTGACTTTAAGCATGCACTATACCGATTTCGTCAAACCTTTCCAAGACTGAACATGACGAACTACAAAGATTCAATTAAGTTTTGTCTTGAACCGCGTAGACAGCACTTGATTTAAACGAAACCTTCAAAAATACTTTCAGTCAAAGCATTGATAATAATTACATGAGAAAGTCTGAAATGATATATATTTTCTATTATTTCGTTCTTTTAACCACCGCAGTCGAGGATATTAAGCACATGTATAGGATACAATTCAAATACCTTGTGTAAACGCCCTTTCATTGTAAGTTGACTTATTAATGCAAAGCAGTCATTGTCATAAGACTTTTCAAAAGTCCGGCCTGGTGGAACTTGAACCGCAAATTGCCATTTCGCATTATCAACAAACTGCTACTTAGAAATGTTCTTTTATAAAATGTCCTCCAAAAAGAGGCTGATTGGGTAAATCCATCACCTTTACGCAATGTGACAGTCTTTCCCGATATTGAGAAAGACTCAAATCATCTGACACACTGGTTCATGTACAACTAATGGTAAGAGTAAGAAAATAATGTAAGATTAAGCAGCAAAAAAATGTTTCAGAGAAAAGTTATTTCATGGCTTAGATTAGGAAAAGTAATCATTCAGTGTGAGTGAGAATCCTCTCAAAATCAATGCAATATTATGCAAAACTTTTATAATGTATGCGGATTGCACTTTTTGGCAAAATAAGGTTGATTGATAGGGCTTTGCAGCTTCTAACGTTCTGTGAAATTACATAGTTTTGGTTCGTTTTTCACACGAATGGTTTGCAGTCCTGTGCAAAACACATTTAGAACAGACGCAATCAAATATCTGCAATCTGGCTCCATTCGTAGAGCATTTTATCTTTTTTTGTTTATAACAAAGTATTCACCTAAGTTAAACACTTAACTTGAAAAAAAACCTAGCCAATCGCTTGGTACAAAAAGGACAATGTTCAATCAACTTTAGCTAGTATAACCTGAGATATTTTCAACAGAAATATTTTTCGTATTGTCTCTGGTAATTTTTCTCTTTACCGTTTTCGGATTAGCGCAAGGCATTTATTTTGACTAGGTGTGGTTCAGAGTTGAATAGCTGGCAAAAAGTAAGGTCAGTAATATTTTATAAAATATTGTATAATTTCAAGAATTATAATGTATTATGTTGTCTGCTTGAGATAATTCGGGTCATTGTTAAAGCTTATTTTCATCCTTACATGTGCATGTTCCTTAAATTAACATGCTTTACCTCCTGTTCCAAGAAACATTGACCATTTAGTGGTCAAAATGCCTTTTGACTTTTGAAACCTATTGCAAGCAAAGCTAAGCTTACATTTTTGAACTGAGTAAAGAAACTTACGCGATTGGTTTAAATGCTTTTATTACGGCAATGAAAGTCATTTTGAATGCATTTTAAATTATTTCATCAATTTTACATTGACAGTGCTTGATATTTATAAGGTTTACTGAATATGAATCTTCAACAAATTTAATAGTGCCTGCAATTTTTAGTAAGTGGGAATAATTTTGGCCATTTGTTGAAGGAAGATTAACAAACTACGATAACTGTATCAAATTCTACGCAGCTGAACCAAACGTTTCTTCAAGCAGGGCAATTAAAAGCATTGATTCTCGTTTTTAAATGCATGTCGATATGCAAAAAACTCTTGTTGGACTATGCTTTAATAAACGTTTCTGTATAACAACCAAACAATTCAGGTGTAAAGAAGGTATCATGGTTTTCGTACGGTAAAACAAGCTATTGGAAACCTATTTTTTTATATTTTTCTGTTACAGTCATTGCAACTGATTACAAAATTGATAAAAAAAGGTTTCAAGGTAACAAACAGATACGGAAATTAAGTAGCTTTTTGATATGTTCGTCTCTGACAAGTCGTGAGTTTTAGATAATCCTCAATACTGTTTTCTTTAATCCATAACTGAACATTCGGATTTTGAGAGCAATTTGTGATCTTTCATTTCAATGATAATGTATTGAATAAGAACATAAATATTTGAACTAACAATGTCCGATTTGCATTTGCTATAACATATCTATGGCGGAGGTCTCGCACGAAGATTTGGCTGTCATGAGCATTGAAAATCCTACTTTATTTTTATTATCTGATCCTAGTATAGTTCTCTTCCTCTTTATTTGTAGCAATATACTCGTTAGGATTTGAGTCCTTACTGACTGAAAGGCATAAGTCACAAAGGATTCCAACTTCTTTTCAAAATTAGTTTGCTTGATATTCAATATCAAGTGGTTGCCTAAAAAAACATTTTCTGAACAACTGTTTACCATTAAAGGCAAATAAAGTTCTTAAACAAACACGCATTAATAAGTTATTGAGGAATTAAATGATTCGAAAACGCAAAGATTAGCACCTGGAATTCGTTACTCCAATAAAGTTTCGCCATATTTAGGGGGAACAATCAATTCACTGAAAGCATGATTAAATTTACATTGTTTTACCTATTGTTGTATTCAATTTGAAGAAATAAATTTCTTTAGCAATTGCAAAGCAAACAATGAATCGTACGATATTTGTTAACACTACCTGCATGCTTTCTGGATATTGCACTTCGTTTTGTTAGTTACGTTTACACAAAATTAGTAATTTCAGAATTTTGAACTACCAAGACCTTAATTGCGTTTATATCAGTTGAAATCACATTTACGAATTGCGGTTCATAATATAAAAGTAGCAGCAGCTGTGCAGTACAAATGGTGCTGCAAAAAATAATATTTCTGTAAGCAATGAAAATTTTTTGAAGATGCTCAATTGATTCTTCATTGCTTAAATCTAATTTATTTACCTAAGACATAAATGAATGTTTGATTTGTGACTGTGAATACTGCGTGGCATTGAAATGTATAATTTGGATCTGCTGAGTCAACTGACGCAAATCACAAACAGCCAAAACAAATGCACTGACCCGAATAGAATGCTTACATATTTTGTTTCGAATAAGTGACATAGCAGCTTGTTCCATCATTGAACGAAATACGCATTTACACAATTCCTTAATCCATAAAGCGCTTCAGAAAGTAGAGAGAAAAGTTTGATTGATTTTTTACATGAAATTTTGTCTTTGTACGTGATATCAAATACTTAAAAGTGAACTGAAAAGTCTTAATAGGGACTTCTTTGAGATCAAAGGTGAAATATGACTCTGCAATATGGGAATTCGAAATCGTCTAATAGCAACTTTTTGCATTCCAAATAGGCAAATTGTTCTTCACAAACGTTAGTTTCTAGCGTCTGTTTTTGCAACCGATTTTAATCAAGGCAAAGTAAACACTTTATTAACTTTGAATAGGTAGCTGGAAAGTTTGTTTTAACAAATGAGTGTAAGCGACGCATCCAGAAATGCGAATTCGCTCAGAACGGTAATGTTTGGCAACAAATTTCACAGTTCAGCCTAAGGTTGTAAGTATGCAATTGGTTATTTTATGAACAAAATAGTCCAAACAGATTTCTTCTTGCAGCTAAAGAGAGCTATAATATCTTTTAATTTAAAGTGGGTCATCGGGCAGTCTTTAAAGAACGACGCACTATAACTAACTATATTCATCTATTGTCGACAGAAGGTCTGAATCCAAGTAAGAAATTGAATGGATTCATTAACTTTTTTCAGCTCTAACTAATAATTATACAAAAATCTTTGTCTCTTTGTCCACACGATACTTTTGACATTATGTATTTTTTATGAGAAACCTGTTTTTTAAAGCAGCTGGCATGCACCTGATTTCTAGATTTTGGATGTTAATTTTATTCTGAATTCGGAACTTACACTGTTGCGCCTTCAGTTTCAAACATGTTATCAAAACAAACACCTTGAACCACGATTTTTCAGTCGTAGATGTAAAAGAATTCCATGTTATTTTTTACAGGTGTAAGTGGGTATGTGCATGCTGCGCTCACACTTCCAATGTTCTCTTCCTCCCTTCTGATAACGAGATACCGATCAAAATTCGACACTTTAACCACATTCTCAATGCATGTTCACCTGCTGCTTAAAATCAAACACTTACCTTGAAGTAAAATAATATATTTTCTTTGTTACCTCTGTATAGATTTTTAGCTTTTATTACTGGCAACAAGCTTAGGTCAACATTTGAACAAGTTTCTTTTATACCGGGTTGAATCACAGCAAGTTCTTGGAAATATATTTGAATCAGACCAAATTAGCTTCTAATATATAAAAGCAATCATTTCGACTATTCAAAAAGAGCTAGTTCCTCAACTAAAATTAGTCATAAATTTCATATGTTTCCAATTATAAAATTCAAGCATTGATGATAATAATTCCAAACAAAAACTTATAAATAAATGGTTATCATTCATTGTTTGTTCAATGGGTCTGGTTAGTTTCGTATGCCATTTCTTTGACACTTTTTCAACCAAGAATTTCCGACTGCTCAAATATTTATCGGTAAAGTGCAGATGCTCCGCATGAGTAATTTTTTTCTTCAGTGATGAAATAACAGGTTTTGGTTGCGATTTCGTTCACTTCAAGAATTTCGAATTCTGTTTAAAAGAGAATGGGTGGAACCGATCGATGTGAAAATATTGACTTGCATATTTTTCAATTTTGCCTAACGCAGAAGTAAATTACCTAAGGCGCATTACCTCTTGATTTAAATTATTTCAAATCGTTTCCATGTTTACAAGCATGCAGTAACATAGTGAGCGCAACTAAATGCCTTAATTGCAAAGCGAATACCTTGGTTCTTTTTAAAAACTTAATGTTAAATAATCAGTGCCTGAAATGTCCCTCCTAGGCTTGATGCACATCAATGATTCTAAGGTGATAAAAATTAGCAAACAGAGGCTCTTTGACATATTTTTTTCTATTTTGGAGGCTACAGTAATTGCTTTGACCTGGCATATCAAATTAAATTTTATTTAAAATTATCCGGTAATGTTTCTACTGGATTTTTTAGTGTCTTTGCATTTAGTTTGACTTCAAAGCGAAACTAACAAAAAGTACTATTTCATCCGCAAAGTGAACGAGACTGATTTTGCTCAAATGTAGATTCATAGTGCGCAGAAAAATTGGAAGCACTTTCAGGTAATATGTGTTATAGATCACTACCGATCATTCTGAAATCCATTGCATTGAAGAGCATTTGCGATTTGGTTTCCATTAGAATAGAAGTTAAATGTCTTTATAATAAATGCTAAAATTGTAGCAATTATTGGCATTTTGAATTCCATTCTGTAATTTATTGAAAATAAACATCATAAAATATGGCCTTGCTAAATATAGAAGTCAACTTTGGTTTCAGCACAATCAATAAGGCATGTTGTCAACGAGCGAATACATTAGTTGAGCACTTTTGCAACGCATATTTCAAGAACACTAACAAATCAAGAAAAGTAACTTCATGGCATTAGTAAAGCAACAGGACTTTTCTCAAGAGCTCTTCAGCAATTATAATTCAAAAAAGTGATTGATTTTTAAAAAATGTCTCAAATCAGGCTTCCGATAAAGACTGCGCATTCATGGTGCCTTAAATTTAGAAAAATAAACATTAAGGAATTGGTTAAGTCTATTCTCAACCTCCTCGTAGTGACCTCTGGTAACTTCAGAGACAACTCTGGGAGCTAATGGGAGGAGCTACCTGATAGGAATTATCACCCACAGGATGTATAAAATTAGATTTATCCAGTAGAAGTACAACCTTGTACAGCACAGTGAACAAGATGCGACGTAAACACCTAGAGTCATGGTCTCGAAACGGACTACTGAAAGAGGTATGAAGATCGTCTATCCTACCACTACGAAGTTGAAATGCAAACCTTACGACACCGATAAATGCTTCTACTGTCTTCTATGATGACTGCTGTAGGCTACTTGTTTTAAAAGCTATTTGTACTTTTGTTGTTCCCCAAATAAATATTTGGGACCTGCCCTATTGCGCTGGGCGTTAATAAATAAAAAAATGAATTTAGTAGTAAAAAAATTATTTCAGACTGCATCCTAATTAATGGGTACTGTGCACGGGAGGGACATGGACCAATTTAATCAAAACATAAATCTTCAAAGCACTTCAATATAATCAAAGGGTACTAACATAAATTATCTTGCAGTGTGAACAGCCCAAAAACAAATATTGATAATTGAGTAAGGCATATCGGTGTCAATAGCAAGCAAACCATTGCTGTTCGTATTTGAGATTCACCAGGCCTTTTGCGTTCTAAAACAAAATTACTGGTTCAGTATCATTTTTACCTTATATTTAAGACTGTTTTTGCTGAGATTTTATAAAAAAAAATAAAAGGCAGGCTATTTGACGAAAATGCTTGGAAATGATTGTATGATTCCATTTTCGCTTATCAAAAGAATCAGCCAAGTCGCAACTGATATTATACTTGATGTCTTCAAGATGAAATAGCACCAAACATTAAAAATTTGAACGCCTCTGCATTGTTGATGAATGAGTTTTACGCGTTTGAAAATATTTTATTTCTGATACATGGCGGAAATTTATTGGTGCACTATATATCTATATATACGGATACCTATTTGAGGTAACTAGTGCGCTTAAGTAGATGATCTTTATGTTAACAATTTGTTTTGTTCATTATTTCGTCCTCATTAATGCATGTCTACGCGGAGATGATACAAATTTGAGGCTAAGGTTTGATACAGAAAATTTTTTCACGGGTAACTTTTCATTAAATTTATGTTTCTCTCAAGGCCCCTGTCCAATTTCAAGCGGCAATCAAACTTATTTTGAGGATGCGGCCAAATTTCTTGTAGTTCAAGCTTTTGAGTCAATTCGCGTGTCGGATTTGAATGGATATATAGCTATGAATAGAGAGGGCGATAGCAATGCTAGCATTAGCTCATTCTGTAGGCATCCATTTATTCCTGTTAAAAATGGAGCGGGATTCCGTAATTATAATGACTGTGAGATTCTCGTCCGAAATGTTTGCTACGATTATATAGCTGCAACCAAATTTTTAATATTGTAAGCTAACTTTCTAATCAAAATATAAACATTTTGAATCTAGTAAGCAAAAACGTGCAAGTTGTTTCAAGAAAGTGGACTTCTCAACTAGGATTGTTATAAATCGAGATGGAATTGTAACGATTATCTCAAATTCAGAACCATTTGTTGAAGTCATTGCTAGACTTATTGAACGCGAGTATTTCAAACAGCGACTTGATCTTCATATCCTGTTGTCTCTCAAATCCATTTTTCCACTGATTTCGTGTAAATTAGTCACAATAAATTAGGTTTATCTACTTGCTTTTTTTTAATGTGAAAGTTAATTTAACCAACCGCTACCCCATCGGCTATGTAAAAGAAGGTTTATTTATTTAAATTTTCATAATTTGAAATTTGTTTAGATTTAATAGAAGCTAGCGTTGAGATTACAAATAATTGAAATAATCTAAAGTGTGCCTTTAAATACCTTTTAGACTAAGAAAGCTCAGAATAACCAGTCATTAGAGAACATTTGCTAAAGTTAACTATTTTAAATGTTTTTAAAAAAAAATTCACAAGTTTCTTCGCACCGATTACTTAACTTGTATCACTCGATTCATTGCACAAGTTGTCGGATTTTTCTTTGTGATGAATTCCATGGGCTAAATAAACAGTTTTCTTTATCCCCACTTTAGGTGACAGTATCTAAATCAAATGCAAACTGTAAGATTGGAAAGATTTGCGCTTATTGCATGAGCTACCTGCACCATTGTACTGATTTGTAGCTGACTGACCAGACAGCTCTGTGGGGCATTTGAAAAAAAACTCCTATCCACACTGAAAGAACTGACTGTTTGGCTAAACATGATCTAACCCTTGATAAACAAATCGCTTCTATTAGCAGTCTATTTGAAACTAGATATTTTTCTTAGTTTTATCAATTCCAACAGATACTGCAGCCAAGATCAATGGTCTAAAAGGCAGAATGGTTACTTTCATTAGTAACTTCACCTACTGGACATATTTACAAAAGAGATGTGTAAACATCAAGAAAGGAAAAATTCGTTTGTGTTATCAGAATAGTAATGTTTTGCTCGAACCCAAGCAATTTTTTACAAGCAGAGCCACTTCAGTCTGAATTCATTAATCATTTTGAATAATTTTTAAGAATGACTTCAATAGATTTAGAGGAGTCTCAATTACTTGCTGAGTGCTTAAATGCAAATCTATTATGCATTGTCTAAAAGCGACGCAATTTCATCAATCGAAAAAAAATTTCAATTAAATAGCACTATTTGAACAACAGTCCAAAACACAATATTAATAATCAAACCAGCTATTAATTGCTGCAACTTATTTTGTGCGTTTCAGTTTGTGAGGAGATATTACTAACCTTTCGTTTTGCTGGCAGTCCAAGCCGATTAACACTATGACATAGGAAACGCGTTGCGCAAAGACGAAAAACATAAAAAAATGAAAAATGGCCGAGACGCCGTAATACACATTTCTTTGGGATGCATTTTTTTATCCGTGATGTTACATGCTTGTCTGTAAACGTCACTGCTGTCAAAAATTAAGATTGAAATTGCGATTTAAACGGGCATTCGCTTAAAATAAAATAGGTTTAATTTCGTCAGCTCATTTTTTGTTATCAGGAAACAGCGAGTCATTAAACAAGTAGGTTGCCTCTATTAAGAAACCTAAGATTACCATTTTAAAAAAAAATGTTTTAAATACCATTCGCTACCTTTTTTGTTTAAAGCATGGATTTATTTATTGATATGCTGCTCGTAAAATTTTTCAGCTTTTACGAAACTCAGTGATTGGATTTTAAATTATGCATGTTTTTGAAAATTCTGACGGAATGGAATAATATGCAAAATTGCTAGTGGAGTTCTTTTGTCTGTTTACCAACATTGTGATTGCGAATGACGAAGCTCTTCAGTTGAAATTTATATTATTTATAAAAAACGACCACTTCAAATTTTTCATTTAGTTTTTTTTTAAATTTGCGTTACTGATAGCTTTTTCTTGTGTTTGTTGTAAAGAGGCAAGTGCTTGTTTTGCTTCCAATGACTGTTTGACGCTATGACTATACGCGCGCTTGTTATCTTAAGCCTCAATAATTTAAGCAGCACATTCAACAGCAGGCAACATGAAATAGACCTCTCTGCTGCTCACAAGATCGATATATTTTGCTTAATCAAAAATTGTACACCTCTATAGGTTTATTTTATCTGAAGAAAATTATCTAGATACTCGAAATTGTCAAAAAAAGGAAAGCTTTTATTTTATCAGAGAAGACGTGATTCAGGCACAGGCATTCTAATCAGAAGTTTGGGATACAACTTGTGTATATTTTAAATAAAACAATGATATTGCCATTTCAACAAAAGTTGGAAAAGCGTTGGTAAAAATACCCATGTGATCTATCAACCCTTAGTTTAAATCAGACTGCATTGTTGATTTTGATTCAACCTAACCGATTCGTCGACATCCTCTCGGCTAGATTATTCAATGAAAGTTTTCGAACGAGAAGCAAAAAGATGGTGGATTTTTTTGAAAAATATTAATGCCCTGAACAAATTTCATTTGCAACTGCGTTGGCTTTCGTCAGCGGAAATGAAATTGGTATTGTTAAGAAACTCCATAGAATCTGAATTCTTGTATAAAATACAACCACGTGCCTGGTGCTTAACTGATATGTTAGAAGCTATTATCTGTAAAGAGGCATGTTGCCTCCTCGGAAATCTTAAAGTAATTTTATGTCGAAGCGATTCAGGGTCATGCAGAACCATCGTTTACTTGACATTTGAAATTGTAGTGAAGCCCTAATATTAAAACCCATATACCTTCTCTCATTTGGACTCTTATTTCAAAGGAAAGAAAAATGTCAGGTTTGCGATTGATATCAAACAAGAATTAATAAAGTCAATGAAATGATCAATGGCTAAATGTAAAATATAAAGTCCTTAAATTTATCCTTTTCATAGGGTGTGCAACTCTTACACGATTCTATTCAACATCGTTTGCAAATACCAAAGAGTGCTTTTGGAAACTGATTTTACAATTCAATAACATAGCTTCAGATCTAAGATAAAAGTATTTGACTGTTAGCATTGATTGTTAGCATTCTTCCAATGACATCTTATAATAGCCAGTCTAGGGACTAACCGAATCGTTGCAGTTTCAACAGACTTTTAAGGCTTAATGATTGAATAATAAGTTTTATTAAAATTGATGATTTATTTATTCATAGTAAATAATTACTAGCAGTACTAAGAGCCGGAAAATGATAAATCGTGCAGAATTACAACACTGAAGTCAACTTTGGTCGGTAGAACTTTCTGCCATTGCAACAAACGCAATGTTATGCGCTAATAGCTGGCGCATCGCCTCATTTTGACTGTAAGAAGCATTTTAATGAAACTACTCCTAAACGCAAATTCTTGCCTTCATATCCATAAATGCTTGATTGTTTTGCTTAACTGTATTTATAAATGACTGCATTCCTTGGCATCTTTCCTTAGTTAATTAGGACTTTTGCATTCGTTACGCACCAAAATAAGTTTTGCTTATAACAATATTGGAGCTTTAAAAACTAAGACATTTTAGGTTTCAAAATTAGGCAAATTTATAAATTTCGTTAAAAAACATTCATGAAACTTGGTCCAGGCAGGGCATTTTCTTTAAAGTATCTAAGGAGAATGTACCAAGTGTGAACACAACTTCTAATGATCCACAACAATTCTTTTAGACCAATGCAAAGCCCAAAATGTTTTTCTATTAATTCACGCAACGATTATTTTAAACTATTTCCAGTTTCTGGTTAGTTTTCTATGGCATTGATGACCACTGAACAATTTACAGCAACTGAAAAAACTGGACGATAATCAAATTAGTGGTTTTTAGGTGTTGAAACAGGTAAAAAAATCGAAATTCCTCTATGACTAGGCAATTTATCGATTAATTTTGAATAATTTATCAGATTTTATTAGATACTTGAATATGACTGTGGCTTTGGTGAATATACCTTAGATTAAAATGAGGCACATGCAAACCTTCTAGAATTTACATACCATTTTTGTCACTGCTTAGTGCTATGAATTCATGTTTTATCAAAATCTTTTCCTTCTATATAATCCTGTGGTTATTCATTGATATTAGCAAGATATAAGGAAAAATTCATGTTGGGATGGAAAGTAAAGTAAATTGCTAGGTCATTTCATTTAATAAAAATAAATATAAGGTTTGTTTTGCACATTATTCTACAAACTTACACTAGTACTTATACCAAAAATAATAAGAGTCTGTTTTGCTAAGCATTTCTTCAACGATTGATGATTTTGAACGCGTTTTTGCAGCTTTTTTAAAAATCTTTATTTCTTATACTTGGCGAAAATATACTGGCGCACTGAATATATGCATATATTCGGATAACATTTAGGAGGTGATTAGTGCATTTTAGAGGATGATCTTTGTGTTGATAATTTATTTGTTTGTTATTTTGCCCCCATCAACGTATGTATACGCGGAGATGATAAACAGTTGAAATTAAGATTTGAGAATAAAATGCTTTTAGAGGTAACTCTTTACAGAATTTATGTTTCTCTCAAGACCCCTGTCCAATTTCAAGCGGCAATCAAACATATTTTGAAGATGTGGCTAAATTTCTTGTAGTTCAAGCTTTTCAGTCAATACGCGTGTCGGGTCATAATGGATACATAACTATGAATAGAGAGGACAATAGCAATGCTAGCTCAATGTGTGGGTATGCAATCGTTCCTGTGAAAAATAGAACTGGATCACAAACTTTCAATGAATGTGGAATTTTCGTTTGGGACGTCTGCTACGATTATATAGTTTCAACTACATTTCTAAAATTGTAAGTTCAATTTCTAATCAGAGTATACAATTTCTGAATTTAGTGGACAAAAGCGCTCAACCCGTTTCAAATAAGAGGACTTCTCATCTATGGTTGCAGTAAATCGAAATATTGAACTGTAACGATTATCTCAAATTCAGATCCATTTGTTGAAGTTATTGCAAGACCTATTGAACGGGAGTATTTTAAACGACGACTTGATCTGTATATCCTTTTTTTCTCTCAAGTCCGTATTTCTACTTCTTTCGTGTAAATTAATAACCCAATAGGCATGACTTTTTTTTCAAGCAATACATGTTTTTGCCAATCAGTAGCAAAAATGCTAGTTGATGCAAAATAAACTTCAGACAATTTCCCAAAAAAATGACTTTTTTGACACTCATCTTTATTGCTTTATTTATTTCAGAAAAGATTTTATGCATGAGCGAATCGTATTGTAATGCGAAAGGTGCAGTTTTTTTACTCTAAGTTGACATTTGACGTGTTCAAAATGATTAACAGCAATCTCATAACTGAGTATACCTTTTGCATTTGCTATTAATACCGTTGCTTATTAATTTTTTTAATTTTTAAAAAAGCCCATATGTGACACTGTTTCATTCCACGTAATATCTACAAAGATTCATTTACATAAGGATATAAAGATAATAAATCACCTTTGATCTTAGTATAAACGCGGCAGCTAATTGTGCTGAGTTTCAAAAAACCCCAAAATGGCCTGACTTACTTATTGCCTGAAAATTTTTAGTGCACAGATTTAGGGTGCACAAGCATGGCAGGCACATTGTAAAACTAAGAATTACTTGCCATTCGCTACTCTACCTCGATATATCATGGAAACAAAAACTGATGAGGATTGATGTGGCGCATTCGACTATTGGCCTATATTTAGAGTCGACAATCGACGAGATTCAGTTTGATTATTTAAAGTGAACTTCAGAGGCAGGTTTCTTATTTAGGAAACTAGTAATGCCATTAATAAGAAGAACGGTGATTTCTGTTGAAGGTTATTGCTCTGAATCTCAATAGAACAAAAAAATGGTAGAAGACAGTTGACTTTTAAGCTTTTGTTATTAGGCCCACCGATGAACTTAAAAAATCCATACGTATTTTAAATGGCCACAAATTCTTTAAAAGAGAGACAATGCTTTTTTGAAACTGCAACAGGCAAAGTTGAATTGTCGAAACATTAAAGCTATCCATTGTAACTCTATATGTGTTTAAATTAATCAACTCAATTTGAATTGCAGCCTTTCTTATTCAATGAGGCTTGCTTATAGGTGTTAACTATGACATTTTTATATTGGGAACAAGTAACCTGTTCCGTATGCAAACAGTTCAAGTCTAATTGAGGTTTCCTGGATTTTTATTAGGGAGATTGAGTTTTGACAAAACAAACGTTTGTGAACACAGAACGATGTTAAGCGACAAAAGTCAGACACTCGTGAGGAAACCATGTTTAATGAAATATGATAGTAAGATTTTCATCGATTTCTGAATTTCTATATTTTTAATGAATATTTGTATTTAACAAGAGCTCATGTGTATTTTTACAAATTAAACTAAATAATTTAGATCATTGCACATTGAACTTTCGGCTTATTGTACTCCAAGCAACACGCTTTTATTACCATACAAATTGTGGGCAAAACTCATTTTAAGCCACTGAAGAATATGGGCCCTGTTAAAGGTAACCCTATTGACCTGAAATTGGGAGATAATCATTTTATGATTCTCGACTTTGCAGCATTTATATCCGTTTGATTTCGTTTTGAATATATAATTAATCATTACGAAGATGGTCATTAACCAGACGATCAGTGCAAGTCATGCAGTAGTTCCAAATTACTGCGCAGTGTATGTTTGTCACCGTTTGTTAACTGCACTAAGCATTGCTGTCTAAAAGTTTATTTTGGTTTTCAGAATCATATATTTTAAGAAGAAGGTATTGTTTTTGCTTTCGAGGCTATTAAAAGCTGCTATTTTGGTAGCAGAATCCTCTCACCAGTTAAGCATGTAACAATCAATCTGAGGTAAAAGACAAGCTGAATCGCATTCCATCAAATTTTTTGTGCCAGTTTCTCGAATATTTTTGAGCAGACTCAACAATATAGATGCGATGTGAATAATTCTTTTCTTCTCATGTATGCATTGAATGTATGAAAATGTTTGTGAGAATAGGCCTTGTTCAAGCAAATTTATTTATTTGCTCTTAATCTGTCATCGTCGCAGCTGTTCAATTTAAATGTCTATACTTTGCTCGAATCAGTTTCGCTTGCGCTATAAGAAGGCAAGTGCATAAGCAAAGGTTTCAGAAGCCATTCGAGGTCTTAAGAGAGAAAAAGCTTCTGATTTTGAGTGCAAAAAATTTTTCCTAAAATCTTCTACATTTTCTGGCATGAAAAATAAGTTCATTTTAGGTTTAAAGATGGCATTAAGATACGTGCTATTGAAAGCGGAAATATTCATGTGTTCAAAAGGCAACGATTGCCATTATCAAGTAATGTCAGTTAGCTAAACATATTTGAAACTGCGTAATTCAAATTAACTAAAATTTGTCAAAATGAATGCGATTATTTGCAGATATACATTAAATGGTTGCATCGCTTAAAGCTATTTTTAACTCGCGCCTTTTACATAAGCGTAATCGTTAACGCATAAACGTTGAATTATTTGCAAGACTTCTATAACATGATGATTATAAAATCAATGTGACTTTCATATTACTTTGTCTCTGCAGCCTGTTTTTTGGCTAATTTCGTGTAAACTATTTTAAAATATCTGTGGCTTTTATTGGGAGGTTTTACTTAATAAATGGCATTTACAGTGGCTCGAGAATAGAATAGAGCAACTCAGGGATGGGTTTGTCGAATTTCCGATCTGGATGTGAAAAGCATCAATTAACTTGAAATTAACAGTGATATAAATGAAAGGAGATTGGATAACATGCCTTATACAAATAAAAATATTGTAACACGCTATACATTTTTCACATCTTATTTATTGAAGATTAGCGCACATATGGGCATGTAGATGTCATTTGAAGAACAATCCAATGAATGTTTCTGCTGATAAACTAAACAGGACTTGTTGCGTTGGTTAAATTCTTTCGACTAAACTTATGTGCAATCACGTTGACGAATGATGTATCTCAAAGCCTCTGTTCATTAATAATGCTAATAAATTTTACGAACTATCAGACGTAGGTGAAAACGTATTATATAGACTTAAGTTGATATCATTTTGTTAATTTTTTATTGATAGCATTGATTGAATGTCAAAATCAAGAGTTTAATTTGAAATTATCCATTTGAGCAATTTGGTAATTTAAGGCAATTAACTGTTTGAGTATTTGATTGAACGTGTTCATGTGTGATACAATCTCAGACAATTTTGAGTCCTGCAATTATATTTAAAAATATTATTTTTTCACAAAATTCAATTACTTCGCAACAAAAATTGCTAAATTTTAAATTAACCATGGTTCGTAACATTCAAAAACATTTGATTTCCGGCAGAACTGTACAAACACATTCGCCAGTTTTCTTACAAACATGTACTGATTATTCAGAGCTAAGAATTAAAAGGCTGAGCCACAATGCCACCACAAAAATGCTTGAAATCAAGCCTGGCAAAGGCAACGTTTGCTTGTGTGATTGTTTTAGATTCGCCTGACGTATTTGTAACCCACACAAAGTGTCAAGACTTTTGTTTTTCAACGTTTTTTAAGAATCAAACAGATTGATGAAATTGATGTAAATTGTCGGCAAAAAAGCTTAGTTATTCATGTTCAGCATTTGAATAATTTTCGATGCTTTCCAGCTGTGCTGAGTGATAGAAAAATCATAAACAGTGATTTAAAAAGAATTGCTTATCCAAGAATTTGTAAACGCCTCTTTTGCATTGAACTAGCATGCAGTTTGGTAGAAAAATAACTGCGTATAAGAAGTTCCGATCCTGGCAATAGCTTAGTTGTTAACTCTTTGCTCGTCAAGCTTAGTTTGATTGAATAGACATTCAGTCCAGTCACTGCACCGTTTGCGGCTATTATTCAATATGAATTTACTTATGTTCAATGATGAAACATTACAAATATTAAACCCAACAAATTGTAGTTGCTGATTTTATTGAAATGAACCAAAGACTTGAGGGAACATTTTCAGTTATTGATGCGGGAAAACCACCAAGCTGATAGAAAAACTTTACGGCTACAGAAACCATTCGACACCTGGTTGAGTCCTCTATAATAAATTCGTGTTTTGTGAAATAAAAATATTCGGATAAAAAATAGTCGGCAAACCAGGAAGGAAGACTTACTCTGTCTCATGAAATATGTGCTGCGCACCCAGTTTCGCTAATATTTCCCCCAGATCTCTATCGTAAGAACATGCCAAATATGTGCGCAGATTTAATCAAAATGTCCTGCTAACATGACGTTTTGGGCATCAAATACAAAATCTAAAATAGCATGTTTTCACTCGCAGTTATATTTCTTCGGGAAACATTCAGAATAAAGCTGAGTCTGATTATGCACCGTCACTTCTGAGGAACTCACGTCGTCTCTTTCGGTCAGCGCTCTTTGATATAAATGCTTATCGGTTCACTGTCTTTTTTATTTAACCCAAGTCATCTGTAAAAGTTGAATAAAAGAGAGAGCTTCATCTCATGGCATTATTCCATTATTTGAATTTCGTTTGATACCGGGATTCAGTTTTATCATGTCCAATTTATTTACTATTGTCAATAACGCTCTGCTGTTATTATTGGCTTTTATAAAATGTGACCTTCATTTACATGCAGGACCCCAGTGATGTCGAAGAAGAACAAAAATATCAGTTTCGAATTTGCAACAAAGAGCTTCTTATTCAAATGTTATCATAAATATCACGCAAGTACCCTGCTACTTGGCTTCTTTTCGTCTTGTGTTCAACAAAGTAAAATTGGTGCCTAAGCTTCTTTGAAACGCCTTATTTGCTCTCTAAACATCACTGACATTCCACGTTCACGTTCTGCGCATTTTTGATCCGCCACCAGCGATGATAAAGTTAGAAAAGAAGCTTTTATTTATTTCTTAACTTAGGCCAAAGATGTGAGGACTGTTGAAAAAGAAGCCAGTTGCTGTTTCAAACATTATATTCATTTTATTTCACAATTCCAAAGGAGTGCTGAAATGCTGATGATGAGGCCCAAGGTGCGATTTAACAAGCAAATGCACTCTTAAGAACCCCGGCCTCAAATTGTACACGCACAAATTGAAATGAAACTGTCAAAAAAGTATAAGCAGAAGATACTTAATTGAACCCAGAAGTTTACCATGAAACCTTAAAAAATCAATGGTTAAAAAATGCTTACGAACCATATGAATTTAATCAGTTTGTCATTAAGGGTCAATTCTGTGTAAGAATATAGTTCGTTTCATCCAATCACGTTGAAATTCAGTTTTCTGCAGATGATGACTTCCATTTTATCAGTTTATTTCGCTTTTTGATTACAAACGATAGAAGCCCGTTTATTTCTTGAACCAGTAATTAAGCCAAAAATTAAAACCAAAATAATTTTGAGAAGTAATTGAAAACAAATAATGCGTTAAAATTACTTGAGTTTGAGAGTTTCGATACTTTTTGTTTTGTGATTCTCATGATGGAAAACAGTGCAAGAATGAACGCGTCTTGTAAATATTCACCTTTATCTGCTCAAGACAAATTGGAATTCTCCCATGTCTGTGGTGGCGAAATAATATCGAGTGACATTCACTCTAATTATACATGTAAATTGTAAAGTGCAGCAACATGAGTTCTACTTGTGAATGGCCCATGAAAGCATGAAATTCAACAATGAATATCGTGCAACTAGCTTTGCACAAACAGAATCCCTAGCCCGAACAGACATGTATCGCAATAGAGTTGCAAGAATTAGCCCTGATTCGCGACCTTTCATTGAAGCCATTGTAGGTAACGCTTCTATGAATGAACCGGATCTCTAGATATTTTTCAAGCCAACTATTATTCTGATTTGCAGCAAATTAAAACCAGCCAATTAGTTTAAATTTTATGGATTCACTTGAGAAGCTAAGATCAAAAATGAGTAATTTCTTGATATAATGGTTAAATATCAAATGAGTAAATCGCACACCTCAGTACTCTATCCTCATATTGTTATGAAAATAAATGAAATAGAGCGCATTTACTTTGATTTCCTTTACTCACTTAAATTTTTTTTATTAGTGTCCTTTCTCATTTTTAATCATTTAATAATTTGCACATACTATGTTAGTATGCTCAAGGAAATCTGTCATGTTAACATAATACTCATGTGTTTTCAAAGTTTTCTATTCATGTTCAACATCGAAGATTTCATATGTGACATAAAGTCAGCTATCTATCATTTACCTTATGTCTACCATTTGGTTTAAACGGATCACATAATCTTTCCCAAATGCGTTTAATTTTATACATGCATTCTATCAATTACGTAGAAATTAAATAATATAATCGATGATTTTTTTCATCAAATCAGCTATTACTTTAACTAAGACACCAAAATATATCATCTTAAAGCGTTCATATAGGTTACGAAATGCATTTGATGATTATTCATTACCCCGTTTTAGCATTCCTTCTCTGAAAATTCGATTGTGTATCACTACTTAATATAAACAATTAAATTTCAATGCCAAATTACAAGCTACTTATCTTGATTAATTAATGTAATTTCGAAGAATGTTTATTAACTGTCAGTGAATTTATCAATTTATTTGCCTGACTTCTCTAACAGTATGTTAAGAAATTTCGAATTACTCATGCAATTTTAAATAAACTGCATCGTAAACATATTTTTATTGTTTTCACATGCTGACAAAAAATATATTCATTGATTTAACCTGCATATCAACCAACGCAAGGTATTTTATTGAGGCCATTTATGTAAAATGTACTTACTAATAAGTCAAAATTTTAACTGCTGGAACATTTTTATCGTCAAAAGCAATATTCAATAACAAATTTGTCTAACCTGCTTAAACAGTTTCTGGAAACTGACTTTTTCAATTTAAATAAAAATTTTTTTCAAATCATTTTTGAAAAAAATGAAAATACGTTGTCATTTATTCATTGTAACTATATTTCTTGGATGTTTGGTGCTCTGTTTGATATTTCTGTTATTATAAGATCGTACCTGATTGCTTAATATTTTTGCATTTTCTACAAAAGTTAAATTTTCATAACTTTACCTTGTAAGTGAAATCAATTTATGTCTTTCGCACATCGAACTATGCAAAAATATAAACAAAATAAATAATTTTAAAAGTTATTTTTTAAAATCATCTCTAAGCTCTCTCCCTAATACCTGCAAATTATCAGTTTAAAATAATTACCTTCGCATTTCACAAAGTCAAATGCATTTCTTTTTATTTATTTAAATAACTCCCATGGTTTTTTTATAAAAGGACTTTTGAGTTCAATAAATTCAAAGACTAGTTTAATGGAAGCGTTTTGACGAGCTTCGAATGCATCCCAGAATCACCTGAAACTGAGTTCAGCATAATTTAAAAGTGCAAAGATATTTGCCTAATCTCAAAATGCGTTTTCTAGAAGGTCTTTTTTTATCTTTTTGGCAGCTATTTTCAAATTACCTCCTTTTTGTACTAGATCAAATCAGACGTGGTTGAAATTGCCATGGTTCTTGAGGCCAAAATGTCATAACCAGATTCATTAAATAGCAAATAAAGCAATCCACAATCAACAGAGCCTTACAAGAATTATCCAAAATATTCTGCAAATGCTTTTATTAAAAGCGCATAGAGCACAAGTTTTATAATGCTTAAAGTTGCCTTTAAAGCAAAAAATTGTTGGTGCCCTTTTGGATTTTCAACGTGAAAGGATTGAAATTTAAGCAATTCAGGTTGCGAATGCGTAAGATTTGCACACGGCTGATTCCTTTCAATAGTAAGCTAATGTCACACTTTTGATCAATATCTCTGTCAGGATATTATTTATAAATTAGAGTCTTCCATAATGTTAAGCCAGAGCAAAGTGCCTGAAATTTTTTCTTGGCATTTTATTTTAAATGCATATTGTTATTAATATATTTACAACAACTCAAACAAATTAAATGCCACTAACATTGGGAAATAAAAAATACTGCTTACGTATTAACGAATGGGCAAAGAACCTTTTGATAATCAAGGTTACATTTAATTGCTTAGATAAAATAAAAATAAGATGCATTGATTTGTACCAAAGGAATAAATTTCTAGGTGATAAACATGTTTTAATGCACAAATAAAATATTGAACAAATTTTTCTGCTGCACACAAAATATTTACGGCAGTATTCACCAAAATAGACAAGAAACGAAAGAAAAAAAATTAGCATGATTATGTTCAAACAATTCAAATGATTTCTGATATCAATATTCTGCCTTTAGATTCTAGAGATAAAAAATAAAAAAACAGCTGGAATTAGAATCACTAGTAATGTTTTCGACTTTTCATTAAAGAGTTTGAATCACGGAAGTGTTTTCAGTTGCTTTTCGGTTGAAATCATATCATAAAAAACTTTTGTTAATTAATTTAACCTTAGATTTGAGGAACATTTATTTCTAAAAACAGCATGCTAAACTTTATATTTAATATGCTCCACAGTTATAAAAAAATTTTAGTTTTGGCTATTGCAGAGTCAATACGCCGTACTTAAAAGATCTTAAGTGAATTTCAAGCATAATATTAAATTCATTAGCAAAGAAAATTGTGTCTGACGTGGTTTAATACATAAATATTAACAAAAGTTGAACGATTTGTTACTAGATGGCAAAATCTTGTTCAATTGCGGCAAAATTAATGATTTTTTTACTAACTCTAATATCTTATACCGTTACTCATGGGAACAATAGAAACACTGCGGCTACATGTCATCTGATTACATTATTCAATGCTTTATGCTCAAATTGGAAACCTATTTAATTTCAAAACGAAAGCATACTTAACCTTAGCAGGCGATCGTAAATGTCTGATTTTAGCTAAGAACTGAAATCAGTCTGACAGAGCAAAAGAAACGAAATAAAACTACGTGGAAACGGCATCCGAACAAGATTATTCTGAGATTTTGTCAGGCAGTTAAATCTGTCACTTGACAGACCACAGTCTACTAATAATGCCAAAATTAGCATATATTTAAATCCTAGAGGGTGTTTAAATTATAAAATTAGAACAACATACCGCCAAATATACCGCTACTATGAAGATGAAAGAGTCAAGCTTTGTATAGAAAGTTTGAACACGTAGTTTTAGGGATTTTTCAAACTAAGACTTTGTACTTTGTTGAATAAATGTTAAAGTAAATTAGGCGCTTAGGAGTTTATAGATTTATTACAAGGGGGTGTGGCGCATAACAATCCGTTGAAACGTAGTTTCTTCCCTCTAAACACTTTTTTTGATTCAAGCTCTCAAGAACACTTAAATTATGACAAAATACACTACGTTGCAAAGGTATTCAGGGAAGCTCGAAAATGCTCTGCGGCATAGTAATGCAGCGTTTGTTGAAACTCACTTAAAAGCAACAAATGTCTAAGCTGTTATTATCTAGTCCCAACTAAATAAATTGCAACCTTGGGTATCGTATCTCAAAAACAGTATAGGTGGCTTGGTTTAGCATGATTTACGTATATAGTGCAGGTGAAATATTGTTTTATTAATAACGTGTGGACACAGCCAGGTTTATCCTGTGCTGATTTTCATATTATTTAGCACGGTTGTTTGTACCGCAAACTAGGTCTTGATCGTTACTCATGTAATAAATTACTTTTGTACTACAACTTAACCTTTGTAATTTCATTTAGGGTGTAAAGACAAACGCGTTTTGTAAAATTTCACAAGCAGTCAAATCTTGAGAAAACAAAAGCAACAACTTGAACGCCACAGATTCCAAAGGATGCAGTCAAAGTGATTTGACACAACTATTTTTTTAATTGAATGACAAGCGTTGTTCATTTCATTTTCGTTTAGTATTTTTCTATCAACTTCTATTGGGATTTCTACTAGCGTGGCAAATTTGCTAAGAACTCGTGCATAGTGTTGTCATGCAAACAAGCAACAGACCTACTTGCAAACTGACATTTGAAAGGACAAACTTTCGAATTCGCATGGTTTTGTGCTTCTATTTAGTTCACTTTACCGAATAGTTACTAGAATATTAAAAAACTTTTGTTCTTTGCAAGAAGTCTTGACTAATGAGAAAATTTTAGTAAATAAAGTCTAAAGATTAGCGTTTCTGTCAGTGAGGTTTGATTTTGTCTGAACTCGAACTTCAGAGAAATGCGCTAAAACTGTTTTTAGTTAGCTAATCATGCATTATTATTTTCGTCTGCAGTGAAGATTTCAAAATGGTTTATATGCGTTAAGCTGCACTGTAAAACGCAGTTAATAAACTGGAAAAAAATTAAGATGCAATCTTCTTTTCTTTCCTTTAGGACTCATCTTGCCAAATAAACGTGTCCTGCAGTAGAAATTGCAAAGTTTTGCCCACCAATGTCTGTCAAATCAAACTTTTATTTTTAACCAGCATTGAAATTTTCTTTCACTGCTATCATAGTATCCACAATGTTAATTAATGAAGTAATTTTTCCAATTTGACATTCTAAACTAAGATTTAAGTCAAAGGGTTATTAATTTATTACTCTGGCAATCACTTTTGTTACTCTACATTTGAAGCATCATTTTTATGTGCTCTCAGTTATGACACGAATTTAAGTTGGAAGATGCAACAAATAAGAAAGAAGGACGGGTAAGATTGCTTTATAATTTAAAATTGTATAAATAATTTCTAACGGCTTAATTTTTTAATTTACCCAACAATAGACGAATTCATTGTACTGTTCTTATAAACAGATGTTTTACTATGTCGTATTTATTTGTTTGGTCTTCAATTAAGTAGGTCTGCTTAGTTCGGCAAAACGTAAACGATTTAAAAGTAACTTTTACAAATTGGCCTTATTAAAAATCAGTTGTAAATAAATTCTGCGAATACTTAAGTCAAACCCTAGTTTGATGGAACATAGGTGCTCATTTGTACAAGCCAAAACTGCCCTTTTATTTATTTTTTTTTTTGCTAACTAGAATGATTAGGACAGGGTTATTTCGTAATAAAAGAGCAAATTATAAAGAAATGAATCTACGATGCCCACCACTGCACATACAAGTGAACTATTATATGTTGATTCACTAGCAAGCAAGACAAACAAACTCAACTTCGATCAGTCTAGAGGAGAATTGTTCCATATTTGGCCGACAGTAAATGAAAGACAAATGATTCAAGCCTAAAACCACGTTGACCTTAATAGTGGAAAGCAAAAATATATAGCACTTCATCATAAACATTTCTTACACTTATTAGAAAAGTTAGTTGGTGTTTGATAAGGGAGCTTTGGTAATTGTAGCTTTTGAAAGGCTGTCATTAGAAATAATTATGGATGGTTTCATCTGTATATATTTGTTATATCTGTTACTTTTACTCATATAGCATGCCCTGCGCCTCACTTACATTCTTGACTGTTTTCACGGTTCAGCTGTACCAGCATTCTTGCGGTTGACAAAGCAATAAATTATAATCAGATAGGATTCTTAAACCGTAGTTCATCAAAAAATCGCGGTATGTGAAACTTCCAAAATATTCAGGATTTCACTTATAAAACAATTTGTTAAATAAAATCGAAGAGAATGTTATGGAAAAAATGCTGAATTTACATTTAAGGTTTATATATGCTGTTCAATCGTAAAATGAATTAAAATAACAAGTAGAGCACACACTTAATATATGGCAAAGCTTTATATGCGGTCATCGAAGTAATATGTTTCGAGACAGCTTAAAGACCAACTTTGTAACTCTTATATAACGGCAGGTTATTGACCTCAGATCACAACTTATTCGGTTTATTTTATTCATGCACACTTGTAATCAAGCAGTTACTAGAGCCCTGATTTGTATCAGCCTGTTAACAGTGCGGGCTTCACAGCGCAATCAACAAAATACATATTACGCTCAAAATCATATATATTTGCACATGTTATTATTCCACCATTTTTTATTAATTAATAAACTTTCGTGCTGATTCGGTTGTGAGTACTGACTTATGCAATAACACACCCGAATGGATAACTAAAAATGAACTATTGATCAAACAAAACGGGAGCATTTGCAGGTTCAATGAAAATTTGGAGCTTGTAATGATATTACTATGTGTTCATGTGTAAGTGTTTGTGTTTAGTTTTTCCTAGATGTGAGCTGCATATATTAACATCACTAGTCAAACATACTTCCAGGAATTCGTGATTCTTCATCCAAATACCTGTCAGAAGTCAAAATCATATTAGAGTGTAGATGAATGCAACACCCGACTACCTATTGTGCTAATCCTTCTAAGGGATTTCATATGGGGTATAAATACATAACATAACAGGGTTTGCCTGTGACGCATACTTTTATGGGCTATCAAGCTCTCAACAGCATTTATTTTTACCACTTAAGGCAAACTCGAGAAAATTGCATTGTTCCCAAAAACAAAAAAATTTAACCGACCTTAATGTTGAAGGCATATGAACATATAACTTGCTTATTTATTATTTAAAGGATTAACTATTGCATCTTGTTAAATCATCATTTGCGGAAAAGCATCAAATTCTGAGCGCAGTACCTAAATAAGCTGTGACTCTATATAAGAAAGTTCCTCGCTTAAGAAAATTAAGATGCTTTAATAAGTGATTGAGCAAAATCTGAAGTCTATGTATACTTATAAAGAGATGCCAACCCACAACTAAGACGTAGACGGCTTCACTAAAGTGACACCATCGAGAATCGACCAACTCTCCTCCATCTTCAGTTCCAAAATAGTTATTAGTTTTGATATTATAAACATGATTTTCTTGATTTAAAAGCAATGGATTCGTTACGATTTAGTTTTTATTTGAATCCATATCATTTTTTTTATTTTTTATATCTAGTCGGTCGCACGAAAAGATAAAATTTTGTCCTTTTTTTCCACTTTTACTTCCTTATTAGCCTTAAGCTGTTTATAGGTCACCAATCTTATTTTTTATTTTAACATTTCCTTTACACGTATTGTAGTTATGGCGGATTTGCGACAACTCTAGTGACTACATTGAATTCGAACATGTGAGATATATATGCCATGAATAATTTGCTAGCATAGCAAATGTTGAATAAAAAGTTTACGCTTTCGTTTCTGTTTAATTTATCAAACAGCATCAAATGGCAGGCAGTCAGAATGACTATTGTACATCATCTATTAACCCAAGACACTTGGTTGGTTTCAGCGTTTCATTAATATTTAAATGTTTCAGATTTACAAGAAATGCCAATGCTTTAGGAAAATTAAAAAAAACACGAAATATTTTTAGTTTTGATACAAGCCAAAATGAAAATAATAGTAACCTGCATATGTCGCCGAAGAAATTGGCGCATTCGTGCAGTGAATAAAACGTCTGTGATTCATAAATGCATTCATACCAAAATATCGTTATCATCACTCCTGTGTATATGCCTCAATTGCAATTTTTGCTTTTCTGACATGTTCTGTTTATCAATTCAGGTTTACAAAAAGCTGAAAAGAATGCTTAATTTATCCAAGAATCGAAGTGACATCTTCGAAATCCAAGAATGACTGATTGGTTTTATTGTTTCATAGCGCCACAAAATTTCATATTATTTGCAAGGGCTGACAATGTTTTGCATAAGCCTTAAGAAACCACAGATACCTTTGACTGAGGCGCAATGATATATGAGGACCAAAAACAAGTTTTTATGAAAGATAAATGGCCCATTTGAATGGCAAACGAAATCTTGTTTTTTTTAAATTTGCCAAAAGCGGATCAAAATGGAAGGCGGCTTTTGGTTTGCAAAGGTGTATCTTCTTGACGAAATCACCTTGAGATCAAAAATCAATGCAAACACTTGGAGTCAAGCTTTTATCACATTGAGATGATTGACTCTCTGTTATTTTAGCATCGGTAAAATGGGTTTGTCTAACTTTACTTTGGGCCTCATCATCAGCATTTCAGCACTCCTTTAGAATTGTGAAATAAAATGAATATAATGTTTGAAACAGCAGCTGGCTTCTTTTTCAACAGTCCTCACATCTTTGGCCTAAGTTAAGAAATAAATAAAAGCTTCTTTTCTAACTTTATCATCGCTGGTGGCGGATCAAAAATGCGCAGAACGTGAACGTGGAATGTCAATGATGTTTAGAGAGCAAATAAGGCGTTTCAAAGAAGCTTAGGCACCAATTTTACTTTGTTGAACACAAGACGAAAAGAAGCCAAGTAGCAGGGTACTTGCGTGATATTTATGATAAAATTTGAATAAGAAGCTCTTTGTTGCAAATTCGAAACTGATATTTTTGTTCTTCTTCGACATCACTGGGGTCCTGCATGTAAATGAAGGTCACATTTTATAAAAGCCAATAATAACAGCAGAGCGTCATTGACAATAGTAAATAAATTGGACATGATAAAACTGAATCCCGGTATCAAACGAAATTCAAATAATGGAATAATGCCATGAGATGAAGCTCTCTCTTTTATTCAACTTTTACAGATGACTTGGGTTAAATAAAAAAGACAGTGAACCGATAAGCATTTATATCAAAGAGCGCTGACCGAAAGAGACGACGTGAGTTCCTCAGAAGTGACGGTGCATAATCAGACTCAGCTTTATTCTGAATGTTTCCCGAAGAAATATAACTGCGAGTGAAAACATGCTATTTTAGATTTTGTATTTGATGCCCAAAACGTCATGTTAGCAGGACATTTTGATTAAATCTGCGCACATATTTGGCATGTTCTTACGATAGAGATCTGGGGGAAATATTAGCGAAACTGGGTGCGCAGCACATATTTCATGAGACAGAGTAAGTCTTCCTTCCTGGTTTGCCAACTATTTTGTATCCGAATATTTTTATTTCACAAAACACGATTTTATTATAGAGGACTCAACCAGGTACCGAATGTTTTCTGTAGTTGTAAAGTTTTTCGATGAAAGCGCAAGTGCAGCCTGTTTCGTTCAGGATGTGTCCTACAGTGAGTCTGTAATCAAAATCCCTTAGCTCTCTCTTTATCACATAACAGAAAGACTTGTCCAGTGCTATGGACATGTGCATTGCATCCACAAAGCAAGATTTGATGAATAGTGATAAGACCCTTTTAGATAAATACAAGTAGGTTGCAAAATATGTCTCAATGATTCGGTTCTTTACTCTAAGCCAAATTGATCCTTGATCCTTGTGAATGTGAGCAAAGGTTGCAGCACCTTAATGACATCAAAGACTCTGCTGTTCCAGTCCATTTGTCATTTAAAAGAGGCGTTCTCTGTGAAAAGAACAAACATGGCATTAGATTTGACGTTAAGGATGCGGCTGCCCACGCCAAATGGCATTCACCGAAGTGGAGACCAAAATATTCCCACGGCCAAGCAAAGCCACACTGACCTTAGCTAAGCTGCACCAGAACCAAAATTAATAGTGTTAGATGCACACCCTTGAAAATGCTCTATGCATCACCTACAGCATTTTAACAAGAAGCGTGGTGTTATTTTTGGTAAACAAATACGTCTTATATAAATATATATGTTGAAAGAATTTACTTTCGATAAGTGACCCTATTCTTAAGCTTCCGTTATGAAAGTTGAGCATGCAAATGCTTTTTCAATCCCTGGATTATGCGTCCAGGTGACTCATTGGATCCATTGTGCAAAGCGTATATTCTTGTGATCACCAATTAAATACACAAAGGTGAAGCAGAAGCTATTCTTAATGCTGGCAACTTTATTGACATATTTTTAACGGCTGAACAAAACATGCAGAATCTGTTGAACTGGCAATAAGGTAAGCAGTCGTTCCCCATTGAATCATGAGTATCCTATTCGACTGATAATTTATGGTAAAACATTTCATTCATTTGAATAATAATACTTAGATCAATGTTAATTTGGAGTCAAATTTGAATCACTTTGCCCATGAATGCGTTAGACATTGAAGGAGCAGGCATGACAATATATATCAATCGAAGCCTTCATATCGTAACCTGAACCTCAAATGCATACCAGTACCTTAAAGTTTCTACTCTTTTCTGGTTTCGCTTATCGCCTAAATGTCTCTTGGACTGATCTGTCAAAATATCTTCTATAGTTTGCTGTATATATTGTAATGCTAGTGAAAGCATCTGCAAATGCTTAAAAACATTTGATTTGCAATGAGTAGAAGTTCTTATGGCCTGTTTAATTAAAATGGCCATCTACTATACAGCGATAAAATGTGTTTCGTTGCTGCTACTCAAATTAAGAGCAGCGCAAAGCGAAAAATGTAAAAATGACTGTTTTGACTGAAAAAATAACAACAAACTTAGATGTGCAATTTATTGATTTGATATTCAACGATTATGTCATGAAATCACTCATTTTTGAGCTTAACTTCTTAATTAAATCCATAAAATTTTAGCAAATTGGTTGGTTAATATTTGCTTAAGATCAGAAAAATAGTTGGCTTGAAAAATATTTAGAGATTCGTTTCATTCATGGAAGCGTTATCTTTGATAACTTCAATGAAAGGCCACGGAGAAGGATAATTTTTTGCAATTCAATTGCAATACATGGCATTCCGGGCTGGAAATTCTGTTTGTGCGAAGCTACTTGCATGTTATCCATTGTTGAATTTCATACACAATTGCAGTGCATTATAATTTACATGTTTAATTATCCCGAATGTCACCTGATATTACTCTCCCATCGAGAATCATAATTTGTTTTGAGTAGATATAGGTTAATATTTACAAGACGCGTTCATTCTCACAGTGTTTTCCGTCTTGAGAATCACAAGAAAAGGCGTATAAAAACTTTAAAACACAACTAATTTTAATGCATTGTTTGTTTTTCAATTACTTTTAAAAATGTTCTTTAGGTTTTATTTTTGGCATAATAACTAGCTTCTATCGTTCTAACCAAAAAGCCATCATCTGCTAGTTAAATGACCCATAATAATATATAATTGATAATCAACAAATAATTAATTGAATTTTAAATGGTTTGAGATCATTTTTTAACCATCGAATCTATAAAGTTACATGGAAAAATTCTGTGTCTGCTTAGGCATCTTCTGTTTATGCTTTTTTGACAGTTTCATTTCAATTTGTAAATTTGCATCTCGCAAATTTCTAAATGCAAATACTTTGTCATCATCTGATACATCAATCCCCTAACGCGTGCAATTAAATGCACTTATTTAATTTAAGTGCTTAAGCTATAAAGTATCAAAGTACCATCTCAGGGCATTAAATCTGCAGCATTAACGTTAATGATGTATGGGTTTTTGCTGCGATGTTTTATGTCACCTGAAGTTTATTAAAATATTTCAGAGGCCCGTAAATTTTACTGAAAACAAAATGCTTTCATTACTGACTCCGCCAGCTTACAGGCTATGTCATTGTAGGACAGCTTGGTACAAAACATAAAATCTTGGTTCAACGCAGGATGTCAAAGAATTGTCTTTGTGCATGCTAGCTCAAATTGAGATCCTGTCTAATCGGATGGAAATCTTAAGCTTCTGGAAGAAAAATAACAAGAATGTAGCAGATCTTATTTTGGTTCTCCTGCATGTCAATAGCCTCCACCAATTCATATCCTACTATCTTAAATCAAGATGTATAACCGATCACTTCCCCAAAGGGCATTTATTACGTAGCTACATGTTTCAGATAGTCTTGGTAATTGAAAAGAATCAATGTGCCAAATGGATAAATTTATTTCCCAAGTAAATTTTTTTTTGGTGAGTTGTTCACAATGAATAAAAAGTCCCTCCAGTAGCCCAGTGCAGTCAATGGGTGATTAAATCCGGGACTTGGACAGTTTTAGCCTGGAAAATTGCTGACCTCTTAAGCCAGTTTATTTGCAGGCACAACATTTTTTTCTTCTTCATATAAATTTTCCATTACACAAATGCATACATACATATGTTATAATTGACCTTATTGAATTATTGTCACTCAAATAGTCCTGCTTCACCCAATTAACACGGAATCGAAACCGCATTTTTTCTAAAGTTTTTTCACAAATCGTAGTATAAAATGGAATAGCAGCATTTCAACTCCACGACTGACACAATTTGTACAACATAAAAAAATTGTCCTTAAAATGGGTCGCTTTTGAAATTAGAGGGCCTTTTAGCATTCCTCTTATATAAAGCCATTCTGAAACATCATTTTACTCTTGATTGTAACCATATGTTGTACACATTACTTGTCTGCTTTGACCAAAAAATGTCGAAACATCGAACTTAAATCATTTGAGAAATAATTTAAAATTCATTCGGTGCTGAGACGTACTCGTTTTTGTGCCATCGGCAATAAAAACAAAAGTCATCCTACGTTTCGATTTCTTAAGAGCTTCAATTGATAACTTTGCCTTTAAAAAACTCAAAGCCATATTTTAAGACTGATTTCTTGACAATTTAGGCCATAAACAATCTAGTTTTAATACTTTATAAAATAATTGAGCTTTTCTCATGTAAGAAAACTAGAAAACGAAAAATTTCTTGCTATACTATAATTTTTATTAAGCTGGAAATTTTCATTTATAAAGGACCGGGCTAATTGCTGACCAAAGGTCAAGATAGGCCTCAAATCATATCAAAAACCCAAAAAAGATGAATATGAAATCACTTTGCTTCAAGCATTAATCACACATGCTGCTTCGCAAGCATCAAATACTAACTTTGGTGTATTTTTTACTAATTTGTCACACTGTGACAATAAAGCAGATAACTGCTAAACTAGCAATTTTCAAATGATTCCTAAACAATCCGTTTGATTGAAACTTCATCACCTAAATTTATAAAAAAATAAACTGAAATATGCCTTTTGGAAACTCATCGGCTCCCTTCACTTCTTAGCGGTAAAAGTCTGTAAATTTTACATGCAAAATAAAACAAGTTTTGCAAATTTTTAAACTGATCGACCTTGTGTGCATTTGATTTGTAATGTATCTACTGAATTGTAAGAAAAATGCTTTTTTATTTGTATTTTCAAATTCTCTTTGCAGATAAAGTCAAGACTCTTGGTTTTGTTTGGTGAAATATTTCTGATCTATTGTTGCTTGTTTAATCATAAGACATCAAGAAATTGTGAATTCAGCAAATTTATGCTGTTTTTTTGAAATCCAGTAGCTTGGTGAGACAAGCTTTAACGAATTTTTATAGGTTTTGTGGCTTTCACTGTTATAAATATTTTGGAAAAATTGGGTGCTTTTCCCTCTCACTGATAAAAATTAGCCAACGAAGTATTATGTAATTCTTAAAGTATGTGCTGCTGGAAGTGCATTCGTTCATGTGGTTTTAAGGCAGCAATCCGCTTTCTTGAGTAAGATAAAGCAAATATTTATATTTAAATGAGTTGTAACAATCGCAATTAAATGTACATAATTGCGTGAGCCTAAGCATTCGTAATACTGACAAATTCTCTTAATTTTATTGCTGACTGAGTTGCACAGCTGTTTCATCACAATGAGTTATTAAACGGTCGAAAAGTATGTATAACGCTCATTTACCGAAAACATCTGGAAGATTTTCAGGCATAAAACAGATTCACATTCAAGCACAAAAATTTGTTATAGGCTCTTGATGAAAGCTGAATCCATGGACACTATTGACAACGTTTCGTTTCTATGGCAGTAGCGACGCATTAGAATAATTCGCTAACACCGGTCCAAGCAGCAGCTAGACATGAAGCCTATTATACTTGGCAGAAGTATCAGCGTTCCATGCAAGGCTAATGCATGAATAAGCAAATCAAGCGATATTTAGACGACGAGTTTTTTCTATCAGTTTGGTAGTTTTCCCGCATCAATAACTGAAGATGTTCTCTCAAGTCTTTAATTCATCTTAATGAGATCAGCAACTTTATTGTGTTGGGTTTAAGATTTGTAATGTTTCATCATTGAACATAAGTAAATGCATATAAAATCAGAGCCGCAAACAGTTCAGAAACTCGACTGAATGCTTATTCTATCAAACTAATTTATAACAGCAAAGAGTTAGCGACTGAGCTTTTGCCAGGATCAGTTTTTTTAATGCGCAGTTATTTTTTTTTACCAAATTATATGCTAGTTCAATGCAAAAGAAGCGTTTATGATTCCTTGGATAAGCAACTCTTTTAAATCTTTATTTAAGCTTTTCCTATTACTCAACACAGCTTAAACTGATAAGATGCCTTTAGAGTAAGTAATGAAAGCTAAGGAAGCCATGAAACTTTTTAGTAAATACAAAAGCGCTACATTAGTCCGGAAAGTAACGAAAATGATTCAAATGCTAAACATGAATAACTAAGCTTTTTTGCCGCTAATTAACATCAATGTTATCAATCTGTTAGATTCTTAAAAAACGTTAACAAACCAACCGTTTTTTGCTAAGCTTGGATTCAAGCATTGTTTGTGGTGGCAATGCTGCTCAGCCTTTTTACCTCCAGCATTGAATAATCAGTGAATAGTTGAAAGAAAACTGGCAATCATGTGTATTCTGTTTTAGTTGCGAAGTAACACTCTAAAATGAAGCTGCAAGACGCAAAATTGTCCGAGTTCAAGCACACGTGAATGCGTTTAATCAAATACTCAAATAATAATTGCATCAAATTACGAAATCGCTCAAATGGATAATTTCAAAATATACTGTTAATTTTGACTCTCTATCAATGCTATTTATAAAAAATTTTAAAAAATATTCCAAAAATTATGTCCATATAAGACGTTCGCGCCTCAGAATGTCAAACTAAGTCTGATGGTGTGCAAAATTTATTTACAATATTAATGAGCAGAGGCTTTGAGATACATCGTTCGTCAACGCGATTGCACATTTGTTTTGTCTAAAGAATTTACCCAACTCAACAAGTCCTGTTTGGTTTACCAGCAAGAAACATTCGTTGGATTGTTCTTTAAATGACGTCTACTTGCCTAACAAATGGGATTTAAAAAAATGTAAAACATGATACAATATTTTCATTTTATGAAACAATTTATCCAAACTCCATCAATTTATTTTACTGTTGCTTTCAAGTTAATTGATGCCCTTCACATCCAGGCCGGAAATTCGACAAACCCAGCCCTGAGTTGCTCTGTTCTATTCTCGAGCCACTGCATATACCATTAATTAAGTGAAACTTCTCAATAAATGCCACAGATATTTTTAAAAAGTTTACACGAAATCAACTGCAAAACAGACTACAGAGACAATTGAATATGAAATTCAAGTCGATTTTTATAACCATCATGTTATACAAGTCTTGCAAATAATTCAACGATTTTCGAAAATTTCCGACGCACTTCAATCCTAAGTGAGATTTCTACTTTTTGAAACAGCTTGCGCACCTTGTCTACTAAAAATAATTCTGTAGAGGCTGTATTAAATTAAAACTTACAAATTCCACATTTTATCCGCGGTAACATAATGGTAGCGAACGTCTCAAATGTGAATTTCACAGTCATTGAAAGTACGAGATCCCGCCCCATTCTTAGCTGAAATAAGTGGCTACTTTCAAGTCGAGTTAGCACTAGCATCGCTCGCTTTCCCTTCGCTCATGATGAAATATCCATTGAGATCCGATACACGAATCTACTCAAGAACCTGTTCGATTGTCGTTTAAAATTAGGCAGCGTCCTTGAGAGAAGCCTGATTTTGTAACAGATTACCTCTTTTAATATTTTCAGTGGTAGATTTAAATTTTTTTTTATTTTTTATCATTTCTGGGTAAGCATAATTTGAGAAGGGCGAAATGACAAACAAAAATGATTGCCGACAAGAAACTCATTCTCTGAACTGCATTAAATTCCTGTATTTGCTTATTCATACAATATGCCGATGAATTTGTGACAAATTTGAGTAGTATAGAACATTGAAATACTTAAAACTGTTTTATTGACTACGAATGCAGTAGAAATTTTAACCTTGGCTTATTCTGCCTGCTTAGCAAAAGGGGAATCGGACATTTTCTTAACAGTCTATTTATGTTTTCTGACGTAGTCAATTTATTTCGTTAGTTTTGTTAGTTTTGTTAGTTTGGCATTTTACAATTGCAAAATATCAAAGTTAGGTCCTTTAATTAAGCACAATGAAGGTGTATGCGAATCCTTGAATATAACTGCCAGGAGCTACTCAGCACACCAATGAGCCTTTAAATGCGATATTCTATAAATTGTATATGACACTTTGAGGAAATTCAAAGTTGAGTTTCAGGTGTTGGTTCTAATAAGGAATTCTTCATCACATTAGAATGCAGTTTTATAAATTCACTCAGTAAACCAACATGGAGTATTGACAGTCATTTCAAATAAAATGAACCAAATCAGTTTCAGTCAAGCTGCTATTGAGTTAATTAATGAATGCTATTTTACGGACTCTGGGTTCAAACAGTTATCTATTCACGATGTAATTCAAAACACGCAAAATAATAATTTGGGAAGTTTTTAAACAGAAAATTTTGTCTTTTTATGCACTTTAAAAGTTTTGTGCGTAATTCTGAAAGGCTTAACAAAGTCGATATTCAATGTATAATAAAAGAAGGGAATTCCATCCGATCATGAGTTCTTTTGGCTGACAGATACTTTAAGCACTCCAAAGGTGTAATTTTTTCTTTTACGTGACAGCATTTTTGTTCGAATGCTGTCATTTCTCGTACATTTGTGATGAGCTGATTTCCTAAATTAGTCTTGTTTCCATTTCTGGCAACCGGTTCTCTTTGTATGAACACTCATTAATGAGTTCAAAATAAAATCATTCGCAAAGAAAAATCCACTAACAATATTGCATCGAGTTCCTATAAATTCAGTTGTATTGATACACAACAGATCTTTCTATGACGCTATTAGTGTGGATCGCGTGCTTTATTAAATGGAACCAGTAGTACGCTATACTAACTCTGGATCTCTAAGTTGCTGTAATGATGTTGAAACAATAAAATAGGCCGAATTATTTGTTGACAGCATTTCAAGCAGGATATAGCCAAAAGTGCCTGATTTTGTTCCAACTAATATACCACTGACAATAACCAGAATTGCAGATCGGCGGTTCAACCCCACGAAAATTCAACCCATATTTTGAAAACACTGGTGTAGGAATTTCATTTGAATAAGCTGTTTCCGACATGCGATTCTCGACAGAATAATAATAAATCAATCAGATTTTTGAAAAAAAAACCATCAGTAGCAGAGCTCATTGTCTGATTTGCATTGTTACAACTGGCTTCAATGCTACTGAATCACGTTTGATCTTTGATGATTGCTTTACGCTTGAGGTTTAATTTGCGATACATTGAACATTCGCAATATGTTTTCACCAAATGAATGCACTAATAAGTTTTAAGTGTATTTGCTAAAATGCGTTACAAATTACGCTTATATAAAAGGCGCGAGTTGAAAATAGCTTCAGGCGATGGAACCATCTCATATCTATCTGCAAATAATCACAATCATTCCGGAAAATTTAAATTAATTTGAATTACACAGTTTCAAACATGGTTAGTTAGCTGATCTTACTTAATAATGGCGATCGTTGCCTTTTGAACTCATGAATATTTCCGCTTTCGATAGCGTGTATCATAATGCCATCTCTAAATCTAAAACGGAATTAATTTTCATGCCAAAAAATGTGGATAATTTTAGGAGAATTTTGTTGCACTCAAAATCAGAAGCTTTTTTTCTCTCTAAAGACCTTAAATGGCTTCTGAAACCTTTGCTTATGCATTTGCCATCTAATAGCGCAAGCAAAACTGATTCGAGCAAAGTAGAGACATTTGAATTGAAAAACTGCGACGACAGATTCAGAGCATGTAAATAAAGCTGTTTGAACAACAGCTCAAGAATGAAACATTTTAGATGATATGCTGTTAATCCCTCGCTATCCACACAAATATTTTCATACGTTCAAAGCATACATGAATAGAATAGAATTATTCACAAGGCATCTTTATTTTTGAGTCTGCTTGAATGCATTCGAGAGACAGGCACAATAAATTTGATGGGATTTAATTCAAATTGATTGTTACATGCCTAATTGTTGAGGGGATTCTGCAACCTGAAATAGGAGCTATTAATAGCCTCGGAAGCAAAAACAATACCTAATTCTTAAAATATGTGATTCTGAAAACAAAAATAAACTTTTGGATAGCAATGCTTAGTGCAGTTAACAAACGGTTGACAAACATCCATTGCGCTGTAATTTGGAACTACTGCATGACTTGCATTGTGTGTCCGGTTAATTGCGAACAACAGTTTCAAAACATGCATGTCCGTAATGATTGATTATAAATGCAAAATGAAATCAAATGGATATTAATGCTAAAATTTCGAGAATTATGGAATGATTACCTCCCAATTTCAGGTCATTAGGGTAATCTTTAACATGGCTCATATTCTTCAGTGGCTTAAAATGAGTTCTGCCCATGGTTTGTATGGTAACAAAAGCATGTTGCTTGGAGTACAATAAGCCAAAAGTTCAATGTGCAATGATCTAAATTACTCAGTTTTATTTGTAAAAATATGCATGAGCCTTTGTTAAATACAAAAGATCCATTAAAAATAAAAAATTTAGAAATCGATGAAAATTTTACATCTTTATTTTAATAAACATGGTGTCCTAATGAGTGTCTGACTTCTGTCACGCGTTTGGCCGAAACTCAATCACCTCGATGGAATCCCAGGAAACCTCAATTAAACTTGAACTGGTTGCATATGGAGCAAATTACTTGTTCCCAATATAAATATTTCATAGGTAACACTTTTTAGCACAACTCATTGAATAGACGAAGATTCAACTCAAATTCAGTTGATCAACTCAAACACATATAGAGCTTCAAAGCACAGTTTCAAACGTTTCGATGATTCAACGTTGCCTGTTGCATTTTCTAAAAAGCACCATCTTTCTTTAAAAGAATTTTGCTACTTTTTAGAATATTTATGGATTGTTTAGGTCCATCGATAGGCCTAATGAACTAAAACCTAAAAGTCAATTGTCTTCTACTAATTCATTTCTGTGCTACTGAGACCCAGAGCATTAATCTTCAACAGGAATCACTGTACGTCTTATCAATGGCAAAACTAGTTTCTTACAATGAGCAACCTGCCTCTTAGGTTCTCTTCAAGTACATCAAACTAATTCTCGTCGATTTTCGACCCTATGAAATGTCATGTTACAGCAGTGAGCAATCGCTGCTTCTTTTGAAATGGACGTGCCATACTAGCACAGACAACACGTACGCCAAATGAATTGAAGTGCTTAATAATCAAGTTTGCTCAGATTCACTGAAATTCAAACAAGCAGCTACCGCAGTCAAGATTAGCTGGCTGTATACCCACTTATAGGCTGTTGGCGATCGTTTCAGGTCCAACTTGATCAACATTTTAAATTCGATGAAAATATTTTAATAGTGAAGGCACTTTTTGAAATAAATTAAGTCAAGTTTGCGTCAGATCATTATTTTGAAATACTCACAAGCGATTTGAAAACAACAGCAATGCAATATTTAAACTCCAACGAATCGCATGAGAATGAACCCATCAATGGCATTGAGGCTAGGCAGATTTGTTTAAGGTTTTGGGTTCGTATAAACAAACAAGGCAATCGGCTATTAATATGGACAGCAAGATGTTTTAGATACCTTTCAGATAGGCAAAATGCATTATTTTTATTAGTAAATTTAGAATCGTTTGATTAATTAATTTTGCTCTCTTTTGCATTGTTGACCTTAACCCTATGGCACCTTTAGTCTGCTGAGCATAACGTTAGAGTTAGGTGATCATGTCATGAGAGTTGAGGCATAGCGTTTTCAGAGATTGTTGAGATGATGCAGACTTTAGGAAAAACTACTTGATTTCTCTTATTTAAGACACTTTGCGAGACCTACTCGGTCGTAATTCTCCTACAACTTTTAAATGGTTCGAGTTATTGGAATAGCATTTTCTATGTCAAGTTGGTCTGCTTCAAGAAAAATTGAACTTTTAAATTTTCTCAGCACATGAAAATGTAGCAACAGTTCTGACCTTGGTTTGAATCCACTGAATCTTGACTGACGCAGGAGGAATTCGATGATAGCAGCAATCAATGGTACCGGAGTCTGAGGCCTATTTACAGTACAAATTCAAATGTGGTGTCAACTTCAGGGTCAAAGTGCTTTACAAGTTGACCTCAAATTACTTTACCGACATGCCATATGTCGAAGTTTCAACAGTAGTAATTTTCAAAACAGCCGATTTAAAGGGAGAACAAACAGGTAAATAAAGCACTGAATATCACGGTGAGGTCTCTTTTACAGCTTCGCGCAAATTTCGGTATCCGTTGGTGACTTTAGTTGATATGTAAATGCTAGGCTTATAAAAATGATAAAATTTGCTCTGCAAAGGTTTCAGATTTCCTAATGTTCCATTTGATGCACTTGGCTGTTGTGAACGAGAGCTCAGCATTTGTAGTTGTGTGTTGTTTGAAATGTGTCGAGTAAGTGAACTCCTAGTTGAATGTTTGTGGCCAGTGTCTTTCGACATGAAATGTGCAGCAGCTTCTTAACACTTTTCATTCATTTATTTGTCCCTGCAACCTTAATGTCACCAGTAATGGCTTGTTTTGTTTAGGAAGTGATTTCTAATATCGGTTGCCAAGTTCATTTGAGTACTCACAGGTAGCTCAGTAAAAAGTCTATGAAGTTCTGCGGGTTTTGATCAAAATGTTAACTCGTTATCAATTTCCAGTTGCAGTAAATCTGCAAATTTTGCGAAAAGGAAGGGGACCTATCTTCACAAGGAGTTATTGTGGGATATAACCAAGGGCATAAAGAGAGACGCTTGCTAATGAAGGCGCTGATCTCATTTCTGTTTTCGTCTCTCGGGAGGCTCTTTGAGTGCCGAAGGACATTCTTTGAGAACACCATTCACGAAACCGCCACCATGTTGAGCATGAAACATGACTCGTTCATTGGAACATTCTTCAGTTCCAAACGCCCAACACACCTTCAATACCCGTGATTTGATTCAGTCTATCTATTTATTTCAGCGTTTCATCCAGCATACATTTTAACCTAAACACGTGGAAATAGCCTTGTTTACTGAAAAAGAGGACTTCTTGAAACCAAGATTAGAATGAACAAAGATTTGTTTGAATTCAGCCCCTTGAAAAGCTCCCAGAGGGATGAGCAGATTATCCACCGACAGATTTGATTTTGTTCAGATCTAGTGGGGTTGATTCTGGCTGTGAGACTGTGCTTGCTGTAGTGATGATCATGTAAAGGGGCTCCATTTCTCTCATCTCCCATAGCAGAAAATGAATATTTAGGTAAAAAACTAATCAAATAAAAAAATTCCAAATATTTCAAAAACTGCAGTAACTAACACAAAATCTACGTTCATCAGCTTACACGAGTCATCGATACGATTCGTAGCAAAATTGCTTATTTTATTTAATTTTTAATCTATTATTGGAAAGGTGACTGAATTTTGCAAACAAAAAGGAATAATAGAAAGGAAAATTAATAAAACTGATGATAAAAAGAGAGCTTTGAAAATTAAGCAAATTTGTCCTTAAGTTGTCTTTTCATTTTTTTGAAGCAATTGTTAATAAATTCATACCGCATAAATCAACAATAGGAACTCATGTGATGAACCTCTTTTGTTTGCACATTTTTCTTAAGAAATGCTACGTTTTTTAGATCTAGTGCAAGAGAACCAGACTGCTAAATACAACATTCATAAACTGAAAAATCTAAGAATAGCTTATCTATGGAATCGTTTGCTTGCCTGTCTCAGTGAAAAACATCACTAGCACTGACATTACTGAATTTACTCTTAGTGTACACATAATGTGCATGAACGCTTTGTTCCAAAGCCTTTGTGCTCCCCTCAGCGAAAATTATACAGACAGTTCAGAAGGGGAAGCAAAGTCTTCAATGTTGTGTGACGGGCTTGCTTTAGCTACGTCGGTCCCTTTGATATTTGAAAGTGCTTGGTAGACAAAAAGCTAACTTTAAAAATATAAATCGATTCGTTCATCTTGTCTCACTTTTTGTTTGTTTCAAATTATTTCTTATCAGCTTTGGATAGTTTTTCAATTTAAAAACTGGACAGTAATCAAGTGATTGCCTAAGTGAAAATACGCATTCACTCACTCAGTCTGCAACTGCATTAAGACTATTTAACCCAAAGTTGGCGACTATTAAAAGGACTAAATAAGGTGAGGGAGACAAATACTCTTTCACCCTAGAAATTTGCCAGAAATCCATGGCACTTGGGAACCAACTAACGTAAGCTAAGCCAGTTATGAATCTAATAAATGATAAATCAGAAGCTCTATTAAAATCTTCTATATGTGTTAACGGTGATTTATATTTATTACATTTCCAGTGAATGCCAATCATTTTTAAATAGATAGGACCAGTCAAAAGTTTTCTAATGGCTATCATGCCTGTTGCTATGCTAGAATGTTCCTAAATAAAGGCTTCTAAATATAAGCCAATAGTTGAATGCGCCACAACAAATCTCATCAGTTCTTGTTTCCATGACATCAAAATATAGTAGCGAAAAGCAAGTAATTCTCTGTTGCGCAATGTGGCTGCCATGCTTGTGCACCCTAAATCTATGCAGCACAATTAACTGCCGTGTTTTTACTGAGATTGAAGGTAATTCCTAATCATTATATCTTCATGTAAATGAATCTTTGTGTGAATAGCGTAGACTAATACAGTTTAAATATGCACGGTCAAATATTTTCCCAAGAATTTCGTTTATTTAAAAATACAAACCTCAAATAGCAACGGTAGCCATAGCAAACGCAAAAGTAATATTCAGTTATGAGAGTGCCTATGAAAGTGCTGCAAATCACTTTAAACAAGTCAAAGGTCAACTCAAAGTGAAAAACTGCACATTTTGCATTACAATACGATTCGCTCATGAATTAAATCGTTTCTGAAAAATAAGGCATTAAGGATGATTGTCAAATAGTCATTTTTTTAAACCGTCTAAAGCTAATTTTGTACCAATTGTTAGGTTTGCAACTTATGAAGAAAAACATGTACTGCTTGAAAAGAAAATTCATGCCTGTCCTGTTATTAATTTACACGAAAGAAGTGGAAAAACAGACTTGAGGGAAAAAAGGATATGAAGATCAAGTCGCTGTTTAAAATACTCGCGTTCAATAATTCTTGCAATGACTTCAACAAATGGATCTGAATTTGAGATAATCGTTACAGTTCTATTTCGATTCACTGCAATCCTAGTTGAAAAGTCAACTTTTTTGAAACAGGTTGCGCGCTTTTGTCTACTAGATTCAAAATTTTTTATTCTGATTAGAAATGGAACTTACAATTTTAGAAACGTAGTTGAAGCTATATAATCGTAGCAGACGTCCCGAACGAAAATCTCACAATCATTGAAAGTATGGGATCCAGCTCCATATTTTACAGGAACAATTGGATACCTACACATTGAGCTAATACTAGCATTGCTATCATCCTCTTTATTCATAGTTATGTATCCATTAAGACCCGACACGCGAATTGATTCAAAAGCTTGAATTACAAGATATTCAGCCGCATCTTCAAAATATGTTTGATTGCCGCTTGAAATTGGACAGGGGCCTTGAAAGAAACATAAATTCCACAAAGAGTTACCTATAAAAGGATTTTTATTCTCAAATCTTAATTTCAACTTTTTATCATCTCCACGTAGACATGCATCAATGAGGATGAAATAACAAATCGTTAACACAAAGATCATCCTCTAAAATGCATTAATTACATCCAAAGAGGTACCTTTATATATAAATGCGTATGGTACGCCAATGAATTTCCGCCAAGTATAAGAAATAGAAGTTAATAAAACACGTAAATCTGTTTCGCCACTGCGCAAATGCGTTCAAAACCATCAATCCTTTGAAGAAATGTTTAGCAAAATGGACTTTCATTAATTATGGAATCAGCACTAATGTAAGTTGATAGAATAATGCGCGAAACAATCCTTATATTTATTCTTAGTTGCTGTAAATTATTCAATAACAAAGCGGTCATTAATTCCATTGAAAACTAACCAGAAACTGGAAATAGTTTAAACTAATCGTTGCATGAAGCAATAGAAAAACATCTTGGGCTTTGCATTATTCTGGAAGAATTAACGTGGATCGTTAGATGATATTTTACACTTGGTGCATTCTCTTTAGATAATTTAAGGAAAATGCCCTGCCTGGACCAAGTTTCATGAATGTTTTCAGACAAAATTTTTAAATTTGCCAAACCTTTGAAACCTAAATATTTTAATTTTTAGATTTAGAATTTTTTTTTAAAAGCAAAACTTTTTTGGTGCGTTACGAATGCAAAAGGCTTAATCAAATAAGGAAAGATGCCAAAGAATGCGGTCACTTATAAATATTGTAAATCAAAACAACCAAGCACTTATGGATATGAAGGCAAGAATTTGCGTTTAAGAGTAGTTTCACTAAAATGCTTCTTACAGTCAAAATGAGGCTATGCGTCAGCTATTAGCAGACAGTTTTACCGTCCAAATTTGACTTAAAAGTTGTGATTCTGCATGATATATTATTTTCCGGCCCTAAGTAATGCTAGTCATTAAGGAATGTGAGTCAGTAAATCATCAATTTTAATAAAAATTTTTGTTCAATCAATAAGCTTCTAAAAGTCTTTTGAAATCGCAACGATTTGGTTAGTCCCTAGATTGGCTATCATGAGAATTCATTGGCAGAACATCAACAAGCACTCTGGAAAGTTAAGTTTAGAAAAAGACATCTTTAGCAAAATTAGAAAAATTCCTGAACACGCGTTGAAACAGGACAGATGTGGTACCCATGTATATATATATATATATATATATATATATGCATATACAGTGCACCAATAGGTTCCCGCCAAATATAAGAAATAAAATATATTCAGACGCGTAATCACTTGCATCAACTCTGCAAATGCGTAAAAGTTTTTTTGGTGTTTGGTGCCATTTTATCTTAAAAATATCAAGTACAATAGCAGTAGCGACTTATTTGATTTTTTCGCTTAGCGGAAGTGGAAGATTATAATCTTTTTCATGCACTTTCAACACATAGCCTGCCTTTCCTGATTTTGAAAATCTTAGCAAAAACTGTCTTAAATGTAAAGGGAAATTGACTTTGAATAAGCACTTTTGTTAGAGAACATAAGACGCATAGCGAATCTCAAATATAAACAGCAATGGTTTGGTTGCTATTGGCACTGATATACCAAGCTCTATGTTTTGATTAAATTGGTCCGTGCACCTCCCGTGCACGACACCCATTAATTAGGATGCAGTCCAAAAAAGTTTTTTTTTTTAATAAATCCATTTTTCATTAATTAACGCTAACACATTTGGACAAGCCTCAAGGACTTATTCGGGGAACAACAAAAGTACAAACGACTTTTACAACAAGTAGCCTACAACATTCACCATGGAAGACAGTAAAAGCCTGTATCGCAAGGGTTGCATTTCAACTTCTCATGGTATAATAGCAATTTTGATACCTCTTATAGAAGCCTTTTTAACTTTTGGCAAAAATATCGTTCTCTGCTGCAAGAAAGAGCTTCTTGCCGTCCATTTTGAGACCATGACTCCAGGCTTTTAGGTCGCACCCTGTTTACCATGCTGTACAAGGCTGCATGTCTGCTGGGAAAATCTAATTTTATATGTTCGGTGGGTGATGAGTTCTATCCGGCAGCCCCTCTCATTAGCTCCCAGGGTTGCTCCTGAGGTTGCCAGTGGTCACCACGAGGAGGTTGGAGATTCGGCCGATTCCATAATGTTTCGTTTTCTGAATTAAAGGCACCACAAATGCGCAAACAGTCTTATCGGAAGTCTGATATGCAATATTTCAAAAAATCAATCACTGGTGCTTTGAATTTCAGGTGTTGAAGAGTTCTTGAGAAAAGTCCTGTTGTTCTGCTAATGCCATGAAGTTACCTTTCTTAGTTTGTTAGTGTTCTTGAAATATGCGTTGCGAAAGTGCTCAACAAATGTATTTGCTCGCTGACAATACACCTCATTGATTGTATGGAAGCCAATGTGCATTTTTATATTTGTTAAAGTCTAATTTTAAGATGTGTATTTCAAATAAATTGCAGAATTTAATTCAAAATGCCTATAATTGCTCCGGTTTCAGCTTTCATCATAACGGTACATAACTTCTAATCTGATCGAGACACAACCACATAAGCTTTTCAATGAAAAGGATTTCAGAATAATCGGCAGTGATTCGTACCATGAGTCTACATTGGAGCGAAATTAGTCTTGTTCACTTTGTGGATGATATAAGAATTGAATGCCTTCGCAATGGTTGTTAGATGGCCATTGTAGCTCATCAGCATAAGTTTGCATCAAAAGATCAAGCACCGTCCTGTCACACAGCCTACCATTTTTTCTTTATCCATCATTGTTCGAGGAAATAACAAGGCATTTAACGAATTTTATATCTATTTTTCTCAAACACAGATATCTAACAATTTATTTTGATGTAATTTAAGCATGATTTCACCATTACTTGGAGCAGAAAAGAAAAACTCAAACTTACAACATAAGCAAACGTCAAGACAGGAGTTAATTATTCGGCATAGATGACAGACGAAATATGGCAATTGATTGTAATACTGCTTTCAAGCATTTCATCTATGTTTTCGACTCCTCAATGAACTATGAAGACATGTTGAGGTGAACACTGCGTTCTGATACAAGTACAAACTTAACATGTAGAAGTTAAGTAATTATTGTCAACAGAAGCTTATTAAAAAGAAAAACTTCAAGTATGGCAGTCCTCGTGATTGTGATTAACAAATTTTGTCTTTCTCTGTCATTGCATTTCATCCAAAATCAAAGAAAATCATTCGACCTACAGATCCAGACTAATTAAGAAGACTGTCATGTGAAATCTTAAAATATATCCACAGTGTTACCCTATTTTAGAAGATTTGTCGGTTAATAAAGGAGATTTTAATAACTCTTAGTCATTCCGCTCCTGTGTCTATCAAAATTTTGTTTAAGCGAATCAAAATTAAAAGCGCGTCTGAATGAACCTGTTAAGTATTTGACCCACAGATCCAGACTAATCAACCATGTACCCCCTTTTTATAAAATTTGACGCTAACTGTTAGAGGTTTCGTTTAATTTCGGTCACTCTTCTTCAATATCTATCAAAATCTTGCTTCAGTGAAGGATGATTTACCTATTTGGAATGCAAAAAGTTACCATCAGCCGATTTTAAAATTCACAATATCGCAGAATCATATTTCTCCTTTGCTTTCAAAGGCGTCTATATTAAGACTTTTGGGTTCAATCTTCGTGCGAGATATTAGATGAAATCGCAGCTACAATTTGGACTTTGTAAGTTCAAATACTGTATTTTTAATTTTGTATTTTATCTTATAAACAAAAGAGCACAAACCGCTTCAAAACCAGAATGTTCAGTTTTAGATTAAAGAAATTGGAGTAGAGCAGTTAAAATTATCTCAAACTCAGTACTTTTCAGAGGCAAACCTATCAAAAAGCTACTCAATCTTCGCATCTGTTTGTTCTTCGAAATTTTTTTTACTAATTTTGTGTTAATCAATTAATAATGTTTACGGTCTTCAATAAGACGTTTTGCCTGCCAAGAGGCAGCCGCAATGGCTGCAGTAGAAAAATAAAATACACGAATTAGGTTTCCAATAAATTTTTTTACCGTACGAAAACCATTTAGCCTTCTTTACACCTGCATCTCTTAGTTATTATGCAGAAGTATTTATTAAATTGTAATCCGAATGGAATTTCCCACAAGTTGACATGATTTTACACACGAATGTTAATGCATTTATTGCCCTGTTTAAAGAAAATTTTGGTTCAGCTGCGTAGAATTTGATACAATCATCGTAGTTTGTTAATCTTCCGTCAACAAATAGCTAAAATTATTCAAATTTTCTTAAAATAGTGGAAACTATTTGATTTATTGAAGATTCATATTCAGTGAACTTTATTAATATCGAGTATTGTCAATGTAAAATTGATGACATAATTGAAAATGCGTTCAAAATGTCTTTTATTGCCATAATACAAGTATTTGAATCGATCAAGTTAGTTGTATTACCCATTTCATTTCAAAAATAGAAGCTTTGCTTTGCGATAGATTCTACAACTCAAAAGACGTTTTCGACCAACGAATGGTCAATATTTCCTGGAACAGGAGGTAAAGGGTGTTAATTTAAGTTGCATGCACACGTAAGGATGAAAATAAGGCTTAAAAAGCAACGCCAAATATTTCAATCACACAACACAGCAAAGTATAATTCTTAAAGTTATGCAATATTTTATTAATATATAATAATGAATAGCAAAAAGTCCGAAGTCGGTTGAATATTGTCCTTTTCTTACCAAGCAAGGAGCTATTATAAGAATCAAAAGTAGAGCTATTTTCCAATTTACCAGTTTTTTATTCAAGTTAAATTTTAAACTTAAGTGAATACCTTATTGTAAATAAAAAAGCAAAACACTCTGCGAATAAATTAAGATTGTGGATTTCCGATTGCGCCTATTTAAAATGTATTTAGCACATGATCTCAAGCTGTGTAAATTTATTTGGTTGTTACTTGCAAATGGCAGTATTACTTATTCGTTGGCAGTTGTATAAATGCAACTGGTTCGTTTCTGAAATTTAAGCCACCTTCGCGGGTGCACCGACACTAAGCATCAAGCATAACAGTGACATGTTCATATTGTTAGCACTTATTAGATGCTCATGTGTCATGTCTCTAATAATTGATTAATTCCTTGGAGATACTGGTTTTGCAAAAGAGGAAAAGTTCAAGCTAATATTGTCTAACAAATCATTTCAGTTTTGATCAAAGTAATGCATCATCTCGTCGAATGAATTCGACATATATTTTTAGACGCATTATAAATTTTGTCGTGAATGTGTAAAAAACAGCTACCTTCCAGGAAAACCCTCTATCAATGCAACCAAGTCATGAATTTTCAGCAGGTTTTTGCATAATTTTTCTAGGAAAAATGAGATGCACTAATTATTAAAACATTAGAACCATCCAAACGGAACCTAGGTTCTCTACTTGCGAGTAGCATTTTTATCAAGTTGAGATATTGCATCCTTCCAAGATGCATTTAAAATGGTTCTGGATATTTCAATTTGCTCTACCACCGGGAACGAGGGAGGCCTACACTGAGAAACATAAAATTTTGGCAAGCATTTGTCGATAAATTTGCCTAGACATAGAGTAAGAAGATGGGCATAAACTGTCAAATCAGGGCTAAGACTTATGAGATTGTCTTATGGAAATCAGGTCTGCAGCTATGAAAGATACGCACTCTCGAAACTAACATTCATCAGTTAAGCATGCTACTTAAAGTAATCCTCCCAATGTTATTACACCTGACACAATCAATTTTTCTTTACAATCTCAACGAGGATACAAGAGTTTTGCACATTTCAGTTCACAATTGCTGCGCGAACAAAATAAGTGGACGCTTTAACTAGTGACTAGGTCTGACTATTTTTAACAACCCTATTTTAATGGCTGGCACGTAAAAACCTTAAAGAATCAATGTGAATTTAGAAAAATTTGCACTAAAATTTTGAGCTGATTTCTGTAATGTGGCTGTGTAAAGCATTGATATTGGTATATCGTTGAAGCTCCTGGTAGCGTATGGTATTTAGCTGATGTATGATAATAAAACTAATTAAAGTAATCTAAGGCTAATCATCCAGCTTTCGTTCTTGGTGCGCGGAACATCGACTTCTGTTAATCTCATCCAGGATTTTGACCTGGGTCAATAGACTGACCTGCTTAAACTGATTAAAATTTTATAAATCAGTTTAATCAACCTTTGAACTAGATTTAAGCAATGCTCAAAGTTCAGGCAGTAGATTGGATACAAGTTCAGTGAAAAACGATTTGATTTAGAAATTACCGTTGACATTAACTAAATGGTTTATTGGAAAGGCATATTTGAAAATTCTACCAAATGAATAAACTAGATTTGTGAAAGCAGCAGCTCTGGCTACTAGCCAAAGTCATCATTTGACATGAAGGTGCTGATTGACATGATGTGTCTTGAGTTATACCACCTTCATCGACAACTGATATGTTTAAGCTCAGATGCAACTCTGTGATCACATTGCCTCAAGTATTATTAAAATGGATGGGAAGTCACTGTATAAAATGTTAGTCAAAACATGGTGATTCAATCCACAAGTGTTACCCAGCCGTTCATAATTTATTTATAAAGTTATTACTGCTTAGAATGGGTTTGGCTTCACCATTGTGGATCCAAACGCAGGCCAACAGCACACTCACCTTGCTTGACTGATCCATTTAATCATCCGGATACAACTTTTGGTGGTAAAAACGACATGTGTTTGCAGGAAATTTATCAGTGAGGCCTAAAAATAGAGTCATCATAGAAATACACCCCACTAAATGATTTTTCAACTGGCAGTTGGCCATTACGATATAAATATTGTGTTATTATTATTTTTGATAAGATTACTGTAGATGCAACTCATCTCATCTTAAACTCAAAGATGGGCTCTAGTATTACCAGAGCAGCTCTCAATTCGCCCCTCTATACAAATCGTCTAGCCGTAGAAGTAACCTGGTGCTTGGCAAATGGCACCAATGAGAAGAACGACTTCCTCAATGCTGAAACGAAAACCACGCATGTTTTACTTTAACGGAAAGGTAAGCATCTGGATCAGACTTTTTGACTTTTATTCAGGCGGAATCTACCTCTAAATCTTTTAGACAAGTTCCAAGATGACGTTTGCCAGCTCCTGCACTAATATGTTCATCAGACTTGTCCAAATGCTTCAAAAAATTAACAGATTTCAACAAGTAGCTTAGATTCTTGCAGTCCGCGTCAACATGAACCACAAGGCTGACGTTAGACTTCATCTAAAGCGTTCTACGAACATTCGAAAAGGTTGTGAGGGTTCTTGTCTTCACTAAAACTGACCAGTACTAACAAGCATACATATAATTTCTCAACAGACTTGACTTAGTGGGCCAGTATTAAAAATTTTACGTCGAATAGACTGTTCACTTTTCTATTCTATTCATTATTCAAGAAGATAGTTAGGCATTATTGCTTTAGGCATAGTTTTCGGCGGGTTCATCTCTCTTTTCACAGCCAAGCTTAATATCTACGTTAGGAAGCATTCTCTTTCTCTTGGCATCGTCCTAATTTTGTACCGTGAGGACAATATACCTCATTGGATCTAAAATAAAGTGCCTATTCTGGTTTCGAGGTTCTGTCTTATCCCAGTTCTTATCATCCGACTTGTAGAAGTTATTTTCTAAGACCAAAAATATATTTACGGAATCTATATTTGCTCGTTTGGTATAAAATACAAAATTGTTTATTTCCACGGTCCCAGTTGCACCACCCATTGGCCTATCCTGTTTACTGAAATAACCAACAATAACGTTCCTAATTTTGGAATACCCGACGTGGAAATTGGGCTTATGGTTTCACAACTTTAATACCTTAATGACTAAACACTAATGAAACACATTCATTTTCCCTTACTTTTACCTTGTATCTACCAGTTCTTGAAATGCATCTAAATGCATTAATGGAAACCACACCCGTATACACACTGCCTAAGCTATAACACTGGATATGCTCACTCAATGGTAGTGCTCTGATTAACTGCAAATGCATAGCTAAAAGACGAAGAGCAAATAAAAGCCGATTTTTTTTTCGGAAGCAACATACAAGCAGACAAACTATAAAATTTGATGGACAGTGGCTCTAATCTTTAGCAGCTTTAATTGTGGCAAATCTTTTGCTTCAAATTATTTGGACTTCAATCAATGAAGTGGCATTGGTATTCATTCCTGCCTTCATCCCTCCCGCGCCTTGAGAGACAAATTAAGTTCGTCGCTCTGATTCTTATCTAGTCCTTTATGGAACGTTTTGCCGTTTAACCTTCAACTGCACTTATTCAAATGCAGAACAAGGAACAATCTTAGAAACGGAAAATTTGGTGGTTAATTTATTGAACATCAGGCAATCAAATAAGGCGATAGGCCACTTAAATTTAAAAACACTATCATTATAGATAAGGGGGCAAATAAATTCTATATTAAAAGTATAGTATGGATATGGATATGGATGGATAAACCTAGTTGTCTGCCAAAACCTGTGGTCAAGGATGGAACGGCCCTGTTTAAACTGCTGATGATAAACAATTTGGCTTATATCTAAGTACAATCTTGCAAAAATTTTGACAGGTTCTAGCTACTGATTTGACTTTGCCGAAACCGTTAGTCTACTCTGAATTTTGAAGGATAATTTAAAGTTTTAAAAAATGGGCCAAATTTGAGTGATGAATTCTTCATCATCAAGTTATTTTTAAAAGATTTACTTGAGAATAAATAAAGAAGAGAAAAATGCAAAAATGCCTAGTAAATGCATTTTGGATCATGCCGAAACAGATCAACAAAAACTGGAAGGTTTTTTAAACATCCTTGCTTTAAATTTTGTCTTAAACCTTTCCTTCAAGAACAGAACTATTAGTCCCAAAACGTAGATAAGTTTATCAATAATTTCGTCAAGGACCACTGGGATATCCTGCACAAGATGGCCAAACTCCTTAAAACATACCTTAACTATGACAAAGAAAAATTCTTCACTACACCATGATAAAACCGTCAGCCAGAATGAGCAGCGAGTATCATCAATTTGATGACTCGAGTGAATGTGCTAGTATTTATACATTCATTTAAAAATTGCATGAATGCAAGTCATTTGCCTTAGCTAACCAAAAAAAAAGCGTAGCCGCAAATCATTACATGAGATGGCTTCCATTTTCGCCTGAATAGTTATCTGAGGGTACCAGAAATATTCTTGGACTGCTGAAGTAGAGCTTGGAACATAATTTGTGAAGAGCATTAATGATAGAAGTGTTAGCGCTACTATGATAGAAGCCTAAGTTGCCAAATTAATAAAAAAGGAAAAATTGAGCTTAAGAGATCAATTCTCTGATGGTTTATGCCCTTGAGTTATTTTTCATCTCAAAAAAGCATTTCTTTATCAAACCTAACAATAGTTTTGATGAATTATTTAACCACTTTGTAGCTCTGCAAAATGTAAAGAAAGATTCAAAAACGCATCCTCGGATATTCTTCAAAGGTTTTCCTGTTCTACCTACCAATTTGGTGAGGGCAGAGAAAATTCAAAAATTATTATCACTATGCGATACATTGGAACTTATAACAAATTGAATTTTACACTTGATTTATCCGTTCTTGTTAAACATGTCATTTATGATGTGTGACAAGCAGTAAAGGTCTGCAGGCGTCGTCTCTGATGAAAAAGGTTTTACAAGTCCCTCAGGGTTCAAAAACTGACTCTGACGAATATTAACAAAGAGCTATTGTAAATAGAGTCAAGAAATTTGGCTTGGCATTTGATGTTAACTTTCAGATACAAGAGGCTGAATGATACAACTTGATATGAAGGGTACCTAGATGAATTTGCTTATTTAATAGATTGATTTGCCAAATACCTCCCATCAAACTGTTTACTGCAAACAGACTTTTGCTGTTGTAGTTGAATCGCAATGTTCTATTTTGTAACTCATATCGCTAATGCCTGCATTGCTGGTTTATTTTGAGGCAACATCAATTTGTTTGCTAAATATATTCATGACAATCAAGTTAGCTGATTTTCAGATTTATCACCTGTTTATCTATTCCAAGCCCGAATTCCATGGAGATCTGGTGGGAATTATTAATGGATCAGTGTCAGATTTTCACTGATTTCATATTGGGATTTTTCCTTTAAATGACAATAAATTGTTAATTTTTCTGCCTAGAGCGTTGCCTAATTTTTCTACTTTGTTTCAAGATAAGACTAATGCTAATGCTGGACGCTTACGATATACCAGTGGTTAGAGATGGTTTGCTTGGATCTTATGAGCCCATTCAACTAGATTTGAAATGTCCTTCAAATTATCTTGAAGTTCTGCTTTTCAATCATACTTGAAGAAATTCAAATTTAGTAGATTGCATTTCATTCGAATTTTTTGCAGCTATCAATAATCGCTGGGTAGATGCCCAAATGCTGGAGACATTTTATAAAATCTGGTTTGCCCACTGAATGATTCCATCTAGTGGTACTGCTTTAGCAATTTCATACCAAAGGAAGTTATTGACAAAGTTTCTATCACTATGCACCAATGTCTGCATCTGTGAATGCTTACTCATGGTTGAAGGAATTTGCGATTTCAGAAAAACGTTTTCAGAATTCAAGATTAGTTTGTGAAATTTAAAACTCATTTTAACATGTGCAATGATATTGAAAGAGCATATAGACCGCAAGCTAACTTGGCACAATGGGATCTTAAAAATTAAGTAACAGAAAAGCTCTGCAAACTGTGCACATAATCCTACGTATTTAAGCAGATCTGTTCTTATTTTATTCAGCTTGCTAAACTGAACAGCAGTTAGTTGATTTGAAAGGCAAAATTTGTATTTTGATTTTTAGTTTTTGGACCGCCAATTACCGCCATTGTCAATTCATCCACGCTCAGAATAAAGCAAAAATAAACACAAGTACATAATTAGTAAAATTTTGATTTGAGACATCATAGACACCAAGTTAATTTTGCACGTTGGGATTGTATCTAACATAAAAAATGTGCAGACTTAAAGGACTAGAATTCTCAACCCTTAAATGCCTCTCAGGATTTATGCATGAAAATTCATTGTTTACAAACCTGCAAAAACCTATGCCAAACAAATTGCCCTTGTTACCAGTTTGTAATGAGATATTTTGACTTTAAGCAGCAGTGAAATTACTTTATACTTTTCATTTTCAGTATCAGTGCATGAAAACACATCTTATAAAATGAAATTCAATGTGTTTAACATTGATTCATTCTTCAGCTTAGCATAATCCTACCTGAGCAGTAAAATAAAAGTGACCCTTTCACCCTTTTTCTGGCAAAGAACAGAACGATGGAGCCAACGCCTTTTACACCAGGCAAAAATAACTGATTTATATTGGCCGAATCAAAGGCCTCTATAACAGTAATATATTTGCAAACGGGTGAAGGTATTGGTAGTGAACAAACCTACCCTCAATCTTTTCGTGGTGGCTACCTGTAACCCTAGGGGCACATTTGAAGGCTGATGAGAGGCACTGTCGGACAGGACTAATCACCCACCTGACGTATGAAATTAGATAATGCTACCAGAATCACAACCTTGAGCAGCCTAGTAAACAAGCTATGACGTAAACACCTAGATTCATATTCTCAAACTAGACTGTGGAAAGCGGGTGCATGTAGCAATGAATGGATTCTCCATTTATACCATTGTGGAAGGCAATTTGTACTCTTGTTTTACCCCTAATAAGTTTTTGGGACTTGACCTAATGGGTTGGGAGTAAATGAAAAAAGTGAATGAAAATGTAAGGGAAACATGAATCACTTTTACAATAGGCATCATATAGTTCAGTAAATGTTTGTCTTTGAATGGCAAAAGTGCGTTTTTCTAAGTAACATTCCATAGTGGAAGGAAATTTGTGTATGCTTCTTTTTTTGAGGAGGGCCAAATATATTTAAACCATGTGAGACTTAAGTAAAACAATCAAAGTAACGTCGAAATAATCTAAAACCAAATTAGTTTGAGCAATAGATTTCAAATGAGAAATAAGCGGAAGTGGAATCAATGAAAGCAATCGATAAAAAAGGTCTTTTAAAATAATCTTAGAGCATTAGTACACTTTGTGTGGCTGAAATTTTTTTTTGAGCTGTCCATACTGTTATTACTCAGGTTACGTAAAATTTATCTCTTTAATGCAATTTCATACTTTTGAATTGAGACTATGCAATTGAACCTAAGCCACAATGTAATGTCATTTCCTTTTAGAAATTCGCCAGCAATTGCTGACCTGGTCTTTTATTTTAGATCCAATTGGGAAACTCATCATACTAATCTGTCAGCCAGAATCAGCTTAACTTGCAATCAGTGCAAAAGAAGGGTATTCAACATATCCGCCTTCAGCACGTTTCGATATTGTCAATGGAACTACTACCAAAATTCTTTGATCATAGTTATGAACACGATTGAAATCTTTGGCAACGATATTTAGGGTTTCCAAAGTGTTGTCCATTGCAATGCCAGGTCTTTCCATAGAATGGAAATAGGTCATACACTTACACAGTTAAAATGGGTGATTTGAGTTACCTTACAATTGAACCGACAGCAAAAAATTTTTTACAAAACTTGGTGAATAATCAACAATGCAGTATTTTCCCCGTTCTTCCAGGTATTAAGATAGTTATAAAATGTGCTCTCTATATCATAAAACAGATCATAAGTTTGAAATGTAATGCTCCAATATATCATATGGTAGTAGTGGTATTACAGAACATGGTTTAAACATTGTTAGATCAAATTAAGTAAACAGTGTAAAATGATAAAACTACCACCTATGACAATTTTTTAGTAGCTTTTTCTCTTACAAGCTGCAGTCAACCAGATTTGACAATTACAGAAAAGACTATTCGGCACATTTATGCATGAAAATTTTAAGACAGGTCTATAAACTTCGATATTACCATTAATTTATCATTTTTTGAGCAACAAATCTCAGATATGAATTGTGTAAATGTTTTCAATCGGCAGGTGCATTTGCTCTTTGTTAATTACTTTTCTTATCAGTAATGAACCAGTTTGAAAATTTCGTAATCTTAGCACATTGATAAATGCAATCTGTGTGATGTTTTGGACCCTAAATAGTTAGCATAAGCTACAATAAAATCAACTCGGTTAAACTCAGTTGATGGTAGTAGGGGTGATCAATTTCCTAACTGCAGATGCTCGTTCTACTTTGTCATTTGCGTTTGTGAGTGATTAGCTTATTTTGGCACCTTTTAACAGACAGCAATGTTTGTCTAAAGAGATTTAGCTGGCTTGCATTGTAAAACATGTAGCTTAATCAAATAGTTATTGTCATTTAGACACAGCGTTTGCGCTCAGCTGATGCACTTTTCAACAGTTTGACTTACATTTACACTATGACAAGAGACGTTTTCGATTTTTCTGCATTTTTAAGTCCGTTAGATCTGGCAGACATGATAGATAACTTTGGAGCCGAATAGCAAATATCAGGCACGATAAAATAAAATGAGCTTAACAACCAATTTTCAATTCAAATTTGGGATGGTTTGATAATACGATGAGCAGTTAAGCCAATATGAAAAATTATAACTGATCAAACGAAAGTTGCCAGTTAAACCGAACTACAGAAATTCGATATCTTGGAAAGTACATCTTTGCTTGACTCGGGACTAAGACTTAAATTTTTTGGATAAATTTATATTAATGACAATAAATTGGCAATTCGCCATCGATTCATGATTAATTAAAGGTAAAGTAAGTATTTTTTTCCTTTTCACTCATTTACTTTTTTTGGCTAATTCATTTTAATATTTTTTTCGAAAAGTCTTTTTGTTAGTTACAATTAGCATATTTATCAAAAAACTTTTCATTTAATCGCTCCTCCCTTAAAGTGAAGAAAAGCAAAATGAATTTGTCTTATTAGTAAAATTTAATTAAAATTTTAAAAGTAGCATCTAACTGCTGCTGACCACAAGCTGCATTTCATTAAAACTGTTGTTCTTTTAATGAAATTTTATATATTAAGTCCGTTCAACATTCAAATATTTGATTAGGTCAACCACTGTCCCGAAATGGCAAAGGTACAAGAACGAACCTCAAGTTTATTTCAGGGCTTACAGTTGCAACAAATGATTTTTGAAAGTTATCCATTTATTTAATGCAGATATATAGCAAGCTGCCAGTTTAATAGTTAATTTTGCCCTGAAAATTGAAGACACCTCAATGCTGACAAAATCAAATGTACCGACTTAAAGTCGAAAAAATACTTAAAAAAGCAACGCGATATTTAAATTTGCTAAATTTAACTTAAAATGAATAGCAGTTTTAAAAAAGGAAGTCAGCACAATAAATAACTAGTTAGTAAGTTGTCCATATTTAATTTAAAATTTAAACCTGCACTGTGCGCATCATTTTCTCGAACGCTGAATCTAATCTCTGTAGATTTGTATTGCCGTCAAGCATTTGCGTAGTCCAAGTGGAGGCCTACGGAATGGTTTTCAGCTTATACATTTATAGATAAAATCAATGTTTCCAACAATCCTGGTAATGGCATATATTAGCAGTTCCCTTTAAAATGTTTTTGAATAACAGCTGTTGTCAGGCAAAGGAATTATGCATCTTTTACAATGATAGCACATAAAGATGCGCATATGAACAAGGCTTCTTACTACACATGATTATAATGACCAGCAATAAGAACAGCTTACGTGTACTTATTGGACGTCATCGAACACTGCGTTTTGCTGAGATTAACGTTTTCCTCTGAAAAATTTTTAGATTCTAAAACACTTAAAATTCAAGCCCTTTGCTAATCCAAACTTAGCGTCTTGATTTTCCTATCACAAAAAGCTTTAATTGAAAAAAATTGGAGAGGTTAAAGGCAGTTTTACAAACAGTGAAATAATATATCCGGAAGCAGCTACAAATAACGCTTTATTCGACTCTAGAAATCATCACTTAAATTGTGTTTTAGTTAAAGCAAAAGGCAATAAATTGTTTTAAACTTACTGGATAATGTTAAACCCGAAACGAATCGGAAATTCAACATCGGATGAAATGGCTTGACATGTCACAGTCGTTTTGTCCAAGCGACACACACAGTATGATGGAAGGGTGTATTTGAACATGAAAAACAGTTTCGAAAGATCTCTTAGAAATTGACTACGTGCCAATGTTCTTTCACTAGAGACACAACTAGATTTTGATTTTTGAATCAAATAGTTTCATACTTTGAAGAATTGTTTTGCTCATGTATTATAATAAGCAATCCATCTGTACAACAATTGATTTCAGGGAGACAAACTTCACTTTAACCCAAAAAGCGATATAGATACTTATAGATTATATCGACACAGCTAAAGTCCGTGACCGTTATTGTCACTCTCATATCAACAACGGATCGTAATGAGCACTCAGGCAATATTCTTTTACCCTTTAGAAACACTCAGCTGAGAGAAAAAGCTGAGTTCGTAAGTTATTTTGTTATGATTCAAGTCCTTAACCGGGAAATAATTTTCCAATCTGCTAGCACAGCAGGAGCACCACAGTAAAATGAATACCTTTTGTCTTATGAAACAGTATGGTTTCAAGCAGATTTCTCTTCAATGCTGTCAAACGCTGAAAGTATTGCGCAAAATATTAGGGTGATCCTGCAAGATGAAAATCTATTTTGATCTTTTTTGATCAAAAACATAGAAACGCTATTCAAATTATTAGCAATTAACCAAAGAAACCTGGTTAACACAGATTTTCTAGCGACGAAAGTCTTTTATGGGTTTGTTTCGCCAATAATGTCCTAGTTTAAAAATTTCGAAGAATCGTTTTGTTCCGAGGAGTCACTTGTGATTTGTAATTTCAGTTATGCGCACGTATCATCGCATTTACGAAATTGCTTAAAATCATATTCCCTTGAATTCAAAAGTTTTTGAGAAACACCTCTCAGATTTAGGCCTGAAAATAGAGCATAGGAGAAGCTTAATTTAAAATAGACTATTCCAAACATTATAAACGGACTGTTTTCAGACCGGCGAAATTCTGCTTGTTTCAATTCAATGTTAAGTTGACTGAAGGGAGATTTTCTCAACTAACCATCGCCAGAAGTAAAAGAATTGAATCATTTAATATTTAACTTAAACAGGCTTTGGTATCCTAAACCAAAGCAACTCAAATTTTATATTCCAAAGCAGCTGTTACCAACTCTCAGTTGCCACACTCTCCCAACATAAACTCGCTTTTTGCCAAATCAAATGCAATGCCTACTCAATTTTGTGCTCAAATTTGCTTAGCATTCCTGAGCTTACACCAAGACTTGCAAATTTTTACTGCTGAGTATGAAAAGGTTCTCAAATTACCAATCCATAGCTAAGACTGTGGTTCTGATTCGCTTACCAGATGCAAATTGTGTACATGTCTTCAATCGACCGGTGCATTTGCTCTTCGTTAGTCACTGTTCTTATCAGGATTCAGCCGGTTCAAAGATTTCGGAATGTTATCACATCGATTGGCCGGTTAGGACTAATCACCCTCTGGACGTATAAAATTAGATTATGCCAGCAGAAGTACAACTTCTTACAGCTTGGAACACGAGGCACGATGTAATTAACCAGATCCATGGTCTTCAAACTGGAATGTGAAATACACGTGCATGTAGCAATGAATGAAGTCTCCATCACAAATTTGAAAGATTTCCGGTAGGAGACATGAAGATGGACTAAGATGGACAAGGTGCCAAGACGAAGGTGAACTGCCACTTGTATGACGAAGCCATGCCAGAGAAGAGACCAAACAGCTGAAGACGTCAACAAACGTTTTTACTGTGTTCTGTGTTAACTATTGTGCTTATTTGTTATAAAGGCTGTTTGTACTTCTGTTGTACCCCCAATAAGTCCTTGGGACTCGCCCTAAAGGGTGGGGAGGAATAAAAAATTACATTGATTAATACATCTGCGTGATGTTTTGGATCCTACATAGTTAGCATAGTCAGCATAGTGATAGGGTTGATCATTTTCCTAACTGCATGTGCTCATTCCACTTTATCATTAAGGCCAATAAGTAGGACTAAACTTGATATTACGATTAGCACTATATTAGTCGGCAGGTCAATTAGTAACGTTTTGAAATTTTTCATCATGAACAAGCAATAAAATTCTTAAAAGTAACGCAAAATTCTCGTTTCTTAACTTTATTTTTCTTTGTACTTTCTTCAAAGAAACGAGAATTTTCGTTTATAAATGAATCAAGGAACTATTTTTGAGAATTCATTGTGCAGCACACTGCGCGCGATTCAATTAAGGCAGATTTGTGACTTCAAATGATCATATTACGAAAACCACAATAATAAATAATAATTAACGAATAATATAACGACTCCAACTGAAACTCTACACACTTAAAATCTGCAGATAAGTAGATGGATGGTTCTTCTTATGCAGATCAAGGTGCAGTAAGCAACGCTTGCAACTGCGAATAAATTTTCTGATAAAATTAACGCTTTGCATACATTTGCCGTAATTTCCGTTGAATGCGGCTAAGTCATTCCAAAGTTAGAGAATGCTAGGGTTCTAACCCACCAAATTCTGCACAGTCAAATTGCTCAAGTCCGATAGTTAAGAGTAGTATTGAATCAAAAATTACTTTATACACTTTATTTTGCACGAAATTAGTTTAAATTCTGACTTTAAAGCTTGCAATACTAGGTTGTCAATTTTTCAATATAGTGTTTTATGATCATTTTTCATACGGTTATTTCAGAGAACGGTTGTGAATTCGAAGTTAGTGTCACAATATTTTGACAAATCACTGCCATAACAGTTGCAAATTCTACATTCTTGAAGCAGCTTGCACGGCTTTGAATACTGGATGCATCATTATGCAAACTAACATTAGGCCTTACGCACTATCAAATAGATACTCGATTATATAATCGTAAAAAAGGTGTCTCGCAGGACGATTTCACAGTCATATGAAAATGAGTGATCCACTCCATTTCCGGTGCTAATAGCGACACATTCACAAGTAGAATTCACCTAAAGCTGCTTCACTTCTTTTCTATTCCTAACAAGATGTCCATTCGAGTCAGATGTTTCAATTGAATATAAAGCCTGCTTGACTAGAAAATCAACTACTTTCCCAATAGTTGTGCGTCTTTTCTTCACAAGGGGGCAGTTACCTTAGAAATAATTATTCTTCCCAAAATTTACCTTTGAAAGGATCTGCAAATGTTTTTTCGGCGACAACTTGTCCTTGCTTTTGGAAGAGGTACCAGCGATTTCAAAAAAAGCAAACCAAACTGTTAAAACAGAACTTCTTGTCTGCATTTCACCCGATATCACCAGAGTTTATGTTCAAGAAATGCTGCAAAGTCCTCAAATAAAGTTGCCACGCAATTACTTAAACTCACTTCCTAAGTGGTTGCATAATCATGAGCATTTTATTGATTCTCGAGAGCAAACTCTCAATTTTGAAACGTTTTTTTTGACGAGCTGGGGTTTTAATTTTCTTCACTGTCTAAAAAACCATGTTTGGCGAAATTTGAAATAATATAACTTTATCCAACCGTTTAATGTCCTATCTTAATTTACTTTAACAAGCCAACTTCAAAAAAACGTTTAAATAAGAAGGCCGACCTACTGAAAGTGCGGGAAAAGGGTTTCGTTGCCCTTCATTCGCTATAAAGTTCTCAATCGAATCGGATTTCTGTTAAAATCAAAAAAAATTATCTGACACATAATTATTTAGGTTCAAGCTCACTATTAACGGATCTGTTAACCATGTTTGCAGCGACACGTGTAGAGGGCAGGTGGCAATAATTCTGACGAGGTAAACCAAATAATGAACATAAACGAACTCATCACCACATTCTATTCCAATACTGAAAGAACTATTTTGTACCAATCTAAAAGCCTTGCTAAGGGCGAATGCAAACATTTGATGTATCTACATCAATTTAGGACGACACTTAAGAGATTTTCAGAGGACAATTTTATTTCAAGTGAAAATTTCTATAAGTGTTTCATGCGCATTCAATAAATACAAATTTCAAGCTGCACAATGACAGTATATAGATATGCTCTAACTCGTAAGCTACACGTTCTAACTTCAAATTGTTCGAACCGAAAAGTTCTGAGGCTTTCAAATTAGTTTGATGAATCCTTGAAAACATTGCCTTGCACAGTATATTAAAAACATAATAATTTTAATGTTATTAAAATTTTATAGGGTCATGTTTCCTTCATTAGCTTCCTTAAAATGCAATAGAACATGTGCACTTGAAGGTTTAGCAATGCAAAAGGTAACATGATAGTGTCAATGGAAAGATTTGGGTGGTTCTGTTTTAAAAATCCGAGAGAGTAAAACAATCAGAATTTCCCAAATGAATCTGCTTGTGCAGCCCTCTTCCAAATTTAACACATATTAAAAGGTGTAAGTTTAACCATTTTACTTGTTACAAATGCTTTTTTAAATCAGAACTAGTGACAGTGGGAAGCTGTCTACGGAACTAGAATTGGACCAAATGATTTGTCTCTGCATTTTATAACTTAACCAAATTTGTTAGAGAAAGCTTTTCAAACATCAAGCTATGCCGTAGCAATAGTCTCAATTGCAATCATCTGCTATGCCCAAATCATAAATTCCTTTCTTGCTTGTGCTTTTAAATAATTGTTGCGAATGAATTTCGTAAATCGTTTTGCCAGTAAAGTTAGTAATTAATAGCTTTTGCAAATGAAATTCCCTTTCAAAGTTAAAAGGCAGTCCTTCATTAAAAATGCAGTTGGTGTACTAGTCCACCATGCTCTAAAATCAATTTAAATATCTGATTCGCCTTATAGTCCCATCATGAAAGATGAGGACTGGAACTCTCTTCAGATGAACTCTAACTGTGCACGCCCATCCTTACCCAAATCAAAATAAAACTCTCGTTCGCTTTCTACTGTGAAATCCTAGTGCGATGATTTTGATTTCATTATACTTTTGAACTTAAGGGTCAGAAAAGTTGGCTCTAAGCATTTTAGGATTAAATTCTTTTCCCCATTTCAAATATGCTTTGCACTATTCTGCATAGTTTTAAGAGACTCTGCAATCGCCTTTAATGAAATATCAGTGGCATGCATGGATTCTTAACTCATCGATGTGTATGAATTCAAACAGAGGTTGGAATCGAAGTGGACCTCATCCGTCTACGAGCTGACGTCTGATTTATGGTTTTCGAAAAATGAAATGGCTCAGAAGCACAATGCACAAAGACAGTGGCAGATAATACTGGAACCCAGCACTGCAAAACTGGAAGTTACAACCCAGTATCCTCAAATACATGAGTGTACACTCTATTTTTTGCATCATCGAGTTCATTTACTTGTAAATTGTAGTAAAAGTGCCACAACTACCTATTTTCAAGATTTGCATTCTGCTGCACTTGCGCTTGCACGTGGACGCAATAGCTTGCTGATAAGTCGAATGTTAAAATAAGTTCTGATTTACAATCCCAAGCTCATAGATGCGAAACAATAAATTATGAATGATTTGGCTGCTCCTAACATTGCTATTTATGTTGCGTACAAGCTGCGGTTATTATCTTTCAACGGTACAGGTCATATCATTCTAGTGTTTACTCATCGAAAAATTAAAACAATGCGAAATGAAAGATTTAATTCCTGTGCACTTGCAACACTTCATAGTTTAATGGAATTTGCTTTTTAAGTGCATTTAAAAGCACACCACGCTGAAGCTAGGAGATTATTTTGAGAAAATGTGGTGCATTGGTGAGATCTTAATTAAGTCTCAAAAGATCTGAGCACAGCCCTGACACCTAAGCCATGTTTTGGCTAAATTGCTACGTGAGTAACGACTCAATACGAGCTGTCGCATTAGCATTGAGGGCTCGTAAATAAATTTTACACAGTTCTGCTGCATTGCATTGTCTCCAGAGCTGCAATATCATTGCATCAATAAATAATCTGCTGCCTACTTACCAACTTAGAGGCACTCTATTTTACAGCAAAGACACGTCGAAACCTTCTCATTTAGCTTCCTTATGCCAGGTGAGTCAGAAGGCCAAAACTAGAAATAGACATAATTGAAGCACTTGGGCAAGTACTCGTAGCTGTCCGTTTAAAATATTATCATGTGCGACAGTTAAAGCTGCTTAAGAGACGCCAGAATTTGTCAAATTTTAAATCTTTAATTTTACGCTTGGAAGCAATGACAAGCAGTTGACAGGAACCTGATCGCAGCAGTTAGTCTTAAAGGGAAAAGACAGATAGAGTTGCCACTTGAATAAATTCTGTGTACAATCGGTAGACCTCAACAGAACCGTAAGCTATTTCAACTGGTAGTCAGGTGCCTACCTCTTGTTTATTAGTTATTAACCTAAAGATTCAACTTTAAGTTTGATTTCTTTATAGCTAGTAATTACTCCGAGCACTGATTTGATGTGCTAAAACAAAATTAGATTTGTGATTGAATTTGATTTCAAAGGTTTGATGCATCATTTCAAACGCGATTTTTTCTACAAAAGTTCCACTATGCACATTTTATTATTTCAAAACATTTAAAAAACTTACTTTTAACTTGAATACAACTCTGACATAAGAAGCAACGGATTGAGTGTGCCTATTTAGAGTAGCTCAAAATACTTCATAAATTTATGTGAGAAATTTGCGACAAATGCAAATAAAGGTCTTTCGCTCATTTAATCTAAAAGAGTAACGTACTAGAATTTGTTATTTGTATCTGGACAACAGTTTCAGCAATTGAGCCGTTCAAGCCTTTTATCCATCAAAGGAGTGACAACATTCGCCTTTCGAATTCAAGCTCAACATGCTTAATGATCCCTTCATTTCTACCTAAAATGTGTTATTCAACTGATTTGTTCGTGTCTAACTCGTCTGAAATGGATACCTTGCGTTTTATCGATGGTTGAAGACGAACTTTCACATTACAGAACATTAAGATTGGATTGGCCAATCTCGTAGCGCTATCGAATTTAACACATCGTTTACCGCCCACGCTTGCACTATTCAGATATGCATCTTGAAGGCACAGAGGCAACTCTAAAGCATTTGGCTAATAAGTCGGTCAAGTAAACGTTGAAGTATATTTGCATAACTTTTCAGAGTAGACAGCCTCTTTGATGTTGCCGGGTGTGAGTTTGAAAGATCCTTAGCAATATTTGAAAATTTCTACAACCAGCCGCTCGATTTGTTGTCAGATTTCGAAGAGAACGTATTCCACCTCAGTTTATTATTCACAAACCATGTTGACAACTGCACGTTTCTTCATCGAGTGATGCATAGAGCAGATTTCTGCTAACGCCATCGGTGTAGGAGGTAGAAGTCTAGATTGTTTTCCATTCTTCCCCGTCTATTGGGCCAGTCTCAAGGGCTCATTTGTGGTACAACGGAAATTCAAAGAAATTCTGCAACAATTAAACACATATAATGCTTAACACACAGGCGAATGGAAGTTAACTTTACGTCTATAGTTTGCTGGTCCTTCTTCGGCACGGTTTCGCGAGCACTAGCGGTTCTTTCCTTAGTTGCACTTCTTTGCAGCAGCTCGTCTGTCCTCGGCCATTTTAGTGTCATTTATGCTCGAGGAGCCTTTATTGTCCTCGTCTGTTTGTCCTCATTCAGAAATTCTTTCTAATAGCCGAATGATTGTGCCCTAAAAAGCATTGATTTATGATCCTTTCCTACTGGGTAAATGTTGTTCGCAGCCGAGATCAGGCAGCTGTGTAGTTCATCCTGCTTAGTATTCGTTTTTTGCAAAATCGGATTTTTCGTGCCTGTCAATTTATCTATTTACAACTTCGTATTCACTTCTTCTATGATTTCTGCTTCATTGTTAAGTTCTTTCCTTGACTTTTAAATTTCTGCGACTGTGGCTTGAGGATGGCGATCTCTAATGTGTCCCTTCAGCGGACCTTGAGGCGCTTATCTCATAAGGCAATCTTTAAGTAAGCAATTTAGCCTATAGTACAGCAGCTGCTCAGTTTTGTGTTCTTCTTCTCCGTGATCTTGTTCTACAAATCTTTTCATCTTTATTGTTTAGGCAAAGTATCTGTGGCAGTTGGCTTTGGTGCAGGCAAAATCTAGTTGCCTTTCTCCTAGGTGTATGGTTATCAATTCGACATTTAAGCCCCTTCTTTGGAACAAGTAGACCTAATATGGAGTTCTCGTGCCATATATCTTTTGCATCCTTAATTAATTAATACATCGAATTCCTTGTAAGTGAGGCTTTCTTAGACCCCTCGTTTTCAAAGTTGTTCTTTACCATTAAGAGTATAACGCAATCTTTGTCCGACTCTAAACTATTGCGGCGATTAATCCTCGTTGCCTGTATAAGACTTGCGAAATACGCATCGGTCAATCCTTTTAAGGTCCCTCCACATTTTGGGCTCTTTGCGAGCACAGTGAAATTGTAGAATATAGGGTCCTATTCTGAACTGCTTGTTATCTTTGACCCCAAAAGCAGTAGCGAATAATCCATAAGTGACTGCACAAGTGAATGTGCACTAGTATTCGTAAGGATTCTTTGTTCAAAAAAATTCAAGGTTATAACCAACAAATCTATTTAAAGTCATTCCATGTAAAATGCATTTAAAGACAAATCATTTAATCCAATCGAATAGCATGTCACTCAAATCAATGCAGGTTCGTTGGTGTACTCAGCAGCTTTCCTGCAACACAATTTCAATTTTGAGAATACCATATTTGGGTCAAAACGTGATCCGAATTGGTTTTACTACCTAAACTGTATTAGTCACATATATTTCCTCTAACGATTCTTTTAGAAGCTGGTGGTTACTTTGCAGATTAGTGTGCTTTGGATTTCCGAGTTGTGAAGCCTTCCATTTTACCGTGTGAAGGTACTTCTCAGAAAAGTAATTTTAAACCGCTTTATCACTCTGCTTCAAAATGCAGTGAAATCGTGAGGCATTCCAAACAAAATGTTTCTCTGGTTTCAGTAGTGCTACAATATTCAAACAAGACCACTTTTATTTCTCCGATGTCAACATTTTAACTCTTATACAATAAGGATATTACAAAATGGACTGCCTGAAGTGCAATAGGTAGTGAGGCTGCGAAATAATGACTTGCATTACTAAGTGTCACTAGTGCAGTAGTTTTATTGAAGGATCACGAGATTAACTACAATTTGGAGGCAAAGTGAACTAATTCGCTTCCAAGTGGAAGGCTGTGATAAAAGCTCTAAGCAATAAGCTGGAAACTCATGCGTAAATGACTAACTGACACTTGAAACAGCATGCTAACCTCGGATCAAAACTGGTGTTCGGAAGTCAATCCTGTTCCTGGTTTTGATATTGCTTCGTTTCTGCCTCCGTCATCGGCCATTTGATCACTAAAATGTCGAAATACATTCTGTAGCAGATTTTGCATGAAGCGTTTATCACATCACACAGCCCATCAAACCTTCCAATTTCGGAACAGAAATTGCGAGATAGAGCCCCTAGAGCAGACGATATTTCAACGTATTTGCTTGAGAAGTGAGATAAGAATTTCAGTTCCAAACGGTGTTTCTTTTCGCGAATCATAATCACTTTGGTCCAACGATTGTAATCGGTTTTCTTATTGCCTTAAAGATTAGGTAGCATTGTAAATTAAGAAATGAGAGTTGTATTTGCCGCTGACTGCACAGAACAACGCTATTTATGTAAAAATGGATAAGCTGGCAAAAGAGATAGAACGTTGCAACAAAAGTTGTTGTTACTTTCATACCTTGCTAACTTCACTGCTTAAAGTTCAGAGCAATGTCACAACTGTTTAAGGTCAACACAAACCCGAGAAGTGGATTCCGCATGGTTGTCTGGCTCTGAAAATGCTGCAGTTGATCATCGATAATGGCATTAGCTATTCTGCTGAAGAAGGAAACGATGAAAGTCAACCCACTTCTGTACCTCTACTTTCTTACCAACGGAATTCTCAGAGGCAACCCCGAGGGCTAAAGATAGGGGCGGCCAGATAGGACTAATCACCCACTGGACGTTTGAATATATTATTATGCCAGCGATAATACAGCCTGTGTCCATCAAGAGCCTCTTAAAAATGGTACGACGTAATACCTAGATTTATGGTCTGAAACTTGGGTCTTAGAACGTGCGCGCCTGTAGTGATGAATGGAAAATCCGTCAAATAGTTGAAAAGTCTTCTGGTAGGAGCATGGAGATTGTTGTCCCAACGGATACTCGCATAAGGTCTTGCTCATTATATGTGGATTACTATGATTTCCTCAACTCTATTCACGTTGAAGGCTCTAGACTAAATGATTGGGTCGCCTTTCTGGCCAAAAAGAGTAGAGCAGGTGAATTCAACCCTGTCTTGAAAGGACTAGCCACACTGGCACACCAAAGTTAACTGATGGGATGCTATACTCCGACCGAGTCCGCGGAGGATGCCATAGTTGAAAATCCTTCTACGATTTTGCAGCCAAAACCTATAGAGTGCGCCTCTGTAAATGTACACAAAAAATATTCTTGGCGGGTTCATTTCCAGACTGAGTTCTGGTGCTTGTAACATTGGCGCCAAACTAGTCGGTCTATTTACTGATCGAGAAGCCACGATAGATGACGGACTCAAGCTATTAGGCTTATGTCAAAAGCATAATTTAAGCATGATGAAAACATTCTTTTGGAAACCAACTTCTAGAAGATTGACCTGGTACCAGCCTACAGGGCAAAATGCTATTCTAGACTTTGTTCTGATGAAAAGTTCAAAATGATTCCTAATAAGTGATAAAAACAGATTCTAGGTAGGCAGAGGCAAATTCTGATCACTGCCTACAAACAATTGTCCTCTAACTCAAATCACACGTTAGAAAGCTCTTGAAAAAATCGAAAGATTATAACCTTGAAGGCAAGCGTAAACAGTCAAAAGCAACTTCGGCAACTGCTTAAAGGCATCGAACAATTAAGAAGATCGAAGGAAAATTACCAAGAACTACCTCAGGTATATTTTTACAACTGCACATAAAGATATTTTAGGATCTATCGATAAAGCTACCGTCAAAACAGCGAAGCGAAAAGTTGAATAAAAGAAAAACGCATAGTTTAAAGCTATACGCGAGACATAACAGAAAGAACTCCTGCCACAAAAGCAATTGAGAACAAACCGGCTCTCAAATCCGTCTCAAGGAATGCTCACGAGGTACGAAATCCAAAGAAGCAGGGTGAACAAGCGGATTTAAAACCAGAAAAAAGCACACCAAGAAGAAAGAATAATCACATTTCCAGTCTACCTCGCAGAGAGAGAATCTCAAAGAGCCTTCATTCTGTTGAAGGATATAATAAAGGAAAATCTCTATTGAAAGCATGAAATGCTAGTCAAGCCAAAAGATCTGATCGCACTACCGGGAACGTTTCGAGGTCAGAAAAAATTAAAAATTGTGATCTTCTACCGAGAGCTTCTCTGATTTAAATGGAGGACATTAAGCCAGCTGAAAGTAGACTAAAACTATAGAAAGTCCTCTCAAAAACAGAATTAGGTCTGAGTTAATGAAATGGGATGCTCAGTATCTAAATGCCTACCTTCTAAAAGATTTCAGTGACTTTTACAATGGAACCGCTTATATATCTCGAGCCTGGATTGATGCTGAAGTTGTAAGTATCTACAAGCGTAAAAGTTTGCAGACAGATCCTGCAAACTCATACAAATCTAGGTACCTTCTAGGTGCCTTAGGCAAGTTATATGCATCAATTCTGTGCCAACGCCTAAGGCATTAACTTGCCGAAATACACTCAAGAAACTAGTTTGGGTTCTGCGAAGGAAGATCCACCAAACGGGCTATATTTGGTATAAGAAGCATTGTACAGAATGCCATAGACCAGGAGCAGAAAATAGTGCTAGTGTTTATCGACCTAAAAAAGGCCTTTGAATAGCTGCCTTAAGCTGCAATAATTAACCTATTCTGTGAAAGTAAATGATGATTGATTTCGCATACACCTTTTACTCCAAGAGTCTTACCCTAGAGTGCTGCATTGCAAAGCACAGGACTTGGTAGCATTTTTCACTTAAGCTTAAGGGCATGGATGCATTCGTTACAGTAGGAGTGCATTTGTACAAAGATTTACCATTGGATCGAATTTTTCATTTTAATCACTCCCCAGATATACAAGTAGCTTTCAAAACAGATCGCACGCAACACTTAACACAGGAAACAACAAAAGCCTTTATCGACGTCTTTGCTTCTCCTGCTGCTCCTCTGACATGGCTTCGTCACTAAGGTAGTAGTTTTGCTTCAATTCCTCTTCGTAGTGGCACCTCGTCCATCTTCGACACTATTAAGGGCAAATAGTTTTCATGGTTTTCCAGAAGTCTTTATAACTTTTCAGCAGAGATTCCATTCACTGCTACATACACACACCTTCCACAGTCCAGTTTGAGACCATGAATCCAGGTACTTACCTCGTGCCTTTGTTTACCAGGCAGCTGGCATGTTCTACTTTTATACATCTGGTGGGTGGGTGATAAGTCCTATCCGCCGCCCTTCTCATTAGTCCCAGAGTTGCCCCTTGCCTTACCGATGGTCACCGCGAAGAGGCTTAGAGTAATAATGACCAGCTTGAGCCCCACAGCATTCCATTAAACCCCTTTTATTTATCGCATGTTTATTAACATTTGGGTAAAAGCAAACACATGCAAATCACTTCATGTGCACCGAATTGAATTGATGACCCTTAATTCTGGAGTTCTAGCTGTAGCCTGCAATATGTCAGCATACACAACCTTTACACAACACATAAATTGACATTTTCGTTTCAGATACCCAAAATTAACGATTTCCCTACTATCATATGCACTTCATCGAGATGGCTCAATGTAGTAATTTGTAATCACTGCAATCATTCATCCACAGATCCAACAAACTTACCTGTAGTGACCGGGAAGCAAGTGGTAGAATCACAAATCACAATTAGAGCCTGTGAATCCGTAGAGCTATTGGTCAAGCATCAATGCGAAGAGGACTTTCAATAGGTAAATTGTTTCGCGTGATTAAATTTAAATAGAGAAAGGGATTCAAATGCCTTTCGAATTAGTTCAGGCGCATTCCATAACACCTTTTCCTCGGTTAAGGTAGGGAAGAAAGTAAACAAGTCATTTACAAGGTTGTGTAACAGCACAACACCAAAGTAAATTTGTTACTCAACTTACGCTTTAACGCTGCAACTTGGAGGCTAGTGTTATTAAAGAACAGCATAAACCACTACCGAAAATCGTTCAAGTACAGCATTTTATGAGCGTGAAGATCATTGTGGAACTGTAAGGGCAAATGCTGTCTCCAGGCTGCATGGCTGGCTGGCTTACTGAGCAGCTGCGCTGGTCGGATTCAACATTTCCTTTAGCGTTTTCCAAGTTGGGTCTATGTTGCAGGAGTTGTGAAGGGGTGCCTTGACAAGCAATCTGAATTCTCAGACTCGCCATACTAATTTGTCATCTAGGGGGATCGCGTAACTATGCATTGTTTTGTAATTACCGGTACGCTTTATTTCAAAGTTTGCCCTGTGTGCGAACACTGATGGTTGATGGTTCACCTCACTTATTCTGATTGAAATCCCATTGCCCACAGTTTCTCAGCTCATCACTTGCTTTCCTATAGAAGTCTCATAGATCCTACGCAAACTTCTACACTTGTTTTGTATTTTACTACAAACATAAACTTACTGCGCTGTTGATAAATAAGTAGATTGTCAGTTTAAAGCTACTTTTACACTAGAGCTCCTATAAATTTGCGTATATTGATAGCCGGTAGAGTCAACATTTCTCTGCAGCATTCAAAATAGGGATATAAAAAGTTTAATATGAATAAATGACCACGCTGAGAAGCGGACTTTCCAAAGTAGCAGTGCTTAACTGTGGATTGGGGAGAACAAGCACTGATGAGAGACTGACAAAAGAAAGTCAATAAACACACTGCTTCCTTGTCAATATCGTAATCAGTGAGAGTTTTTCACACCTGTCTTTATTGCATTCAATGCATATTTTAGTTCCTATTCATGTTCTGTATCGCGCCACCCATTTCGTAAGTGAGTAAGTCCTCACAACATAGAGATATGGTTGATTGTCCATTTTCAAAATTACATTGAACTAATGAACCTTCATTTCATTTAAGTAGTGCATTTGACGAAGATTCTTAATTTCCATTTTGCCATTGAAGAAAAATCTACTGCAGACTTGGGCTTGCCTAGCTCTATCGTCACGCTTGACAAGCATTGCCACCGTAACTGACAACACAATGCTCTTAAGAATGAGGGCATGCTATTTCTCGTTTGGCGTGCGATAACATACAGAATGTAAGAATTATAATTTGCCACTTCTATTTTGGCCTTTCTACTCTACGTGTCTGGAACTTTTTCGACACTCCTGCTGAGCTCGCTTATCTTAATTGTGCTAGTGACTGATAGTGATTTGAACCAATTTCGGGTCACTAGTTAAAGTTTTCGCATCACAATACCTTCTCTTAATTATTCCTATTTGTTAGTTTAAACTCACTCAATTCGATAGTTTTAAATGCGGCTAAATGAACAATTCAAGCTTTAATATGTGAACACTACATAAACAACCTTAATGGTCAAAATACAGTCAACAGGAGACGCATTCAAATCCCATTTACTTTGACTCTCAATGCAAAAGTGAGGCAGGAGCTTTGTCGAAATCTAAAGCATTTCAACAATTACAATTGAGGAAAGCACAAAGTTCCCCACTTGAGATTGTCAGACCGGAACATAACTCAAAGAAATATGTTCTCAACATGGAGGAGACGTGGCAGTTTTTTAAGCGGGACAGGATTTATTGGTGGATTTATCCTCAGTTAAAAGCTACAAGAAAAATTGTTGATGAATATGGCCGTATCTAATGCCAAAGCTGAGTTGTAAAATGTTTTAATGCATTGCAGTGTGACTGGAAATGTCTCGTTCTAGACTGCATTCTTATGTGGGCCTTGAATTGACCATGGTTCCTCTATTTTACGGCCCTCATCAAGTTGTCAGGTCCAACATCTGAACTTCTGAGAACAACTTTGAACTAAGCTTAGGGACCCGTCTTCGTATTTTGCCGAGCCTCAGAGTGAAAATTGATCAATCGAACATATTAAGGAGTTCTAACATGATAGCCGTTTCCACAAGAAGACCAACTCATACGCATAGGCCTTCGCGTGTTTGATATTTGATATTCAATTTTCTCTGTTTTGGTTATTAGACTTTGACTTTAAATGTGACGGCATCATCGCTTCTGCCAGTTTCGAGCACTGCAATCATCCATAACAATATGCACATTAGTTCGTTAGTGGCAACCACTTCTTGTGTTATCTTGCAGTCGAGTTGGCAAAACTCATCAATTATTGCTCTCGCTTTCTCAGTCCGCTTGCCTTAATTGTTCTCTTTTCCATTTCAACAATTTCGAGATTTGAAATATATTCATCTAACATCAAAGCACCGCAAGGCCGCAATATTAGCCAAGGGCAGCGAAATGCTACATGCTCTTGCGCCTAAAAATAAAAGAAAATTCACTCAATTTGAAGTATAATAGGTGCCGTGGAGAATCATATTTGCATTTCAATGTGACCCCAATTCCAAATTACCAAGATGCTGCTGAAACGTGTGCTGCTAAAAGTTCACTAATGCATGATATTGCTTGTCATTAGTGCACATTGATGAGTGGAGCAATTACAACATTCACATTTAAAAGTCGGAAATTTTTGGAAGTAAGACAAATAACAAAAGGCAATCTGCCCGTGTGCTGCCAAACGAATGATTAGCATCAAATTCGCGTGCTAATTACTTGAGTTTGATATTACTGCCAGGGTTTTTGGCTCTCCACTTTGGGCGGTTACACTTAGCATCTCGAATGAGATGGATGGGAAACAAATTGCAAGCATTGTCTGCTAGAGAGTGATTGAATTTTAGGTGCTCCTATGATAATTTAGGTGAGAGGTCGGTTTTGAGTGCACTACTCAAATGTGGCTGAGAAACACTCCGCCTAATTACCATGCAACACGCAAAATCATTCCTTTTTAACTGTAAGCAGGTACGCTTTGCTTGTATGGCTTAAAGCGCGACGCTCCAAGTATGTATACTGCATCTAAGCTGAAGGTAATCTCGCCAATGTAAACAGGAATCAGTTCTGAGATCCATCAGCCTCTCTGCATGAAATCAAAGATGCAAAAACGAATTGGCAGCAGCAATGACTTGCCACTGGGCACTGCTGCATAGACCGATGGCATTTTGTATTGCACCCCATTCATTGCAGCACAAACGTCGAAACTAATTCAAACATGTGAAAAGACGTCTCATGTTTTTTTCAATTCGATTCACCTACAAGCACACCCCCGGGACCTTTTTCTTATCTCAGAATCAGAGTACATATTAATTACGAAGGTCTTTTATCACAATTCCACTTCAGCTCTTCAAATAATTAGCAAGTTTGGATGATAGTAAAATTATTCTCGTTCGGTTCATTTGCATGTTAAACAATATAATTTTGCAAAAAATAGTGTTTCAAATGAAGTGGTCGATTTAAACAAAACGCCTTGGAGCCAACGCCTTTGAATCAAGCAGTTGCCGATAAGAATGACGCTTTATGAATTAATTTTCCACTACTCACAAAACAGGCGTGCAAACCAGTGCACACATTTCAAGGCATCCGAGTCACATCGGCTTCGACTCAAATTTTACAGATATTCACATTTTTTCGAGTCGTGAATATCATTCAAGCATTCACGTACCATGTTCATATTCAATCTAACTCTATGCTAGAGAACCATGGTAAACGAGGTAGGACAAGGTGATTAATTAATAAAATTGTCTAAGCGTGGTCACTATATTCAAATTGAGTGGTGCAGTTTTAAGCCTAAACTCCACTACAGCAACCAAACGACTACAATCAGCATTGAATGATCTTTATTTTCTCACGCTCAGCCAAAGCTGGAGGTATGGGCACATTGAAACAACTCAAGTCATCGGTAACTATCAGACATTTACGTCGACTTCTTCCATAAGCATCCATTTTTGAAGACAATCAAAATACTTTCAAGTCTGAATAGTATTATGAGGACAGTGGAATGTTGAAAGTGATATACTTCAGTCTTCCATAAGCAAGCTGTTATGACGTCAAATTCTATTTTGAAAGTTATTCGCTTTCATGAAAAATAAATTGGGCAGTCGGATTCACCAATTAACTTCCATATGCTGAATTTTGACAGCTCTTAGAAATGCTCCTTTACTCGGAAAGACTCTTCCTTTTGTCTTTCGAAAGCATTGCGCAACATAAATCAACTTCAACTGACAAATCAAGTTATCAAATTTAAAATGCTTGACTTTCATTATCTGGGCTAGTAATGTGGCATTCACAATGCTATAATTGCTTTGCTGAAATTGTTCCATACCACTTCTTTTGGCGGCAATCAGCATGCTAGGCAATACTCAGAGTCGCGCATTTATTTTAAATTCAAGATCAAAGTTTAGCCACCATTCACTCCCGTTGCATTGCCGGGAGTCTAAGCCTTGCCGCAAAGATCGCTTGTGAGATCAAACGGGTGTTTGTACGTCATACTTGCTGTCGACACGAGAACACAGTACTTCTTTTCCAAATTCGTGATAAATGACCCCAAGTGCCAAAGATTGATGAGCTAGAAGCATTAGAGCAATATTTCAGTCCCCTTGTAGAAAAGGCTCAATTCGCTTGGAACCTGCGTTAATAACCATGTGAGAACAGGAGAGAAATACATGCCTGCTACTTAGGCTAGATAAATATCCAGCTGACTTTTATATTCCTAATTCTTCTGATATTAACTGTTGAAAATATTCATGTATTCACTCAATGCTTCAGTCTGCATTAGCGTCTGTATAGACTGCGGAATCATTTATCCTACCGATTGGTCAACCCGCCTTTTGCAGTAAATCATGCTTAAAGCACAATTTCTCGAAAGTATTCATTGAAAATCAATGCAGAGCTCAACATTATTTTTGCCTCAAGTTAGGCGCAACCGATTGTAGAGTAGCCTTGAAATAGAGGTTCTCCATGATGTTCACGATTAGTAAAACTGGGACTTCCTCCAATGGGTGAGGAAGTTGTACGTTTGTCACACAGCTTGTAGCACAATCTGGAGTTTTCTTCTCAGGCTGCGCTTTAGTTTTCGACAGCTTGGATAACTTGCTATACTTGCTAGGTATGTTTTTCGTTTGGATGTCAAAATTTTTGCAATTGCTCTCTTCCAACAAAATTTCCTTCAGCCATCTCTCCAATTAAAATTGTTCCAGTAAGCGATTGGCTTGCTGGAAGTGGCCTCAGTTTTTGATATATTACATCGGGGTTTCTCAATGATTTACTAAAATCTGCCATTTCGTAGCTGAAATTTTCATTATGAATTTCATTTTGTTGTTTTGCTGTATTTACTATTCCGGAATGGCTGATGCCTGCTTTACGGACAAGAATAAGTCTTTGGTGGAAAAAAAATTTATTAATTTTTATACTGGTAATTTTGTGGATAAATTATATTCCTCAATCAAGGTGAGTGTACATTTGTCGGAAAAATGAAAATCGAGGATGCAGCGAATTCAATTATCCACATGGCGTTCGTATCAGCTACAGTAGAGGGCCATGATTGGTACCTCACCTTGAATAGCGAAAAGCAGAGCACACCAAATATTTACTCTAATTGTAATATTTCATCACGAAATCCAGCAGAATTTTCCCATGTCTACAACTGTACAACCCTTGTGAGAGACCTATGCTTTGATCGCGTAATCGTAACGCCACTCAAAAAAGAGTAAGTTTCAAGTTTGATTTGAACATTAAAGTGCTGTGCATACGGTGGAGAAACGCGCCCTTTCCTTCAAAAACGCAGATTTTTCAACTGAAGTTGCCATTGACTGGAAAAGATCTGCGAGAATAATTTCCAGTTCGCCAATTCGTGCTGAAATTATCGAAAAACTCATCAGCATTGGCAATCATGAGCAAAAAATTGATGAACTTATTCGGCAGTCTATTGTTGAGGCCTTTAAACAGCTATCATGCCAGTTAAAATGAATAAATTTATGTTAAAACATGTTTAAATTTGCTTTTTTATTATGCGATATTATATAACTATATTGTTAACCGCACGTACGTCTAAAACTTTTGGTTTCTACTACCTAAACGTTGATTCTTAAACGCTTGTCATGATCAAGTATAGCAAGTTATCCAAGCTGTCGAAAACTAAAGCGCAGCCTGAGAAGAAAACTCCAGATTGTGCTACAAGCTGTGTGACAAACGTACAACTTCCTCACCCATTGGAGGAAGTCCCAGTTTTACTAATCGTGAACATCATGGAGAACCTCTATTTCAAGGCTACTCTACAATCGGTTGCGCCTAACTTGAGGCAAAAATAATGTTGAGCTCTGCATTGATTTTCAATGAATACTTTCGAGAAATTGTGCTTTAAGCATGATTTACTGCAAAAGGCGGGTTGACCAATCGGTAGGATAAATGATTCCGCAGTCTATACAGACGCTAATGCAGACTGAAGCATTGAGTGAATACATGAATATTTTCAACAGTTAATATCAGAAGAATTAGGAATATAAAAGTCAGCTGGATATTTATCTAGCCTAAGTAGCAGGCATGTATTTCTCTCCTGTTCTCACATGGTTATTAACGCAGGTTCCAAGCGAATTGAGCCTTTTCTACAAGGGGACTGAAATATTGCTCTAATGCTTCTAGCTCATCAATCTTTGGCACTTGGGGTCATTTATCACGAATTTGGAAAAGAAGTACTGTGTTCTCGTGTCGACAGCAAGTATGACGTACAAACACCCGTTTGATCTCACAAGCGATCTTTGCGGCAAGGCTTAGACTCCCGGCAATGCAACGGGAGTGAATGGTGGCTAAACTTTGATCTTGAATTTAAAATAAATGCGCGACTCTGAGTATTGCCTAGCATGCTGATTGCCGCCAAAAGAAGTGGTATGGAACAATTTCAGCAAAGCAATTATAGCATTGTGAATGCCACATTACTAGCCCAGATAATGAAAGTCAAGCATTTTAAATTTGATAACTTGATTTGTCAGTTGAAGTTGATTTATGTTGCGCAATGCTTTCGAAAGACAAAAGGAAGAGTCTTTCCGAGTAAAGGAGCATTTCTAAGAGCTGTCAAAATTCAGCATATGGAAGTTAATTGGTGAATCCGACTGCCCAATTTATTTTTCATGAAAGCGAATAACTTTCAAAATAGAATTTGACGTCATAACAGCTTGCTTATGGAAGACTGAAGTATATCACTTTCAACATTCCACTGTCCTCATAATACTATTCAGACTTGAAAGTATTTTGATTGTCTTCAAAAATGGATGCTTATGGAAGAAGTCGACGTAAATGTCTGATAGTTACCGATGACTTGAGTTGTTTCAATGTGCCCATACCTCCAGCTTTGGCTGAGCGTGAGAAAATAAAGATCATTCAATGCTGATTGTAGTCGTTTGGTTGCTGTAGTGGAGTTTAGGCTTAAAACTGCACCACTCAATTTGAATATAGTGACCACGCTTAGACAATTTTATTAATTAATCACCTTGTCCTACCTCGTTTACCATGGTTCTCTAGCATAGAGTTAGATTGAATATGAACATGGTACGTGAATGCTTGAATGATATTCACGACTCGAAAAAATGTGAATATCTGTAAAATTTGAGTCGAAGCCGATGTGACTCGGATGCCTTGAAATGTGTGCACTGGTTTGCACGCCTGTTTTGTGAGTAGTGGAAAATTAATTCATAAAGCGTCATTCTTATCGGCAACTGCTTGATTCAAAGGCGTTGGCTCCAAGGCGTTTTGTTTAAATCGACCACTTCATTTGAAACACTATTTTTTGCAAAATTATATTGTTTAACATGCAAATGAACCGAACGAGAATAATTTTACTATCATCCAAACTTGCTAATTATTTGAAGAGCTGAAGTGGAATTGTGATAAAAGACCTTCGTAATTAATATGTACTCTGATTCTGAGATAAGAAAAAGGTCCCGGGGGTGTGCTTGTAGGTGAATCGAATTGAAAAAAACATGAGACGTCTTTTCACATGTTTAAATTAGTTTCGACGTTTGTGCTGCAATGAATGGGGTGCAATACAAAATGCCATCGGTCTATGCAGCAGTGCCCAGTGGCAAGTCATTGCTGCTGCCAATTCGTTTTTGCATCTTTGATTTCATGCAGAGAGGCTGATGGATCTCAGAACTGATTCCTGTTTACATTGGCGAGATTACCTTCAGCTTAGATGCAGTATACATACTTGGAGCGTCGCGCTTTAAGCCATACAAGCAAAGCGTACCTGCTTACAGTTAAAAAGGAATGATTTTGCGTGTTGCATGGTAATTAGGCGGAGTGTTTCTCAGCCACATTTGAGTAGTGCACTCAAAACCGACCTCTCACCTAAATTATCATAGGAGCACCTAAAATTCAATCACTCTCTAGCAGACAATGCTTGCAATTTGTTTCCCATCCATCTCATTCGAGATGCTAAGTGTAACCGCCCAAAGTGGAGAGCCAAAAACCCTGGCAGTAATATCAAACTCAAGTAATTAGCACGCGAATTTGATGCTAATCATTCGTTTGGCAGCACACGGGCAGATTGCCTTTTGTTATTTGTCTTACTTCCAAAAATTTCCGACTTTTAAATGTGAATGTTGTAATTGCTCCACTCATCAATGTGCACTAATGACAAGCAATATCATGCATTAGTGAACTTTTAGCAGCACACGTTTCAGCAGCATCTTGGTAATTTGGAATTGGGGTCACATTGAAATGCAAATATGATTCTCCACGGCACCTATTATACTTCAAATTGAGTGAATTTTCTTTTATTTTTAGGCGCAAGAGCATGTAGCATTTCGCTGCCCTTGGCTAATATTGCGGCCTTGCGGTGCTTTGATGTTAGATGAATATATTTCAAATCTCGAAATTGTTGAAATGGAAAAGAGAACAATTAAGGCAAGCGGACTGAGAAAGCGAGAGCAATAATTGATGAGTTTTGCCAACTCGACTGCAAGATAACACAAGAAGTGGTTGCCACTAACGAACTAATGTGCATATTGTTATGGATGATTGCAGTGCTCGAAACTGGCAGAAGCGATGATGCCGTCACATTTAAAGTCAAAGTCTAATAACCAAAACAGAGAAAATTGAATATCAAATATCAAACACGCGAAGGCCTATGCGTATGAGTTGGTCTTCTTGTGGAAACGGCTATCATGTTAGAACTCCTTAATATGTTCGATTGATCAATTTTCACTCTGAGGCTCGGCAAAATACGAAGACGGGTCCCTAAGCTTAGTTCAAAGTTGTTCTCAGAAGTTCAGATGTTGGACCTGACAACTTGATGAGGGCCGTAAAATAGAGGAACCATGGTCAATTCAAGGCCCACATAAGAATGCAGTCTAGAACGAGACATTTCCAGTCACACTGCAATGCATTAAAACATTTTACAACTCAGCTTTGGCATTAGATACGGCCATATTCATCAACAATTTTTCTTGTAGCTTTTAACTGAGGATAAATCCACCAATAAATCCTGTCCCGCTTAAAAAACTGCCACGTCTCCTCCATGTTGAGAACATATTTCTTTGAGTTATGTTCCGGTCTGACAATCTCAAGTGGGGAACTTTGTGCTTTCCTCAATTGTAATTGTTGAAATGCTTTAGATTTCGACAAAGCTCCTGCCTCACTTTTGCATTGAGAGTCAAAGTAAATGGGATTTGAATGCGTCTCCTGTTGACTGTATTTTGACCATTAAGGTTGTTTATGTAGTGTTCACATATTAAAGCTTGAATTGTTCATTTAGCCGCATTTAAAACTATCGAATTGAGTGAGTTTAAACTAACAAATAGGAATAATTAAGAGAAGGTATTGTGATGCGAAAACTTTAACTAGTGACCCGAAATTGGTTCAAATCACTATCAGTCACTAGCACAATTAAGATAAGCGAGCTCAGCAGGAGTGTCGAAAAAGTTCCAGACACGTAGAGTAGAAAGGCCAAAATAGAAGTGGCAAATTATAATTCTTACATTCTGTATGTTATCGCACGCCAAACGAGAAATAGCATGCCCTCATTCTTAAGAGCATTGTGTTGTCAGTTACGGTGGCAATGCTTGTCAAGCGTGACGATAGAGCTAGGCAAGCCCAAGTCTGCAGTAGATTTTTCTTCAATGGCAAAATGGAAATTAAGAATCTTCGTCAAATGCACTACTTAAATGAAATGAAGGTTCATTAGTTCAATGTAATTTTGAAAATGGACAATCAACCATATCTCTATGTTGTGAGGACTTACTCACTTACGAAATGGGTGGCGCGATACAGAACATGAATAGGAACTAAAATATGCATTGAATGCAATAAAGACAGGTGTGAAAAACTCTCACTGATTACGATATTGACAAGGAAGCAGTGTGTTTATTGACTTTCTTTTGTCAGTCTCTCATCAGTGCTTGTTCTCCCCAATCCACAGTTAAGCACTGCTACTTTGGAAAGTCCGCTTCTCAGCGTGGTCATTTATTCATATTAAACTTTTTATATCCCTATTTTGAATGCTGCAGAGAAATGTTGACTCTACCGGCTATCAATATACGCAAATTTATAGGAGCTCTAGTGTAAAAGTAGCTTTAAACTGACAATCTACTTATTTATCAACAGCGCAGTAAGTTTATGTTTGTAGTAAAATACAAAACAAGTGTAGAAGTTTGCGTAGGATCTATGAGACTTCTATAGGAAAGCAAGTGATGAGCTGAGAAACTGTGGGCAATGGGATTTCAATCAGAATAAGTGAGGTGAACCATCAACCATCAGTGTTCGCACACAGGGCAAACTTTGAAATAAAGCGTACCGGTAATTACAAAACAATGCATAGTTACGCGATCCCCCTAGATGACAAATTAGTATGGCGAGTCTGAGAATTCAGATTGCTTGTCAAGGCACCCCTTCACAACTCCTGCAACATAGACCCAACTTGGAAAACGCTAAAGGAAATGTTGAATCCGACCAGCGCAGCTGCTCAGTAAGCCAGCCAGCCATGCAGCCTGGAGACAGCATTTGCCCTTACAGTTCCACAATGATCTTCACGCTCATAAAATGCTGTACTTGAACGATTTTCGGTAGTGGTTTATGCTGTTCTTTAATAACACTAGCCTCCAAGTTGCAGCGTTAAAGCGTAAGTTGAGTAACAAATTTACTTTGGTGTTGTGCTGTTACACAACCTTGTAAATGACTTGTTTACTTTCTTCCCTACCTTAACCGAGGAAAAGGTGTTATGGAATGCGCCTGAACTAATTCGAAAGGCATTTGAATCCCTTTCTCTATTTAAATTTAATCACGCGAAACAATTTACCTATTGAAAGTCCTCTTCGCATTGATGCTTGACCAATAGCTCTACGGATTCACAGGCTCTAATTGTGATTTGTGATTCTACCACTTGCTTCCCGGTCACTACAGGTAAGTTTGTTGGATCTGTGGATGAATGATTGCAGTGATTACAAATTACTACATTGAGCCATCTCGATGAAGTGCATATGATAGTAGGGAAATCGTTAATTTTGGGTATCTGAAACGAAAATGTCAATTTATGTGTTGTGTAAAGTTGTGTATGTTGACATATTGCAGGCTACAGCTAGAACTCCAGAATTAAGGGTCATCAATTCAATTCGGTGCACATGAAGTGATTTGCATGTGTTTGCTTTTACCCAAATGTTAATAAACATGCGATAAATAAAAGGGGTTTAATGGAATGCTGTGGGGCTCAAGCTGGTCATTATTACTCTAAGCCTCTTCGCGGTGACCATCGGTAAGGCAAGGGGCAACTCTGGGACTAATGAGAAGGGCGGCGGATAGGACTTATCACCCACCCACCAGATGTATAAAAGTAGAACATGCCAGCTGCCTGGTAAACAAAGGCACGAGGTAAGTACCTGGATTCATGGTCTCAAACTGGACTGTGGAAGGTGTGTGTATGTAGCAGTGAATGGAATCTCTGCTGGAAAGTTATAAAGACTTCTGAAAAACCATGAAAACTATTTGCCCTTAATAGTGTCGAAGATGGACGAGGTGCCACTACGAAGAGGAATTGAAGCAAAACTACTACCTTAGTGACGAAGCCATGTCAGAGGAGCAGCAGGAGAAGCAAAGACGTCGATAAAGGCTTTTGTTGTTTCCTGTGTTAAGTGTTGCGTGCGATCTGTTTTGAAAGCTACTTGTATATCTGGGGAGTGATTAAAATGAAAAATTCGATCCAATGGTAAATCTTTGTACAAATGCACTCCTACTGTAACGAATGCATCCATGCCCTTAAGCTTAAGTGAAAAATGCTACCAAGTCCTGTGCTTTGCAATGCAGCACTCTAGGGTAAGACTCTTGGAGTAAAAGGTGTATGCGAAATCAATCATCATTTACTTTCACAGAATAGGTTAATTATTGCAGCTTAAGGCAGCTATTCAAAGGCCTTTTTTAGGTCGATAAACACTAGCACTATTTTCTGCTCCTGGTCTATGGCATTCTGTACAATGCTTCTTATACCAAATATAGCCCGTTTGGTGGATCTTCCTTCGCAGAACCCAAACTAGTTTCTTGAGTGTATTTCGGCAAGTTAATGCCTTAGGCGTTGGCACAGAATTGATGCATATAACTTGCCTAAGGCACCTAGAAGGTACCTAGATTTGTATGAGTTTGCAGGATCTGTCTGCAAACTTTTACGCTTGTAGATACTTACAACTTCAGCATCAATCCAGGCTCGAGATATATAAGCGGTTCCATTGTAAAAGTCACTGAAATCTTTTAGAAGGTAGGCATTTAGATACTGAGCATCCCATTTCATTAACTCAGACCTAATTCTGTTTTTGAGAGGACTTTCTATAGTTTTAGTCTACTTTCAGCTGGCTTAATGTCCTCCATTTAAATCAGAGAAGCTCTCGGTAGAAGATCACAATTTTTAATTTTTTCTGACCTCGAAACGTTCCCGGTAGTGCGATCAGATCTTTTGGCTTGACTAGCATTTCATGCTTTCAATAGAGATTTTCCTTTATTATATCCTTCAACAGAATGAAGGCTCTTTGAGATTCTCTCTCTGCGAGGTAGACTGGAAATGTGATTATTCTTTCTTCTTGGTGTGCTTTTTTCTGGTTTTAAATCCGCTTGTTCACCCTGCTTCTTTGGATTTCGTACCTCGTGAGCATTCCTTGAGACGGATTTGAGAGCCGGTTTGTTCTCAATTGCTTTTGTGGCAGGAGTTCTTTCTGTTATGTCTCGCGTATAGCTTTAAACTATGCGTTTTTCTTTTATTCAACTTTTCGCTTCGCTGTTTTGACGGTAGCTTTATCGATAGATCCTAAAATATCTTTATGTGCAGTTGTAAAAATATACCTGAGGTAGTTCTTGGTAATTTTCCTTCGATCTTCTTAATTGTTCGATGCCTTTAAGCAGTTGCCGAAGTTGCTTTTGACTGTTTACGCTTGCCTTCAAGGTTATAATCTTTCGATTTTTTCAAGAGCTTTCTAACGTGTGATTTGAGTTAGAGGACAATTGTTTGTAGGCAGTGATCAGAATTTGCCTCTGCCTACCTAGAATCTGTTTTTATCACTTATTAGGAATCATTTTGAACTTTTCATCAGAACAAAGTCTAGAATAGCATTTTGCCCTGTAGGCTGGTACCAGGTCAATCTTCTAGAAGTTGGTTTCCAAAAGAATGTTTTCATCATGCTTAAATTATGCTTTTGACATAAGCCTAATAGCTTGAGTCCGTCATCTATCGTGGCTTCTCGATCAGTAAATAGACCGACTAGTTTGGCGCCAATGTTACAAGCACCAGAACTCAGTCTGGAAATGAACCCGCCAAGAATATTTTTTGTGTACATTTACAGAGGCGCACTCTATAGGTTTTGGCTGCAAAATCGTAGAAGGATTTTCAACTATGGCATCCTCCGCGGACTCGGTCGGAGTATAGCATCCCATCAGTTAACTTTGGTGTGCCAGTGTGGCTAGTCCTTTCAAGACAGGGTTGAATTCACCTGCTCTACTCTTTTTGGCCAGAAAGGCGACCCAATCATTTAGTCTAGAGCCTTCAACGTGAATAGAGTTGAGGAAATCATAGTAATCCACATATAATGAGCAAGACCTTATGCGAGTATCCGTTGGGACAACAATCTCCATGCTCCTACCAGAAGACTTTTCAACTATTTGACGGATTTTCCATTCATCACTACAGGCGCGCACGTTCTAAGACCCAAGTTTCAGACCATAAATCTAGGTATTACGTCGTACCATTTTTAAGAGGCTCTTGATGGACACAGGCTGTATTATCGCTGGCATAATAATATATTCAAACGTCCAGTGGGTGATTAGTCCTATCTGGCCGCCCCTATCTTTAGCCCTCGGGGTTGCCTCTGAGAATTCCGTTGGTAAGAAAGTAGAGGTACAGAAGTGGGTTGACTTTCATCGTTTCCTTCTTCAGCAGAATAGCTAATGCCATTATCGATGATCAACTGCAGCATTTTCAGAGCCAGACAACCATGCGGAATCCACTTCTCGGGTTTGTGTTGACCTTAAACAGTTGTGACATTGCTCTGAACTTTAAGCAGTGAAGTTAGCAAGGTATGAAAGTAACAACAACTTTTGTTGCAACGTTCTATCTCTTTTGCCAGCTTATCCATTTTTACATAAATAGCGTTGTTCTGTGCAGTCAGCGGCAAATACAACTCTCATTTCTTAATTTACAATGCTACCTAATCTTTAAGGCAATAAGAAAACCGATTACAATCGTTGGACCAAAGTGATTATGATTCGCGAAAAGAAACACCGTTTGGAACTGAAATTCTTATCTCACTTCTCAAGCAAATACGTTGAAATATCGTCTGCTCTAGGGGCTCTATCTCGCAATTTCTGTTCCGAAATTGGAAGGTTTGATGGGCTGTGTGATGTGATAAACGCTTCATGCAAAATCTGCTACAGAATGTATTTCGACATTTTAGTGATCAAATGGCCGATGACGGAGGCAGAAACGAAGCAATATCAAAACCAGGAACAGGATTGACTTCCGAACACCAGTTTTGATCCGAGGTTAGCATGCTGTTTCAAGTGTCAGTTAGTCATTTACGCATGAGTTTCCAGCTTATTGCTTAGAGCTTTTATCACAGCCTTCCACTTGGAAGCGAATTAGTTCACTTTGCCTCCAAATTGTAGTTAATCTCGTGATCCTTCAATAAAACTACTGCACTAGTGACACTTAGTAATGCAAGTCATTATTTCGCAGCCTCACTACCTATTGCACTTCAGGCAGTCCATTTTGTAATATCCTTATTGTATAAGAGTTAAAATGTTGACATCGGAGAAATAAAAGTGGTCTTGTTTGAATATTGTAGCACTACTGAAACCAGAGAAACATTTTGTTTGGAATGCCTCACGATTTCACTGCATTTTGAAGCAGAGTGATAAAGCGGTTTAAAATTACTTTTCTGAGAAGTACCTTCACACGGTAAAATGGAAGGCTTCACAACTCGGAAATCCAAAGCACACTAATCTGCAAAGTAACCACCAGCTTCTAAAAGAATCGTTAGAGGAAATATATGTGACTAATACAGTTTAGGTAGTAAAACCAATTCGGATCACGTTTTGACCCAAATATGGTATTCTCAAAATTGAAATTGTGTTGCAGGAAAGCTGCTGAGTACACCAACGAACCTGCATTGATTTGAGTGACATGCTATTCGATTGGATTAAATGATTTGTCTTTAAATGCATTTTACATGGAATGACTTTAAATAGATTTGTTGGTTATAACCTTGAATTTTTTTGAACAAAGAATCCTTACGAATACTAGTGCACATTCACTTGTGCAGTCACTTATGGATTATTCGCTACTGCTTTTGGGGTCAAAGATAACAAGCAGTTCAGAATAGGACCCTATATTCTACAATTTCACTGTGCTCGCAAAGAGCCCAAAATGTGGAGGGACCTTAAAAGGATTGACCGATGCGTATTTCGCAAGTCTTATACAGGCAACGAGGATTAATCGCCGCAATAGTTTAGAGTCGGACAAAGATTGCGTTATACTCTTAATGGTAAAGAACAACTTTGAAAACGAGGGGTCTAAGAAAGCCTCACTTACAAGGAATTCGATGTATTAATTAATTAAGGATGCAAAAGATATATGGCACGAGAACTCCATATTAGGTCTACTTGTTCCAAAGAAGGGGCTTAAATGTCGAATTGATAACCATACACCTAGGAGAAAGGCAACTAGATTTTGCCTGCACCAAAGCCAACTGCCACAGATACTTTGCCTAAACAATAAAGATGAAAAGATTTGTAGAACAAGATCACGGAGAAGAAGAACACAAAACTGAGCAGCTGCTGTACTATAGGCTAAATTGCTTACTTAAAGATTGCCTTATGAGATAAGCGCCTCAAGGTCCGCTGAAGGGACACATTAGAGATCGCCATCCTCAAGCCACAGTCGCAGAAATTTAAAAGTCAAGGAAAGAACTTAACAATGAAGCAGAAATCATAGAAGAAGTGAATACGAAGTTGTAAATAGATAAATTGACAGGCACGAAAAATCCGATTTTGCAAAAAACGAATACTAAGCAGGATGAACTACACAGCTGCCTGATCTCGGCTGCGAACAACATTTACCCAGTAGGAAAGGATCATAAATCAATGCTTTTTAGGGCACAATCATTCGGCTATTAGAAAGAATTTCTGAATGAGGACAAACAGACGAGGACAATAAAGGCTCCTCGAGCATAAATGACACTAAAATGGCCGAGGACAGACGAGCTGCTGCAAAGAAGTGCAACTAAGGAAAGAACCGCTAGTGCTCGCGAAACCGTGCCGAAGAAGGACCAGCAAACTATAGACGTAAAGTTAACTTCCATTCGCCTGTGTGTTAAGCATTATATGTGTTTAATTGTTGCAGAATTTCTTTGAATTTCCGTTGTACCACAAATGAGCCCTTGAGACTGGCCCAATAGACGGGGAAGAATGGAAAACAATCTAGACTTCTACCTCCTACACCGATGGCGTTAGCAGAAATCTGCTCTATGCATCACTCGATGAAGAAACGTGCAGTTGTCAACATGGTTTGTGAATAATAAACTGAGGTGGAATACGTTCTCTTCGAAATCTGACAACAAATCGAGCGGCTGGTTGTAGAAATTTTCAAATATTGCTAAGGATCTTTCAAACTCACACCCGGCAACATCAAAGAGGCTGTCTACTCTGAAAAGTTATGCAAATATACTTCAACGTTTACTTGACCGACTTATTAGCCAAATGCTTTAGAGTTGCCTCTGTGCCTTCAAGATGCATATCTGAATAGTGCAAGCGTGGGCGGTAAACGATGTGTTAAATTCGATAGCGCTACGAGATTGGCCAATCCAATCTTAATGTTCTGTAATGTGAAAGTTCGTCTTCAACCATCGATAAAACGCAAGGTATCCATTTCAGACGAGTTAGACACGAACAAATCAGTTGAATAACACATTTTAGGTAGAAATGAAGGGATCATTAAGCATGTTGAGCTTGAATTCGAAAGGCGAATGTTGTCACTCCTTTGATGGATAAAAGGCTTGAACGGCTCAATTGCTGAAACTGTTGTCCAGATACAAATAACAAATTCTAGTACGTTACTCTTTTAGATTAAATGAGCGAAAGACCTTTATTTGCATTTGTCGCAAATTTCTCACATAAATTTATGAAGTATTTTGAGCTACTCTAAATAGGCACACTCAATCCGTTGCTTCTTATGTCAGAGTTGTATTCAAGTTAAAAGTAAGTTTTTTAAATGTTTTGAAATAATAAAATGTGCATAGTGGAACTTTTGTAGAAAAAATCGCGTTTGAAATGACGCATCAAACCTTTGAAATCAAATTCAATTACAAATCTAATTTTGTTTTAGCACATCAAATCAGTGCTTGGAGTAATTATTCGCTATAAAGAAATCAAACTTAAAGTTGAATCTTTAGGTTAATTACTAATAAACAAGAGGTAGGCACCTGACTACCAGTTGAAATAGCTTACGGTTCTGTTGAGGTCTACCGATTGTACACAGAATTTATTCAAGTGGCAACTCTATCTGTCTTTTCCCTTTAAGACTAACTGCTGCGATCAGGTTCCTGTCAACTGCTTGTCATTGCTTCCAAGCGTAAAATTAAAGATTTAAAATTGGACAAAATTCTGGCGTCTCTTAAGCAGCTTTAACTGTCGCACATGATAATATTTTAAACGGACAGCTACGAGTACTTGCCCAAGTGCTTCAATTATGTCTATTTCTAGTTTTGGCCTTCTGACTCACCTGGCATAAGGAAGCTAAATGAGAAGGTTTCGACGTGTCTTTGCTGTAAAATAGAGTGCCTCTAAGTTGGTAAGTAGGCAGCAGATTATTTATTGATGCAATGATATTGCAGCTCTGGAGACAATGCAATGCAGCAGAACTGTGTAAAATTTATTTACGAGCCCTCAATGCTAATGCGACAGCTCGTATTGAGTCATTACTCACGTAGCGATTTAGCCAAAACATGGCTTAGGTGTCAGGGCTGTGCTCAGATCTTTTGAGACTTAATTAAGATCTCACCAATGCACCACATTTTCTCAAAATAATCTCCTAGCTTCAGCGTGGTGTGCTTTTAAATGCACTTAAAAAGCAAATTCCATTAAACTATGAAGTGTTGCAAGTGCACAGGAATTAAATCTTTCATTTCGCATTGTTTTAATTTTTCGATGAGTAAACACTAGAATGATATGACCTATACCGTTGAAAGATAATAACCGCAGCTTGTATGCAACATAAATAGCAATGTTAGGAGCAGCCAAATCATTCATAATTTATTGTTTCGCATCTATGAGCTTGGGATTGTAAATCAGAACTTATTTTAACATTCGACTTATCAGCAAGCTATTGCGTCCACGTGCAAGCGCAAGTGCAGCAGAATGCAAATCTTGAAAATAGGTAGTTGTGGCACTTTTACTACAATTTACAAGTAAATGAACTCGATGATGCAAAAAATAGAGTGTACACTCATGTATTTGAGGATACTGGGTTGTAACTTCCAGTTTTGCAGTGCTGGGTTCCAGTATTATCTGCCACTGTCTTTGTGCATTGTGCTTCTGAGCCATTTCATTTTTCGAAAACCATAAATCAGACGTCAGCTCGTAGACGGATGAGGTCCACTTCGATTCCAACCTCTGTTTGAATTCATACACATCGATGAGTTAAGAATCCATGCATGCCACTGATATTTCATTAAAGGCGATTGCAGAGTCTCTTAAAACTATGCAGAATAGTGCAAAGCATATTTGAAATGGGGAAAAGAATTTAATCCTAAAATGCTTAGAGCCAACTTTTCTGACCCTTAAGTTCAAAAGTATAATGAAATCAAAATCATCGCACTAGGATTTCACAGTAGAAAGCGAACGAGAGTTTTATTTTGATTTGGGTAAGGATGGGCGTGCACAGTTAGAGTTCATCTGAAGAGAGTTCCAGTCCTCATCTTTCATGATGGGACTATAAGGCGAATCAGATATTTAAATTGATTTTAGAGCATGGTGGACTAGTACACCAACTGCATTTTTAATGAAGGACTGCCTTTTAACTTTGAAAGGGAATTTCATTTGCAAAAGCTATTAATTACTAACTTTACTGGCAAAACGATTTACGAAATTCATTCGCAACAATTATTTAAAAGCACAAGCAAGAAAGGAATTTATGATTTGGGCATAGCAGATGATTGCAATTGAGACTATTGCTACGGCATAGCTTGATGTTTGAAAAGCTTTCTCTAACAAATTTGGTTAAGTTATAAAATGCAGAGACAAATCATTTGGTCCAATTCTAGTTCCGTAGACAGCTTCCCACTGTCACTAGTTCTGATTTAAAAAAGCATTTGTAACAAGTAAAATGGTTAAACTTACACCTTTTAATATGTGTTAAATTTGGAAGAGGGCTGCACAAGCAGATTCATTTGGGAAATTCTGATTGTTTTACTCTCTCGGATTTTTAAAACAGAACCACCCAAATCTTTCCATTGACACTATCATGTTACCTTTTGCATTGCTAAACCTTCAAGTGCACATGTTCTATTGCATTTTAAGGAAGCTAATGAAGGAAACATGACCCTATAAAATTTTAATAACATTAAAATTATTATGTTTTTAATATACTGTGCAAGGCAATGTTTTCAAGGATTCATCAAACTAATTTGAAAGCCTCAGAACTTTTCGGTTCGAACAATTTGAAGTTAGAACGTGTAGCTTACGAGTTAGAGCATATCTATATACTGTCATTGTGCAGCTTGAAATTTGTATTTATTGAATGCGCATGAAACACTTATAGAAATTTTCACTTGAAATAAAATTGTCCTCTGAAAATCTCTTAAGTGTCGTCCTAAATTGATGTAGATACATCAAATGTTTGCATTCGCCCTTAGCAAGGCTTTTAGATTGGTCCAAAATAGTTCTTTCAGTATTGGAATAGAATGTGGTGATGAGTTCGTTTATGTTCATTATTTGGTTTACCTAGTCAGAATTATTGCCACCTGCCCTATACACGTGTCGCTGCAAACATGGTTAACAGATCCGTTAATAGTGAGCTTGAACCTAAATAATTATGTGTCAGATAATTTTTTTTGATTTTAACAGAAATCCGATTCGATTGAGAACTTTATAGCGAATGAAGGGCAACGAAACCCTTTTCCCGCACTTTCAGTAGGTCGGCCTTCTTATTTAAACGTTTTTTTGAAGTTGGCTTGTTAAAGTAAATTAAGATAGGACATTAAACGGTTGGATAAAGTTATATTATTTCAAATTTCGCCAAACATGGTTTTTTAGACAGTGAAGAAAATTAAAACCCCAGCTCGTCAAAAAAAACGTTTCAAAATTGAGAGTTTGCTCTCGAGAATCAATAAAATGCTCATGATTATGCAACCACTTAGGAAGTGAGTTTAAGTAATTGCGTGGCAACTTTATTTGAGGACTTTGCAGCATTTCTTGAACATAAACTCTGGTGATATTGGGTGAAATGCAGACAAGAAGTTCTGTTTTAACAGTTTGGTTTGCTTTTTTTGAAATCGCTGGTACCTCTTCCAAAAGCAAGGACAAGTTGTCGCCGAAAAAACATTTGCAGATCCTTTCAAAGGTAAATTTTGGGAAGAATAATTATTTCTAAGGTAACTGCCCCCTTGTGAAGAAAAGACGCACAACTATTGGGAAAGTAGTTGATTTTCTAGTCAAGCAGGCTTTATATTCAATTCAAACATCTGACTCGAATGGACATCTTGTTAGGAATAGAAAAGAAGTGAAGCAGCTTTAGGTGAATTCTACTTGTGAATGTGTCGCTATTAGCACCGGAAATGGAGTGGATCACTCATTTTCATATGACTGTGATATCTTCCTGCGAGACACCTTTTTTACGATTATATAATCGAGTATCTATTCGATAGAGCGTAAGGCCTAATGTTAGTTTGCATAATGATGCATCCAGTATTCAAAGCCGTGCAAGCTGCTTCAAGAATGTAGAATTTGCAACTGTTGTGGCAGTGAGTTGTCAAAATATTGTGACACTAACTTCGAATTCACAACCGTTCTCTGAAATAACCGTATGAAAAATGATCATAAAACACTATATTGAAAAATTGACAACCTAGTATTGCAAGCTTTAAAGTCAGAATTTAAACTAATTTCGTGCAAAATAAAGTGTATAAAGTAATTTTTGATTCAATACTACTCTTAACTATCGGACTTGAGCAATTTGACTGTGCAGAATTTGGTGGGTTAGAACCCTAGCATTCTCTAACTTTGGAATGACTTAGCCGCATTCAACGGAAATTACGGCAAATGTATGCAAAGCGTTAATTTTATCAGAAAATTTATTCGCAGTTGCAAGCGTTGCTTACTGCACCTTGATCTGCATAAGAAGAACCATCCATCTACTTATCTTCAGATTTTAAGTGTGTAGAGTTTCAGTTGGAGTCGTTATATTATTCGTTAATTATTATTTATTATTGTGGTTTTCGTAATATGATCATTTGAAGTCACAAATCTGCCTTAATTGAATCGCGCGCAGTGTGCTGCACAATGAATTCTCAAAAATAGTTCCTTGATTCATTTATAAACGAAAATTCTCGTTTCTTTGAAGAAAGTACAAAGAAAAATAAAGTTAAGAAACGAGAATTTTGCGTTACTTTTAAGAATTTTATTGCTTGTTCATGATGAAAAATTTCAAAACGTTACTAATTGACCTGCCGACTAATATAGTGCTAATCGTAATATCAAGTTTAGTCCTACTTATTGGCCTTAATGATAAAGTGGAATGAGCACATGCAGTTAGGAAAATGATCAACCCTATCACTATGCTGACTATGCTAACTATGTAGGATCCAAAACATCACGCAGATGTATTAATCAATGTAATTTTTTTATTCCTCCCCACCCTTTAGGGCGAGTCCCAAGGACTTATTGGGGGTACAACAGAAGTACAAACAGCCTTTATAACAAATAAGCACAATAGTTAACACAGAACACAGTAAAAACGTTTGTTGACGTCTTCAGCTGTTTGGTCTCTTCTCTGGCATGGCTTCGTCATACAAGTGGCAGTTCACCTTCGTCTTGGCACCTTGTCCATCTTAGTCCATCTTCATGTCTCCTACCGGAAATCTTTCAAATTTGTGATGGAGACTTCATTCATTGCTACATGCACGTGTATTTCACATTCCAATTTGAGGACCATGAATTCGCTTAATTACATCGCTCCTCGTGTTCCAAGCTGTAAGAAGTTGTACTTCTGCTGGCATAATCTAATTTTATATGTCCAAAGGGTGATTAGTTCTAACCGGCCAGCCTTTCACCTATAACTTTAGAAGCATCTTTTGATTATTGGCACAGAAGAATATCCCGTGCTAGTTGTAAACGGGATCTACAGCTAATGCCTGTGATATCACTATTAAATTTAATAGTTTCGGGTTGATATTGGAACCCACTACTACAACAAAGGATGCTACAACTCTGTGTCCTCAAATAAATGATTCAGGATTTGTCAACAAAGTGCGCGTTTTATTTTTTGACGGGAGCCTGATAACAGTAGTTGTTCTTGAAGAGAAATGACAAGTGAATTTTCAAATTGACTAAATTCTGTATATAATTGGTAGCTTTCAAATAGACCGTAGGCTTTTTAGGCTGGTAGTCAGATGTTTACCCCTAGCTTATAATTTGCGATTGACCCGAAAATTCAACTTAAGTTTTACTTCTCTATGGATAGTTATTTTTCTGAATACTAATTTGATGTTTAACCCGCAATTGCCTACACAAAATATGCTTTGAAATTAAATTAGCTTCCAAATCTTGGTGCGTCCTTTACAAAAGGATTTTGTCCACCGTGATTCCACTAGGCACGATTCAACACTTCAAAACAATCAAAAAGTGGCAACTTACGCAAAAACAACTCTGACACAAAGCATTTCAAGAAGAAATTTGTAAAAAGGCTTACAGAGTATCAGTTCAAGGTTCGTTATTTTTATCTAAACTAGTGTTAGAATAGTTGAACCTCTAAGATCTTTTCTCTATCAATTTCAATGGGACTAATCATCTTTTTATTTCCTCCAATGCTGCGTTACTTAACTGATTTGTTCGTGTCGAACTTGGCTAAAATTGCTATATTGCGTTTTACCGATGGTTGAAAGCGAACTTTCACATTAAATAACATTAAGATTGGATCGTCTTTGGCCGATCGCGTGGCGCTATCGAATTTAACACATCATTTACCACCCACATTTCCACTATTCAGACATGCATCTTGAAGGCATAGAAACAACTCTGAAGCAACCCCAAAGCATTTGCCTGATAATTCGGTCAAGTGAACGTTGAAATATATTTGCAAAACTTTGCAGAGTAGACAGCCTCTTTGATATTGCCAGGTGTGGGTTTGAAAGATCCTTAGCAATATTTGACAAATTTCTATAACCAGCCGCTCGATTTTTTGTAAAATTTCGAAGAGAACATATTCCACTTCAGTACATCATTCAAAAACCATGTTGAAAACTGCAAGTTTCCTCATCAAGTGATGCATAGTGCGAATTTCTGCTAACGCCATCGGTTAAGGAGGTACAGGTCTTGGTTGTTTTCCATTCACCCCCGTCTATTGGGCAAGTCTCAGGGGCTTATTGGGGATACAACGGAAATACAAAGAAATTCTGCAACAACTAAACACATATAATGCTTAACACACAGGTGAATAACAGTCATCTTTACGTCTTTAGTTTACTGGTCCTTCTTCGGCATTGTTTAGTTCTTTTTTCTTTACTTTTGACTTTTCAATTTCTGTGATTGTTGCTTAAGAATGGCAATCCCTAATAAATCTCTTTAACGGACCTTGAGGCTCTTATCTCTTAAGGCAATCTTCAAGTGCGCATTTCAGCCTATGGTTCAGTAGCTTCTTAGTTTTGTGTACTTTTTCTCCATGATCCTGTCCTACATATCTATGAATCTCAATTGTTGCGGCAAAGAGTCTGTGACAGTTATCAACTTGACATTTGAGCCCCTTCTTCGGATCAAGTAGACATAATTCGGAATTTTCTTGCCATAAATCTTTTGCATCTTTAATTAATTAAAACATCAAATTCCTTGTTTCTGAGGCTTTTTAGATTCCCCGTTTTCAAAATTGCTCTCTGGTTCGGAGAGTATAAGGTGATCCTTGACCACGTTGGTACTTTTCCGTAGGTTAATCATCTTTGCCTGTATAAGACTTACAAAATACGCATCGGTAAATCCTTTCAAAGCTGTAAAAGCTGTACTTGCAAAGCATTTTTAATTATTTTACTAATTTTTCATGGGTAGGAATCAATATTCATGGGGCTCAAAAAGTTGGTACGACTTATATCTTCAGTATATAAATTGAGGTAATCATTTAAGTAAATTTGAGTACTTTCTGCCAATTTTTTACAGGAAAACTAACGAACCACATTGGTTCCCTAAAAATCTTCGTAGGTGAGTCCGAAACTTTCTTAAAAAGATCAACAAAAGGGTTTTTGCTTATGCATAGCAATATGTTGATTCGCGAGAACAATATCCTGTCTTTCTGTCTAATGAACGTTTCCTCACATGCGTTCACGCTAATTTGCACTAAGTAAGAAATAGAGTTATGGAAAAGGATCATGTGTTTACATACAACGAACAATGTTTATCGAAGATGCATTTTCTTTACGTTTGCTATAATTTCTAATCTCTTAGAAGCCCTTAAATGTGAACCAAAGATCAGACTAATATGACCTTAGGTTGTCCTTATCATTTGATAAAACATCTATACTGTAGATGTTGCAACTGCCATTTTTCAAATAGTGCTTCACATTAGAAGATGTTGCTGTTTTCAACCAATTTACAACACTTCAGCAGATGACCGGCTTGAAAACCAAAAATTTTGAACATCAGGTAGCATTTGCGCTGACTGTTTCTGACAATTCCACAATTTCTTCAACAAACGGCCATAGATTTGAGATGATTTTTACTGCTGTGTTTCATTATATCGTACTTGTAGCTGAGACATCTAATCTGTCGAAGCAGTTTGCATTCCTTTGTTTACAGGACAAAGTATTACATTGGACAGCCCAACGCTCAAACTTACAAATAAAATCCATTGCGAATGTTTTGCAGCCATGAGCATGGGAAAATCTCATTTTATTTTTAGCAATTAACTCCAATTTTGCTCAGCTTTCCTTTATTTATGGTAATATACTCGTTAGGATTCGATAACTGCTGTTACCGAAAGTCTTAAGAAACATGAAATTCTGTAGCGTTGTTTAAATTTGTTTGCTTGTTCTTTGAAATTGGAGCGTCACCTTGAAGTAAAAATTCTTTCAGGAGTAATTTAGCTCTCAAAGTTCTTTTAGATGCTGCGTAAATACACAATTAGTAAGTTCTAAATAAGGAACATGAAAAATTGCAAAAGCAAAGATTTTTAATGCAATCGGTATGCATAGTATTTCAATAAATGTTTGCCCTTTTTAAGCGGAAAAAAGTTATAGGCGCACGTAAAAATTTCTTTTATTTACAAAAAAATATGGCCAATTTAACATCGTTCTCTACAATGCTGTCTTCGTTTAAAGGAAACAAAGTCCAATAGTGATTACTTGGCAACAAGTAAATCATATAACATACTTATAATTACCTGCGTGTTTTTTTGGAAGGAATTACTTCATTTATTAGTTTTATTAAAGCAAGATTTCAGAATTTTTGCAATAACTAGATCTTTAGATTTTTCCCACTAGGTTAGCTCAAGATGGCGAGTTTGAATTCTTTAAATGAGTGTGCCAGGAACTGCATGGGGCAATTATGGCTTCGACAATTCACGTTTATGTTTGTAAATAAAATTTTGAGAAGATACACTTCCGCCTCTTCATCACTGACATGTATTTTATTCCCTTCAGTTTATAAGTGGATGTTCAAGATGTAACTGTGAATAGAACACGGGATCAGAACACAATATTTATAGCTGTTGAATTGTCCTACATAAAAGAAATAATCAAGTCGATAACATTAAACAAAAAGAAATGATTGTATGCAGAAATTAAAGTAATGAGCTTGGCTGTTTGCGCCTCATTGTAAAAAATATGTATTTAAACAACTCCGTTGCAAAGTGCATAAATTCTTAAATTTTGGCACCTAGTATTACATGCTGTAAAACTCTACGATGTCAATCATGTCACCAGAGAAACATGGGGCTTCAAATTTATGCTACTTTGCTGTTTAATATTAGCCAAAATTATTGAAAAAATTTTAGCCCCAACTAACAACTTTTAACTTTACCAACCCACATAAATTCACTTAATCATACCAATTATACAGAGTCTGAAAAGAGAAAAAAGGAAAAACTTTCCAAAATACAGTGGTTCATTTCAGTATTTATCAGAATAAGATTTCGTAAAATAGCAAGTTTGAGTCCTTTAAGAGAATGGTATTTCATCTATATGGAAATTAAGTAGAGCTAACTGGCTCAAATTTATATTCCAGTCAAAGGTTGCCAATCACAGGATAGATAAAAGGTTTTAAATATTGGTTTTGAAAGTGTTGGACTGGTTTGTCACCAGTCATTTGCATTACTTCAGATAGCAGTTAATAATTAATAGAGAAACTCTGAAATTTATTACACGAGCATTGATGAAACAATTTAAAATGCAGTACTAACCTGTTGCAATATTTTTAAGCAGTATTATGATTTTAGTTACCATCCTAAATAGATAGGTAAAGGGAATTCCCAGTTTAAAACGCAGCATATCAGTTAGCTTTATTTAAACTTAGCATATTAATATTGCTCTTTTAGAGATAGGATCATATTGAGCTACAGTATAGGTCCGGCTAGAGTGGCAAGAAAAAGTTGCACTATCGGTGAATTTCAAAATTGTATGTCGTCTGTCGTTATTTTACCAGGTGTGAACACGGCATGATTTTCTACATACTTCACGACGTAAATCAGTGCTAATTCCTTGAATGATTTTCATCGTGATAAAATTCAGCATGTAAAAAGATTTTAAACGATAAGCTGCTAAGGCTGTTTAACTATTAGCCCTGAAAGTGTTGCCATGAGTGACCATGCCCTACTTTATAAAGTAGACATTGATTCCTGAATCACTGTTCGGTGTTTCTTAATAAATAGTTACCATAGACCAAAAGTTACATCCACTTTCATTGATATATAACTTCCTTTATGTTCTTTGATTGACTTTGTGTTCACTGAATTAGCGTCATTACACGTTTTGAACGTAAGCAACTATTTGGTTTCAGGACTAACCACTGTCCATTTTTGGAGCTCAGAAAAGGTAAATCAGGCATGCATGAATTAGTTCAAGTAGAAGCAATGAAAGGAAAAATAAGTTAAGGCTTCTTCTCTTGGCTGTTTGGATAAGGTCGGCGATTCTATTTGCAGCACCGCATCGCATCACATAAGTACCAAAATAAACTTAATGTCTACAATAATTTTTAGCTGGCTGTGTTATTTTTTATTTATTTTCTCCCCACCCATAAGGGCAAGTCCCAAGGACTTGTTGGGGGTACAACAGAAATACAAATAGCTTTTATAACAAGTAAGCACAATAGTTAACACAGAACACAGTAAAAACGTTTGTTGACGTCTTTAGCTATCTGGTCCCTAATCTGGCGTGGCTTCGTCATACAGGTAGCAGTTCGGCCTCGCTAAGGCACCTTGTCCATCTTCGTCCATCATCTTTATGTCTCCTACTAGAAATCTTTCAAAATTCTGATAAAGAATTCGTTGATTGCTACATGCACGTGTATTCCACATTCCAATTTGAAACCATAAATCCGATTAATTACATCGTGCCTCGTGTTCCAAGCTGTAAGAAATTGTACTTCTGCTGGCATAATCTAATTCTATATGTCCAGAGGGTGATTAGTCCTAACCGGCCCCCCCAAAGCTACCCCTGGGGTTACCGGTGGTCGCCACGAGGAGGTTGAGAGTACTATTTGATTTGCTCATACAAATTATAGGTTGCATCCTTGCCGTAGGTTTGTTGAGTTTATTGTACTTTCAGCATTATTTTCAACATTTTACATCTCAGCCTAGTTGGACGATTAAATGCGCTTCAAGTGTTCGCCGTCCACTGATGCCTTTCTTTTATTAACCATAAATGGTGCATGTGTTTTTCGTCTAGAAATGTATATTCGCACATTTGATTCAATGACTAGTATACATAAAGCTCGGTTATTTATATTTAAATAGTATAATAATAATTGTACAAATCTCCGCTGCTTCTCAAAATTAACAAGCACGCAAATTGTAGCCTGGTTGTTCCACCCCAACAAAACTTCACAGTAGTGACAAGCGACTTGAAAATGTGACTTCGGACTCAATCACAATTTTATTGTGAAAACTGCCTAGAAAGGATCATTATAAGCAGTGCCCGTCAAATTTCATTTATTGGGTTTTAGTGTGCACCAAATTAATCTGAACACTGTCTTTAGGTGCTGGAGCATAACTAGATCATTTTCATTTAAATATTGCCTGATTTCCATTTTTCGTATTATTATTTCAGCGAACGGCTGCGTATTCGAAATAATTGACACAACTCCTTGCCAATTCACTGCAACAATGACTGAAAATTCTACGTTTGTGAAGCAGCTTGCTTTTTTCCATATACTATATGCGTTATTATGCAAAATAATGGCAGAACTTACGCTCTATCGAATAGGTATTCAATCACATAATTGTAGCAGATGTCTCGCAAGATGATTTCACAGTGAAAAGTAAAAGAGTGTCCCCTTATAGGTGAGATCATGATGTGCAGGTATGCACAAGTAGAGTTCACCCGAAAAGCGTTCAGTTTCTCTTCATATATTGTGAGGCGCCCATTTGAATCGAAAACCTCAATAGATTTAAATGCTTTAACAACTAGGAAATTAACTGCGTTCTCGATTGGATTTTGCGCCTTTCCAACAGAATAGCAAAAACCTGAGGGTAACAATTTTGCTGAAAATTACCGTTTGAAGCACTTGAGATTGCTACACGTGGAAACGAATCGTCTTTGCTCTTAGAGCAAGGTTTGACAATTTCAAATGCAAAGGCAATAAAAATCGCTAAGATACTAGTCATTGATCGCTTTTGATCCAATGAATTTAAGGTCTGTTATCAAAAGTGCTGCAAGGGTTAAAGTCTTCAGTTAAACCTGTTGCCCAATAGCGTGACATTGTTTTTTTGATTGGCTGTAGGTTTGCAAGCCAAGGACTATGCGCTTTAAAAACAAAACCTAATCATGTTAGAGATATTATGAATAAATTTTTAACTCGTCTTTTTTATTTACAAGCTTTGAATTTCACTTCCAAGATGCTAAAATGCCCTGAAATTCATGCTATTGAAAGTGCAATAATCAATGTGTTTGCACTGCTTTAGTGATCACTTATGAATAAAACAATCAAAATGCCATTATTTTAAAGTCACGATGTGTAGAAAAAGTGAAATTTACTGAATATACCTTCTCATGGCCTTTCAAGGTTAAGAATATAATTCTTTAAGAAATTAGTTCCAATCAAAGCCTTATTCCTCCAGCGAGGTGAGTGAGACATTCAAACAACTTTTGGGTTAAAAATACCTTTTTTGTTCAATGACTGAAACTTTTCTTTGGTCATGCAGCATGCCATATATCATTATTGAAACATATTTAACTCAAAGTATAAAAAAGATTATGCCACAATATGTACAACGTTGTACAGCCTGGCAAACAAAGTATGACACAAAAGCTGCACTGTGAAAAACGGGTGCATGTGGCAATGAATGGAATCTCCGACAGAAAGTTGAAAAAACTTCTAGAGGAGGTATGGAAATTGTCTGATCTTAACAATGTCGAGGATGGAAGAGGTACCATTCATAACATGAACTGCTACCTATATATTAAAACTATGCCATAAAAGCGACCAGTGAACCGCAGATGTCGATAAACACTTTTACCGTCTTCTGTGTTAATTGTTATATGTCAGTTTAGTGCCTAAAATAAGTCCTTGGGGTTTGTTCTAATGGATGGGTGTAAATAAATAAACTAAAAAATAGGCTAAATTTACGGAAGTTACTTATAAACACGAGCTATCCATTTGCTCAACTGGCCCGTGAAACAGCGTAGTCACTTTGAACTAAACTGGCACTTTGTACTTATCATTGCTTCTAGGTCTGGTGGTATCATGTTTCAACTTTTTTTTTAATTTGCAATCGTCATCAAATGTAGAAGAAACCTATTTTGCCATCGGTTTTGCAGGTTGCATCTTGTTAGAAATTCTGAGAAATACAACTTGAAAGCACATGCAGAGGAGCAGGATTTCGACTTTTAGTCTGCGGTCCCTAGAATGCAGCGAAGCACTCAGGTTAAGATACAAGATTGCATTCCAATCGCTTAAGTCATCAATAAAAGTGTTGGACCAAGAGTGCAGATTTTTTCTTGCATTGCAAGACGCTAGAATCGCAGTGATGTACAATCAGACCAAGGTAGGTAAATTGCTGCACTTCGGGCATTTTCTAATCAAGATCAAGCCAACGACTCTGCCTTAAGTTGAAACCATATAATAAATTGTTAAGCCAATCTTAAAACCTCGTTATTAGAATAACCTCGGACAATTTGAAATGTTGCATTTACTGGGTAATTATGGCCATTGGCCATTAATACTGTGCACCCCTTTTGGTGAATTTGAGACTACTTCAACATTTCACCAAGTTACTGCGGCTATAGCTGTAGATTCTGCTTTGATGATTCTGCTTGCATATTAATGTACACAGAAATAAGTACGATCCTAAAGAGCTTAGGGCTGAAATCCCTGACCTCAAAATTCAAAAATATATTAATAGCAAACGTTTCACATGAGAATTTTGCAGTAAAAGGCAAATAAGAGTCTAAATTTGATTTGAGCAACGATAGGTACATACAAATAGGGTTCATTTGACGAGAGTTCCATTCCTCATCTTCCACAATGAGACTCCGGTTAAGAATAAATATTGAAACAGACTTAAGAGGATGATGGATTAGCAAAATAACTGCATGTTCGACAAAAATTACCTTGCGAATTCGGAAGGATTAATCAATGAATTTGCAATCAAAATTATTTACATACTTTTTAGAGTAATAAAATAAGGCTTCAGCTAGTCATTTGCCAATGTAGTTCCAAAAAATCCATTTACATTCTAAAATATAGAGACGAGTCATGTGATCTGATCGCACTACAGTAAAGTAGATGGCCTCCTTACTGTCACAAATTTTGAGCTAGAAGAAGGGTACACAAGCAGATTTATTTTGTAAATTCTAATTTCTCTGCATTTTTTGATTTTCAAATCGAAACCCAATTTTCTTCCTTTTTAATGGCCATGCGACCTTTTGTATTGCTAAACTTTCTACGGCACATGATTTTATTGCATTTTAAGGGAGCAACTGAAGAAAACGCGTCTCATAACATTAAGATTAGCCTTTTTTTTATTTTAATGATAATTGGTTGTGCAAAACGCTACATCCAAGGATTCATCTCATACATCGATAGCACTTGATTTTACCATACTTACTTGGAAACTTCTGAACTTCTGGTCTTGAAAAATTTATAGCAAATACGTGCAGCTGAATACTTAGAAAAAATTGATTCAAATTTTCTGTGTGACTTGGAATATCAATTTATTATATGCGCATAATAAGAGAGTTCGAGCACATGGAGTGCCGATAGAGTGGTTCCCAAGAAACAACTTGTAATCTTATTCGATTCGGTTCAACATTATATAAAAGCATCGTAGTTGGACCGTATAGATTTGTCAAAAGTAAGTGTTGTGATGAGTCGCACCTCAGTTATTTGATTAAACTAGCCACCTAATCGCCGAAAATTAATTTTTCGAATGCCTGAGTTTACATTTTGGGCTAAAATTAGCATTTCGTCAAAGGAACCATTTTGCAGAGGGTAGATGAAATTTTTTTGATAATTAAGCTGATCCGCTAATTTATCGTGAATCTTGATTAAATCAGAAATCTGACTCATGGGCATTTTATGGTGAATGAAGGGCAAAAAACCTCTTCAACAACATTTTTATTTAAATATTGTTGAAAACAACCACTTGAAGCGAACTAAAAAAAGAGCGTTTTGATTGTTTTAGTGGGTACTTTTTGTTTGAATCAGTACATCATCATTGAATACATGCTCAATGCACTAGGCGAAAGCTCATAAAGAACACTGATTTATTGTTCTTGATTGGTGTTCGCCACAAAACATACAAATAAGGAGCTAGAATAAATTGCGTTTAATTAAATTTTGTACACATATTCTATCGTTTTTTAGATAATTTTTCAACTGCTTGAATTTCAAAAAAATTAAGTAAGAATCAAATAAATATCAACAATCAATAAGTGATTTTCAACGAAAAAAACGGAATAATTTTTTTCTCCAAATTTCTGGCAGAAATCAAACTGTGGTTTCAGTGTAAAAGTTGCCCTGTGATTGGATAGTTTGTTCCGCCATCACGTTTCATGATTCCATTAGGGCTTCTATAAATATATGCACAATTAATGGAACGAAACACTCGTAATGAGCTGCATTTTGGTATTTTTTTCCTGCTTTCTTTTCGAATTTGGGATCGCCTGGGAGGCGCAAACTCGATTTGTGTCTCTACCTACAGGTAAAATTCAAACTAAATTATTTACTCAAGGCAAGTGTCCTTCTCGAGGAAAAATGGAAGAAAATATTAAGTACGCTGCTGATTTTCTAACTTACCAGGCTTTTGCCTCAATGCAAACTACGAATTTGTTCGGCTTCTTGGTTGTGAATAGAAAGAAGAAGAACAAACCTAGAATAAACTCTACTTGTGTTCGTCAATTCGTATTTGAGCCGAAACTGACGAGCATATTAAACAGATATGAGTGCAAAATCATTGTACAAAACCTTTGCTATGATTACTTAATTTTGCGACGTTTTACGTCATTGTAAGTTTGTTACAAAGTTATTTTTTTAAAATAGTATTAACAAGAGAGAAGAATGTGCAATGTGCTTCAAAAAAATTGATTTCTTGGCCGTGGTTTCGGTGAAATGGGACGGGACTACAAAAGTTATTTCAAATACGTTGCCGTTCGCTGAAGTTTTATCGAGACGTGTCGATGGAGAATACATTAAACTGCCATTTGAACACTATATTGTTTATTCCCTTGAGACTTCATTCAAACATATTTCGTGTAAATTGGAATGAATAAACTACATCATAAATTTTTCCTTTTTGTAGTTTTTAAGCAGTACTTAATCCAAAGAAAGAGGATTGTTACAATTTTCTGGAGTGCCGGATGCAACCAATAACCATTCAGAATCAGAACAATTTGTAGGATGTCATTTATAGTTTGCAAGGAAATACAGAAATAATGTTCAATTGTTCAGAACTATTTATGAGATTTTCCTACGAACATTTCTTTATCGCTTAAGCTTAAGGGAAAAATTTGACCTAATATTTTTTTCCTCCTCCGTAAATTGACATTATCATTTAACCATTGAGCTTCATTTTATACCATTTGATCAACAACCTCCAACACATGTACGTTGCTTTAATTTTGTCGAATATTTCCAAATCGTGTTTGGCTTTACAAATCTAACAATTTTACACACTGCAAGCAGAAAGGAATATTTTAATATGTTTGTTCCAAATGCACTTTGCCTGCGCTACGATATACTTGCGCACAGCATATAAATAAAGGGCCTATGGTCTCCATTTGGGCTTGTGGATATTAAGAGTTAGATTTACAATATTTTAATCATTTTTTTATTCAACTATTTCAAAATCTACCCAATATAAATATTGGGTTCACTATTATAAATATAAAAGTTGGTTATTTTTTGTGAAATCAAAAATACCACGTCTTCGTAAGGCAATTTCAATTAAAAAAGTGAAAAACAATCACTTAATGAAATTTGCAAATGTTAAAACTCTTGCTCTTAGTACGGCGTTGTGGTAAAGTAAAGTCTGAAGCACGTAAGCTACAAATGCATGCAGATAAACCCGTTTGGCAGTCTATTTATTGCTTGAGTTGTCCCAGATTGTGCAGCTGCAAGAACCTCATCATAATTTTTATAAAGGCTTGTTTCGCTCAATTTGTGCAGATATTTTTGGTATTTTTTCAGAGTTAAGTTTTGAACTCATGGACAAATAGCAGCTTAAAGTAGGCTCCAAATGACTTCAAAACTTTTTTCACGCGAAAGCTTACTTATTTGTTGCAATGTCAAAAAGCGTGATCTTAGGGCAAATCCGATTTTTATTTTTAATAAATTAAAATTCATTCTTAACTTTATGGAGTTATTATAATGGATTTGAAACAAAATCCAAGTCATTAAAATGGCACTTGTCTTAGCTTAAGTAGATTATTTCAAGTTCCTCGCTTTAATTGCTATCATCGGTCGTTGTTACTGCAACAACACACAGCAAGCTGAACAAGAAGAGATAATTTCATCTTTTGCTTGTGAAATTATATTTTTACCACACATTTTACCAGAAGTTGTAGTCAATAGTTCTTTCTTAATTCTGTGTTCTAAATATAACCTTGATATCTCATCGACTAGAAGAAACGATAGGTAAATAGTACCAGGTTCCCCAATGAGACTAGTCAGAAAATTGAACCATTTTATTTTGCTTCAAATAAATAGAGGGTTTTTTATTTAATTTAGTGAGGGCAGTAAGAGGGAAGATCGGCATAAATTGTGTGTAAGAGAAGCCATATAGTCAATGATATTATATAATTTGGCCATTTTTCTACGATAAAAATGCATTTTATAACCTTAAACTTACGATAGGTAAGGTCTATGAGTGAAGTTGAAATTGCAAGTAAAGTGGGTCCTCAACAGTTTTCATTGCTCTATTTAAATAGAAAAATCAAATGAATGTCAGGTGAGTGGTGAAAATGTTCCTCTTTCTCAAAAATACAGTTTGTAAAGGAAATAATTTACACTTACCAAAAAATTAGTATTTTCGAATTGCAGAACGAAAGGGAAACAAAATTTATGTACAAAATAAGTATTGCTAAGAGTAATAATTTTGCTGTCGATTGTTCATTTGGAAGCATATCTCTGTTTTAGTTCTGTTAATGTTTTACTTCCGTCAGAAAGGTTTAGCCTGTTTAATTTATTATTGGGCGCAATCGAATTTTTGCCTTACGCGTTATTGAAAATTCAAATTTACACACTGTAACAGCAATTCAATCGTTTTAATTGAGATAAATCTGAAATGAAGCGCCACCCTCCAAACCAGCTATTAAATTGCCGATTCAGTAACTTTTCATTTAAATTGCATAAAAATTGGCACTTTAATGCTGAAGATGTAATTTTGCACTCATTTTACCGTAAACTAAAGTGAGCCCATTTAAAAACTTAAAATTGTTGAAAGCAACAGTTGTAAAATAACATTAACAGCAAAATCACTCCAATAAGTCAACCAAACTCTGCTAAATTTTGTTAAAATACTGCAAATTTTACTGTAAATCTAATCTTACTTTGATTACAAAAGCCGCTATTGTGCCTTTTAAGAGCGCTTTAAAAGTTAAAAATAGTTTTTAGTTCCGTTATTGACTGGCAGACTCAGCTAAGCAGCAAAAAGCCAAGTCCAGTCAGAGAAAGCTGCATTTCTTGGGCATCAATGAAAGCGGTGATAAAGACAAATAAGCCACTCATTTGACCGCCTTTCGTTCTCAGTAAAATGGCTTTCGTTGTTGCTTAAAATCGCCACTTCAAAAGTATTACTACAATGAAATTTAAACACTGTTTTCTGAAACCAAGATAAATGGCCGTTTGCCCCTGTCTTTTAATTTTGTTTCAAAACTTGAAACGGATCTCCGGGAAGGAATTGATTAGAAGCATTATTATTATTTTAATAGGTAGTGCTCTCAGAAAAGCATTGACAGGAAAATTTTTAACTCATATTCAACGCATCAAACCAAACCTTTGCCTTCAGAACAGGCTTCTTTCACAGGAAAAAATTGTACTAGAGTGAAAAAATTGATTTCGTATGTGTTTTAAAATTTGGCTTTTAGAATGGGATTCAAAACTTTTAAGTCTGAGTCTGCAGAAGGATTATACAAATCATCCCAATTTAGAAAGGTTTCTAGCAGTGCAATAAGCTGGAATTGGCAACATTGCAAATGCTACCTTCTGTACAAGGAAATGCAAGGTAGCTCCAACGAAAATTTTAATTTATTTCCGGAGTTGCATCAGGGTTGTCTTATGAGATGCTTAATTTGAGAGTGAGAGTTTGGGCTACCTTAAAATGCGGATGGTAAATAAAATTCAGTTGCAAAAAGGGAAAAAAACATTTTTTTCAAATATAAAAAGTCTAAGATCTTAAAACTAAGTTCTTTATAAGAAAAATTCATTTTCAGTATGTATGGGACGAAAAATGTAAAAAGGGCTGTCTGATTCAAACTCTTATTTTGGCCGAAAGTATTTATTCTAAAATTAGACAAAAAGGTTCAGGAAAGTTCGTGTGGAAGCAAATACTAAGTACGATTGACAAGAAAATTGTAGTTTAGTTGGAACTAAGAACCTTTCCTGAAGATTTTACAAAAGCTGTAAATTATGGATTCCTAATTCTACCGAAGCAATTAAGTGGACAAAAGAAAACGTTTTTTGGACTACGATAGGTTTTTTAATAGGTTAGTTGGCCAATATTAGAATAAACGTTTTAGCTTGAAATTTTATAACTATAAAGATATTCAATTTAAAAACGAACTTGATGAGTGAGCATAAAAGACAATGTCTACAAATACTGGACCTTAAGTTTGTTTGCCATGCTTTACTGATAGCGAATATCAAATCTCATTTCGATGCCCTAACGATAACCTTACAGGCCTTTAAATTTATTACTTATTTTGATTCGCTTTATTATAAGCATTAACCTTTACCCAACACTTCAACTAATTTGTGCGGCAATGAAATTTTACAGAAACCCAAATCCTAAGTCAATCAAAGTCGAAGCTCCCTGTAGCATGGCTTTGAAACCATTGTCATACCCTTATTCACTAAGGAAAAGTTGCTCATGTTGCAAAAAACATTAGTTTTTTGCAAATAGCATGTCTTGCTATTGAATCCCAATTAAGAAAACAATTTGATACCTGCATCCGCATTAACCATCTCATAGCTCAAACTCACCTGATTTGTACATGGTTTCAGATTTGTAATTCATCTCTTCAAAATATGAGGTGAATTATTGTGACACGTTAGTTTGTTTCATTACCTTTCAGCTTCGGTCAAGTTATTCCGACCAGACGGTCAAATATTTCTTAAATGCTCACCATTTACTGAGGTATATCTACAATTCCTTTTGAGTATTGATTTGGTTCGTCACCTAAAATTGGAAACATCTACAACTAGTTGAATTTCTCTTTCAGTTTATTCCAAAAAGATAGAGTTGTATAAGTTATAAATGTAAATATATTGAACGGGAACAGTAAATAACAGAAAGGTAAATTCTTGACTAACTTAGTAACATAAGCAGAGTTTTGAGCACTTTATATATTTTGAATATTGTCAATCACAAAAGCGAGGGCGACGTAGGAAAAATTGATTACAATTTTGCAATTCCAGGTTTTATATCTGCTAAATTTCATTGCAACAGTAAACAGGATCTTAAAAATTGTAGATCATATTTGAGCTCCAAATAGAACCATCAATAAAGTAAAGAAGCTCATGGTTCAAAATACTGTTTGCTGCTGAGAATGTTGCAGAATGATTACAACCTCTTGAAAGCACTACCGAGCACTAATAAATAATAATAACTGGAAATGAAAGTTATACACCAAAATATAACCGGTTTGTTTTCTGAAAAATGAATTCAAAGGATTTGCTTAAAACAACAATAATTGTCTATTCAATGAAAAATGTACGGTCTTAAGTAAGAACCTTTAAAGATTAATCGAACTCCAAAGGGTTGGCAAAAGTCCTGTCCTTTCGCATGTTTGCAAATGTGGCAGTGCTAGTGCAAGCTTATGTCAAAATTTGATTAATTATAAAATGATTTAATCCTTCTGTAATAGTCTCAAAAATGCTAAGAACGTAAATCACCTTAACGAGTCAAATAAACTTAAATAAAATTAACAAATTTTAGAGAGTAAATATTGTTTGAATAAGATCTAATTGCAAACAGTTAATGTAAAGCGATTTTATTCCTTTCAACGCCGAAAAAGCGCTTAAAATGTCATTGAAAGTGCTAACATATTAGTCCGGCATCGCTGGGTATAATTTGATCAGAAGAATGTTAGATCTAAGTTGCACTAACAGAGAGCATTATCGAAGATAGCGCAATTGCCTTGGTGCTTAATTTGAATCATTTTAGCATTTTGATCCTGAATTTTTTCCAAACCACATTTGAAATACGTCCCATGAATGCAAAATTTAGAAACGAAAAGATAGCCAACAAAATGCCTGTTAGACCAGACAAACAGCCGCACTATAAACATGCGCTGTTTCTTAAATGAGAATCTAATTTAAGGAACTGATCACTTTGAATCATAACTTCGAGAGCAGTAGACAATAGTAGATAATCCATAAGTGATTGCAAGATTGACAAAAATACCCACCGAATTTGTTTTTAAGTTGCAACTGAGACGTTTTGAGCATGTTTAGTGCCTTTTTGCCCTGCCTAAGTTGGCTTTTGTTGCTCTATCTGGCCCGCCGATGTTTTAAATTATGGAGCCAAAGTAGTCGAATTATAAGGCACGATGGAATGAAATTCCTCATTCGATCCTCACCTGCACCAACTAAAAACCAGAGCGTTTTGTTCACTGCAATTCGCATTCCGTATTTATGCAAAGTTATCACCAAACGCTTTCCTCCAGGCACTAAGGTTCTTTTTAAGCAAGAGAGCACATTACCAGATCCAGAATAAAATTTTGAATTTTGAAATGTTCTAAGAGTTCTAATATTTAGGCTATTCAATCCTGACATTATGGAAGTCAAACTGTTCATTTGAAATTTGATGTTTCTTATTCTTCTCTAGGTCCTGCTCTATTACAGCTCGCAAAGTAATTTTTAATAAAAGCAAATTTTAATTCATAAGCAAATTAATCCATTTATCTGAGCTCAAATGACAAGCCTACGGCCAGGGTCAATGTTTTTGCAAAACGAGGTTAACCACCAACCCACAAAAACGATTAATATATGCTGCCTTTAAAACACACGATCCTTCAACCGATAGCTCGCAAAGCAGCCTGTTTGCAACTAAATCTGCTTTGTATTTAAACTCTATATGAAATTTTGCTCAACATGAAATTCATTCCTTTAAAATTTAACTTTACCAAAGAAGAAAGTTCATAATCCATTGATTTGAACTAGCCAGTAATTACTTTCTGGTATTTAAATTTTAATACAGCCGATACGTAAGAGATGCGTGCGGGCCTACATGATACGATGCGTTGGGATTTTCTATAATTCACCAACAGATTAATTTGTTGTTACAAAGTTAAACATGAACCAAAGAAACTGTTAGAGCCATATCAATCAGTAAAATCAAATACGGGAACGATTTCAAACTCCAGTTTTAAGAACGGACAATAAATTGGCAAAATAACTTTAAAAATTTCAATAATCATTCATGTGGCATGCTTTGTTTTTAACAGGACACATTATCTATCGAAATTTATTCCTTCAACTCATTGTCAGAAGAAAGAAATAAGGAGAGAAGCATTAATTACAAGTCAGTTTCTTACTCAACCGCGTATATTAAGCTAAGACAGAATGAATGTACCTATTTTGCAGCTTAGAGAACAAAGAGATAAAGCGCCTTTTTGTTAACATGAGCATAATGCTTAATTATATTTGTATATGAAATTTGACACTATGGGTCTCGAATACCTAATTTATTTCATACCATGAACTCTGGATAAAAGGTGTTTGCAACAAAGACGAAAAGGAAATACAGCACTCCCTTAAGCGCGATCTCAAACAAACTAACAAAATCGCAATATTGTCCTCAAACTGCGTCCTTTATCTATTAACATAACCGAAAATTTTTAATTTGAACCTGGTTAAGAAATGCTTTGCTTTTAGCATGACTCTATGAAAGCAGTCAACATTAAGCCAACTAAAAGGAAGCCATTTGCCAAAATTAGCCCTCATTTTAACTGATAAATAACATTTTTTATGATGTAAAAAATACATTCTTGGTTATTTACGTTATTTTTAATCTCATAACTATATTAACCGTTCCCGGCTAGGTAATCAAATTTCTCGGTTAGAAATAAAGTATTATGGCTATCAGGACTTACACTTAGGGGACACATCATAATTTACGAAATGATCACCGGCACTGAATAAGAATATGGTGAACGAATTGAGATGGCCCGTAAAACCATATTTATTACAAGATATTAGGACCACTTAATAAGTGAGCTAAAAATTGAATGATTCAGAGAAAATATTTCGCAGATTGTTGTATGCACTGTTTATCCAGAGTTCATGGTACGAAATAAATTTGGTATTTGAGATCCCTAGTTTGCAATTTCATCAAAATATATATCCAAGTGTAGTACTCATTTTAACATAATGGTGCTTTATTTGTTTTTAAGCTGCAGCTAAATATGCACGTTTAGGCAAGGGATTGATTCAAAAATATGCTCGTTTCTTCATTTCTTCCTGCTAACAAAAGGGTTGAAGAAGCACATTTCAATAGATAATATGTCCTGTTAAAAACAAGGCATGCCGCATAATTAGTTATCGAAATGCATAGAATTTTTTGAAAATTTATTTTTGGTTCTAAAAAAAGGGCTGCTAACTGTTTTCGCATTTAATTTGACTTATTAGTTTGGTTCTTAAAAAATTCTCAGGTTCGAGTTCAACCTTGTTGCAACAACAAAATAACGTTATGTAGGCACTAACGCATTTCACACGCAATGGCCACATTGAAATTTAAATACCAGAAAGTTATAACTGGTTATTTCAAATCACTGAATCATGTACTTTCTTCTTCGGTTAAATGTAAATTTTAAAGGAATGAATTTATGTTGAGTAACACTTCATATAAGGTTTAAATACAACGCATATTCAGTTGCAAACTGGCTGCTTAGCGAGCTATCGGTTGAAGAACCGTGTGTTTTAGAGGCGGCATATATTAATCATTTTTGCAGGTAGGTAGTTAACCTCGTTTTGCGAACATTGAATGTGGCCGTAGCTTGTCGTTTGAGCTCAGACGAATTGAGTGAATTGCTTATAAATTTTACTTTTTTTAAAATATACTTTAAAAGCCCTAAAGTAGTACAGCTCAGAGTTGAAGAAAACAACGTCAGATTACAAATGGGCAGTTTGACTTATATGACGTCGTGGTAAAGTAGTCTAGATATCAAAGTTTATAGAATATAGCGAAAATTCAAAGCAAATTCTTCCATTAATGCCATATTGGATCTTAGTTGATTTCAATGATGAAGGAGTTTCTCAGTAAATTTCGTGCCTAGTTTTGGGGCTTTAGATTTTCTATATTTTCGTAAATATTTTTTTATGGTCTTTTAATCCGATACAGTGTAAAAGTAAAATATTTGATATTTAACAAGAAATTTCGATTCGTTTGCAAACAGCAGAGTGCTTTGCGCTACCACTTTTACAATTTTTTCTTCCTTTAATCGATGTGCCTGTCGAATAGCTTTTTAAATAACAGCTTGTCATGCTAGTTTTCAACAGTGAAAGGGTAATGAATGGTAATAAACCAATGATTTGAATCGAAATATTTGGCTTTAAGTTATATGATTGTTACATAAAAAATGGCGTAATAATATCAGTAGTGGTGAGAACTCTCCGCTTTAAAATTTGTAAAGTGCAGTTGCTGAAATTGTAGGAAATAAAGAGAAGTAATTAGGTAAAGCGATGTAAAAGTAAGCCCTATGAGTTGTAGAAATCCAAATTTGAATTGAAATGATTCCAATAGTGTTACTTCCTAATGAAGCTGCTGAAACACAGTATTTCATTAATTGCACTTATGACCGTATAATTATTGGCCTTTTAATAAATTTGTACCTTTATTTATATCCAAGTTATTGGATAAGAGAGAAGATTTTAATATTGGCAGATTAAAATCCAGGTTCTTTGCAAATTTCCATTTACCATCAGTCAATCTTCACTAAAATTAATCACTTACACATTGTGGCAAATATTGATGTTATAATAAACTGGCCTCTGTATTTAACGTGGTTCTTTATGCTTTTGGGAGCATTGCCTGAAAAGTTAAGATCCATGAAAGTGATACCGCTAAAGTGATATGTTGCCAAGAATGACCAAAGTGAATAGAAAAATGTTTACTTAGTAATGCGTCACCTATTAATTATTGTTAATTTATCTCATATTTATTTCATCGAAAAAAAATCAAATATTGGACAGACAATCAGAGGCCTAATACAGCAACTTGACTACCGGAACACTTCTATTTTCTTGCTTAGTTAATAAGAACTTTAAATTTCCATCTGCCATAGTTCTATTAAGCTGAACAGAGAGTCGACGACAGAAGCCGGCGTTTTTGGACGAATTAAGGAAGTGAGGAATGAGAGGTAGAGGTTGCCGGAAGCCACACAGGCCGCATTGTGTGGGCGAGGCACATGCATGACCACAGTGCTGTAGCACACGGAAGTTTTCGACTGCAAGTTCTCTCGCCTGGCCTTATCTCCGAGATCAGCAACAGCACCTGAAAAACGCAGACACAAACTTCCTTCACTTGGCAGGCTTCCTACAGGAAAAAAATCAGCTAAATAAATGATTTTAAGCAAATCAAGGAGAAAGGCACATAAATATAGTTGGCGTTATCATCGTGAATTAGCTTCTGATGCCAATCAATTGTGTTTCACACTTATCAAAATGTCAACAAATTTCCACTCCGAAACCGCACACTTGCAGTTTTTTCCGTCAATTTTTAAATATAACTGGTGAATAACCATCCCTAGATAAATTTCCAAATTTACCACTCTGCAAAAGCAAATTTGAAATGCTGGGCTTGTTTAAACTGAGGAATAACTATTTAGCGCAGCCTAACGCAAATGTTCTTCATAACCGTCGTAAATAGCATAGATTTTTGTTTGTCATTACTGCTGTTCTGCTATTTGCAAATTACAGATGGGGAGTTTTCCTTCATTACGTCCTTCAACAGCCTGAAAGCTTTTCGAGATACTCTCTCTGCGAGGTATTCTGGAGAGTTGGTTATTCTCTCTTCATGACATTCGTTTTTTTCAGTTTCAAACCCGATTGTTCACCCGGTTTCTTTGCTCTCTGTACCTCATGAGTGTTTCTTGAGATGGATCTGAGAGCTAATTTGTTCTCAACTGCTTTTGTAGCAGGAGTTCTCTATATCCTTTCTCGCGTAGAGCTTTATAAAATTAATTTTTCTTTCGTTCACCTTTTGCCTCGCTGTTTCAGCGGCAGATTTTTCCATAGGTTTCAAAATATCCTCGCATGTAGTTGTCAATGCGTCCTGAGGTAGTTTACTTTTGAGGTGTTCCTGGTAAGTCTCCTTCGGTTTTCTTATTTGTTCGATGACTTTAGGCAGTTGTCACAGTTGCCCTGCATCAAAATTCTCTTCTTTCTTTTTCCTAAGCGCTTTTTAACATGCAATTTGATCTTGTATACATTTAGAGAGAAGTAATCTAAAGGTCTTGGTCACAAGTATGTGGAAGGATTCCTTAACCGTTCCATCCTCCTTGGACTTGGTTGGAGCATCGCATCCCATCAGTCCAACTTTTACTCTTCCATTTTGGAGTGTTAGCGTGGCAAATCGATTTGAGTCTGGGTTGAATTCAGCTTCTATGCTCTTTTGAACATGAAGGCGACCCCACCATTCGGTCTAGAGCTTTCATTGTGTCCAAATTTGAAAAAAGCGTATTTATCCGCATAAAAGGAGCAGGATTTCATTCTTGTTTTCGGTGTCGCAACAATCTCCATGCCCCTACAAGAAGTCTATTCAACTATCTGGCGGAGTTTTCTTTTACTGCTACAGGCGCAAACATTTCATAATCTAAGTTTCAGACCACGAATCCAGATATTAAGTCGTATCTTTGTTAAGAGGCTTTTGCTGAACTCAGGCTTTCTTCCCTGGTCGGCGATTGGTCCTACACGACCGCTCCTCTATTTAGCCCTCAGGGTCGTCCCTGAGGTTTCTGGTGGTCACCACACCGAGTTAGTAGGAGTGATCACAGGAGTCCGTTAGACAAACGGTCACTTGGTCTGTTCCATTAAACAAACGCAATCATTATATGTAAAGGATTGATGTAAACATAGCGTTGAGCAAAATGGTCTCTTTGACATTGGAACGCATAGAGCTGGATTCGGGTCCAATCACTGGAGGTTCTAATCAGCCTACCTTCAGAAGTCCGATGAATGTTTCACTTGAAAGAAATTTCATTCCAGTTATCAATCCCAAACACTGATTTATGGTATGTTGTTGAGCAGATTCGTATGTCAAGATGTCTTTCCCATATGTTTGGAAGTATACCACGCAAAGAACTATTTTGAAATGAAGCGCTCTTAGTTGTCAGCAGTTTGTACCTGAATGTTTGTTGCCTCAGAGTGAATTCGGTTGACACCAAATGTTAGACAGACTGATATTTCTACAAACTTAAGTCACTTAACCAACGAATTTCGAGTGAATTTTATATGAAACTGCATCTAGTAGGCTTCTGTTCAGTGATTCAATCCCTCTTTAAACTATTCGAAATTATAGCTTATCTAAACTACATGCATTAGTGAGCTTACAACAACATGATTTGGGAATCTAGCTACTCACAACATTGCCAAATAGGAAATTTTGGCGCCTTGACACACCACTTAACTAACCTACCCGAAAGATTTAATTTTCATAGTCGCAGGTCTCTTTATGCAATCGTGATGCGTCTGTTGGATCACAACTGATTAGGCAAATGAAACCATTAGGATTCTTACACTAGGCTACTTTGCGTTGGCGAGGCACATTCAGTACTGTACTGCTGTAGCACTCGGAGGTTTTCGAGTGCGAGATCTTTCACCTGGCCGCAACTTTGAGCTCAGCACCAACACCTGAACAATGCAGACACAAGCTTCCTTCACTTGGCTCCCATGTCACTGGATCACAGCAACAGACATTGGCTTATCTCCGCTCACCATCACCAAACTAATTCTACTTCTTTCGCACCCATTCGACGTTTTCTACCTATTGATTCTCAGTAGCGCCTCGTTTCATTTCCCTCATTGTTTTCAGCCCGGCTTCCTATGCAGCATTCAATTGAGCTTCAATAATGAAAAATTCAATGAGCCAACGCTATTTCCGTGGGCACTAGACTGAGTAGAGGAAAGGAGAATGCAGAGAAACAAACGCAAAGTAGCGCACTAAACAAGCTTTCGTTCAAGGCTGCTGAGCCCTGAAGTTGAACTTTTAAATATTTAGAGTTGTCATTCTAGTAAGACCGACCTTTTATATTACATTACTTGTAACTTGTAATGGTTAGTTAAAATCGTTAAATTTTAGTTAAATGTTTTTTTCTAAAAATATGTTCCTGAGAGTACTACAGATTTCTTCCTAGAGGTCGTTTCAAGTTTTGAAACAAAATTAAAAAAGCTAATGCAAGTTGCCGTCTTCTTACTCCTTCAAAACAGCGTTTCAAATTTTATCATATTAGTAGGTTTGAAATATCAATGTTGAGCAACTCCTAAAGCTATTTTACTGAAAATAAAAGGTAACCAAATAAGTGACACATGCTTCTTGTCAAAGTTTTCACTGATGGCCTATGAATAGAGCTTTCTTTGTCTCCAAATAACATAAAGTACTAAATATGCCTTTTGCTGCTCAACCGAGTTCCTTTGCAAACGTTTCAAGAAAAATATGTGAATGTTCAAAGGCAACTAATTATTTCAAATGCTGGATTCCTGCCTACAACTGATGCGTTGCTTTTGTCCTTAAAATGTCTATTCACCGAGATAAGTTTGCGTTCGTCTTTGATTTGTCATATGGAGTTTAGGCGTCAACACGTCGACCAAAGTCTACCTTACGGTGGAAGTCTATGGGAAAAAAGTTAAGGTTAGAAAACATAAAACGCTCAATTTACAAAAGCTCTGTCAAAATACCGCATAGATGGCACCAGGTCCTTCCAAAAGACAGCGAAATCAATCTCAGCAAATTTGAAATGACAAACTTAAGACATCTTTGATTTTTTCAAAAAATTTTAAACAAATTTATTTTTTTTGAGCTACAGTTGCATTTATCAGGTACCCAATAACACGTTTACGATCTCATGATGTCGCTTAGTTTTGAACGGAAAAAGAGGCAGTGATAACAAGGCAGGACATTGAATTGGCTGCTGCATTAACGAATTTAGTTCAAGTGCTGCGGTGAATCATCCTTTTTACTTTTTTTTCAAGCAATTCAAACCTCTCAAATTCATATTTGGCTCAGCCAACGAGCCAGCAGACCACTTCAAGCTGTCAACTCTGCCAACTACTGACGGAATCAAAACCCATTTTTAACTTGTAATAGGCTCTCCTTGATTTAAAATTCAAAGCGCTGCAGTAAGATCAGACTTACAGTTTCACCAAAAAATTTGTTCCAGTAAAATTTGCATTAATTTTAACAAAATTCAGCTGAGTTGAGTTGACTTGTTGGATTGGTTTCGCTGTAAATGTTATTTTGAAACTGTTTCAACGATTTTAAGTATTTTTCAAATGAACTCATTTTAGTTTCAGATGGAATGAGTGCAAAACTAAATCTTTAGCATTGGAGTGCCACTTTTTGTGTGCAATTTAGTTGAAAAATTCACCGATTCGACAATATAATACTTGTTTTGGTGGATGGCGCTTCGTTTCGGGGTGACCTCAAATTAAAACGTCTGAGATGTTGTTACAATGTTTAGAGTTGAAAGTTTAATAATGCGTAAGGCAACAGTGCAGTTGTGCTCAATAATAAATGGAACAAATTAAACCCTCTTGATGGAAGTAAGACATTTACAGAACTAACTACCTAGATATACTTATAAATGAACAATTGACAGCAAAATTATTACTCTTAGCACTACGTATTTTGTATATCAATTTTGTTTCCCCTTCGTTCCGCAATTTGAAAATAATAATTTTTAAGTAAATGTAAATTATTTCCTTCGAAAGTGTATTTTTGACAAAAAGGAACATTTTCGCCAACTTTTAGAGTCAGTTGAAAAGTTTTTTCCCTTTATTCGTATAGTTGTTCCATAGACAGCGAAATGCCTCGAATCGAGCAAATTACTGAGCTATTTTGAACACTCAATTATAGTTTTCATGATTATTTGACTGATTTGTCTTAAATTATAGCACTGAATATGTGGATATATGTTTTCCCAATAGTTTTTAGTTGATAGTTGATATGTTTGAGCTTGCGAGTCATACTTTAATTTGAAGCTCATTTGATTTTTCCATTTGAACAGAGCAATAAAAACTGTTGAGAACCCACTTTACTTGCAATTTTAATTTCACTGATAGACCTTACCTATCGCAAGTTTAAAGTTATAAAATGCATTTTATCGTAGAAAAATGGCCAAATTATATAATATCATTGACTATATGGCTTCTCTTACACACAATTTATGCCAATCTTCCCTCTTACTGCCCTCAATAAATTAAATAAAAAACCCTCTATTTATTTGAAGCAAAATAAAATGGTTCAATTTTCTGACTAGTCTCATTGGGGAACCTGGTACTATTTACCTATCGTTTCTTCTAGTCGATGAGATATCAAGGTTATATTTCACAAGCAAAAGATGAAATTATCTCTTCTTGTTCAGCTTGCTGTGTGTTGTTGCAGTAACAACGACCGATGATAGCAATTAAAGCGAGGAACTTGAAATAATCTACTTAAGCTAAGACAAGTGCCATTTTAATGACTTGGATTTTGTTTCAAATCCATTATAATAACTCCATAAAGTTAAGAATGAATTTTAATTTATTAAAAATAAAAATCGGATTTGCCCTAAGATCACGCTTTTTGACATTGCAACAAATAAGTAAGCTTTCGCGTGAAAAAAGTTTTGAAGTCATTTGGAGCCTACTTTAAGCTGCTATTTGTCCATGAGTTCAAAACTTAACTCTGAAAAAATACCAAAAATATCTGCACAAATTGAGCAAAATAAGCAACTTCTGCAAATAGTTTACATTTTTTTATAAATTCTGATGAAGTTTTTGCAGCTGAACAATCTGGGACAACTTAAGCAGTAAACAAACTGCCAAACAGGTTTACTTGCATGCATGTGTAGCCTACGTACTTCAGATTTTACTTTACTACCACGCCATACCAGGAGCAAGACTTTCAACATTTGTCCATTTCATTAACTGCTATTAATTGTGATGAAATTTGCGACACTTAAAGTGATTGTTTATCATTTCTTTGAATTGCGATTGCTGCAAATGCGTGGTCTTTTTGACTTCACAAAAAATAATCGACTACCGTAATTATAACTAGGTATCAAATAATAATATTGGGTGAGGTATAAAATTTTTGAATAAAAAAATTGATTAAAAATGCTGAAAACCTAACTCTTAATATTCACAAACCCAACTAGAGACCATAGGCCTTTTATTTCAATAGCCACGCACAAAGAAATTTTAGCGCAAGCAAAGTGCATTTGAAACGCACACCTTAAAATGCAACTCTCTGCTTGCATTGTGTAAATTGTTAGATTCGTAAAGCTATACACAATATAGAATTATTCTGCAAGATAAAAACATTGTGCTTGTGTTGATTTTTGTGGGTCAAATGCTATAAATGATAATGTCAGTTCCTGGAGAAGGTAAAATGTTTCAGGTCTAATTTTTCCCTAAGTCTAGACTGCATAGAAAATTTCAGTGGAAAATCTTATAAATAGTTGTTCACGAATGAACACCATTCCTTTATCCCTTTGCAAACAATGACATCCTAAAGATTGTTCTGATTTCGAATGATTATTAATTTGCTGCAGCGTTGCTTAAAAACCATCAAAGGAAAAAAATCTGGTATTGATACTTAGGGCATCTCAAAAAAAATGAAAAATAAATGTTCGAATGGCCATTTAATGTATATTCCGTCGACTCGCTTCGATAAAACTTCAGCAAACGGCAATGTATTTGAATCAACCTTTATGATTCCGTCCCGTTTTACCGAAGCCACGGCTAAGAAATCAATTTTTTGAAGCACATTGCACATTCTTCTCTCTTGTCAGTACTATTTGAAAAAATAACTTTGTATCAAACTTACAATGACGTAAAACGTCGCAAAATTATATAATCATAGCAAAGGACTTGTACAATGAATTTGCACTCGTATCTATTCAAAAGGCTCGTCGATTTTGGCTCTAACATCAATTGACGAACGCAAGTGGAGTTTATTCTAGGTTTCTTCTTTTCTTTATTCATAATCAAGGAGCCGGCCCAATTGTTGGCTTGCATTGATTCGAAAGCCTAGTAGGTCAGAAAATCAGCAGCATACCTAATATTTTCTTCCTTTTTTTCCACGAGAAGGACACTTGCCTTGAGTAAATTATTAAGTTTGAATTTTACCCGTAAATAGAGATGCAAATCAAGTTTGCGCTTCCCATGTGATCCCAAATTCGACAAAAAGCAAAATAAAATCAAAAAATGCAACCCATTAAAAGTGCTTTGTTCCATGGATTGTGCATACATTTATGGAAGCCCCAATGGAATCGAGAACCGTGATGGCAGAACAAACTATCTAATCACAGGGCCATTTTTACACTGAAACCACAGTTAGATTTTTGCCAGAAATTTGCAGAAAAATCATTCTTACAGCCGTTATTTTTGTTGAAAATGACTTATTGATTATTGATACTTATTCGACTGTCACTTAATTTTTCGAAATTTAAATAATTCAAAAATTATCTACAAATCGATGGAACATATATACAAAATTTAATTAAACGCAATTTATTCTAGCTCTTTATTTGTATGTTTTGTGGCGAACACCAATCAGAATCTGTAAATATTTCTTTTCTTCCTTGAAATCCACTTCACTTCACTTAAAACGATTTAATAGTGTTGAGCCCTAATATATTATTATAGTAAATCAGTGTTCATTATGAACTTTTGCTTTGTGCACGGAAGTAAACGAAAAGTATCTATTAAAACAATCAGAGACTTTAGACGATAAGTGAAAACAACATTCATTGGGTTCTAATTTTTTTACTTAAGCTCTTCTATTAGCTTTGCTAATTTAAACAAAACAGCCACGAATGAAATTTAAATTAAATTGTCACAGAACGTTCAAGAATCAACTTGCCTTCACGTATCTCATGGTGTAAATACCTGTCATACAGAATAATAGCCTTACTGTACAATCATTCAATGAATAGCAGCAGGACTTATTTACTAACTAAGTAATTTTTAGTGAAACCAATGAACTTAAGTGAAAGCTTTTATAAAGCTTTAACTAAACGTAATGGATTTTAATTAAATCGTTGCAGCTGATATTCATTGGAAATTGCAATACGTCAGATATTCAATAATCTTAGAAATCCTGGTAAAAAAGATCTTTCAAAATACATACCTGACTGACAAGAACAAGCAATCCGCGAAAATTAAGGTTGTGCGAATTAGTAGCTGAGAATGTTATGTTAAATAAAAAATACCAACTAAATTATGAAGATGGGTGATATTAGAACGCTGCCTATTAATGCTATTATCCGGTTCTATCTATGTTTTGACCAAATAAAATTTTTATTTGTGCAAATCGCTTTATAAAATGCTGACATCAAAGCCAATAGAATTTGATTACTGTCAAATTAAATTTCATGATAAAAACAAAAAATTTTATAACCTAATCAATGTTTTAACAAAAATGTAAATAGAGAAAAAAAATAGGATAAGAAGGAAACGATTGTAGAACCAAAGTTGAATTTCATAGTGGCTGAGTTTGGATACGAATTCGATAGGTATTTCTCAATTCTATTCTGTTTCACTGTGACTATGGCTTTGAGGATACCTGATTGCCAAACGTTTAGTGGTACAATCTCGATTCCAGTGGCTTTGTTTGATTGCAAAATGCTTCAAACTTTCTATATTCCAAATGCACTACCGGCTCCTTTTAGAGCCCCATTTATCCATTCTTGTTGTATTCATCTCAACAAACTGAGTAGAAGACTGGTCCTTGTAAACGAAAATCTACTGCAAACAATGTTTAATTTCCTGTTATAAGAAAACCTGGGAAAAAAATGGATGAATCCAACGCAGCCACAAATGCAATTCGGCTTAGCGCATTGATGTTTTACAAAAATCTTGAGCAAAAAGACAAGATTCTGAATTCCGGATACGCTTATCTTAAGCAAAGTGGTCATCCTTATTAATTCTGTTGATTCAAGTATAAATTGCAAGATTCGATTCAATCTGAAAGAAACATAGAATATTTTGGCAAAGGTGGCAATGACTGTTTACTTTTTGATAAAATGGTCAAGAAGTTGTTGAGCCTAAAACCGACAGCTGATTTAAAATTTGTTGTTTCAATTAAGGTTTCAGCAAGCATGACTTTGCTAGCCAAGTAACTAATCTGTGACTTTCTTGCATACAAGGACATTTGACAAGTATATTGAACATTAAGTTATCACTGCACGAGTTTCAGATATTTTCGTGGCATTTGTGCGTGCTTCTCTAACAATTACACACCATCACTATTAAAATACTAAAAATTGCTAAACTAGAGCTCGCGCAACAATTTTTGTTCATTTTTTAGTGCACTTAATTTAGAAGGATCACGAGCTATTTTCAGATAATGCCATGGCGCACTTTGACTTTTCTTAAAGTGTTCTATTAAATTGTATATATTATTTGCATATATCTAACTCTTTCATCTCTTTAAAATTTCTATTTTTTTCCAAGACTCTGTACTGTTGCTGCTAGAGCTTCAAGATTTCCTATTTAGCCTAACTTTCCATATATTTTAGGCCAATTTATGAAAAATAGATTTGCTGATTAATTATGATTTGAAATTTTAATTCTTTATAAGTGAGAAGGTTTTGAATGAGTTCATTAATGAAATTAACAGGGCCTGTGTGTTGTACATTCTGTAAAAGTTGTAAATATTTTACTTAAAAGTCCTTTTGTATTCCATAGCTTTTAAACATTTTGCTTGGTTGTAAAATGTTTCTAAAGCTACTGCTGCACAAGTTCAATAATTTGTAAGGCTGAAAGGTGATAATCCGTCTGGATGAGCATCATATAGTCAATTCTCATATTTAAACTATTTGAATCAAAATAAAACAGATTAATGAAAAAGATGCGCTTTATTGCTAAAACCCATGTCATTCTATCTTCCGTTTGAAATTTTACAGTTTAAATATTTACTTTGACATCTGTAAAATTACAAAATCAAATAATTTACTGGCAATTAAACCTCTATACGAGGTGCTTATTTCGGATTCCACCTTGAAACACGCATTTTCTGTGCAAACTCCCTTTATGAGACTGAAGGAAGAAATGGATGCACAAGGACAAAATAGAAACTGGATTATATTGCTATTAATATAAGCCAAAATGAAATTTCGTTTGTGAGTTAGTTGCAGATCTTAATGAGGAAACTAGAGGTTTCACTAATAGTAAGCTAGTTCGTGCCCTTTAACGAGTTGAGTACTTTTTGTTGGAAGACGAAGATTCGATTGCCTGCCAATCGAGGCTACAAACTTTCAACAATGATTTATTTAAATTTAAATGAGATCGATTCAAAGGAGACAAGAGGTTGATCAGACTTTTGATTTATTTAGGTGGATTCCCTGATATTTCCAACTTTGAAAATTGTTCCTTCAATTCTCTCCATGACAAAAAAGGAAATAAAAGTTCAAAAACGTACATAATGACTCAATAAATTGATATTGATAATGGAGACGGAATGCTCAGAGAAGAAAAAATAAGTTTCATATCACTCTAAGAACTCTTCTCTGTGTCTTTATTTGGCTAAATTTAAATCAAACTCCTAAGCATGGGTTTGTAATTGTTAAAAAATAATTTATTGGTCCAAATACACACGAAATTAGCAAAAAATTGACTTGAGGGATGATGAAATACAGAGATTATGTTTTTGATTCTGACAAATATTTGGATCAACTTTGCTATAACTTCAACTACCGGCTGTGAATTTAAAGCAAACTTTACAGTTCTATTCTGGCATACTGCAACCCTAGTCTTGTAAAACAACCTTACTGCATCATTTAGGTATTTCCTCTTCTCTGCTGCCTTTTCAACTTCTGCGACCGCAAACGAAGAATGGAAATCCCAAATATGCCTCCTTGGCCACACTTGAGTGTTATATCTTTAAATGAAGTCTTGTATCTCTCCGGTTTTGCATCCTTCTTAGCCATGATCTTGTCTTGCATCTCTTTACATTCCCTTTGTTGTGGCGAAATATCTGTGACAGTTTTCGTTAATGCAGACAATATCACACTGCTTTTCTCCTGTTAATATAGGTTTATAATTATCATGTCGACATTTAAGGCTTTCCTCTGGATCAAGTTGCCATGTATCAAATCGCTCTTGCCGTAGTTTTTTTGCATCGTTAATTAATTGAGACGTCTGATTCCTTGTATGTGAAGCTTTCTTAGTTGCCTTATTTTTGAACTTACTCTGAGGTATGGAGAGCATCAGGCTATTCTTATCCATTATCAAACGCTTCCATAGGTTCATCCTCTTTGTCTGTACAAGACTTGCTAAATTACGCATCGGTAGCAACTTTTGGAGATCCTTAACAATATTGCATCGTCGCAAGTTCAATCCAAGCATTAAACGTTGAGTTTCATTCTGACTTGTTTGTGGTCGATTGCTATCTTTCAATCACAGTTTAGTAGTGAATGATTCATTAGTAACTTCAGAATCGACACAAATATCCACCAGAGGCGCTTTAAGGATGTTATTGAAACTTCTTGAGTGCAGAAGTGGTCATAGTCATGTTGGTTGCTTTTCTACTCTGATTGGGTTTGCTTTAATTGCTCTATCTGGCTCAAAGGTGTCTTAGATCATATAATCAATTTATTTAAAGTGTGAAGCTGCTTCACGAAGTGTTTGATCCTTATCAGCACCATGTTGAAGCCAGAAGGCTTTCTTTGCTGCAATGTGCATTCCGGATTAATGCAAGGTTATCGCTAGGTGCTCCTTTAATCTGAGAGCTGTAGTTTTACTTGGCGCAACGAGAAGTAAATCTTCTGTATATTCCAGATAATATAGCAGTCATCTTTTGTCTGAGTGATTAATTGTCTGAACCGCCTTGTCTTTAGGTAGGCAGAAGGCTTCATCCAATATGAGTTGGAAGGTCAGGCTGAAAAGAAGTGATCCTTCTACTGAGCCTTGTCTCACAACACATTCCATCCTAAAGTAGTCCTAGGTTTCCACCTTTTCCCATCGGTGAGTTCATCAAGAATTCAGGAAGAAAAAAGCTTAAAGATTCCATAATATTAGCAAACTTAGAAATGAAACTGCATTATGTTTTGTACTACACGTATTTAATATGAGCGAGAATGAGAATAACTTTGGTGAACTCAGTCGGTAGTGATATGGATTATCGCCTGCATAAAATCATGTGAAAATTCCATTTGGCTATTGCGTTTGAAAGAAGCTTAATATTTTTGGCCCCCTGCCAGGGGCAGCAGCTGGTAGAAACGGAAATTTGAATTTCGTTTGAAATGGAGATTAGAACTAGATGATTTAACTGGTTAATAGTTAACTTGTGGGAATCTCTATTATAGAAAACCAATGGATTCGCCAAAGTAAGACAAAAAAATCCTTGCTTTATAATCGCAACTTAATTTCATTGCGTCCTCATCACAAGTCCTTATTTTTTATTCATAAATGTATCAAGACAATTTTTTGAGAATGCATTAAAATAGTTTAGTGTGCAGCTTATTATGCTCAAATTGATTGGGAAGGAATTATGACTTCAAATAACCTTAATGCACAAAGCACAATTTATATTTTCTTCACCTTTCAAATAAGTCAATGTCCTACAAAATTAAAAATTAGCCATTTTTAAATAATTCTGAAACATTCTTTTTAAGTTTGCTTCAAGTGGTTGTTTTCAACAATTTATAAATAATAATGCTGTTCTAATGCGATTCACTGAAGAGGTTTATTTTGCCCTTCATTCACCATAAATGCCCATTAGTCAGATTTCTGAATTACCTAAGATTCACGGTAGATCAGCGGATCAGCTAAATTATCTAAAAATGTTCATTTTCCCTCCGCAAAAGGGTTCTTTTGACAAAATGTTAATCTTAGCCCAAACTTTAAATTGAGTTATTCGAGAAATTTGTTTTCAGCGACGAGTTGACTAGTTAAATCAAATAAATAACTGAGGTGGAACTCATCATAAAAAAGATAGTAAACGTTGAATCCAAACCTATAGTTTGACTGAAATACTTTTGTTTAATTTTTATCTGATTTAAATAAAACAAATATTCTTTTCCTGAGAACCTTTCAATGACACTTCAAATGCTAAAATCCCTTCATTATGCACTTTTAATAAATGTATACTGAAAGACTTATTCTTAGTATTCAGCTAAACGTTTTCACTTTAAATTGTTCAAGCCAAGAAGCTCGGAAGCTTTCAAGTATGTCTGGTCAAATCAAGTCCTATCGATGTATAGGACGAATTCTTGAAAACAGTATTTTGCACAACTAGTTAGCATTAAAATAAAAACAATGCTGAATTCAATGTTATTAGTGTATTTTAGGGTCACGTTTTCTTCAGTTTCTCAATTAAAATGCAATAAATCATATGTCATTGAAAGTTCAACAATAGAAAAAGTTGCATGGCCTTTAAAATGGAAAAAAATTTGGGTTTCTGTTTGGAAATCAGAAAATGCAGGTAAATTTGAATTCGCAAAATAAATCTGCTTGTGGACTCCTTATCAAACTCAATATTTGTGACAGTAAGGAGGCTGTCTACATTTCTGTACTGTATTCAGATCACATAATTCATCTTCAAGTTTTTGAAGGTAAATTAGGTTTTTTGAAATAATGTCGGCATATAAACGATAAAGGACCCTAGTGATCTCTGATTCAATCATTTGTGCTTTTTCATTCAATTTGTTACTCCACATACTTTTGAATCATCGTAGGTAACAAAGTTTGTAAATTATGCTGATTTCAAATTTAGTAATTAATCCTTCTAAATTTGCAAGGCATCTTTTGTCAAACGGGCAGCTATGTGGAAATCCATTGTCCTTTTAAATTAGTTTAAATATGTGATTTGAGCCGGAATCTCAATATGGTAGATGAGAAATGAAGCTCTCATCGCATGAACCCTTTTCATATATACCTCTCGTTGCTCAAATTCAAATGCGACTCTAATTTGCCCTCATATGAAATATTTGCTTTAACTATATTTTTGAATTTTGAGGTCAACAAATTCAGCTCTATGCTGTTCATGATCGTATTTATTTCCAGTGTACAATTACATGCAAGCAGCTACATCAAAATAGAATTTACAGATAAAGTCGTAGTGATTCTGCAAAATGTTGCAAAAATGGTCTCGAATTCACTACCTCAAAGTGATTGCAAGATTAATTGCAAAAAAACTTGATTTTTCAGAACTTAATTTGCTTAGTATAACTCATTTTTATAGCAAGAAGTAATAAAAATTAACAAAATGCAATCAATCTGCGTGAATTTAGAATTAGATCTTGCTTGAAATTAGTCCTTTGAATATTTAATGCCTGCTTAGAGCACAAATCCTCATGCAAGTGGTTAACAGGAATTCCCACACGAAGACTTCTAACTCTGGTTTTGATCTTACTACGTTTCTGTCGCCGTCATAGGCCATTTGATCAGAAAAATGTGGAAATACCTTCTGTAGCAGATTTTACATTAGGCGTTTATCACATCACACAGCCCATCAAACCTTCCGATTTCGGAACGAAAAACGCAAGATAGAGCCCCTAGGAATGACGACGCTTTAGCATATTCGCTGGAGGAGTGAGATGATTTCATTTCCAAACAGTATGTTTTTTCGCGAATCATAATCACTTTGGTCCTTATATTGCAATTTGCTTCCTAATCGCCTTAAAGATAAAGAAATGAGAGTTGTATTTGCCGGTGACTGCACAGAATAACGCTAGTTAAGTAAAAATGGATAAGCTGGCAAAAGAGACAGAACATTGCAACAAAAGTTGTTGGTACTTTCATGCCTTGCTAACTTCACTGCTTAGAGTTCAGCGCAATGTCACAACTGTTTCAGTTCAACATCAACCCTAGAAATGGATTTCATATGGTTTTCTGGCTCTAAAAATGCTGCAGTTGATCATCGATAATGGCATTAGCTATTCTGCCGAAGAAGGAGCGATGATAGTCAACCCACTTCTGTACTTCTACTTTCTTACCACCGGAAAACTCAAAGGCAACCCTGAGGGCTAGAGATAGGGGTGGCCGGATAAGACTTATCATCCACCAGGCATATGTATCTATTATTAGGCCAGCGATAATACAGCCTGTGTCCATCAAGAGCTTCTTAAAAAGGTACGACATAATACCTGGATTCATGGTCTGAAACTTGAGTTATAGAACGTGCGTGCCTGTGCAATGAATGGAAAACCCGCCAGATAGTTGAACAGTCTTCTGGTAGGGGCATGGATATTGTTGTCCTAACGGGTACTCGCATGAAGTCTTGCTCCTTATGTGGATTACTATGATTTCCTCACCTCTGCACACGTTGAAGGCTCCAGACTAAATGATCGGGTCACCTTTCTGGTCAAAAAGAGTAGAGTAGGTGAATTCAACCCTGTCTCAAAATGACTAGCCACACTGGCAGCCAAATTTGGACTGATGGGATGCTATGGTCCAACCGAGTCTACGGAGGATGCCATCGTTGAAAATCCTTCTACAATTTTGCAGCCAAAACCTATAGACTGCTCCTCTGTAAATGTACACAAAAAATATTCTTGGCGAGTTCAATTGCAGATTGAGCTCTGGTTCCCGTGACATTGGCCCCAAACTAGTCGGTCTATTTACTGATCGAGAAGACCCGATAGAGAATGGACTCAGACAATTAGGTTTGTGTCAAAGTATAATTTAAACGTAATGAAAACTTTCTTTTGAAAACCGACTTCTAGAAGACTGACCTAGTACCAGCCTACAGGGCAAAATGCTATTCTAGACTTTGTTCTGATGAAAAGTTTAAAATGCTTCCTAATAAGTGATATAAGAAATTCTAGATAGGCAGATGCAAATTCTGATTACTGCCTACAAACAATTGTTCTCTAACTCAAATCACAAATTAGAAATCGCTTGAAAAAAACGGAAGATTATGACCTTGAAGGCAGGCATAAATAGTCAAAAGCAACTGCGACAACTGCATAAAGGCATCGAACAACTAAGAAAATCGAAGAAAAATTACCAGGAACACCTCAAAAGGGAATTACCTCAGGACTATTTGACGACTACGTATGAAGATATTTTAGAGTCTATAGAAAAAGCTGCCACCAAAACAGCGAAGCTAAAAGAAAAACGCATGGTTTAAAGCTATACGCGAGAAAGGAGAGAAAGAACTCCTGCCACAAAAGCAGTAGAGAACAAATTTGCTCTCAAGGAAGGCTTATGAGATACAAAAAAGCAAAGAAGCAGGCTGAACAACCGGATTCAAAAACGGAAACAAATATACGAAGAAGACAGAATAAACAAATTTTCAGTCTACCTCGCAGAAAGAGCATCTCAGTAAGCCTTCATTCTGTTGAAGGATATAATAAAAGAAAATTTCTTATTGAAGGGACGAAATGCTAGTCAAGCCAAAAGATCTGATCGCTCTACCGGGAACTGTTCGAGGTCAGAAAAAAATAAAAATTATGATCTTCTACCGAGAGATTTTTCGATTTTAATGGAGGGCATTAAGCCAGCTGGAAGCAGACTACGAATAAGAAAGTCCTCTCAAAACAGAATTAGGTCTGAGTTACTGAAATGGGATGATCAGTATCTAAGTGCCTACCTTCTAAAAGTTTTCAATGAATTTTAGAATGGGACCTCTTATATATTTTGAGCCTGGATTGATGCTGAAGTTGTAAGTACCTACAAGCGTGCAAGTTTGCAGACAGATCCTGCAAACTAAGACAAATCTTCCTTCTAGGTACCTTGGGCAAGTTATATACATCAATTCTGTGCCAACGCCTGAGGCATTACCTTGCCGAACTAGACTCAAGAACCTAGTTTGGATTCTGCAAAGGAAGATCCACCAAAAAGACTATATCTGGTGTAAGAATCATTGTATAGAAAGCCGTAGACCAGAAGCGGAAAATAATGCTAGTGTTTATTGACCTAAATAAGGCCTTTGAATAGCTACCTTAAGCTGCAACAATCAACCGAATGATCGATCTGGGCTACTCTTGGCAAACGGTCTATTCAATAAAGTCCTTGATTGATTCACCGACGGTAAAATTGAGGGGGATGAAACGTAGTGAGAGACTAGGCTCGAAAGATGGGCCTTCTCCTCAATCAATGACAGTGCAGTTCAAATGATTGATCGCTCGGGCAAAAATGGCAGCTGAATCATCTAGAATACGCAGATGATCTATGTCTTAGTGCGCCAACCAAGAAGTCAGTGGTCAGATAAATAGAGCATCTGGCGATAACGCTGCATAAATATAGAATGTAAATTGCAGTGAACAAAACGCTCGGATTTCTAGTTGGTGCCGGTGATGGTCAAACGCACCTCGAAGCAGCAGGAATGTCATTCCGTCGTGCCTCATAATTCGACTACCTTGGCTCCATAATTCAAAACATCGGTGGGCCACATAGAGCAATAAAAGCCAATCTAGTCTGAGCAAAAAGGCACCCTACACGACTATGACCATTCCTGCGCTCAAAAAGTCTCAATTATAACCTGAAAGCAAATTTGGTGGGTATTTTGTCTATCCTGCAATCAGGTACAAGCAGTATAGAATACGGCTCGACGTATTATGCGTGAATTGTATTTGCAAAGAGCCAAATCTGCCGAGAAACTCTGATAGGAACTGCCGATGCGTAACTTGGCAAGTCGTATACAGGCAAAGAGGGTACACCTATGGAAGAGTTTGAAAATGGACAAAGGTAGCCTGATATGCTCCATACTTGAGAGTAACATTGAAAATAGGAAAAGTAAGAAAGCCTCACATACAAGGGACTGGATGCTTCAAATACTTAAAAATGCGAAAGAAACATGGCAGTAGCATTTCGAACCATGGCTACTTGATCCAAGGGAAAGCCTCAAATTTTGAAATGAAAATGACACACCTAGAATGGTAGAAGAAAGGCAACGTGTTATCATCTGTACCAACGCAAACTGCCAAAGGTGTTTCGTCACAACAAAGGAGATGCAAAGACAAGTAAGACAATTTCATGGAGAAAAAGGACACAAAACTGATACTGAAATACTGGAGCGTTGACTAAAGTACCCTCTTACAGACTGCCTTAAAATACACAAACCGCAAAGTTGGCCAGAGAGACATGTTAGGGACTGTCACCCTTTGGTCAAATTATAGAAAGAGAGAAGCCAACAGATAAATGGAAAAAATGAGACTTTGGCAGAGAAAGTAGAAGAACTAGACACGATATAGAAAAAAGATAGAGAGGAAAGAAGAAAAAAAGACTGCAAAGAGAAGTCTAAACGTCAGGATTTACAGTGTATCTGCTTAATTACGGCTGCAAATAACTCCGACCTACACATGGTTGCTAGAAAAGAATATCTAAATAAGAGTATGTAGACGAGGACAACGGGGTGCTGCAGGCAGTGCAGCAGAATAATGAAACGTTAATGTATCAGAAAACGATGATACTACCAGAACCAGAAGCAATGATAAGTACAAAATGCAAGTTTAGTTCACAATGACGATGCTGTTTCAAGTGCCAGTTGATCGAATAAATAGCTCGTGTTTATAAGTAGCTTCAGTAAATTTATTTTTATAAATTATTTATTTTATTTATTTGCACTTATTCATTAGGGCAAATCTTAGGGACTTATTTTAGGCACAAATTCCTTTTACAATCATTAGCACACAGCAACTAACACAGAAGACAGTAAAGCCTTCTGCTCACTCTTCTGGTATATTTTCAATGTATAGGTAGCAGTTCAAGTTCTGAGTGGCACCTCGTCCGTCCTCGACATTGTTAAAGGCAGCCAATCGTCATACCCCCTCCATGAGATTTTTCAACTTTTTTGGCGGAGATTCAATTCGTTACTACTTGCACCCACTTTTCATAGTCCCGTTTGAGACCATGAATATAAGTTTTCGCGTCGTACTTTGTTATCCAGGTCGCACGATGTACTTTTGGTGGCATAATCTTATTTTGTATGTTAGAGTTGAACAGGTTTCAAAAAATTGTGATTGGCATGGTTCATCGCCAGAGGAGAAGTTTCATTAGCCGAACAAAAAATGTTTTCAACCAAAAAAGTTGTCTGTATTTATTGGCTACCTCAAGTTAAAGTGTGGAGCTGCAGGAATATGACTTTGATTGAATCTGATTTATTAAAGCATAATTTCTTAACCTTGAAATCCTTCCGAAATAATTTTCAGTAAATTATAATTTTTCTACACGTCGTGGCTTTAAAATGATAGCATTTTGATTGTTTTAATCACGATTGACCACTAGAGCAGTGCAAACACACCCATTGTTGTACTTTCAATAGCATCAATTTTTGGCCATTTCAGCATCTAGTAAGTGAACTTTAAAGCTCAGATAAAACAAAAACATGAATTCAAAACTTATTCATAAAATTTCAAACATGATAAAGTTTTGTTTTTAAAGTGCATGGTCTTTGACTTACAAACCTACAGCCAATCAAAAAACAATGTCGCTTGATTGGGCAACGGATTTAACTAGAGACTTTATTACTTGCAGCACTCCTGATAATAGGCCTCAGATTCATAGTCAAAAGCGGATAATGACTACTACTTTAACAATTTTTATTGCCCTTATATTCGAAATTGTTGAACCTTGTTCTAAGAACAAGTACGATTCCTTTCCGCATGTAACTATCTCAAGTGATTCAAACGGTAATTTTACAGCAAAATTGTTACTCTTAAGGTTATTGCTATTCTATAGGAAAGACGCAAAATCGTATTGAGAACGCAGTTAATTTCCTGGTTGCTAAAGCATTTAAGTCAATTCAGGTACTTGATTCAAATGGGCACCTTACAATATATGAAGAGAAACGGAACGCTTTTCGGGTGAACTCTACTTGTGCATACTTATCCATTACGATCACATCTGGAAGGGGACATTCGTTCACTTTTCACTGTGATATTGTTTTGCAAGACCTCTGCTACAATTATGTGATTGAATATCTATTTGATAGAGCGTAAGTTCTGCCTCTAACTTGCATAATAATGCATATAGTATACGAAAACAAGCGATCTGCTTCCCAATCATAGAATTTTCAGTCATTGTTGCAGTGAATTGGCAAGGAGTTGTGTCAATCATTTCGAGTACGCAGCCGTTTGCTGAAATAACAATACGAAACATGGAAACCAAACATTATTTCAATGAAAATGATCTAGTCATGCTCCGGCACCTAAAGAAAGTGTTCAGTCTAATTTGGTGCACATTGAAACCAAAAAATTAAATTCGATGAGCAATGCTACTTATGATCCTTTCTAGGCAATTTTCGCAAATATTTATGATTGAATTTGAAGTCACATTTTTCAGTTACTAGCCACTACTGTGCAGTCTTGTTAGAGTGGATCATCTAGGCTAAAATTCGCAAGCTTGTCAATTCTGAGAATCGGTTAGACGTGCAAAGATATATCACTAGACAGAAAACACATGCGCCATTTATAGTCGATGAAAGAAAAGCATCAGTGAACGGCAAACTAGGTTGAGGTGTTAAATGTTGAAATTAGTGCTGAATACACAATAAACCCAGTTGGTCTAATGTTAGAATGCAACCTGTAAGCTGTATAAGCAAATGGAATTGTGCACAACCGGCAGACAATTAGATCTGACATAAAGTTGATTTTGGTATTAACATAATGCAACGCGCTGCTGCAAATAATATTGCCGACCTTATCCAAACAGCCAAAAAAATAGAAGCTGTGATGTATTTTCCTTCCATCGCTTGAACCAATTTGCGCATACCTGATTTACCTTTTCTGAGCCCCAAGAAAGAACAGTGGTTAGTTTTAAAGCAAAATAGTTGCTTACATTGCAATCATGTAACGATGCTCATTCAGAGAACTCAAGGTAAATCAAAGAACATCAAGGGACTTCCTATAATAACGAGAATGTATGTAATACTTAGTCTGTGGAAACCAATCATCAAGAAACACCAAACGGTGGTTCAGCATTACCGTGATTAACACTTATTGTCGTCTTCTTAAAGAAGTAGGGCATGGTCTCTCGTGGCAATACTTTTGGAGCTAATGTTTAGAAATCTTTAGCAGTTAACGATTTGAAAAATTTTTCCATGCTAAATTTTATCACAATGAAAATCAGTCAAGGAATTAGACTGATACCAAGGCTCTATATTGAAAAGGATTGACAGTTCAGTTACGCACGTGATGAAACACCAGGGTTGATGTTAGGCGCTGAAGTGCATCATGGCAAGCGTAAAAAAGTAAGCTGCGTTCACATCCGGTAAAATAACGGCAAATGACTTACATTTTCATTAAACTAACTGGACCTGTAATGCAGCTCAATTCGATCTTATCTCTAAAGCCGCAGTCGCAACACGCTTAGTTTGAATAGAGCTAACTGATATGCTGCTTTTTGAACTAGAAATTCTCTTTACCCGCCAAAATTTAAAATACTGCTTGAAATTATTGCAACAGGCTTGTACTGCTTTTTGAAGTGTTTCACCAACGTTCGTGTGATTGAGGTCAGAGCTTCTTCATTAGCCATTAACGATTGTTGCCAAATCAGTTGAATACTTCAAAAACCGACTCTTGAAACCTTTCGTCCACCCTGTGATTGGCAAACTTTGACTGCAATATAACATTGAGCCAATTAGTTCTATTTATTTCTATTTAAATACTGAAATTTTTCTTTTCACCACTGAAAGATTTCTCCAGTGTGTCCTCGTTACCTTGCGAATTGATGAAATAAAGTGCAGTTTTCTGGAATTTTTTTCCTTTGTTCTATGTTAGGACTTTGTATAAATTGATGCTGGTCAATCAAGATAAAAGTTGTAAGTTAACGCTTAAAATCTTTTCAATGATTTTGGCCAATATTTAAACAACAGAGAAGCATGCGATTGAAAAGTTCTTATTGGATCTCTCGAAGTCGATTTGAAGATCCGTGTTTTCGGTGACATAATTGAAATCGTAGAACTCCACAGCGTGTATACATAAGGTGCCAATATTAAAGGCTTTCTGCATTCAGCTTCATGGGGCTTACTACGATTTCATCCCCACCTAAAATTCAATTCCTGAGTCGATAGGATTAGATTCCCCGGTATCCGAATCGCTCTTATCAAGAAAAATTGAAATGAGCGAACTTATCTTTGATCAACACATCGCAACTTCTATCTTGAAAGGCGTAAAATATGCTCGGCGTACTCTTGTGCTAGGCGAATTCATAATGGAATCTGAACTCATGTTCTGACAATCTTGAACCTACAAATTGACGAATTCGGAGTAAAAGGGTATTATTTTCTAGATAGTAAGCAAATAGTTAAGCAGCGTCTTGCTTGAAAGTCAACATAACAAAATTCCGCTGATTACTATCCAAGAAAACCATTTGAAAAGTGAGAACATCAGGATCTTATGACAATGTTATTTAAATTTTATGTTCTGTGTGAACTCTCACAATACTGAAAAATTGGCAGCAATCTGAGGTACTTGAGGTGCTACACTGCATTTTATAGTTGATTTATCTAAAGTTTGGCTAATATAGTTTACCTGAATATCGCCTTCATTCTATTGCCAACTAAAAAAACTGAAAATCTTTTCATCGCTTAATGAGACGCAAAATAAGTTTCTTTCAGGCAAGAGTTTAATGTCAAGCATGAGTAACTAAGCATTAAGAAAACTGTTATATCATTCTTCTATCAGACGTTCAATTCAATGCAGGTGGGAATTCGGACAGGCATCGGAATACTCATAACAAGGAACTGCACACAGCTAGAAAGAACTCAGTTAGCAGGTATCCACTTATGCCTGTTTGAAATTTAATGGAATTCTAGCCTGCCCATGATTGTGTAGTCTTCAAATATGAAACCTAAGGTCAGACAATGTAAATTCTAGCTTTCATTTGCTCATTGAATAGGAAATCTAGAAGACATGACCATGTAGGTCGTTTCCCAAAAATAAAAATTTTAGCATGCTTTGCAATGAGGCAAACAGATTTTTGAAGACCATTTGAAATGTATATTTGTTCGGTGAAACAATAGCAAGATTGCTTGAAAATGACTGCCGAATAAGCCAGGAGAACTTAACGTTCTTTGAAATCCCAGAACCGCATTGCAAGTTTGGATTATTTATAGACTTTTTTGGGAAGCTTGATATGAAATAGTTTTTCAGTGGCCTTACTGGGGATATTGAGTCAAATTAAGGCAAAAATAGGAATTTAGCAGGTAAATATGCTGCTTACCTCATCCATTGCCAGTATTTATTTTAGACAATGGACATTTTATATTTTTCCTTTGGTACGTACTTTTGCCCTCACTAAGCCTCTTGCTTTTCGCTTCTACTCCATACATTCACAATAGGTGTGCATTAATGAACCATGTGCAGAAACGCATAATTAAGGCCAATCTGTTTTATACTTGAAAATACTTTTTTACACACGAACCAGTCATTTATCATTTTTATATTTATAGGAAATCCTGGTTTTAACTATATTTTTCTAATAGCCATCAAAAATCTATTGAAGTCACTCACCTTTGTGGCGGTAGTATGGAATCGAATTTCTTCAACAACTGAAGGAGCCACATGATTAGAGAACGTTAAAGGAGAGGAAACGAAAGGGATAAAGTGAAATCTAAATACTCTACACTCACAGAAACATGAATTGCATGATAAAAATGTTGAAATGGACAAAATTAATCTTCAAATAAATCATAGCAGCAATTTGCATCGAGCAAAAAAGCACCAAATGTCTTCCAATTCAACGTTTGCCTTTCTTTAAAATTAGAGTTTTTTTCCATTTTACTAATAGAGTATTCGGCAATATCACGAAATTTTATTATTCATTAGTCTTGTTCATTTTATGCAGCATAACGAGAAATCATACTCGATCAGTCAACCTCTTCACACACATGGGATAAAAGCTGCAGATGTCCGACAACTTCAAAGCATTTGTTATGGTCTTAATTACATTGCAAGGGCATTGATCATCAGCATTTGCTCTGTTTTTTTGAAATAAATTTCTTGTTAACTCTCTGCAGCCATGTGAAATGCGGCATTGATTGTAACATTTTATTTATATATTTGCGATTTGGTGCAGACTGATGCTCCTGTCTTGAACAGTAACCCATGCTCTTAGGTGCTGTTAGATCTGTTTCTAGCAATGCGTTAAATTCTTTCAAAATTTTTGGAATTCGCTAAGTGTCTGCTATTTATTTCAAGCCTAAATGTAGATCTCTGAGATGCACGAGATAACTGTAGACGTATATTGTATCTGTGTGCTATGCATTCTATCCTATTCTTCCTAAGCTCACTGCAATGAAAGTGGTGTGCGATCCAGCTGAGTTCATTGCTCATTATTACAGCAACCTAGATTTAGAAGCAGGTGCAAGCATTTTGTTTAAAAATCCTGCAATTCTTTTGACTTTAATTAGTTTAAATGCAAATATTTACTTCATGCTACGCAACGAGTTAGATTCTAGCCATGCAGCCTCAATCTAGGTGCGAGTTCAGACAGGCATTACGTTACTTACAAAAAAGTGCACACTGCTAGAAAGAACTCAATTTGTAAGTATTCACTTATGCTTGTTTAAAATATTGTGCATGAATGTGAAATTATCGTACATGAAACCTGAAGCCTGACAACGCAAGTTGTAATTTATATTCGCTTGCTGAGTAGGAAATCTGAAAAGCAGGACTATTCAAGTTGTTTCAAAAGAACAAAAAATTTAGCATGTCTTGCATTGAGATGAACGAATTTCTGAGACTCTTTCATGTTTTTCCAACATTTGAGCATTTATGATTTTACTGTTTTTGTCAAGATGCCTAACAATGTAGCGTGTACCAATATTCAGAGCGTATCTAGTGCTTTGGCGTTATGTCACGATTTCAAATCTTTGTTAGCGCACTTTTATTCTGGTAAGACGCGATTTCAGGCTTTCACTGTCTTTTTCGATTCTTGTTGGTGAATATGCTGCAGGCATTAATGCACTACCATGAATGTATTCATAAAACCATTGGTTTCTGACTTAAATGACGTCGTAATAAACCGAAATTCAAAAAAAAGAATTTCAGTTTCCTTTCCAGTAAAATAATTACTTCTTCGCATTTTCGTTTCAAAAATGAAGCAGCCATACAATTCGAGAAAATTAGAAGAGAGGAAATGAAGGAGATAAGGGATAAATAAACCGCATAAGCCGCGGCATTTATCATCAGCATTTGCCTTCTTTTTAAAACAAGCTTCATAAAACCTCTCTGCAGCCGTGCGAAATGTAATATTGAATGTGACATTCTATTTATATTCTTGCGGAGACTGATACTTTTGCCTCAAACAGTAAGCCCTGCTCTTAGATGTTGTTAGACCTGATGCTAGTAAGGCGACAAATCAGGCACCAAAATAAAAGTTTATAAATCTTTTAAAATTTGAAAATTCACCAAGTGCATGTTATTAATTTTAAGCTCAAATATAGGTCTTTGAGATGCCTTAGAAAACCGAAAACTTATTTAATAACTGTGTGCTATGCATCTTCTCCTATTCTTCTTAAGCCTATTGCAATGAAAGTGGTTTAAGTTCCGGTGGACTTTGTTGCTCATTATTACAGCAGCCTGGGCTTAGCAGCAGATGCAAGCGTTTTGTTTCGAATCTTGCAATTTTTTGACTTTAATTAGTTTAAATGCGAATATTTACTTCATGCTCCGCCACAAGCTAGATTTTAGCAATGAGGCCTCATAAACTGGTTTATTTTCAACCTCATACCTTTTAAGATCATCAGCATATTAAATAAACTCTATTTACTGCAATTACAAATCAAGCATGCATTTTCTCAACAGATTTTTAGCAGCCACTGAACAGCCCTTGGTGTGAAACTAATCGAACGATCAACATGGTTAATAGTTGAACAGCGGTGAAAAAATACTTTGAACGTTATTCGTGATTCCAGTTGATGAAGGTATTTTGTTTTTGGAAAATTTGTTTTATTCTCACACAGAAGAATTCACTTGGTCAGAGTGTAGATAGATTCGGAGGGAAGCTCCACGACTCAGTTGATGAACTACCTCTTAGTGATCCAATTTCGGTTCCTAATTCCATGTCAAGTGTAGTAATGCCCAACGCTTGTTTTAATTATGCTAAGCTTGCCCCAACTAGTTTTAAAAACTGTCCTTGACGACATTTTAAATAACGCAAACGCAATTGCAGTAGTAAAATTGAAATAAATTGCCAAAGTTGGTGATCATCAGTTGCTTTTTAGTAATTCAGATAACATGAAGTTAACAAAAGAGCTGAATTGAGTGACAGAAGGATTGTGCCATCAAGGCTCCGTTCATGGTACCTATTTATAGTTTTTCTTGCCATTACTTCAACGAAAGGCTGTGAGCTCAGCATAATTTTTATAACCATCTTCCGATCCTCTAGTGCCAAGACTGCAAATTTCATTGCTTCAAAGCAGCTTGCACGTGATTGTACACTAAATCAAAATATGTGAGCTATTCGACATTAGACTCACGTTGCTATACGGCCATCTTCAGCTAAATAATCATAGCAGAGATTCCTCACGAAGATTTCACAGTTATAGATATGAGCATATTGCTTATCTTTTCGAAGGACTGAAGGTGCATAGCTGCAGGATGAGTTAACTACAGGGGTATTCTCTTCTGTGTAATATATGACCAGAAGCCCCTCCAAATCCTTCGCATGAATGGAAATAAGTGCCTGACGAACAAGAAAGCTAACTGCGTTCTCGATTTTAGATTGCGATTTCAGTAAATTTGGACATTCACCTAGATGGTAAAAATAATTTTACTAGAACGATACCTTTGGCGGGGTTTGTAGCGCTTATTTTTGGCGACACAGTTTGAGCTCTTGGTAAACTTCCATCAACGGTATCCAAATAAAGAACGAAGCGAAATGCTAGAATCAAGAACATCATTTGCATTTTCTTAATTTTTCATGTACATTAGTAGAATTTCTTAACATGTGAAAGCAAAGCACAGGTTATCCAATCATTCGAAGCCATTCCATTTCTTCTAATACGTTGCACCTTATTGCTTTGAATTTTTTTCCAATACTATTCTGTTGTATCAGCGCTGCCTATTTTATCAAATCAAAACCTATAACTTTTGCAATTTTCTCAAAAAACTAAGATCTAAGAAATAATTAAACTTTTCGCCTTCCTACAGCTACAATCTGAACGCAAAAACAAAACCTGTAGTACCGGAAATCTCAATGAGTGTAAAAGCGCTTAAGCTTTCAGTTTTTCGATTTTAGATTAAAACAGTGCGCTTCGTAACAAAACAAAGCAATAATTTGCATTTATTTTTAACTGCATCTAAGTTCCAAATTGACAAAACCGAGGTGAATTTACATTAACCGGTAAGGTCCTTCCCTTGGAAAAACCAAACGCATTGGGAGGTTTCAGGCAAAATGTGATTAAATTTCAATTTGAATCATTTGCAACAGATGTTGCCATATGCCATGACATACTTCTGACAAAGAGATCGTAATGTTTGTAACTCAGTGCTCTGAGTCTGTGAAGGTGGTTCATTTTTGTGCTTATTTCAAGTGTCATTGAATAATGCATTCTGCCTGGCAGACAATTCAATAAAGATAATTGCACAAGTTTGTTTAACAATGAAAAGATTCACATTCATCAAATGCTTCGTAGAGGACCATCTTCTGCCTGCCCTCGTTATCAGTACGCACTACGTCCTGCACAGTAGGTGGCTGGATTGCGCGCCTGAGTTAGACCACTTTTATTTCGAAAGCCCTTAAAGTGAGCATTAGAGACATGCTTCTTTCCGCGTTGGACGTTTATCTGTTTAATTCCTCTTCATCACAGAAACAATGATTCTTGAACATCCTTGATCGCGCATTTATTGCAGAGTCCGTTAAGGTTAATCAGCGAGATTACAGCAAAATTAAGCCCTAATATTTGGTTTCATGTATAAGTTAAAAGCAACCTCTCTAAATCAAGCTTGATAAATATGCTAGTACTCAAGGGATTTTATTTAATTTTTCGTCAGGTAAATGAATTGAAATTTACCGCATGAACTAATATACGTGCAAGCAGCATGGTTTTGTGACAAGTAATAAGGCGATTGAACCAGAAATTTTTACTTAAAGTGTTCTTAAAAAGCTTCTGTGCTTTTCCTATGATACATTCCAGGTTCATTTATTAACCAAAAAATGTAAATTTTCATAGTTTTACTCCTAATTTCTGCTAAGAACACCTTGTTCTGCAAGTCGTGTGCATGAGTGATCTGCCTACAATGGCTACTATAAATTAATTGTCTTTTAAAAAGGCAGTAAAAATACTGCTTGGATTTGCATAGAGTTTTGACAAGTGGTGCTGAATAATCAGAGCAATATATATATTAACCTAATGAGCACCTCACTAGAAAGTATAAACTGACTTTTTCGAAAATCGAATCTGTCACTGCAGCTGCAAGTAAGATAAGTAAATTTTGCAGCAAATAATATTCTCCATTATTTCAATGAGAATTTCAAGCACTTGCAGAATTAAAAATTTTAGGTAACGTTGAGTGCGAGATAGCGCCTAGGATAACTGCCAGGTATTTCAAAATGTTCTATACTGTATTTACTTTAATGGTAAGATAAAGGAACAACTAGAAGTCTATAAGAAAGAATACAGACATTTCATGGAAGGTTTTTTTATTTTTTTTTTAAATTCATCCTATTCATTTTGGTGCAAATTGATTAACACAGACCTTATTCATTTGAATTGTTTTTGTGATAGCTTTACCTGCTGTTTAATTGTTCCAATATATAACAAAAGCCTCTTGAAAGCTTTCACTTAATCAATTGATTTAAGTCATTGAATTGAACAGCAACTTTGTCTTTAAGATTGCTGGTCATAACAAATTTGTCAGTGTGAAATTAGGCACACGTACGCTTAACTAATTTTAAATGTTCTGTCGTCGAATAAGCTAAGATTTATCCAATTTTAGTAATTTTGCATCAACTAGCAAATCAAAAAATCGCATAAATTGTTAAAGCAAATATCTTTTTCAATAGCTTCAAAAGTAATCACTTCATACCAAAATGACGCGTCTTTTTAGTAAGTAATATAAATTGCCTATATAACAAGAGAAAAAATGCCCGCATCCAAATTTGCATTTGTTTTATGAATTTAGCAGCTAAATTAGGAATGCATTAAGCTTTTTATATTAACTCACATAGAAAGTATTCAGATATTGATGATTGCACGATATGTCTTAGAACATGAATAGACTGTTTTCAACAACAGTGTACTAGGGGTTCACATTTGAGTCTAAGGTGAACTGGAAATGCATTGCGATACAGATGATAGACACGCTATTAAAAGATGAACAGATATTAAGCAATAACTGAATCAATATATTTTTTGGAAAACGTTACCTTGATTGTTTAAATTTCAGAAAATTACCGCTACAGTTGATGGGATAAACAAGATTTCTATGAAATGTTTATTTATTGAAATGAATTACTGCTGAGTTTTTGATTTAGAACTGAACGAATTGAGTCATTGATAGCTTTGGCTTGTAATTTTATTAAAACAATGTACTTCAATGACCAGTTCAAGATCAATAGTTGATCAGAAAACTTTATTAAATCCTGTGCTTCATGGTAAAAAAAACATTAACAAAAAATGATGATCCATGTTTGAATGATAATGGTTTGAAACCGAACGTCACAAAAGTCTATATAAGACAATTTTTTCCAGTAAATAAACCTTTGCATGCTTGTTTTAGTCCAATAGCCAGATTCAGACATATTAATGGTCATTTACAAACTTAATATTTATCAGATTCAATTAATTTCAAAGTATAAACCTTTATTCTGAAAAAAATTAAACGTAGTGTATGATTAAAATGATTTTCATTAGTTTTTTTTTATAAAAGTAAAAATAATCACTTTGCCATACTTTTAAAGTTATGTAAAGATGCCGAAATATGGTGAAATTTGAGCAAATATTATTAAAATTCTTAAAATTATCTATTTTGAATCACGTCAAATGTATCTTGGATTCCTGTTCAAAAAACGCTTTCTCATCGCGAACCTGCTTTTGCTTACAATAAACATGGTGTAAAGGTGCCATCCTCCGTATCATCCTCCGAGTTACTTATCAGGTTAGAGTGGTTCATAAATCCCCTGGAAGACAATGAAATTTATATCTTAAGTACCAACTTTAAATACTTTTTTTGATAGTTAAGTCTGTTAATTTTGACAAATGCTGCCTTACCATCGGTGCACGAAAATAATTTCAGTAAATTTAAGATTCTCATAATATTTGATCATTCAAAGCGAACTCTTTAACCATATTTTAAAAAATTCTAACAACAACATGACCATTTTTCTTCAATACCTGGAGGTAGGACTGGCTCTTTTTAAAAGGCAAGATAGAAAGTTAACAAGCACCAACTAGTGCAATGAAATTCATTTTCGGTTTTGATCGCTTAGAGATGATAGAATAATTGTCTCTAGAACAGCAACGCATGTTTCAAATCACAAAATATCTTTGATAAAGCCACGTATTAGAGAATGTTTTGCTTGTGCTAATACTTAGACAAAACGGGAATCAGTAACCATAGTTATTTATGATTTGACCAGAATTTGTGGTGTTTGCTTCCAGAAAATCCCTATAAAAAAAGCGAAAGAAAACGCTGCTTTGGAAGTGTTTAAGCATCAGATAACACGGTCATTCAAACATTTGGTCCATAATCTGCGCAAATGCGTAATTGTGCTCTCAGCACACTTATAGGTCAAGGTTGTTGTAAGCTCTTAAGGAAGCAGCTAGTTTGCAACCCCATTTCATCTAACAGTCTCTTGAATAAAATTTGCATTTTAGAATCAAACATTCTTTGTGTGAACAGCTGTAGAATAAGCTTCGAAAAACATGCCAATAAAAAGGTGATAAACAAAGCAGTATATTTCCAAATGCAGGGCAGTAATCATTTAAACACTTAGGAAAAATTAAAAAAGATAGCAACTCGTTGCACTATATTAGATTCGTTAAGCCCAGTATACTTTATATGCTTTACATTCAACTACAACTTGCAATTTGATCCATTCCATATTTTTTAATAACACCACAAGTGCAAGAAGGTTGTAGATGGTGAAATCCGACACCATCACACGTTGAAAGCTGGAATACCACGCATTTGTAGAACACAATCAATCCAAGAAATTGCTATTGAACAATTTCTGATAATCATACGCAAGTTAGCGCTTTTTCAAATTTTGAAGTCTTCAACGATGAAATGATGCACATTTAAAGCATGAATGAAGTTATGGGTGGATAATTATAACCTATTCCTAAATGGCCATCTATCACTCTCCAAGTTCGAATCCACACAAATAGAAAAGACGTTTTAACTTATAAAATTTCTAGAGTTTTTTATTTTCATAATCTGCTTAAATTATCTGGCATTCATCTTATTTGAGTTGTTTTATTAACATTTTGTTTTGTTTTGCTGGTGTAACATCATTTCGGTCGGACTAGTTTTGCAACCGGAAGCATCAAGGCGAATTTACTCAAAAATGGAATTGCAATGTCTTCGACTAAACTTTAAATAAAAAAATAGGTATATAGAAATCTTAGCTAAGCTGTTTATCAGTCCAGTGAGTTTTGATTGTTTCTGAACAACAGGTAGAAAAAAATCTAAATTACGTTTTTGATTGAACATTAAGAATAAGAAGTGTGCAACATCCCTTTCAAATGACGTTTTTATAATGATTAATTTTACTCTAAGTTAAGTTAAGTTAAAAAATACAATTATAATAGGAAAATCAAAGGAGATGTAAAACTGGGAGACAACTAGCTTGATGTTGCCGATTTGATACTCTTCTTCAAGTAGCACCAAGTCAAGGGAAGGACTGACTTGAACGATGCAAGAATCAAATGATCAAGTTGAAGTTTGTGATAATTATCTTGGGTTTTCCTTGCCATAACTTCAACGAACGGCTGTGAATTTGAAATTATCTTTGCAATCTCTTCTCGATTTATTTCTACCACAGCTGTAAACTCTACTTTCTTAAAGCAGCTTGCACGCGTTTATTTGCTAATTAAATTCCTTATTAAGCGCTTCGAAACGGCAGCTCCCGATAGTGTGCGCTCATATTCAAATGTATAATCATAACAGACGTCTTGCACGAGGAGTTCGCAATCGTAGGTTTGGGCGCATTCTGTTTCATTTTCAACGAGCGAAAGCCGAAACGTGCAATTCGCGTTTACTCTGGGAGAGTTCTGATCGTCTTCATTAATAGCAAGCTGTTCCTCAAAATTCTCTACTCGAATTAAACTGAACGCCCGATGGACAAGAAAACTAGCTGCATCCTCAACGCTTGTTTGCGATTTCCCTATAACTGGACATTCACCTTAAAGAAAAGTATAGTTTTACTCAAGCATTACCTCCGGCAGCCATTTTAGCCCTCTGTACTTGTGATAAAGGTCTTTCTACTAGAAAGCAAGCATCGATAATTCCAATGTAACAAACGAAGCAAACTGCTAAAAAGAAGCCCATTATCTGAATCGCGGTGATTTCTTGCTAGCATATTAACAGCATGTTTACCACTATTCGCCCACTAAACGCAAACCCCAGGTTATCCAATCATTGCTTGAAAAAAATGCTTAAACATGTTTTCAATGGATTTCATTAAAGTTTTTGTTTGCAACTTATTCCAAACAATAAAAAACTCAATTTTAAGTTGTGCTGCTGATAAAAAAACTGATTTCACTTTCTTTTGCTAAAGTATATTGGTCTTTCCATAACTCTCAAATATGTTTATTTATTTTGCATTATGCAAAATAATTACTCTAAGACGTTCATATTTTTAAAGCTGCATCCTAGGTAACTAAAATCGCAAATATTAGTCGTATAAATGTAAGCAGAATTAGTTGCCGTTGATTTTTGCATAATTAAGAGGTTCCGCAATGAAAATTTATGTTTTTGTTAGACCAGAAATTTTCGCTTCACTTATTTTTGTGTTTTTAATCCTCGTACGCAAAATCAAATAACAAGATCAGAGTCGAATTTCTGCAAGTCGCCTAACTTTAGCTGCAAGAAACCTCAATCTTAAGGTGTAAAATTAAAAAGTGTCGCATAAATTAGCCCAATTCTTTAAAAAACAACAAGCACACACCTAAATAATAAACGTTGCATTAAAAGTGGTAATTAAATAGAAAATTGGTTTATCATTTAGTGGAAACCGGAATATTTTGTCGATTTGGTCAAATTCACAGATCAGAGGTGAGAGAATCATACCTCCTAAAGATCAGAAGCAAAACAAGGGGTTGAAGATGTCATTGAAAATTTAACAAATGTCATTTTGAAAAGTTCTAAACTTGTTTGAAACTAAGTTGATCGAGTTAAATACCATTTGTAGATCCGACAACATTTAAAGTTACCTTTGTGGTTTGAAAGAACAACGCATGAGGTAGGGCTTGGATTTGCTTTCGGATTTTTCCAAAAACTTTAATTGAAAATGATAAACAACAGTGCAATTAAGAACACAGATGTTATTGCTCTTAGATATTATTGCTGATTTCTCCCAAAACTAGGAAACGTTGAAGTCATTCTTGGGAACTGTGTTTCTACTGTCTTCTTTTCTCATCTTCACGCAAAACTTAATTAACCTTATATGACTGCCTATGTGATACCAGATATAACAAATTTTCTAACTATTTATCTAGTCTGTCATGTTAAGACGTTGCCTCTTCCTCTCTTTTAATACTCTGCAGTGCTAACGAGCTTTTAGTCTAGCCATTGCAAATAATGGAGAAATGAATGACATATTTTATGTGTTCTAACGAATTCATCAGTATATCAGCATTACGTATCCACGGTTATTATGGAAAAAGGAATTAATTTATCAGGTAGCGCGGTACCATTTTTGAAAAAGCAAGTTATTTTAATTTCAAACCCTTTAGATCTTTAAAGACAACAACAAATAATATTTGAGGAAATTACAATAGTTCTTTAGGTAGCAGAGTAGTTGATCTCATTTAAATATGTCTTATTTTTTCTTTTTAAAAGTATTTAAAATGTTTCTGAGCTTAATCGTAGTTGGCCAGACAATCAGTGTGACCCTTAACACTGCCATTTAACTGACTGTGCGTCTTCGACTTGTTGTAATTCCCACTATAATTCAAAAGTGAACAGAATTTCCGATGCTTGATGGGCGGAAACTATTATTGTATTATATAATTTTAGTTTATTTGTGCTCAAACGGATTTCAGCATAAGCCTTCATCATACTCACTAAAATTCATCGATCTGTAAACAAAAATTGCAGAGTCACATTTGACACTAAAGAAACTTTTAAAATTCATCTAGCCAAATTTGTTTTTTTTATGTATTAATGTACTCATTACCAATTAAGGTAAGTCTCAAAGACTTATTCGGGGGCACAACAGAATTACAAATATCTTTTTACTTAGAAAACCTACACTAGCTAATACGGAAAACAGTAGAAACACAAATCTATGTCTTCAGTACGCTGGTTGCTTCTTTGGGATGGTTTCGTCGTATACGTAGTAGGTCTACTTCAGTTCCGCTTTGCAGTGATGCCTTGTACGTCCTCGGTATCGTTCAGGGCAGATAATCATCATTGCTCCTCTAATGGCGGAGATTCTATTCATTAGTACATGCACGGACTTTCTACAGTCCACCTTGAAACCACATCGTACCTTGTTTACCAGGCTGACAGAGGTTGTACTTCTGCTGGCACACTCTAGTTTCATACGTCAGATGGGTGATTTATCGCATCCGATCACTCTTCTCATTAGCCCCCAGAGTTGCCGGTGGTCAACACGAGGAGGTTGAAAGTAGGACCGATACTCATATAATGCAATAACACTTTTGATCCCACCTTGTTCAATAAAACTTATTTTGGTGAAAGTATAAAATTATTCCGTTTTGTAAAGTGGAAGCAGCCCATGATTTTGTTCATATTCTTGATTTTGCAAATTTGTTGCACATGTTAGAGACAAAGACACAGGCGTTTCGACAACCTAGGTTTCTAAATTTCTGCATTTATAAAACCTATTGGATTAGTTTTCTTAGAATACAAAGGGGTTGCTTATAACACTTCGAGATATAGAAAAAAATGACAAAGTGGTGCATCCTTTTTGCACATTAGCCTATCGGTTAAGTTACAGTCACCCCAAGAAATACCAAAGTACGATTATTCAAAGACAAGAGTTGCAGTCATAATAACATTTGTTCATCATATTTAAATGCTTCGAAGGAATAGAGAAACGTTAGCAGGGACACATTTTGGGTGAATTGAAATACAATTTAAATTTGGTTTCAAATCACGCTTGATGGCTGAGTTCTACCTAGCGTCTTCTTTAAATGCCCATTTGAAAAACAGTTTTACTCGAATTCGTCTTAAACTGTTTAGTAAAAATCCTCACTTGTAAGCATTGTGTACAACACAGCTACAACTTTACAAAAGAAGAGAATCTAATTGCCAGCATCCGAGAAATTTGATTGAAGTTCATGAACCTGTTACTTTCGATCAACCTACAGTTAACGGAAAGGCTGGATTGAGTAGTCAAGGCCTCATTCATGATAATTATTTTTATTTGTTTTTGCCATTATTTTAACGATTAGCTGCAAATTTGAAATTATCGCTGAAGTTTTAACTGCAAAAGTCACTGCAGTAATGGGTACAAGTTCAATTTACCATAACGGTGTGCACGCTGTCGAATTCCGATTTGATATTTGCCTGAACCAAGTGACTTTCTTAAACTTGACTAAGCCCATTATGTGAATTAAATTAAACTTCTTTTCTGCTTTTTCTGAATTTCAAAATAAGCATTCATCCTTATTAGATAAAACAGGTTTACTCAAACAATACCTTTGACAAGATTTGTAACTCTATTATCTGGTGACATTCTCTGCGATATAAGATTTCATTATTTTGAGTCTCGGCTCTTATAATAAGACAACGTGATCTCAAATGGGCAAGAGAATAATCTACAGACAGTCTAAAATATTAGAGAATCAAGCCAAGTGCTGCAGCCTTAGAATAAAATTACCCTGTTTTGGCTGGCTTAGACGTAAACAAAGCAAAAAAATTGAAATATATCAATTGAGAGCTGGGTGACTAGAGCCCACCCATAGCACATTATCTTTATTTAGTTTAACGTTATGATTTGAATGTATACAAAGCTCTATTGGAGCTTGTAATGACTAAAAAGTTCAGGTGCAAAGTCAGAGTACACGTCTCATTAAGACAAAAATACAACTTCGTATCGTAACATCTTAATTGGTGCAAATATTAATTTTTCATTCTCTGCTTTACATTGTTTTTTCATATCCTTAAACGTAATAAGAGAACGGTGGTGTTCTATCCCTCGAGTTTCTTCTAAGCTAGTTTGAGATCACTGACGCATTTATTTTAACACCACAAATAAATAAATTACCTAGGAAATGATAAATTACCAAGGCAAACACTTGGATTCCAAAATGCATATGGTAACTACACAGAGATATCTATGAAATTTTTGAGTTTTCAATAATTAGAGCAGGATACTTTCCTAAGAAATCGAAAGACGTCTTATTTCTCGTTCGAATGAAGTCAAATCCGGTCCACATATTTTAAAAATTTGAACAATCTTTTTTTGGGCATATCTAGTAATTTGAAAACTCTGATTAATTTTATGTACTTGGTAATGAAAGTCGGAATTGCAATTTACCCTGATTTGCAGGTCAAATATCCATTATCTATTCAAGGTGTCAAATAATCTGTTAAACTGTTAAAAATTTTGTCATTCAAGGTTTATTTGGAAACTTCGAAACATGAGAAACACATGCTCTAACTACGCACCTGCGCCTTTCTGTTATTATGAACTCCTGCAGACATGGACACACCTCTAAGAATTCGGTGGATCTAGATCATAGCAATACGCATTTTCCAATTCATAATGTATTCGCTAGACTCATTTCTTCAATCATATTCGTCTTAAGTAATTTTTACTTTGATTTGCCTAACCGGTAGGCACTAACTGTAGGGGTTACATTTCCTGCAGAGTTAAGATATGTTTGCTTTTGGTGACTTTCTACTTGAGCAATAGAAGCCGCGATTCGTCCCATGATAATGGACCCACATTTTTGCCTCAAATCTGATTTTCTTCCAGTTGACAGGAAACGTTAAACAAATAAGTTAAGGGTATGCAGATCTTGGCACTTTGCGAATCATCGCATGATAATAAAGGCGAAATAATGAAACGCAATCCGACAATTCAACTGAGATATTGCTTGAATTGGTAAAAGTTTCATAGTGTGCCGGCCCTATCATTTACATGGATTGATCATTTTTATCCTAATTTTACGCCAAACACGGAGAGCTAATTCTTAGAAGGAACCAATCCCAAGTCGCTGAGGTTCCATTTCGTTGAGTAAGTCTATTAATAATGATATATACTACAGAAAACTTGTAGCCCCTCGAGAATACTCTCTTGAACCACTCAATTTTAGGTGCTGATCCAAATCGCAAGCTGTGCACATTGTGCAAGAATTCAGATCCTGATTTTTGAATGCCGATTTCAACTGCGCTGGGATTGACTTAATCTTAGTGCAATTGCGAGATAAGTTTGAATGCAATTGCAGCTCCTGATGTTACTAAATTTGCTTTACTATGCACCTCTGACAGACGAAACTTAATTTCATTCGTCTTCATTAGTACGCTGGAAATCAAGTGACAAATTAACTATTGAGGTAAAGGACAATTGTCTGGGGTAATTTGACCTGTGGGCGCAAATTTACGTTTCCCAAAATAAAATGGATTCCGTCATTTTTACATCTGTTAAGCTGTCTTGTTAGGGGCTTGCTGTGGCCACATCAATAAGCACACTTTCGTTGTCAAGCATCACAGCTTTCAATTCTTCATAAGAGTATTAAATCAGCAAGTGAAAGACCGTCAGTTACTTCAAAAATGTAATGAGAAACATATATTTAGTACCTTGTACAGTTTTTACAGCTTTTAAAGAGTGAAATTCTTCAAGGGTTTGAGTTGACTAAAATAGCCATCAATTATTTGTTTCGAGATCACATAAGCTAATGTGCTTAACAAATAGTTAGAAAATAATTTATTGAATGTAAAAGGGTGCTTAAATGTGGCTGGTACAATTCGAATTAGTTATCTGCTCCGCCGCTCGATTCCATTCTAAACTTACCTCCATGTAGAATATTTGCATGAACAGCAAGTTGGTTTGTTTGTCAGGCATTTGATTTGTCTAAAGTAGCGTATTCAAATAGAAAAACTTTCACTTTTTGTTAACAATAAGGCGAATTCTATTGCCTTTAACCATTTCGATGTAAAATTCTGCTTAGCTTATTGAAATGACACCAACTTTGACTTCAAGACATATTTCCTATTTTCTTTTCACTTTATTCCTCATTCATTCATTTAAGGGGCTGTCATGCATAAACCTATGGTCTAAGATCAGCCAAATAGAACATTTTAGCCTCGAACACCATCGGTCCGGTGTTAATTGCAATACTATGAGCGAACACGGAAAGGCGAACAAATGTTTGCAGCACTTAAGTTGCTATTGTACCAGGCTCTGTTTGTGAACCATAGCAAATGCGCTTTAGACTCGGTGAAATGCATGCGCTAAACTTGCACCTGTGCCTTTTGTATCTTACAAGCTTAGGTGGAAACCTGCCATTACACTTCCGATAAGACAAGCACAGTTTGAGCTCACAGAAGCTTATCTAGTCATGGAGGATTTCAATCAACTCAATCATTACTTTCGCATGAGTGTATGCCGATTTAGCTAATGAAGCTCAGAACGTGTTTGGATATTAAATCTTCTCAAAATAAACTGCCAACTTCAAAAAATGAAATCAAACGAAATCAGACATGTCCGTGACTGCAGAATCCTCATTCAAAACATTTGCTGGAATCACGTCGTTCACTGCTTCTGTGTGTTGTCGTAACATATGTATTTAATCAGCAATTAGAAACCTACAAGTTTCCCCAAAATCGAGGAATCCTAAGACTTGAATCTTAAAATTGCAACTTTATACATCGAAATCGGAAAATTTGAGCTCTTAATTCGGACATGTTATTGCGTTTGAACAAAAATGATCTCTAAATGTTAACACAACAAGTAGTGCTGAGAAATTAGAGTAAGATAAATGTACAAAAAACGAGTACCTAGCTTGAAAAAATAAATTTACTTTTGTAAGTCAAAGCTATCACGGCAATTGCTAGTAACCTGAGTGATTTATGCAGCAGTTGATATTCTCCCGTATTTAAATCAGAATTTCTGGCATTTCCAGGACTACAAATTTCAGGTGACATTGAGTGCGAGATAGCACGTAGACTAACTTTCAGGTATTTCTATACGTTCTGTACTGCATTTGCTTTGAAGTTAAGGCAAAGGAATACTCAGAAGCCCATAAAAAGAATACTTACGTTTCGTTGAAAAGGTTTTATTTATTCTGTTGAGTTTGTTCTATTCTGCTAATTTTTTTTGCTGAAAACGCTTGGACTCGCCTATTTTTTGCTCCTTCGGTATTTAAAATTAATCGCATCAAATTCGATCCACCATTGGATTGCAATTGTCTTAACGGAAAGATCAGCTTGTAGGTTTCGCATGATAACCAGTATCGTTGGGTAATTATCTCACTCATGATTTTAATGGAATCCTTACAATGGTATTTTATTTTATTTTTGCTTTTGCAGATTTTACAAAGGTTATAAAATGCATGCTGCTGTGCGTGAATAGTCAATGAATTTGAAATGTTATGATCAAATAATATCCAGTTTTTGCTCTTTTATTTTCCAAACCCTATTTTCTACGGCAGGTTTCGACTCATAATTGAATTTCTAGCAGACTTTGAGATTAATACTATTTCACTAAAATGCTAAGGTACCAAAAAAATATGATATTCCACCAGTTCATTTGCTCTACCTTTTTACATTCCACAAAGCTACGATTCTTTGAATTTTAACTGCTCAAAGCTGTTGAGTTTGCACTAATTTTTGATGAATGCATGAACAAATTAATTTTTCGGTTTTGAATAAAACACGAGTTTTTAGATGACTTTCAATGTTTAAGTTAGTGTTAAATGGTGTTCTGTTGAAAGTGTGATGACCTATAAATTTAAACCGCGATAATTCGTGTTAGCATTTCGTGAAAAATCTCACTTAAAATTTATTAATATCGGCAAATTTACTTCTTAATAATAAATTATTCTTATTTGAGTCTAGCTAAATTACAAATTATGAATCGTTTGAGACCCTCGATTTAATGAGAAGAAGAGAGATTGCAGTAAATATACTGACTAAGTTGCATTATTCTTGTGCATTCTATGACAGATATGCTTTTAAAAACATGAAATGATTAACAAAGATCTCGTTAGATCTAGTAAAACAGAGGAATTATTAATAACCTAGGAATTGTTTTGCCTTGAATTCTGATGATCAAATATTAATCGCACAGTTAAATATACTTGTTGATTTAGATTGTTGATTCAAACCACCATCCTGTCCCATTAAGTGGTGGTAGTGGAAAAACATGCTAAACGATATTTTCTTCCTTAAACTATGTAAGTTGTTATCTGGTTTCAGCATTCCTTTTCCCACTGCTTGCATGTAAAGAGGTATTTAGCTTTATTTTTGAAGTTATAAGTTATGTTTGGCAGTGCTCAAAGGTATAGAATATTGACCTGCGATCTCATAGGCTACTTTATTTGGATCGCGTGTGTTTTACTTTTCCGTAGCAATGCTTTAAAGTGCCAGCAACAATAAATGTAAGACTTCTTTCTCTAACATTCCTTTACTAAATATGGGACGAATCTGATCATTTTGTTGCTACTAGTAGGTTTGATTATAGTTTGGAAAAGCATCGCTATAAACTAGTTCGGTTTGAAACGTTTGAATTTCCTGCAGCTAACAATTTCTTCGAAAAAAGGTTTTCAGCAAACCATTCAGCGATATAAATACGAACCATCAAAAAAGCACAAAAGTGGTAGAGATTTAATTTCAATTTCAATTTTTCTAAGTTTGCAGCAAATATAGATTCACAATTTTCTAGCGGATTTGATATTCTTGAAAGCGAAAGTGCAAAATTTACCATTGGAAAAAATCTCGGGATTCTGGTTAATGAAACGGATTTATGAGATGAGAAAAATTGTTGTATCACCACGTTGCGTTATTTCATTGGTCAGTTTATTGATATAGTAGAAAAAAACTGATACCTTTCTAGCGATGAACTCTAATTCAGCAGTTTATTATTTTTGTTATTTTGGATTCATTAATGCATATTTACAGAGAAGGACCGACACTTTGACGATATTGAAGACCAAAAATGATTTTGGAGGTATTTCTAAAACGGAACTAAATTTTCCGCAAGGTGAATGTCCAATTTTAGACAAAAAACGAACTTGTATCGAGAATGCAGCTGAATATCTTATCCTTCAAGCGTTCAAATCAATACAAATTTCGAATCCAGATGGATATCTCATCTTGAGTAAAGCGGAAAAAAACACTCCTAGGGTGAACTCAGCTTGTCGGTACCCAGTTGAGCCTGTCCAAAACAGAGCAGAATTTTTCCATGTTTATGACTGCGAAACCCATGTGCAAGACCTATGCTACGATTATGTATTAAAGCTAAAATATTCGAAAAGGTAAGAATTAATTTTGTATCATACAGGGAATCATCACACTTAGGAAACGAGATCGTGCAAGCTGTTTCAAAAAAATGGAATTCACAGCCAATATTACAGTGGATTGGAGCAAAACTGTAAAGATAGACTTGAAAACACAGCCGTATGTTGAAGTGATATCCAGAATAGTCAGAAAAAATTACCACGAACAGCGGCATGACCTTCAAATTCTTTCATCTCTCCAATTAGTTCTTTCCTCAATTTCATGCAACTTAAGAATGCCAAATTAATTGTGAAGCATTTTGGCTTCTACTGAAAGGAACAATTTTTAATAGCTAAAGCGAAAGCATTTCTTTAAATAAAGTACAAGTTAAATATCTGTTTTGCTAATTTAACAAGTTTTACTTCTTTTGAAATATTAGACAAAATAAAAAAAACATTTCTTGTCCAATCTTTAAAACTTAAAATATTTGTTCGTAGGATGATAGTAAATTTTGGTTTGTAAAGGTGCGCCTATTCATTGAGCTGAATGGCAGGAGTTGATATTTACAATTTTGTTGTTAAAAAGTGCTTATTATGAAATATTGGGAATTCAATTGAATTTTTTTACATTAAGTATAATGCATTATAATAGGGTGTTGTTGGAATGTAAATGCAATTTCTCAATTTTATTTCTCGCACATTTTTTCAATGCATAAAAACGGTGATACGTCATATGTTAAAAAGAAAAACTCAATTCTTCACAGCGCTTCGTAAATTTGTATTTGTATTTGAATATGCTCACCTTCAATTTCATAGTTATGATGCGTATAAGCAGGAATAATACTGGCCAGAAATTTGAAACGCACAAGTTTTATGAACTTCAGAGTGTTCCCTTATCTCGCTTCGGTCATAAAAAATAGCACAAATCATACCAAATTTAATCCATCTAGCTACTATACCATCAAGGCAGGATCTGAAATTTATTCTTATTGCTATCTCTAAATGGAAGTCACCTTAAATTCGTAATTCTGCAACTGCCTGAAATTCCGACTAAAATAATTAAAGATATTATTTGCTGCAAAATTTACTCAGGTTTCTAGCAGCCGAAGTGCTCATTAGGTAAACCTTTGTATTGCTCTGATGCCTTAGCACTACTTGTCAAAATCGAATCCGAATCCAAGCAGTAATTTACTACCATTTCAAAAGACAAATTAGGTGTAACAGTCATTGTAAACAGATCACTCTTACACACAACTTGTGGAACAAGAAGTTATTAGCAGAGATTGGGTTTAAGTATAAAAGTTTACTCTGTTCTGGCTAAGAAATAGACCTAACAGATATCAAGGTAAAGCATAGAAGAAATCTTGAAAAACGCAAAACTAAAATTTCAAATTCAACTGCCTTAATACTTGTTGTAAAACTATGCCGCTTACAATTTTATTGTATTAACCTAACGAAACATTAAATAGAATCCACTGAGTACCAACAGAACTATCAAGCCTGATATTTTGGCTATTTTCAGCTGAAAGTCTTAAATGTAAAATGCTGGAAGATGGGTCACTTTTGTCAATCACACAGAGATTGCCTGAAAATGATTAAATGAAACTGCACATTAAGGCTTACTTATGCGTTTCTATTTTGAAATGTAAAAGCTATTGACCACATCAAACAGGAATAAACAGGCCCCATTTTAACACAGCCGATTCGTTTGTCATTTGGAAGTAGGAGTTGTTAACCAAGTAAAGAAATATTTTGAAATGAAGCCCTCTTAGCTGCTTACAGTTTAAATTTATTTCTCTTGTGCATCAAATTGAAATTAATTGACAAAAAGTGTTGAATAGAATGATATTACACACATTTGAGTTGGAGAAGTGAAACTTGTCCCTCCATAATTACTTAAAGTTCTATAAATTTTTTGTAAATTTTAAGACAGCAAATTTTATGTATTTTTGGCTGCAGTCAAACAAGATTGGACTGTTAAGTCGCTAGGTACTAATATTCAATCAGTTCTATGGCAACTGTCTTGAAATTTCGCCCGATGAGACACTTTTAATCAAAAGGGCTTGAAACTTTTTTCAGATGCAAGACCACAGATGTCTTCGATTTCTTTGTTGAGAAAGTACTTATATGTAAACTACAAACCTTAGACTGTATTACGTAAAATCATGGTAAAATATTGCCGCTCTAAAAAATTATTATTTGCAGCTGCATTGTCTTTACTTATTTGAAATAAAATAAATAAATTGGCTTTCCATTTGTCGAGAAGAAATTTTCAGCCAAACTTGTTAAAAAAAATGAAATTGCCTTTTGCGCCTTAATTTAAACTAGTGGCAAGAGCAGATGGTAGACAACTGAGGTTACTGTTAGCGGAAATTAGGCATGGTCCCACAGAATCGTTCTTCATACTTTCATGGGTACCCTTGCTTTCCTTTCAAATTCAATAAAAGATCTACAATATCTTGTGAAAAGGCAAAATTTCATATTAAAAATTAACCAGATTTATACTTTTTATTCCGAACGAAGGAGTTGCTTATATGCATAATTCTTACAAATATGCAGCAAAAAGCCATGTTCGTTACTTAAATTCCTGCAGGATAGCAATTCATTGTGGTTAATATCATTGACTTGATTATTTCTTTTCATGTTGGACGAATCAGCAGACGTAAATACTGCATTCTGATCTAATACACCATTCACATCTACATCTTGAACACCCATCTCCAAATGAAGAAAATAAAGCAAAATTTAACAGTGAAGAGCCAATAGTTTATTTTCTCAAAATTTAATTTACAAACAAAAACAACACTTGTTGAATTCATACTTACGCTGTAAATTTCCTTGCACTCTCATTATAGGAATCAAAATTTACCATTTTGAGCTCAACTGAGAAGAACAATTCAAAGGTCTGGAAAATGCAAAAAATCTAAAATTTTTGTTTAATAAAACCAAAAAGTGGAAATAAACAGCCAGAAAGCACGCAGATGAATACGGAATAAACTGAATGATTTAGAGTTTGCTTAGCAACCGCTGATTTTCGGTGACTAAAAGAGTTTCTTTTAAGTTGCCAAAAAATAATTGGCACGCTCTACGTACCATTTATATAGGGAATCTTTGCGTTTGCGATTTCTTATGTTCCTCATTTCGAACAAAATATTAATTGCTTTCACAGGGCCTATGTGCTTTGAGTATGTAATATTTGCTGGAAAGATTAGAACTTCAAGGCGGCTGTCCGATTTTAAATAACAATCAGGCAAATTTTAAAGGTGCTGCGAAATTTATTGCCTCTTAAGTCTTTCGGTCACGTCACTTTTCGAATCCCAACGAGTGTATTAGCGTAGAAATATATGAGCAGAGCAATACTAGGCTAAGCTTTTAAAAATGAAGCAGAATGTTTACAACCAAGTGTTTAAAGAAGTAACATGCCACTGGTACAACTCTGACAGACTTAAATACCTGGTCTAAGGATTAAGGCACGTTCACAGTGATCAACATTTTGATTGGTAGTTTTAAGGTACCCGTAAATAGTCTGCATTGGAATGTGGAAGCAATTGAGTAGTCTTCCCCTAAGTATAGGGGAATTCAACGAATTGCATTCCCAATGAAATTCTCCTAGTTTCACCCATTTTAGAAGTTACCCAAGTGAATAAGTGCATATTGTAAAAGTACAACGTTGTTACGGCTTTATCATTTGCAACCTATTTCAACGAACATACAAAGCCTGTTACGGACCTTTATTTGAAAAACCATTATATCAATCAGCAGCACATTGAAAGGTGACAGTCTCTAATATGTTTCTTTAGTCACTCTTGAGACTTGTATTGTATAGGGCAGTCTGTAAGAGGACGTTTTAGTCTATGGTCCAGTATCTCTTAAGGTTTGTTTTTCTTCTTCATGATCTCATTTTATGTGCGGAGCATCTTTGGCAGTTTGCGTTGGTACAGACAATATCACGTCGCCTTGCACTATTCTAGGTGTGTAATTTTCATCTCGAACTTTGGGACTTACCTGTGGATCAAGTAGCCATGGATCTGAGTGCTCTTGCCATATTTCTTTCGCACACTTTATTAATTGAAGCATAAAATTCCTTGTATGTGAAACTTTCTTAGTTCCCCCCTTTTCAAAGTTACTATCAAGTGTGGAGAGTATCAGGCTCTCTTCGTCCATTTTCAAGCTCTTCCATAGGCTCAACCTCTTAGCCTGTATTAGATTTACCAGGTTACACATTGGAAGTTCCTTTCGGAGTTCCTCGACAGTTTTGGCTCTTCGCGAATAAAATCCAAGGATCATACGTCAAGCTGTGTTCTATATTGCCTTTAATCGATTGTTATCAGTTACTCTCAAGACAATAGTAGATAATCCATAAGTGATTGCAGCATCGACGAAAATTCCCACCAGATATGCTTTCAGGGTGTAATTGAGACTTCTTAACGTAGGAATGATTAAATTCATGTTGAATGCCTTTTCTTCCTGACAAGGTAGGCTTTTATTGCTCCGTCTGGCTCACAGGTGTCTTGAATCAGAGTCAAGGTATTCGAAGTACAAGGCACATCTGAATGACATTCTTGCTACCTCGAGGGGCATTTGATCCTCACCATCACTGATTGGAAACCAAAAATTGTGTTCGCTTGGATTCGCATTCTATGTTTGTGAATCGTTTTCGCCAGACGCTCTATTTTAGATAATCCGCTAATAAAGACCTTTCAACATACATAAATGACTGACAAGAACAAAGCATTTTGCGAAAACTAAGAATGTTTACTTTAATCTACATATACAAGCACCGCCTTTAAATGCTTTTGTCCAGTTCTACCTCTATTTTGACTAAATCAGTTCTACTTTGTGAGAATCGCTTTATAAAATGCTGACAACGAAGCCAATAGACTTTGATTGCTGTTAGATTAAATTTCATAATAGAGACTTAAAATTTTATATCTGATTCACATTTTTTAAATGAATTTGTAAATGAAAAAACAGACTGGAAGAAAAAAATTGTAGAAACACATATGATTTTCATAGTGGTTTTGTTTGAGTGGTCTTGCCATCACTTTAACAAATGGATATGAATTTGATGTATTAATTTTTTTTAATTCTTTCCTGTTCCACTGTTACTGTGGCTTTGAAAATATTTGACTGTCGAAGTTTGAGCTGTACAGTCTCGATTCCAGTGGCTTTGTAGGATCGCAAAATGCTTTAAAATTTCTCTCTTCCAATTGCACAACCAAACATATTTAGTTAAAAGCCTTCATCGTTCATTTTTGTGGCAATTGTTTCATCAAACTGAGTGAAAATCTGGTCATTGTGAACAAAAAAACTTCCGCAAATACTGTCTGATTTTCTATAATAAGAAAACCTGGGAGAAAATAGATGAATCCAACGCAGCCACAAATACGATTCGGTTTAGAGCACTATTGTTTTACAAGAAGTTTGGGCAACAAGGCGAAACTCTAAGGGTTACATACACTTACCTTTAAACAAAACCATCATCGTTATTAAATTTGTCGATTCAAGTGTCAATCAAAAGATTTGATTCAACCAGAAATAAACGTAGAATAATTTGGCACAGTAGACAATTGCCGTTTACTTTTTGATAAAACGATCAAAAAATTGTTGAACTTAAAACTGACGGATGATTTAAAATTTTCTGTTTTAATATGGGTTTCCGCAAGTACGACTTTGCAAGCCAAGTAACTACTCAGTGACTTTCCCGCACACAAGGAAATCTGAAACGTATATTAATTTTTAAATTATCGCTTCATAATTTTCTTATTATTTCGTAGTAGTTGTGCGTGCTTTCCAGGCAATTAAGCACCACCACTTATAAAATACATAAATTGCTTAAATAGAGCTAGTCTGACAATTTATGTTCATTTCTTAATGCTCTTTAATTAGAGGAACAGTGGATTACTTTTAGAAAATGCAATAGCGTACTTTGGCTTTCCTAAAAATGTTCTGGTACATTGCATATATTATATGCAGATAGCTAACTGTTTCATTTTTTCAAAATGTTGTCTTTTTCAAGACTTTGTATTATTGCTGCTAGAGGTTCACGATTCCCTAGTTAGTTTAACTGTTCATTTTTTATACTAATTTATAAAAAAATTTAGGGCTAATGATGTTATTTGAATTTTTAAACTCTATATATGTGTGAAAGTTTTATATGGGTTAATTTTGTTCCAGATTTTCACGATTCCATAAACCAGACTAACAGCGCCTGAGTGTAGTAATTTCTGGAAAAGTTTTAAATATTTTGCTAAAAATTCATTTTTGCCATCGCTTTTAAAAATTTTTCGCTTATTTTTAAAATATTTTTAAAGCTAGTGCTGTACAAGTTCAATAATTTATAAGGCTGAAAGGCGATAACCCATCTAAATGAGCATCATGAATTAAATTCTCATATTTAAACTATTTGAATCAAAATAAAGTAGAATATTGGAAAAAAAACTCTAAATTGCTATAACCTATGTCATTCTCTCTTCTGTTTGAAATTTTGCAGTTTGGACAAAGGTCTTGACATCTGCTTACGTTCCAAATTTATTTATTTACTTGCAAGGAAACCTTTATATGAGGTGCTCATTTTAGATTTCCCTTCAAAACCCACATTTACTGATGCTTCATATGTGAGTTAGTTGCAGATCTTAATGAGGTAACTGGACGTTTCACTAACAGTTAGCTAGTTTGTGATCTTCAATAAGTTAGGTACTTTTTGTTAAAGGACTAAAAGTTGAATACCCGCAAATCAAGACTAAAAACACTCATTAATCATTATATTTTAATTTAAATCAAATCTACTTAAGAATGACTAAACGTAGCTTGGACTAAGTTCCTCATTCCAATTATAATATTTTGGCATTGTTTCCAGTACTTTGACAAACATCCTGATTCTGATTAAATCTAGTGAACATCTAGCCAGGTACTTGGAATTATTTCGTACCCTTTAATTTGCTGGATTCTATGTCTCAACGGTCAATCCAAAGTCAGAGCTTGGTTTTAAACATGTCGCATAGAGGTCTCAAAATTACTAACATGAAAGAACTAGGCTTGATCTTAACAGCCATTAGTAGATGCCCATAAGCAAGGTTTTATTTTTAAATATTAATAATGAGATACCTACTAGAATTTGAGACTTGAATTACACTGATGGTCTGTTAGACAGGAAAAGTAGTGGCATTCTCGAAAGCGTTTAGGTGCTATTCAAAATTAGACAGCTATATTAAAAAGAATCACATGATTTCTCAACTTTGAACAAATTTTACCTTTTATCAAGAGCAGCAATTTTCGACTTCAATTCGTAGGTGTTTTAGTGATTTAGACACATTGATTATTTATGTACGTAAGCGGATCTCCTGATGTTTCCAACTTTAAAAATTGTTCGTTTGAGAATCTCAATGGCAGAAAAGGAAAAAAAAATTGGGAAAAGCATTAATTGCTTACCTTAAGTAAACTGTCTAGATTAAAATGACTTTATGAATTGATATTAATCAAGGAGAAACAGATGCTCAGAGAGGAAAATATCAGTTTCGCATCTCTCATAGAACTCTTTCCTGTGTTTTTATTTCCCTAATTTAAATCAAACTCCTCACTGGTCTTAATCAAAGCAAAATTAGCTATAAAATTGACTTGAGTGAAAATGAAATGTAGAGCTCACGTTTCTGATTCTGAAAAATATTTAGATCAACCTTGGTAATAACTCTAATGAACGGCTGCAACTTCAAAACAACTCTATAGTTATGTTCTGGTACGCTGCAACCCTAGTTTTGTGAAACAAATTACACGCCCTTGTTTGCTAGATTTCGAGTTTTTATGGTAGACAAAACAGTTGTAATTCACGTTTGTTTATTTTCGTCTGCATATATACAGTCATGACAAATGTCTTGTGCGATGACTTTACAAGTGTAGGCATAGAAAAATTGCACAGCATATTGAAAAGACCTAAGTGAATGTTTACAAGCAGTGTTTACTATGGCCCTGTTCTGTTGCTCTTTATTAATAGCAAGATATTCATTCCGATTTGAAACCTGTATTAAATTAAACGTCTGATGACAAAAAAAATCCTGGTTCTCAATAAATAATTACTTTTTTTGTTTAAAATTCAATACTTACCTTGACGATTTTTTATGAATCTTTACCCATTTGGCAAGTCGCAGTAACTTGTTGGGCATACAACAGAAAAACAAAGAGCTTGTACAACAGTTAAACACTTAAAAATAGCAATAGAAGAATGAAAATGAGAACTTCGGCACCCTGACTCTTCCTGGACTTGGTTGTGTTATGCAGTAATAATTCATTTTTCAGTGCACTTCTTTGTTGAACCTCGTTCGTTTGCAAAACGTGTCCTTTATGGTAGATTGCCATCTGCTGTTTTTATCTGTTTTTTTCTTATTTGAGTATTTGCATGAGCAAACAATGCTTGCAGCCGAAATAGAGAAGCTGTCCATTTCATCCTGATGGATATACTTTTCTTCGTAGTCAGTTTTCGTGCCTTATACTCAGTCTTTTTCTAATATCATGTTCAGTTCTTCTGCTTTTTAAACCACGCCGTTTAGTTCTCTCCTCTTCTCTGTTGTCTTTTCAACTCCTGCGGCTGCAACCGAAGATTGAAAACTCCAAATATGCTAGTTTAGTTACCCTTGAGTCTTTTATCCTTTAAGGAAGTATTTACGAATGCGATTCACCCTATGGTTTAGTATCTCTTCGGTTTTTGCGTCCTTCACCATGACCATGTCTTGCATGTCTTTGCATCTCCTTTGTTGTGGCGAAATATCTGTGGTATTTTACGTTGGTATAGGCAAATCGTGCTGCTTTTCTTCTATCCATCTACGTTTGTAATTATCATGTCGACATTTACGGCTTTTCTTTGGATCAAGTAGCCATGATTCAGAGTGCTCTTGCTATATTTTTTCGGACTGTTAATTACTTGAAGTATCCGATTCCTTGTATGTAAAGCCTTCTTAGTTGTCCTTTTTTGGAATTTACTTTAAATTATGGAGAGTATCAGGCCATTTTGTCCATTATCAATCTCTTCCATAGGCTCAACCTTTTTGCCTGTACAAGACTTGCTAAACTGCCAATCGGAAGCAACTCTTGGAGTTCCTTAACAATTGAGGCTCGTCGAGGGTTCAACCCAAGTATTATTCGTCGGGCCTTATTCTGTATTTTTTGTGGCCGATCGCTGTCTTTTAGTCTCAAGTTAATAGTAGATAACCCATAGGTGACTTCAGAATCGACAAAAATACCTACTACAGTCACTCATAGGCTATTTTTATGACTTTTTGAGCACGTGAGTGGTCGCTGTCGTGTTAGCTGCCTTTCTGCTCTGACTAGATTGCTTTTGTTGCGTTATCTGCCTGAATGGTACCTCAGATCATAGAATCAAGTTACTCAAAGTTTGAGGCACGTTGAAATGACATTCTTGCTGCCTCAAGGTGTATTTGATCCTCATCGGCACCAAATTGAAGCCAGAAGGCTTTGTTCGCTGCAATGTGCATTCCGGATATATGCAGCGTTATCGCCAGATGCTCTATCAATCTGAGAGCTGCAGTTTTACTTGGCGCAATGACAAACAAATCATCTGCCTATTCCAGATTAATTATCAAACATATTTTGCCCCAAATGATTATTCATCTGAATCGCACTGTCATTGAGTGTGGAGAAGGCGTTAGCCAATATGAGTTGGATGAAAAGAGGTCCTTCTTTTGAGCCTTGTCTCACAAAACATTTCATCTTAAGGTAGTCTTTTGACCCCCTTTTCCCATCGGTGAGTTTGTAAGTAGCTCTTGCCAGAGACAGAAGCTGGTAGAAACACTAATTGGAATTTCGTTTGAAATCAAGATTAGAACTAAATAAGTTCGCAGGTTAATTTGGTGGCTTTTTGGAATTTTTCTTTATAAAAACTTGCAGAGTTCTTAAAAGAAAAGCAAAAAATCTCTGTCTCTTAGACGCACCTTAAATTTTATTGCATTTTTAGCACGAATTCCTAAGTTATATTTATAAGTGTATCAAGACAAATTTTCTGAGAATGCATTGAACAATTCGATGGGAATTTTATTATGCTCATATTAATTGGGAATGAATTATAACCTCAAATGACTATAAGGCACAAAGCACAATATTGAATGCTTAAATATGGTAATTAATATAATAACTTCAGATAAAAGTCGAAAAAATTGAAACCAAAAGATAAAGTGCCATTCTAAACTACACCATGTAGGCGTTAGCAATGGCCGCAAATGCGACTTCGAAACGGAATATTATAAGCGCTTTGCGTCCCCTTGAAATAATTTTTGTTCGATGTAAATAAGTCATGGGAAGGCGCGATAATATACATTTCATGAACTGCTGATTTTCATAAAGCCAAACGCAGGAAATTGATTTAAATTCTTGATTTAAAGCCTGGAGCACTAGGTAGTCAACTTCCTTAAAATGATGTTTGATGTCCATTTTTCGGCGGTTAATGCAAAGAACGGTTGTAAATTCAAAATTGTTGTCACAATGTCTTGCCAACAAACTGCACAACAGTTGCAATTTCTACATTCTTGAAGCGGCTTGCAATTTTTTGAACATTCGATGCAGTGTTATACAAACCAACGTTGGGGCTTACGCTCCATCGAATATATACTTGATTTTAAAATCATAGCAGATGCCTTGCAGAACGTCATTGCAATCATATGTAAATGAGTGTCTCACTCCATTTTCAGTATTAGTAAATGCATATACACAGGTAGAATTCACCTGAAGAAGCTCCGCTTCTTTCTCATTCATTATAAGATGCCCATTTGAATCGGCATTAACGCCCAATGGACTAGAAAATCAACTGATTTTCCAATTTTCGTGTGCCTTTATCTCCACAAAAGGACATTCACCTTAAAAATTGTAATTCTACACAAAAATAACTTTCGAAACGATTAACAAAGTTTATTTTTGGCAATGGATTGAATTCTTTTTTGAAATAGGTTCCAATGAATTCAAGAAAGCAACGAAAACTGCTAAAATAGAGCTCTTTGTCAGCATTTTACCCAGTGACATTAAAGTCAATGTTCAAAAAAATACTGTAAGATCTAGAAGTAAAAGCTATACCCTATTCTTAGGAAATTTGTTCTAAGTGGTCGCATGTACAGAAGCATTTTAAGTGGTTCACGAAAGCAAAACCTTACTTTTTGATAAGTGTTTATTCGACAATTCACTGTTCAAACATAGCCATGTCCTGCGAGATGTAAAATCAACCGTTTTTAAAAAAAAAACTTGAAACATTGTTTCTTTGTTCATTTCAAGTGATAGTCTTCAACAATTTTTAAATAAGAGCGCTGCACTAATTCGATTCTCTGAAGTGGTTTATTTTGCCTTTTATTCACCAAAAATGCATATAAGTCAGATTTCTGCATTAACCAACAGCCACGATGGATCAGTTGATCAGCTTAATTGTCAAGAAATGTTCATTTTTTCTCTGCAAAAGGGTTCATCCGATAAAAATTTATCTTTGGCACAAACTTTGAACTGATTGATTGGAGAAATTTATTTTCGACAATGAATTGACTAGTTAAATCAAGTGATTTACTGAAACGGAACTCATCACTGCACTTGCTTTTGACAAATCCAAAAAAAATAATTAAAATTAAATCCAAATATATGGTCAAAATACGATGCTATTGTATAATGTTGAAATAAATCGAATAAGACAAAAATTCTTTTCTTCGGAACCTTTCTATTGACACTTCATTTGCTTAAACCCGCATATTACGCACGGTTAGTAAATGTGCATTGCAAGCAGCAAAGGAAACTTAAATGAATTTGTTTTAAGCATTCAGCTGTTTGTTTCGTCAGGTCCAGAAGTTCCGAAGCTGCCAAGTAAATAAATTAAAGTCTTGTCGATATATCAGACGAATTCTTGAAAAAAGCATCTCGCAAAATTAGTTATAATTAAAATGAATTAAGTGCTAATTTTAATGTTAAAAATGTATTGTAAGGTCACGTTTTCTTCAGTTTTTCCCTTAAATGCAATAAAATCATGCACCATGGAAAGTTCAGCAATACAAAAGGTTGAATGGTCATTGAAATGAAAAAAAATTTGGGTTTCTATTTGGAAATCAGAAAATGCAGAGAAATTCGAATTCACAATATAAGTCTGCTTGTGTATTTTTTTTCTAACTCAACATTTGTGACAGTAAGGAGTCTGTCTACTTTATTGTACTGCAATCAGATCACATGGTTCGTTTCCACATCTTAGAATCTAAATAGATTTTGCAAAATAATATTGGTAAATGACCAGCTGATGCATTGCGGTGGTCTCAGATTCATTCATTTATTGTGCTTTTTTATCCAGTTCGTTACTCCACACAGTCCTCATAATCTTTATGGCTAACAAAGTTTGTAAATAATTTTGATTGCGAATTCAGTAATTAACCCTTCTAAATTCGCAAGTTATATTTGTCGAGCGTGCATTTTATGCATTAATCCATCGTCCTCTTGGATTAGTCTAAATATATGATTTGAGCCGAAACCTCACTATGGAAGATGAGGAATGAAGCTCTCGTCACATGAACAATATTTCTGTATGCCTGTCATTGCTCAAGTCAAAATGTGACGCCAATTTGCCTTCTACTGCAAAATTATCATGTGAAAAGTTTGCTTAGCTATGTTTTTTTCAATTTTGCGTCAGAAAATTTAGCTGTAAGCTGTTCATGATCGTATTAATTTCCAGTGTACACTAACATGCAAGCAGCTTCATAAAAATAGAATTCCCGACTATAGTTGCATTAAATCCGCCAATTTTTGAAAAAAACAGTAAAAAATTCACAGTATTAATGGTCATTAGTCATTATTACTCAGTCAATGCGACATTTCAAATTGTCCGAGATAATTTGAATAACAAGGTTTTAATATTGACTTAACTATTCTTTACATGGTTTCGACTTTTAGCAGAGTCGTTGGCTTGATGTCGATTGGAAAATGCTCATAGTGCAGTACTATACCTGTCTAAGCCATATTTTAAATCATTGCAAATCCAGCGTCTTGTTATGTAGCCAGTGAGCGGTTGAAATACAATCCTTTTATCATGACCTGAAAGCCGAAATACCCTTCCTGTGCATGTGCTTTCAAGGAGCCTTTCTCAGAACTTGCATACCGGAATTTGATTGCTTGGTAAGTTGCATTACTAACAAGATGCAACTTGAGAAATCGATGGCAAAATATGTTTCCGCTTCATTTAATGACAATCGCAAATTAAAAAAGCAGAAACATGGTACTATCAGAACTAGGAGCAATGACAGGTACAAAGTACCAGTTTAGTTCACAGTGACTACACACTTTCACGGGCCAGTTGAGCAAATGCACAGCAGTGGTTCGTAAGTAACTTCCTATAAGTTATTCTTTGTATTTATTTATTTTACATTTACTTATTAGGGCAAGTCTCAAGGACATATTTTAGGCACGAATATATTTTACTACAAGAAGCACACAACAGTACACAGAAAACAGTGAATGCGCTTATCAATATCTGTAGTTCTCTGGATTGTTTCAATATCTAGGTAGCATTTCAAATTCTGAGTGGCATCTCGTCCATCCTTGAGATTGTTAATGTCAGACAATCTTCGAATCTTCTCCAGAACTGTTCAACATTTTTGGCGGAGATTCCATTCATTACCACATTCACTCGCCTTTCACAGTCTAGTTTGAGACCACGAAGATAATCATTTGCGCCATACTTTGTCTGCCAGTCTGTGCGAGGTTGAATTTCTGTTGTCATAACTTTATTTTATAGGCTAAAACTGGAATGGTTTCAAAAAATTTTTGTACGGCATGTTTTATGACCAAAGCAAAAGTTTTATTCGTTGAACAAAAAGGTATTTTCGACCAAAAAGTTGTTTGAATGTCTCAATCACCTCTCATAAATGACGTTTTTAAAGCATGGTACTGGAGAAATACGGCTATAATTGGAACTGATCTTTCAAGGCATTATGTTTTCAACCTCAAAAGGCCATAAGAAAGCATATTCAGAAATTATAATATTTCTACACATCGTGACTTTTAAATGATAGCATTTTGATTGTTTCATTAATAAGTGATCACTAAAGCACTGCGAATACATCCATTATTACACTTTAAACAGCATGAACTATAGGGCATTTTAGCCTCTGGTAAGTGAAATTCAAAGTTTATAAAATGAATGAATTTATAATTTTTTTAAGAACCATCGGCTTACAAATCTACAGCCAATCAAAAAACCAAGTCACATGATTGGGCAACAGTTTTAACTGAATATTTTAACTCTTGCAACACTTTTGATAATAGACCTCAAATTCATATAGTCAGAAGCGGATAATGAATATTATTTTAGCAATTTGTATCGCCGTTACATTCAAAATTGTTGAATCTTGTTCTGAAAGCAAGTACGAATCCTTTCCGCGCATTGTATTTTCAAGTAGTCCAAACGGTATTATTCAGCAAACTAATTATTTTCAAGGTTATTGCTACTCTGTAGGAAAGGCGCAAAATCCTATTGAGAATGCAGTTGATTTTCTGGTTGCTAAGGCATTTAAATCAATTGAAGTTCTCGATCCAAATGGGCGCCTTACAATTTATGAAGAGAAACGGAACCCATTTCAGGTGAATTCTACTTGTGTATACCTGTCCATTATGATCTCACCTATGAGAGGATACTCGTTTACTTATAGCTGTGAAATCGTCTTGCCATACCTCTGTTATAATTATGTAATTGAATACCTATTCGATAGAGCGTAAGTTCTGCCACTTATTTGCATAATAATGCATAAAGTATACAGAAACAAGCAAGCTGCTTCACAACCATAGAATTTTCAACCACTGTTGCAGTGAATTGGCAAGGAGTTGTGTCAATTATTTCGAATACGCAGCCGTTTGCAGAAGCAATAATACGAAAAATGGAAACTAAACATTATTTTAATGAAAATGATCTATTTATGCTCCAGCACCTAAGGGTGGTGTTCAACTTAATTTGGTGCAAATTGAAACCAATAAATTAAATTTAACGAGCGTTGTTTTTTATTTATTATGTTTATTTATTTTCTCCCACTTATTAGGGCAAGTTCCAGGGATTTATTGAAGGTACAACAGAAGTACAAATAGCTTTTATAGCAATTAAGCACAACAGTTAACACAGAACAGTAAAAACTTATGTTGACGTCTTCGTTTGTCTAAACTCTTCTCTGTCGTATAGGTATCAGTTCAGCTTCGTCGACCCACCTCATCCGAATTCGTCCGTTTTCATGTCTCCTCCAGAAATCAACATATTGGCAGAGATTCCATTCGAAGCTACTTGCACTTGCATTCTATACTCTAGTTTGAGACAACAAATCCTTTGTGCCTCCTTTACCAAGCTGCAAGAAGTTGTACTTCTGCTGGCATAATCTAATTTATACGTCCGGAGGGTGATTGGTCCCATCCGGCCACCCTTCTCATTAGCCTCTCGAGTTTCCCTCTGGGGTTACCGGTGGTCATCGCGAAGGAATTGAGAGTAAGTTTGACCACCATTGTTTCTAATAATTCTTTCTAAGCAATTTTCACAAATATTTATGATTGAATGCGAAGTCGAATTTTTTAGGCACTGATCACTACTGTGCAATCTTGTTGGGGTGGATCATCCAGGCTACAATTTGCGTGCTCGGTAATTTTTAGATTCGGCGGAGATTTAGACATTTATATAACTATTTAAATTTAAATAACATAGAGATGCAGAGATACATCACAAGATAGAAAACAAATACCCCTTTATAGACAATGAAAGAAAAGCATCAGTGAATGGCGAACACTTGAATCGCATTTGATCTCATAATTAGATTGAGATATTAAATGTCGAAAGCAGTGCTGAGAGTACAATAAACCCAACTTACCTATGGTATGGATGCAACCCACACAGCCAGCCAAAAATTAGATCTGACATTAAGTTGATTTTGGTATTTATCTAATGCGACGTGCTGCTGCAAATAATATTGCCAACCTTATCTCAACAGCCAAAGAGAAGGCGCTTTGACTTATTTTTCCTTTTCTGCTTCTACTTGAACCAATTTATGCATGCCTGATTTATCTTTTCTGAGCTCCAAGAAAGGATAGCTATTAGTTCTGAAGCGAAATAGTTGCTTATGTTCAAATTGGGTAATGATGCTGATTCAATGAACCCAAGATCAGTCAAAGAAGATTAAGGAAGTTATATATCGGCAAAAATAGATGTTAATTTCGGTCCATGGAAAGTAATCATTAAGAAACACTGAACAGTGATTCAGAAATCAACGTGATTAACGCTTCTTGACGTCTACGTATTGAAGTGGGGCGCGATCACTCATGGCAATACTTTCAGAGCTTATGCCTAGAATACCTTGGCAGCTAAGCGTTTGAAATCTTTTTTTCATGCTAAATTTTATCACGATGAAAATCAGTTTAGGATTCAGAGTGATGCTGATGTTTTAAAATGAAGAATATTGACAGTTGTAAAATGCACTTAATGAAACGCCAGATGTGATATTAGGCTCTGAAATATGTCGTTACATATATTGAAAAACATGCTATGCTTACATGCGGTAAAATAAAGACAAACGACTTACAGTTCCGAAATTTCTCAATATTGCTGCTTATTCTTGCCACTCTAGCTGGACCTGTACTGCAGCTCAAGGTGATTTAATCTCTACAACCGCAATCACGATACGCATAGTTTAAATAAAACTAGCTGATATGCTGCGCTCTACTCGTCGATAAAAGATAGCAACCGAATTCAGAACACTGCTGAAAATTGTTGCAACAAGTTAGTACTGATTTTCGAAACGTTTCAACAACGTTCGTATGATCAATGTCAGAGCTTCTCCATTGATTCTTAATTGGTATCTGGAATACTGCAAACGCTTGGTAACAAATCAGTCCATTACTTCCAAAACCGACTTTTGAAAACTTTTATCTATCCTGTGATTGGCAACCTTTGACTGGAATATAAACTTGAGCCAGTAAACTTCATTTACCTTCAATATAAATTAAATGAAATTTCCTACAAATTACTCAAGCTTACTATTTTGCGAATTTTTATTCTGATAAATACTGAACTTATTCTTTTCAGCACTAAAAGTATTTTCCAATGTGTCTTCGATATTTTACGAATTGATCAAATAAACTGGAGTTTTCTGGAAAGCTTTTCCTTAGTTCTCTGTTCAGACTGCGCAAAATTGGTAGGACTAAATGAACTGATGTAGGGTGGTCAAGTTGAAAGTTTTAAGTTAGTGCTTAAAATTCGTTCAACGATTTGGGTGATATTTAACAGCAGAGAAGCAGAAACTTAAAGCAATGTGTTTCTCTGGCTACATAAATTGGCACCGCAGAGATCCACAGCACGTATATTAGGTGCCAAAATTAAAGGATTTCTGCATTCATCTTCATAGGGCTTACTACATTTTCATCCCAACCTACAATTTAATTCTAGAGTCGATAGGTATAGGTTCCTAGTAGACAAATTATTCTTATTAAGTGATATTGAAATGGGCGAACACATCGCAACTTCAATCTTGAAAGTCACACAAACTGCTTGGTGTTCTCATGAGTGTGTAATGATATTTAAACTCATCTTCTGAGAAATTTAAAGCGACAAACTTATAAATTCACAGTGAAAAGTTCACTTTTTTCTAAAAAGTAAACAAATGGCTGTGCAGCATCTTGCTTAAAATTTGGCATAACAACATTTTGCTGCTCGCTACCAAATAAAAGTATGCATACTGTGTAAACATCAGAGTAACACGACAAAGTAATTTATGTTGCATGTGGTCTCTTAGAGGCTTTTGTATTAAAATGAGCCAGAAATTCTGTTTTGCACAAAGTGAAAATGCATAGGGGTCAAAGGAATAGTATAAACGTGGCTTCAGTGAAATGGCCGAATCTGTCGTTATGTCAAGTTTTCATCCAATGGCAAAGGCTGATTTTAATCCGCAAAAAGCATGTCCTTTGATTGTTTATTATACTGGACGAAGTGTAGCAGATCTGCATATTGCATTAAAATCCCAGACGTTAATCCCTGTATGGTCTCGCGTTTATGGCATTAAATCGAATCATTTCCTCAAGATCTCATCAATTTAAAAATTGAAGTGCGCGAGGAAACTAAGAAAAATAATCAGCCAGCACTGGTGAAATAAATAATTATTCACCTTTGTGCAAGACATGGTACGGATTGAGATCACAATTTGCACATGAATCGAAAAAAGCTGGAAAATTCCTTCGAAATCTAATGCTAATCTCAGTTCAAACACCAGCTGCAAGCAAATGATGACTGCTCTTATTTCACATAGTGGTACCTAATTAGACACATTACTGAAATATTGGCAAGAACCTGAGTTACTTCAAGTTGTAAAATTCGTTTTATCAGTTGATTTATGTGTGTATTAATGTAGTTTATCTGATTTACGTTCTCGTCCTGTCGCCAACCAAAAGAACTTAAAATCTTTTTACTGCTTACTGAGATGCAAAACAAGTTTCTTTCGGGCAAGAATCCAATTTTAAACACAAGCCGACTAAACAATTAGAAAACTGTTGGGTCATTCATCTATAAGACATTCAAATCAATCGAGATCCAACGTTACTTATTACAAGAAAATGCACTTTGCTAGAAAAAGCCCAAGTTGCAGGTATCCACTTTTGCCTTTTAGAATTTTCACAGGATTCTAGCCTGCGAAATCTTCGTGTATGCTCATTGAATAGAAAATCTAACAGAACAGGATCTTGCAAGTTGTTTCACAAAAGCATAAATTTCAGCATGCCTTGCAATGAGATAAACGGATTTTTGAGAGCCATTTCAAATTTGTATTCGCTCATTGGCGTAATATCAGGATTGCTCTAAAATGATTGCTAAGCATGCCGGGTAAACTCAAAAATTCTTGTCAGCAATGCAATTTTGGATTATTAATAGCAATTTTCGGGGAGCTTGATATAAAAATATGCTTATATTGGCTTAACTACGGATATTGAGTTAAACTTAAGATAATATGTAGGAATTTTGCTAGTAAATATGCTGCTTAACTCATCCAGTGCCACTAATTCATTTAAAAATATGGACGTTATACAGCTTTCGTTAGATATGTACTTTTGATTTCGTTGAGCCCCTTTTATTCTTCACCTCTGCCCACTACATTAACAGTAAGTGTGCGTTAGTTAATCACGTGCAGGGATGCATGATTTAGGACAACCTGTTTCATACTTGAAAATGCTCTTTTACACAGGAACCAGTCATTTATCATTTTGATATTCATAGGAAATCCTAGTTCAAAAAGTACTATTCTAATGACTGTTAAAAATCCATTGCAGTTTCTCAGCTTTATGATGGTAATTTATGAATTCAAGGTGGTAATATGTCAAATTTATCGAGTTTTTAGAAGTTATTTTTCGTCAGTGGGCAATATAAAAGACATCAGGATTGCAGACAACTTTTTTCCAATATTCGAGCATTAGCCAATTTACTGTTTTTTATGAAGCTTAATAATATAGCGTGCGTCAGTATTCAAAATTTAAAAACTTTGTTAGTGGACTTTCGTTCTGGAACGACGCGATTTCAGGCTTTCAATGTTTTTTTTTTCAATTCTATGAAGATATCCATAACACCATTGATTTCTGACTTCATTGATGCAGTGCCGAACCAAATTTTAAAAGTGAGTTTTGCTTTTCTTTCTTTTAAAACACACCTCCTCACATTTTTGACTCAAGGACTGAAGCCGCCACAGGATTAGAGAACGTTGGAGGGGAGGAAATGAAAGAGATACAGTGAAAAACGTAGATACGCAGATCTGAATGCTCTACACTCACAAAATATGAACCGCACAATACCAATATTAAACTGGGCTAGATTATTCTTCCAACGGCCCATAACAGCAATCTACGTCAAGCGAATAAGCACCATGCGTCCTCTAATCCAGCGTCTGCGTTTCTTCGAAATCACAGCTTTGCCGTTTTACTAATTTAGTATTTGGCAAATCACTTAACTTATTGTTTATCAATCTTGTTCATTTTATGCAGCATAAAACGAAAACATGCATAAACATGCGACCTCTTTACATGCAATGGATGAAAGTTACAAATATTCGATGAATTCAAAGAATTTGTAGTGGTTCCAGTTACGTTGCAGTGGCATTGATCGTCAATATCATCATTTGCTCTGTCTTTTAAGCAAATTTCTCATAATTTTTTTACAGTCGTGTGGAATGCGAAATTAGCTTTAACATTTAATTTATATATTTCTATTTTGGCGCAGACTGATTCTTCTGCCTTGAATAGTAAGCCGTACTCCTAGGCGCTGTTAGATCTGATTCTAGCAATGCGCTGAAGTAGCCACCAAGACAAAGGCTATAAAATCTTTCGAATTTTTTGGAATTCACTAAGTGGTTGTTACTAATTTTAAGCTCAAATGTAGACCTTTGAGATTTTAGAGAAATCATAGACGCGTATCGTAACTGTGGGCTATGTATCCTTTTCCATCTTTCTTAAGTCCACTGCGATGAAAGTGGTGTGCGATCCGAAAGACTTCATCGCACATTATTACAGCAACCTGAGTTAAGAAGCACGTTCGTTTGGCTTTTATTAGTTTAAATATAAATATTTACTTCATGCCGCGCAACAAGTTGGACTTTAGCCTTGTAGCCTCACAAACACATTGCGTTCCATCAGCCTTTCATTGTGATTCCATGCAGCATTTAGGCTTTTACGGTAAGTGCTTATAGTCAGTATTAAATGTTATATATATGTATGTATGCGTATTTGCGTATGAGAGGTCAAAATTTTACTCATAATATCTCCTGCAGCAATAGTAATTAAGCAATATGAATTGTTTAAGAAAAATCAGATGTAATATCATCTATTAGCTGAAAAGATTAAGCCGATTGGCGACTTGAAAAAAGATATTGTTATCTTAAACAATCGCCAAGATCCCATAATACCTCTTTTTCAAATAAATAATCGAGTAGTTGCTTTGGAGAAAATTTGGTTGCACGAAATGAAATGCCGAGTCTCAAATGTGTACGCGAAATTCAAATCAAAAGATAGTATATTGAAACTGACGTCGATTGTTCAAAACAATAACCAACATATTGCAAATTACACTAATAAACAGCAATGGGATGAAATCAATTTAGTTTTTGTAGCATGAGAATGCCATTTAGCTGCTTGATAAATAACCTTGATCAGTGCAAAAATGTTTTTCACACTTTGCTTTGAAAATTAAAAATCTAGTGTTTAAAAAGGACTCAGAAAGCAAAGGAAAATAAAGTTCATTGGTAGAAAAATTCAAATAGAATACCAGCAACATGTAAGTTTCACCAATTCAGATCTAAGCAATCAGCTCTTTAAACAAACCTGATAGCCTGCAGCTGAAACGTTTATTTGGTATCTAAAAGTGAATTAGTCCAAGCAAAGAGGTTGATGTGTTGGAATGAAGTTCTAAAATCCTATTTGGTAAAAATATATTGCTTATCACTACCAAATTATTTAATGTGTGACTGCAATGCATGTCTATTGCAGTGGCACCCAAATTTGGATTTCGCTCTTCTCCCATGCCACAAATGCTTCCTTTCGAATAATTTAACTCTCATTTCTCTTTTAAAACACTTTGGTTTAAGCCTCCATCAACATTAACAGAAGTTTTATTTGAGATCAAAGAATATTGCACATCAGGCATTTTCAGCATCTCTTCATTTATTAACAACGCATAGATGAAAATGTAAAATTTTGACGCATCTGCTTCCAAAAGAACAAATGTGAACGTTTGGACAATTCTGGTTATGCTAGCTGGCTAATATCCTATCAATGATGATAAAAGGAAATGAAGTTAATCGTTAGCTCAGTCGTACTCAAAGTCGATTTATAAAAAAAATTAATGAAAATATTCGATAGTACCAAAAAACACAAAAACTCGAAAAAGTAGCTTTTATGAAGGCTAAAATTTTTCAAATTAAAGTCAAATACGGCAAATGAAAACTGGAATGGATAAGCAGCTTCAAAGATGATAATCAAAATTTAGTAATTGACAACTTTAAATGATTCATTCAAGTCTTATGCGAATGGTACCTAATGAGAAAATATTTTTAGAATATCCTTAAGTGTGCATTTTATTTGAAAACTTAGTTGTTATTAAAATTGCCCAACTTATATAATCGTGGCTGTGAATAAGTTTCTTTCATTGTTCATTGCCCATCTAGAATAATCAACGCCACTGTTATTTAATACTTGATACATCAATAAGGATTTACTACAATTTGACCCAAGAGTCATTCAGCAAATCACGGTGATTAGAAGATTATTTTTTCAAGTATTTTCAACACAGCTGTAACACATAGCGACTAAAGCAGGTTAAGCATTTTGGTTGGCAAGGAAAGGCCTTTGCACTGCAAACGAAATGCAGTTTTTACCGAGTCCCTGAAACGCTGCTAATGGAGATGCCTTACTGCATTTATTTTTCTTAATCAGTACTTTCTAAGTCAGAAAATGTGGAATCAAGCAATTCATATTTTATAGCTATATAACGAAGCTGTAAGCATTTTTTTGTCGAAACGAGGTTTTTTTCTAATTCATCACTAAAATTAGCATACACGGTCTGAAATATTTTAAAATGCCAGCATAAACTCTGAAAATCCAGTCCAATCTAAATGAGCGATCAAATGGCCTTATTCAGTGGTAATTTTCTGGTTGGCATAAAATTAGCCTTTACGATCCCGCTTACATTAAAAAAGAAACAAATCAGTGACCTTTTCCTAGAAACGTTGACAAAGTCCAGAAGTTTAATGTAGTTTCTTGTATTAATTTTGTTTTTCAGTTCTTTACTAATAAAGAGTTGCTTTGGTTCTTCAATGAAACAATAGAGAATGTAAACTATGCTTTAGCTTTGTTACAACAAATACAAGAGCATTTTATTTGGTGTAGACCGTCATAGATGATCAAATTAATTGTTCTGGTTAAATATAGCGCTAGTATTTCAACAACTTGCCAAAATACCTAAACGAGAAGATAACTGGCATCATAAAAAAATTCTTGATAGGGTTCTCCATGCACATTCGATAGGCGTGACTTATCACCCTCCGAGTACTGATCAGGGTCAGAGTAGTTCATGGGTCCACTTGAAGACATTGACCGTTGCACCTTAAGTACCAACATTTGAATACTTATTTGACTATAGCAAAATATGCTGATTTTGACAAATGGTGCTGCACTAGTTGTGCATGAAAATATTTTCAGTAACTGCCAAATTCTCGTAATTTTTGATTATGCAAACAGACAATAACCCACCTATTTGACTTCAGTACTCGCAGGTAGGAATGCAGGAACGATCCAATAGGCCATACCAATTGACCTCATGTTAAAAGGCAAAATGGAACGTTGGCACGCACGAGCTAGTGGAATCGAATTCATCCTCAGTTTTGATCGCTTAGAGATGGAAAAATAATTGTCGCTGGAACAGAATTACACATTTCAAGTTACGAAAATATCTTCGATAAATCCATATTTTCAAGAATGTTTTGCATGTGCTTATGCCTAGACAAAACGGGAATCATTAATCATTGATATTTATAATTTGACTAGAATGTGTGGTGTCAACTTCCAGGAAATCCATACAAGAGAAGCAAAAGTGAATGCTGCTTTGGAAGTGCTTAAGCATCAGACAACACAGTCACTCAAATATTTTGTCTGAAACCTATGCAACTGTTTATGAGTTGTCCGTTTGTCTTGGTGGGTAGCTAGGCTCTCAAAAAAATATAACACGTTGCACTGAACTAGTTATGTTGAGCCCAATATACTTCATATATTTTGCCACCATCATTTTTAACATTTTTAGTAAAATTTGTACAAGAGGTTCAATATGAGATAATGATCTCCAATTTCAACGAGGTTTAAAATGAAATACCTTATGAATCGCATCAGTAAAAGTCATTAATCTTTCACATGTATTTTTTTATTTAAATTTTATTCATGAGAAATGAAATGGCTGCCTTAATAAAGTGAAGATATCTCAGATCGATTCCTAGCTGCTTTTAATTATTTTGTCTTTCCATGCCACTATTTTAAGGATGATATTCGCACTTCCGATTCGAAAATTTGTCAAAGTAGAACTTTGCAGCAGCTAGTAGCTGCCCGGTTATATGTCGTAATTACTGAGCAAAAAAAATTTTTTACTTAATTGTTATTGGAATTAAATTTCAAACCCAATTTACGAACTAACCATGCGCCTATTTTTGAATCAGCGCGAAATATTTCAAACAATCTATAACTCAATGTATTGATTGAAATACAGGAGTAAGCTAGTTTATAAAAGATGTCGATTGTCTTCGACCGCTCTAAAAATTAGCGGCACATTAAATAAGAGAATTCTAAATTTTCTTCAAAATTTTAGTGCTTAAATAAATTTGTTTTTACCAGAGCTTACGACTTAATCCATTCCCTATTTTATCATAGCATAAAAAGTGCAAGAATGTTGTGAATATTGAAATAAGACAGTATTTTACGTTGATTATAGGGACATTACTCATTTATGGAATATCACTAATCCAATAAATTGCTGATTAAATTAGTTCTGATACTAATATGCAAGTAAATGCTTTTTTTTCAATTTCAAAGTCTTCAACCATGAAACGATGCACATTAGGAGCATGAATGAGATTATGAGTAACTAAGTGTAACCCATTTATTTTTGTGTTCTATAGATGTTTATCTTTCCTAAGCAGAAACCTCAAATAAAAACGTTAATGCTTAAAACCATCAAACACTCCCCAAATTTGAATCTACTCAAACAGAAAAGAAGTTTTCACTTAACATATCGAGAATCTTTTGTTTTCACAATTTACCTAAATTTTCTGGCACTCATCTTATTTTACTTGTTTTATTAACATTTCATTCTGTATTGCTGGTGCACTATAATTTCGGTCGGCCTTGTTTCGCCACAGGAAGCATCGAGGCGAATTCACTCAAAAATGGAATCGCACTGTTCTTTTACTAAGCTTAAAATACTAAGTAATCATTGAGAGATCTTAGCAAGGCTACCAGTCAGTCCTGTGAAATTTAATTTTTTCTGAACCATAGGTAGAAAAGGAATAAAATTTCGTTTTTGATTGCACGTTGCTTATTTATCCCAGAATCAGGAAAAGTCCAAGCGATTCTTGAGAGCTACGTTTTTACTCTCTTATTTCCTCATCTGCATGCAAAAATTAATTAATCTGAAATGAATGCCCATGTGGTTCCTGAAATAACAAATGTTCTAACTATTTACCCACTCCTTCATGTTAAGACGTTACCACTTCCTCTCTTTGTATACTTTGCAGTGCTAACAAGCTTTAAGTCTGGCCATTGCAATCAATGCAGAAATGAATGAAATTGAGCTGATCAGCATGATTTGATTCGCATTGATACATTTCATGTGCTTTAACGAAATGATCACTATGTCACCATTATGTATCTAGGTTCCAATAGAATCAAAATTTATTTTCCAAGTAGCACAGAAGCATTCTTCAAAACGCAATTTATTTTAACTTTGAACCCTAAGATCTTCAAGATCTACAGAAAAACAATTTTTGATGAAATAACAACAGTGTCTTTGGATTTACCTTTGAAAATAATATAAAGCGAAGTGAGCTAAATCGTAGTTGACCAGGCAATCAGTGTGAAACTTAACACTGTTTTTCAACTGGCTATGCGTCTTTGCCTTTCTATTATTCACATCACATTTCAAAAAGTGAAAAAAATTTTTCTAATGTCTTTAAACTGGAAACTATAAGTGTTTTTTTTTAAATTTATTTGGGCTCAAACAGACTTCAACAAAAGTCTCCATCATGCCCATGAAAGCTTAACGATCTGTAAACAAAAAAATTGCAAGGACACATTTGACACTTAGGAAACTTTTAATAAATTTGTTTTTCATGTATTAATATACTCCTTACCAATTTGAGCAAGTCTCATAAACTTGTTCGGAGGGACACAACAGAATTAAAAAAAAATAAAACAGAAAAGCTCATGAAAGCTAACATGGAAAACAGTAGAAATACAAATCTATGTCTTCGGTACTCTGGTTACTTCTCTAACATTGTTTCGTTGCATTGGCGTTTCGTTCATCCTTGATGTCGTTAAGGGCAGATAATCACCTTACCTTCTTTTAAAGCAGTTTCAACGTTCCGGCGGAGATTCCTATCATTGGTACATGCACAGACATTCAACAGTCAAGCTTGAGACCACGAATACAGGTGTTTACGTTGTACCTTGTTTACCAGGCTGACCGAGGTTGTACTTCGGCTCACATAATCTAATTTATACGTCAGATGGGTGATTGATCTCATCTGATTACTCTTCTTATTAGGCCTAAAGTTGTTCCTGGGTCTAGCAGCGGTCACCACGAGGAGATTGAGAGTAAAACTGACCTTTATAAAGTGAAGCAACACTTTTGATCCCATTTAAAGCACCTCGTTTAATAAAATGCATTTTGGTGAAAGTATAAATAAATTATCCTGCTTTGTGAAATGGAAGCAGCTTATGACTCTGTTCATATACTTGATTTAGCGAATTTGTTGCGCATGTTGGAGACAAAGGCATTTAGGCGTTTTGACAACGAACGTTTCCGAATTTCTGCATTTATAAGACCCATTTGGGTATTATTCTTAGAGGATTAGTAGGGTTGCTTATAAGACTTCGAAATATAGGAAAAAATAACAGAGTGATGCATCACGAGTGTCTCAAGAAATGCTAAGGTACGATTGATCAAAGACAGCAGTTGCAGTTGTAATAATGTTTGTTCATTACGTTTTAATGCTACGAAGGAATAGAGAAATCCCACCAAGGACACCTTTAAGGCAAATCGAGAGACAATCCGAATTTCTTTTCAGATTAGGCTTCAATGATCAGTTTTATCTAGCGTTTTCTTCTAAGTGCTCATTTAAAAAAATTCCAATTAAATTTATCTTAAACCTTTTTGTTAAATTCCTTTGATGTCAGCATTATGCACAAAACAGCTATATTTTCGCAAAACAAGAAAAACTAATTGCCAACAGCTAAGAAATTTACTGCTAACTTAAGTGTTTGTTGCATTTTATCAAACCAAAGTCAAAGGAAAGGCTGAAATGTGTAGTCAAGACTTGATTCCCGATAATTATTCTCAGTTTTTCTTGCTCTTACTTCAACGATTATCTGCGAATTTGAAATTATTTTTGAAGTTATTTCCCAGGGCACTGCAGCCACGGTTAAAAGTTTATTTTACCGTAATGGCTTACACGCTTTTGCATGCTTATTTAATATTTAAAATTTGCCTGAGCTATTCAAAATTTAACGCACAATATCAAGTGACCTTCTAAAACTTGCTTTGAGATCTGACCTTAAATTATCTTGAGCCTTGGTTCAGAAATTAAGATAACGTGGTCCCAAACGAGCCAAACAATCATCTATAGACAGTCTAAAATATTAGAAAATCAGGCCAAATGCTGCAGCTGAAAAATAAAGTCACCCTTTTTTTAGCTAGCATAGATATTAACAAAGCAAATAACATTTAAATAACATCAATTCAGAGATGGATAACTGGAGCCCGCCCATGGTATGGCAGAGCATGTATAGTGTCTAAATTCAGTTTAACCCGATAATTCGAATGCATATAAAGCTCTATTGGAGCTTTGAATGACTAAAAAGTTCAGTTGGAAAGTCAAAGTTCACGATTCACCAAGACAAAGGCGCAGATACTAATGTTTAAACATAAAACCTCGTATCATAGCATTTTAATTGGTGCAAATATTGTTTTTTTTTCTTTCTGTGCTTAGTGTTGTTCGTTTATATCATTAATATTAATACGAGGACGGTGGTATCCTACCCTGTGAGTTTTTACTAAGCTGGTTCGAGATTACTGGCTAATTTATTTCAGCGTCGCAAGTAAATAAAGTACCTACGAAATAAAAAGTAACCAAGGCAAAAATTGGATTCCAAAAATCATCCGCTTACTTCGCAGAGATGGCCATAAAATTTTAAGAGGTTTTAATAGGTTAAGCAGGATTTTTCCTAAGGAATCAAAAGACATCCTCTTTATCGTTGAAACGAAGTCGAAATTGATCCACTCTTTTTTAAAAAAATGAGAAGATCCTTCTCCTAAACATATTTAGGAATTTGAAAATTATGAAAAATATTATGAAGTTGGCAAAGAAATTCGGAAGGGCAATAAAACCTACTTTGAAAATTTATTGTCAATTAACTATTCAAGATCTCATATAAACTTGGTAGAAAACCGTTAAAAATCAGACTTGAGGATGATTGTTAACAGCACTTTAATTTTTATCATTAAAGGAATATTCGGGAACTCTAAATACGCACTTAAGCCTTTCTGTTATCACGAGCTCCTGTAGACATGGGTGGATCTAAATCACAGCACTGTATATCTACCAGTTCACGATGGATTCGCCAGACTCATTCCTTCAATCAAACACGTCTTAAACAGTTTTTACTTTGATTTATCTAACTGGTAGTCATTAACTATTGCGGTTTTATTTCATGCAGACTTAAGATGCATTTGCCTTTGGTGACTTTCAATTTAAGCAGTAGAAGTCATGATTTTTCCCCAAGATATCGGCTCTGCATTTTTGGTCTAAGTCTGATTTTCTTCCTGTTAGCATGAATTGTTGAACGCATAAGTTGAGAGTATGCAGAGTTGGGAAGTGTGCAAATCACCGCATGATAATGAGGGCAAAACAATGAAACACAGTCCGAAAGTTTAGCTGAGACGTGGCTACTATGATCAAAGTTTCATAGTGTGCGGGCTTTATCATTTACATGGATTGACCAATTTCATTCTAGTCTTACGTCAAGCATGGATGTTCCATTTCTGTCAGCCAATTCTTCTTTGAAGGAGCCAATCCTGAGTCTCTAAGGTTTCATATCGGTGACTTAGTCCATTCACAACGGTATTTACTACAGATAACTCGTAGTCCCTCAAGAATTTCCTCTTAAAAGGCTCAATTTTAGGTGTTGGTCTAAGTCGCAAGCTGGGTTCTATTCTGAACTTATCTTCATGCAGAATATTTGCATGGACAGCGAGTTGGTTAGTTTGTCATGCATTTGATTTGTCTGAAGTAGCACATTTGAATGGACAACCTTTCACTTTCCGCAAACGATAGGGCAAATCACATCAATGTAAAATTCTGCTTAGCTTATTGAAACCATTTAAAATCTCATTGACTTCACTACGTAATGAATGGAACTGACTTTGACTTCAAGACCTACCTCCTATTTCCTTTTCACTTCATTCCTCCTTCTGCAATCATCGAGTTAAAATATGTTGTTAAACAGAATAGTGCTAGTCAAATATTTGGCAAGAATGGTTTTGAAATACAAGAGGTTGTGGAAGAATGTCCCATGATAGGGTAATGGTAAGCCGCAGCAGATTTAACCGCTTAATTATTGCCTAAGCTACTTTGGAAAAGGAGACTTTTAACCAGGGTGAAATTAGTACGCGTTTCTAGTGCTTCAAGTTAGATTTTTTCGCAACTGATGCAAATTGTTGCTTCGCCTGCTTAAAGATTCCGCGTTTAAATCGTAATTTACGACGTTATGCATCGGAATTGGAAAATATTAGCTTTTTTAGATATTGCAGAGCGTTTGCACAAAAATTGAGCTTTAACATCTAACTCAACAGATCTGAAAATTTTGGCCATTGCTGGTTCTGTCAATGCATCTGGCTGCATCAGTACAAAAATAAAGATTAAATTATTCATTTTCCTCAGAATTTTGCAGTTCGTGGCAATAACAGGTTCAATTTGGTAAACTTAACGGCAATGGTACAACTTATGACGAAAAACATTAAGGCTTTACAGCTAGTTGTAGCAAATATGTCATATAATGGAAAAAGCCGAGACATTTGAATTATTTTAAGCGAAACCATTAAAAAAAATTATCAATCCTGGTTTCAAATAATTGGATGACCTGTGCCTTGCTTTCACATGTTGGAATTTCATTGCAAACACTGGTAATATACTTGCTGAAAATCGAAAAAGTTCAGATGATTAACTTAACTTTGACGTGCCTTAATACTTATTTTTGTATCATTCATGCAAGATTACTAAAATTTTAAACTGTGTTGCCAGAAATAAGCACTACGAACCTCGCCAAATGCATTGTTTGACCAAAATCCTTTTACCCACCTAGATGGATGCCCGATTGCAGATAAAGCACAGTCAAGGATTGAGAAAGCTGCCAACTTTCTTGTCCATGAAGCGTTCAATTTGATTCATGTAGTTAATTTAGATGGGTATCTTTTCGTGATTAAAAATGGACGAAACACTGCTAGAGTGAACTCAACTTGCGAAATCGTACCTTCATCTTTTCAGAGCAACAAGGAATACACTCATATCTATTACTGCGACATCCTCGTGAGAGGCCTCTGCTATGATTTCATGATTGAAAGAAGTCATTCAGTAACGTGAGTTAATGCTTGATCAGCTCATTAAATAAAAATAAAAAACATGCAAGCTGCTTTGAGAAAATGAACTTCATAGCCATGGTTGCCGAGGATTGTACAGGATGTGCAAAGATAATCTGGAATTCACAGCCGTTTGTTGAATTAATGGCAAGAAAAACTGAAAGGAACTACCATAAGCGTAGCCTTGATCCCATAGTTATTTCTTCGTTCAAATCAGCCTAATCGTTAACTTCGTGCCATTTGAGCAATAGCAATTGAAATGTAGCTGATGGCCTTCGGTTGAAACGATTCGTTTTGATTTCCTAATGGCATTTGGTTGCTTCGTCTACAAGGGTGCCAAGGGCTAGCATTCAAAACTATTCATATTAATATTAATCATAACCATTTCTTTAAGGGTATCGTTTCGGAGGAATTAGTTATTTTACAAGTAAAGATCAAATAAAAATTTGAATTTCCTTTAAATAAAAGACCAAATGCAAAAAAATTTCGAAGTTTTCTGTTTTAGAACAAGCTAATAAGCGAAACTTTTTTCAATTGACTGGCTTCAAATGACGTTATATTTGAAGGAATTTAAAAAAAATTGGAAGGAATAAAACAGAAAATTGAAAATTTAATTTGTTCTAGCATTTTCTACGGTAAGTTTAGCTTAGACGGAATTCTAAAATACCTAGAAATTTTATGTTACTTCAATAATGTCATGAACCCAAAAGTCGACTTTTGCAGTAGCTTTTGAGCTTCATTGAATGCGAGGCGTCCTTTAGATGTCCGCTTACGATTCTCCGATTTCTCAATGCCTGAATTCAAGCAGTATTTTTACTGGCTTCCAAAAACGGATCACCTATAATAGCCATGTTAAACAGATCACTCAAGCACACGACTTGCGGAACAAGGTGTTATTAGCAGGGATTGCGATTAGACGTATGAAAATCTACACCTTTCTGGATAAGGAACGGATTTGAAAGCTATCATGGGATAGGCACAGAAGTTTTCTTAAAACAGTTTTAATTATTATTTCTAATTCAATTGACTTATTACTTGTCGTGAAACTATGCTGTTTACGCGTTTATTAGTCCATTCGATCAATTTTAGTGTATTTATCTGACGAAACATTAAATAGTATATCTTTAGTACCAACATGATTATGAAGCCCGCAATTGAACCAAACTTAAACTGATGGGCCTAAGTGCGTAAATCTAGAGGGTGGGTCAATTTTATCAATTGCAGAGAAATTATGTGCAAATTTATTAAATGTTACAAACACTAAGGCTTAACTTTGCACTTCTATTCTGGAATATAAAAGCTCTTGATTGTATCACATCGCCTTTAGTACCTTCTCTGAATTAGGCTAGACCCACAAGAATAAATAGATTTCTCTTTTTACCCCAGTCAATTCGTTTGTACTTTATAAGTAAGAGCCCGTTAAATAAAAGGTATTCATGACTGTTCAATTAGACTTACTCGATCATTATACGCAAAGGATTCATGCAAACATATTGTAAAGCAAATGGTTTATTTGACATTGGAACACATAGAGCTGAATTCGAATCCATTCACTGAAAGTTCAATCCAGCCAACCTTCAGAAGACCGATAAATGCTTTACTTAAACAAAATTTTATCTCAGTTAGCGATTGTTGAGTAGAAAGTAGTTTTATTGAATTGAATGTAAAGATGTCTTTCCCATATGTTTGACAATTTACCACGTAAAGAAATATTCTGAAAGAAAGTGCTCCTAGCTGCTAACATTTTAAACCTGAATCTCTGCCGTATCAGAATGAATTTAATTGACATCAAATGTCAAACAGAATGATTGTTCAACCACCATTCTACCGATACGTTTCTTCAATGTCGTAAAAGGGAAAAAATGCAACCGGTTTGTCTGCCACGTTATTCATTTAGCTGAAAAATTTTGGGTGAATTTTATTTGAATTCGCATCCTGTTTAATCAAAATATACCGAAAGCAATAGTCCGTGATGGCATACAATCATGTTGAGTGGCGTGAATATATTGGGAGTTTTGCAAAAGGATTGCACTGCCAAAAAAGCTTGCAAAGCCCTTTTAATTTTCTGCACACCGAATTAACCCTGCTACCTGACTTGATTAAAGCATTTGGAAAACGCATTTTATTTCTCACTCGCTAGCACTGGAAACTTTTAGTTTATGGGTTGATAGAAAGTTGACTTTTAGTGAAACCGCAATAGTATATGAGGTCACAGGACGACAAATTACCAGAGCAGAAAGTCCTAAATTAGTGCTTGTTTTGTACCATCATTACCATATGTTGTGGATTCCACCCATCTATAAACTTGGCTTTCTCACTCTTACGGGAATTTGTACAAAAGTGGGAAATTCATTAAATTGTGCTGTATCATCATGGCTAAGACTGGCATGATATGCCTAATACTTAACCTCGTGTAGACCAACCCACCAGACATGCACGTTCCATAACACATTGACAGATGAATGCGCATCTCTTCTTGGCATGCATTTTTCAATGACACTGGCAATCACCATAAAAATGAACCACTATCAAAGACTCAAAGCACTGAATTACAAGCATTACAATCTCTTTGTGAGAAGTATATCATAGCAAATGTTTAAAATTAATATTTAACCATATCTAACCTAATATCTCTCATTGCGTTTGGCCTTTCTACGTTCAACTGCTTGGAAATGACTTTTCCGGTTGATATTCATTCACCTCGTCTTCACCAATGCTGAACTTAGTTACAGTTCAAAATTGATGCAGTTTGCTGCTTTGTTTTGATAAGAAGTGCTCTGTTTTCATCTAAAATTATAAACGCGAAAGCGCTGCTGGTTTTGTTTTTGCATTTAGGTTATAGTTGTAAAACGGCAAAAATTTTTAATGTTTTTAGACCTTAGGTATTTAAGAGTATCCTAAAAATTATAGGTTCGATTTGATAAATAGACATCAATGACACAAAAGAATATAACTGGAAAAGATTCAAAATGCTAAAGTGTAAATTATTGGAAGCATTATCAAAGCTGATTTCAAAAACATAAAGTGGCTTCAAATGATTAAATAAACTATGCTTTGCTTTTACATGCTGGAATTTCATAGCAAATGCTACTAATGTGCATAAAAAAAATCAACAAACGAAAGTGATAGCTTCATCTTAGCATTTTGCTTCCTCTATTATTTTGGAACCGTTGATGGAAGCTTACCAAGAGCTCAAAATGTGTCTCCAGAAATAAGCGCTACAAACCTCGCCGAAGGTATTGCTTTAGTAAAATAATTTTACCCATCTAGGTAAATGTCTAGACATAATGAAAAGGCAATCAAAGATCGAAAACGCAGCTAGCTCTCATGTTCGTTAGGCATTTATTTTCATTCATGTGAAGTATTTGGACAGGCATCTGGTCATAAACCAAAAAGAAGAGAATACCCCTATGGTGAATTCGTCTTGCAGTTATACACCTTCAGTTCTTCGAGAATATAAGCAATCCGCTTATGTTTACTACTGCGAAATCCTGATGCGGGGCCTATGCTATGATTATAGAGCTGAAGAGGGTCATTTAGCAACGTGAGTCAAATGCTGAATAGCTCATGCATCTTTTGAATCAGCATACGATCACATGCAAGCTGCTTCGAAGCAATAAACTTCGTAGTTGTGGTCGCAGAGGATCTGAAAAAGGTTGTAAAAATTATACTGAGCTCACAATTTTTCGTTGACGTAATGAACCATGAACGAAACCTTGATGGCACAACCCTTCTGTCACTCAATTAAGCCTTTCTATTAAATTCGTTTATCTCTGTCACTTAAATGCGGTTTGCGATCGCCAGCTGTAGCGATTCGTTTTGATTTTACTATTGTTATTGTGTTGGCTTTGTCTAAAATGCTGTCAAGTACAGTTTTTCAAAACTGGTTGGGGTAAGCTCCAGCACAGTTATTTATTCAGGTGTGTCGGTTCCTAATCGTTTTCGGTTAGGAACCCAAATTAGATCACTTCGTTTTTGGATGATCAAAGGTTATACAGATTTGCGGGTTAGAAAGGTCTCCCAGTTTTCTCGGCATATATTTATAACACTGAATGAACTGCAAATCTTCTTTAAAATGCGCCAATAAGCATTTAAAACGTACGATTTGATTATTTACTATAATTTTAGAGGTCTTTCATTCAAAAATTAATTTTAAGCAGCTTTAAAATGCATTCAACTGCAAGTTATGAACGTACATTTTTCCTTAGACCTTATTTCCAAGTCTGTCAGAGATAGCATGACTCCTCACCTTCAGATGCCACCTTTCGATGTGCTTCTGAACGGTATAATGATTTTCCAAATATAGGTCCAGAACAGGCTTTATGTGTTTGCTGAAACCAGTCGCAAATGAAAAAGCCGTGAAAACGTTACGCGTTTACAAAACGCACTTATTTGCTAGAGTAATCTGTAAAATAGCTGAAACTAGAAGAATTTCATTGGGAATACAATTTTTTTAATTTTCCTATACTTAGGGGTAAACTACTTGATTGATTTCACATTCTAAAGCAGACTGTTTAGGCGTAACTTAAGCAGCATGCTTTACTGCAGCCTTAAAATTGCCAATCAAAATGTTGGTCCCTGTAAACGTGTGTTTACCCTTAGATCTGATTTTCAAGTTTGTCAGAGTTGTACCAGCTTCAGAGAGAAGGTTAATATGACTCCTACACCTCAAATGTCAGCTTCCGACGTGCTGTTGAACTCATGATACTTCTTTAAATATAGTTCCAGAATAGGCTTAAACGTATGCATGGGGAATTCGTTTCATTTTTAGCAGCCGACTCTAGTATTGCTCTGCTTCTCTTTGTCTATGGTAATACACTCTTAAGGGTTCGTTAACCAATGTGACCGAAAGACTTAAGAACCAAAAAATTCTGAAGGACTTTTAAAATTTGTTTGCTTGTTACTTGAAATCGGACAGTTGCCTTGAATTAAAAAATTTTTCGACAAATATTTAATGCTCAAAGCACATGGATTCTGCGTAAGCACGCAGTAATTAAATCGAAATGAGAAACGCAAATAAATCGCAAACGCAAAGATTTCCTATATAAATGGTATGTATAGCGTACCAGATAACTTTTGGGCTTTATTAACAAAATTCTTATGTTCACCAAAAATATAACTGGATCGGCATCGTTTCATCCAACACCGCTTTCCTTTTTAGAGAATAAAGTCTCAAAGCGATTGTTAAGCAGACTCTTAATCATACAATGTATTCTGTAATTATCTGCATGCTTCGTGGCTGTGTTTTGTCACTTATTAGTTTTATTTATACATAATTTTAGAATGTTTGCACTAACGAGATCTTTGAATTTTTCTTCTCAGTTGAGCTCAAGATAGTAGATTTCGATTCCTTAAATTAGAGTGCAAGCAACTACAGAGCGTAAGCATAGTTTCAACATTTTTTTGTTTTAAGTAAAATTTATAAAAAATAAATCATCGGTTCTTTACTGTTAAATTGTATTTTATTTTTTTCAGGTGGAATTGGGTGTTCAATATGTAACTGTGAATGGTGTATGAGATCAGAATACAATATTTACGTCTGCTGATTTGTCCAGCATGAAAAGAAATTATCAAGTCAGTGATATCAACCACAACAAATTGCACATGGCTCTTTGCTGCCTTATTGCATGTATCACTTATTGAAGCAACTTTTTTATTTAGAATGGGAAAAAAATTTCTGGCTAATTCAATGTAAATTTTGCCTTTTCACAAGGTATTTTAGACTCTTCATTAAATCGGAAAGCCTTAGCAAGGACATTTTTGAAAGCGAAACGAAAAGATGATTCTGCGAGTGTATGCCTTGCTTTGACTTATAGTAACTGTCAGCCTTATTGGCCTTTTTTCATCCCTTATTAAATGAGCCAGAAGACTTTACTTGCTATTTTATATGAAAGTGAGTAGAATTGAATGCAGAAGCTCACAAAAACAACTGTCACTTATCAGTACAAATCCACGTTTTATCTCATCAATTTCTCCTCGCTTTATCAACGCTGATTACAATTTTGCAGATGCAAACACCTGGTTAACAGTCAAATGTCGATTGTTATGAACCAAGTTTGGCCTGTCAACGTTCACTGGAAACTTCAGATCCCAGCAGCAAAACTGTGCTGCCTTTTTACATCAATCTGACTTTGAACTAATTAATTATTCAGTTTACTTAATTTTTTTCATACCCAAAGGAGCTTCTAGTAACGCTCAGGTCGACAAGGACCGGCACGTCTTTGACACATATAAATTTTCATAAAAGAGAGGTGAGGAAAAGGATGCGCTTCTAAAAAGTAAAAGTGGCAATTAGAATAAATTAATTTTCTGTCGAATAATGTTTTTCATTCATCAATGATGCTGTCTAATATGTGCTCTTATTCAAATACATACTGTAAAGCCAATGCGAATTTTGTAAGTATAAAGCGAATTTCCCGTAAGGGCAGGTGTATTTCTCAAATAAGTGCTCTAGAATTAATTTGTAGTAAATAAGCAGAAATACTGATCTGAATAACAAGAAAATGTTGAGAATCACGTTGGTTGTGTCATAGTTGCTTTTGATTAGTCTTGCTATTACTTGAACATATGGTTGCCCACTTAAGATGATTTTCACAGTACTGTCCTGATTCTTTGCGATTCTAGCTAAGAATGCCATTCAAGGAATCAAAATGCATGCTTCCTTATGATAAAATTGCATGTTTTAAAAGAAATTTCATGGCAGAACTTACATGTTCCTTCCAGTGGATGCATGCACAAGAATATAGCAAAGATCCAGAACTACGATTACACATTCATGTATATGGCAGAAACCCATTTCATTTAAAACCGATCTGGGTGAATATTTGCAAGTCGCATATACTCTTGCAGTTTTCTGCTTCTCTTTGATGACAATGAGATGCCTAACAGAATCCGATGCCTGATATGATTTAAGAATCTGATCCACAAAAAAATAGCCGCATTATTAATGCATGCTTGTCTGTTGTTCGAACGTGGCAACAACTTTGAAATTAATTTCTCGGCTTCTTAATTACCTCTGAAAAGATTATGAGTTCTTATTATCGGCAATAATTTTCGACTCTGAATTTAAGATTTTCAAAGGTTCTAGCATAAAAAACACAACAACCTGCTAAAATGTGTTGATCAACTAAATCGTGGTGCTACCCTCAAAATTTATTTATACTTTGATCAGTCTAATTCTCTTGTGTGAGAATAAAACAAATTGTCCACGCGTAAAGTTGCTTCTTCAACTGGAGCCACAAATAACTTTTAAATCGTTGTTCTACCGCTGTTTAACCATTGACAATATCAATCGTCCAATTAATTTCACACCAATGGCTGTTCAACGGCTGGTTTAAATTTATTGAGAACATGCGCGCTTGACCTGCCACTCCCGTTAGTAGAGTACATTTTAGACGCTGATGATCTGAAAAGGTATGAGGTTGAAAGTACAATAGTTAATGAGGCTGCATGGCTAAAATCTAACTTGTTGCGCGGCATGAAGTAAATATTTGCATTTCAACTAATTACAGTCAGATGAATTGCAAGATTCAAAACAACTGCAACTGCTTTTAAACCCAAGTTACTGTAATAATAAGCAATGAAGTCTACCTGATTGCACACCCCTTTCATTTTAGTGGGCTTAAGAAGAATAGGAAAGGATGTATAGCACACAGTTACTATACACGTCTACAGTTCTCAAGAATATCAGAGACCTACATTTGAGCTTAAAATTAATAACATGCACATAGTGAATTCCCAAATTTTAAAAGACTTATAAGCTTTTATATTGGTTCCTGATTTAACACATTACTAGCTTCAGATCTAATGGCATCCAAAAGCTTGGCTTATTATTCAAGGCAAAAGTATCAGTCTTCGCCGAAATCCAACTATATGAATAGAATGTTACATTCATTGTCGCGTTTCACACCGCTGCAAAGAGATTGTAAAAAATTTGTTAAGAAATAAAAAAAATTGTGATGATGATCAGTGCCACTGCAATGTAATTGGAGTCAAACAGTCGAACAGTTGCAGCATTCATATAGCGTGTGTCGTGAGATCGCATGATCAAGTATGAATTCTTGTTATGCTGCATAAAATGAACAAGACTAATAAACGATAAATTAAGTGAGATTGCCGAATGCTAAGCTAGTAAAATGGCAAAAAGCTGATTTCAAAGATTAGCAAACGCTGAATTGGAAGACATATGGGGCTTTTAAGCTTTTTGTCGATTGCTGCTATGGTCCATTAGAAGATTGACTTTGCCCAGGTTGACATTAGTTTGATGCGGTTCATATTTTATAAATGTAAAGATTTCAGATTTACGCATTCATGTTTTCCAATTGATCTCTCTTTAAATGCTCACCAATCAGTTTCTGAATAAAAAATATGAGTTAATTTTTTTAAAAGATAGAAAACTGAAATTATTTTGAATTCTAGTTCCATACGACGTCATTAAAGTCAGAAATCAATGGTTCTATGAAGTGCTTCGTGGTAGCGCTTCAATGCTTGCAACATATACACCAACGAGAATCGTAAAAAAATATTGAAAATGGGACAAAATGTCAAAGCGCTAGATACTCTCTGAATATTGGCACATACTACAGTATAAGGCATCTTGAAAAAAAATATTTATGGCTAGTGCTTGAATTTTCGAAAAAAAACTTGAAACGGTCTTCATAAATCCGTTTATCTAATTACCAGGCCTGCTGAAATTTCTGTTTTTGTGAAACAACCTGCGTGGTCCTGTTTGTTTAGATTTCCTTTTGAATGAGCGATTGAAAACTAAAACCTGCATTGTCAGATCTTAGGTTTCATAAACGAAAAGTTAACAGTCATGAACAAGCAAGCATTGCGTTAAATTTCGAACAGGCATAAGTGGGTACCTGCAAATTGAGTTCATTCTAGCAGTGTACAGTTTCTCGTATTAAGTAACGTGACGCCTGTCCGAATTCGCATCTGGAATGGATAGATGAATGATATAACGCTTAGTTGCTTATGTCTGACATTGTATTCTTGCCTGAAAGAAACAAGTTTTGCGTCTCATTAAACAGTGAAAAGATTTTCATCAACTGATAAAACGGAGTGTAGCAATTCAAGTACCTTAGGTTCTTGCCAATATTTAAGCATTGTGGTCAATCCTACTCTCTACCTTCACGTGGTGGTCACCGGTAACCTCAAGGGGAAACCTTAAGGCTAAAGAGTGGGGCGGTTGGGTGGGACTAATCACCCTCCGGACATATAAATTAGATTATGTCAGCAAAGATAAAAATTCTTACAGCTTGGTAAAGGAGGCACGATGGGTTTTTGGTCTTAAACTGGAGTATGGAACGCACGTGCAAGTAGCTTCGAATGAAATCTCCGCCAGAATGTTAATTTTTGGAGGAGACATGAAGACGGACGAATTCGGACGAGGTGGCTCGACGAAGCTGAACTGACTACCTATACGACGAAGCCATACAAGAGAAGAGTCCAGACAAACGAGGTCACAAACAAACGTTTTTACTGTTCTCTGTTAATTGTTGTGCTTAACTGCTATAAAAGCTGTTTCTACTTCTGTTGTACCCCTAATAATTCCTTGGAACTTGCCCTAACAGGTGATGAGAAAAAATAAACAGTTGTGTCCAACTAGGTACAAATATGTAAAAATAATGCAGTAATCATTTGCTTGAACAATGTGCAATTTCAGATAAATTCACTCGAAAGCTGCCGGCTTAGTGACTAATGCGACAAACAAATCTGTTGCGTTTTTACTCTTTTACAACACAGAAGAGACGTTTCGTCAAAACGATAGTTGCAAAATCATTTTGTTTAAAATTTCGTGTCAATCGAATTCACTTTGATGCAGCAATGCTTCAGGCTCAAGCTGTAAGCAGCTAAGAGCGCTTACAGCTGGCAAATGAATCAGTTGCGGTAAAAGAAGGGATCTGTTTATTCTTGTGTGTCTAGCCTATTTCAGAGAGAGGAGCAAATGGGATGTGATAGAGTCAAGAGCTTTTATATTCCAGAATAAAAATACAAAGTTAAGCCTTAATGTTTGGTTTTGTTTTATGATTTGCAGGTAATCTTACCGTAATTGACAAAAGAGACCCACCTTCTGTATTTCCGCACTTAAGGCTATCAGTTGAAATTAGCTCCATTAGCAGGCTTGATAATTCTGTTGGTGCTCAAGGGAATCCGTTTGATGTTTCGTCAGGTTACTTAAAAAGCCAATAGTAATTTAAGTAGATTTGTTCATAATCATGTGATAGAGCACTTGTTCAAAGAGTAAAACTAATTCTTAGTGATTTTAACTAGTTTGAGTGCTTTTACTAAAAGACGATGAAAAAGGAAAAAGTTTTTGTTAGTGAATGTTTGAAACAATTTATTTTGCCAATCAAGTGTTTGACCACAGGCCTTGTTGCTAATTAGGTGAATTTTTGCCAAAAACACTGCAATCCTCTTGAAATAAAAGATGTTGTTTTCTAAGTTCAAACCAACTCTGGTTTTATTCGCTGAATTAAGTCATGGCTTTTGCACACAAAATGAGTAAAGCACATGACCCATAAGCCAAATAGTCAGCATATTTCAACCTTTTTACAGCGAATTCTGCATCGGTAAATAACTTTGAGGATGCTTAATACAGGGATAGTAAAAATAAAAATGAATAGAGGTGTGTCACAGCGTCTTTGCTTTTGCTTGTCAAATTAATGAAATAGATGCAAATTTCAATTTGTACATCATATATGAAAGCCGCATAAGAACCTTGTCTCATTTGCACTTAATAAAATAAATAAAGTAACTTAATTTCACTGTAGATTAAGTTGTTATTCACCAGCTTTGTATTGTTTTTCGAAGCTTTTGTTCTATTAATTATGCATTCAATCACCTGCAAGATTTTTTGGTTTCAATCAGTGACCCTGCAATTAATGTTTAGTGCAACAAGCTTAAAAATAAGTGCCTGCATATAATTTTTTTTTAAATTTGACAATGTTTTTATTTTTAAGATGAAAATAAAATGTGCTCTGTTAAAAGTAGATTAATCAATGAGTTCGAAAGTTAGTGATCCACATTATCACTTTATTTATTTAATAATCCTGTTTAAAATATTATTGAAGTAAATAAATTCAAATAAGTTTATTTTTAACGTAGTTATTTCAATAGCAATTTTGCTTGGGAGTTATTATTGATCACGCTTACAAATTAGAGAAAAGATGACGATTTCATTGAACACAGCGAAATCGTAGACTTTGGAATCAATGATAATATTCGATAGACATTGATTCTGATGGCTCCACATCGTTCAGGAATGACCCTTACTTGTATACAACTGCCCACATATTTTGGTCCCCATCATGTTCTTTGACTAATGATATGCCTGTCAAGCCATGAAATCACACAACCTTTCCCATCCAGACTTTTGGTCATGGCAGAAGTACTAGTAAGAAGTCAACAACTGGTTTGAGATACATTATAAAGCCATAATGCAATTCGTTTCTAGTTCTAGCAATTTCACAGTTACTAACAGGAATATTCAGAGAGGTCGTTGGTTTCTTTTTATAAAACAACGCTCTATCGAAAGGGCTGTTTAAGTCATTTCATAAAGGAATGGCAATTGCTCATCAGATAGGCGAAACATTGCCTATTTTAAGTATCAAATTTGATTTGTGAAACGCTGATCAAATCAGAGTTGTATCAATGTAGCTTCAATCGAATGGTTGAAATGGTTGAAAAATGGTTAATTAAAGAAATATATATGCAGGTCGATATTCTGGTATTTTCAACTCTGTCAATTGATGGTTTTCAACAGTGCCACAACTACGCTTATCGTGAGAACGGCAGATCTGAAAAAAACTATCTATAGATATGACAGTGAAAATTCAAAAACCCATCAACTCTCAGCCTTTTCAGAGCCATTGATACCAACACCACAGCTTACTAGAATGACTTAAAGTTAGAAGGATTGAATGTGCACAGAGAAGAATGAAAACGATCTCAACCATATTTTAAGCAAATAGTTTGTATCAATTTATTAATCTTATTTTGCATTAAAATGGAGCAAAAATTGTACTGAGAGTAAAGAAAATTACGAGATCAAGGAGTTTATCTTGGTACCTCTTTTCGACCAGTCTTGATAATACCTCAATGTACGGCTGTGCATTTGAGATAATTTTGTTGTTCTGTTCTGATCCACTGCAACCACAGCTGAGAACTCCTTCTTTTTGGAACAACTTGAGCACTCATTTGTCCTAAAAGGGCATGTCTTATTGAGCGACTTACAATTATGACTTACACAAAAATACGATCCGTTTTAAAGCTGTACTCATAGCAAATGCCTCGCACGAGGATCTCAAAGTCATACAAATAGAGAAAATTTAATATATGTTAAATAGGCTCAAAGGAGTGTTTGCAAGCCAGGTTCATTCTTGCGGTTTCAATTTTCTCTTTGTTAGTGCCAAGATGCCTTGCCGTGCAAGAAAAGCAGCCGAATTCTTAACGCATGTTTGTATTTTTTTTGAAATCGAACAATTACCTTGGGAAATAATAATTTGGCTTCTCTGAAGAGATCTTTAGTACTTATTATCGGCAAATGCTTTTGATCACGATCTAAACATGTTTTGATTATTCCATCATGGAATAAAATTATGCTCACTGCGGTTCAACTATGTGAGAAGAATAGCATTCATCCACTCACAAAGGGCCATTTCACTTAATAAGATCATGACTGAATTTCAAATCGTTTTCCAGCCCTCAAAGTACTGAGCACAGTCCCAATTTATGCTGACCATGAAATTTATTAATAATAACTTGCTTTGTTAGTCCTTTTTGCATTATTTTCTTTTTTATTTCGTTTCTTTACTTTGTTTTTTAACCGTTTTCACTTCTTTAATTCCCAACTACTAGAATCCGGAAATCTTTAAATCCAGCCAATTTACACCCGCAAATGCTATAATTATTGAATAAGATCAGATATACTGTAAGCATGCAGCACTGAATCTCAAATGATAGGTTAAACTAAGTAACTTATTTCACGCTAAGTGTTCCGCAGCACATTCTTATGCTTTTGCAGTTGCGATTTACTGTTTTTTAATTCCTTTATCTCTATTTAATTGTTCACTTAAATTCTAATTGATGCTTTCAAGGAAATAATAAATATGTGATTTTAAAAATGGTACATTTGCATTCGACTTTAATGTAAAAGTGATCCAGTTAAAATGATTTGTAGTTCAAATGGTACGACCAAAATCCTAGATTCTACAAATTCGTAAAAAAATAATGTTTCTTTAATAAATATTACTTTATTTAAACAAAGCCCGCTGTTTTCAACAAAGCAATTGCAAGAATCATTCTTCCCATTTAAACAATATAACAAAATATTAATGCAAATGTGAAGACAGAATTCAAATAGATAGCATTTAAGTCAACATTCGATGGCCTTTTACAATGTGAACTTTGATTTTAAGTCACATGGTGTCACTGTTATGCTCGAACACAACAAAATTTTTTGTGAACCATTGAAGATGAATTGGTGTAGCCATTTATTCTAGAACTGAAAACTCTATTTGAACGCCTTCATGTCTCATCTCAGCCAAAAATTCTTGTATAAATATCTGCCGAAAGAGCCATCAAATGCTTCATTCCATGATGGTTCATTTACGTGCAGTATTTGATTAAACCAAAAACTAATCGTTACTGTTACAAAAGCCAATTTGATTTGAACGTTTCTCTGTTTTTCATACCCACCAATTTCTACATAGGTTAGTTGCTTAAGCCCGATGGTTAAGAGAACAAATGGATCAAAAATTAATGTATTCACTTCATTTTGCACGAAATTAATTTAAATGCTGACTTTAAGGCCTGCAGTACTAGATGGTCAATTTCGTTAAAATAATGTTCTACGTCCAATTTTCGCACGGTTATTTCTGAGGATGGTTGTGTATTCGAAATTATCGTCACAATGCTCTGCCAACTCACTGCCACAACAGTTGCAAAATCCACTTTCTTGAAGCAGCTTGCACGTTGTTTTACACTAGATTTGGCGGTATGCAAACCAACTTTAGGACTTACGCTTTATCGAATATATATTCGATTATAAAATCGTAGCAGATGTCTCGCAGGATGATTTGACAATCATATTTAGATGAGCGCTCCACCCCATTTTCGGGGCTAATAGACGCAGGTACGCAGGTTGAGTTCACCTGAAGCTGTTTTAATTCCATTCTGTTCATTACAAGATATCCATCCGAGTTAGATATCTGAATTGAGACTAACGCCTGCTTGACTAGAAAATCAACTGCTTTCCCAATATTCGTGTGTATTTTCTTCACAAGGGGGCAATCACCTTAAAAATAATTATTCTACTCAAAATTTACCTTTGAAAGGACTTACGAACGTTATTTTTGGCGACGAATTGTGCTCGCTTTTAGAGCAGGTACCAACAATTTCAAAAAAAGCAAACCAAACTGCCAAGACAGAATGTCTTGCCTGCATTTCACCTGATATCATCAAAGTTTATGTTCAATAAATGCTGCAAGGTCTTCAAATAGAGCTGCTAACTAATAATCTAAAACTCTTTCCCTAAGTGGTGCATAATCATAAGTATTTTCATTGGTTCTGGAGAACAAACTCTAAATCTTCGAAGCATGTTTTTTGATGAAACACGATTCAAATTTTCTCTACTGTCTAAACAACACCATGCATGACGAAATTAAGAATGATGCAACTTTAACCAACCCGTTAAGTGCCCTACCTTACTTTGCTTCAACTAGCCGTCTTCAAAAATGTTTGAATAAGAATGCTAAACTACTGTAGGTCATTGAAGAGGGCCCTTTTGCTCTTCATTAACCAAAATTCCCAGTCGAGTTGGAATTTTGATTTAATCAACAAGCAAGATAGACTAGCAAATCAACTTAATTATCAACGAATGTTCCTATTCTCTTTCCTAAAATATTACCTTGACAAAGATTGATTTAAGTCCAAACCAACAATTGAGGGATTTGTGAACCCTGCTTGCGGCGACGAATTTTGAAGGCAAGTGCCAATTGTTCTGACGTGGTAGACCGAATAATTAACTAAGGCAAACTCATCACCATATTCTAGTCAAATACTGCAAGACCTACTGTAGACAAATCCAAAATCCTTGTAAAGGGTGAATGCAGGCATATGATTTGACTAAAGGGATTTTTGATGACACCTAAGAGATTTACACATAACAAGGTTTCTTTCGAGTGAAACTTTCTATTAGCATTTCATGCAAACTTAATAATTGCAAATTGCAAGCTGCACAGTAAAAGTTTATAGAAATGCTCTAATTCTTCAGCTGTACGTTTCCACTTTAACTTGTTCAAAGCCGAAAGTTCTTAATATTTTAGGCAAGTATGCTCAGATCAAGTGTTGTCGATGATAAAATTAGTTATCAGTAAATTGAAAATATAATAATGTTAATTTTATAAAAATATTTTACGGTCACGTTTTCTTCAGTGACTCCCTTTTGATGTAATAAAAACATGCGCGCTTGAAAGTTCAGCAATGCGAAAAGTGGCATGATAGTGTGAGTGGAAAGATTTGGGTGTTTCTGTTTTAGAAATCCAAGAGTGTAAAACAATTAGAATTTACTAGATGATCCAGCAAATGCTTTTTAAATCAAAATCAGTGGCAGCAAGGAGGTTGTACTAGGATTGGACCACATGATTCAATCTTAGAATTCAACCAGATTTGTTGAAAAAAGTCTTGCGAATGACGAGCTACGGCATAGCAATGATCTCACGTGCAGTCATCTTCTGTGCCCATTTCATCCAAATGATTTTTGAATCCGCTTTTAACTCATCGCCGTAAATGTATTGCATTAATAATTTTGCGAGTAAAATTGGAAAATAACATTTTTATCAACTGAAATGCCCTTCCAAAGTTAAGAGGTAATTCTTCATCGAAAATTCAGTCCATGCTTTTAAATCAATCCGAGCATCTGATTCGCATCAGAGTCCCATCATGGAAGATGAGGACTGGAACTCTCATCAGGTCAACTCTAACTGTGTATGTCCATCCCAACTCAAATCAAAATAAAACTCTCTATGCCTTCTACCTTAAAATTCTATTGCGATGATTTTGCTTTCATCATAATTTTGAACTTCAGGGTCAAAAGTTGGCTCCAAGCAGATTAGGATTTATTTTTTTATTTAATTTTACATTTACTACTCGTCAATGTGCATGAATAGAAGCAGTAGTTAGAATCGAAGTAGACTTCATCCTTCCAAAAGTTGGCGTTCGCTCTATAGTTTCCAAAAAACTAAATTCCTCAGAAACACAACCCACAAAGATTTCTGCACACAAAAATGGTTATCGCGGCAGCTAAACTGGGACACAGTATTGCAGCAATAGAAGTTACAACTCAACGTCCTCAAATACATGACCAAGTATTTGTCACCAATGTGCACATTCCACCTATTGCATCATAGAGTTCGTTCGCTTACAAACTATAGTTAAAGTGCAACGAATACCTATTTTCAAGCCATACATTCTGCATACAAGCTCTAGTTACGAACTCTCAATCACATGCGTCATATCACTCTAGTGTTTACTCATTGAAAAATTACAACATTGCAAACCAAAAGAAATGATCTTCAAGCATTAATAACGCTTCAAAATTTAAATACGCTAGGAGGTTCTTTGTAGAAATTGTAGTGCATGGGCGAAACCTCTATCAAGTCTTAAGATATCTAAGTACAACCATGACATTTAAGCCGTGTTTTGGCTGGATCGCAACGTGAGTGCTGACTCAATAGCAGCTGTCGAATTAGCATTGAAGGCTCGTAATTAACCTTTACATATTTCTGTTGCATTGCTCTATCTCCGAAACTGTTTAATTCATGTCTGATTCAGCCTCTTGCAATATCATCGATTTGACGAATGTTCTGTCTACAGCATACCAACTTTGACATTCCCTATTTTACAACAAAGTGAGTAAGAAAACCAAAGTTAGAAATGGACTTATTTGAAACACTCGGGCAAGCACTCATAGCTGTTTTATCTAGAGTATTATCGAAAGCAATAGTAAAATCTGCTTATCCAATTTTTAAATTCTACTTTTAAGTTTGAAATCAATGACAAGCAGTTGACGTTAACCGGTTGGCAGTTGATAGTCTTAAAGAGAAACGAAAGGTAGGTTTGCCACTTGACTAAATTCCATGTAAGCTTTTCGACTGGTATTCAGATGTTTACTTCTTGTTTTGTTGGCGAATGACCTAAAGAATCAACTTTAAGTTAAGGTTTTTTTTTGGCTAGTAATCTCTCCAAACCTTACTTTGATTTTTTACCTGAAAGTGCTTACACTAAATATGTGTTGGAATTGAATTTGCTTCCAAGGGCGTAGTGCGTCTTTGAAAGCGCAATTTTTTCTACTAAAATTCTACTATGCACATTTCATTACTTCAAAACATTCAAAAAAGCGACTCCTAACCCGAATATTACCTTGACACACGATGCAACGGATCGAAAGTGGCCATTTAAAGCATTTTAAATTACTTCTCAAGTGTCTGTGAGAACTTTGCAATAAATGCTAACTTAGATTCTTTCACTCATTGAATCTAAAAGAGCATCATGTTAAGTTTCGTTGTTTGTACCTAAACAGCAGTTTCAGCAGCTGAACCTTAAAAGACTTTTATCCATCAAGCGAATGCCAACCTTCGCCTTTAGATTCAAGCTCAACACAATCAATCATCTTTTCGTTTCCACTTGTGCTGTGTTATTTAACTGATTCATTCGTGTCTTATTCAACTGAAATCGCTACCTTGCCTTTCACTGTAAGTTGAAGTCAGATTTGTACATTACAGAGCATTAAAATTTCGTGGCATTGTTGAATAGAATACATTAGTTTATCACTCTTTCTTCTACTATTCAGACATGCATCTTGAAGACACAGAAGCGACTCTATAGCGTTTGGCTAACAAGTCGGTCAAGTGAACGTTGAAGTATATTTGCATAACTTTGCACAGCAGACAACCTCTTTGATGCTGCCAGTTGTGGGTTTAAAAGACACTTGGCAACGTTTGAATAATTTTTACATTTAGCCTTTCGATTCCCTGTCAAATTTGGAAGGGGCCAGATTCCAACACAGTCCATTATTCGGAGAATATGTTAGTAACTACATGCATAGTTGCTTTATCAAGTGATATGTAGAGCGTCCCCATCTATTGAGCAAATTCTAAGAACTTATTGGGTAAACAACAGAAATCAAAGAACTTGCGCAACAATTAAACACCTATAATGGTTGACTCAGCAACTTAGCAGGTAAACTGATATCTCTGGTTCTCTGGTTCTTCCTCCACATGGTTTCGCGTACATTAACTGTTCATTTCTTAGTTGCACTTCTTTGCGGCAGCTCGTCTGTCCTCGGCAATTTTAATGTCGTTCGTGCTCGTCTGTTTGTTCTCATTCAGGTATTCTTTCTAATAGTCAATAATTTCTGCCCTAGATATCAGTCATTTATGATTCCTTCCAACTGGGTAAACGTTGTTCGTAGCCGGGATAAGGGCAGCTGTGCAGTTCATCCTGTTAGGCTGTCTTTTCTTCGTGGTCGGACTTTTCGTGCCTTCCATTCTATCTAATTCCCCCATTATGTTCAGTTCTGCCATGTTCTCTACTGCATCGAGTAGTCCTTTCTTCTATTCTGTTGGCTTTTTACTTTCTGCGATTGTGGCTGAAGGATGACAATTCAAAGTATGTCTCTTTAGCCACCCTTGAGTCGTGTATATCTTAACGCAATCATTAAAAGGGCACATAAGCTTATGGGTCAGTATCTCTTTAGTTTTGTGTCCTTCTTCTCCATGATCTTGTCCTACGTATCTTTGCATCTCCTTTGCTGCGGCAAAGCATCTGTGGCAGTTTACTTTGGTACAGACAATATCAAGTTGCCTTTCTCCTATCAAACTAGGTGTATACTTATCAACTTGACATTTAAGCCCCTCCTTTGGATCAAGTAGACATGATTCGGAGTTCTCTTGCCGTATATTTTTCACATCTCTAATTAATCAAAGCATTCAAATATTTGTAGGTGAGGCTTTCTAAGATTCCCATTCCCAAAGTTGCTCTCAAGTATGGACAGTAGCAGGCCATCTTTGTCCACCTTCAAACTCTTCTGTAGGTTAATCCCCTTTGCCTGTATAGGACTTGCAGTAACGCAACAGTAAATCCTTTTAAAAACCATCTACAGTTTTGGCTCTTTGCAAGCACATACGTGAGGCCGTGTTTTGAAGTGTTTTTTGGTCAATTTTTATCTTTGTCTCTCAAGGCAATAGTAGATAATCCATAAGTGAATGCACGATCAACAAAGTACCAACAAAGGTCGCTTTTAGGGATTCGTTTAGACATTTTCAGCAGAGAAACGGTCGCAGTCATGTTAGTAATCATTTTGTTTTAATAGCTTGCTTTTGTTGCTCTCTTTGGCTCATCGATGCCTTGGATCATGGAGCCAAGGTATTCGAAGCTTGAGGCACGTTGGAGTGACATTCCTGCTGCTTTGAGGGACATTTGATCCTCACTGGCACCACTTTAAAGCCAGACAATTTTTTCCGCTGCTATTTGTATCCCGTATTTATGCAGCTTTTTTACCAGATGAAACATAGATCATCTGCATATTCCAGATGATATAGTAGCCATCTGTTTCCCTAGTGATAAATTATTTGGACCGCATATTTTTGAGTGTGAAGGAGGCCTCATTCAAAGGTTTGGCTAAAAAGAAGTGGCTCTTCATTTGAGCCTTGTATCCGCACTGCATTTCATCACAGTACAGATCTTTGTTCCTCTCAGTTTCCTCAGTGGAAAGTCCATCAATGACTTTGTTAAACGGACCATTTATCAGCCTTGATGGAATATTTTTCCAGGCGCGCTCTTGATTTCACCAAATTATATTCAAATAGTTGAGCGTAGTTTTGTGGCAATATAAGTTTTGTCTATAATCCACATTAAATGAAAAGAGCGAAAAGTAATTTGGATGCTTCATCTTAAATAGAAAACACTGCGAATGTAATTGCTGACAAATGCAAGCGCTTTCTCTTCACTTGCCATGGCTTTTGTTGAATGTGCACTAGTCACTGCAAGGGCTCTTAGTTTGAAAACGTTGAGGTTCTAACCGGCAAAATTCTTTAAAGTTACTCTGTGTAAAATGCATTAAAAGATGGAACTTCTGTTTGAAATAAAGTTGTTTGCTGATTCGCATAAAGTGTCAGCTGTGAATACTAAATATCCTTCAAGTCATGTTTATTCTCTATTTATTGTGCAATCAACTCAGAAAAGGAGTATGAATCCAAAACAAACATAATCGTTAAGCAGCTTCTACGTTTTCATAAGCTAGATGAAATAATAGGCAGAGTTGTTTGAAGCTACGACTCCATTGTCACCAATTGAGATTCAGCATTGGAGGGCCAACCTTTGCTCTATTCTACTCTTGTAATAATAAACCGATATTCACAGTAGATTCTAAATCTTTGCATTCACTTTTAGATGTTTACACAAACTAATTTTTACCGATTAATAACAAAATGAAATGGTCTATAAGTCAATTTGCAAAAAACGGAACATATTTGGGTAATCATAGCATATATATATATATATCTCGCGTCAAGATTTCAGAAAAACACAGCTTCCTGTTAACATGGTCAATCATTTTTTTCAGTCTATCGTTTCTTGAACAGGTACATGGTTTGAAGCGTGCGAACAAGTTTTTCCATTTACTTTCTAAAACGCGTCTTTTTAAGCCCTAAATAATGCATTTGCACATGTAAATAATAGCATTAACTTTCCATCCACAGTTTTATTATAATTTTGCCTTTTAATTATACTACAACTTGCCATATTTAACTCTATTTTCCACATTGGATCTTCCAAATGAAAAGCGTACTTTTACATTTGAGCCTAAATTGAAAAAAACGACGTATTGAGGACTATATTGTATGAATTTTATCGTTCATGGGCAAATAATTTAACAAAGGATTCAGCTTTTAGAGCAACGTGAATGTGAAGCTCCACTTTGCACCTCATCACAATTTAAGACATATGATTGGAACCAGCTACTTTCCCCAGTATTCCGTTTTTCAATAAATGAAGCAGGTTGTAACCACTGAATTAACACGCCCGTCAACCTGCTGCAGGAATGTGCAAAAACTTAATTCCGAGTCCTGTATTCAAGTAAAAATGTAAAAAGAATATTAAAGTTGTCTAAGTTTACTGAGCATTACTTGTATACTGGCTGTTGAAACCAGAATTAAACAATTGTTTACAGTGGCATGAGAACAAATAATACAAATTCATCGAAACTCCCACTGGCCTTTATAAAGTTCAATAGCATAAAGGGCAGAACTGACGTTAACAAAAGCTGCGAAAAGGGATTTGGAAAGAATTAGCACAACAATTTAGTATCTTGACGCGATTACAGCATTTAACCAGGAGTCACACTTTCAAGCCTTAGTTGCTGTTTTCTTAGCTTGGTGAAGCAGGTTTTGGACTTGCAAACTTGCAAACCATGCGTACTGCAAACTAAGGCAAAATTTTTGCGTAGATATACCAACAGTGCTAAAAGAATTTAAAATTGAGTACTTTTTAAGTATAAGCCATTTAAAGCTACAATCATAAGCATTAAATTTTAAAAAATGGAAATAAATTAGTCATTTTAATGGTACTTTACTTTAAAACTTGTTGAAATCATCCCAAATTTCTAGAAAACTGCGTTTTAAAACCACTCTTTTAGCAAAAGCTTATCAGTTGCTTTGCTGATTAGATTCACGTATGGTTTAGTTCCAAATACGGGTTGAAGCAAAATTAACTGCTGTTTTTATATCCATCCAGAGATTGAAAAAAAAATTGTATAACATATCAAAGAGAAATTAATTGAGAAGTTAGCGAATTCCAATTAAATTTTTGGAAAGTTCTACTAGTAAAGAGGAGATTTTCAAAAGACAATCTTACCTTTTTTGCAACCGAAATTTATTCTCTTTAATACTTGATTGTAAATTTGCAGTGATTGAGTCGAAGCCTATTTGTGAAACATATGACTGCCTTGCAAAAACTAAGTTTTATGCCAAGACAATATAGTCCATTAAATTAACTAATTTCCTTCTGTGAGTTTTTCGCTATTCCAAATTTGTAATGAAGAGCACTTAAAACTTCCAATGCCTTTGTACTATTAAAATAGAATTTGTCAGTGAGTTAGGCCTAACTTAAGTTGATAATTTGGATTTTTACAAACAAATTAACCCAACTAGAATATCCAGTTAAAGTAAAGTTTACGAATAGCAAGATCAGTGGCCTCTTTCTATTCTTAAAAATTGTGTACTTTGGCAAAATGCCTTTTAAATGAAGAATGTTTTAACAAACTCGCTAAGTTATGCACACTATTTACTTATATTTTGTGCGTTAAATTGATTGAAACCCTTGAAATATGAACATTCTGATTAATTTAATCTGGTGTTTAGATGTCACAAAATTTCTTAGTAGCTGAATGCTACATAGTTTTTAAAATGGGGCGACGTTCATGCTTGGAAAGTTGTTGAGAAAGTGCGCTCTTGCCTTTGCATTACACAAATCGCGCATAGCAAATCGTACGCTGTTCTTAAAATAAATGATTTGGAAGGTGCGAAAAGTTTTGGGACCGCAAGGCAACTATTGACCAAGTGGTGTGAGGTCAAGCTTTATAACTGAACTACTTGAAATTCAAATGGATGGAGCAGCTGAAAGGTACACGACTGCTATAAACCAAGCTACCGTCAAAGTGGCAAACCCTCTCGATCGCAATGCTGATGAATTCGTTAACCTGTTTTTTTCAACTGAATTCAGGAAAAAACATTGAACATTTAAGAAACACGAATATACAAGGTAATCATTTTATACAATATGCCATAGAATTAAATTTCAGTGTGAAAAATCTTCAGTGGCAGTTAATGAAAGCTGCAGGCTTGTGGCAGCTTGAATGCATCTATTTCGATGTCATTTGTAAAACACCAGCTTTAATCATCATTGATATCAACGTGCTCACCTCCATCCAGGGAACTTTGTCTTTGATGTCATTACACGAGGCATTATGGATTGCTTTAATGCTCTAGACAGCACAAAAAACCTTTAGATAAATTGCTGTTGCTACTTACCAAGCAATAATTAATAAGCTGAACATATTGTATTAAAAGTTGCATTAGAGTATTCATAATGAGGTCAGTTATCGCAGTTCATTAGTCAATAGCTTGGCAACGCATATTGATCTGAAATATCACATGTAAGATAGATAGGTTAACAAGTGGAAACATTCCGTTTTAGAGTCGTACATGGTGAATATTAAAATTTTTACGCGTTAAGAGTATAAATTTAAACGTGTCGTTAAGGAAGCTATTGCGCAATTTCTAGTGACACTAAGATGCTTATTGTACCAGATTCGACAGGACTCTCACGCACCTAGATAATTAATCAACTCAGGTTTTTGACAATCTTAAAAGGCATGCTTTGAAAAAGCCCAAGCTCAAGCAAATGATTTAAGTCAGAGACGTATATCTAACTTTTGAATTTTTAAGGAAAAAGGCGAAGAAGCTTGTAATTGCCTTCAGTTTGAATTGCGACGCAAATGCTGTAGGACAGGTTTGACAGAACGAGGGTGTGAATTTCACGATTGATCAATCCAAATTTAAGGAAAACTCTATGGAGGCTTGGACTAAAGTCAGCTTTAATCCTATAAGTTATGTTTTTTGCAGAAACCGGGTTCCGAGCTGTGTGATGCTAAATGTTGATTTTAATGCATTGTTTACTGCCTAGTCTGGTGACATTCGTAACGGCTTGGCGGAAACGTCTTTAAAAAACAATACAAATGCATTGATTGCAGAAAAGGAGTGAAAATAACATGGTTTTAGTAAAGATGACTGCAGATTTTGCAGTCAGATCTGTTTATTTACTTAGTCATTTCTGATTGGCACTTATAATATAATAAGGATTTTTCGGTGGATTTTATATTCCAAGGTGGCTGAAAACTATGCGTAAAGCAAATTTCAGCTGTTTTATTAAATGCATTTAAATAGTGCTAGCTAACTTATAAAAGAACCAAAAAAGTGAATAGAACGCTTTTCAGAAGCCGTGGGACAGATTTACGTGTTAAATACCATGTGAGAACTCATAGCTAGCTCTATTACTTTGGTGATTTTATTCCATCAGAGCCGATAGTTAATATGCACACAATTAATTCCGCTTCTCTGCTCAAGACCCTTAAAAATTGTGTTGTTTAAAAGCAACTGGCATCCTTTCGTCCATTTTCAGGCGAGCACTTATGCAATTGATGTTGATTGCTTTGCTAAACTTTGCAGATCCCCAAGACTTCGAGTGAAATTTGAGAAAAAGTATTATTTACTTCAATAAGTTGTTCGGTTTTCGCTTAAAGCAAACTGAAATTACTAAGCTCATTGTAGGTTTATATTTTTGCCTAGTAATTTTATTTTTGATGTTGAAGCTTAAAGTTAAATATGTTGCGCTAAGTGCGAACGAATTCGCGAAAAACTTTTTGTAAGTTTCTCCACTTCAATAAAATTGCGTCTTCCAACTCACTGAGTGGAACTTCTTGAAATCAGCTTTTGTTTAACAACGTTTATCAGAACATCAACTCAACTTTATTACATGATTACTTGTAAAAAGAATTCGATGTTATTCAACTTACTCAGCATTCTGTAGGCAAATGAAAACATTCACTATTTGCTGAATATTTCGTAGAATGCATGCTGGGCTGGTAATTCTATAACCAGTGGTTTATAACCACATCTGCCAAAATATCTGCTTCTCTGTGTCTTCGTTAAACAAGTCTCGCTTCGTCCGCCAGCAGTTCAGATGATAAGATTGAGAAGCTGCGCATCTTTGACTAATTTCAAAGTTCCGCACTATTAAACTGGACCTTTGGTGGGGCTTCATGTTTCAAAACGGGCGTAAAGGCAAGATCCCTAATCAAACAAACGTGCCGAAAAGTTTTCTGCCCATAATCAGCAGACTACAGAGTCTTTGAAATAGCAGAACTGCCTATTGACCATTTTACAAAAATTCAACAGAAAGTTTGATTGCGCTGATTAAATTTAGCAAGACTGCTAGCTGTCTAGCTGATTTAAATAGAACATTGCATTCAAAAGCATTTCTACATTTTTAACTTGGTTAATTTGTTGCAGCTTTAGAATGAAAATTTGAAAGTTTAATTTTAGAGAAACTGAAGTGCGTGTTCAGAAGTTTCACCAAGATGAAATCGCAATCCTATCTTAGAGGCCAACACCTGAATCTAACGGTCTATCGTGCGAATTCGGTGGATTTGAAGATTTTCGAATTCTGTTAGTCGGGCATTCATGTGGTTTAAACTGCGGATAAGCAAAGTAGAGAAATGAAATGAAACTTTGAAAATGCGTAAAATGCCTAAAAAGCATGTTACCATTATTGACTTTTACGGTCAGCCTGAATTGAGACTGTACTCGGTACTTTAAGCACATTGAGTGGATAAATGCTTTTGTTCTTACACAGTAGAATTGATTTCAGCACAGTTAAAAATGTTTGCAATATATCGCCAGGATTCAAGCAACGAAACCCGTTTTAACAATTCATTTGTTCTTCTATGTTGGAATAATCGAAGCATGTATAGATTGCGATCAGAAACTGTTGCCAGTAATTAATACTACAAATCTCTTCAGAAGTATGTGAGAAGTCAAATTATTTTTCCCTTAGGTAATTGTCCAATGTCAAATAAAATTCAATTACGCGTTGAGAATGTGGCTGCTTTTCTTGTACGTCAGACGTTTGAATCAATCCGAGTGTCGAATTCGGATTAGCGTCTCGTTATTGACAAAGAGAAAATGAAAGCCTCAGGGGTGCACGTGGCTTGCGTCGGTTCAAAATGTAATGGATTTGTCCCATGTGTATGATAGATATTTGCTATTATTGCAGCTTTGAAACAAAACGTGACCTTTTGTTAGTTATAATTTTAGGACGCCCACAATAACATGCGCTTCAGCACACAAGAGCGTGCAAGTAGCCTCAAAAATGAGTTTTTAGCTAGGGTTGCAGTGGATCAGAACCAAACTGAAAGAATTATCTCAAATTTAAAGCCGAATATTGACGTAATAACTAGACTGGTTGAAACAGATCACCAAGATAAATGTCTTGATCTCGTAATTCTGTTTACTATCAGCTTAATATTTAGGCTGATTTCATGTAAAGTAAGACAAATAGATTGATTCAATTTATTTCTGACTTAAACTGAGAAGCAGTGCTTAGAATATTAAGCTCCAGTAGTTCAATCACTTTAAGTGATTTATGAATGAACACATGATTTTTAATAACTTACTCAAAAAAGGTTTTCGAAACGCAAACACTCTAATTTGGTCAACGGTTTCATCCTAGTTAGATCATGGTCATTCTTCGTCTCTGCACATTCAGTCTCTTTTCCTTTAAGTAAATCTAGCAAGCTGTGATAAGGCTGACAGTTGATGGGTTATGGCACTGTTGAAAATCATCACTTGATATGTTTTAAAATACCGAAAAATCAACCTGTATACATAATTCTTAAATTGCCATCTTTTCAATTATTTGTGTTTTAGATGCCTCTCATTCAACTGAAGCTATATTCATACAACTCAAATTTGATCAGCGATTCATTAATTCGTTTTGAATATTAAAACATTCAATGTTTCGCTTAACTGAGAAGCGATTGCTATTAATTTATTGAAATGAATTAATCAACCCTTTCGATTGAGTGGATAAGGACAGACTATTGCTCTATAAAAATAAACTCACAGGTTTATCTGAATATATTTGTTGGTAACTGTGGAAGTGCTACAGCAAGAAACGAATTGCATTAGGTCTGCATAATGTATCTCAAGCCAGCCATGGATTTCGTACTGGTACTTCTTCATGACTAAAAGCCTGTACGGTAGAGCAATGGTGAAATTTCATAGCCTGAATCATGGAACAAATATAAGTTGCTGGCGTAGGCATATCACCAGACAAAGAACTTAATTGTGACTGAGAATATGGGCAGTTGGATGCAAGTCAAAATCATTCTAGAATGGTGCGGAGTTATCAGAATCAAGTTCTCTTGAATACTCTTATTGCTCCTAATGTCAACGGTTTCACTGTGTACAGTGAATTCTTCGTCTTTTCTCTAATTCATAAGTACGGTTAATAGTAGGCCCCAAAAAAATTGCTATTGAAATGATTGCCTAGAAAGTTGATTTCATAATTTTGCAAAGTGCAAATAAGCACAGTTAAACTTGCATATTTGAATTTATTTACCTCAATAATATTGAAGAGAGGATTATTAAATGAACACGCCTTGATAATGTAGGTCACTATCTTTCAAACTCATAGATTAATCTGCCTTCAAAAGCAGACTTTTATATTCATCTTAAAGCTTCGAACATCATTTTAGTTACGAAAAAATAAAGGCACTTTTATTTACATTTGTCTTCATGAATTCGAGTAAAACGTGTGCAATCATGGTAAAAGTAGCATACACGGCTGCATAGAAAGAGTTAAAACAGGTACCAAAGTTATTGTTTCTTGATAGACACTGTCGTTTGAATTCCAGTCATATCATCCATTATCCGGAATCGCCCTTTGGTTCGTTGTCATTATACCTACTGCGATCCTGGATAGACAAGTATCATATTTGTTTAAAATGACGCACTGTGGAAGGCCACTACCATCAACACAAGCCCCGACATAAACCGTGATTGCATTCAGGTGCCAAATAAAATGATACTTGTATATCTACTCTGTGGTGCAGAACACCAGACTGGCTAGGCTTAGGCAAAATGGCATGTGCACGTCTATCGAATGCAAAAAGTTACGATGGAGCAGCTAGATCATTAAATTTAAGTTTGTAGACTAGTAACAAGTTTTTCGTCTTTGTTCAGTTGCTAAATGAAATTCATCCTCTAACCCAGCAAATCAGCGTATCAAAAGCAAGTACGTCAATTTAGAATTCAGAAAGAAATTAAATGAAAACAATCGAATAGGAATCTGGGTGACAATTGGTGGAAAGTAGGTTAGAAATCGCATAGAGTGTAAGGGGTGACAGAACAATGATTTGACGCAGATGGAATCGGTTGACCGCTGTCATGAGCTACAAGTTCAACCTTGATACTGTACCATTTTGAGGCTTGTGAATGCAAGAGAGTCTGACCTGATCTACTGAGTCCTCGGGTAGAGCCTCTTAATAGTATGGCTGATATGTGTTAATGCTGCTGAAGTTATTTTTTGATCTTCAGATTGATCAATTAATTTGACTCCTTGCATTCAAACTTCTAGACAAGAGGATATGTTTTAGAACTATTTGAAATCTGCGGTTTTCACACGGCCGGGAAGCTGTCAACATTCCGGTAAATACACCAAAATGTAGCCTTTTACCTGGAAAGCATAAATCATTATATAGGATATTGGTTTCACCTTGCTTTTCAAGTTCCTCTGCATCTACTTGTAAGTCCATACTTATAAAATGGAAGCATTATAGTCATTTGAATAAATTATGCCGCAAATCCATGGCTGAAGTTAAAAAACCAAATCAACTATTTGTTCAGTTTTCTAAGCCTTTCATTTATCCCAGCGTTTGCAAAGCAAGGTTTCGGTTGGCAAACTCTTTTCTACACCTAAATGTTGGTGTAAGCGCAACCAAATTAATAATTCAATTGAATGTACTCGTATTTCATGTAAGTTCCATGGACATGGCCAAATGTGTTTTTGACCCATTTATAATTGTGTGATTTTCTAATTAAGAAGAACAAAAACATTCTATAATTTCATGTTCATTCGTTCATATGTATCCTACTTAAATAGTAATGATTTAATCGACGCCCTTTATTTTACCCATATCAAGTAGTGCATGTCAATAGCATTTGGTTTTAAAAGGTAGGCCAAACATCACACATTGGACAAATTATTGGTTTCGATATTTATTACACTTGAATTTAATGCAATGAATAGATCCAAAATATTGTTTTAAAGGTGTAATTTTATACCTACAGATCTGAGCATTTTGACGAGTTTAATGACTTAGCTATTTTAGCAGCAATTTATTGGTAACATCTGTGTATTAATACACACACACAGATAAATTTACCTAGGAACAAACAGACATATTGACGTTAGAGCGTATCAAGCTTGTTTGTTCTCCTCAAACCAATTTGACGCTAATTAAGTCTTATGTGAAGTACCACAAAATCTGAGGTGATCAAACCTACTCTCAATCTCTTTGTGGTGACCACCAGTAACCTCAGGGCCAACTCTGGGTGCTAATGAGAGGGGCGGCTGGGTGGAAATAATTACCCTCCGGACATATAAATTAGATTATGTCAGCAGAGGTAAAACTTCTTGCAGCTTGGCAAAGGAGGCACGACGTAAATAACCGGTTTCCTGGTCTCAATCTGGACTATGGAATGCATGTGCATTTAGGAATGAATGGAATCTCCGCCAGAATGTTGATTTCTGGAAGAGACATGAAGACGGACGAATTCGGATGAGGTGGCTCGACGAAGCTGAACTGATACCTGTACGACGAAGCTATGCCAGAGAAGAGACCATGCAAATGCAGACGTCAACAAACGTTTTAACTGCTCTGTGTTAACTGTTGTGCTTAATTGCTGTAAAAGCTATTTGTACTTTTGTTGTACCCCAGTAAGCTCTTGGGACTTGAGTTTTAAGGGTAATAAACTTGTTTCATTAGCATTTCACCAAAAAGGATAAGCTCTGATCGTATAAGACTCTGGCTTGACCAGATCAAATACGTTTGCTGTTCCTCTTTAAAAAAAAATTTCGAATTCGTTTGCGCTGGTGCTAGATTATTCAAAAGAAATTTAAAAGAGAAAAGCAAGCTCTTTCTCTTAGAAATTAATTCTCACCAATATCTTTTACTTCATCCATGGACTGCTTAAGATTGTACATGTTTTCAAACATTGGAGTGGAGCAAAGGGAACACATGATTCGATTGAAGACAAAAGCATTTGAAAAATGAGAAAATTCAGATAAAATACACAAAATTATGCTGCTGATTCGCATATTTCTCTAAGGAAAAAAAGAAAATCAGAAGACTCTAAGGTAACTGTTCAAAAAGCTTCATGTGCTCCCATGATTTGATTGCTTAAAAATGTTTGAAAACATGTACAATCTTAAGCAGTCCGTGGATGAAGTAAAAGATATTGGTGAGAATTAATTTCTAAGAGAAAGAGCTTGCTTTTCTCTTTTAAATTTCTTTTGAATAATCTAGCACCAGCGCAAACGAATTCGAAATTTTTTTTTAAAGAGGAACAGCAAACGTATTTGATCTGGTCAAGCCAGAGTCTTATACGATCAGAGCTTATCCTTTTTGGTGAAATGCTAATGAAACAAGTTTATTACCCTTAAAACTCAAGTCCCAAGAGCTTACTGGGGTACAACAAAAGTACAAATAGCTTTTACAGCAATTAAGCACAACAGTTAACACAGAGCAGTTAAAACGTTTGTTGACGTCTGCATTTGCATGGTCTCTTCTCTGGCATAGCTTCGTCGTACAGGTATCAGTTCAGCTTCGTCGAGCCACCTCATCCGAATTCGTCCGTCTTCATGTCTCTTCCAGAAATCAACATTCTGGCGGAGATTCCATTCATTCCTAAATGCACATGCATTCCATAGTCCAGATTGAGACCAGGAAACCGGTTATTTACGTCGTGCCTCCTTTGCCAAGCTGCAAGAAGTTTTACCTCTGCTGACATAATCTAATTTATATGTCCGGAGGGTGATTAGTCCCATCCGGCCGCCCTTTCTCATTAGCCCCCAAATGGAATGTAAAATACACGTGCATGTAGCAACGAATGAATCCTCCATCAGAATTTTGAAGGATTTCTGGTAGGAGACGTTAAGACGGACGAAGATGGACAAGGTGCCACGACGAAGCTGAACTGCTATCTGTGTGACCAAGCTAGGCCATAGAAGAGACCAGACAGCCGGAGGCGTCAACAAACGTTTTTACTGTGTTCTGTGTTAACTGTCGTGCTTACTTGATATAAAACCTATTTGTACTTCTGTTGCACCCCCAATGAATCCTTGGAACCCGCCCTAAAGGGTGGGGAGGAATAAAAAACATTTCTTCTATAAGAATATTTTGCAGGATGAAACTGAGGAAAGTTCCTCAGCTCCGATGAAAAAGTTGTTACAACTTGATTACAAAACGGTTTTATGTACTACGTTAAAAAAACTCAAAGTAATTTCAAGAAAGAATGTCTCTTATTTGAGGCATTTTGCTTAAAATGTTAGTTAATCACGCTAAATGGCCATGATAAATTGTCGCACGCTTTGACTATGTTGAAAGCTACACACTAGAGGGATGTAATATGCTTCGTTTTAGTTTAGATGTCACTAAGTTTTTTGATTAACCTTCAAAATAGTAAAATTTGTTGAATGACTCCTCACATAAGGCATGAATTCCATGAAATTGGAGCACATCTTTGCTGCTGTATGGTACATCAATTGAAGAAGCGGTGTATCTAACTAGCAACTTGCATCAACTCGATTCTTATCCCTTGTGCAAAATCGCTCCAGCACACGTCAGTTAACTCAACCGAATTTCACTGGCATTATCCTTACAGCGGATTCGCTTAGATGACCCAGAAAGTTTACGGTCCTCAAAAAATCCATTAGTGCAAACATTGTGTTTTTGCTCACTAAGTATTCTTGGACAATTGGAATCACTAGAATATCGCGGTAAATCGTTTAAGTTGTGGTGTAAGGGCTGCTATTGGATGAGATACTAGACGATACATGGAGGGCTTTTCGTTTTATTCACTTGGCTTAAGGTGTAAACTTTCAAAAGTTTTCTCCAGTGAAAACAAAGTATATTTTAATTTGTTGTTAAAATTAAATACGCATTTTTACACTCAACAATGTTCTTAACTAACAAACTCCGGTGATTTGGCTGGCAAATTTCGGTTTTCAAATATTTGTATTGTCAACTCGACTTAACCAAAGTTTAGTTAGTAATGTCTAATATCTATGAAGAGGATTAATATTCTAATTGCGCTTTGAAACGAAGTACATCTGACATTTTTCCGTCAGATTCCTGTATGAAACGCTTTTTTTGTACCCAAATACTTCATGTTGCGATCCGTAACAACAGTTCATAAAAGGCTACCTAAGCTCAGCATGGATTTGTTAGTGTAAAAGTCGTGGGTAATTCAAAATGGGTTGACCAGACTCATTTGAAAGAATGCATAGTGGTGCATGAAGTAAGCAAATGATGTTTATCGCTTAGCCCAATGTAAATTTTATCCTTTCAGCCTTTAACCGGTTGTTTGATTTGAATGTTACTTGATTTGCAACCATTCAACAAATGCAAAGGCAAAGTGTCTAATTTTTACCTCGTATCCGTTTAACCTGTTAACATTTAATCTGGCTAAAAGTCCAATGCAATGTAATGTTTTTACTTTTAATGCACGGCGCATTTTATTTGCAAAAACAATCAGTTTGCTTTATGCTACTTTGTATACACATGTTCTCTTCTGACGATGTGCGTAGTCAGTAGCCCAAAGGTCGAGCTGTTTTTCTAATATTTAAAGCCTGTTTGAAGCGCTGCTCGGTATAGAAAACGCTCTCTTGAAATTCATTTAAAAAGTCACATTTTTTCAAATCAATAAAAATTAGTGAAAAGATAAGCAGATGCTTAAAAGCGATTCAAACCTTTGAGTTTATCTTTATTTTGAAAATTGCTTGAATAATAACAATGCGTAAACTTTAAAGATTTTTAGAAAACGAAACCAAGTCATGCAAATTCTACAGTTTGGTCGGGCTTCCTATATGTAGAAATTTTACAAGTTTGAACGCATTAATTTGCAAGTGACTATTTTTAAATTTTTAGGGCAACATATATCGATGTACGTTGCTTTGCTAGGAAACATGCGACAGCTCAATCATGACAAAATAACGCTTGATTTATTTATTTTCTCTTCTACACATCACAGCAAAGCAAAAAATTTAATCTTAATTGCATTAACTGTGGGGTATTTACTATATTTTAATGAAGAATAAATGAAAAATTGTTCATGTAAACGGCGATGCTTTTATATTTAATAAAACTGTAATGGTATCAAACCGAAGGCTCCAAGTTCGAATATTGTTTAGTTACTACTATGTTCACGAACTTCAGAATAAACTTATGTGCATCCAGGTCATTACAAATTTGACGACGAAGTCTAGTTCATTAAGGCTGAAAACAATGCTTGCGAGATCTAAAACAAATAAAAAGTATTGTAATCTAGATAATAAGGCTGATGCGGAGCCGAACACTTCATCATGAGCTTCTTATTCAGACCCTCACTTGCGAAGCGGTTTGATTCTTTGTTACTTACGTCGTAAATGCATACTATTTGCAGGTTTAAGATGCATAGTAAGGTCGGCGTTGGACAAGTGACCACATTTGAGGCAGCCATCTATTGGAGGAAGTTTTCAAACCTTCGATTTGCTGCTAAGATGTTACATTACTGCAGTGATTACGAATTAGGACTTTGACTAAATGAAGTAAATCAACTACTAAATCAAAAATAGCTAGCAATCAGCATAGTTGAAGCCATATTTACGTAGATATTTATTTGCAAACTTGGCAAAAGACACATAAATTATCTTTCCTTTTTATAACATAAGTGCTTTGCAGATGTCTCAAGATGCGCAGAGACATTGAACATTCGAAATCCAAAAACTGTTTCCATGAAAACCCTCTACAAAGCATAGACTACTTAACTAAAGAAACATATTTCTGCACCCCCTTGGCTAGGATGACTTAAACATTTTTTTTTGTCGTTTTACATACTTAAAGCCTTTAAATTGCTGCAAAGGTCAACGTTGTAAAGTTATAAGATACAAATATATATTTTTTTTAATTATTTTTAGTTTCTTAGCCCTTAAATGACACCGAATATACTGGAACGTTACTCTTTAACTCAAGAGAATATATTCAGCTTCATGGATTCAAAAGTCTCTCAACGTTGCCCCTGATAAATAGTGCCAAAATGGCAAGCGTTGCCCTCTCTCTGTTAATGTTTAGGCTTCCTTTCCAAAATTCTACAACGGAACTAAGAACTTGACGCTTTCAAATGCGAATTTTTAAGTTTGCTTCTTCCAAGAAAGGCAAGTTTTACTAAACCTATGCACAGAGATAATGTGGTAAAGCTGCATACCCAATGTTTATGCTAAAGTAATATTTTCTGCCAATGAAATTCTGTCAGCTACGTTGCCACACACTTGATAGATGTCAACATGCTTGATGCTCATCAAATGTTATTTTTGGAAAAAAATAAATTTGCATATGCTGCTCTATAGACAAGCGAATTCCCCAATCAATTTGAGTTCAGCATCTAGATCAAGTTTTATTCTTCAAGTAGTAATAACTTATTTTAGGTGCCGTTCAGCAAAATTTATGGTGTAGAAATTTTGCCATTAATTTGGAAAAATGGTTTAATAAAATGAGCTGGAGTAGCTAAAGGCTAGACCTTCTCAGGCTTGAATTCCCAGTAAATTCAGCGTTTTTGACGAGACTTCACACCTAAATGACATAATTTGCTAAAATGTTAATTAAAGTTTGGCAAAAATGTTCTGAGTCCCCTTAACATGACAAAATTTACAATTTTCACAACAAATTATACCAAGGGTGTCTTTTCCTACAGTTGTCTCCGTTTGTTTGACAAAATAGCTCAAAGCATTGAAATGGTATCAAAATAAATTGATTGCATACTCAAAGGTATTCAACGATGGCAAATGAAAATCTCGCATACATGTTAAATAGGAACGTAAAAGCAATCCTCTCAATCAATTTAAGATTGTGTCTTTGACAAATGCCAGCACATTATTTGACCAACATTCAAAGGCAAACGATAGAAAGAAGCTTATTTTGTGTTTAAATGTGAACCAAACTTGTTGTTTCGCCGCAGGAAACCGATTTTTGAATACATTTGGCAGAGCGTCTACTAAAATATGATACCTATGACACTGTTCATCGTTTAATTTTTTGATCAGACTGAAACAAATAAATTTACCCTTAAATTCTGGCCTCCCTTAGCAGACTGTGGACAAGCTCAATCAGTTTGTAGAAACGAACATAAGACCAAATTGACCGATCTAAATATTACTGACCACGCAGTATTTTCTGCCCTTAAATACTCCACTTTGATTCTCATTAATAACGATCATTGCTGTCACGTTTATGATAAATTACCTTTCATTAAAATAATATATTTTCATGCAGTTTTAAACTCTTGCAATAAAAGCGATTGGTTGACTTTAGTGAGCATTTGATTCAGCTTAACCAAATTGTTATTTCAATCTGACTTTTATTTGGCAAATATTGTAAACTTTTGATTGCATTGATATTTTGACCAAGGTTACGTAGACTTTTTCTATCTGTTCATCAATAGAATTGTGACCTTCAAACAATTTAAATATCACTTTATGCACAGGGGTTCAGAAATCGAGCGTTTAGGACTCTCAAGTGCAGTTGATCACTTCAGCATAATCAACTGTCTGCTTTAACCTTCAATTTTTTTGAAATAACTTGATAAGTATTAGCTGTAGTATTGTAAATTTACTTTTTGTTAAAGAAATCTCAAATAGATGGCAAATTTGAGGTTAGATTTTTCAAAAAACACAGTAAGGTTTGCACATACTAAATATTACAAATTAAACGGTTTCATTTGAACTAAACTGCAATTAACAAGCCTATTTTAATTCTTCCTTTGAGCAAACATTTGAAATTTGGCATCATATATTCCGAAAGTTTTGTTCTGAGTATAGTTGAGTGATGAAATTTGGTTGGCAGTATTTGAAACTTTGAAATATTTTTACTAATTTTTTTAAATTTTTTAGTCACAATAAAATTGAATTCCATTAAAGACATTTCGTTTTGGAGTAACCATTTATGTTATGGTTGCCTTCAAGCAGAACTATTGTCTGTTTTTTTTCAACCTTTTATAACTAAACAAAGCATGTAAAATCTACCAAAAGATTGATTAAATCTAGACTAACTAAGCATTTTAAGTCTGTAAAATAAGCCATTTTACTGCCTTGGCAGTAGAACTTTTGTTTGATGAAGAGCCCAAACAAAAATTTTGGCTCGATTATTGAAAGCCACCACGTACTTAAAAACGGTAAGCAAAATGTTAATTTTTTTCTGATTAAATTTTTAATTCCTTTATCTCATTACGTTGTCTAATTTTCCCTTTTATTGCAACTAAATAAACTTTGTGTGGGATTACATTTTACAGAAGTTAGCTATCTCATAATTGAAAGCACTTCCACACACGAAATCCGATAAAGTTCCGTTTTAGCATCTACGAGAAACCCTTGCCAGAACTATGAAATTTTCGATAAATTGTAATAAATTTATCTAATTCATTCATCAATGAAGCATTTTTTAATATTTTAAATGAAATTAATTCAAAATTTATCGGTTTTTTAATAGTGATTTTCATTGGATACTGTTAGAAAGCGTCGGTATTCTTAATTATCTCTTTCCCGTTTATTTACATCATTACAAAATAAATTAATGCTTCTGAATCAAATGAGTAAGAGTTGGTAAGCAATTCAATTTAAACTTTCCTGAAATAACAGTTTTATAGAGACTGAGCAAGTTTGGGCAATCGAAGTTGTGTAAGCATTCAAACTACATGGTGTTGTGGCGTAAAGGCACATGTTCGAAACTTGTTAGTAGCGTTTTCGTTTTAGTAAGACTGCAGCACAAATTTCGAATTTGAACTTTTTTCTATTAGAAAGAATTCATTGAAAGCAGCTTTAAAACACATTTTTCACAGATGGTGAGCATTTTCCAAATATTGAGTCGTTACTATGCGTGAAACTTTGACTTTGTCAATTCTTAACTTGAACGATTTACACGAAAATCAGAATTTGATTATGGATTTTAAACTTTGCAGGCAAATTATTCAAATCAAAAGAATGATAATATCAAGAGGACAGTTAAATGTAAGCTCATTTGGATAAGCTGGTTTCACCTAACATGAGCCATATGGTATTGACGTCGAACGCGTCAACATTGTCCTCCCATACTCTTAACTAAGAAATTGCAAGTGCTATTTATATAACATTTTTTAGAGCGAATGTCATAAAGCAAACACATGCATAGTTTTGAATGGCAATTGCCAATTGAAATTCAATTCATACGTTTCATGGATATATTTCAGCGTTCCAGCGCGCAGGCACTATGTAGGGACAAACGCAGTCAACATTTTTTTGATTAATGATAAATGTCAACTAATGCTTTTTGAAATCAGCACTATATTTTAAAACATTCATGAAAGTAAATTGAATAATTACTCTCAATTTGCTTATCATCTTATTGGACTCGATTTTTTTTAAAATTATGACAAAATTCAAATCCTTTATGAAATGATTTTGAATGGTTTATTTAACTAGAATAATCTGAACCTTCAGAAAATGTTTTTTTAAATGTTTACAGTATTGCGGACTCGATAAAAGGAAACAAAAGTTCATCTGAGGTCCTCTCAAACAGTCCATGGTTGCAAAAACTACAATAAGTTGCCATTTTTCGACAACAAATAGGAAAATCTTTTCATGCATTAGTCCTTTATCAGACCCTAACCCCTTGCTATGGTTAAAAGACTATGGTTAAGAGATAATTGGCCATAGTATCGTCACTTGTGTTAATGCACACAAACAAATATTTTTCGAGATGGTGCGAAACTTTTAGCAGCGACGGCCGCAGCAAGGTAAGTTTAAGCGTTGACATCCTCGTCTTTCCCCTAATTTATAAGTACGGCTTAGAAATACTCTTGGAAAAAATTCTATTGAAACGACTACCTTAAAATATGAGTTTATAATTTTTGCAATATGTAAATGAGCACAGTTAAGCTTGCACATTTGAATTCGTTTACTTTAGTAATATTTGAAGGATGATTATTAAATGAGCATGCCTTGGTAATGTGGGTAAGTACCTTTTAAACTCATGGGCTGAATCGCGTTCAAAATCGCACATTTCATTTTCATCTTAAAATAGAAACATTATTTTAGTTACAAAAATGTATAGATAATTTCATTTAAACTTGTTGCAATAAACATTGAAAAGATTTCTTTTGCACGCTACAAGTAATCAGGCAATAGTTAGATGCTGATGTATCCGAACGTAGCCTATTTAAATGATGTAAATATTTGAGAATCGCACATGCAGAACCTCACAATGTCGAGCAAACAAGTACCCATATTTAGGCCAGATTCTCAAAAATCCAAAGTTGACAGTTGGAATTTACAGCATACTTGTAAACTACTATTGCAAGTGTGTGTTTATCAACTAAGCTAGGCTTATGAATATCATATTCAAATAAAGCGTGTTCACAGCAGACACGACTGCCACTTTTGCATATCTGATGTGTTGCCATGGGATAAATTCAGCTTTTTTTACCTTTATGCTATTCAGCTTAATTCAGTAACTGCTTGACAGAATGCCAAAGAGTCTTGGCTATAAGATGGCACCCTAAAAGCCGGTTAAACTTCATTGTCCATATTTTCAATTCTATTTGAATATTTCAAAAATTTTAAAGAAGCAAATCATACTTTGTTGCATATTAGACCGTTATCATAAATAAAATTGCGTTATGTCGTATAAAATATTTATCTTAGATTAAATTGAGACTACTGCGCAAAGATGTTAGCTAAATTTAAATGCCCTCGAATACTAAGACTTGGCTTAAAGATTAATTTAAATAGATATGTGCCATGGAATGGTGGTGTGGAAAAGAATGACTAGAAGTCTTGAAGCATTAAATCGGCAAATTTTAACAGAAGGATGCCGATCAGTGCCAACCGGTTACCACAGGGGCAACTCTGACGGGCTAATGAGAGGGGCGGCTAGTTAGGACTAATCAACCACTGGACGTATGAAATTAGATTATATCAGCAGTATTACAACTTCGTCTAGCCTAGTAAATGAGGAATGACATATACACCTGGATTCATGGGTCCAAACTGGACTGTGGAAAGTGCGTGCACGTAACCATGAATGGAATTTCCACCAACAAGTAACAAAGACTTCTGGAAAAGGCATGAAGACCGTCTACCTTAACAATGTTGAGATAGGATTAGGTACCACTGCTCAGTTGAACCGCTACCTAAGCGATGAAAGCATGCCGGAGAAGTAACCAGAAAATCGGAGACGTCGATTAACGCTTTTGCTGTCTTTTCTGTTAACTGGTATGTGCTGCGTGATGCAAAAGCCATTTGTACTTCTGTTGTACTCCCAATAAGCCCTTGAGACATGCCCTAATGGGTAGAGAGCAAACAAAAAAGTGATAAATTTTACTATTATCGTTCGTGTTTCCGGTTGATTTTGCTTTCATAACCAGGCATTGCTGCCAAATCGCGAGCTGAGGACGTCCAATCCACCGAAACTCGTATAAGAGAATGGGGTCAGTGTACCATCACCTTGAACAATGGGCTGAGTGGCGACCGATTTGAGTTCTTCTGCAAGAGCCAGGTTGATAAGAGAGCACTTGACAAAGATGAACGGGGCTTTATCTTTAGTCTAATTGATTAACATGGTCATATCTTTTTCGCTTTTAAACTAACAGCTTTCTTATGTGTAACTTGGTAAAGTGTTGGTAGTGTGTGTTCAAACTGAAGCTATGTTGCTACAATCCTCAACTAACTCGACGAGGCATTATGAAAAAAGGGACAAGACCTGAAGGCTTCCTGTCAATTTTTTTTACCTCGAGCATATTAACGATGAGACTGCTATTGTTTACAATTGCAGTGAATTCGATTGGCTAATCGATCATGCAACTGGGACTGCGGGATTTGATCTGGTCTTTGAAATAAACGATTTTTATATTTCATGCTTAACAATTGGATATAGAATCCGTAAATATATTTTTGTCTCAGACCATAACATTTACAAGTCGGATGATCAGAAATCGGGTAGGCAGAAACTAGTGATAAGGATGGGTGCTTCATTTTAGATCCAAGTGGTATACTTGTCCACGCGGTGCAATTAAGACAAAGCTAAGAGAAGTAGAATGCCTCTTACTGTTAATGTTTGACTAGGCTGTGATAATAGAAATGAACTCGTGAAAAACCATGCTGAAAGCGACAATGCACAACTGTTTGCTTGTAAACAACTATATTTTCGAGATGATCCACATTCATCTTTTTAGCGCTTGGCTCTCAAAAAACCATCTTAGAGATATGCTGCATGAAAGTTCTAAGGCTGATGAGGCAGCTATTGGCGTCCCAAACTGCTCACTTAAAAGTGTGCCTAAGGCCATCGTCGTCAGTTTTCTAGAGCCTCAGCATAAGGTTTGAAACTTCACATTCTGAAGGACTGCAGTGAATAGTGTGTTCAATGTGAAGTTTCGATAATAGTCCGCTAAGTCAAAGCCATTGAGGAACCATCTGCATTCTTGCTGGTATTGGTCAGTTTTAGTAAATGTGAGAACCATCACAATCTTTTCTAACATACATAGAATGATTCAGATAAAGATTAAAGTCAGCCCTGTGGTTCATGCTAATGGAGATGGCAAGAACCTAAGCTACTTGTCAAAATTTTTCAATCTTTCGAAGCGTTTTGGCAAGTCTGATCCTATGTTGCAAATCATTACTGAAGAGCCTGATGTACCCATTAGCGCAGGAGCTGGCAAACTTCATTTTGAAACTTGTCTCAAAGACTTAGAGGTAGATCCCGCCTACATTACAATCAAAAAGTCTGATCCTGTCACGTCCTATCGTGAAACCGTAACTGCAATTCTTTCTATCATAGTACTCTCTAAATCACTGAACAAGCAGAGCGAACTTTTCTTCGTATCCGTGCCACTGCACGAGGACTTGACCAACGCTATCGGCGGACACGTTGTATCTGCCAGGTAAGATCTGGAGAAGAGCGTCAAGGTCCACAGGGATGCATATAAGTGAGGTGCGAGATTTAATTTTTCGGTCCTTACCGAAATGACCCCAATGCAGGTGTGGACATGAATGAGCGTGTACAGTATTTTAGTGATATCAAGAAGAGCGACATTGTTGCCTACCATTTAGTTAAAGCAGAGAATGCGTAGTATTCGTTTCGGTATTGAGGATGTTGTTCTTATCTTTGGTGCCATTTGCCGAGCATCAAATTACTTTTGCGGCTAGATGATGCTTATATGGCAGTGAATTGACAGCTGCTCTGGTAATATTAGAGCCCATTTATGAGTGTAAGATGCAGAGTTCCAAGGATACATTGAGCTGTGTCGACATTACTTTTAACACAATACTCATAGTAAATCGTATAGGCTTATCTGCCCGTTAGAAAATCATTTCTTAGAATGTATTACGATAAATGGCTCTATTCTTAGGCCTTACTGATGATTGTCTTGTAAACACGAGTGACAAAACTCACAATGGCATTTCTGCCACTGGCTGCTTTATCCGGATGACCAACTGGATCTCTCAAGAAAGGTGGGTGTTCTGGTAGCCAGCATTTAGAACCGCAGTGAAATGTTATTTAAAACATATTAAGTAGTGATCATTTTTAGTATTTTCTTCAATGATTCCATTTCTTTCATATAATAAACAATCCATTTATAAAAACTTTTCACATTTTAAGCAAAGTCTTTTCGCAGAATGGGCTAGCGGTCAGCAGGTTTTGTTTATGCCCTTGATACCTTAGAAGTAAGAATACGGATTCTATCTGCAAGAAGTTGACAAAAGTTAGACTTGCGAGTCAAAATGGTTAGGCGAAAAAACCATGAGTAATTCAAACTTTCATCTTAGGGGGTTGAGTTACTTAACTAGAGTGCTGACAAAAAGGCTCTGAGGCGAATCGCAGACTTGACAAACCATCATTTTCACAGTTTAAGCTGATCTTCTTATTTCACCATCAGAAGCAGTCGGATTAATTAGGACCTTATTGAGATTTGAATAGAACTTTGTTAAATTTTCAATAAAAACAAAGTGCTAATGAAAAAAATATGTTGCTGCTTCTATTCTGCTTTTATTAAAATACGTTGTTGAGAAAAAGGTCGTAAATTGTAGACTCCGCAAATTAGCACTGTTAAGCTTAATGGTAAATACTCAATAAACAGCTGCATATGATGCTCATTATATGACAGGCTAATGGTTTAATTTTACTCTACATGCTCATGCAATATACCATTTCTAAACTCACCCATTAATAACCAACTCAAAACGGCGCTTTAAAATTTGAATAGCTACGGTTGCGATAAAACCAAACAGAACTGTGAGGGTTAGCAAGTATTTAGGGCTGTTGGCCTTTGTACTGGCGGAAAAATTTACACTTTATTTTCAAAAGATGTATTTCGGATCAATCCTTCCCTTTATAGTGTATCCCTTTGTAATAAAAGTCATTTATTAATTTGATTTACAACTGTCCCTCATAAGTTTTACCTATAGTACTGCCTTCCGCAATAGAGGTTCCGATCTTCAAACACTGAATATGATATTTTCCAGAAAATGTATTTAATTAGGTCAATGCCTTATGTAATTTGGTGAAATTTCCAGATTATATTTTGTTAAATATTGAAAAATAGAGTTAAGGTTAGGCATTAGTAGTAATTTTGCTATTGCTGAAAGCAGTTGACTTGGTTAGTAAGGAAAGGTTCAAAAGTCAGATCGGCCAATTAATTGAAAGAAAAATTCGTATTTCTGGAAATTTGAATGATAATATTTAAATTTGTATCAATTGAAAATGACTGCTTTTATAAATTTATGCGGGCGTTTCAGACCTTAATGGTATATTCCTACTTGATTTAACAAAATTTATGCTCACTGCAAACTTTAATACTAGAGACTTCTAGCATAGTATTTGAGCAACATTTATCTAAATGATCCGTTATCACTTTTACTAGAGTAGCTTGAAAGCAATTTAATGAACTGATGCTTCATAAAATAGAATTTGTAGTTCATTTAAAAACCTTGCAACACTCTAATGGCTGCTAAAAAGTTTGAACTGACGAAAATGTATATGAAACCAGTCTTAACAATTACTTTTTGATTGTATACTGATACTTAGAGAATTACAAATGTAATTTAGGATTGTTTGCTTAATCGATGGGACAACGGTTTCCTAATGAAAAGGTGGCCGTCAAATAATCTGTGGCTAAAGTCGTCGATTGATAACTTCATGAAATTTCGTATTACCACAACGAATAATTGCTGAATATTCCTCAAAGACTTCAAGCTAAAGTTTTCTCTCCAAAGATCTAAATAATCAGATAATTTTTCAGCGAAATAAAGAGATTAAGTTGAAATGTAATTTCGACGATCTAGTAAGAAAGCAAACAGGAAACGATGGCTCCAAACACTGACTTTGATTTCTTTCCTTTTAACGTTTAGTTAGATGAATTTGGTGCAAAACACATACCTTTTATTTTTGAGACTGAACATTTGATGAAAGGGAGAGCACTCAGTTTTTGTTTGCCCTTTCTATGGACTGATTTCCCGACAAACGAGAAAAATTTAACGCCTTCGTAAACTCGAATCGAGATTAAACTTCGCTATTTACAAAGAGTATACATAGTTACGTTTAAAAAAATGTTAGCATTTAAATTTATTGCATGAATTTGTGGCACATTTTGTTTGCTAATAAATTTCGTTTTAATGACCCTAGAGACGCAATGGAACTTTTAGATAATTTTAGCCCTATTTTATGACACCACTGCCCTCTTTCATACTCAAAGAGCTATATCAACTAATCTTTGTAACAGAATTCGGCAAAAACAATTATTTTGAATGAATCAACACTCAAATGTTCTAAGTCACCCTTAAAAATAAGGATTTGCTTCGCGTATTCAAAATGCATGATCGAAATTTGGCAAAACAGTGCATAAAAGTTAACTCATAGTGCAATTTTTATTAATTTTTAATGCTTTTTGCAAATCAAGACCTTTCCACAAGACCTTCTCCACAATTATTTATTACTACGTCAAATTCACCCTGACGCTTCAACATGCGGCAACAAAATTATCAACATCTAGGTGTTGTACTTCTTACCTGTTAATACAAAATTAGCTTATTAAAAGTTGTGCTGTTGTCAAAATGTGTGAGGACAAAAATGTATTAGTATATGGGACTGCATAGCGATGATCCGCCTTCTGAAGTGGTCTGAGGCACATTTTAATATTTGACCCATTATAAATCAATTGGATTGCAATGGCAAAACTGAATCAATCATAAATGTTTTGACCTAAGCACTTGAAACAATGACAAATTGTCTTCTTTTTAATGCCAGCACATTTGCATTGATCTTTTATTGCAGCAAATATCTATTCAAGGCTATCGCAGACCTATAATTGAGCATGAGAAGTACAAAAAGCATTTATAGGAAGCTAAAATATCAGACGGTTTTGGAAACGTTTATTTCCTTGGCAGTTGTGAGACATCCACGCATAGAACTGTGATAGGACCAAACGTCATTCAGACACAGTTTATCGTTCAGGGGAGGAAAGTTTGGCACATAAATAGCTTCTCTATCTAATATCGCCGGCTGGCAGACAGTCTTATTGAGTGGCAAAGTTCGATTACCTTGATAAACCTAGTTTATACATTTTATTCATAATTTGTAATGCAATTGTTAATGGTTCCAAATGATTGAATACCTTGCAAACAATGATAAGTCTACCAGCAGAACCCGAAATATTTCATCGCTAATTGCGTAAAATCAGGTGCCATCAAATTTGACAGTTTTTCCAAATACCGAGGTGATTGAGGTACCGCTAACATCAGAAACTTTTAAAAACGCATATTTAATCAACCAAATATCGGGGACACCTTTTTACCCAATGCAAGTTATTTAATTACAATGAGCGACAATCTTGTGATTGAGCAGATGGATTACTTTTGTTCTCAAAGCAAATAGAATTATACAAATATGGCCAGAACGAAAACATAGTGCCAAGGTAATTAATGCATGCCTCTGTTAAAAAAGGCGATTTTGGTGGAGGAAATGAAAAGATCATGAAAACCAGACACAAATAATCATAGACTCCTTTCTTTCCTTTCCTTTCTTCTTTATGCTTGTTTTGATAAAGTAACCGTAAATCATTTCACGCCTATAATAAAAGAAGATTCAAAGTGTATGTTGATATTTCCTGTGAGCGCAGAATTAATCTTGGGTTTTCAGATTAATTCACGTGCATATTCAAAAGCGAACTGATTTTTGATGACAAAATGGAAACAATTCTGATAACTAAGAACCGATATTATTTTAAGCAAACCCCTAGAAAATATGAGACCTAACTTTTTAATATCTGAATCTATTATGCGTTAGTGCTTTGCAAGCTAATCATCGAGTCTCGTTCGAATCACCTTGATGTAGGCTTTTTATCCAAGAAGATCTTTGGTCATATGCACAGAGAAATTAATTGAACATTAAATAAATTGAAAAAGTGCTTCCAAGAAGCAAAATTAAAAAATCATGGCGAAATTCTGCGTCCCCACTACCTTTAATACGTCATGAACTTGATTAATTGTTTTGTTATCAATATAAAGGGCGTTCTTTTCAAGTAAATATCAACGTAGAAAAGCAATTAAATTGCTTTCATGCTGTACATGCCAACAAATTTAGTGTAATTGTTCTGTGCTGTCCATCTCAGGTGCAAAGCAAAATAATTTATAGAACACATCAACCAACTTTGAGCTTATTTATCCGAATCGGAAGAGAAAACAACAAATATCTTTTTTCCATTCACTCAGAGAATTCAAAAATTAGGAAGGAACTTCAAGAGAAATGTTAGTAGAATATTGTATGCTGCAGACTTTGAAACTGTGTAATCAAAACATTCTGATGATTTCAAAAAATACATATGTCGAAAAAGATTGACATCCGATTTAGAATCGCGTTTTCTAAAAAAGTTCCTAATTTTCAAATCTGAAAGAATCTTTAGCTGTCAATTTCGGCAGCAAAGATTTCTCATTATTTAAGCGTGCGGCAATCCTAGTGCAATCGGCTGTTAAGAAGGGTGATAAGATATTTCAGAAACCTTCTAAATGGGCCAAACGCAATACTTTTGATATTTGTGAATTTGAATTTGCAACGACTGATAGAAAAGTCATTTGATAAGTTTTTATTCTTTCTCTCTTGGAGCACTGCCTTTTAACACGATAGCATCTTGAGGCCGTTTAGTATAAGATTGAGGTTTAGTGATCAGATTATAAGAAGGGTTGACGTAAAGCAACTTTAGTGGTTGATGAGGCATTGCTGACTTTAAGAACTATTTGATTTCTCGTATCTAAGACATTTCGTGAGACCTTCTTAATCATAATTCCCCTCTAACTTTGAAAGGATTCGAGTCATTGGAATAGCATTCCCTCGGTAAACTTAGTTTATTTCAAGAAAAATAAAAGATTCTCAACATTTTCAGTTCATAGAAGTGAGGCTAAAGTGCTGGCTTTGGTTTAAGTCAGATAAATCTTGAACGCTTCAGAATGAATTTAACACTGACAGCAATTGCAGCCTAAGTTCATTTATGCAAAATTCTAAGGTACCAGATTCTGAGGCCTACTTACACTACAACCTCAAAAGTGGTGTCTACTGTGGGGTCACGACGCTTTGCAAGTTGACCTCAAATTATGCTCCCGAAATACCGAATGTCCATGTCTCAGCTGAGGTAATTTTCAAAAGAGCCGTTTGTTTCCATGACGTATCGCGGTACTTTAGCGAATAGTAAGTGACTTTGTCTGTTGCAACGCTTGTGCACCTTAAACTTATGCACTTAAAACCTTTAAGCAATCGGACTGTCAGGTCCTCTTGAGGCATTTTTTGAAACTCCGCACAACCGGTTGCCATGATTTTACTTAAATCGAAAGTGAATCCTGATCATCATATCTTAATGTGAATGACTTTTTTTGTCAATATCTGTGCACTAATTCAAAGTTAAACAAGCTCTTGTTAAATATCTTCCCAAGTGTTTTGTTTCTTTAACAATTGAAACCTCATATATCGGCAATAGCCATAGAAAGCGCAAAAATTATATTTAGTTATGAGTTCTTCGTCCTGCTATTGAACTAAAACGATTAACACACTTGGCAAAAAAAGCTTTTAAAAAATAAGTTTAGTTCATACAAAAGTGCAATTGTTCATTCTAGACAAGTCCTAGGTTAATTTAAATTAAAAAACCTGCATTGTATTACGAAGTATTCATGAGTTAAATAGTTTCTAAAATAAACAAATCAATAACGATGATAAACAATGAGACATTTCTGGTAATTCGATTGAAGTTAGGTTTGTGCTAACTAGAAATCTTGCAACATGTAAGGAAAAAATATGTATTGCTGGGACAGAAGTAAGCGAATGAACCTAATTTATTGTTACCAATTTACACGAAATTAGTGGAAAAATGGACTTGAGGGAGAAAAAAATACGAAGATCAAGTCGCTGTTTATAATAATTGCGTTCAATAAGTCTTGCAATGACTTCAACAAATGGCTCTGTATTTGAGATAATCTTTACAGTTCCATCTCGGTTCACTGCAATCCTAGTTGAGAAGTCCACTTTCTTAAAACAGCTTGCACGCCTTTGTCTGCTAGATTCAAAATTTTTATGTTCCGATTAGAACCTGAGCTTACAACTTATAAACTCTAGTTACACCTATGTAATCGTAGCAAACGTCTCGGACGAGAATCTCACAGTCATTAAAATTTCGGAATCCCGCTCCATTTTTGACAGGAATAAATGGATATCTACACATTGAGCTAATGCTTGCATTGCTATCATCCTCTTTATTCATTGTTATGTATCCATTAAAATCCGAGACGCGAATTGACTCAAAAGTCTGGACGACAAGAAATTCTACCACATCCTCAAAATATGTTTGATTATTGCTTGAAATTGGACAAAATCCTTGAGTGAAAAATAAATTTTATGACAAATTACCTCTGAAAGCGTTTTCGGTATCAAATCTGAGCCTCAAATTGTTATCATCTCCGTGTAGACATGCATTGATAAGAACGAAATAATGAATAAAATAAAATGTTAACACAAAGATCATCTTAACTGCACTAATTACCTCCAACGATCATCTGCTTATATGCATATATAGAGTGCGCCAATGAATTTTTGCCAAGTAGAAGAAATAAAAGTTAATCAAACACGCAAAACTTATCAATTGCAAATGCATTTAAATTTTCAATGATATGGTGCTTTTTGACCTTGAAGGCATTACTTACAATAGCAGTTGTGACCAGGTTCATTCTTTGGCTAAGCAAAAACGGAATGAAATATTCTATTCCACGCGCTTTCGACAAATAGCCTGCCTTACCTGATTTTGCAAACCTTAGCAACACAGTCTTAAATCTAAAGGAAAAAATGATTTTGAACCAAAAATTTCGTTTCAGATCGCAAAAGGAACAGTAAATCTCAAATATGAACTGTAATGTTGTGCTTGCCGTTGACTCGATTCGACTGTACTGGCTCGTTTGACACATGGAAGTGCTTGACAAAGAGAAATCCTGATTCCTTGCACAGCAATAACAAAATTTGCTGAACCATCTGCATGCATCAATGCTACTGAAATAGCGCATGCTTTGAAATGCCTAGCTATAACTCATTGTAAAAACTGTTCCTTGTTCCATGTTCTTGCTTTTATTTTGATGCTGAAACGCTGCTCTGAATACGTTTTACGACACTTTCATCTCTTTAGATCTTGAAATATGTCTGCGGTTTCGGAAACCTAAAAAATTGTTTCTTCGCGAATCAAACTAATGTGGCTGGTTAAATAAGTGCTGCGCTGCATGACAAATATATATATACATATATATAATCGTAGCATGCGTCACTAACCATTATTTCGCTGTCATAGAAATGAAAGATGCGTTTGTTCTTGCACTGTCTTTCTTCTCGAGGTTGAGAAAAAAAACTTATCGAAACTCCACAACTCAAAAATTCCAAACGTCTAATGCGTATTAACTTAAAAGGGAAACAAATTTGTTTTTTCTAGTTACTCTGAAATCAATTTCAATTTCTATTTTTGTCGTCAGTATTTGCTTAAGAAATAAACGGGCCTAAAATTAATTAACGTTAAAGTGAAATAAGGTGCTAAGACGGAGTCCAACTGCGAAATGACTGACAATGTGTATGTCTGAATTTCACAATGTGCAGATAAAACGAACCATTCACTTATGAAGATCCGCTCCTAAACGAAAATCTTGACTAAATTTGAAACTATTTAAGGTATTTATATAAGTCTCTTAAGGAAAAACAGTAATTTTGAAGCTACAGCAGGCATCGTTTAATCAACGAAATGATCGAAACTATACTTTGAAACCATTTATGTGATTGATTTGATATGCTGAATTTGAGCTGCAGCCTTGCCCATTCATTGAGGTGTGCCTATGCGTGTTACCTATGAAATCTTCTTTGTATCGGGAACAAATGACTTGATTCATATGCAAATAGATCAAGTCCAGTTAATATGACCTCAAATTTCAACATGGTGATGGAGTTTCTGCCAAACGAATGTTTGTTAACACCAAAAAATATTAAGGAGCCGAAGTTAGTCACTCACGAGGAAACCGCGTAGTAAATTTTTCGTCAATTTCTAAATTTCTTTGTCTTTCCCGAATTCTTCGCAATTTACGATGTCTCACATATATTTTCACTGATAAAACTAAGTAATTTAGATCGTTGTACACTGAGCTCTTTGAATTATTGCACTTCAAAGAGTATGCATTTGTTACCATAAGAACAGGTGGCAGAATTCTATTTAAGCAACTGAAGAATATGGGTCCTATTGTAGATAACCTGATGACCTAAAACCAGGAAAGAATTATTTTATGATTCTCGACTTTTTAGCACCTATATCCATATGAGATTCATTTTGCATTTATAATCAATCATTACAAGCACGCATTTTTTGAGTCTGTTGTTGGCGCATCAACCAGAGACTCAACGCAATTCATGAAGTAGTTTCAAACTACTGCGCCATGGATGTTTGTCGCAAGTCCATTTGAATCCGTCTGTTAACTGCACTGATCATTCCTATCTGAAGATACATTTGTTTTTAAAAATTACGTATTTCAAGAAATAGGTCTTGTTTTTGCTTCTGAAGCTATTGATAGCTGTTATTTTAGGCAGTAGAGTCCTTTCAATACATAAGCATGTAACAATCAATCCCGAGTAACGAATAGGCAGAATCGAATCTCACTAAATTGATTGCGCCTGTTTCTCGAACACGCTTTCACAGGCTCAAAAATAGAAATGTGTCACAAAAAATCCTTTGAGCCTTTTTTCAACAGCAACAGCATCTCGATCTTTTCTACTCCTCTATGCTCTTAATAAGCAGAATTTATTTGTGAGGTTAGCAAGGGATTGACAACATGTTTATTAAAATGTTTCGCTTTCAAGCTTTTGTTTAAACCACTTTATTAACCTGGTTTGAATCTGTCATAGTCACAGCCTTTAATTCCAAGAAATCTAGTTTGTTCGAACCAGTTACGCTTGCACTAGTAGATGACAAATGCACGAAGTTTTCAGCAGCCGAATGAAGATATTACCGAGAAAAATCTTCTAATTTTGAGTTCGACAAAATTCTCACAAATTTATCTTCATTTTTTGTCCTGCAAAATAATTCAGTTCCAGGTTTATAGACGGCACTAAAATACGTATCATTAAAATTGGGAATATTCATGAGTTCAAAAGGCAACAATTGCCATTATTAGGTAAGGTCAGTTAACTAACCTTATTTGAAATATTCTAGAATCAAAGTATTTATAATTTGTCAAAATGAATGTGATTATTTGCAGATAGAAACGCTTAACTTTAAACGCATTTCAGCAATTACATTTAAAATACATCAAGGTATTCTTTTGGTGAAAGCATGTTGCGAATGTTAATTACGTTGCAACTCAGACTACAAGTGTAAAGCAGTTAACAAAGATTATATTGAAGTCAGTAGCATTGAAGCCAGTGGTGAAAATGCGAATCAAGCAATGAGTTGTACTACTGATGGTTATCCTTATTATATAACTGCCTTGGTATACCTCAGCCAATCAAAAATTCTATGTTATAAAAATAATATCTAACTGAAATTTCTCCAATGATATTTTCAATAAGTTGGTTGATTTTTCATGTGGTTAAACCACCACTGTTATTAGTAGAATAATTGGAACGAAACTAAGTACTAATAGCAGTGCCCTGTTTAAATTACTGTCAAAAAAAATATCAGACTGTTTTTTTCGATTTTAACATCATTACAGCCAGTTAGAGATCCAGAATTGTTTAAGTATATTCCTAATTCCATTTTCAAAAGCACGCGATCCACTTCAACAGTCCCATAGAATGCCTGCTTGAGCATTTACATTGAATGTAGCTACATACCAATTTATTGGTGCGACATCGTAGTAAAGAATGATAATCTCTCCTGTAATAAACCATATAAGTGCCTATCTTATAATGTACAACTTTTTAAGGGATTCGAAGTTGAAACATACTCTATCAATGACTTTTATAACGCAAAACTTGGATTTCCTCAAAGCATTCATGACTTAAAGATGTGCAAGTTTGAAAGGCCTTGTTTTAAGTGTCAAAATGTAAATATTCCTCCAAGCTTATTTGACTCTGTTGATCGTTTATTTGCAACGATGCTGGTAAAACCGTTTCAAATTAAAATCGATTCAAGAACGTGATATTTTAAATCTGTGATGATAAGCACTGCCGAGGGAAGCAAAAAACCTGTCAAGTATAATGTTTGTTGCATAGATTATTTTAAATGTACTAAAGTTATATTTGAAATAAATAAAACAATTAAACATAATGATTGAGATTGATAATAAACACAATTTCATGGATTTAAAGGAAATCAAGGCCTTCGTAGTTCATTTATTTTAAAATTACTAGTGGGTTTCAATGGATGGATGGGTAGTTTAATCGAAATCTCTTATGTGCGTTCCATTCAGCCAACAAATGTCTATTAAGACACCTGAAAACACTAATTTTTAAACCTAAACCTTCATTTAAATCCAGAAACACCTAAGTTACTTAGTTGGCCTTAATTAAAATGGACGCAAAAAAAGAGGACTTGTAAGAAAATAAAATCTAAAGATCACGTTTGTTCTTAAAACAGTTTTACTGGGTCGACCTTGTCTTCGATTGAACAAATGGCTTTAAAAGACGTTCTTATTTACATATATAAACATAACAAACGTCACTTATTACTATATCGCTATCATAGACATAAAAGATGTGTTTATTCTCTCACTATCTTCTTTCTCGATGTAAAGAACAAAAAACTTATCAAAACTCTATGAATAAAGTAATTTAAATGTCCAATGCACATTAACCTAAACGGAAAATAACTTTCTTTTATTTCAGTTACTATTTTTGTCATCAGCATTTACTTAGGAAATAAAAGGGCCACAATTAATCAAAGTTAAAGCGAAACAGGCTGCTGAGACGGAATCCAACTGCGAAATGACTGACAATGTGTACGTCTGAATTTCACAATGTGTAGATAAAACGAACCATTCACCTATGTAGAGCCGCTCCTCAACGAAAATCTTGATTAAATTTTGAATTACATCTGCAGTGGCGCTTAGCTACCGTTAATGATGGCAAATTTTGCATAACCCAATGCGAATATATGCTGCACTGTATTGTTTGTACAGTGTTCATGTGTACCAGGGCAACTGAATTTTTAGGAGTTTGATGCAGTGTTGTTAAATGATATTGTTCTTGCTAGTTAGTTATTTCTCATTTTGGACTCGTCAACGAGTGTTCACGCAAAGATAATTGGTTGCTTGAAGTATAAACAAAAATAATTGAAATAACCGATTCATCATAAATGCACAAGAAATGATGGCGATTGAATAAAAGAAGCTGTCGTCTAAAGAAGGATGTTACACCTTTGGAATACTTAAAGTGCTTCCGAGCCAAAATGATTCATGATTAGGTAGAACCCCTTTTTTTATTTTACACTCAATAGCATCTTTATTAAGGCTTTTCGAATAACGTATGACATTTGTATTATACCTTGTAAGAATAGGAGTTTCTATTTAAAAACCTACTATCATTTTGCTTCCGCGTGTTGTTTATTATATTGTGAATGGGAAACTATTCGAACGCAGAGTCCGTTGCACAACGTATATCAAGTAATTTAGTAGCAGGATGATCGCAATTGATTTCATTCCATATATTTGGATTACTTGTCACTATTCCATGTCAGATTACTAGGAGATTTAAAATTTGTATTCAAGTCTAAAAGGGCATCTCCTACATAAATTAACACTTCAAAAGTTATTTTTCTCAAGTTTTCATTTACTAATTATACTAAGATATTGCCTATAAAGCCCCTTAGCCAAAAATTTGCTTTAAGCGTAACTGATTTGTGCAACTTAGAGATTTTGCAATTGAAAAATACCAAAACTAGAATTTTTTACGCAAACAAACTAATCAAATGATTTGACTTCGTCAGAAACCATAAACAGGCTGCTAACAACTTATCTGGTTTCCCTTTTGCTAGGAATGCAAAATAAATCAAGATCGAAATTTCTACTGCACTTAATACATTCGAATTTCGATCTCATTTTTAGTTGATCGAACAGGTTTTAAAGATAAAAGGCTCCTTCTTGCTTAACTTTGTTGCAAGTTCCTAGGTGCACTGCATTAAAATACATATATATGTACCTATCTGCAGGAATTCTATGCAGTGTAAAGGATGAGTTTTATGTTAGCAATTTTTTTTGTTTGTCATTTTGTCCTCATCAATTCATGTTTATACAGAGATGACAACGAATCAAGGCTGAAATTTGATACTAAAGATATTTCCAAAGGTAATTCTCTGCAAAAATTATGTTCTTCTTAAGGCCGCTGCCCAATTTCAAACAACAATCAAACATATTTTGAAAATGCGGCAGAATTTCTTGACGTTCATGCCTTTGATTTAATTCGCGTATTGGATCCAAATGGATATATCATCATAAGCGAAGAGGAAGCAAGCAATGCTAGCATTACCTCGACTTGCAGGTACCCCCTTTTTCCTGTCAAACATAAAGCGGGACTTCATTATGTTAATGGCTGCAAAATTCTCGTTCGAGACGTTTGCTACAATTATGTTACTGCGACTAAAATGTAGAATTTGTAAGTTTAAATTTTAGACATCCTGTAACGTATTATTTTGATAAGCAAGAGCGCGCAAGCTGTTTCAAAAAAGTGGAATTTTCAGTTAGGATTGCAGTGCGTCACAAAAGAATTGGGAAGATCGTTTCCAGTTCACGACCATTTGTTGAAGTGATCGCAAGACTTGTCGATCACGATTACTATAAACATCAACTTGATTTGCACATTCATTTGTCTCTGGAGTCTCTTTTTCTGCTAATTTCGTGGCTTTTGTTGGGAAGTTTTTCTTTGAAATATCATGTGCAGTGGCCATTGAATAGAACAGGGCAATTCAGGGATGCGTAGGTTGAATGTTTTACCTGAATGTGAGAGAAACCATTTTACTGTAAATTGAAGGTAATACAAATAAATAGAGTTTGAATAAATATTAAATGAAATCAAAAACATTTTATCACGTTTTTTTCTCACCCAATGCAATGATTTTGCAGCGAAAATCGCGCATATTCAAAGGCACTCTAAATCGTAAAACCCAATATTGTAAAGCTTTGAGCAGAACAGAATAAACACACTTGTCAGTTTCTCGTTCAAATATTCACTGAGCTGCAGTGCTACGACAAAATATGCTTGAAATCAAGCCTGGCAAACGAAATGTTTGTAGACTGTATGTTTTCAAAACATGTAGAAGCTTAATACAAATGTTTCAGGTCAGAAAAGATAATGGGTAAAATTTTGATTTGTCAACTAATATTACCTTTAAATGATATTATGTTGAATAACTATGCTTTTTTCTTATTACATTGCGTTAAGTTAGTTTTGAGTCCAAACACTTTGATCAACCGAAGTTTAAGAAGTTGTATTAACCAGAAGATTGTAAATTTTGGGTGAACATTTTACACGATTTTAGCAAAAATTCTTGTTTTTTCCGAAATGTTACGAATTTCATGCTTTTTTGAAATTCACAGCTTGTTTGCTTTCACGTTTTAATTTCGTGACTCTAGACAGATTATAAGAACTTTACTTACTGTTTGAACTAATCATGATCATCCCCTTTTCGAAACTGATTATCGTTGAAGACTTCAATTAAATATAAATTCAAATTAGTGCATATTGTAAGCGAAGCTGAGAAAGGATGCATGATTGTAAAAGCGATGCAAATAACTCCAGCATACAGGCCAATGATGGAAACGAATGATTTAATGATCATTTTGCACATCAGATATATTGGTTTTGAGTTTGATTTATCGTAGTAAACGATAAATAATTGTATTTTTTTACTTTGCCTTCTATCCTTTTTGAATTTTATATGCATGGATATTGTAAGCTGCTAATCTGCCTTGCTGAACGACGAATCTGCCTCTGTAACGTGCATAGGTAGCAGATCTTGGTCTTCGCAATAACTTTTAAGTCGAAATGGAGTGCTTTTTTGCTGGCGTTGTTTTAAATCACAAGTTAATTAAGATTAACTCAGGGCTGAAAAAATTAATTTTGCTAGAATGTAGCAATATCTCAACCTCTAAATACTCAGACTAATTCAGCATGTTGCCACTGCTATGTAGCGCTGTTGAACAATGCTGGCTCTATGGTGGGGTAGAGTGATAACTATCCGCTTGAGCATGCCAAACAAAAGTCGAGTGTTAAACTGGATGGGCAAAAGTGAAGTCGAACAGATAAAACTAAAGCATTTACTGGAAATAACAGTGGATAGAGCAAAAGTCAGAATGTAGGGAGACAATTGTGAAATGAAACGTCTGTCCTCCAAAGCAAACACGACATTGCCTATGGGGTAATTTTTAAATTAAAATGAATATCAACATGCGGCAATTTAATGCTGAAGGTGTCATTTTGGACTCATTTTACCCCAACTAAAACAAGCTCAATTTAACAAATAAAACATTTTGAAATCAACAGTTTCGAAATAATATTTACAAGTATTTAAGTATCACAGTAGAAAAACTACAACGAATCAGATAAACACCACTGAATTTCGTAAACATTGATGCATATTTTATTATTACAAAAATCCTGGTGATACTGCAAATGTAATTTTACGTTGGCTACAAAAATAGCTATTAAGCAATTTGAATTTCAAATCGAGGAGAGCTTAATAGCAGTTCAAAGTAAGTTGTAGTTCCATGAGCAGCGGGCTTGATAAATCTGTTTGCTTTCAAGGGATACCATTTCATGTTTTGTCAAAAGAATATATTGAAATCGGGCGTATAAACTCATTAATACGTAAAAAGCACGATTTTTTGACATTTAATTTGGCGATGGAATAAGAAACATTAATTCGAAGTGTTTGAAAATCCCTGTTATTTTCCTATGCTAGCTTCATGTCCATTCCTTAGCCAGAAGTGTTTAAAATCTCATAATTTAATCCCGATTTCTGCTCATGATACCTATTTTTACAAGTCATGGCTATCATATTTTATCCGTCTTGTAAAAAGGTCAGTTGATGTACTGCCTGGATTTGCATACGGTTTCTACAAGTAGTGCTACCAAAATTCTATATTCAGCGGGCATTAAGAAGTCAGAGTAATGTAAATGTACACTTAAGGGGCATTTTGCTAGAAAGCAAGCATTTTCCTTGTTTGGAAATCGGAGTTGTTACTGCAGCTGTTAGTAAGGTGAGTGCATTTTGCAGCAAATAATATTTTTTTTTAATTTAGTTAAAATTTCAGGCAGTTCCAGAATTACTAATTTAAGGTGACGTTGATTTCTAAATAGCATGTAGAATAACTTCCAGGTACTTCAAAGCGTTCCCTACTGTATTTACCTTGACGGCACAGCAGCTGAGTGGATCGAATTGGGTATACTGTGGGTGCTGTTTTTCATGATCAAGGTAAGATGAGAGAATACCCGAAAGTTCATAATAACTGATGTGTTTTGCTTTTCTGGCCATTTGGCTAGTGTTATTCCTTTCCATACGCATCAAAACTGTAAGGATGGGGGTTAGCATCTTCTTGTTCTACTGCATAATGTGCCAGCTGCTAAAATTATAAATTAATTCTGAAAATTAACTTATTTTTAAAGATGCTGTTAAAACTAACCATATTGGTAACTATGCTCTCATAAAGCCGTTTCATTAATCGGAGAACTAACTTTACTTCGGACATTATTCTAGATAAGCTTAGGTAAATGGTTATATTTAAATACAAAGCACTTCAAGGAAGTGATAATTTCCTTTTAGAAAATGCCGTTTCGCCTTCTTTTGTGGATTGAATTTTTGTTAGAAATAGAACTGAGAAGCAGCATTTACATTGGGCTTCATGCATGAGTGCACCTTTAATAACAGTAATTTAATATCATTCTACAGCCGAATATTTTAAAAATGGGGTAATGAGTAAAAAGTTTTTCTATTTCCCCAAAGATTTCAAAAGCTGTAAGGCTTTTTGATCAGCAAAATAGTTATTCAACTTACTTAACCGTATTTTGTGCATATGAACTAATGAAACGCTTTTGCATAAACCCTTAGAAAGGCCTTTATTTTCCGGTTAACTTTTCAGTAGAAGTCAAAATACCTTAAATTCAATTTTGTATTCTCAATTTACATGAAATTAATGGAAGAACTAATTGAAAAGAAGGAAGAATTTGAAGATCATGCCGCTGTTCCTGGTGATTTTTCTTGATAATTCTGGCCATTACTTCAACATACGGTTGTGTTTTCAAGTTCATCTTTACAGCTTTGCTCCAATCCACTGTAATATTGGTTGTGAGTTCCATTTTTTTGAAACAACTTGCTCGTTCTATTTTACTAAGTGTGAAATTTTCCTGCGTGATCCAAAATTAACTCTTACCTTTTCGAAAACCTTAGCTTTACAACATGATCGTAGCATGCGTCTCGCACATGGACTTCACAGTCATAAACATGGGAAAATTCTGCTATATTTTGAACAGGCTCAACTGGGTACCGACAGGCTGAGTTCACTAGAGGAGTGTTTTGTTTCCCTTTACTCAAGCTTAGATATCCTTTCGAACTAAAGATTTTGATTGATTTCAACGCTTGAAGGATAAGATATTCAGCCGCATTCTCAATACACGTTTGTTTTTTGTTCAAAATTGGACATTCGCCTTGTAAAAAAAAATTAGTTTCACAATAATTTACCTCTAAAAACATTTTCAGTCTTCAATATCGACACAGTGGTGGTTCCTATCTCTAAACATGCATTGATGAATCCGAAACAGCAACAAAAATAAACTGTTGCATTAGAGTTCATCACTAGAATGGTGTCAGTTTCTTTCTACTATATCAAAATCTTACCAATGAAATAACGCAACGTGGCGATTCAGTAATTTATCTCCTCCAATAAAGCCATTTTGATAACCAGAATTACAAGCGACTTTCCAGTGGTCTATTCTGCTTTTTCGCCTATGTAAATATTAAATTCATTGAAAAATCGTAAACATGAAAAAATTGCATTGTTGAATTGCCACTATTTTGTGATTTTATTGATAATTTTTAGTCCTTTACTGGATTTTTCGCCAAAAATCTTCATTTTCAGAAATTTTCAGCTGCTGAAATTTTATACATTTCAAATCAAATTGGTTTATAACGATGCTACTCCAAACTACTAGCAAACTTACCTGTGGCAATGAAACTATCAGTTGCGTCCTATGTTTAGTAAATGAATGTTTAAGCAAGAGCCCTTTCATTAAATTGCTGTTGACACTTTAAAGCACTGCTACGAAAAAGAAAAGCATACGCAACATAAGAAAAATGGTGTGTGAAATCGCAGGTCGTTATTCATTACCTTTGAGCACTACCAACCAAAACGTATAATTTTATATATAAAGCAATGTTCCGAAATTTAGCTGAATATTTCTTTACCCTTGAGCAGCAGCTACAAGAATACTAAGACTAGATAACAATTTGCTTCATTTGAAGACGAAGTATCTAAAAGCACGTTAATCCTACCGGTTTTGATCTTAAACTGAAAATTCTACCATTATCACGATTTTATTAGGCAGGAAGGTGGTTCGACTCAGCACCCTAACTCAACGGGCTGTTTAATTTCATTTAGTGATATCATCGTTAATCACTTCATGCTCAAAAGCATATTTGTTATAAAATGCACAATAATAATGCGATTTCGTTAGCAAATTTTCGGGAATTTCCACTCCCTACATGCTAGAATGTGTTGAACATAGAGTCTTAATGAAAAAATGCCAATAAACCATGGACTTCAAATGATTTGTTATTAGTCCTCTAGCTAGATCCAAATATATATATTTTATCTTAAAGACGTTAATTTGCTGATATTAATAAAATTTTAAATAAAATGGTTCAGGTAGTACTGCTCAATAGCATGGATTATTGCGTTTTAGATTTAAAAACTATCACACTTTTAACAGCACACCTTTTATTGCCAACTTAGACGCTGAAATTAACCTAAAAATGCTTGTTTTATACCATACCGAAAAGGCAAAAAATTTGTTCATGCAGTTATTGAAAATCAGTGCAAACTCAACAGATTTGAACAACTTAAATTTGCAGAGTTGCAACCTTGCCAGACGTAAAGACGTAGAATGGAATATTATAAACCTTAAATTTTACTGGCGATTCAAACCTGGGGGAAAATTCGCCGTAGAAATTAGTGCTTGGAAAACAGAAGTATTGAAGAATGACTACCAGTGGAGAAACATTTGTATTAAACTGAAGTCCAATACGTCCTCCCAACATGCTTCTCTTTATACCGAAATTGTGACTTACAGGTACCCTTTATACCTTTTGGAAACGAGCAAATTTGAAGCAAATAACTTCATTTAATCGCTTAACCTTGCATGTCACCTAAAGTTTATTAATGCTTGTTTATTCGAAGAGAAGGCACTTCCGTCAAAAAAAACAGTTAGAGATCCTAAGTTAGCAGTTCTTAGAAAGTGAGTTTCTAAGATAATGAACAAACGCACTTGTTTTGGTAGTGTGGATATTTTTCTAGTTAAATAGGACATGACTTCCATTTTATTAGTGGATTTAGAATGATATCTTGCCAATGGCAGAGATGTGCATAATGTCCTCGTGTGAACTTGAGCTAGAGATATATTGCTGCATTGAATCAAAGCTATCTAAACTATTTGATGCTAACGACTGCAAAATAATGTCAAATTTCTGTTGAAACAGACGTAATGTAACTTGAGAAGGGTGGCATTAAATTAAATAAATGGAAACATTGGCTTCCCTATTTCATTTTTTCAAATATTTGCGATTAAACCATGAATATATAAAGTAATATGAACGTAGCAAATACTGTGTGCATCGCATTTGCGAAAAGCACAAATCTTTGCACATATTTTGCGGCCTTTCCAAGAAATTAGGGTCCGCATTTGTTGAAAGTTAACCTAGCCGATTTAGACATCTAAACTAATATGATTACTCGAAGCTCTAAGTTGCCTTCAGTGACCTGAATGTGCGCTTTCCTTTAATCAATACAAAAGGAATGAAAAAGCGATTTACTTTTGAAAGAAATCGTAGGATTTGGTGTTGCTATAAAATGTTGTTTCCTTTTTATAACTTTCCTGATAGTTCTGAAATCGAGAGCAAAACAAATGTTAAAACTGTGCTTTTCTACCTGATTTTGTCCATTTCTATCAGGTATATCAAAGAGAGTCGGCCAAAGCAAGTGAAGTGAACCTTCAAAACTATTTTATTAAATGATATGCCTATGAACATTCTTGATGGTTATTTATGGAGAAATGTTTTCAAGTGTGCATCGATAAACTTCCATTAGCTGCTTACACTTGAAAAATAGGTTACTAACTATGCAAAAAATGTACGGTTGGAATTATTTTCTGCTTTAGTCAAATTAACTTAAGGGTTTTTATCCTTTGTTGAATTGAATTGTATGTCAAGATGTCTTTCTCATGCGTTTGAAAATATACCACTGCTAACAGATGGTGCCTGAATCTCTGCTGCATCGATATAGATTAAATTGACACAAATGTCAGACAGAATGATATTTCAACAGCCATTCTACCGTGACGTCTCTTCAAATTGTCGTAATCACAGTTCTATTCATGCGATCGTGATTCGTCTGTGGAAGTTAAATTGATTTAGGCACATGAGAGCTCCAAATAGCTGTAAATTACGGATCCTAAGTTTAAAGTTGAATAGCCGGTAAAATAAAATAAAAACACTGGAAAATACAAAACGCAATTTAAATTGGATACCAAGGGTTATCTTGTGATCATCTTTTCGCCTTCTTGTGCTATCAGTGCAATAGGCTGCTATTGATTCAACATTGCCTCCGCAGTTTACTCTCAATCTACCTAATGCCAAAAAAATTCTGTACGGTCGCGTAATTTTGCATGCTTCTGTTCAGTGACGCTATCCCTCTTTGCAAAGTTTGAGATTGTAACTCTTGGTGGCAAACAATCATGCTGAGTTGTGTGAATATAGTAGGAATCTCGCAAGAGGACTGTACTTTCATAGGAGCCTATGAAGTCCTTCCAATTTTCCCAATTTCGAACTAACACCTGCACGCCGAATCAACCCTAAGAGTGTTTTGGCATCCTTTAGTTAAAATAAGGTGCTCGGGAAAATCTGGTCCTTGAGTTGATTAAAGCAATAAGAAAAAGTATTCAACATCACAATCGCTAGCATTAGAAACTTTTAGTTCATGAGTTAATAACAAGTTGACTCTCAGTGAAACAGCAATAATGTATGAGGTCGCAGGTCAACAAATTAATAGAGCAGAAAGTCCTAAATTAGTGCTTGTTTTTAACCATTATTTTTGCATGTTGTAGATTCCATTCACCTATAAACTTGGCTTTTCACTTTTATGGAGACTCGTACAAAAGGGAAATTCCTTACATTACGGTGTATCGTCATTTACTTAACCTTGTGTAAACCAACCCCTTAGACAAACACGATCCCCACAACACCGACTCACTTTTTCCTTGATTTGTCAACGCATGCGGACAAAAATAAGTTCCCAGTTGAGCAATTTCAGAAAACAAATGGATGTTAGATTTCGCTCGACAAAATCCAGGGACGGGGAAATGTTGATTGTCTTGTGCATTACAGAACACCAGAGCCAAAAGTTGGCCTGCTGCAAACTTGCTGATTAACCTCAAAGGACTCAGCACCAAGTGCACAGTCGAGCATGCTTGCTAATCATCGTTTCTGTGATGAAGAGAAATTAAACAGATAAACGTCCAACACGGAAAGAAGCATATCTCCAGTACTCAATTTAAGGGCTTTCGATATAAAAGTGGTCCAAATCAAGCGCGCAGAGCAGTCACGTGCCATGCAGGACGTAGTGCGTACTGGTGACGAGGGAAGGCGGAAGATGGTTCTCCACAAAGTATCAGATAAATGTGAATCTTTTCATTGACAAACAAAATTTATGCGATTATCTTCACCGAACTGTCGCTGGTGACGCTGGCAATAAATATAAAATTGAACCACTTTCAAAGTTTCAAAGCATTGAATTACAAACATCACAATCTCTTTGTGAGAAGTATGTCATAACAAATAGTGAAATCTGTTGCAAATGGTTCAAATTAAAATTTTAGCTATGTTTATCATGAAAGCTCTCACTGCGTTTGGTCTCTTCACTTTCCATTGATTGGCAAACACTTGGCTGGTTGATATGCATCCACTTCGGCTTCATCAAACCTAAACTAAGCTGCAGTTCTCAAGTGGTTCAGATCGTTGCTTTGTTTTGCTAATAAATGCTCTATTTTAATTTAAAATAACAAAATCTTTATTGGTTGGTACCTATTTTAGCATTTCCGTACTCATTGAGCTAATATCCTGCTGCTGGTTTTTTTTGATTCAAGGTTGTAATTGCAGGAGAGCAAAAAATTTAAACATTTATGGGTCTTAGATGTTTGAAAAATCCTTAATATTATAGGTTGGATTTGATAAGATAGGCAGCACCGATACAACAGAATATAATAAGAAAACAATCAGAGCATTAAGGTGCAAAGTATTGGAAGCATTATCAAACCTGAATTCAAGTCATGAAATGGCTTATAGTGATTCGATAAGCTGAGCTTTGCTTTCACATTTTGGGGAATGCTATTTATATACATGAATAAAGTCAACAAAATGAAAACGATGAGTTTCTATCTTAGCAATTCGTTCCCTCCATTATTTTGGTTCCGTTGATGGAAATTGACCAAGAGCTCAAAATGAGTTACTAAATATGCAGCTGACGATCGCCAGCCTTGGCGATTCATTTCGATTTTGCTAGTTGAATTGCGTTCGCTTTGTTTAAAACATTTTCAAGAACAGTTATTCAAAATTAGTTGGGGTAAGCTCTAGCACAGTTATTTGTTCAGGTGTGTCTTAGAAGTGCTGAGTAAACAAATAGCGTCTGCAGTTTGCTCCAAGCTTGGGAAGATTTTAGCCATGGGCTATGTATGTATTTTGTTAAAATTCGAATTTAATTTCAAAACCTCTACAATCCCTTGCAGCTGAATAAAGAACAGTCAACGAATTTCCAAGAATAATTTAAGAAAAATTGCCACCGAACTATTCTATCAAACAATTTTGAGTTTGAAGGCAGTATGAAGCGGCTTCATGCCGGCGCATTTGCAGATTGCTCTTACTTTTTCCTACATCACGAGTTCACTTTTATAAGTGAAATGAGCAAGTGACACCCTGACGCTCATTTTATTTTCCATGATCATTGAGACTCAGAAAATTTCATTTTTATTAAATGTTCTCAACTAGCTGCACTCCTTTCACGCCGATCCAAGCATGCTGATTGTAAACACAGAAATGCGGATTGTCTCGAATTCAATAATCTTTTGGCCTATGAAATCAGAATCATCAATTTTCGCATGGAAATTGCAATAAAAATATAAACTTAGTGTTCATAACTTTGGTCGATGTTTTATTCACTTTCACCTTAGGCTGCCTTGAGTCCGAGAACGCATTGTATATTTATGGTTTCATCGCAATTAACTCAGAAAATGAAATCTAGAAGCCGATCCCGCCATTTGTTTCGGTTTAATGCCACCCTAGGCAAGTTTTACTGTATTAAATACGTCCATTGCAATAAAAATTTAACATCGAAAGGTTTAGATAGCTCTGAATTCATGTAACTGAATCTTTTACAAATGGAGCTCACACGAGGATGCTATGCACTAAATATGCAGCTGACGATCGCCAGCCTTGGCGATTCATTTCAATTTTGCTATTTTGACCGGGTAACTGTAGGTCATAATTTCGGTGTGAGACGTCAGTGAGACGTATATGGCTTCATATTAATGCAAATGTATCTCTGCAAGTAGTCATTCTTCTACACTTCTGTCTTCCGGGTACTGATGTCTACGGCGATTTTTCATTCAAGCTTAAATCGGCAGCAAACTTCAAGCTTAATAACATTGCATTCCGGTGCTAAGATTTAAAAGATTTATAACATTCCACTAGCTTATTTGCTCTACGTCGTTACGTTTTGCTAATTCGTGATTCTGTGATTTTAAAATGTTCAAAGCGGTCGAGTTTGCACTGATTTTCGAAGAAAACGTGAACAAAATTTGTACCTACTCAATATGGTATAAAGCAAGCATTTTCAGGTAAAATTCAGTGTTTAAGTCGGCGGTAAATTGTGTGCTGTTTAAAATGTGATTGTTAATATTAGCAAATTAGTGTCGGGTAAATACATTAAAATTAACCGAAAAACCCATGTGCACGTAAACAGCATAGTTTTACGACAAGTAATAAGTCCATAAACCGTAAATTTTGATTTAAAGTGCTTAAAGAAAGCTTCTGTGCTTTTCTTTTATAGCCTTTAGGTCCATATCTGAGCCACAATGGAGTACATTTTTAATTTTATCCTAATTCCTTCAAAGGATTCCTTGCTCTACAAGTTGCATTCATGAGTGATCTGTTAAAAATGGCTTTCATTTGCGATCCGTTTTTAAAAAAGGCAGAAACATACTCCTTTGATTTAGATAGAGTTTTAAAAAATGGTGCTGAAAAGTCAGAGCAATATAAATGTACGCCTAATACGACTCGCTAGAAAGTATAAACTGACTTACTTGAGGACGGGGGTTAGCATGCTCAAATACAAATACGATGTCACAAGGGTTTGTGAAAAATTAACTGTTTCATTTTAAAATGTGCCGTTTCACCATTTAACGCATTGAAAATGTTTGCTTGAACTAGAATTGAGAACTTTGCATTTACAATTCAGCTGCACCCTTTAGTGGTGTATTATAAATAATGTAAAGAAATTAACGGTAATTCCCAATATTTTACAGCGAGCATTTGCATCAAAAACATTTTGAAATTGACTCCTGCCATTCAGCCTCATGCATAAATGCCCCTTTGTCAACAGCGATTAACTAGCTTTCTGCAGCCAAATAGTTTAAAACTGTAGCGGCTGGGCAAAAAGGCTGTTATTTCCCATTTGGCTTCTATTTAAAAAGCAGTAAAACTTATCAACCAGCAAAACAGATTTTCAACTTATACTTAATTTAATGAAATTGCTGCTTATAAGCAGAAGTCGAAATACAGTCAATTCAATTCGGCATTCTTAATTTACATGAAATTGAGGAAAGCATTAACTGGCGAGACGAAAGAATTTGAAGATCACGCCGCTCTTCGTGGTAATTTTTCCTGACCATCCTGGCTGTTACTTCTACATATGGCTGTGTTCTTAAGTTCATCTTTACAGTTTTGCTCCAATCCGCTGTAATATTGGCTGTGAATTCCATTTTTTTGAAACAACTTGCACCTTCTATTTTACTAAGTGTGATATTTCCCTGTGTGATGCAAAATCAACTCTTACCTCTTTGAATATCTTAGCTTTATAACAAAATCATAGCATATGTCTCGCACATGGGTTTCACAGTCACAAACATGGGAAAATTCTGCTCTGTTTCGGCAGGTTTAACTGGGTATCGACAGTCTGAGTTCACACTCAAGATTAGATATCCATCTGGATTTGAAATTTAGGTGTACTTAAACGCTTGAAGGATGAGAAATTTAGCCACATTATCAATGCACGTTCGTTATTCGTCTAACATTGGACATTCATCTTGCGAAAAAAATATTTTTTTTTACAGAACTACCTCTATAAACATTTTTAGTCTTCAATATCGTCAGAGTGTTGGTATTTCTCTATAAGCATGCATCAATGAATCCAAAACAATAAAAAAATAAACTGCTAAATTAGAGTTCATGACTAGAATGGTACCAGCTTCTTTCTACTATGTCAATAAACTTACCAATGAAATCACGCAAAGTGGCAATACAGTACTTTTTCTCCTCTCATAAAACCATTTCGATAACCAGGATCACAAGTGACTTCCCAGTAGTTCATTCTGCTTTTCCGCTTTTAAGAATATCAAATCCACTAGAAAATCTTGGACCTAAATTTCGCTACGAATTCAGAAAACTTGCATCATGCATTATTTAATCACTATTACTTTTGTGATTCGTTAGTTCATAATGACGCTTTCTTAAACATGAGCAAACCTACCCGTTACATTGAAACGATCAGGTTCGTCCCACATTAAGTAAATGAGCGTAATAGCAAGAGCTATTACATTGTGTTGTTGCTGACTTTTCAAAGCACTGCTATGGAAAAGTAAAGCACACGCATTATAAGCAGAGCGACTTGTGAGATCGCAGGTCAATATTCTACACCTTTGAGCACTACCAAACATAACTTCAAACTTCGAAAATAAAGCAATATTGCAAAATGTGGCTGAATACCTCTATACTCTTGAGCAGCAGCTGCTGGAACGCTAAGGTCAGAGAACAGCTCACTTTATTTAAGGAAAAAAATCTCAAAGCAAGTGTATCTGACCGATCTTGATTTTAAACTTACAATTCTACCGAATTCACTACTTTAGGGGACAAGAAGGTGTTTTGATTCAACGTCCTAAATTAACGAACGTATTTGTTTGTGCGATAGGAACATAGTCATCAGACTTCAAGAAAAAAACAATCCTTAGGTTATCAACAATCCTTCCGTTTTACTATATCTAACGGAGTTTTTTAATTACCTTGCGTTCAAAAGCCTATTTGCATTAGAATGCACAAGAACAATACAGTTTCGTCAGTAAATTTACTGAACTTTCTACTCATTACATGCTGAAATATGTTAAATAAAGAGTCTAAATGAAGAGGTACCATTAAGCTAAGGGCCAAACGATCTATCATTAGTCATTGAGCTAGGCTCATTAAAGAATATTTTATTTAAAAGGCTTTAATTTGCTGATCTTAATAAAATTTTAATCTTGAAGTTTGTTAGCGATTCAAGGTCGAGTCAAAATTGGTCGTAGAAATTGGTGTTAGGGAAAAAGAAGAGAAGAGGAATGAATATTAGAGAAGAAACTATGGGAAGCATTTGTATTAGAATGAAGCCTAATGCGTCTGATCAACTTATTACGCCATTTATACTTGATTTTGGGAGTTTCTTTGTAATTCTTTCTTAGTTTGTCAAATCCTAAGCCGAAATCTAGAGCTGTTTGCAGAAGGTCGTAGGCTGATCTTTGCTAATTCAACATTTCTATGTACCGTTCCAAATCCTGCTGATCAATATGAGTGGAGCCTGTGTCTGGCACGAGGAATTCAAGATCATGAACATGATAGAATCTGTTTTACTTCTAAAAAGTGCGAAATCATATTTGAGACTCGATTTTGACCGCAGAAGTGCTGCAGTTCTCATTAGTCAAAACAAGATATCCTTATTGAATTCCACACTTGAGTTGATCTTATCACCTCATAGACTGGATCATTGGCTGCAATCCCAATGCATGCCCAAACTTTTTCAATACAACAGTATCTCTATCTCAAGGAGAAACTAGTCTTATCTGATTTCAATTCTTAAATCAAGTGAAACTTGTTCTTTTTTTGTATGGCATTAAACTATCGATTATGAAACAAAGCATCGAAATGGATTCTACCGTCTACATTGTGCTCATTTCATTCTTATGTATCCTTGAATACCAAATTGATTCCCGCTTTGTGATATCGAAACAAATTATCCGGTTGTGTGCTACAATTTTTTAAAAACGTTAGTTTTATAAACATCTCCATTAATATTGGTTTGTTGTATTTGCCGCGACTACATGAGCAAATGGGAAATCCAGTTATGGCTGTGAGCAAAATAAAAAATGTAAGAACCTGCAACTCTCTTTGAGTTGACGTATTTTTTAATGTGTACCTCACGGTCAAGCAAATATGGATTTTTACAAGAGCGAAATCGCTTGATGGTTGTCGAATGGAAATCACTTGAAAACTCTTTTTATCAGTTGCTACATTTTCAAAGTTAAAACACTTAGGGACGAAGAAGGGAGGCCTCTCGGTGAAACCTTCATAATTCATGAGGTTGCAGGGTAAGAACGGTGGTAAAAAGTGATTACCACTAACTTTTCTTATTCAGAATTTCGTAATTTCAAACGATCTACAACGAATACTTATCAGCAGCTAGCCAAATAATTAACATGACGCTTATCGTCTTGTTTCATATTGGTAGATTTCATCAATCCGTCATTTAAGACTTGATTCCAAGTTCAAGTAAAAATGCAGGAAATTACGGCAGAGCGTTGCGAATTCGCACTTAGGCTTGTCCGGATTTCATGGTCTCGACGATTCCCTTATACTTGTGAGGCTTTTGGAGACAAACTTGAGAAGGAAGGCAGTTTGAATCACGAAGCGGCATGTATTTTCAGCTCTTCATAAAATTAAATGAAAGGTTTTTCGATATTTTCAACCTCAAGATGCTGTGAAGCAGCTGACGCAAAAAAACTTGTTAATGCTCATTAACCATTAGAATGGCCTTGACTGCATTCTTAACATCTTGCTCAATCAAATGCATTTGTTAAAAGTGTTAATAGCCTAGGCTGTTTGATGATACAATTTCTGGCCGGTGAATTTATTTGTCAGACTGATGGGCATGGCATCAAATGAGAGCTCTGCCTAAACTAAGAGCACAAAGTCAAAATTGAGTTAAGTTTTGGAATTCATTTTGTTGCAAAACCCACTAAATTGCAGATTCCACAATTTCAACAAGACATGACTGAATATCATGCTCGATGAATTGTAGATACAGTGGCAAGGGCAACCGATCATGTAATTTCAGTTTTGCTTTAACACGCATGTGTCTGATTCTAGCCTTTGATTTTCATTTTGAGAAACTGTGCAGAAGTTACGTTCAGAACTAGAAGTAGATCTTGTCAAAAACCAGTGGGTATATTATTGTGACCCATTGCGGCAATGCAAACAGCCGCTTTCTGATTTTAGACTCATACTTTTAAGTCTATGAAAGTTCCATTTCGATAATCTAAGCTGCTGTTAGCAATGTCAGTTATCACACTTGAGATCAAGTAACAGGACCAAAATGAAGTGTATGCCATTGGCTCAGTGCTGGCTGTTTGGAATTCCTAGCCTGTCAGAACTGACTTGATTATTTCAGAGACACCAAACAGAGCGTCAGCAATGCGATTTGCACCTAAATAACGAAGCTTTTGCTAATAATGGCAAAAGTAATGAAAATAGGTGGGTGAATATAATGGAAGGTTTGTGATTAGTTCATCGAATCGGCCAAACTCAAAGACAAAGCTTGCACAAGTCAGAACTGATAAAATGTGCCCTTTGAAAATGATAGGTGAAAAAGGAATTCTAAAGGGTGCGCAAGACAAAATGAGAAGGATTTCTTTTAAGAAGTCCAAATCTAAAAATTATATAAAAACAAGGGATGCATGTTGAATTGATAACATTAACTGGTACCTATTTGGTTAGAACAAAACGAAACAAGAAGTTAACCTTCACCTTGCCAGTTTTCCTGCAGGTCAAAAACAAATGGGCCGCAAATACTGATAGGAAGATTAAATGCGACTGAATCATCCAATGCTGTAACACTTGAAAGGCCAAATTTCTTTATTAATTGAAAAATAATGAGCAGCTCTCCGCAGTTGTCATCTGTTTTCCGCCTCTCCAAGTCTGCTTGTAATATTTCATTTATTATAAATCAGTATATTTTTGTTGAATGAAGCAGTATAGGCGCAGGCTGTTTCTCCCTTCTCTCGTTTTTTTACATTTACGGGCCAATCTTAATCACGTTTTCGCGATTAAAACTGAGATATAAAAATAAAAAAAAGATTTAGCTTTGGAAATTTCTCAAGTTTGCTTATTCATGAGAGCCAGGCAAGCGTGAAGTCGATTGATGAACGTTGTTGATTCTATGAAACTACTGCGAGAACCTCAGAAATGTGTATTTGTAAGGGCATTGGCGAAAACCTATGAAAAACCATGCTCTGCTCTAGACGAAGCAGATAATTATCCAAGGATCGCTCATTTTTTTCTTCGTGATGTGTTAGTTTGCTGAACTCGTCGCAAAGGTTTCCTTTGTAGCCAAAGATCTTGGTTTGAATGGCATTCTCAATGATATTTTGCAGCTTCTTTCAGATGTAAAATTGACAGAACAAAACTGCCTGAATTCCACTGGTGCGACCAAAAAACTTCACAAAGTATTAACACCTTTTCATTGCGGGTTTAACAGCGGCAGCTCCTTTCCCCACCCGAGGTTTCAATGTAGACATGTCAATAAGGTGGAGTGTATTTGAAGTTGGTGTGTTTGTTTAAAAGTTGCTTTTGCAAGGGAGGATTTCAAACTTAAAACTCCTTGTTCGATTTATTGTTGCTTCTGATAAATCTTGCAGCCGGACGTTAACCATGTACGTGAAGTTCATACTGTTGTTGACATGACTTGCTGCATTTGAATCTTCATAATCTGCTCTCAAAAGTGCTTACTACTTCAGCACTATAAGTAGCAAGTGTTAGTAAATAGAATCGAAATGCAGCCGATTACAAAATTCTCATGGCCAAAAAAGTGTCGAAGTTAATTTTAAGTTCTTTTCATGTATTTTCACTGCTGTTTGAAATGGTAATAATTAGCTCATGCAACAGTTCAGCAGTTTTGCTCAATCAGGATTGAACATGAGTAGAGGTCTTAGTGATGAAAATATTAATTGTGATCTGCATGTTAATCAAGCACCAGGTTCTTCCTCATTAAGAGATAATAAAGATAAAAGTTTTTTGCTAGGACCGACTTCTTAAGATACCACTGGGAAAAATTTGGAGTTCCTGAGTAAGATTAATTTTTTTCTGGACATAATTCATGTAAACCTTCATGGTTAGATGGTACAAATAGAATTCCGATTACTGGTATTATGATACCTTATTGAAAAACATAATATTAATGCAAATATAAAACAAGTTTATTTTGATGTACATGATGATTTATTTTGTAATCACATTTTCAATGAATAGTTGAGTCAACGCCACTATTATTAGCTCTGGTGGTACTGTATACTCGCTCTTTCAGGCGAAAACTCTAGGAAAATCAAGGGATTATATAAGCTTAAATGCTATTTAACTGCACTTATTCTCAAGTGGATCGTGTACAACAAACCCAAATCATTGTACATAAACTTCAACAAGGATGTAATTGAAGTAAATTTAGTTTAAATGATTTTTATCACCAAACAAAGGGCCGATTCATGTTTTAACGGTTGAAATTTTCATAAGCAAACATTTGAACTGCGGCATTCTGATTTTACTAAGAACTCTTTTCTAAAGGAGCCCATACCTTGCATTCAAATTCGCTTACCAATCTTGGCTGTCAAATCTCAATCGAACGATTCTATGCATTTTTAGGACATTTCTTTTCACCACCTGATAAATGAATGCAGCATGGTGAGCGGATCATGATTCCAAGATCTACCAATTGCTCTCTTCTTAGCAGTTAAACAAAAATTAAAAAAAACACTTGACACAAATGCGGTTTTCATAATGTTGTCGAATCAAATTATGATTTCAAGCCGGAAATGATTAGCAGTTGTTTAAATTCGATTCCATAAGCCGTGCAGAGTTTATCACTGAAGTGGGCAAAATAATAGTCTTAAAATTGGAAACTTTTGGTTCAAATTTTACATCTTGATTATGAGTTATGGACTCCTTTCAGCAGGAAAGTTTTTGGCAAAATTGTAGTGACAAAACGTTTATTTTCGCTGAGCCATACCTGACGATGCATCGCAAATAGTGTCAAGGCAGAACTTAACTTTATTAAGCGTTTTATCGGTTTCAAGAGTATCTTTGACAGAAGTCATCAATCATTGAATAATTGAAAATCCACTAAGTAATGGGATTTTTACCAAAGAAAAAGGTTGATTGTTAATATCCCGAAAGTAAGAAAATGTTGAGAACAGAAGAGTCTATCCATTTTCTTATGGCATCAAAAATAAACAGTCTAGGTATCCCGATTGAAAATGCACGTTTTGGCTTAGGGACGCTTATTGGCCCACAGCGTTTCAGTTGCTTAGAATCAAGCTTGATTGCTCTTAACCTACTAACATTCTTCAATTAATTTTGGCAAATACTAGACTTATTTTTTTATAAGAACATTCCTGCTCTTATCCAGGACCCTAAAGATCTTACTTGTTAAACTTAAAATCCCCGTAAATGTTGGCAATAAAACTATTATTTTCCCTTTAAAGCCAACAGAAAAGAACCATACTGGAATATAGAATCAGAAGAATCGAACATGATGGAGATAAATAATAGTAGACTGATGGGATGCTATGCTCTTAACGAGTTCACGGTGAACGCAATGGTTAAAGAATTCTTCTACAAGCTACCTTTTTCTAACTGCACACAAATAATTATCCTTGGCGATTTCAATTGCAGATTGGGCTCTGATGCCCTTAACATTGGCGCCAAACAAATCGGTCAATTTACTTATCTGGAAGACACTACAGAGAACGGACTAAGGCTTCTAGGATTATGCCAATAATATGATTTAAACATGATGAATACTTTTTTTTGGAAACAAACTACTCGAAGATTGACTTGGTACCACCCCATAGAGAGAGATACTACTCTTGACTTTGTTCTAATAAATAGATCAAATCGATTTCTGTTAAGTGATATGCGAGCTTCATTGCCTTCTAACAGAAACCCTTAAGCTCAAATCACATATTAGAAAGCGCTTAGGTAAAAGAAAGAACAGAACTTTGGAGAGCATGAACAGTCGAAAGCAACGGTGGCAAACGCCTAAGGCATGGAAAAAATATAATTGAAGGAAACTTACCAGGAACACCTTAAAAGGGAACTACCTCAGAATTCTTTGACAATTAGATGTGAAGATGTTTTGAAATCTATAGAAAAAACTGCAGCCAAAACAACAAGGTAGCCAAGGCAAACAAGGCAACTATCCGTGAGAAGAGAGATGGAGAACTACTGCTACAAAAGCAGTTGAGAACAGATTGGCTCACAAACACATCTCAAGAAACACTCATGAGGTACCAAGAGCAAAGGCACAAGGTGAACAACCTGATTCGAAAAGCTTATCGAGAAGAGAGAATAACCAACTTTCTAGTCTATCTTGCAGAGAGAAAACTTTGAAAAGCCTTCATGCTGTTGAAGGATATAATGAAGGGAAATTCCTCATTGAAAACACGAAATGCTAGTTCAACCGGTAGATCTGATTTCAAGCTATCAGGAACTGTTCAAAAACAGAATCACCGAAGAAATTGAAAATTATGGTCTTCTACCAAAAAGAATTGACTAGAACAATGTAAAAGTCCAGATGAAAATGGAATCAAATCTGAATTACTGAAATGGGACAGTCAGTGTCTAAATGCCTACCTTCTAAAAGAGTTCAACGACTTTTACAATGGGACCACTCCCATATCTCGAGCCTGGATTGATGCTGAAGTTGTAAGTTTCTATAAGCGTAAAGGTTCGCAGACAGATCCTGCAAACTATGGATCAATCTTCCTTCTCGATACATTAGGCAAGTTATATCCATATTTTCTGAGCCAACGTTTGAGGCACCACCTTGCCGAACTACACTCAAGAACCCAATTTGAATTTTGTGAGGGAAGATCAACCCGAACAGGCTATACTTGGTGTAAGATCCACAATGCAGTAAGCCGTGGACCAGAAGCAGCTGCTTAAAGCTGCAATAATCAACCGTTTGATCGATCTGGGCTGCTCTTGGCAAATAATCCATTAAGCAAAGTCCTTGATGGACTCACCGATGGGGAAAATGAAGGAAACAAAAGAATACTTTGTGTTGACACGTGGTGTGAGACAAGGCTCAAAAGAGGGACCACTTCTCTTCAACCTAACCTTCCAACTCATATTGGATGAAGCCTTCTCCTCACACGACGGCAGTGCAGTTCAGATGATTGATCACTCGGGCAAAATATGGCAGCTAAATCATCTAAAATACGCCAATGACCTATGTCTTATTGCACCAAATAAGGTCGCAGCTGTTAGATTAATAGAACATCTGGCGAAAACGATGCATAACTATGGAATGCAAATCGTAGCGAACAAAACCCTATGGTTTCAAATTGGTATGGTAAGGAGCAAAGGCCTCTTGAAGCAACTTGAGGCCATTTTGACGTACCTTACACTTCGAATACCTTGGTTCCAGTATTCAAGACACCAGTGATCCAGATGGGTCAATATAAGCAAGCTTTGCAAAAAGGCACCTAATACGACTATGACCATTTCTGCGCTCAAGAAGTTTCAATAACACCCTGAAAGCAAGTCTGGTGGGAATTTTGTCAATCCTGCAATCATATATGGATTAAAAGATAACACTTGACTAAAAGCAGTACAGAATATGGCTTGACGTATGATACTACGATTAAATTTCCAAATAGGCAAAACTGTCGAGGAACTTTGAAAGAAACGGCCAATGCGTAACTTGGCAAGTCTTATGCAGGCAAAGAGGTTGAACCTATGAAAGAGTTCGAAAATGGACATAGCCTAATACTCTCCATACTTGATAGTAGTCTTGAAAAAAAGAAACTTAAAAAAGTTTCGCATACAAGGATTATAATGCTTTAGTTAAAGATGAGAAAGAAATATGGCTTTTTGATCCAAAGGAAAGCCCTAAAGTTCGAGATGAAAATTACACACCTAGGAGAAAGGCAACGTAATATTGTCTTTACTAATGCAGATTGCCAAAGATGTTTCGCCACAATAAAGGAGATACGAAGACACATAAGAAAAGATCATGGAGATGAAGAACATAACTATAGAGATACTGGACCGTAGATTAAAGTGCCCTCTTACAGGCTGCTTTAAAAGATACTAGATTTTAAGGGTGGCTAAAAAGATACATTAGGGTCTGAAAAGTGAAACACATTAGTTCTTATGAACTTCTGGGCATTCCCTCATCTTACCTTGATCATGAAAGAAAGCACCCTCAGCATATTCAATTCCATCCACTCAGCTGCTCGACCGTCAAGGCAAATACGAAGTTATTCTACACGCTATCTCAAAATCAACGTCACCTGAAATCAGCGCTTCTGCAACCACCTGAAATTCTAACTAAAATAGCGAAAAATATTATTTGCTGCAAAATGTACTCATCTAACCAGCAGCTGCAACTCGGATTTTCAAAATAGTAAATTTATACTTTTTTAGCGAATTGCTCTCTAGGTATACATGCATACTGCTCTGACTTTATAACATTCATTTAATACAGAATTTTGACAGCACTACATGTTAACATCGTATGCAAATGCTAGCAGTATATTAACTGGCCTTTATAGAAGACGGACCACATATAATAGTCTTTTTAAATAGATCACTCATGCTCATGTTATTAGCATCGATCAGGATTAAACTAGGAAAACTTATACATTTCTGGCCAAGAAATGGACCTAAAAGCAATCGTTGTACAAGCACATGGCTTTGTGAAAAAAATTTAAATTAAAAGTTTTAATTCAACTGCTTAGTTTTTGTCATGAAATCATGCCGTTTGGTGTTTATGAGTTCATATGGTCAGTTTCAATGCATTTACCTGACCAAACATTAAATAGAATGCCTTGAGTGCCGATAGAATTATCAAGCCTGCTATTAGACCTGATTTCCACTGAAAGGCCTGAGAGAGATTGCTTGCAACTTATGAAAAATGCAACAAAATATTAAGGCTCTATTTTGTTTTATTACTGTGAAGCATAAGAGCTCTTCACCGCATTATATCACAATCGGTCCTTTCTCTAAAATAGGCTAGATACACATAAATAAACAGATCCTTTCTTTTACCACAGAAGATTTGGTTATAGCTTAGAAGTATCAGCCCACCAAAAAAATGGTCACCTGCTCTGTTCCATTAAACTAATTCAATCATAACATGTAAAGGGTTGATGTAAAAATATCGTTAGGCAAAAAAGGTCTCTTTGACATCGGAACGCATAGAGCTGGATTTGAGTCCAATCACTGGAATTCCAATTCAACCTACTTTCCGAGGTCCGATAAATGTTTTACTTAAAAGAAATTGAATCTCAGTTAACAATTACAAATACTGATTTATGGTATATTGTTGATCAGAAATCAGTTTCATTGCATTGTATGTCAAGCTGTCTTTCTAATATGTTTGAAAATATACTACGTTAAGAATTATTCTGAAATGAAGTGCTCTTAGCTGCCAGCAGTTTGTACCTGAAACTCTACTGCATCAGAGTGACATCAATTGACGCATAATGCAATACAGATTGATATTTCAACTAACATTCTACCGAAATGTCTCTCCAATGTAGAAAAGGGTATAAAGGCAACAGATTTGTATGCCATGTAAATCATTAAGCCGACAAATTTCAATTAATTATTTTTCTTTGAAATTGCATCTTGTTCAACCAAAATATACCCGAGGCAACAAAATGTGACCAGTCATATGCTACATAGGTAGGTAGTTTATTCAATCCCCACGCAGAACTGCACTCTAAACAGCACAATTTTTCAGGATATAGAAATCTAGCCAGTCATAATACTGGCAACTGTATGATTTCGGCGTCCTGGCACAACCATTCCTCAAACTATCAAAAGGAATAAATTTCCATAACCACAGTTCTGTTCATGCAATAGTGATGCGTCCATGAAGGTTTAACTGATTAAAGTAAAGTAAAGCTCTTAGGTTCTATACATTAACTATCCTAAGTTTAAAGTTGAAAAGTCAGTAAAATAAAACGAAAACACTGAAGAACACTAAACGTGAGCTAAATGGGATACCAAGGCTTAGCTTGTGATTGTCTTTTCGACCTATTATGCTATCAGTGCAATAGACACCTGTTGTTTCAAATTGTCTCCGCAGTTCATTCCCGATCTACTGAATCCCAAAACAAATTCTTCATGATCGCAAAAACTTGCACACTTCCTTTCGGTCATGCAATCCCTCTTTGAGCTGTTTGTAATCGTAGCTCGTTGTGGCAAACAATATTTTTGATTAATGTGAATAGAGTAAGAGTCTCGCAGTGGGATTGCTTATTCATAGTAGCGCAAGAAGTCCTTCCAATTTTTGCAATTTTGAGCTTATATTTGCATGCTGAATTAACTCAAAAAGCGTTTCTGCATCCTCAGTTAAAATAAAATATCCGGGCAAATCTGGTCCTGGAGTTGATTAAAGTAATTAGAAAAAGCATTTGACATCACAATTGCTAGCATTGGAAACTTTTAGTTTGTGGGTTAATAAAATGTTGACTTTCAGTAAAACCGCTATAATGTATGAGATCGCAGGACAACGAATTACCGGAGCAGAAAGTTCTAAATTAATGCTCTTTTGTACCGCTATTATTATATGTTGCGGATGCCATTCACCTATAAACTTGGCTTTTCACTTTTACGGAGATTTGTACAGAAAGGGAAATTCCTCGTATTGTGTTGTATCGTTATAGCTAAGATTAGTGTGATCTGCCTCCACTAGACTAGACTAACTCACTAGATAAAAGTTTTCCCTAAAGCACTGACTCAATTGTCCATTGTTTCGTCAACGCATGTTGACCAATATAAGCTTCTAGTTGAGCATTTGAGAATACAACTGCTAGACGAAACGCAAGAAGGGGTAAATGCCGATGTTCTGATGGAATTCATTCCATTAAATCTATAAGTTAGCCTGTTGCAGGCTCGCTGACCAACCTTAAAGACTTTGCTCCAAGTGCACAATCGAGAATTTTCCAGAATTATTGTTCCTAGGTTGCAGAGAAATTATACAGATAAACTTTCAATGCGGAAAGAATCATGTCTCCAGCACTCACTTTAAGAGTCCAACTCAAGCGCCCAGAGCAGCCACGTACCGTGCTGGACGTAGTGCGTACTGATGACGAGGGAAGGCGGAAGATAGTTTTCCACAAAGTACCAGATAAATGTAAATCTTTTCATTGGCACACACAATTTATGCGATTATCTTCACCGAACTGTCTGTCAGGCAGACTGCATTATTTAATGACGCTTGTAATAAACATAAGGTTGAACCACCTTCAAAAACTCAAAGCATTGAGTCACAAACGTCACAATCTCTTTGTGAAAAGTATGTCATAACATATTGTGAAATCTGTTGCAAGTGCTCCAAATTAAAATTATAGCTATATTCCTCATGAAATCTCTCATTGAGTTTGGTTTCTTCACTTTCCATTGATTAGCAAATACTGGGCTGGTTGATTTACATTCACTTCGGCTTCATCAATCTCAAACTTAATTTCAGCTCACAATCGGTTCAGATCATTGCTTTGTTTTGTCAAGAAACGCACTGTTTTAATCAGAAATTAAAAATCTGTATTCGTCAGCGCTGCAGTTAAGCATTTTTGGACTCATTGAGCTTTACGCTGCTGCTGTTTTTTTCTTGTGTCCATGTTGTAATTGTAGGAAACAAGTACTTTAGATATTTATAGATCTTAGATATTTAAGAAAATCCTTAATATCAAAGGTTTGATTTGGTAAACTAGGCAGCAATGATGCTGATACTGATGCAAATTATAAGAAGCATTATCAAACCTGAGTTCAAGAAATAAAATGGCTTCAAATGATTGGATAACCTGTGCTTTGCATTCATATTTTGGGAAATGCTAATAATATACATGAGGTAAGTTACCGTAATAAAAAGGATGAGCTTCATCTTAGCATTTCGCTTCCTCTGTAATTTTGGTTCCGTTGATGAAAGCTTACCAAGAGCTCAGCATTTTAAACAAAGCAAAAGCAATATCAATAGTAAAATAGAAATAAATTGCCAAAGCTGACAATCATCGGCTGCATTTTAGTAATTCAAATAACATTAGCAGCGGTTTCACAAAATTCTCTGGATTCAGAACTGATGATTCAGTGTTGTTGGGATTTGGCATATCTCATTTTTGTGCAAGTTATCCAGCATTTCATCAGTGGACCTGACAGACACAACTAGACAAATAGTAGCAATTATTTTTGTGTTGTAAACCGAACATCATGTTCTTAAACTTTGAATCAGCGAGACTCGACTACAGGGAAGCCTGTTTATGATTTTGTTAGTTAACCTTGGTAACGCAATGCCTAAATTAAAGTTAAAGTTGTGATGGGAAAAGAGTAAAGCAATATCTAAGTTTCTGGCTCAAAAATTAAATACACAGATAAATGAAATACTTGGTCGCTTACTTAAATTTATCCTTCTTCATAAATTAAACTTTCAATTGTGTAATTTTTAAACAAATTGAACTCATTTTTTAGCTTTAAATTGGATTTTATTGGTTGCATAAAATTCATCATGGCTAAATAGATTCTATTCAATAAACAGTGTTTACTTGCTAAAATGCCGCATATCACTTGTCTGTGCGTATCGACACCTACGTTGAGCGTCGTATGTCAGCTTGCCCTAACAACGATGTGTCTAAACTATTAACGCATCAAAACAGCATTTATTTACAAAACGACAACAAGCACCGATTCTTAAGTATTCGTGCCAAGGAATTGACTTTGCATTACATGCCAGACTTTATTGCTACAACGATACAAACAAGAGTCTATATCTAAGATTATCGAGTTTATTGAGGTACGTTTATACTAAATTAAAGTAGTTTTGTTGTGAATAATTGTTCTGCAGTTCCTTACAACAATTTCTTTTCCAATAGTCTCAGGTCTAGTGAACTAATTGTATTCAATTAGTTTTTTATTATGTTTCTGTACAGCAGCCAGGTTTCGACGTTAAAGCCCATGGCTCACATTAATTGTTTTTAGAGAGAAAGTCATTTTTCCTTTGCTTGGATCCAAAACACGGTGCCTATAAAGCGTCAAAATTTTACCCAATTTTTTAAAGAAAAAGCAGACGCTTTATTATTTGTTGGTTAAAAAGATTAGAATGATTGGTGGCTTGAAAAAAATGATATTGTTTAATTATTTAAACGCCTATAACAAAACGTTATTTTCACATAATGGATAACAAAATTGCTATTTGTTGAGAAACCTGGGTTGTTTTTTTAATAGAATGACAAATCTGAAGTGTTTACGCGAAATTCAAACACATCCAGCTTTGCAGCTTGACATTCAAAATCGCATCGCACAACCGACGACAGATCAAAAGCGAGTATATTAAAACTGACGTTGATTGCTCAAAAAGTAAATTTATTTTAACTGTCAAGCTGGAATTGCTTGATTCCAAACCATAGCCGATGTATTGCAAATCACGCCAATGCACAGCATATGCTGTAGCATATGAATGCCATTTAGCTATTTGATAACCAGCCTAGACTAGTGCAAAAATGATTTTAAAAAAATTATTTAAAGATTCAATATTCATTGTTGAAAAGGGACTCAGAAAGCAGGTGAAAGTAAACTCCATTGATATATTTTTCAAATAGAATGCCAGCAACGTTGAAGTTTCATCGTTTCGGGAACGAGCATTCAACTTTTTAAATAAAGTCAAAAGTCTGTGGCTGGAGCGTTTATTTGGTACGTAAAAAATATCAGTTTAGAAAAAGAGGATGATGTATTGGAACTGAGTGCTAAAATCCTGTTTAGCACAAATCTCTTGCTTATCCTTACCAAACTATTTAACGTGTGATTGTGTGGCACGTCTAATACGCTGGCATTTAAATCCGAGTTTCTTCACAGCTTCTATGTCCAAAACGCTCCCTTTCGATTACATAAACTTTCGTTTCTCTTTGAAACACTTTTAAGTTCAAGTTTCCATCAACATAATCAGTCGTTTCATCTGAGATAAAAAATTTCCCATCAGGCATTTCTAGCCTCTCTCCAGCATTCAACAACGCATGGACGAAAACGTAAAATTTGGACGCAGCTTTTTCTTAGCAACAAACATAAAAGCTCGGGTAATTCAGGCTATTTTGGCTGGCAAATGTATTATCAATGATGATAAAGGGAAAAGAGTATATTGCCACTCCAGTCGAACTCAAAGTTAAAGAATTAAAAAGAAAAAAAAATGGTGAAACATTCACCGGTAACAAAAAAACAGAAAATTCGACTGAACTGGATTATGAGCTTCAAAGACAATGTTCAAAAATTCAGAAATTGACAAATTTAAATTATTCACTCAAGTGCTAAGCAAATGGTACCTAATAAGCAAATATTTAGGGAATGACCTTAAATGTGCATTTTATTTGAAAAATCAGTTGTTATTAAGACTGCCCAACTTATGTAATTGTGGCTGTAAATATGTTGATTTTATCGTTTGTTGCTCATCTAGAGTAGTAGAGTGGTATATTTTCAAATGAATGGAAGCGACATCTTGACACATAATTCAATGTGACTATGAAATTAATTGTTTCGAAACAGCTTGCGGGTGATCGTATGCTAATTCAAAATGTGCATGAGCTATTCGACACTTGACTCACGTTGCTATACGACCATTTTCAGCTAAATAGTCATAGCAAAGACCCCACATGAGAATTTCACACTTGCAGACATGAGCGTATTGCTTAAATGAAGGTGCTTAACTGCAAGACGAGCTCACTATAGGGGCATTCTCTTCTTTGTCGTTTATTACCAAAAGCTTCTCCGAATCCTTCTCATGAATAGAAATAAGTGTATGCTAGCTGCGTTCTCAATTTCAGATTGCACTTTGATTGGATTCGAACATTAACCTGAATGGTTAAAATAATTTTACTCAAACGATACCTTCGACGGGGTGTGTAGCTCTTATTTCTGGAGACACAGCTTGAACTTTTGGTAAACTTCCATGAACGGTATCGAAATTACGAAGGAAGTAAAATGCTAAGATAAAGCTCATCGTTTTCATTTCATTAATTTTCTTCGTGCTTATAAGCAGCATTCCTTAACATGTGAATGCAAAGCACAGGTTATCAAATCATTCGAAGCCATTCCATTTCTTCTAATAATTTTCACCTTATTGCTTTGAACGTTTTTCAGTTATATTCTGATGTATCAGTGCTGTCTATTCTATCATATTAAGTCTATAATTTTTTTACATTTCTTAAATATCTAGGATTTGAAAACATTCAAACTTTTGCCTTCCTAGAATAACAAGCTGAACACAAAAACAAGACCAGCAACAGCGTTAAGCTCAATGAGTGTGGAAGTGCTTAACTAAAGCGCTTACGCTCTCAAGTTTTTTATTTCAGATTAAAGCAGAGCACTTCTTAACAAAACAAATCAACAATTTACACCATATGTTTAAAATATACCGAGTTGAAAAGTATTCTGGAATGAAGCACTTTTGAATGCTAACAGTTTGTTCCTGAATCTCCGCTGCACCATAGTAAAATTAACTAAACTAAAACGCTGAACAGAATGATATTGCAACTACTATTCTACCGAAATGTCTTCAGTGTCGTAAAAGAGTCAGAATGCAACTGGTTTGTCAGTCACGTTCATAACTTAGCCAGCAGATTTTGAATGATTTCATTTGAAATCGCATCTTGTAGGCTTTTGTTCAACGATCAAGTCCCTTTTTGAACTATTTGATATTGCAGCTCATTAAAACTACATGCAGCATTGCCCTCTCAACAACACAATTTATCGTGATGTAGAAATTTAGCCACTCAAAATATTGGAAGATAAGAAATTGTTGTCTTAGTACAACAATTCACTAGCCTACCCTAAAAGAACAAATTTTCCTAACCACAGTTCTGATCATGCCGTTGTGATGCATCTGTAGAAGTTTTACTGATTTAGAATTCTATATATTAGGAAACCTAAGTTTGAAGTTAATAGTCCGGTAAAATAAAACAAGAACACAAAACGCGAGCTAATTTAATTAAGTGACTGCAAAATGGGATATAAAAGGTCAGCTTGTGATTGTCTTTTCGACCTATTGTGCTATTAAGGCAATGGAGGTTTGTCATTTCAAGATTGCCTCTGCAGTTCATTTTCAGTCCACAGTCGTGAAAACTCTCACATATTTGTTTAGTATTGCATTCCCTCTTTGCGCTATTTGAAATTGTAGCTCGTAATGGCAAACAATCCTGCTGAGTGAAGTGAATTTAGTTAAAGTCTCGCAAGAGGATTGCACTGTCATAGAAGCGTGAGGAGTACTTCCAAATTTATCAATTTTGAGCTTTTATCAGCACGCTGAATTGACTCCAAGCGTGTTTCGACCCCGTTTAGTTGAAATAAGTTAATCGTGCAAACCTGCCACTTGAGTTGATTAAAGCATTTGAAAAATGCACCTTATTTCTCAATTGCTAGCATTCAGAACTTTTAGTTTATAGGTTTATAAGAAGTTTATTTTCAGTGAAACCGCAATGGTGTATGAGTTCGCAGGGCAACAAATTACCAGAGCGGCAAGCCCTAAATTAGTGCTTGTTTTGTTCCATTTTTATTTTTTTATGGATTCCACTCACCTATAAATTTGTCTTTTCAGCTTTTTATGAAAATCCGTACGAAAGGAGGAAACATCCTCAAATTACGGTCCATCATCATAGCTGAAACTTGCAAAAACTGCCTACTACTTAACCTCGTTTAGACAAACCCATTAGACACCGACTCACTTTGCCCCTGATTTGTCAACCCATGCAGACGAAAGTGAATTTCGTTAAATTTATATCGCAAGACGAAACGCAAGAATGTATAAATGTCGATGTTTATACTAATGCCGGACATTAAAAGCTTAAAGTTAGCCCGCTTCAAGCTCGTTGATTGCCCTCAAAGGGCTCTGCGCCGAATGCACAGTTGATGATGTATGCGAATCATTGTTTGCGCGATGTAAAGAAACTTAACGAATAAACATCTAGTACGAAAGGGAGCAAGTCTCTAGCATTTGCCTTAAAGGATTTCGAAGTAAAAGTGATCTAACTCAAGCGCGCAGATCAACCAGGTACCATGCAGGACGTGGTGCGTACTGGTGACGAGAAGAGGCGGATAATGGTTCTCCAAAAAGTATCAGTGACTTTATTCAAAGGGTGATTTTCTGGTTTGCATGCAATCAGGCGCTGTGATCCCAGAAACGGTGATTGAGTCCAGAAGTCGGATTAAGATTCTTGCATTAATTTTTCTTTTAAGTTTTTCTGGTAAATGTTTGCCTCGGTTCTTCTATGAAATAATAGAGAAAGTAAACATATTATCTGGTGTAGATAGTCAAAGATGATTAATTTAAAGAGTTTGCTACTCTTTAAGTGTTTTGCTCAAACTTAGTACGATAACACTTAAGCGAGAGAATAACTGGTATCAAAAAATGATCGTGACAGGGCTCTCCGTACAATTTTAATAAGCATTATTTATCAACCTTTGAGTTACCGATTAGGTTAGAGTTATTCGTAAATCCACTTTAAAACATTGACCGCTATACCTTAAGTACTGAAATTCAAATATTATTTTCCGATAGCGAAATTTTTTAATTTTGACAAACGCTGCCACGCTATTTGTGCACTAAAATATTTTCAGTAACTGTAAGATTCTCATAGTATTTGATTATTCAAGGAAAATTCTTTAATTTTATTTAAACAGGGCTAACAATAAACCATTTTTCGTCCTTAATACTTGCAAGTGTCACTGCAGGAAAGATCCAACAGGCCATACCACTGGCTATCATGTAAAAAGGCAAGATGGAAATTCAGCATGAGCGAGCTAATGAAATAGAATTCTTCCTCAGTTTTGATCGCTTAGAGACCGGCAAAATAATTGCCTCTAGAACAGAAGCCTATATTTTAAGTCACAAAAATATCTTTAATAAAGTCACGTTTTAAGATTGTTTTGCATGGGCTAATACCCAGCCAAAACGGAACTCACTAATCATTGATATTTACAATTTGGTCAGAATTTGTGGTGCCCGCTTCCAGGAAATCTATATTAGAAAAGCGAAAGAGAATACTGTTTTGGTAGTGTTTAAGAATCAGATAAAATAGTCACTCAAACATTTTGCCCAAAATCTGCGCAACTACTCAAGAGTAGTCCATTTATCTTCATGCGTAACTAGACTCTCAACACAATTATAAGTCGCAGTTGCTTGAAGCTCTTAAGAGAGCAGCTAGCTTGCAACCCCATCTCGTCTAACAGTCTCTTTAATAAAATTTGCATTTTGAAATCAACCATTCTTTTTTCAAACAGCTGTAGAATAAGCTTCGGGAAACATACCAATAACAAGGTGACACATTCTTGTAATGCATTTCCAAACACAAGGCAATAATCAGTAAACATTTTAATAAATTAAAAAAGAAAACAACAAGGTACACTGAATTAGATATGTTAAGCCAAATGCACTTCAGGTCAATAGCCATTAATTCAAGATGAGTAGGAGCATCATCTTCAGCATTTTATTAAATAGAATTTCTAAAAAAGTTTAAAATAAGACAATGATCTTCAATATCAACTAGGTTAGAAGTGAAACACCTAATTTCTTGCATCAGTAAAGGTTATAAGGTTATAAGTCTTCCACATGCACTATTTTGTTTGAATCAGTTCATGAGAAACAAAACGGCTGCCTTGATAGAGTAAAGAGTTTTCAGATCAATTCCTAGCTGACCTCAATTATTTTAGTCTTTTCATGGCATCATTTGTCAATGTTTGTAACAAAACACTTAAAGCAGTCACATAATATCTAGTTTCAGATTCAAAATATATATACTTTACCGTTGGTGGCTTTCTGGTTCCAAATCGTGATTACTAATTGAAAGATTTGCTTTCCTAATTTTGACTAGAGCTAAACTTCAAACCCAATCGATTAACTGACCATGCACCTTTTTTGAATGATCGCGAAATATTTCCAACAAGCTATAAATCAATGCATTACTGGAAAGAAATTCAAAGGGCCTCGAGGCAGTATAAGAAGCGAAAACACTAAGCTGTTTCATAACGAGTTTTCCAACTGTTATCCGGTGCTTTTTAAAAACTAGTGACAAACTAACTAAGAGAACTCTAAATATTCGTCACCAGAGAAATGGCTAGAGCAAGTAAAGCTAACAAATTGATCAATTTTCTATTTTATTATAGCATAACGAGTGCAAGAACGTTGTGAACAATGAAATAAGACAGCATTTTACGTTGATTGATGGGATAGTACATCATTAAACTAAAAAATTGCTGATTGATTAATTTCTGATTCTAATGTGCAAGCTTACGCTTTTCCGAATTTCGAAAATCCTCAACGATGAAATGTTGCACCTTATGAGCATGAATGAGGTGATGATTAGCTAAATGTAAGCCATTCTTAAGTGCATTCCATAGATATTTATCGTGTCTAATCACAAACCTAAAATAAATTGTTAATTCTGAAAGCCATCAAACATTCCCCAACTTTGAATTCACTCAAACAGGAATAAAGTTTTCACGCCACATATCGAGAATTTTTCATTCTAACAATTTGCTTAAATTAACCTGCACTCATCTTATTTTACTCGTTTTATTGACATTTCATTCTGTACTGCTGGTTTACCATCATTTCGGTCGGACCAGTTTCGCCACAGGATGCATCGAGGCTAATTTACTAAAAAATGGAGCTGCATTGTTCTTCTAATAAGCTATAAATACCAAGAAAGCATAGACAGATCTTAGCTAGGTTTCGTTTTAGTCCGGTGAAATTCGATTTCTTCTGAACAATAGGTAAAAAGGGAATCCGAATTTGGTTTTTGATTGCACCTTAGGAATAAGAAGTGTGCGGCATCTCTCTAAAATTTCGTATTTAAAATAAATAATTTTACTCTAAGTTAAAATAAATTGCGTTTAGTGTAAGTGCTAAAATGCGCTGCAATGGAAAAAAAATACAAGTATGATAGGAAAATTAAAGGGGGTTTCAGAGTGGAAGACAGCTAACTAGATGTTACTGACTCGATAATTTTCAAGTAACACAAAATTAATGGAAGGACTGCCTGGAAAGATGGAACAATTAAGAGATCAAGCTGAACTTCGTTATAATTGTCTTTGGTTTTAATTGCCATTACTTCAACGAACGGCTGTGAATTGAAAATTATCTGTGCAACCTTTTCTCGATCCACTTCTACCACAGCTATGGATTCTACCTTCTTGAAACAGCCTGCATACATTTTTGCTAATTAAGTTCTTTAATAAGCACTTCGAAATCGCAACTCACGCTAGTGTGTGCTCATATTCAAACATATAAACATAACAGAGGTTTTTCACGAGGAGTTCACAATCGTAGATTTGGGTGCATTCCGTTTCATTTTCAACAGGCAATTCACGTTTACTCTGAGAGAGTTCTGGTCGTCTTCATTAATGTCAAGATGTTCCTTTAAATTGTTCATGTGATTAAATTAAACGTCTGATAGACAAGAAAACTGGCTGCACCCTCAACGATTGTTTGCGATTCCCCTGAAAGTATAGTTTTCCTTAAACACTACCTCCCGCAGACACTTTAGCCCTCTGTTCTGGTGATAAAAGTCTTTCTATTAGAAAGCAAGCATCGATGATTCCAATGCAACAAACGAAGCAAAATGTTAGAAAGGAGCCCATTATCTGCATTGTGTTGATTTCTTGCCAGCATATTATTAGCATGTTTACCACGATTTGACCGCAAGTATACAAATCTCAGGTTGTCTAATCAAGCCACTTTATTTCATTGCTTAAAAATGTGCTTAAACACGTTTTCAATGGCTTATATTAGAATTTTCAATTGCTATCTCTTAGAACCAATACTAAATCTCAATTTAAGTTGTGTTGTTAATCAAAAAATCTAAATTAACTTTCTTTTATTGAAGTTTACTGCTCATTCCATGACAATTAAATGTATTTAATATTTCAGGCCTTCTAATTTTTGAAGCTGTAACCTGCGTAACTGAAACTACAACTGTAATTCATAAAACGTAAGTAGAATTAGTTGCAGTTGAGTTTTGCTTATCTATGAACTTTCGCGTTTTGACATCTTTAATCCTTGTATATAGAATCAAATAAATAGAACAGAGTCAAATTTCTGCAAGTCGCCTGAGAAATCTCGTTTTAAAGATGCAAAATTTAAAAAATGCCGCATAATTTAGCCCGATTCTTGTTAAGACAACAGGCACACGCCTGTTTAAAATGGCAAATGAAAAGAAAATTAGGTCAATACTTTGTAGAATTGGGAATATTTTGTCGATTTAGTCAAACTCATAGATCAGAACTAATAGAAATCTACCTCTTAAAGATCAGAAGCTAAACAAGGACTTACAGATGCCATTGGAAATTTAACAAGTGTCGTTTTGAAAAAGGTCCAAACTTGTTTGAAATCAATTTGATCAAGATGCATAATGTTCTTGGATATGACAACATTTCACTTACTTTTGTGGTTAGATAGGACAACGCATGAAATAAGGTGGAGATCTGCTTTTCAAATTTTCTTAAAACTTTAATTGAAAACGAAAATCGAGGGCGCAAATAAGAACACAGATTTCATTGCTATTAGATGTTGCTGTTGTTAATTTCTTCAAATATAGGAAAAGTAAGAGCAATCATTAAGAGCCCTATTTTCTACTGCCTTGTTTCTTAATCTTTACGCAAAAGTTAAATAATCTAAAATGAATGGCTATGTGGCACCTGAAATAACAAACGTTCAAACTATTTACCCACTTCCTCATGTTAAGATGGTGCCTCTTCCTCCCTTTCTATACTTTGCAGTGCTAACGAGCCCTTAGTCTGGCCATTGAAATTAATGGAGAAACGAATAAAATTAAGCTGATAAGCATAGTTTGATTCGCATCGACGTATTTTATGTGCTCTAATGAATTCAGCACTATGTATCTGCGGTTTCCAAAGAATGGAAATTAATTCATCAGGTAGCACATACCATCCTTAAAACAATAGAGAAATAATTTTAATGAAATTTCAATAGTTCTCCGGGTCACAAGGCAATTGATCTAATTAAAAATGTGTTTTGAGATTTATTATTGAAAATAATATAAATTAAGTGAACTTAATAGCAGTTAACCAAAAATTCAGTCTTGCTAAACTTGCTTTGCGCCCCACCCTTTAGATTGATCCCACCATATTTCAAAAGGGGGAAGGGAAATTACTATTGTTTCTTGTTTTATCAGTTTAGTTGAGCTCTAACGGATTTCAACAAAAGTCTCCAGCAAACCCTAGAAAATTAAACGATCTCTTAACAAAAATTGCAAGGACATATTTGACATCTAGGAAACTTTTAAATACCTTTGGCCAAATTTGTTTTTTAAGTATTTATGTACTCCCTAACAATTTGGGCAAGTCTCACAGACTTATTTAGGACACTACAGAATTTGAATGGCTTTAAAATAGATGACACGCAACAGCCAACATTAAAAAAATGTAGAAGTACAAAGTTATGTCTTCGGTACTCTGGTTGCTTCTCTGGCATGGTTTTGTTGAACACGTAGTAGTTGCACATCAGTATCGCTTTGATGTGACCTCTCGCCCGTTCTCGGTATTGTTAAAGGCAGACAATCGTTATACCTCCTCGAATGCGTTGTAGAATTTCTGGTGGAGATTCCATTCATTGGTACATGCACGAACTTTCTACAGTCCAGCTTGAGATCACATATACAGGTATTTACGTCGTACCTTGTTTACTAGGCTGACCAAGGTTGTACTTCTGCTTGCATAATCTAATTTATACATCAGAGTGGAACTGACCATTTTTAAGTGTAATAACACATTTGATCCCATTTAAAATACCTCGTTTAATAAAATGCACTTTGATGAAAGTATAAATTATTCTGCTTTGTAAAATGGAGCAACTTTTGACACTGTCCATAGACTTGATTTCGCAAATTCGTAGCACATGTTGGAAACAAAGACATATAGGCGTTTTGACAACGAAAGTTTCTGAATTTCTAAGTTAACAGAACCTATTTGGTAGTGTTCTTGGAGGGTCGCTTATAAAACTTCGAAATTTAGGAAAAAAATGACAAAGTGTTGTATTCCCTTTGCTTATTAGCCTATCAGCTAAGTCAAAGTTGCCTCAAGATATGCCAAAGTACGATTGTTTAAAGGCAGCAGTTGCAGTCATAAAATGTTTGTTCATTATATTTAAATGCTACGAAGAAATAGAAAAACGTTAGCAGGGACAACTTGTAGGCAAATTGAAAGACAATCCCGATTTCGTTTTAGATTACGCTTCAAGGATGAGTTTTACCTAGCGCCTCTTCTAAATGCCCATTTGAATAACAATTTTGCTTCAATTTACCTAAAACTGGTATGAAAATATCTTTCCTTGTCAGCATTGTGTACAACACAGCTATGATTGCGCAAAAGAAGAAAAACTAATTGCCAACGGCCAAGAAATTTACTTGCACTTTAAGTGCTTGTTGCTTTAGATCAACTCAAAGTTAAAGTAGAGGCTGAAATGAGTAGTCAAGGCTTCATTCCTGATAATTATTCTTAGTATTTCTAGCTATTACTCCAACGATTGGCTGCAAATTTAAAATTATGTTTGAAGTCATTTCCAGGCCACTGCAGTCACGGCTACAAGTTCATCTTACCGCAATGGTTTGCACGCTTTCGCATGCTGACTTAATGCTTGATATTTGCCTGAACTAATCAAAGTTTAACCCACAATACTAAGTGAGCTTCTCAAACTTGCATAAACTCCTTATGAGCATTAAATTAAACTTCTGTTGGACATGAAAGCTAGCCAAATTTTAGAATTTTTTATTAAATATTCATCCTTATAGGATAAAACAGTTTCACTCGATCACTAATTTTGACATAATCTGAGGTATAAGATTTCATAACCTTGAATTTCAACTCCAATAATAAGACGACGTTGTCTCAAATGGGCAAGACAACAATCCATGGACAGTCTAAAATATTAGAAAATCAATCCAAGTGCTCCAGCTGTAGAATAAAATTGTCCTGTTTTGGACAACTTAGATGTTAACAAAGCAAATAAAATTGAAATTACATCAATTGAGAGCTGGGTAACTAAAGATTACCCATAGTAAGTTAGAGCATGCATAGTATCTCGATTTAGTTTAACCGGAGGATATGAACGCATACAAAGCTCTATCAGAACTAATGATGACTAGTGCAAAGTCAGAGATTGCGTCTCACCAAGGTATAGGTGCAGTCATTAAGGTCTATACATAAAACATCGTACCATAATGTCTTGATTGGTGCAAATGCTAATTTTTTCTTCTGTGCTAAATATTTTTTGGTCATCTCATTAAAATTAATACGAGGACGGTTGTGTTCCCCCTTTTGAGCTTCATTCAAGCTGATTTGAGGGCACTGGCTCATTCTTTTTGACGTCATTAGTAAATGAATACCTGCGAAATGAAAAATGACTAGGGCAAATACTTTGATACACAGACATGGCCATAAAATTTTAAGAGGTTTTAATAAGTTAAGCAGGGTCCTTTCCTGAGAAATCGAAGGACGTCCTCTAAGTCATTTGACTTTTCGTGAATTTATCTGAAATTTTTTTTTTAAATTATGATAAATATTATACAGTTGGCAGCAAAAGTCAGAAGCGCAACTAACCCCACTTAGAAACTCAAGTGTTCACCATCGATTCAAGATCTCAGATTAGCTAGGTAGTTAACCTTTAAGCATCAAAGAAGGATGATTAGTAACAGCACTTCAATTTTTGCCATTTGAGCTTTATTTGAGATTTCTGAACACTGCGTTTTCACGGGTGAAGTGTGTCCTCCAACTACACTTGCGCCTTTCTGTTATTATGAGCTCATGTAGACATAAGCGTACCTCTAACGATTCGGTAGATCCGAACCGATGGATTTGCTAGACTCATTCCTTCAATCGAATCAGTCTTAAGCAAATTTTACTTTGATTTGTCTAATTGGAAGGCACAAATTATAGTGGTTTTATTTCAAGCAGAATTAAGATATCTTTGCTTTGAGTGAAAACCGCCGACAGTTAGAATGACACTGAAACAATAAGCAACTGGTTCCACCTCTTTGGAACTAAATCAAGTTACCTCTTCAGCCTTCCTTATTTTTGTTAAAGTTACATTGGTTTGAAAGAGACCTTCGTTTGGACTTGGCAACTGCAATCATCGAGTTAAACTGTGTTGTAAAACAACATAGTGCTAGTTAAATGTTTGGCGAGAACGACTTTCATATGAAATAGGTTGTGGACAAAAGTCCCAAGAAAAGGCATTGGTATGTCACAGCAGATGTAATCACTTAGTTATTGTCTAAGTCACTGTGGAACAAAGGACTTCTGGACCACGGTTGGATTTGGTATGCGTTTCTAGCGTTTTAAGTTAGATAATTTTGGAACGAAAATGCTTTATTCAAATCTACAAATAACGATGTTATAAATCAAAATTTAAAAATTTAAGCGCTTTATTCAAATCTTTAACAAAACAAGTCTGAAATTCTTGGCTGCTGCTGGTTCTGTCAATGCACCTGGCTGCATTAGTACGAAAGTAAAATTAAAACATTCCTTTCCATTTGAATTTTACAATCCATGGAATTTACAACGTCAAGCCAAAGCCATACAGCTTAATGTAGCAACAATATGTCATTGATTGAAACAAGAGGAAGCATTTGAACCATCGGGAACCAAATCATTGGAGGCATTATCAAGCCTAGTTTCAAGCAATGAAATGATTTCAAATGGTTGGATGACCTGTGCCTTGCTTTCACATGTTGGAATTTCATTGCAAACGCTGGTAATATACATGCTGAAAATTGGCGAATTTTAGATGATGAACTTACCTTTAACTTTGTGTCTTGCTTATTATTTTGGTACCGTTTATGCAAGATTACCAAAAGCTCAAACTGTGTCGCCGGAACTAAACGCTACAAACCTCGCCAAAGGTATTGTTTGAACAAAATCATTTTACCAATCCAGATAGATGCTCGTTTGTAGAGAAGACACAGTCAAGGATTGAGAATGCAGCTAGTTATATTGTCCGCAAAGCGTTCAATTTAATTCACGTAATTGATATAGACGGACATCTTGCCATTGAAACAAGTGGACCGGGCGTTGCTAGAGTGAACGCGTCTTGCGAGGTCTCACCTTCGCACATTTACAGTGATAAGGAATACACCCACGTCTATTACTGCAACATCCTCGTGAGAGGCCTATGCTATGATTTCATAGTTGAAAGAGGTCATTCAGTAAAGTGAGTTAATGTTTGATCAGCTCATTGAATCAGAATACAAAAACATGCCAGCTGCTTTGAGAAAATGAACTTTATAGCCGTGGTAGGTAAGGATTGGGCAGGATTTGCAAAGATAATCTTGAATTCACAGCCGCATGTTGAAGTGATGGCAAGAAAAACTGAAAATAATTACCAGAGGCGTAGCCTTGATACCAAGGTTCTTTCTTCCCTTAAGACAGCTTTATCGTTTACTTCCTGCCATTTGAGCACTGGCAATTAAAATGAAGCTGTTGGCCTTCGATTAGAACGACTCGTTTTGTTTTCCTGATTGCATTGCGTTTTGGTTCGTTTACAAGGCTGCCAAGGGTTAGTATTCAGGACTAATTTTACTGCTACTTAGCACAATCTTTTCTTCTAGTGTATTGTTTTCAAAGACATTAGCTATTCTTCATGTAAAATTCAAATAAACATTTAAATTTACTTTTATTGAAAGACTAAAGTCGCAGAAGTGCTAACTTTAGGTTACTTTGATTTCAAGATAGCATGTAGATAGACTTCCTGGTACTCCAAAACTTTCTCTACTGTATTTGGCTTGATGGTATAGTAGCCGAGTGGATCAAATTTAGGATGGTGTTGGTGCTGTTTTTCATGATCAAGATAAGATGAGGAATTCCAAGAAGTTCAGAAGTGCAAGCTAGCTGCTTTCTTAAGAGCTTAAAATAACTTTGGCATATAATTGTGCTGGGAGCATAATTATGCATATAGTCAAACGGACTAATCATTAGCAGTTGCGCATATTTTGGACAAATTATTTGAATGACTATGCTAAATGATGCTTAAACACTTCTAAAGCAGCATTCTTATTCGCTCTTCGTATATGGATACTCTGGAAGTGAAAACCACAAATTCTGTCCAAACTGTAAACATAAATGATTAATGATTCTCATTTTTCTAAGTCTTAGCACATGCAAAACATTCCTAAATACGTGGCTTTATTGGCCAATGTTTTTGTGATTGAAACACATGCTCCTGTTCTTCCATCTCTAAGCGATCAAAACCGAAAACAAATTCTGTTCTACTAGCTCATACTAACTTTCTCTCTTGCTTTTTAACATGAGCTTAAGTGTTATGAACTTTTGCAACTTTCCAGCAGGCCATAACTGCCAAAGAAAAATTTAGGGGGAATTGATAAACCTATTTTAACAGGGTTATAGAGTTTGCTTTAAATAATTAAATACTCTTAGAATCTCATAGTTACTGAAATTATTTTCGTGCGCAAATAGTGCAGCAGCACTTGTTTTCGCACTACGTTCGAGCAAAACGCAAAAAAATAGCGATATATTAAACAAGAAACGTTAAATTTATCATCAATGACTAGTTGTGCTAAATGATGTGTACTATTATTTGCTTTATTAAAGCTAAAAGTGGATCGAGTTATTGCTAAGCTTACATACTTAATAGTTTCATAAAAAAAAAAACACAGCAAATCTTTATCAGAAAATACTGAAAAGTAAAACTGACGCAAGATCCTTAATCTAGCTTCTGACTTCATTACCGTGTCTAGGGAAAGGTCACTGATTGATTTTCTTTTTAATGTTAGTGGGATCGCAGTGACTTACTGCATGCGAACCAGAAAATTACCACTGAATAAGGTCATTGAATCGCTCATTGCCATTAAACTAAATTTTCTTGGCTCATGATGAAATTTTAAAATATGTAAGTCTATGTGTGCTAATTTTAGTCATAAATAAGGAGAAACTATGTTTTGACAAAAAATTTCAAAGCTTCGCTTAACAGTCATAACATTTAAGTTGCTCGATTCCAATTGTTCCACCTCAGAAAAAAACTGGTCAATAAAATGCATACAGCGAAGCATCTCCATTAGCAGCGCTTCTTCAAAACTTCTCTGGATTCATTACTGATTATTCAGTCTTGTTGGAACTAGGCATCTTATATTTATGTGCAGATTATGGAGCATTTCATTAGTGAACCCGCGACAGGCAACTTGACATATAAGCAGTGTATTATGTTCTTAAAACTTGAATCAGCACTACTATGGCTACTAGGAAATCCATGTTGTTTACTCAATGCCTAGGCTAAAGTTAAAGAATCGACATTAACCGTTCATTGTATGCTAATATAGCGTGTGTCTTTGAGCTTCTGGCTCAAAGATTAAATTTACGGACAAATGAAATATGCAGTCGATTGCCTGAATTTATCCTCCCACAAAAATTAAACTTTAAATTGTTTTGTTTTTTAAATAAATCGAACTCATTTCAAGAGGTTCAATTAATGTTTCACTGGTAACATGAAAATTTAGCTTGGATCAATGAATCCTATTCAATGAAAACTGTTAACTTGCTAAAATGCATGTCGACATCTACATTGAAAGTCGTTTGCCATCTTGCCTTAGCAACAATGTGTCCAACTTATTAACGCATCAAAACGGCATTTATTTAAGGATCAACACTGAGCTTTAAGTATACGTACCAAGGAATTAACTATGCATCTTGAACACCCACTTACAACTGGCTGAAATAAACTGCAGTTGAATAATTAGAGCCCATTTTTAATTAAATCAAAATTTATTTATAAACAAAAATATTTCTTGTTGAAACCATGCTTGCGCTGTGATGTTGTTTGCACGCTCACTTAATAAATCGAAATTCACTATTTTGAGTTCAAATGAGAAGAGCAATTTTAAGTTCTGGTAAATGCATAAAATCTAAAATTATGTGTAAATAAAACTAATAAGTGATATGAAACAGCTAGAAAGCACGCAAATGATTACAGAATACATTGTATGATTTTGAGTTTGCCAAGCAATCACTATAAGATTTTACCTCCTTAAAACGAAACGGGACTCTCCCAAGCAAACGTTTAAAGCCTGTTCAAAGAAGTATCATGTCGTTCAATAGCATGTGGAAAGATGACATATGAAGCTGAGGAGTCATGCTGACTACCTCTTAGAAGCTGATACAACTTTAATAGACTCGAAATCAAGGCTTGGGGAAAAACATACATTCGTTTCTTGCAAATAAATTCATTTAAAAGGCGCTCAAAATAAGATTTGAACAAAAGACCTCCGAATACTTTTCAGTGTTTATTAAACCGGATTTGAAACAAAAAGGCACCAAGCACACTGATTAAGGCAAATTGACTTTAATTTATTGAAGACATTTAGTGTCCTATTTAAATATCTATAAAACAAAGAGACACTTCAAACCTGCAAATTTGTGCTAACTTTGCCAAACCTACTCTCAACCTCCTCGTAGTGACCACTGGTAATCCCAGGGGCAACTCTGGAGGCTAATGAGAGGAGTGGTTGGATCGGACTAATCACCCACCGGACGTACAAAATTAGATTATGTCAGCAGAAGTACAACTATGTACAGCCTGTTAAACGGTCTCAAACTGGACTGTAGAACGTGAGTGCATGTAGCAATGAATGGAATCTCTGCCAAAAATTTGAGAAGTCTATTCGAAGAGCTATAAAGATTGTCTACCTTAGCAACTGTCAAGGACGGACGAGGTGCCAATACTTGACCAGAAAACCAAAGACGTTGAATCCGCTTTTACTGTCTTCTGCGTTAACTATTGTATGCTACATGTTGTAAAAGCTATTTGTACTTCTGTTGTTCCCCCAATAAGTTCTTCGGACTTGCCCTTATGGGTGGGAAGTAAATAAAAAAATTACCTTTGATCATTTAAAAACAAAGCGATTTAATTTCGATTTCTAATTGAAAGGTTAAGGTGGGAAAAGCCCAGCGCTTTTTTAAATGACACACCATAATCAATAACTGTGCTAGAGCTTACCTTAACTCATTTTGAATAACTGATCTTGACATCATTTGAAACAAAGCAAAAAAATTACAGTAGCAAAATCAAAATAATACACCAAGCTGGCGATCGACAGCTGCATCTTAATAACTCTGGGAACGCAAAGTTAACGGAAGGGTTGAGTTGAGTGACAGAAGGTTTGTATCATCAAGGCTTCATTCATGGTACCTACTTATAGTTTTTCTTGCCATTACTTCAACGAAAGAGCTTGAGGTCAGGATAATTTTTACAATCCTTTTCCGATCTTCTACAAAGGCAACTACGAAGTTCATTGTTTCGAAGCAGCTTGCGCGTGATTGTATGCTAATTCAAAATACGCATGAACTATTCGACATTTGACTCACGTTACTTAACGACCCTCTTCAGCTATATAATCATAGCGAAGGCCCCGTACGAGAATTTCACAGTAGTAAACATGAGCGCATTGCTTACCTGTTCGAAGATTCGAAGGCGCATTACTGCAAGACGAGTTAACGACAGGGCACTCTCTTTATTTGATTTATGACTAGATGCCAGTCCAAATCCTTCACATGAATGGAATTAAATGCCTGACGAACAAGAAAGCTAGCTGCGTTCCCGATCTTTGGTTGCCCTGTCATTAAGTTTGGACATTTACCTAGATGCATAAATAATTGTTCTAAAACGAAACCTTCAGCCGGGTTTGTAGCAAATATTTCTGGCATCACAGATGGAGATCCTGGTAAACTTCTATCAACGGTACCAAAATAATGGAGAATGCAAAATGCTAAGATAAAGCTCATCGTATTCATTTCCATAGCTTAATTTATCCATTTGATATTAGCATTCCCCGAATAATGAAAGCAAAGCACAAGAAGAAATTTAATCTCTTGAAATCAGGTTTGATAATGCTACTAATACTTTGCGACTTAATGCTTTGATTGTTTTCCTATTATATTCTGTTGTATTAGTGCTGCTTAGTTCATCAAATCAAACCTATTATATTAAAGTGTTCTTAAATACCTTGGATCCATAAATATCTAAACTTTTTGCTTTCCTACAATCACAACCTTGACTCAAAAACAAAACCAGCAGCAGCATGAGGCTCAACAATTACGAAAAAAACTTAACCAAAGTGCTTGCGCTTTTAAGTTTTTGGTCTTAAATTGAAACAGAGCATTTTTCACAAAATAAAGCAACGAACTGAACCGATTGAGAACTGCAGTTAAGTTCAGGAATGATAGAGCGAAAGTGAATATATATCGATAAGCCAAGTCCTTGCCAATTAGTTGGAAGTAATGAAACCTAACACAATAAGAGATTTCAAGAGGAATGTGGTTGAATTGTCCTGCGACCTCATACTCTAAAAGCTTCTAATGCGTGCAACTGAGAAATAAAATGCGTTTTCTAAATGCTTTAATCAAATCAGGGACTAGATTTGCCCGAGTATCTTGTTTCAACTAAAGGAAGATTAGTAAATTGTTGTACCAAGAAGTGGCAAGATTCCTGCATCCTGATAAACTGTGTTAATAAGAGCTTAGAGCTGCATGTTGTTTTTAAGGGCTAAAATTTTAACTAGTTCAAAGAGCGATCGCATCACTGAACAGAATTTGTCAGCCAAGTGACGTACGTGGCAGACAAAACTGTTGACTCTTTACCCTTTTTCGACATTGAACAGACATTCTGGTTGAACGGTAGTTGCAGTATTTTTCTGTTTGGCATTTTGCGTCAATTAAATTTACTCTGATGGTGCAGAGAAATCAGGTAAAATCTGTTGGCAGCTAAGAATGTTTCATTTCAGAACATATCTCTACTTGGTATACTTTCGAACACCTGGAAAAGACATCTTGGCACAAAATTCAATGAAACTGCTTTTTGATCAAAAACATGCCATAAATCAGTACTTGCAATTGCTTAATGGGATACAATTTCTTTCAAGTTAAACATTTATCGGACTTCTGGAGGTAGGCCGATTGGACACAAATCCAGTTCTATGCGTTTAGATATCAAAGAGACCTTTTCGCTTAACGGTGTGTTTATATCAATCTTTTATGCATAACGACTGAGTTGGTTTAATAAAGCAGACTAGCTGAACATTTGATCAATGGATTTAATTATATTGTGTATGGCCTATTTCAGGGAAAGAACTATAAATGATGTGGTATGGTCAAGATCTCTTATATATTTTGGATAAAATGCAACAATAAGACGAAATTTTAAGTTACACTTTATAATTTGCAAGCAATCCTCTTTGAGCCTTTAAGTTGAAATGGCTCTAATAGCAAGTTTGATAATTCGTTGGTACTCAAGGGATCTTTTTTGATGCTTCGTCACTTACTTACATTGAAATTGACCATAAACGGCATGACTATACGACATTTAACTCAAACTTTTAATTTATTTTTTTTACAAAGCCCCATGTTTTTCTATTATAGCTTTGGGGTCCATTCTTTAGCTAGAAGATTTTAACTTTTAATAGTTTAATCCCAATTCCTGCTAACAGCAACTTATGCCACAGGTTGTGAGCATGGGTAATCTTTATAGAATGGCTATCATATTAAATTCGTCTTTTAAAAAGGCACTGAAAGTACTGCTTGGATTTGCATACGAATTTAACAAGTAGTGCTGTCGAAATTCTACATTAAACGGGCATTTAGAAGTCAGGGCAATGCAAATGTACGCCTAGGGATCATTTCGCTAGAAAACCTAAATTTACTTGTTTGAAAATTGGAGCTGTTACTGTGGTTGCTGATAAGATAAGTAAATTTTTGGCAAATAATATTTTTTTTAATTTTAGTTAGAATTTCAGGCAGTTGCAGAAGTACTAATTTCAGGTGACGTTGATTTCTAAATAGCATGTAAGATGACTTCCAGGTACTTCAAAATGTTCTCTGCTATATTTGCCTCGATGGTACAGCAGCTAAGGTGGATCGAATTTGGGATGCTGTGGGTGCTGTTTTTCATGATCAACGTAAGATTAGGGAATTTCCAAGAACTGATGTGTTTCAACTTTCTGGCCATTTAGGCCGGTATTATTCCTGTCTGTTTACTCTAATCCCAATATTCTTTTATAGTTACAATGTGTCAATTAGAGTTATGAGTATTTGTAATGAAGCAGATGCTCTGTTCATCCTGCCATTTGGAATATTCTTCGCAGTCTTTCTTCTTCTCTGTTGACTTTAATGGTAAAATAATAGTTTTATCGCAATCACTAGTATAAAAGGTAGATTTGTGGGGTCTTAAGAACATAAGGCATTAATGTTCTTGCCATAATCAATTGAGGAATGTTAGTAGATTAAGAACAATCGAGCAATTGCTGACTTTATGCTTTTACCTAAGCGTTCCTTAACGTGCAAATTGATGCAAGCAAGAAAGTATATTTTCAATTGGAACATCATGATAGTTTATTTTTGATGCCATAGGAAAGCAGATGGACCCTTCTGTTCTCAGCGATTCCCCAATTTAGGGATGTTTGATAGTCAACTACTTTCTTAGGTAAATATCTTATTAATCATTAAATTTCCAATTGTTCAAGATAATAATTTTGTCAAAGATACCCTTGAAGCCGATGAAAGACAACATAAAGTTGAATTTCATTTAAATGCAATCATTAGAAATCACTGAAGTGAAAATAAAAAACCAAAGCACTATGATTTTGCCGAAAACTTTCCTGTTTCAAGGAGCTTGTATCCCGTATTCAAGCCATTAGGTTTGAATCAAAAGTTCCCACTTTTAAGACCATTATTTGGCCTTCTTCAATGATAAATTCTGCACGGTTAATAAAATCGAATCCCAACAGCTGCTAATCATTTCCGGCTTGAAAGCAAAATAAGACTCTACAATATTATGCAAACCGCATTTAACTTAAGTGTTTTTTTAAAGTTTCTTTTCTTTTAAAATGGGAGCGATTAGCAGACACCATGCTGCACTTTTTAATCAGGCAGTGAAAAGCAATGTCCTAAAAATGCGTAGAATCGTCCGATTGAGATTGGCAGCCAAGATTGGCAAGCATATTCGAATGTGGGATCTAGGCTCCTTTAATAAAGAGTTCGTATTTAAATCAAAAAGCCACAGTTTAACTGTTTTCCCAAGAAAATTTCAACCATCGAAAAGTAAATTGGCCTTTCATTTAAACTGAATCCACTTCAATCCCATCCTTGTTATAGTTAAGATACAATAATTGGGGTTAGTTATGAGCGATCTATAAAAGAATAAGTGCAGTTAGATAACGTTTGAGTTGAAAGAATCACTTCGATTTCCTGAATCCTTTGCCTAAAAGAGCAAGTATTCAGTATCACCGGAGCTAATAATGGTGGCATTAACTCAAATATTTATTTGAATTAGTGATTGCAAAATAAATCAACAAGTTCATTAAAATAAGCTTGTTCAATATAAGCACTCATATTTCGTTTCTCAATGAGGAATTTCAGTTGTACAATCTAACAATCAAGGTTTACATGAATTGTGTTCAGAAAAAAAGTTAATCTTACTCAAAAACTCCAAATTTTTCCCAGTGATAGTAAGTCGGTCCTAGCAAACAACTATTATCTTTATTATCTCTTAATGAGGAAGAACCTGGTGCTTGATTAACATGCAGATCACAATTAATATTTTCATCACTGAGACTATCAATGTCTTTTTTAAAGAAAAGAAAGTACTTTTGTCAAAAAAAACAGTTAAAGATCCCTTTGATGGCCAAATTTTTGAGTTAGCTTTTTTAGAAAGTGAGTTTCTAATTTAATGAGCAAACACACTTGTTTTGGGAGTGTGGCTATTTTTCTAGTCAATAAGGACATGTCTTCAGTTTGAAGTTTAGATAAAGCTGGATATCTTGCTAAAGGTGGAGGAGTGCATAGCGTCCTCGTGTGAACTCCATTTGCAAAAATTCAGTTGCATGCATTCAGAGCTATCTAAATCTTTCGATGTCAAATTTTTATTGCGATGGACGTATTTAGTACAGTAAAACTTGCCTAGGGTGGCATTAAACGGAAACAAATGGCGGGATCGGCTTCTCGATTTCCTTTTCTGAGTTAATTGCGATGAAACCATAAATATACAATGCGCTCTTGGACTCAAGGTAGCCTAAGGTGAAAGTGAATAAAACATCGACCAAAGTTATGAACACTAAGCTTATATTCTTATTGTAATTTCCATGCAAAAATTGATGATTCTGATTTCATAGGCCAAAAGATTATTGAATTCGAGACAATCCGCATTTCTGTGTTTACAATCAGCATGCTTGGATCGGCGTGAAAGGAGTGCAGCTAGTTGAGAACATTTAATAAAAATGAAATTTTCTGAGTCTCAATGATCATGGAAAATAAAATGAGCGTCAGGGTGTCACTTGCTCATTTCACTTATAAAAGTGAACTCGTGATGTAGGAAAAAGTAAGAGCAATCTGCAAATGCGCCGGCATGAAGCCGCTTCATACTGCCTTCAAACTCAAAATTGTTTGATAGAATAGTTCGGTGGCAATTTTTCTTAAATTATTCTTGGAAATTCGTTGACTGTTCTTTATTCAGCTGCAAGGGATTGTAGAGGTTTTGAAATTAAATTCGAATTTTAACAAAATACATACATAGCCCATGGCTAAAATCTTCCCAAGCTTGGAGCAAACTGCAGACGCTATTTGTTTACTCAGCACTTCTAAGACACACCTGAACAAATAACTGTGCTAGAGCTTACCCCAACTAATTTTGAATAACTGTTCTTGAAAATGTTTTAAACAAAGCGAACGCAATTCAACTAGCAAAATCGAAATGAATCGCCAAGGCTGGCGATCGTCAGCTGCATATTTAGTAACTCATTTTGAGCTCTTGGTCAATTTCCATCAACGGAACCAAAATAATGGAGGGAACGAATTGCTAAGATAGAAACTCATCGTTTTCATTTTGTTGACTTTATTCATGTATATAAATAGCATTCCCCAAAATGTGAAAGCAAAGCTCAGCTTATCGAATCACTATAAGCCATTTCATGACTTGAATTCAGGTTTGATAATGCTTCCAATACTTTGCACCTTAATGCTCTGATTGTTTTCTTATTATATTCTGTTGTATCGGTGCTGCCTATCTTATCAAATCCAACCTATAATATTAAGGATTTTTCAAACATCTAAGACCCATAAATGTTTAAATTTTTTGCTCTCCTGCAATTACAACCTTGAATCAAAAAAAACCAGCAGCAGGATATTAGCTCAATGAGTACGGAAATGCTAAAATAGGTACCAACCAATAAAGATTTTGTTATTTTAAATTAAAATAGAGCATTTATTAGCAAAACAAAGCAACGATCTGAACCACTTGAGAACTGCAGCTTAGTTTAGGTTTGATGAAGCCGAAGTGGATGCATATCAACCAGCCAAGTGTTTGCCAATCAATGGAAAGTGAAGAGACCAAACGCAGTGAGAGCTTTCATGATAAACATAGCTAAAATTTTAATTTGAACCATTTGCAACAGATTTCACTATTTGTTATGACATACTTCTCACAAAGAGATTGTGATGTTTGTAATTCAATGCTTTGAAACTTTGAAAGTGGTTCAATTTTATATTTATTGCCAGCGTCACCAGCGACAGTTCGGTGAAGATAATCGCATAAATTTTGTTTGCCAATGAAAAGATTCACATTTATCTGATACTTTGTGGAGAACCATCTTCCGCCTTCCCTCGTCACCAGTACGCACTACGTCCTGCATGGCACGTGACTGCTCTGCGCGCTTGATTTGGACCACTTTTATATCGAAAGCCCTTAAATTGAGTACTGGAGATATGCTTCTTTCCGTGTTGGACGTTTATCTGTTTAATTTCTCTTCATCACAGAAACGATGATTAGCAAGCATGCTCGACTGTGCACTTGGTGCTGAGTCCTTTGAGGTTAATCAGCAAGTTTGCAGCAGGCCAACTTTTGGCTCTGGTGTTCTGTAATGCACAAGACAATCAACATTTCCCCGTCCCTGGATTTTGTCGAGCGAAATCTAACATCCATTTGTTTTCTGAAATTGCTCAACTGGGAACTTATTTTTGTCCGCATGCGTTGACAAATCAAGGAAAAAGTGAGTCGGTGTTGTGGGGATCGTGTTTGTCTAAGGGGTTGGTTTACACAAGGTTAAGTAAATGACGATACACCGTAATGTAAGGAATTTCCCTTTTGTACGAGTCTCCATAAAAGTGAAAAGCCAAGTTTATAGGTGAATGGAATCTACAACATGCAAAAATAATGGTTAAAAACAAGCACTAATTTAGGACTTTCTGCTCTATTAATTTGTTGACCTGCGACCTCATACATTATTGCTGTTTCACTGAGAGTCAACTTGTTATTAACTCATGAACTAAAAGTTTCTAATGCTAGCGATTGTGATGTTGAATACTTTTTCTTATTGCTTTAATCAACTCAAGGACCAGATTTTCCCGAGCACCTTATTTTAACTAAAGGATGCCAAAACACTCTTAGGGTTGATTCGGCGTGCAGGTGTTAGTTCGAAATTGGGAAAATTGGAAGGACTTCATAGGCTCCTATGAAAGTACAGTCCTCTTGCGAGATTCCTACTATATTCACACAACTCAGCATGATTGTTTGCCACCAAGAGTTACAATCTCAAACTTTGCAAAGAGGGATAGCGTCACTGAACAGAAGCATGCAAAATTACGCGACCGTACAGAATTTTTTTGGCATTAGGTAGATCAAGAGTGAACTGCGGAGGCAACGTTGAATCAATAGCAGCCTATTGCACTGATAGCACAAGAAGGCGAAAAGATGATCACAAGATAACCCTTGGTATCCAATTTAAATTGCGTTTTGTATTTTCCAGTGTTTTTATTTTATTTTACCGGCTATTCAACTTTAAACTTAGGATCCGTAATTTACAGCTATTTGGAGCTCTCATGTGCCTAAATCAATTTAACTTCCACAGACGTATCACAATCGCATGAACAGGACTGTGATTACGACGATTTGAAGAGACGTTTCGGGAGAATGGTTGTTGAAATATCATTCTGTCTGACATTTGTGTCAATTTAATCTATATCGATGCAGCAGAGATTCAGGCACAGTCTGTTAGCAGTGGTATATTTTCAAACGCATGAGAAAGACATCTTGACATGCAATTCAATTCAACTGCTTTTTGCTCCACAACATGCCATAAATCAGTATTTGCAATTGTTAACTGGGATTCAATTTATTTTAAGTAAAAAGTAGGAAAGTAGGCTGAGTTGAAATTCCAGTGATTGGACTTATATCCAGCTCTATGCGTTCCGATGTCAGAGAGACCTTTTTTGCCTAACGATATTTTTACATCAAACCTTTACATGTTATGATTGAATTAGTTTAATGGAACAGAGCAGGTGACCATTTTTTGGGTGGGCTGATACTTCTAAGCTATATCCAAATCTTCTGTGGTAAAAGAAAGGATCTGTTTATTTATGTGTATCTAGCCTATTTTAGAGAAAGGACCGATTGTGATATAATGCGGTGAAGAGCTCTTATGCTTCACAGTAATAAAACAAAATAGAGCCTTAATATTTTGTTGCATTTTTCATAAGTTGCAAGCAATCTCTCTCAGGCCTTTCAGTGGAAATCAGGTCTAATAGCAGGCTTGATAATTCTATCGGCACTCAAGGCATTCTATTTAATGTTTGGTCAGGTAAATGCATTGAAACTGACCATATGAACTCATAGCCACCAAACGGCATGATTTCATGACAAAAAACTAGGCAGTTAAATTAAAACTTTAAATTTAAATTTTTCCATAAAACCCTGTGCTTTTACTATGATAGCTTTCAGGTCCATTCCGTAGCCGAAAGTGCTTGAATTTTCATAGTTCAATCCATATTTTCCTGCTAATAACATCGTTTTTTACAAATCTTGAGCATGAGTGAGCTATTTTAAACGGCCATCGTATGTAATCCGTCTTTTGAAAAGGGCAGTAAATATATTGCTCGGATTTGCATACAATGTTAACGTGTAGTGCTGTCCAAATCCTATACTCAACGGGCATCGAGAAGTAAGAGCACTGTAAATGTACACCTAGGGAGCACTTGGCTTGAAAACGTAAGTTTGCTTGTTTAAAAATCAGCTGCTGGTAAAATGATTACATTTTGCAGCAACTGATATTTTTTCATTATTCTAGTTAGAAATTCACTCGTTTTTAAGTAGTATTAACTTCAGGTGACGTTGATTTCCAGATAGCATGTAGAATAACTTCCAGGCACTTCAAAACGTCATCAAATGTATTTGCCTTGATGGTATAGCAGCTGAGTGGATCGAATTGGGTGTGCTGTGGGTTCTGTTTTTCGTTATCAAGGTAAGATAAAGACACACCCAGAAGCTCATATAACTGATATATTGCAACTATCTGGCTATTAGTGTCGATACGCATTACAATCATGAGGATGGATGTAAGCATCTTCCCATTTAACTACGTAATGTGCTGGCTGGGATGCAATGCACAATCAAAGCTCATGGCTGCTTTTGGCACAACTAATTTGTGTTGACTAGACCTGCAATAACATTGCTAGATATTTGGTGTTTTGAGACGGCAATCATCTCATCATGCTGCGCAAAAGGCAACCCAGCAGGTCAAATTCTTGACTTTTGTAGAATTTGCAGTTGTATCTGACGCACAGCTATTCATTCTATTCAAGGTGCACATTTGTATTTGCAAGTTGGGAGTCAAAGGTAAAGCGCTCAAACTAGTTAAACATAGCCATATTTCAAGTTGGAAATGGTTAGTTGCCTAATGATGGCAAATTTCAAATATGAGAACCAAAATTTTATTTTACTGCATCCGATTGGAAGTGCTTTTCAAATTAAATTGATTCATCAACTGCATGCACATTTTCAAATGAATGCTAACTGATTCCGAAAATTCATCCAATGGAGCGCAAAGGCAACTGCGATAGACGACCTTCATTTCTTGACATTATTAAAGTTACATAAATTTTCTTGTTATTGTAGCATTTCGTCTTAGTCAAACCTACCGTAGGAAATGCCGAAACAAATCAAACTTCGAATTTTTCATTTCATCTCTTCTACGCTTTTTAAAAAAAATATTTTTAATACAACGCCATTTAAAGCTGGTTGATTGAAAAATGGTTCAATCAATAGCTTGTTCTAACGATGAAATCGAAAATGAGTCTCAGCAGGTAAGTTTTTCAATCCTTCAAAGTTTCATTGCATTTGGTCCGTTAATAATAAGAATTTCAAATTTTTGTTCAAATTGTACAGGAAAAACAGCTAATGTCCTTGAAGCGATACACTTGTAGAAACGATTGTGCTAGGTATCAGTATAAGCAGTTTCGAATGATTGCCCTTGGAAGTCTTGCAAACGAGGCAAAACAACTGCCGCTAGGAAAGCAAAACGAATCGTTATAACCGAAGGCCATCAGTTGCATTTTAATTGCTAGTGCTCAGAAGGCACGAAGTCAACGAAAATGCTGACTTAAGCGAAGAAAGAACCATGGTATCAAGGCTGCGTTTATGGTAATTTCTTTCAGTTTTTCTCGCCATCACTTCAACAAACGGCTGCGAATACAAGATTATCTTTGCTAAACCTGCCCGATCCTCGGCAAGCACGGCTATGAAGCTCATTAACTCAAAGCAGCTTGCATGCTTTTGTATTCTTATTCAATGAGCTATTCAAAAATCAGCTTACTTTACTGAATAACCTCTTTCAGCTATAAAATCATAGCATAGGCCTCTCACGAGGATGTTGCAGTAATAGACGTGAGTGTATTCCGTATCACTGTAAATATGTGAAGGTGAGAGTTCGCAAGACGAGTTTACTCTAGCAAAGTTCCATCCATCTGTTTCCATGGCAAGATGTCCATCTAAACCAAATACATGAATTGAATTGAACGCTTCGTTGGCAAGATAACTAGCTGCATTCTCAATCCTTGATTGTGCTTTATCAGCAACTGGGCAGTCAGCTAGGTAAATGAAATAATTTTGCACAAACAATACCTTTGGCGAGGTTTGTAGCGTTTATATCTGGTAAAACAGTTTGAGCTTTTGGTAATCTTGCGTAAATGCTACCCAAATAATAAGCAAGGCACAGCATTAAAGTTAAGTTCATCATCTAAAATTTGCTGATTTTCAGCATGTATATTACCGGCGCCTCCAATAAAATTTCAACATGTGAAAGCAAGGCACAGGTCATCCAATCATTTGAAACCATTTTATTGCTTAAAGTCAGGCTTGACATTGTTTCTAATAGTTTTGTTCACGATGGTTCAAAGTCTTTGGCTTTTTCTATCTAATTACACATTATTGTTACAATTAAGTGTAAGGTTTTAATATTTTTTGTCATCGATTGCAAGGTTGCCATTAAGTTTACTCAATTGAAGTTGCGAATTTCACGAAATGCGAAAATTTTTTAGGTGAATGAATGCTTTGCTTTTTATTTTCATACTGATGCAACCGGGTGCATTGACAGAACCAGCAGTAGCCAAAAGTTTTAGACTTTCTTTGTCAAAAGTTAGGGCTTATTTATGTTATAGTGCACTGACATGTCTGAATTAAGAGCTTAAATTTTCCAATTTCGATACATGAAAGCCGTAATTTTAAGATTGGAACAAAGCACTTTTGTTTAAAAATAATCTAACTTGAAACGCTAGAAATGCGTACCAAATGCATTTATAAATGGCATTGTTTAACGACAAGTAATAAGGCAGTTGAAATAGAAATTTTAGTTTAAAGTGCTTTAGATATTATAAGAGTAGTTTTATATCTGTGTTACCATAGATCTGTCAATAGCATGGATTTATTTTGAAGGTAATGCAATAATTCAAACACTAGGACAGTTTAAATACGCATAACTTCTAATCGTAGACTTCTGATTTAAAAGTACAAGCAGAGTTTATTATTGATACTGGTAATTCGAGCAGTCATACTTGCAAGTTCCGTAATGCCTGGTACTATAAGATGGTTCCAGCAGCGTGTATTCCTAGGGATGAATGCTAATAATTAGCATTAGCGTTGTGAACTGTTGCTGATGAAAATGTGAACTTTAGATGCAACTGTAGATTATAAGGTATTCCTTGTTGACTGGTTAGGGCAATAACTTAGGTGCTTCGGGCTTTTTTTGAGCAGCTGAGGTAAAGTGCTGTTTCATCTTAAATTTCAGCTTTTGAGTGAAAATGAAATATAGCAGATTATTTGCGTTTAATCAGGCACGAAGTATTTGACATAGTAGTCCTCTGAGGATAACAGATCGTAGAAATTTTTCTGCCATTACTAGCAAAAGCAAATACTGAATGATTAGATGAAAGTCTAACGAGATTTTTTATTATTTTTCGTTCCTACCTGTTGGGCAAGTCCCAAGGACAGCTTAGGGGTACGATGGAAATGCAAGAGCCTGTATAAAAGCTAGACACTTCCACCGAGCATAGAACAGACAAATTGGCGTTTTCGACTCCTTAGCCGTTTCTCGGCATGGTTTCATGGTGTAGTAACATTTCATTCTTCTGTTATGCTTCCTGCAGCACCTCATTATCCTCGTCCGTTTATATTTATCTAGATATTCTTTTCTAGCTACCATGTGTGGGTCAGAATTATTCGCATCCGTGATGGAGCAGATGTGCTGTTCATCCTCTCGGTCGGACTTTTTTCGCACTCTTTCCTCCTACCCTTCACTTACCTTTTATCTCCATCGTTTTCAGTTTTTCTTCTAATTTTTCAACTGCAGTCCAGTTCTTTTTCTCGTTGGCTTTAACAGGAAGATGATGGTTTCATTGTGGAATTCAAAGCTTAATAAGTAAGATCCTTGGGGTCTTGAATAAAAGGAATGTTAGTAGGTTAAGGGCGATCGAACGACTGCTGATTTCATGCTTCATTCTAAGCAAATGAAACGCTATGGACCATTAAGCGTCTCTTAACATGCAAACTGATGCAAGCCAAAAAGTCTATTTTAATTGAAACACCACGATTGTTTATTTTTAATGCCATAAGAAAGCGCACAAACTCTTCTGTTTGCAGCAATTTCCCACTTTCGGGATATTTGACAATCAACCTCTTTCTCCGGCAACGATCTCATTACTAAATGGATTTCAAATCATTCAATGATTAAAGGATTTTGTCAAAGGTACCTTTGAAGCCAGTGAAACATGAAAAATAGAAATTCCGCTTTATATCCCGTTTAAGATGCATCTTTAGGAATCGCCTAAGCAAAAATTGACACGTTGGTACTACAGTTTTGCCAAAAACTTTTCCATTTAAGGAGCTTAGATCTTATATTCAAGCTGTTGTATGTGAACCAAAAGTTTTCACTTTTAAGACCATTACTTTGCCTTCTTCAATGATAAACTTTGCAGGTAAACTGAACAGGATCCCTACAACTGCTAATCATTTCCGGGTCGAAAACAGAATATGATTCCAAAATATTATGAAAACCGCACTAAGGCTGAGTTATTTTTTTAAAATTTTTTTTCAAAATTTTGAAGAGACCAATTGGCAGATCTTGGAATCGTAATCCGCTCACCATGCTGCACTTATTAATTAGGTGGTGAAAAGAAATTTCCTAAAAATGCATAGAATCATTGAATTGAGATTTGAAAGCCAAGATTGGTAAACATATTTGAATGCAAGATATAGGCTCCTCTAAAAAGAAGTTGTTAGTAAAATCAGAATGCTACAGTTTAACTGTTTGCATAGGAAAATTTCAACGATCAAATGTAAATTGACCTTTTATTTGGTGGTAAAAATCATTTAAACGGAATCCGCTTCAATCACATCCACGTTAAAGTTTATGTACAATAATTTGAGTTTGTAATGAGCAATTCACACAACAATGAGTGCAGTTAAATAAGATTTAAGTTAACAGTATCCCTTGATTTTCCTGGAGTTTTCGCCTAAAAGAGCCAGTATTCAGTACCACCAGAGTTAATAATAGTGGCATCAACTCAACTATTCATTACAAACGTGATTGCAAAATAAATTAAAGTGTACATTGAAATAAGTACAATAAATCTTAGGGCAATAATGTAGCATTTGTTATTTCAAACACCGCAATTAAGTTTGGGATTGATGAAGCCGAAATGGATGTATGTCAACCAGCCAAGTCTCTTGCCAATCAGTGAAAAGTGAAGAAAACAAACGTAATGAGAGATTTCAGGAGGAATGTGGTTAATTTTCAACTTGAACCATTTGCAACAGATTTAACAATTTGCCATGACATACTCTATACAAAGTGATTGAAGGTGGTTCAATTTTGTGTTTATAGCCAGCGTCACTAAATAATGCATTCTGCCTGACAGACAGTTCGGTAAAGATAATCACGTAAATTTTGTTTTCCAATGAAAAGATTTGCATTTATCTGATATTTTGTGAAGAACCATCTTCCGCCTTCCCACTTCACCAGTACGCACTACGTGACTGCTCTGTGCGCTTGATTTAGACCACTTCTATTTCAAAAGCCCTTAAAGTGAGTACTGCAGACATGCTTCTTTCCGCGTTGGACGTTTATCTGTTTAATTTCTCTACATCACAGAAACGTGTTTTGCGGAACACTTCTGTTTAGTGAGTTAGTCTAAACGAGACTAAGTATTGGGCTGATCATGCTAGTCTTAGCTATGACCATAATCTGAGGAATTTCCCTCTTTTGTACGAATCCCCGTGAATGTCAAAAGCTAAGTTTATGGGTGGTGGAATCCACAGCATATTCTGATAATGGTACAACACAAGCTTTAATTTAGGACTTTCTGCTCTGGTAATTTGTTGTCTTGCGACCTCATGCACTATTGCGGTTTCACTGAAAGCCAACTTTTTACTAACTCATAAACCTAAAATTTCCAATGCTAGCAATTGCGAAATAGAATGCGTTTTCTAAATGCTTAATTCAACTCAAGGATTTGATTTGCTCGAGTATCTTATTTTAACCGAATGGGGCCAAAACACTACTTGGGTTAATTTGGGGTGCAGTTATAGGCTTGAAATTGCACAAATTGGAAGGACTTTGTAGGGTTCTATGGCAGTGCGATCTTCTTGCAGTTGTATCTGACGCAAAAATATTCGTATTTGCAAGCTGAGAGTCAAAGGTAAAGCGCTCAAACTAGTCAAACAGAGTTATATTTTAAGTTTAACTATGTGTTTAGTATCTCAATGTTGGCAAACTTTAAACATGAGGTGTAAAATTTATGCTACTGTATCCAATTGGAAGCAGTTTTTAAACTGGATTGATTCAAAAAAATTGCATGCATATTTTCAGATGAAGGCTAAACGATTTTCGAAAACGCATTCGATGGAGCGCAGAGGCAACTGCGCAGGTCAACTTTTAGCTTCTTGACATCACTGAAGTAATCTAATCGCTCAAATTTCCTGTTTCATTCCATCTTCACTTTTTAAAAAGACCTTTGATAACAACGCCATTAGAAGCTGGTTGATTGAAAAAAATGGCAATCATTAACATGTTCTGATGATGAAATCTTAATGAGTCTCAGCAAGAAAGCTTTTCAATCCTTCAAAATTTCGTTGATCAATGGAAATTAAAATGCTTTTTAAAATTTTACGTGAAAAATAACTAATGGCTTTTTAATTATACATTTGAAGAAGGTGGTCAGACCCACTCTCAACCTTCTCGTGGTCACCACCGGTAACCCCAGGAGCAACTCTGGGGGCTAATGAGAGAGGTTGCTAGCAGAAGAACAACTTCTTAAGGCTTGAAACACGAGACCCGATATAAGTAACCGGTTTCATGATCTCAAACTGGAATGTGAAATATACATGCATGTAGCAATGAATGCAGTCTCCGTCAGAATTTTGAAAGATTTCTGGTAGGAGACATGGAGAATAACAAGGACGGACGAGGTGCCACGACGAAGCTGAACTGCTACCTGTACGACGAAGCCACGCCAGAGAAGAGACCAGACAAACGAAGACGTCAACAAACGTTTTTACTGCGTTCTGGTTTAACTGTTGTGCTAACTTGTAATAAAATCTGTTTGTACTTCTGTTGTACCCCTAATGAGTCCATGAGACTTGTTATAACGAGTAGAATGAAAATAAATAGAAAAATAGAACTCTTGAAGAAATGATTACGTTAAGTATCATTATAAGCGGTTTTGAACACTTGCACTTGGCAGCCTTGTTAACGAAGCAAAACGCAATGCCATTAGGAAACCAAAACGAATCGTTTTGACCGAAGGTCATCAGCTGCATTTTAATTGCTAGTGCTCAAATGGCAGGAAGTCAATGTTAAGGCTGACTTGAGAGAAACAAGAACTATTGGATCAAGGCTGCGCTCATGGTAATTCTTTTCCGTTTTTCTTGCCATTACTTCAACAAACGGCTGAGAATTCAAGATTATCTTTGCGAATCCTGCCCAATCCTCTCCAACCACGGCTATGAAGTTCATTTTCTCTAAGCAGCTTGCATGTTCTTGTATTCTAATTTAATGAGCTGATCAAGCATTAACTCACGTTACTGAGTGACCTCTTTCAATCATGAAATCATAGCACAGGCCTCTCACGAGGATGTCACAGTAATAGACACCTGTGTATTCCTTGTTGTTCTGAACAGACAAAGGTGCGATTTCGCAAGTTGAGTTTACTCTAGCAATATTTTGTCCATTTTTATTCATGACAAGATACCCGTCTAAATCAATTACATGAATTAAATTGAACGCTTCGTGGACAAGAAAATTAGCGGCATTTTCAATCCTTGACCGCGCTTTATCTGTAATCAGGCATCCATCTGGTCGGTAAGATTATTTGACCTAAACAATACCTTTGGCGAGGTTTGTAGCGTTTATATCTGGTAAAACAGTTTGAGCTTTTGGTAATCTTGCGTAAACGCTACCCAAATAATAAGCAAGGCACAGCATTAAAGTTAAGTTCATCATCTAAAATTCGCTGATTTTCAGCATGTATACTACCGGCGTCTCCAATAAAATTCCAACATGTGAAAGCAAGGCACAGGTCATCCAATCATCTAAAACCATTTCATTATTTGAAACCAGGCTTGATAATGTTTTCAATGGTTTCGTTAACACTAATTCAAACGCTTCAGCTTTCTATTATTTAATGACAACTTTTTGCAACAAGTAGCTGTAAAGCTTTATCGTTTTCCATCATCACTGGCAACATCGCCGTTAAGTTTACTAAATTGTAAAATTCCAAGAGAAATGAATTTTTAATTTTCGCTTTCGTACTGATGCAGCCAGGAGCATCGAGAGAACCAATAGCAGCCAAAATTTTAAAACCTGTTGTGTTGAAAGTTACAGCTCATTTATGTTTAAATGCAATGACGTGTCTGAATAAAGAGCTAAAATTTTCCAATTTCGATACATAAAAATCGTAATTTTAAGACTCAAAACAATCGATCTTGCAGAACAAATGCAACCGTGGTATAAAAGTCTCTTGTTCCAAAGTAACTTAGACAATAGCTTAGCGATTATATCCGTTGCGACAAACCAGTATTTATTTAAGTTGTTCTTGCCAAGTGTTTGACTACATTATGCTATTTGACAACATAGTTTAACTCGATGATTGCAGTTGGCAAGGGTAACCATGGATCCCCTTGAAACTAATGTAACTTTAACGCAATTTAGAAAAAGCTAAAGAAGCAACTTGGCTTAGTTTCTAAGAGCTGGTACCATCTGCTTATTGTTCCGATGTCATTCTAACTTTCGGCGTCTCGATTTTATCAGGTAAGCAGTTGGGACCCAAATATCCATAAAAGGAATGTTTGCAAAGCTGATAAAATGGCACATGCATGCTGCGTTCTCAATTGCACTGATCATCAGTTAAATAATTAAATACAAATGAGCAAGAGATAGTATGCGCAGCACAATGAATTTTGCATGATTCAGTATTTCACTAAATAAAATCTCTATGATTGAATAATTGGAGGAGAAAAATCTTGGAATCTAACAGCGTGATGCTTATGTTCGCTTAAGTTCACCCAGTGAATTTGCCGAAACAATGCATTGAGGTCATGTACTACCTTGCCTTTAAACTTCGTGATTTTTCATGTACTTGCTGCAATGGACAGCTACGATGGTGAGAGTACCTGCAGAGTTATTGCCTAATCCACCAAACAGATAGCCGAGCTCTCCTCGATTTTAAGGAAACATGCAGGTTTCTGTTTGCTGGTTTACTACCTCTCTGACGATACAGTGAATGACTCGAACGAGGATTTCGCAGTTAAGGACATATTAGAATTCTTTTCATTCCTAGAAGTTGATAGTTTTTCTTTGAGGAATTTTTTTATTTAATCATGGTTTGGGCTTCTTTAGCTAAGTTGGCATACACTCATGCGAAAGTGATGCTTGAGTTGCATGAAATTCCTGATAACTGGATACGCTTCTGTGATCTCTACCTGTGCTTGTCTTTTTAGACGCGGAATGACAAGTTTCTATGCAAGCTTGTAAGAACCAAAAGGCGTAGGTGCAAGTTAAGCGCATGTGTTTCACTAAGTCCTAAGAGCCTTTACTAAGGTTTACAAGCAGAGCTTGGTAAGACAGCACCCTAAGTGCTGCAAGCTTACATTCGTTTTTCTGTGTTTAAACATAGCATTGCAATCAGCGCATGACTGATGGTGTTCGGGGCTAAAATGCTCTAATTGGCTGGTCTAAGATCATTGGCTTATGCATTTTAACCTCTTGAATGAATAAATGAATGAATGAAGGAGGAATGAAGTGAAAAGAAAATATAAAGTATGTCTTCGCGTCCTTGTTAGTTCCATTTATCACGCAGTGATGGTAATAAGATTTGAGATAGTTAAAGATGATGATATCTGCCCTATAGTTTGCATAAGGCAAATCAGATGCCTGACAAGCTAATTAACTCACTGTCTATGCAGATATACTACAAGAAGATAAGTTTTGACTAGAATCCAGTGATGGAGCGGATAACTGATTAGTTTTGTGCTAGTTGATTTTAAGCATCCTTTTGAATTCAATGAAATATTTTCTAACTATTTGTTAGGCACATAGCTTATTTGATCTCGAAACAAATATTTGATGGCTATTTTGAGTCAACTTAAGCCTTTGGAGAAATCCACGGCTTAAAAGTTGCGAAAACTGCATGAGCTAATAAATGTGCGTTTCTCGACATTGTTTTAGTAAGTGATAGACTTCTACTTACTCCTATGGAGTATTTGATGCTACAACTCGTGATAGCACACAAGAGTGCTTTGCAATGTTGTCACAGCAAGTATCTACCGCGACCATTCAACAGTTGTGAAAATTGTGGAATCCGTTTTATCTTGACAAACGTAAATTTATGCCCACAGGTCGAATTGATCTAAGGAATTGTCCTTTACCTCAATAGTTAAATGAGGATCCCTAGCCAAATCTGGTATGAAATTTGATGAAGTAAGTAGCTGCCGGTCTCAAATTGTGTTGATCTTCGTAAATATAACAGTAGGACACTTTTATCATAACGGTTTACTTCTTGCGTAAAATTGCGTTAATGCTCCTGAAATACATTACAGAGGTAATTGTCACTTGACTTCTAGCGTACTAACGAAGACGAACAGAACCAGTTTTTGTCTGCCAGAGAAGCATAGTAAAGCAAATTTAGTAACATCAGTGGCTACAACTGCATTCAAACCCATCTCGCAATTATATAGAGATTAAGTCGATCCCAGCGCAGTTGAAATTGGCATTCGAAAATCAGGTTCCGATTTCTAGCACAATGTTCGCAACTTGCGATTAGGACCAGCACTCAAAGTAGAGCCTTATAAGAGAAAATTCTTAATAAACTACAAGTTCTCTTTAGTATATATCGTAATGAATGAACTTAACTACCAATATGGAACTTTAGAGACTCGGGATTGGCTCCAGCCAAGAAGAGCAGGGTGATAGAAACGAGCCCTCCACGCTTGACCTAAGAGTAGAATAAAATCGCCGATCCATGTAAATGATAGACCCGGCACACTATGAAGCTTTGACCAGTGCAAACCACATATCGGCTGAATTATGGGACTGTGTTTCATTATTTTGCTCTCATCATCATGCGGTAACTCACAAAGTGTCCAAATATGCATACCCTCACCTTATGTGTTCAACATTTCCTGCTATTGGGAAAAACATCAGATTTGGAAAAAACATTATAAATCCTTTTTCTATGGACCAGTCGCGGCTTCCACTGCTCAAGTGGAAAGTCACCAAAGGCAAATGTATCTTTAGTCTGCATGAATTAAAACCGCTAAGGTTAGTGCCTACCAGTTAGACAAATCAAAGTAAAAAATTGCTTAAGACAAGTTTGATTGAAAGAATGAGTCTAGCGAATCCATCGTGAACTGGAAGACATGCAGTACTGTGATTTAGATCCACCCATGTCTACAGGAGCTCATAATAACAGAAAGGCGCAGGTGCGTATTTGGAACACGTACTTCATCTGTGAAAAGGCTATTATTTAAGTTCCTAAAAAAATCTTTAATAACAAAAATTGAAATGCTGTTACCAGTCATTCTTATTTCTGATGTTTATCGGTTAAATAGCTAGCTAATGTGACAAATGAATTGTAAACTAGGATAAATTGCAATTCCGACTTTCATTGCCAACTACATAACATTTATCATAATTTTAAAGTTCTAAAAAAGTTTCTGAGAAGGCACTCCTTGTTTTTTTTTAAAATTGGTAGGCCGAATTCGACTAAGTTTAAACGACAAAGCGGATGCATTTCGATTTCTTAGGAAAGAATCCTGCTAAATTTATTAAAATCTCTTAAAATTTTATGGCTATCAGTGTTTGATAACTGGATACTTTTTGGAATAAAAACATGTGCCTTGGTTATTGTTCATTTCTTATATACTTCATTTATTTTGTGATCTCAAAACACCTCGTTAGAAATTCGCAGGGTAGAGCACTACCGTTCTCGTATTATTTTTAATATTATGAGCGAACAATATGAATCACAGAAAGAAAAATTAATATTTGCACTAATTAAGATGGTATGATACGAGGTTTTATGTGTAGACGTGAATAGCTGCGCCTCTGTCTTGGTGAGACTTGTGCTCTGACCTTCTACCTGAACTTTTCAGTCATTATAAGCTCCGATAGAGCTTTGCATACTTTCGAATCCTTAGGTTTAACTGAACCAAGATACTTTGCATACTCTGCTTCATCATGGGTAAGCTGTAGTGACTCATTTCATTTTAAGTGCTTTGTTTATATTAAAACTAGCTACAAACAAGGTGACTTCATTCTTTAGCTGCAGCACTTGGCCTGATTTCTTAATATTTGAAACCCTCTGTAGATTATTGTCTTCCCCATGTTGATTTATTATTAGAATCGAAACTTATGATAATGTGATCTTATATCTCAGAGTACGTTACCAGATATAAAAGCTAAAAGCCTCTTCAAAATTAGTGATCGAGTGAAATTGTTTTATCCTACAAGGCTGATTACCTTATTTAAAATTCTGCACTTTGGCTAGAATTCTTGTCCAACAGAAGTTTAATTTAATACTTATAAGGAGTTTATGCAAGTTTAAGAAGGTCACTTGGTATTGTGGGTTAAACTTTGATTGGTTCAGGCAAATATCAAACATTAAGTCAGCATACGCAAGCTAGCAAACTGTTACGGAGGGATGAACTTGTAGCCGTAACTGCAGACAATTGTTGAAGCAATAGCAAGAAAAACTAAAAACATTTATCACGAATGAAGTCTTGACTACTCAATTCAGCCTGTTCGTTGACTTTGAGGTGAGTAAAAGTAACAGGTACTTAAACTACAGTTAGTTTTCTCGGCCGTTGGCAATTAGCTTTTCATCTTTCATGAAGTTGTAGCTATTTTGTACACAATGCTGACAAGGTGGATTTCTACAAAGCAGTTTATGATAAATTCGAGTAAAATTGTTTTTCGTGTGGGCATTTTGAAGAGGCGCCAGGTAAATCTCATCCTTGAAGCGTAATCTGAAGCAAAATATGGATTGTCTTTCAAATAGCCTAAAAGATGTCTTTGCAAAGGTTTCTCAATACATTCGTGCCATTTGAATAAATTGAACAAATATTACTATAATTGCAACTGCTGTCTTTAAATAATCGTACTTTGGCGTTTCTTGAGATGAATTGGACTTAGCTGATAGGCTATTAAGCAAAGAGAATGCACTACAAGAATAAGGAAACTTTCGTTGTCAAAACGCTTATATGTCTTTGTTCCCAACATTGGCAACGATTTCGCAAAATCAAGTCTATGGACAGTGTCAAAAGTTACTCTCATTTCAAATAGCAGAATGATTTATACTTTCATCAAAACGAGGTGTTTCAAATGGCATCAAAAAAGTTATAACCCCTAAAAATGGTCAGTGCTTCTCTCAACTTCCTCATTGTTACCACCGATAGGCCCAGGAACAACTCTGAGGGCTAATGAGAGTGGCGATCGGATGAGATCAATCACCCATCTGACGTACAATCTCTGTCAGCCTGGTAAACAGGGTATGACATAAACATCTGTTTTCGTGGTCTCAAGCTGAACTTTAGAAAGTTCGTGCATGTGCTAATGAATGGAATCTTAGCCAGAAATTTAAAACCGCTTTTGAATAGGTATAACGATTGTCTGCCCTTGACAATTCGAGGACGGGCGAGATGCCACTCTGAAGCGGAACTGATGTGAAACTACTTCTTGTACGATGAAACCATGCCAGAGAAGCAACCAGAGTGCCAAAGATATAGATCTTTCTTTCTATTTTCCGTGTTAGCTACTGCTTGCTAGCTATTCTGAAAGCAATTTTTGATTCTGTTGCGCCCCTAAATAAGTCTTTGAGACTTGCCTAAATTGGTGAGGAGTACATAAATACACAAATAAACAAATGTCGAATGTTTCCATGCAATTGTTTGTTTGCAGATCATCAAATTTTTGGGGGCATGATGAAGATTTTTGTTAAAATCTTTTCGAGCTCAAATAAACCAAAAAATAAGAAACAATAATAGTATTCGCTTTAAATACGTTAAAAATTCTTTTCACTTTTTGAAATATGGTGGTAATACTAGAAAGGCGAAGACGCACAGCCAGTCAAACAGCAGTGTTACAGGTCACACTGATTGCCTGGCCACCTACAATTAAGCTCGTTTCATTATATATTATTTTAAAAAGTAAAACTCAAGACACATTTTTAATGAGATCAAGTACCTTGCGACCTAAAGCACTATTGTAACTTCGTAAAAAAATATTTTGGTTTTGTCTTTGAAGATCTAGGGGTTAGAAATTGAAACAAATTGTGTTTTGAAGAATGGTACTGTGCTACCTGAGGATTTACTTTCCAATCCATACAAACCGCGGATACAAAAAGTTGATATAGTGTTGAATTTATTAGAGCACGTGAAATACGTGGATGCGAATCAAACTGTGCTGATCAGTTCAATTTCATCTATTTCTTTATTAATCGTAACGGCCAGTCTATAAGCTTGTTAGCACTGCAGAGTATTAAAAGAGATGAAAAGGCAGCGTCTTTACATGATAGGGTATGTAAATTGATAGAAGATTTGTTATTTCAGGTACCAATTAGGCAGTCATTTAAGATTAATTAAGTTTTGCGTGTAGATGAGGAAAGAGGACAGTAGAAACGCAGCTCTCAAGGATTGCTCCGACTTGTACTAGTTTTTGGGAAAAATTAGCAGCAATATCTAATAGCAATGAAATCTGTGTTCTTATTTGCGCCTTTAATTATCATTTTCAATTAAAGTTGTAAGAGAAAATAAAAAGCAGGTCTAAAATTCTCCTCATGCGTTGTTCAAACCGCATAGATAACTGAAAATGTTGTCGATTCCAAAAACGTTATTTGTCTTAATGGACTTCGATTCAAACAAGCTTAGACCTTTTTCAAAACGCCATTTGCTAAATTTTCAATGACATCTGTAAGTCTTTGTTTTGCTCTTTATCTTACGGAGGTAATTTTCTATTAGCTCTGATCGATGAGTTTGACCAAATCGACAAGTATTGGCCCATTTTTCTTTTCATTTGCCATTTAAACAGGTGTGTGTCTGTTGTTTAGACAATCATTGGGTTAATTCATGCGGAGTTTCTAATTTTGATTTGAGGTCTAACATTATTTTATGCATCCATTACTTTAAAACTCAATGAACTAGCATGTTTGCTAATAGTTCTTTAGTTTTTCGTGATTTCTCAGTTGGTTAATCTTCCTAGAGTAAAGGCGGTTTAGCTCTTTACAAAAGAAGACAACCCAGTGGGACTCTATTTTAGATTTTACAAAGATTCTATGAATATTTTTGCTGCGCGAAATATTCCGGTAAAATAATAGTTGCAATGTCAATCTGTTTTGCGTTTTGTATCAATTAAATTCACTCTGATGCAGCAGAGATTCAGGAGAAAATTGTTAGCAGTTAGAAGTGCTTCATTCAAGAATATTTTTTTTAACTCTGTATACTTTCAAACATATGGGAGAGATGCCTAGACATATAATTCAATGAGACGATGAAGTTCATGGTTTCGAAGCAGCTTGCATGTGATTGTATGCTGATTCAAATATGCATGAGCCATCCGACATTTGACTCACGTTGCTAAATGACCACCTTCAGCTATATAATCATGGCAAAGGCCCCGCACGATAATTTCACTGTAGTAGACATGAGCGTATTGCTTATCTGTTTGAAGATTCGAACGCGCAGTGCTGCAAGACGAGTTCACTACAAGGGCATTCTCTTCTTTTTGATTTATGACCAGATGCCAGTCCAAATCCTTCACATGAATGGAATTAAATGCCTGACGAACAAGAAAGCTAGCTGCGTTCCCGATCTTTGATTGCCTCTCCATTAAGTTTGGGCATTCACCTAGATAAATAAAATAATTTTACTACAATGATGCCTTTGGCGGGGTTTGTAGCGCTTATCTCTGGGGACACAGTTTGAGCTCTTGCTAAGATAAAGCTCATCGTATTCATTTCGTTGATTTTCTTCGTGCTTATAAGTGGCATTCCTTAACATGTGAATGCAAAGCAAAGGTTATCAAATCATTCGAAGCCATTCCATTTCTTCTAATGATTTGCACCTTATTGCTTTGAACGCTTTACAACTATATTCTGTTGTACCAGTGCTGCCTATTTTATCAAATCAAACTATGAATAATAGGATTTTCTGAAGTATCTTAGATCTAAAAACAATCAAACTTTTCGCTTTCCTCCAAATACAATCTGAACGCAAAATAAAACCAGCAGCAGCAGCTAAGAGCCCTATGAGTGTAAAAATGCTTAACTAAAGCGCTTGCCCTTTCAAGTTTTTTTTATTTCAGATTAAAGCAGAGCACTTCTTAACAAAGCAAATCAATAATTTGCACCAATTTTAGACTACAAATAAATTCAGCGTTGATGAAGCCGAGGCAAATGTACATCACTCGGCATTCTGCCTGATAATCACATAAATTTGTTTGTCAATGGTAAGATGCAAATTCATCTGATACTTTTGTGGAGAATCATTTTGCGCCTCACCTCGTCACCAGTAAGCACCACGTCCTGCATGGTACGTGGCTGATCTGCGCGCTTGAGGCATGCTTTCGTTCGTGCTGGATGTTTATTTGTTTACTTTCTTTACAAAACAAGCACTAATTTAGGGCTTGCCGCTCTAATAATTTGTTGTTTTGCGAACTCATACATCATTGCGGTCTCACTGAAAATAAACTTTTTTACGAACCCATAAACTAAGCGTTTCAAGTGCCAGCAATTGGTATATTAAAGTGCATTTTCCAAATGCGTTAATCAACTCAAGCGGCAGGTTTGCTTGAGCAACCTATTTGAACTAAACGTGGTCAAAACACTCTCTAGGTCAATTCAGCGTGCAGATATAAGCTTAAAATTGATAAATTGGAAGGACTTTTTACGCTCCTATTACAGTGCGATCCTCTTGCGAGACTTCTACTAAATTCACACTACTCAACAGATATGTTTGCCCTAACGAGCTACAATTTTAACCAGTGCAAAGAGGGGTCGCATTACCGAACAGATGTGTGAGAGTTTTCACGACTGTAGATCGAAAATGAACTGCAGAGGCAATCTTAAAACGACAACCACCTATTGCCTTAACAGCACAATAGGTCGAAAAGACAATCAAAAGCTGACCTTTTGTATCCCATTTTGCAGTCACTTAATTGAATTAGCTCGCGTTTTGTATTTTTCAGTGTTTTCCTTCAATTTTACCGGCTTCCTAATCTGGAGAATTCTAAATCAGTGTAACTTATACTGAACAAAAGCCTACAAGATGCGAAATCGAGTGAAATCACTCAAAATCTGTCGGCTAAGCTACGGACGTGACTGACAAACCAGTTGCATTCTGACTCTTTTACGACACTGAAGACATTTCGGTAGAATAGTAGTTGCAATATCATTCTGTTCAGCGTTTTAGCTCAATTAAATTTACTCTGATGCAGCAGAGATTCAGGAACAAACTGTTAGCAGTCAAAAGTGCTTCATTCCAGAATATTTTGAACGTGGTACATTGTCAAACATATGGTAGAGACATCTTGACATACATTTCAATGAAACTGCTTTCTGTTAAACAGCATATTATAAATCAGTAATAGTAATGGATAACTGGGATACAATTTGTTTCAATTACAGCATTTATCGGACTTCTGGAGGAAGGCTGAACAGGACCTCCAGTGCTTGGACTTAAATCCAACTCTATGCATCGCGATGTCAGACAGATCCTTTTGCTTAACGACGTGCTTACATCAATCCGTTATACATTGTGATTGAGTTATTTTGATGAGACAGATCGGGTGAACATTTGTGAAACGGACTCCTACGTCTAAATGACAAGCAAATTAGGTGTGGCAAAAGAAGGGATTCGTTTGTTTTGTGGTCGGCTTATTTCGGAGAAAGGACCAATTGTGATGTGATATAGTCAAGAGATTTATATTTCGCAATTTAAATCCAAATTCAAGCCTTAATATTTTGTTACACTTTATAATTTGCAAGCGATATCCCCTAAGCCTTTCAGTTGAAATCAGATCTAATAGCAAGCACAACAATACTGACTGCACTCACGCGATTCTATTTAAAGCTTCGTCAGTTAAATACATCGAAATTGACCAAATGAACTAATTTACACGCAAGTGGCATCGTTTTACGACAAGTAATAAAGCAATTAAACTAGAAATTTGAATTTAAGGTGCCTTAAGAAAAGTAGTGTGTTATTCCAATCACAGCTTTTAGGTGCGTTTCTCAGCCGTAAAACAGTAAATTTTCATAGTTTTAACCCCAATTCCTGCTATTTATAACCTGTTTCACAAAATGTGTGGATCAGTGATCTGTTAAAAATAGCTATTATGTGTAATCCATCTTTTGAAAAGGCAGTAAAAATACTGCTTAGATTTGGATACGATTTCAATAATAAGTGCCGAGAAATCAGAGCAATAATAATGTACACCTAATAAGTGCCTAGTTACAAAGCATAAATCAATTTTTTTGAAAATCATCGTTGTCGCTGCCACTTGGATTTTCAATCACTGCTAAAATTGAAAAGTTAAGGTGACGCCGAGTGCAAGATTGCATGTAGAATAACTACCAGGTACTACAAAACATTCTAAACTCTATTTGCCTTAGTGAAATAGCAGCTGGGTGAATTAAATTTAGAATGCTGTTTGTGTTATTCTTCATAATCAAAGTAAGATGAGAGAATACCTAGAAGCTCATAAGAACTGCTGTGCTTCAACTGTTTGGCCCTTAATGCCAGTATTATTCCTGTTGACAGACTTCACAATTATGGGGATGGAGGTTAGTGTCTTCCCATTTCGCTGTGTCATGTGACGACTAAGATACAATGGGTATCACAAGCTCGTTGCTATTTCGCTGCATTATATATCGCTTTTACAAACTAATATCTGCTTATATCTGCACGCCCAATGAACCCAAATGGTGCTTTGGACCATTTGGTTAAAATAAGATGCTCGGGAATGTCTAGTCCTTGAGCTGATTAAAGCACTTAGAAAATGCATTCTCTTTTCTGATTGCTAGCGTTAGAAATTTTTAGTTTATGGGCTAATAAAAAGTTGGCTTTCAGTGAAACCGCAGTAGTGTATGAGGTCGCAGGACAACAAATTACCAGAGCAGAAAGTCATAAATTAGAGCTTGCTTTGTACCATTTTCAGAATATGTTGTGGATTCCTCCCACCTACAAACTTGGCTTTTTGACTTTTACGAGAATTCGTACACAATAGAGAAATTGCTTAAATTACGTTTTATCTTCATAGTTAAGACTGGCATGATCTGCCTAATACTTAACCTCGCTTAGACCAGCCCACGAGACAATAACGTTCTCTAACACACCGACAGATGAATGTGCATCTCTATATTGACAAGCAAAATTTATTCGATTATCTTTATTGCATTACCTGCCTAACAAAGCACTTGGCACTGCACTGGATCGACTATAACCTATAGTCACACTGGTAAACGCAGGCTACTGCTTGTTTTTCTCGATAGTTCGCTATCATTTTATAAAAATGTGTGTCAGTGCTATTTGAAACCTGTTGGCCATTGTAAATAACATGAATTTTGATGTATTTTCTGTTTCTTTGACGATAATAGGGCTCGAAATCTTATTTGATTATACAAGTCAAAAAGGTTTTACACCTCCTTAGGCTGTACCGAAAGCACAGGTATAGTGACTTCAAAGTCGCACCTAAAGGTTGAGTGAGGAACATTGCAAACGATGCTAGCAACTCATAGCTAGTGAAATCGGGAATGAGTTCTTAGAATATTTACAGTGAAGTAATTTTCAGGGATGATTAATGACAGAGAGGCTCTTGGCTACTTAAGGGTACATATTCGACTAAGCGAATGGGAGGTATTCAACTTCAGTCATTCTACAAAGAGAGTTTTTTCCCTTTGTAGAAGGTAGAAGACTACTACCTTCGGCATGGACGTTAAAACCAGCAATTAATGTACCGGAATGATCTATATCCTCAACTACTCGGCAGGATCACTTGATAAAGTCAACTTGCCGAAACATTTTGTCATTTCTACTTCGCCCGCAGACCTCAATCAGCGAAGCATGACACATTACTCTATACAATCTCCCTTTACACACTTGTATTTTAAGAGCGTAAGCGCTTTTGTTTTAAAGTAATTTGTACGAGTGTTCTATTTCAGTAGGTCCATCTTCGATAGTGTTTTGGTGTTGAAACACCATCAGCAATCTCAACTTGGCGAGATCTATTGTTGCCTAATCTCTAACCTTGAGGCTGGCACTAGGTGTTGGACAGAGCACAGTTTTCCTTCCCTAGTATCTCTTAAACGTCGGGGGTCCGGTGGTGAAAAAAATTAGGTTCAAGATAAAAGTTCAAAAAAACACAAATCCTAAATTTATTATGCTAAGCTGTTCAGAATTCTAAAAGCTTGGAAGGCCATTACTCTTACCCAACCAATAAGAATTTCTGTTGCATTTTTATCAGAATCACATAATTAAATGCAAATAAAAAGAGGTTTACGAGATGAATTGACAACTGTGGGATGATCAAACGCAAGTAGAGGTCGTTTAAGTGCCGAGTTTACTAAGAGGCACTTACTGCTTCAACGCCTGATTAGTCAAGCAATAGATGGAAGATCTGGGATTTTAAAATTGAGGATCCGTCATCGAAATGGCTGGGTACATTTGTAAGGTCGTACCCATTTCTGGCAACGTAAATATCTACCTCACTGTGGCTTCCCTCAGGATGGACAAGAATAATGATAGGAAGATTTTTCAGATTTTAAGATGTAAGAAGACTTCCCCTGATGTTGCAGAAAAGATGAAATAAACACCGAAATTCTATAGTTTGGGAGAAAATTATTAACACCGCCTATGGCAGATATGCTAAATCACGCAGAGGACGCAACCAATCGAGGGACTTTAACGGTGACATAATACGAGAATCACAACACTAGATCGGAGATTTGATGATCGGATGTCGAATGGTTTGTCTTTGAAAATATTCAAACAGGAGATGTACATTTAGATAAAGTATTTTAAGCAGAATCAGTTACTTAGCCTCACAAATGTGACAAAAATAAGAATTTTAGCGTCGCAGATTCATTAAATTCATAAATATTTTGAAGGATCGGTTCATTCTGTGAGAGTCTCAGCATAAAAACCATATCAAATAATGCAGTTTTTGAAAGATAGCTGAGGTGCATTGTGTCTTGTAAAAATTTTATGCAAAAATGAAAACTCAAAGTTTTATTACAGATTCTAGCTCTTCATTACAACGCACTGCAGCTTAAAAGACTTTCATAACTTATTGAAATCTGCTGCTTTTTCAGTTTGTTTTTTTGCCGTATTTCTTCTTCTGCCAGAACGTCCTTTCAGATAGCAGAGGGAAAATCATCCATACTAAACTAGGTATCAGTCAGATGTCACAGGGCTCGTATATCGAAAATTCTTTAATTGTTGGTGCGAAGTCTCATAGAAAAAAATTTAAAAAATACGGAGCTCTCCTTTGAATGGGCACTTTAAATAAATAAATATTTGAATGAAATACAAGTTGGTCCCGCCTAGAGTTGAACTCTTGCTGTCAATTTTGTTGCTTCATGTTGTGTAATTAAAACAACCGAATATTCTAAGCAGCAATAAATCCCTTGAATAATGCAGTAAAAAAGACCAGGTTTATCTGAATTTAATCATAACAGCCATGTTTAAACTGAGCACCAGAATGGGTTTTAACAAGTTAAATATACTGCAAATGGCTTGAAAATATAAGTTGCCGTTTGAACCCAACGAATCCCATTTCATTAGCTGCTTTAACCCAAAGGATTCACAATCAACGTTTATTTGGTTCCTTCATATTTGGATTCATGGGCGCTTGAGTACGTAAGTGATTTCAGTCACAAGAATTTAAAATTCTAGGCCTTGATAAGATAAACATAAGCAGTTATGCATTCTAAGGGCGAGTAATTACCGAATACCGACGTGGACTAAACGTATGCAAGCCAAAACTTTTGGAAGCCAATGTGTTTTTTGCAGTTAAGTTGGTAGTAAGATCTTGCGTGCTTACTTTGTATGCATAGTTTGGTTACTGACACTTAGAAATTTGGCGAGGCATCGGCGACTTTGACAGCACAATCAGGGCTCGAAATAGCTAAAACGAACATTAATAAAAGCGAAAATGGCCGTTGAATCTACAAATCAGAGTAAGGTGATAATGTTATGTTAACATTCTGTTAGATTTCATTATAGGGTAGGAGCATCGTTTTGAGTATCTTTTATATGCTCTATTGGGCTTAAGAGAGTAAACTGTTAATAAGTTATCGATGAAAATTTCTTTGATTTTGCCCACGTTTCTCATTCAAACACTAGTAAAAGTGAAAAGGCCTCCAAATAATAACATATGGGTCCGAAAAAATGGATAAGCGATGTCAAGTGAAATACTATTATGAACTCCATAATGTAAGCGCCTGCTCATTAACTAGAGACCAAGCGATTTTGATAAAGTTCTGAACTATCTAGTAATCAAAGCATCCGAGTAACACTTGGTCTGATAAACCGACTCATCTTAAATAAAACGCAAGTTAAACTTCGTTATCCTGCTAATTAAGCCCAAATTTGATTCGACATTTAGATCAGATCCATTCGGTTAATCTGAATCAGAGTAAAACATATAGAAACAAAATCTGCCTACATGCCTGGAGCGGATACGATACTTTGAATCGAAACTGGCATTTAAAGATGAAATCTAGGGCGTAATGGTATACCTGCACAGGCAAAAAATATTCAAAATTTGCATTCAGATATTAAATCGATAAACTCAAAAAATGTTGAAAAGTAAGCACCAATCAATTGAACAATTTACAAATGAGTGAACTTCCAATACTGAGGTCTTAATGAGAAAAATCGCAGGTTACTTGTAAAATCATGTTTAAATCTCATTGGAACGCTCAGGCTTCCAATAAATCTAAATTAGGATCTGGCCAAACTGATTAGAACACTGATATTTTCAATCCAAACAAAAAATTGAAAATAAATATAACGTTTTTTTTGCTTCGAATGTGAGAGGCATTGATATGAAAAGTTATCAAAGCTCCAAGAAAAAGAAAATTTATATCTATCGCATTACGACACCTAAAGATAGCTCTCAGACCATTAAATCACATTGACATTGATGAATTTTGACAGATCATCGTTTTTCTGATTCGAACCAATTAATTATGTGTAAGGAGCTCTAGTAGTGCAAAAGAAAACAATAGCATAAAGCTCTAGATGGCCGGAAATTGAAGAAAAGCGTGTTTTGGGCCCTCTAGCCTAGCTCTAATGTACTTGAACTAAAACTTTATCTCAAAACATGAAAAAGCCACAAGAACCAAAGTGGTATCAAACATTGGCTGTCGATTGTCAAGGAACAGTAAGAATGCCAGGAATGCCAGCTATCAATTAATGGAAGAAGCAGTAGGGCTAACATCGAACCTATAATATCTATCTGTGATTGAAATGAATCAAAGAATAAAATGACTTAACTGCCAAATTGAATGAGAAATTCTCATTGTTTAAAGTCATTTCTTGATCAAGCATGATTTTGTTTATTTCAAGAGATCGCTCAAAAATTAGAGAGATGCCAAAATTTAGATTGTTGGAACATAGTATCATAACGATGCTCCAGGTTAATACAGTGCAATAACAAAAGATTCCCTTTAGCAGTTTGTGGCCACAAAAGACACATTCCATGTTGTAGACCATTTTGAGTGACCAATTTGTAGAGCCACTATGTAGAGGTCAAACTTTCACAAAGGTATTTACGAACGGTATGTAGATAAATAGCAATATCAATTTGTACTGCTGATTGGATAATCAGTGTAGATATCTGTGGAATGCGTACTTATTATATTGGTATATTAGCTATAACTCCAAGTTCCCTTTAAAGTGCTCTCCGATTCTATTCTAAATTTCTCATCAACCAAATGGTATGATTCCAGATTTCAGTAGCATTGATTGCTCAAAATCCATTATACAAACTTAATATACATGAGACTTTTTCAAAAGTAATCTTAATATTTAAACTTAATAAAAGGGTGTCCGAAGTCCGCGTTTGAGCGTTTTAACAATATCACCCTAGAACTTTAAAGAAAAGGAACCATCAATAGTCAATGCCATTAAATTATTTAGGGTAGCAACTTTCTCTAAAAGAGGCCCAAAGTTTTCATTTTGCTGATACAATGCCCACATTTGTGTATATAAATATTTTTCTTGATAAACCAAGACATTGACAAACCTAAAATAATAGATTGCCTTGATAAATACGTGAATCTAACTGTATGAACATCCAGTTAACTACTTTTCAGTTGAATCGAAGACTAGAAGTCTAAGGAGGTAAAATTTCTTGCAAATTTCCGTAGACCGGAACCTAGTTGCAGACGAAACTTGGAGGTTGAAGATGGCATATATATAGGGTTTAGGTTTTGCTCAACTATTGCTTCAGATCATTAAAAGTTATCTATTTTTAAGTAAATTGGTTAATTTTACGAATTTTTACAAAGTATTTGCTCCTTGACATTTGCCCTATCAAACGCGATTCAGAGTTGCAAGTTGAGGAAAAGTAATCATAAAAGGTCTGCATGGATATTAAGTAATTTCTGAATCTTGAATCTTGCTGAATTTTCATGTAACCACTGAAATATTATTAACAGCTATTACAATGAGTTAGGTTTGTTTAAAAATCAAACAGTTAAAAGATTAATTTATGCAGAAATATAAATTCAGGTAGGCAGCCAAGTATTTCATTTGTCCATGTTTTTAATCTTTAAGCCAGAAGCCTTGATATTTCTTTACTGTTCTCCGATCTCTTTTTTTGTCACAGACACACTGTCTTGGCATAAAATGAACGGTTAGGTGTCCACTTTTAACTGAAGCTTAGGCATTGAATAATCAAGATTAGTTCAAAAAATCCTAAACGGGTTTCCAAATGGCCCTAGTTGTGCTAATTCAAATTTTAAGAATATAATACTCTGTTTAAAACACAGAAACGATTGTTACTGTTAGTCAAGTAGTGTCGGTAAGGTCCACTGCTGAAATGCTCCATAATTTGTATGAAAACAAAAGGCACCGGGCTTAGACAACACTGAGTCGTCAGTCATGAACTCAGATAGTTTTTAAAGAAACGCTACTAATGGAGATGCCTCACTACATTTGTTTTTCTTAAACGGTTCTTTCTGAGTGAGTGATTCGATTTTCATTACTGTTTAGCAAAGCTTTCCTAATTCATGACTGAATTTACCTTCCTTATTTGAGATATTTTAAAATTTTTTATGAGTTAGGAAAATGCAGTTCAATGGCAATGAGCGATTCTATGACCCTATTCAGTGGTAATTTTCTGGTTCGCATAAAATTAGTCGCTGCGATCCTGCTTACATTAAAAAGGAAATTAATCAGTGACCTCTTCCTAGAAATGTTGATAAACCGCAGAAATTTGATAAAGTTTCTTGTATTAATTTTTTTTCAGTTTTTTGCTGGTAGAGAGTTGTTTTGGTTCTTTTATGAAACAATATAGAGCGTAAACTTGCAAGAATCCAATCTCATTTTAGCTGTGTTAAAACAAATGCTAGAACATATAATTTGGTGTAAATAGTCATAGACGAGCAATTTAAAGTTTCTAGTTAAATATATCGCTAGTATTTCATCATCTTGCCTAAACATAGTACGAAACTACTTAGATGGGAAGATGATTGGTATCAAAAATAATCATGACAGGGTTCTCCGCGCAAATTCGAAAGGCGTGACTTATCATCCTCCGAGTTACTGACTAGGTTAAAAAGGCTCATAAATCCGCTTGAAGACACTGATCATTGTACCTTAAGTACCAAAATTCAAATATTTATTTGACGATAGCGAAATCTGTTAATTGTGATCAATGATGCCGCACTATTTGTGATCCGAAATTTTTTTCAGTTACTATGAGATTCTCATAGCATTTGATTATTCAAAGCAAACACTTTAACACTATTTGAACAGGCCTGACATTAACCCAACTATTTGACTTCAGTACTCGCAGGAAGGACCTCATGTTGAAAGGCAAGATGGAAAGTTGGCACGCACGAGCTAGTGGAATCGAGTTTGTCCTCAAATTCGATCGCTTAGAGGTGGCAGAATAATTGTCCCTAGAACAGGAGCGCATGTTTCAAGTCACAAAAATATCTCTGATTAAGCCATGAATTTGATCAAAATTTGTGGTGTCCGCTTCCAGGAAATCCACATTAGAAAAGCGTAAGAGAATGCTGCTTTGGAAGCCTTTAAGCATCAGATAACACAAACATTCAAACATTTTGTCCAAAATCTGCGCAGCTGCTCATAGGTAATCCATCTGTCTACAAGCATAAATAGACTCTCAACATGATTATAAGTCGAAGTTGCTTTAAGCTCTTAAGAGAGCAGCTAGCTTGCAACCTCATTGCATTTAACAGCCTTTTGAAGAAAATGCACATTTTGAACTCAGCCTTTATTTGTTCGAGCAGCCCTAGATTAGGTTTCGGGTGAAGTATCAATAAAAAGGTTATACAGGCATGTAATATATTTCCAAACACAAGACAATAGTAAGCAGAACATTTAAATAAAAAAATATAGCATCACGTGGCGCTGAATTACATCGGTTAAGCCCAATGTACCTCATATGCTTCACAATTAATTTAAGATGAGTGGAAGCATCCTCTTCAGCATTTTATTTAGCACGATTTCTACAATAGATCTAATATGAGATGATGTTCTTCCAATTCAACTAAGTTTGAAACGAAACACCTAATTTCTAACATCAGTAAAAAGGGAATTCAACTTTTGTTTTTGATTGCATTTAAGAATAAGAAGTGTGCAACATCCCTTTCAAATGTCGTATTTAAAATAAACAATTTCACTCTCAGTTAAAATAAATTCTATCTAATGTATGTGCTGAAATGCATTGTAATGGAAAAATACAATTGTAACAGGAAAATCAAAGGGGATGTAAAAGTAGGAGACAACTAGCTAGATGTTACCGACTTGATGCTCTTCAAGTAACACGAAGTTAATGGAAGGACTGACTGAAACGATGGAATTATTAAGAGATCAAGTTGAATTTCGTGATAATTATCTTTAGTTTGTCTTGTCATTACTTCAACGAACGGCTGTGAATTAGAAGTTATCTTGACAACCTTTTCTCGATCCACTTCTACCACAGCTGTAAACTCCACCTTCTTGAAGCAGCTTGCACACTTTTGTTTGCTAATTAAATTCTTCAATAAGCAGATCGAAATCGCAACTCACGATGATGTACGCTCATATTCAGATGTATAATCATAACAGAGGTCTTTCACGAGGAGATCGCATTCGTAGATTTGGGTGCATTCTGTTTCATTTTCAACGAGCGAACGCCGAAACGTGCAATTCGCGTTTACTCTGGGAGAGTTCTGGTCGTCTTCATTAATGTCAAGATGTCCCTCAAAATTGTCCACTCGAATTAAACTAAACGCCTGATGGATAAGAAAACTAGCTGCATCCTCAACGCTTGTTTGTGATTTGCCTGAAACTGGACATTCACCTTAAAGGAAGGCATAGTTTTACTCAAACACTACCTCCGGCAGACAGTTTGGCCCTCTGTTCTGGTGTTATAAATCTTTCAATTAGAAAGCAGGCATTGATGTTTCCAATGCAACAAACGAAGCAAAATGTTAGAAAGGAGTCCATTATCTGCACTGTGGTGGTTTTTCGCTAGCATATTAGAGAGCATGTTTACCACAATTTGACCACGTGAACGCAAACCCCAGGTTATCCAATCACATAAATTTATTTCATTGCTTGAAAATATGCTTTGACACGTTATCAACGGCTTTCGTTGGAGTTTTTTTTTTAGTTTATTCCAACCAATAGAAAATCTCAATTTACAGTTATGCTCCTAATGACAGAGTTAATTTCACTTTCATTTACGAGAGTTCTCAACTCGTTCCATAGCTTTCAAATGTAGTTTGTTATTTTGCAAATTCAAGATAATAATTTCTAGGCTTTCCAACTTTCATGGCTGCAACCATAGTAACTGAAATTACAACTACAAGTCATAAAAAAGTTGGCAGAATTAGTCGCAGTTGATGTTTGCAGATTTATGAGCTTTCGCAATGAAAAATTATTTTTTGTTTAACCGGCATTTAGTCCAATTCTTTATGCGGCAACAAGAACACGACTAAACAATAAACAATTGGTATAACATTTTGTGTAAGCGAGAATATTTTGAAGATTTGGCCAAGCTCACAGATCAGGTCAGAAGCGAAACAAAGAGTAGAAGATGTCAGTGAAAATTTAACAAATGTCGTTTTGATAAAGGTCCAAACGTGTTTGAAACTGAGTCTATCAAGATCACTAACCCTCTAGGATACGACAACATTTTCACTTACCTTTTTGGTTGGATAGAACAACGCATGAGGTGAGGTGTAGACCTACTTTTCAATTTCGTCTTAAACTTTAATCGAAAATGATAACCGAAGGTGCAAATGAGAACACAAATTTCATTGCTGTTTTTATTGTCTTCTTTCCTCATCTGCATGCAAAACTTAATTAATCTAAAATTAATGCCCAAGTAGTACCAGAAATAACAAATGTTCTATTCACCCACTCTGTCATGTTAAGATACTGTCTCTTCCTCCCTTTTTATACTTTGTACAACAGAATTAAAAATAGCTTTTAAGACACATTGCACACAATAGCTAACATGGAAAACAGGAAGACAAATCTATATCTTTGGTACTCTGGTTGCTTCTCTGGCATGGTTTCGTCGTACACGTAGTAGTTCCACTTCAGATCCGCTTTGCAATGGCGTCTTGTCCATTCTCAATATTGCTAAGGGACATTTGGATATGATTTCAATAATAAGTGCTGAGAAATCAGAGCAATAATAATGTACACCTAATAAGTGCCTAGTTACAAAGCATAAATCAATTTTTTTGAAAATCATCTTTGTCGCTGCTACTTGGATTTTCAAGCACTGCTAAAATTGAAAAGTCAAGGTGACGCCGAGTGCGAGATTGCATGTAGAATAACTACCAGGTACTTCAAAACATTCTAAGCTCTATTTGCCTTGATGGAAAAGAAGCTGGGTGAATTGAATTCGGTATGCTGTGTGTGCTATTCTTCATAATCAAAGTAAGATGAGAGAATATCTAGAAGCTCATAAGAACTGCTGTGCTTCAACTATCTGGCCCTTTATGCCAGTATTATTCCTGCTGACAGACATCAAAATTATGGGGATGGAGGTTAGTGTCTTCCCATTTTGCTGTGTAATGTAACGACTAAGATACAATGGGTATTACAAGCTCGTTGCTATTTCGCTGCATTATATATCACTTTTACAAACTAATATCCGCTTATATCTGCACGCCCAATCAACTCAAATGGCGCTTTGGACCATTCGGTTAAAATTAGATGCTCGGGAATGTCTGGTCCTTGAGCTGATTAAAGCACTTAGAAAATGCATTCTCTTTTCTAATTGCTAGCATTAGAAATTTTTAGTTTATGGGCTAATAAAAATTTGGCTTTCAGTGAAACCGCAGTAGTGTATGAGGTCGCAGGACAGCAAATTACCAGAGCAGAAAGTCCTAAATTAGAGCATGTTTTGTACCATTATTAGAATATGTTGTAGATTCCACCAACCTACAAACTTGGCTTTTTGACTTTTACGAGAATTCGTACAAAATAGAGAAATAGCTTAAATTACGTTTTATCTTCATAGCTAAGACTGGCATGATCTGCTCAATACTTAACCTCGCTTAGACCAACCCACGAGACAATAACGTTCTCTAACACACCGACAGATGAATGTGCACCTCTATATTGACAAACAAAATTTATTCGATTATCTCTACTGCATTACCTGCCTTACAGAATGCATTATTCAATGATACTGGCAGTAACTATTAAAGTGAGCCACCATCAAAGACTCAAAGCACTGAGTTAGAAATATCACGATCCCCTTGTGAGATGCATTTTAGAACACGATCAATCTGAATTCTATCATTGCGTTTTGTTTTTCCATGTTCAAATAATTTGAAAGACTTTGCCAGTTGATGTACGCTCGCCTCTGCTTCATTAATAGTGAATTTAGTTGCAGTTTACAATTGGTGCAAATTGTTGATTTGTTTTGTTAAGAAGTGCTCTGATTTAACCTGAAATAAATAAAACTTGAGAGCCTAAGCGCTTTAGTTAAGCATTTCTACACTCATAGAGCTTTTAGCTTCTGTTGGTTTTGTTTTCGTGTTCAGATTGAATTTTGTAGGAAGGCAAAAAGTTTCAATGTTTTTTGATACCAGATTTTTAAGAAAATCCTAAATATAATAGGTTTGATTTCACAGAATAAAACAGCACTGTGTTGACTAAGATATACTGTATATTTTAAGCTCGTGGCATTTTCGCTGCATTTTAAATCACTTTTGCAACATCTTTTTTTCAAAACTGCTGTTGTAACAAGCCATGTCGACGACTCTGCTCTCATAAGGCCATTTCATGATTCAAGGAACTTACTTTACTTTTGATTCACAATCTTGTTATTACCCTAGATACGTTTGGGTTTTCGATTATATTTAAATGCAAATCTTAATAAATTGTGAAGACTTGAGTGCTTCATTTTAAAATGTGCCCTATCACCATTTTCATGAAATGAAAATGTTTGCGAGATATAGAATTGATAAATCGCGTTTGCATACCAACAGCACGCTATCGTGTATTACACTTCACCAAGATTCACTTCAATTAAATTCCCACTGGCTTCATGAAAACAGAGTTATCAATATGGTTTGTTACATTAGCGATTTTGAAAAAAAGATGTAGGCACGAGCTTAAAATATGCAGTGAACCTTAGTCGTCAAATTACGCAGCAAAATAGGATAGAGCTAACCTTTATCCTTATAATTGTGTATAGTGTAAGTAGGAATAATGCTGGCATTAAGGGCCAGAAATTAGAAGCACAGCATTTCGTATGAACTTCTAGTTATTCCCTCATCTTCCTTTGATCATGAAGAATAGCACACACAGCATACTAAATTCAAATTGAAGGACCTGGTATATATTCTACGTGCGATCTCGCCCTAAACGTCACCTTAACTTTGCAATCGTGCCAGTGCTTGAAATTCCAATTAAAACAATGAAGAACATTGTTTGCTGCAAAATGTACTCATCTTTTTAGCAGCTACAGCGACAGCTTTGATTTTCAACAAAGTCAATTTTTGTCGAAATCGTATCCAGATCCAAGCAGGATTTTTACAGAATAATTTTCTTTTTGAATCAACACACATTTATCATCTCGGGGGTGATAAGCGAATAAGAATGTTTCAATGAGGTGATTTTCTTCAACTGTGCTCATTTCTCAAAGGTGTATCAAATACCTACCAGACACAATTTCGGCATGGAGGGAAACACATCGATAAGACGTAAGAAGCTCCAGGCACTAATTTTATGGCAAATTTCGACCCAGACTTAAATTGCTAGCAATCTTCAAGATAAGTATTATCTCATTAAAATGCTAGTTGTATCCCACTTTAAAATCCCATTCAATTTTCCTATTGTATTTGTATATTTTCCAATGCAGTGCATTTCAGCACATACACCAAATACAATTGATTTTAACTGAGAGTGAAAGTGTTTATTTCAAATACGACATTTTAGAAGGATTTCGCACACTTTTTATTCCTAATATGCAATCAAAAAGGAAATTTGATTTCCCTTTCTGCCTATTGTTCAGAAGCAATCAAATCTCACCGGACTGAAAGAAAACCTAGCTAAGATCTTTCTACGCCTACTTGGTACTTTTAGTTTAAAAGAAGAACAATGCAATTGCAGTTTTGAGTAAATTCGCATCGATGCTTCCTGTGGCGAAGCTAGTCCGACCGAAATTATGGTACACCAGCAGTACAGAATGAAATATTAATAAAACAACTCAAATAAGATTAATGCCAGATAATTGAAGCGAATTGTGAGAAAAAAATCTCGATATGTTCAGTGGAAACGTTTTTTCTATTTGAGTGAATTCGAGGATGTCTGATGGCTTTTAGCATTAACGAATGTTTAACTGATAATTGTCTTGCGTTTGGAAATGCATTGCATGAATGTGTCACCTTTGATTCGTGTTACCCGAAACTCAATCTAGAGCGATTCAAAAAAGAATGGTTGATTCCAAAATGCAACTTTTATTAGAGAGACTGTTTGACGATATGGGGTTGCAAGCTAGCTGCTTTCTTAAGAACTTACCACAAGTTTGACTTATAATCGCGCTGAGAGCCTAGTTACGCATGAAAACAAACGGACTACTCATGAGCAGCTGTGCAGATTTTGGATAAAAGGTTTGCATGACTATGTTATCTGATGCCTAGACACTTCCAAAGCAGCAATCTCTTTCGGTTTTTGAACACGGATTTCCTGGAAGCAAACAACACAAATTCTGATCAAATCGTAAATATCAATGATTACTGATTCCCGTTCTGTCTAAGTATTAGCACATGCGAAACATTCTTAAATACGTAGCTTTATCGAAGATATTTTGGGACTCCAAACATGCGCTCTTGTTCTAGAGACAATCATTTTGCCATCTCTAAGCGATCAAAACTGAGGACAAATTCTGTTCCATTAGCTCGCTCATGCCAAATTTCAATCTTGCCTTTTAACATGATATCCATTGTTATGGCCTATTGAATCTTTCCTGCAGTCACACTTGCAAGTGTTGAAGACAAAAATTTGGATCATTGTCAAGCCTCCTTAAATAAGATCAAATAGTTCGCCTTGAATAAATAAGTACTATGAGAATCCCATAGTTACTGAAAATATTTTCATGCACAAATAGTGTGGCACCATTTGTCAAAATTAACAAATTTTGCTAACAAAAAATAGTATTTGTTTAACGGGCTACTATTTCTAAATGATAAGTGAATCGGCTGTAGTAAAAGAGTGGATTCGTTTATTTTTGTTGTCTGACCTATTTTAGAGAAATGACTAAATGCGATGTTATATAATCCAGAGATTTTATATTCCAGAATAAAAATACAAATTAAGCTTTAACGCTTGGCTTCAGTTATAAGTTGCAAGCAATCCTTCTTAAGTATTTCATTACAAATTGGCTCTAATAGAAGGCTTGATAATTCTTTTGGTACTCAAGGGATTCTATTTAAGCTTTTGTCAAGTAAATACAGTGAGACTGACTAAATGAACTAATATACACGTAAGCGGTATAGTTTCATGACAAGTTATAAAGCTATTGAACCAGAAATTTCAATTGAAATTGTTTTAAGACAGCTAACTTGTATTTTCTATGGTAGCTGTCAGGTCCGTTTCTTAATCAGAAAGGAGTAAATTTTCATAGTTTCAATCCCGATTCCTGCTAATGACACCTTGTTTGACACGTCATGTGCATGAATGATTTTTTGTGAAATAGCTACTGTTTGTGATCCGTCTTTTAAAAGGCAGTAAAAATACTGCTTGGATTTGCATACGATCTCAAGCAGTAGTGCTGTCACAATTCTATATTCGATGGGCATTGAGAATTCGGAGCAATACAAATATACACCTAATAAGTACCTTGTTAGAAAACATAAATTTTCTTGCCTGATAATTAGAGTCGTTACTGCAGCTGCTGATGAGATGATTGAATTTTACAACAATTAATATTCTTCATCATTTTAATTTGAACTTCAAGCAGTGGCAGAATTGCGAATAACAGGTGACGTTGAGTGCAAGGCAGCACGTAGAATAACTTCCAGGTACTTCGAAACGTTCTTTATTCTATTTGCCTTGATGGTATAGCAGCTAGGTAGATCGAATTTGGTATGCTGTGTGTATTGTTTTTCATGAATTAAGGTTTGATGGAGAAATAACTAGAAGTTCATAAGACTTGACGTGCTTCAACGTTCTGGCCCTTAGTGCCAGTATTATTCCTACTTATAGGCATCTCAATTATGAGGACAAGGTCAGCATCTTCCTACTTTGCTGCGTTATGTGCCGGTAAGGATATAATGCATATTTCAAGCCCGTGGCTGTTTGGCTGCATTACAAATCACTTTTGCAAACTTTTTTTTTTCAAAAATGCTGTTGCACCAAGCCAAATTGGTAACTCTACTCTCATAAAGCCGTTTCATGAACGGAGAACTAACTTTAGTTTTGACTCACAATCGTGTTATAATCGCAGATATGTTTAGGGCTTTGGTTATATTCAAATGCAAATTTACAAGAGTTGTGGAAAATTGAGAATTTTATTTTAAAATGTGCCATATCACCTTTCTTATATAGCGAAAAAAATTTGCAGATAATAGAGTTGAGAAAAGTCAACGAATTGCCAAGAACACTTTAGAAATGTTAGTCATTGAAATATTCCATCGAACAATTTTGAAGCCTAGGGAAGTACACAGAACAAACTTTTATCAATTAGCTCCACTCGGCTTATAAAGTCAGACTTATCTTTTTCTGCATAAGGATTGCAATAAAAATATAAATTGGTTGTTCATGAATTCAGATAATGTTTTATTCACTTGCCTTTGAGGCTACCTTGAATTTGAAAACGCAATCATTTCAGAAAGTAAAATGTCGAGGCCAACGCCTTTAATTTTTTTAGTTTGATGTCAACCTACGCAAGTTATATTGTGCTAAAAACGTCCGTGTAAATAAAAACCTGACATCAAAATGCTTTGATAGCTTTGAATGTATGCAAATGGATATCTTAAAATTGAGTTAAAATGAAAGTGTTATGCACCTCCCTACCTTAAGCTAGCTATCTAGTTACAGGTCCTAGAAAAAACGAGTTTGTTTGCTCATTCAAATGGAGCCTCACTTTCTAAAAAAGGCTATTTTAAAATTTTGCCCCTTTAAGTGACCTTTGACTGATTTTTGCAGAATTATTTTCTCTTCGAATAAATAAGCATTAATTAACTTGAGGTGATAAGCGAAATAGAATGTTTGAATGAGGTACTTTTCTTCAACTGGGCTCATTTTTCAAAGGTATATCAAGTACCTACAAGACACAATTTCGGTATGGAGGGAAACATATTGACAAGACGAAAGAAGCTCAATTTCAATGCAAATGCTTCTCGACTAGTATCCATTGTTTTACTTTTCCATTTTCCGAGCACAAATTTTTGGGGCAAATTTTGACTCAGACTGGAATCGCTAGCAAACTTTAAGATCATTAATATTTCATGAAAGGCTGAGATACAAAAAAAATATAATATTCCGCTAATTTATTCACTCTACGTCTAGCAAAGTTGCGAATCTGTGAATTTGAACTGCTCGAATCAGTCAAGTTTGCACTGTTTTTTTAATAAATGTATGAACAAAATCATTACCTGCTTGGCATTGTATAAAACAAGTGTTTTCAATTAACTTTCAATGTTTAAGTTGACGATAAATTGTGTGCTGTTGAAAGTGAGATAGTTTATACATTTAAGCCACAATAACGCATCTTAGTACGCAGTATTACCTGAATCAACTCACTTAAAATTTTAGATATGTCAGCAAATTAACTTTTTTTCAAAATAAAATGTTCTTATTCAAGTCTAACTAAATATTTAATAACGAATCATTTGAGGCCCTTAGTTTAATGGTACCTTTTTATTAAGACTCTATGCTAAAACACGTTCCAGCAAGCAGAGACTAGAGACTCCGTTAAATTTACTAACGAAATTGCATTATTCATGTGCGTTCTACAAATGATATGCTTTTGAATATGGAGTGATTAAAAAATATCTTGTTAGATCTAGTGAAATGGAAGAATCGTCAATAACTTAAGAATTGTTTTGTCTTGAAGTCTGATGAGTATATTCCTATCGCACAAATAAATACGCTTGTTGATATAGGACGTTTAATCAAACCACAATCCTGCCCCGTAAAGTAGTGATTACGGTAGAATAATAAGTTTAAAATCAAGACCGGCTTGATACGTGGGCTTTGAGATATTTTTCTCTTGAACGAGGTAAGTTGTTCTCCGATCTTAGCATTCCAGCAGCTGCCGCTCAAGAGTAGAGAGGTATTCAGCCACATTTTGGAACATTGCTTTATGTTTGAAGTTATAAGTTATGTTTGGTAGTGCTCAAAAGTACAGAATATTGACCTGTGATCTCACAGTCTACTTTGCTTACATTTCGTGTATTTCGCTTTTCTGTAGCGGTGCTTCAAAGTGTCAGCAACAATAATATGTAAAAGCGCTTGCCTGAACATTCATTCACTAAATGTAGGATTAACCCGATCGTTTCATTACCACTGGTCGGTTTGCTTATAGTTTGTTAAGACATCGTTATAGACTAATTTGATTTGAAATGTTTCAATTTCCGGCAGCTGAACATTGCTGAGAATGAGGATGGTTAGCAAACCATCCAGCGATATGAATACGAAACATTACACAAGCACAAAAGTGGCAGTGATTTAATAATGGATGGCTCGATTTTTCTAAATTCGTAGCGAAATGTAGGTTCATGATTTTCTAGTGGATTTGACATTCTTGTAAGCAGAAGTGCACAATATACCATTGGAAAGTCGCTCGTGAATCTGGTTATCGAAACAGCTTTGTGAGAGAAGTTATATTGCTGTATCACCACGTTGCGATGTTCCATTGGTAGGTTTATTATTAAAATAGAAAGAAACTGATACCATTCTAGTAATGGACTCATATTTAGCAGTTTATTTGTTGTGCTGTTTTGGAATCATTAATGCATGTTTACTTGGAAGAACCGACACTTTGACGATATTGAAGACTGAAAACGTTTTTAGAGGTAATTCTATAACGAAACTAATTTTTCACAAGGCGAATGTCCAATTTTAGACAAAAAAAGAACGTGCATTGACAATGCGGCTGAATATCTTATTCTTCAAGCGTTTAAATCAATCCAAATTTCGAATCCAGATGGATATCTCATCTTGAGTAAAGGGGGACAAAACACTCCTAGTGTGAATTCAGCTTGTCGATACCCAGTTAAGCCTGTCCAAAACAGAGCAGAATTTTCCCATGTTTATGACTGCGAAACCCATGTGCGAGACATATGCTACGATTATGTTTTAAAGCTAAGATATTCAAAGAGGTAAGAGTTAATTTTGGATCGCACAGAAAAATATCACACTTAGTAAAATAGAACGTGCAAGTTGTTTCAAAAAAATGGAATTCACAGCCAATATTACAGTGGATTGGAGCAAAACTGTAAAGATAAACTTGAAAACACAGCCGTATGTTGAAGTGATGGCCAGATTCATCAGAAAAAATTACCACCAAGAGCAGCATGACCTTTACATTCTTTCTTCTCTCCGGTTAGTTTTTTCCACAATTTCATGTAAATTAAGAATACCAATTTGATCGTAAGAGTTCTGACTTCTACTGAAAAATAACAATTTCGAATGATTTAAGCCAAAGCATTTCATTAAATCAAGTAAGGGTCAAATATTTGTTTTGCTGATTGATAAATTTTACTGCTTTTGAAACATTAGGCAAAATCGAAAAACCAGTTTTTGTCTAATCTCTAAAATCTTAAACCATTTATTTGTAGGATGATAGTAAATTGGTGTTGGTAAAGGTGCATCTATTCATGAGGCTGAATGGCAGGAGTCAATGTTCAAAGTTTTGTTGATAAAAAATGCTAATTATAAAACATTGGGAATTTTAGGAAAGTGAATTTCGTTGATATGCAAACGCGATTTCTCAATTCTATTTCTCGCAAACATTTTTAATACATATCAATGGTAGTCGGGCACATTTTAAAATAAAACTCTCAATTCTTCGAACCTTATTAAAAATATGTATTTGAAAATATAAACAAAACCCAAACGTATCTAGGATATTGAACAAGGCCGTGAGTCGAAAGTAAAGATAGTTCCTTGATTCATGAAATGACTTAATGAGAGCAGAGTCACCAGTATAGCTTGTTGCAACAGCAGCTTTGAAAAAAAAAAGATTTTGCAAAAGTGATTCATAATGCAGCGAAGTAGCCACGAGCTTGAAATATGCAGTGTATCTTAGTCGGCACATTACACAGCAAAATGGGAAGATGCTTACCTCCATCTCCCTTATTGTGACGTGTACAAGCAGGAATAATACTGGCATTAAGAGCCAGAATGTTGAAGTACAGCAGTTCTTATGAACTTCTAGGTATTCCCTCACCTTACTTTGATCATGAAAAATAGCACACACAGCATACCGAATTTGATCCACCCAGCTGCTATACCATCGAGGCAGATAGAGTATCTAACCTTTTGAAGTACCTGGAAGTTATTCTACGTGCGATCTCGCACTCAACGTCACCTTAACTTCGCAATTGTGGCAGTGCTTGGAATTCCAATTAAAACAATGAAGAATATTATCTGCTGCAAAAATTACTCATCTTACTAGCATCTACAGTGAAAGCTTTGATTTTTAAATGTCAATTTATACTTTCTTGTGAGGTACTTATTAGGTGAACATTTTTATTGCTTTTTCCAAAGATGGATCACACATAATAGCCGTCTTAAACAGATCACTGATCCTCACGACTTGTGGAACATTTTGTTAATAGTTGAAATTGGAGTTAAAACTATGAAAATTTACTTCTTTCTGGCTAAGAAATGCACCTGAAAGCCATTGTGGGAAGAGCACACAAGCTTTCTTATAGCACTTTGAATTAAAATTTCTAGTTCAATCGCTTTATTACTTGTCGTAAAACTATGCCGCCTACGTGTATATTGGTTCATTCGGTCAATTTCAATGTATTTACCAGACGAAGCATGAAATTGTATCCCTTGAATGCAGTCAGAATTATCAAGTCTGCTATTACAGCTAATTTCAACTGAAAAGCTTAGGGGAGCTTGCTTGTAAATTTTAAAGTGTAACAAAGCATTGAGGCTTAAATATGCATTTATGTTGTGGAATATGAATCCCTTGACTCTATCACATTGCAATTAGTCCTTTCTCTGAAATGGTCCGGACACAAAAATAAGCTAATTCCTTCTTTTGCCACACATAATTTGCTTGTCATTTAGAAGTAGGAGTCCATTAAACACATTTTAACCTGGTTTGTCCCATTAAACTAACTCAATCACTACGTATAACGGATTGATGTAAACACATCGCTAAGCAAAAGGGTCTCTTTGCCATCGGAATGCATAGAGCTGGATTTAAGTCCAAGCACTGGAGGTCCAGTTCAGCCTACCTCCAGAAGTTCGATAACTGTTTTACTTGTAACAAAAGTATCCGAGTTATCCATTACAATTACTGATTTATGATATACTGTTGAACAGAAAGCAGTTTCATTGAATTGTATGTCAAGGTGTCTCTACCATATGTTTGAAAATATACCATGAAAAAAAAAATTTTGGAATGAAGTACTGCTAACTGCTAAGAGTTTATTCCTGAATCTCTGTTGCATCATTCCGTTGCTGAACAGAATGATATTGCAACTACTGTTCTACCGAGATGTCTTTAGTGTCGTAAAAGAGTAAGATTGGAACTTGTGTGTCAGTCACGTCCGTAAATTAGCCGGCAGATTTTTAGTGATTTTATTTTAAATTGTATCTTGTAGGCTTCTGTTCAGTGACGTAGTCCTCTATGAAATCCTTGAAATTGCAGCTCATCAAAACTACATGCAACATTGCGCACTCAATGACACTACTTATCGTGATGAGTAATTTATTTTAACCAAAGGGATCAATGCACTTTTTGGGTCAATTCAGCGTGCAGATATAAACTTAAAATTGATAAAATTGGAAGGACTCCTTACGCTTCTATAACAATGCAATCCTCTTGCGAGACTCCTACTGAATTCACACTACTCTACATGATTGTTCACCATCACGAGCTACAATTTTAAATAAATCAAAGAGGAGTTGCATTACTGAACAGATTTGTGAGAGTTTTAGTTAAAATAAATTACTCATCACGATAAGTAGTGTCATTGAGTGCGCAATGTTGCATGTAGTTTTGTAGTTTTATAAGCCGAGTGGAGCTAATTGATAGTGTAAGTAGGAATAATGCTGGCATTAAGGGCCAGAAATTAGAAGCACAGCATTTCGTATGAACTTCTAGTTATTCCCTCATCTTCCTTTGATCATGAAGAATAGCACACACAGCATACTAAATTCAAATTGAAGGACCTGGTATATATTCTACGTGCGATCTCGCCCTAAACGTCACCTTAACTTTGCAATCGTGCCAGTGCTTGAAATTCCAATTAAAACAATGAAGAACATTGTTTGCTGCAAAATGTACTCATCTTTTTAGCAGCTACAGCGACAGCTTTGATTTTCAACAAAGTCAATTTTTGTCGAAATCGTATCCAGATCCAAGCAGGATTTTTACAGAATAATTTTCTTTTTGAATCAACACACATTTATCATCTCGGGGGTGATAAGCGAATAAGAATGTTTCAATGAGGTGATTTTCTTCAACTGTGCTCATTTCTCAAAGGTGTATCAAATACCTACCAGACACAATTTCGGCATGGAGGGAAACACATCGATAAGACGTAAGAAGCTCCAGGCACTAATTTTATGGCAAATTTCGACCCAGACTTAAATTGCTAGCAATCTTCAAGATAAGTATTATCTCATTAAAATGCTAGTTGTATCCCACTTTAAAATCCCATTCAATTTTCCTATTGTATTTGTATATTTTCCAATGCAGTGCATTTCAGCACATACACCAAATACAATTGATTTTAACTGAGAGTGAAAGTGTTTATTTCAAATACGACATTTTAGAAGGATTTCGCACACTTTTTATTCCTAATATGCAATCAAAAAGGAAATTTGATTTCCCTTTCTGCCTATTGTTCAGAAGCAATCAAATCTCACCGGACTGAAAGAAAACCTAGCTAAGATCTTTCTACGCCTACTTGGTACTTTTAGTTTAAAAGAAGAACAATGCAATTGCAGTTTTGAGTAAATTCGCATCGATGCTTCCTGTGGCGAAGCTAGTCCGACCGAAATTATGGTACACCAGCAGTACAGAATGAAATATTAATAAAACAACTCAAATAAGATTAATGCCAGATAATTGAAGCGAATTGTGAGAAAAAAATCTCGATATGTTCAGTGGAAACGTTTTTTCTATTTGAGTGAATTCGAGGATGTCTGATGGCTTTTAGCATTAACGAATGTTTAACTGATAATTGTCTTGCGTTTGGAAATGCATTGCATGAATGTGTCACCTTTGATTCGTGTTACCCGAAACTCAATCTAGAGCGATTCAAAAAAGAATGGTTGATTCCAAAATGCAACTTTTATTAGAGAGACTGTTTGACGATATGGGGTTGCAAGCTAGCTGCTTTCTTAAGAACTTACCACAAGTTTGACTTATAATCGCGCTGAGAGCCTAGTTACGCATGAAAACAAACGGACTACTCATGAGCAGCTGTGCAGATTTTGGATAAAAGGTTTGCATGACTATGTTATCTGATGCCTAGACACTTCCAAAGCAGCAATCTCTTTCGGTTTTTGAACACGGATTTCCTGGAAGCAAACAACACAAATTCTGATCAAATCGTAAATATCAATGATTACTGATTCCCGTTCTGTCTAAGTATTAGCACATGCGAAACATTCTTAAATACGTAGCTTTATCGAAGATATTTTGGGACTCCAAACATGCGCTCTTGTTCTAGAGACAATCATTTTGCCATCTCTAAGCGATCAAAACTGAGGACAAATTCTGTTCCATTAGCTCGCTCATGCCAAATTTCAATCTTGCCTTTTAACATGATATCCATTGTTATGGCCTATTGAATCTTTCCTGCAGTCACACTTGCAAGTGTTGAAGACAAAAATTTGGATCATTGTCAAGCCTCCTTAAATAAGATCAAATAGTTCGCCTTGAATAAATAAGTACTATGAGAATCCCATAGTTACTGAAAATATTTTCATGCACAAATAGTGTGGCACCATTTGTCAAAATTAACAAATTTTGCTAACAAAAAATAGTATTTGTTTAACGGGCTACTATTTCTAAATGATAAGTGAATCGGCTGTAGTAAAAGAGTGGATTCGTTTATTTTTGTTGTCTGACCTATTTTAGAGAAATGACTAAATGCGATGTTATATAATCCAGAGATTTTATATTCCAGAATAAAAATACAAATTAAGCTTTAACGCTTGGCTTCAGTTATAAGTTGCAAGCAATCCTTCTTAAGTATTTCATTACAAATTGGCTCTAATAGAAGGCTTGATAATTCTTTTGGTACTCAAGGGATTCTATTTAAGCTTTTGTCAAGTAAATACAGTGAGACTGACTAAATGAACTAATATACACGTAAGCGGTATAGTTTCATGACAAGTTATAAAGCTATTGAACCAGAAATTTCAATTGAAATTGTTTTAAGACAGCTAACTTGTATTTTCTATGGTAGCTGTCAGGTCCGTTTCTTAATCAGAAAGGAGTAAATTTTCATAGTTTCAATCCCGATTCCTGCTAATGACACCTTGTTTGACACGTCATGTGCATGAATGATTTTTTGTGAAATAGCTACTGTTTGTGATCCGTCTTTTAAAAGGCAGTAAAAATACTGCTTGGATTTGCATACGATCTCAAGCAGTAGTGCTGTCACAATTCTATATTCGATGGGCATTGAGAATTCGGAGCAATACAAATATACACCTAATAAGTACCTTGTTAGAAAACATAAATTTTCTTGCCTGATAATTAGAGTCGTTACTGCAGCTGCTGATGAGATGATTGAATTTTACAACAATTAATATTCTTCATCATTTTAATTTGAACTTCAAGCAGTGGCAGAATTGCGAATAACAGGTGACGTTGAGTGCAAGGCAGCACGTAGAATAACTTCCAGGTACTTCGAAACGTTCTTTATTCTATTTGCCTTGATGGTATAGCAGCTAGGTAGATCGAATTTGGTATGCTGTGTGTATTGTTTTTCATGAATTAAGGTTTGATGGAGAAATAACTAGAAGTTCATAAGACTTGACGTGCTTCAACGTTCTGGCCCTTAGTGCCAGTATTATTCCTACTTATAGGCATCTCAATTATGAGGACAAGGTCAGCATCTTCCTACTTTGCTGCGTTATGTGCCGGTAAGGATATAATGCATATTTCAAGCCCGTGGCTGTTTGGCTGCATTACAAATCACTTTTGCAAACTTTTTTTTTTCAAAAATGCTGTTGCACCAAGCCAAATTGGTAACTCTACTCTCATAAAGCCGTTTCATGAACGGAGAACTAACTTTAGTTTTGACTCACAATCGTGTTATAATCGCAGATATGTTTAGGGCTTTGGTTATATTCAAATGCAAATTTACAAGAGTTGTGGAAAATTGAGAATTTTATTTTAAAATGTGCCATATCACCTTTCTTATATAGCGAAAAAAATTTGCAGATAATAGAGTTGAGAAAAGTCAACGAATTGCCAAGAACACTTTAGAAATGTTAGTCATTGAAATATTCCATCGAACAATTTTGAAGCCTAGGGAAGTACACAGAACAAACTTTTATCAATTAGCTCCACTCGGCTTATAAAGTCAGACTTATCTTTTTCTGCATAAGGATTGCAATAAAAATATAAATTGGTTGTTCATGAATTCAGATAATGTTTTATTCACTTGCCTTTGAGGCTACCTTGAATTTGAAAACGCAATCATTTCAGAAAGTAAAATGTCGAGGCCAACGCCTTTAATTTTTTTAGTTTGATGTCAACCTACGCAAGTTATATTGTGCTAAAAACGTCCGTGTAAATAAAAACCTGACATCAAAATGCTTTGATAGCTTTGAATGTATGCAAATGGATATCTTAAAATTGAGTTAAAATGAAAGTGTTATGCACCTCCCTACCTTAAGCTAGCTATCTAGTTACAGGTCCTAGAAAAAACGAGTTTGTTTGCTCATTCAAATGGAGCCTCACTTTCTAAAAAAGGCTATTTTAAAATTTTGCCCCTTTAAGTGACCTTTGACTGATTTTTGCAGAATTATTTTCTCTTCGAATAAATAAGCATTAATTAACTTGAGGTGATAAGCGAAATAGAATGTTTGAATGAGGTACTTTTCTTCAACTGGGCTCATTTTTCAAAGGTATATCAAGTACCTACAAGACACAATTTCGGTATGGAGGGAAACATATTGACAAGACGAAAGAAGCTCAATTTCAATGCAAATGCTTCTCGACTAGTATCCATTGTTTTACTTTTCCATTTTCCGAGCACAAATTTTTGGGGCAAATTTTGACTCAGACTGGAATCGCTAGCAAACTTTAAGATCATTAATATTTCATGAAAGGCTGAGATACAAAAAAAATATAATATTCCGCTAATTTATTCACTCTACGTCTAGCAAAGTTGCGAATCTGTGAATTTGAACTGCTCGAATCAGTCAAGTTTGCACTGTTTTTTTAATAAATGTATGAACAAAATCATTACCTGCTTGGCATTGTATAAAACAAGTGTTTTCAATTAACTTTCAATGTTTAAGTTGACGATAAATTGTGTGCTGTTGAAAGTGAGATAGTTTATACATTTAAGCCACAATAACGCATCTTAGTACGCAGTATTACCTGAATCAACTCACTTAAAATTTTAGATATGTCAGCAAATTAACTTTTTTTCAAAATAAAATGTTCTTATTCAAGTCTAACTAAATATTTAATAACGAATCATTTGAGGCCCTTAGTTTAATGGTACCTTTTTATTAAGACTCTATGCTAAAACACGTTCCAGCAAGCAGAGACTAGAGACTCCGTTAAATTTACTAACGAAATTGCATTATTCATGTGCGTTCTACAAATGATATGCTTTTGAATATGGAGTGATTAAAAAATATCTTGTTAGATCTAGTGAAATGGAAGAATCGTCAATAACTTAAGAATTGTTTTGTCTTGAAGTCTGATGAGTATATTCCTATCGCACAAATAAATACGCTTGTTGATATAGGACGTTTAATCAAACCACAATCCTGCCCCGTAAAGTAGTGATTACGGTAGAATAATAAGTTTAAAATCAAGACCGGCTTGATACGTGGGCTTTGAGATATTTTTCTCTTGAACGAGGTAAGTTGTTCTCCGATCTTAGCATTCCAGCAGCTGCCGCTCAAGAGTAGAGAGGTATTCAGCCACATTTTGGAACATTGCTTTATGTTTGAAGTTATAAGTTATGTTTGGTAGTGCTCAAAAGTACAGAATATTGACCTGTGATCTCACAGTCTACTTTGCTTACATTTCGTGTATTTCGCTTTTCTGTAGCGGTGCTTCAAAGTGTCAGCAACAATAATATGTAAAAGCGCTTGCCTGAACATTCATTCACTAAATGTAGGATTAACCCGATCGTTTCATTACCACTGGTCGGTTTGCTTATAGTTTGTTAAGACATCGTTATAGACTAATTTGATTTGAAATGTTTCAATTTCCGGCAGCTGAACATTGCTGAGAATGAGGATGGTTAGCAAACCATCCAGCGATATGAATACGAAACATTACACAAGCACAAAAGTGGCAGTGATTTAATAATGGATGGCTCGATTTTTCTAAATTCGTAGCGAAATGTAGGTTCATGATTTTCTAGTGGATTTGACATTCTTGTAAGCAGAAGTGCACAATATACCATTGGAAAGTCGCTCGTGAATCTGGTTATCGAAACAGCTTTGTGAGAGAAGTTATATTGCTGTATCACCACGTTGCGATGTTCCATTGGTAGGTTTATTATTAAAATAGAAAGAAACTGATACCATTCTAGTAATGGACTCATATTTAGCAGTTTATTTGTTGTGCTGTTTTGGAATCATTAATGCATGTTTACTTGGAAGAACCGACACTTTGACGATATTGAAGACTGAAAACGTTTTTAGAGGTAATTCTATAACGAAACTAATTTTTCACAAGGCGAATGTCCAATTTTAGACAAAAAAAGAACGTGCATTGACAATGCGGCTGAATATCTTATTCTTCAAGCGTTTAAATCAATCCAAATTTCGAATCCAGATGGATATCTCATCTTGAGTAAAGGGGGACAAAACACTCCTAGTGTGAATTCAGCTTGTCGATACCCAGTTAAGCCTGTCCAAAACAGAGCAGAATTTTCCCATGTTTATGACTGCGAAACCCATGTGCGAGACATATGCTACGATTATGTTTTAAAGCTAAGATATTCAAAGAGGTAAGAGTTAATTTTGGATCGCACAGAAAAATATCACACTTAGTAAAATAGAACGTGCAAGTTGTTTCAAAAAAATGGAATTCACAGCCAATATTACAGTGGATTGGAGCAAAACTGTAAAGATAAACTTGAAAACACAGCCGTATGTTGAAGTGATGGCCAGATTCATCAGAAAAAATTACCACCAAGAGCAGCATGACCTTTACATTCTTTCTTCTCTCCGGTTAGTTTTTTCCACAATTTCATGTAAATTAAGAATACCAATTTGATCGTAAGAGTTCTGACTTCTACTGAAAAATAACAATTTCGAATGATTTAAGCCAAAGCATTTCATTAAATCAAGTAAGGGTCAAATATTTGTTTTGCTGATTGATAAATTTTACTGCTTTTGAAACATTAGGCAAAATCGAAAAACCAGTTTTTGTCTAATCTCTAAAATCTTAAACCATTTATTTGTAGGATGATAGTAAATTGGTGTTGGTAAAGGTGCATCTATTCATGAGGCTGAATGGCAGGAGTCAATGTTCAAAGTTTTGTTGATAAAAAATGCTAATTATAAAACATTGGGAATTTTAGGAAAGTGAATTTCGTTGATATGCAAACGCGATTTCTCAATTCTATTTCTCGCAAACATTTTTAATACATATCAATGGTAGTCGGGCACATTTTAAAATAAAACTCTCAATTCTTCGAACCTTATTAAAAATATGTATTTGAAAATATAAACAAAACCCAAACGTATCTAGGATATTGAACAAGGCCGTGAGTCGAAAGTAAAGATAGTTCCTTGATTCATGAAATGACTTAATGAGAGCAGAGTCACCAGTATAGCTTGTTGCAACAGCAGCTTTGAAAAAAAAAAGATTTTGCAAAAGTGATTCATAATGCAGCGAAGTAGCCACGAGCTTGAAATATGCAGTGTATCTTAGTCGGCACATTACACAGCAAAATGGGAAGATGCTTACCTCCATCTCCCTTATTGTGACGTGTACAAGCAGGAATAATACTGGCATTAAGAGCCAGAATGTTGAAGTACAGCAGTTCTTATGAACTTCTAGGTATTCCCTCACCTTACTTTGATCATGAAAAATAGCACACACAGCATACCGAATTTGATCCACCCAGCTGCTATACCATCGAGGCAGATAGAGTATCTAACCTTTTGAAGTACCTGGAAGTTATTCTACGTGCGATCTCGCACTCAACGTCACCTTAACTTCGCAATTGTGGCAGTGCTTGGAATTCCAATTAAAACAATGAAGAATATTATCTGCTGCAAAAATTACTCATCTTACTAGCATCTACAGTGAAAGCTTTGATTTTTAAATGTCAATTTATACTTTCTTGTGAGGTACTTATTAGGTGAACATTTTTATTGCTTTTTCCAAAGATGGATCACACATAATAGCCGTCTTAAACAGATCACTGATCCTCACGACTTGTGGAACATTTTGTTAATAGTTGAAATTGGAGTTAAAACTATGAAAATTTACTTCTTTCTGGCTAAGAAATGCACCTGAAAGCCATTGTGGGAAGAGCACACAAGCTTTCTTATAGCACTTTGAATTAAAATTTCTAGTTCAATCGCTTTATTACTTGTCGTAAAACTATGCCGCCTACGTGTATATTGGTTCATTCGGTCAATTTCAATGTATTTACCAGACGAAGCATGAAATTGTATCCCTTGAATGCAGTCAGAATTATCAAGTCTGCTATTACAGCTAATTTCAACTGAAAAGCTTAGGGGAGCTTGCTTGTAAATTTTAAAGTGTAACAAAGCATTGAGGCTTAAATATGCATTTATGTTGTGGAATATGAATCCCTTGACTCTATCACATTGCAATTAGTCCTTTCTCTGAAATGGTCCGGACACAAAAATAAGCTAATTCCTTCTTTTGCCACACATAATTTGCTTGTCATTTAGAAGTAGGAGTCCATTAAACACATTTTAACCTGGTTTGTCCCATTAAACTAACTCAATCACTACGTATAACGGATTGATGTAAACACATCGCTAAGCAAAAGGGTCTCTTTGCCATCGGAATGCATAGAGCTGGATTTAAGTCCAAGCACTGGAGGTCCAGTTCAGCCTACCTCCAGAAGTTCGATAACTGTTTTACTTGTAACAAAAGTATCCGAGTTATCCATTACAATTACTGATTTATGATATACTGTTGAACAGAAAGCAGTTTCATTGAATTGTATGTCAAGGTGTCTCTACCATATGTTTGAAAATATACCATGAAAAAAAAAATTTTGGAATGAAGTACTGCTAACTGCTAAGAGTTTATTCCTGAATCTCTGTTGCATCATTCCGTTGCTGAACAGAATGATATTGCAACTACTGTTCTACCGAGATGTCTTTAGTGTCGTAAAAGAGTAAGATTGGAACTTGTGTGTCAGTCACGTCCGTAAATTAGCCGGCAGATTTTTAGTGATTTTATTTTAAATTGTATCTTGTAGGCTTCTGTTCAGTGACGTAGTCCTCTATGAAATCCTTGAAATTGCAGCTCATCAAAACTACATGCAACATTGCGCACTCAATGACACTACTTATCGTGATGAGTAATTTATTTTAACCAAAGGGATCAATGCACTTTTTGGGTCAATTCAGCGTGCAGATATAAACTTAAAATTGATAAAATTGGAAGGACTCCTTACGCTTCTATAACAATGCAATCCTCTTGCGAGACTCCTACTGAATTCACACTACTCTACATGATTGTTCACCATCACGAGCTACAATTTTAAATAAATCAAAGAGGAGTTGCATTACTGAACAGATTTGTGAGAGTTTTAGTTAAAATAAATTACTCATCACGATAAGTAGTGTCATTGAGTGCGCAATGTTGCATGTAGTTTTGTAGTTTTATAAGCCGAGTGGAGCTAATTGATAGTGTAAGTAGGAATAATGCTGGCATTAAGGGCCAGAAATTAGAAGCACAGCATTTCGTATGAACTTCTAGTTATTCCCTCATCTTCCTTTGATCATGAAGAATAGCACACACAGCATACTAAATTCAAATTGAAGGACCTGGTATATATTCTACGTGCGATCTCGCCCTAAACGTCACCTTAACTTTGCAATCGTGCCAGTGCTTGAAATTCCAATTAAAACAATGAAGAACATTGTTTGCTGCAAAATGTACTCATCTTTTTAGCAGCTACAGCGACAGCTTTGATTTTCAACAAAGTCAATTTTTGTCGAAATCGTATCCAGATCCAAGCAGGATTTTTACAGAATAATTTTCTTTTTGAATCAACACACATTTATCATCTCGGGGGTGATAAGCGAATAAGAATGTTTCAATGAGGTGATTTTCTTCAACTGTGCTCATTTCTCAAAGGTGTATCAAATACCTACCAGACACAATTTCGGCATGGAGGGAAACACATCGATAAGACGTAAGAAGCTCCAGGCACTAATTTTATGGCAAATTTCGACCCAGACTTAAATTGCTAGCAATCTTCAAGATAAGTATTATCTCATTAAAATGCTAGTTGTATCCCACTTTAAAATCCCATTCAATTTTCCTATTGTATTTGTATATTTTCCAATGCAGTGCATTTCAGCACATACACCAAATACAATTGATTTTAACTGAGAGTGAAAGTGTTTATTTCAAATACGACATTTTAGAAGGATTTCGCACACTTTTTATTCCTAATATGCAATCAAAAAGGAAATTTGATTTCCCTTTCTGCCTATTGTTCAGAAGCAATCAAATCTCACCGGACTGAAAGAAAACCTAGCTAAGATCTTTCTACGCCTACTTGGTACTTTTAGTTTAAAAGAAGAACAATGCAATTGCAGTTTTGAGTAAATTCGCATCGATGCTTCCTGTGGCGAAGCTAGTCCGACCGAAATTATGGTACACCAGCAGTACAGAATGAAATATTAATAAAACAACTCAAATAAGATTAATGCCAGATAATTGAAGCGAATTGTGAGAAAAAAATCTCGATATGTTCAGTGGAAACGTTTTTTCTATTTGAGTGAATTCGAGGATGTCTGATGGCTTTTAGCATTAACGAATGTTTAACTGATAATTGTCTTGCGTTTGGAAATGCATTGCATGAATGTGTCACCTTTGATTCGTGTTACCCGAAACTCAATCTAGAGCGATTCAAAAAAGAATGGTTGATTCCAAAATGCAACTTTTATTAGAGAGACTGTTTGACGATATGGGGTTGCAAGCTAGCTGCTTTCTTAAGAACTTACCACAAGTTTGACTTATAATCGCGCTGAGAGCCTAGTTACGCATGAAAACAAACGGACTACTCATGAGCAGCTGTGCAGATTTTGGATAAAAGGTTTGCATGACTATGTTATCTGATGCCTAGACACTTCCAAAGCAGCAATCTCTTTCGGTTTTTGAACACGGATTTCCTGGAAGCAAACAACACAAATTCTGATCAAATCGTAAATATCAATGATTACTGATTCCCGTTCTGTCTAAGTATTAGCACATGCGAAACATTCTTAAATACGTAGCTTTATCGAAGATATTTTGGGACTCCAAACATGCGCTCTTGTTCTAGAGACAATCATTTTGCCATCTCTAAGCGATCAAAACTGAGGACAAATTCTGTTCCATTAGCTCGCTCATGCCAAATTTCAATCTTGCCTTTTAACATGATATCCATTGTTATGGCCTATTGAATCTTTCCTGCAGTCACACTTGCAAGTGTTGAAGACAAAAATTTGGATCATTGTCAAGCCTCCTTAAATAAGATCAAATAGTTCGCCTTGAATAAATAAGTACTATGAGAATCCCATAGTTACTGAAAATATTTTCATGCACAAATAGTGTGGCACCATTTGTCAAAATTAACAAATTTTGCTAACAAAAAATAGTATTTGTTTAACGGGCTACTATTTCTAAATGATAAGTGAATCGGCTGTAGTAAAAGAGTGGATTCGTTTATTTTTGTTGTCTGACCTATTTTAGAGAAATGACTAAATGCGATGTTATATAATCCAGAGATTTTATATTCCAGAATAAAAATACAAATTAAGCTTTAACGCTTGGCTTCAGTTATAAGTTGCAAGCAATCCTTCTTAAGTATTTCATTACAAATTGGCTCTAATAGAAGGCTTGATAATTCTTTTGGTACTCAAGGGATTCTATTTAAGCTTTTGTCAAGTAAATACAGTGAGACTGACTAAATGAACTAATATACACGTAAGCGGTATAGTTTCATGACAAGTTATAAAGCTATTGAACCAGAAATTTCAATTGAAATTGTTTTAAGACAGCTAACTTGTATTTTCTATGGTAGCTGTCAGGTCCGTTTCTTAATCAGAAAGGAGTAAATTTTCATAGTTTCAATCCCGATTCCTGCTAATGACACCTTGTTTGACACGTCATGTGCATGAATGATTTTTTGTGAAATAGCTACTGTTTGTGATCCGTCTTTTAAAAGGCAGTAAAAATACTGCTTGGATTTGCATACGATCTCAAGCAGTAGTGCTGTCACAATTCTATATTCGATGGGCATTGAGAATTCGGAGCAATACAAATATACACCTAATAAGTACCTTGTTAGAAAACATAAATTTTCTTGCCTGATAATTAGAGTCGTTACTGCAGCTGCTGATGAGATGATTGAATTTTACAACAATTAATATTCTTCATCATTTTAATTTGAACTTCAAGCAGTGGCAGAATTGCGAATAACAGGTGACGTTGAGTGCAAGGCAGCACGTAGAATAACTTCCAGGTACTTCGAAACGTTCTTTATTCTATTTGCCTTGATGGTATAGCAGCTAGGTAGATCGAATTTGGTATGCTGTGTGTATTGTTTTTCATGAATTAAGGTTTGATGGAGAAATAACTAGAAGTTCATAAGACTTGACGTGCTTCAACGTTCTGGCCCTTAGTGCCAGTATTATTCCTACTTATAGGCATCTCAATTATGAGGACAAGGTCAGCATCTTCCTACTTTGCTGCGTTATGTGCCGGTAAGGATATAATGCATATTTCAAGCCCGTGGCTGTTTGGCTGCATTACAAATCACTTTTGCAAACTTTTTTTTTTCAAAAATGCTGTTGCACCAAGCCAAATTGGTAACTCTACTCTCATAAAGCCGTTTCATGAACGGAGAACTAACTTTAGTTTTGACTCACAATCGTGTTATAATCGCAGATATGTTTAGGGCTTTGGTTATATTCAAATGCAAATTTACAAGAGTTGTGGAAAATTGAGAATTTTATTTTAAAATGTGCCATATCACCTTTCTTATATAGCGAAAAAAATTTGCAGATAATAGAGTTGAGAAAAGTCAACGAATTGCCAAGAACACTTTAGAAATGTTAGTCATTGAAATATTCCATCGAACAATTTTGAAGCCTAGGGAAGTACACAGAACAAACTTTTATCAATTAGCTCCACTCGGCTTATAAAGTCAGACTTATCTTTTTCTGCATAAGGATTGCAATAAAAATATAAATTGGTTGTTCATGAATTCAGATAATGTTTTATTCACTTGCCTTTGAGGCTACCTTGAATTTGAAAACGCAATCATTTCAGAAAGTAAAATGTCGAGGCCAACGCCTTTAATTTTTTTAGTTTGATGTCAACCTACGCAAGTTATATTGTGCTAAAAACGTCCGTGTAAATAAAAACCTGACATCAAAATGCTTTGATAGCTTTGAATGTATGCAAATGGATATCTTAAAATTGAGTTAAAATGAAAGTGTTATGCACCTCCCTACCTTAAGCTAGCTATCTAGTTACAGGTCCTAGAAAAAACGAGTTTGTTTGCTCATTCAAATGGAGCCTCACTTTCTAAAAAAGGCTATTTTAAAATTTTGCCCCTTTAAGTGACCTTTGACTGATTTTTGCAGAATTATTTTCTCTTCGAATAAATAAGCATTAATTAACTTGAGGTGATAAGCGAAATAGAATGTTTGAATGAGGTACTTTTCTTCAACTGGGCTCATTTTTCAAAGGTATATCAAGTACCTACAAGACACAATTTCGGTATGGAGGGAAACATATTGACAAGACGAAAGAAGCTCAATTTCAATGCAAATGCTTCTCGACTAGTATCCATTGTTTTACTTTTCCATTTTCCGAGCACAAATTTTTGGGGCAAATTTTGACTCAGACTGGAATCGCTAGCAAACTTTAAGATCATTAATATTTCATGAAAGGCTGAGATACAAAAAAAATATAATATTCCGCTAATTTATTCACTCTACGTCTAGCAAAGTTGCGAATCTGTGAATTTGAACTGCTCGAATCAGTCAAGTTTGCACTGTTTTTTTAATAAATGTATGAACAAAATCATTACCTGCTTGGCATTGTATAAAACAAGTGTTTTCAATTAACTTTCAATGTTTAAGTTGACGATAAATTGTGTGCTGTTGAAAGTGAGATAGTTTATACATTTAAGCCACAATAACGCATCTTAGTACGCAGTATTACCTGAATCAACTCACTTAAAATTTTAGATATGTCAGCAAATTAACTTTTTTTCAAAATAAAATGTTCTTATTCAAGTCTAACTAAATATTTAATAACGAATCATTTGAGGCCCTTAGTTTAATGGTACCTTTTTATTAAGACTCTATGCTAAAACACGTTCCAGCAAGCAGAGACTAGAGACTCCGTTAAATTTACTAACGAAATTGCATTATTCATGTGCGTTCTACAAATGATATGCTTTTGAATATGGAGTGATTAAAAAATATCTTGTTAGATCTAGTGAAATGGAAGAATCGTCAATAACTTAAGAATTGTTTTGTCTTGAAGTCTGATGAGTATATTCCTATCGCACAAATAAATACGCTTGTTGATATAGGACGTTTAATCAAACCACAATCCTGCCCCGTAAAGTAGTGATTACGGTAGAATAATAAGTTTAAAATCAAGACCGGCTTGATACGTGGGCTTTGAGATATTTTTCTCTTGAACGAGGTAAGTTGTTCTCCGATCTTAGCATTCCAGCAGCTGCCGCTCAAGAGTAGAGAGGTATTCAGCCACATTTTGGAACATTGCTTTATGTTTGAAGTTATAAGTTATGTTTGGTAGTGCTCAAAAGTACAGAATATTGACCTGTGATCTCACAGTCTACTTTGCTTACATTTCGTGTATTTCGCTTTTCTGTAGCGGTGCTTCAAAGTGTCAGCAACAATAATATGTAAAAGCGCTTGCCTGAACATTCATTCACTAAATGTAGGATTAACCCGATCGTTTCATTACCACTGGTCGGTTTGCTTATAGTTTGTTAAGACATCGTTATAGACTAATTTGATTTGAAATGTTTCAATTTCCGGCAGCTGAACATTGCTGAGAATGAGGATGGTTAGCAAACCATCCAGCGATATGAATACGAAACATTACACAAGCACAAAAGTGGCAGTGATTTAATAATGGATGGCTCGATTTTTCTAAATTCGTAGCGAAATGTAGGTTCATGATTTTCTAGTGGATTTGACATTCTTGTAAGCAGAAGTGCACAATATACCATTGGAAAGTCGCTCGTGAATCTGGTTATCGAAACAGCTTTGTGAGAGAAGTTATATTGCTGTATCACCACGTTGCGATGTTCCATTGGTAGGTTTATTATTAAAATAGAAAGAAACTGATACCATTCTAGTAATGGACTCATATTTAGCAGTTTATTTGTTGTGCTGTTTTGGAATCATTAATGCATGTTTACTTGGAAGAACCGACACTTTGACGATATTGAAGACTGAAAACGTTTTTAGAGGTAATTCTATAACGAAACTAATTTTTCACAAGGCGAATGTCCAATTTTAGACAAAAAAAGAACGTGCATTGACAATGCGGCTGAATATCTTATTCTTCAAGCGTTTAAATCAATCCAAATTTCGAATCCAGATGGATATCTCATCTTGAGTAAAGGGGGACAAAACACTCCTAGTGTGAATTCAGCTTGTCGATACCCAGTTAAGCCTGTCCAAAACAGAGCAGAATTTTCCCATGTTTATGACTGCGAAACCCATGTGCGAGACATATGCTACGATTATGTTTTAAAGCTAAGATATTCAAAGAGGTAAGAGTTAATTTTGGATCGCACAGAAAAATATCACACTTAGTAAAATAGAACGTGCAAGTTGTTTCAAAAAAATGGAATTCACAGCCAATATTACAGTGGATTGGAGCAAAACTGTAAAGATAAACTTGAAAACACAGCCGTATGTTGAAGTGATGGCCAGATTCATCAGAAAAAATTACCACCAAGAGCAGCATGACCTTTACATTCTTTCTTCTCTCCGGTTAGTTTTTTCCACAATTTCATGTAAATTAAGAATACCAATTTGATCGTAAGAGTTCTGACTTCTACTGAAAAATAACAATTTCGAATGATTTAAGCCAAAGCATTTCATTAAATCAAGTAAGGGTCAAATATTTGTTTTGCTGATTGATAAATTTTACTGCTTTTGAAACATTAGGCAAAATCGAAAAACCAGTTTTTGTCTAATCTCTAAAATCTTAAACCATTTATTTGTAGGATGATAGTAAATTGGTGTTGGTAAAGGTGCATCTATTCATGAGGCTGAATGGCAGGAGTCAATGTTCAAAGTTTTGTTGATAAAAAATGCTAATTATAAAACATTGGGAATTTTAGGAAAGTGAATTTCGTTGATATGCAAACGCGATTTCTCAATTCTATTTCTCGCAAACATTTTTAATACATATCAATGGTAGTCGGGCACATTTTAAAATAAAACTCTCAATTCTTCGAACCTTATTAAAAATATGTATTTGAAAATATAAACAAAACCCAAACGTATCTAGGATATTGAACAAGGCCGTGAGTCGAAAGTAAAGATAGTTCCTTGATTCATGAAATGACTTAATGAGAGCAGAGTCACCAGTATAGCTTGTTGCAACAGCAGCTTTGAAAAAAAAAAGATTTTGCAAAAGTGATTCATAATGCAGCGAAGTAGCCACGAGCTTGAAATATGCAGTGTATCTTAGTCGGCACATTACACAGCAAAATGGGAAGATGCTTACCTCCATCTCCCTTATTGTGACGTGTACAAGCAGGAATAATACTGGCATTAAGAGCCAGAATGTTGAAGTACAGCAGTTCTTATGAACTTCTAGGTATTCCCTCACCTTACTTTGATCATGAAAAATAGCACACACAGCATACCGAATTTGATCCACCCAGCTGCTATACCATCGAGGCAGATAGAGTATCTAACCTTTTGAAGTACCTGGAAGTTATTCTACGTGCGATCTCGCACTCAACGTCACCTTAACTTCGCAATTGTGGCAGTGCTTGGAATTCCAATTAAAACAATGAAGAATATTATCTGCTGCAAAAATTACTCATCTTACTAGCATCTACAGTGAAAGCTTTGATTTTTAAATGTCAATTTATACTTTCTTGTGAGGTACTTATTAGGTGAACATTTTTATTGCTTTTTCCAAAGATGGATCACACATAATAGCCGTCTTAAACAGATCACTGATCCTCACGACTTGTGGAACATTTTGTTAATAGTTGAAATTGGAGTTAAAACTATGAAAATTTACTTCTTTCTGGCTAAGAAATGCACCTGAAAGCCATTGTGGGAAGAGCACACAAGCTTTCTTATAGCACTTTGAATTAAAATTTCTAGTTCAATCGCTTTATTACTTGTCGTAAAACTATGCCGCCTACGTGTATATTGGTTCATTCGGTCAATTTCAATGTATTTACCAGACGAAGCATGAAATTGTATCCCTTGAATGCAGTCAGAATTATCAAGTCTGCTATTACAGCTAATTTCAACTGAAAAGCTTAGGGGAGCTTGCTTGTAAATTTTAAAGTGTAACAAAGCATTGAGGCTTAAATATGCATTTATGTTGTGGAATATGAATCCCTTGACTCTATCACATTGCAATTAGTCCTTTCTCTGAAATGGTCCGGACACAAAAATAAGCTAATTCCTTCTTTTGCCACACATAATTTGCTTGTCATTTAGAAGTAGGAGTCCATTAAACACATTTTAACCTGGTTTGTCCCATTAAACTAACTCAATCACTACGTATAACGGATTGATGTAAACACATCGCTAAGCAAAAGGGTCTCTTTGCCATCGGAATGCATAGAGCTGGATTTAAGTCCAAGCACTGGAGGTCCAGTTCAGCCTACCTCCAGAAGTTCGATAACTGTTTTACTTGTAACAAAAGTATCCGAGTTATCCATTACAATTACTGATTTATGATATACTGTTGAACAGAAAGCAGTTTCATTGAATTGTATGTCAAGGTGTCTCTACCATATGTTTGAAAATATACCATGAAAAAAAAAATTTTGGAATGAAGTACTGCTAACTGCTAAGAGTTTATTCCTGAATCTCTGTTGCATCATTCCGTTGCTGAACAGAATGATATTGCAACTACTGTTCTACCGAGATGTCTTTAGTGTCGTAAAAGAGTAAGATTGGAACTTGTGTGTCAGTCACGTCCGTAAATTAGCCGGCAGATTTTTAGTGATTTTATTTTAAATTGTATCTTGTAGGCTTCTGTTCAGTGACGTAGTCCTCTATGAAATCCTTGAAATTGCAGCTCATCAAAACTACATGCAACATTGCGCACTCAATGACACTACTTATCGTGATGAGTAATTTATTTTAACCAAAGGGATCAATGCACTTTTTGGGTCAATTCAGCGTGCAGATATAAACTTAAAATTGATAAAATTGGAAGGACTCCTTACGCTTCTATAACAATGCAATCCTCTTGCGAGACTCCTACTGAATTCACACTACTCTACATGATTGTTCACCATCACGAGCTACAATTTTAAATAAATCAAAGAGGAGTTGCATTACTGAACAGATTTGTGAGAGTTTTAGTTAAAATAAATTACTCATCACGATAAGTAGTGTCATTGAGTGCGCAATGTTGCATGTAGTTTTGTAGTTTTATAAGCCGAGTGGAGCTAATTGATAGTGTAAGTAGGAATAATGCTGGCATTAAGGGCCAGAAATTAGAAGCACAGCATTTCGTATGAACTTCTAGTTATTCCCTCATCTTCCTTTGATCATGAAGAATAGCACACACAGCATACTAAATTCAAATTGAAGGACCTGGTATATATTCTACGTGCGATCTCGCCCTAAACGTCACCTTAACTTTGCAATCGTGCCAGTGCTTGAAATTCCAATTAAAACAATGAAGAACATTGTTTGCTGCAAAATGTACTCATCTTTTTAGCAGCTACAGCGACAGCTTTGATTTTCAACAAAGTCAATTTTTGTCGAAATCGTATCCAGATCCAAGCAGGATTTTTACAGAATAATTTTCTTTTTGAATCAACACACATTTATCATCTCGGGGGTGATAAGCGAATAAGAATGTTTCAATGAGGTGATTTTCTTCAACTGTGCTCATTTCTCAAAGGTGTATCAAATACCTACCAGACACAATTTCGGCATGGAGGGAAACACATCGATAAGACGTAAGAAGCTCCAGGCACTAATTTTATGGCAAATTTCGACCCAGACTTAAATTGCTAGCAATCTTCAAGATAAGTATTATCTCATTAAAATGCTAGTTGTATCCCACTTTAAAATCCCATTCAATTTTCCTATTGTATTTGTATATTTTCCAATGCAGTGCATTTCAGCACATACACCAAATACAATTGATTTTAACTGAGAGTGAAAGTGTTTATTTCAAATACGACATTTTAGAAGGATTTCGCACACTTTTTATTCCTAATATGCAATCAAAAAGGAAATTTGATTTCCCTTTCTGCCTATTGTTCAGAAGCAATCAAATCTCACCGGACTGAAAGAAAACCTAGCTAAGATCTTTCTACGCCTACTTGGTACTTTTAGTTTAAAAGAAGAACAATGCAATTGCAGTTTTGAGTAAATTCGCATCGATGCTTCCTGTGGCGAAGCTAGTCCGACCGAAATTATGGTACACCAGCAGTACAGAATGAAATATTAATAAAACAACTCAAATAAGATTAATGCCAGATAATTGAAGCGAATTGTGAGAAAAAAATCTCGATATGTTCAGTGGAAACGTTTTTTCTATTTGAGTGAATTCGAGGATGTCTGATGGCTTTTAGCATTAACGAATGTTTAACTGATAATTGTCTTGCGTTTGGAAATGCATTGCATGAATGTGTCACCTTTGATTCGTGTTACCCGAAACTCAATCTAGAGCGATTCAAAAAAGAATGGTTGATTCCAAAATGCAACTTTTATTAGAGAGACTGTTTGACGATATGGGGTTGCAAGCTAGCTGCTTTCTTAAGAACTTACCACAAGTTTGACTTATAATCGCGCTGAGAGCCTAGTTACGCATGAAAACAAACGGACTACTCATGAGCAGCTGTGCAGATTTTGGATAAAAGGTTTGCATGACTATGTTATCTGATGCCTAGACACTTCCAAAGCAGCAATCTCTTTCGGTTTTTGAACACGGATTTCCTGGAAGCAAACAACACAAATTCTGATCAAATCGTAAATATCAATGATTACTGATTCCCGTTCTGTCTAAGTATTAGCACATGCGAAACATTCTTAAATACGTAGCTTTATCGAAGATATTTTGGGACTCCAAACATGCGCTCTTGTTCTAGAGACAATCATTTTGCCATCTCTAAGCGATCAAAACTGAGGACAAATTCTGTTCCATTAGCTCGCTCATGCCAAATTTCAATCTTGCCTTTTAACATGATATCCATTGTTATGGCCTATTGAATCTTTCCTGCAGTCACACTTGCAAGTGTTGAAGACAAAAATTTGGATCATTGTCAAGCCTCCTTAAATAAGATCAAATAGTTCGCCTTGAATAAATAAGTACTATGAGAATCCCATAGTTACTGAAAATATTTTCATGCACAAATAGTGTGGCACCATTTGTCAAAATTAACAAATTTTGCTAACAAAAAATAGTATTTGTTTAACGGGCTACTATTTCTAAATGATAAGTGAATCACGATAAGTAGTGTCATTGAGTGCGCAATGTTGCATGTAGTTTTGTAGTTTTATAAGCCGAGTGGAGCTAATTGATAAAAGTTTGTTCTGTGTACTTCCCTAGGCTTCAAAATTGTTCGATGGAATATTTCAATGACTAACATTTCTAAAGTGTTCTTGGCAATTCGTTGACTTTTCTCAACTCTATTATCTGCAAATTTTTTTCGCTATATAAGAAAGGTGATATGGCACATTTTAAAATAAAATTCTCAATTTTCCACAACTCTTGTAAATTTGCATTTGAATATAACCAAAGCCCTAAACATATCTGCGATTATAACACGATTGTGAGTCAAAACTAAAGTTAGTTCTCCGTTCATGAAACGGCTTTATGAGAGTAGAGTTACCAATTTGGCTTGGTGCAACAGCATTTTTGAAAAAAAAAAGTTTGCAAAAGTGATTTGTAATGCAGCCAAACAGCCACGGGCTTGAAATATGCATTATATCCTTACCGGCACATAACGCAGCAAAGTAGGAAGATGCTGACCTTGTCCTCATAATTGAGATGCCTATAAGTAGGAATAATACTGGCACTAAGGGCCAGAACGTTGAAGCACGTCAAGTCTTATGAACTTCTAGTTATTTCTCCATCAAACCTTAATTCATGAAAAACAATACACACAGCATACCAAATTCGATCTACCTAGCTGCTATACCATCAAGGCAAATAGAATAAAGAACGTTTCGAAGTACCTGGAAGTTATTCTACGTGCTGCCTTGCACTCAACGTCACCTGTTATTCGCAATTCTGCCACTGCTTGAAGTTCAAATTAAAATGATGAAGAATATTAATTGTTGTAAAATTCAATCATCTCATCAGCAGCTGCAGTAACGACTCTAATTATCAGGCAAGAAAATTTATGTTTTCTAACAAGGTACTTATTAGGTGTATATTTGTATTGCTCCGAATTCTCAATGCCCATCGAATATAGAATTGTGACAGCACTACTGCTTGAGATCGTATGCAAATCCAAGCAGTATTTTTACTGCCTTTTAAAAGACGGATCACAAACAGTAGCTATTTCACAAAAAATCATTCATGCACATGACGTGTCAAACAAGGTGTCATTAGCAGGAATCGGGATTGAAACTATGAAAATTTACTCCTTTCTGATTAAGAAACGGACCTGACAGCTACCATAGAAAATACAAGTTAGCTGTCTTAAAACAATTTCAATTGAAATTTCTGGTTCAATAGCTTTATAACTTGTCATGAAACTATACCGCTTACGTGTATATTAGTTCATTTAGTCAGTCTCACTGTATTTACTTGACAAAAGCTTAAATAGAATCCCTTGAGTACCAAAAGAATTATCAAGCCTTCTATTAGAGCCAATTTGTAATGAAATACTTAAGAAGGATTGCTTGCAACTTATAACTGAAGCCAAGCGTTAAAGCTTAATTTGTATTTTTATTCTGGAATATAAAATCTCTGGATTATATAACATCGCATTTAGTCATTTCTCTAAAATAGGTCAGACAACAAAAATAAACGAATCCACTCTTTTACTACAGCCGATTCACTTATCATTTAGAAATAGTAGCCCGTTAAACAAATACTATTTTTTGTTAGCAAAATTTGTTAATTTTGACAAATGGTGCCACACTATTTGTGCATGAAAATATTTTCAGTAACTATGGGATTCTCATAGTACTTATTTATTCAAGGCGAACTATTTGATCTTATTTAAGGAGGCTTGACAATGATCCAAATTTTTGTCTTCAACACTTGCAAGTGTGACTGCAGGAAAGATTCAATAGGCCATAACAATGGATATCATGTTAAAAGGCAAGATTGAAATTTGGCATGAGCGAGCTAATGGAACAGAATTTGTCCTCAGTTTTGATCGCTTAGAGATGGCAAAATGATTGTCTCTAGAACAAGAGCGCATGTTTGGAGTCCCAAAATATCTTCGATAAAGCTACGTATTTAAGAATGTTTCGCATGTGCTAATACTTAGACAGAACGGGAATCAGTAATCATTGATATTTACGATTTGATCAGAATTTGTGTTGTTTGCTTCCAGGAAATCCGTGTTCAAAAACCGAAAGAGATTGCTGTTTTGGAAGTGTCTAGGCATCAGATAACATAGTCATTCAAACATTTCATCCAAAATCTGCACAGCTGCTCATGAGTAGCCCGTTTGTCTTTATGCGTAACTAGGCTCTCAGGGCAATTATAAGTCAAAATTGTTGCAAGTTCTTAAGAAAGCTGCTAGCTTGTGACCCCATATCATCAAACCGTCCCTCTAATAACAGTTGTATTTTAGAATCAACCATTCTTTTTTGAACCGCTCTGGATTGAATTTTGGGTAGCTTCAATCAAAAGGTCACACTTTTATATAATGCATTTCCAAACACAAGACAATTACCAGTAAAATATTCGTTAATGCTAAAGGCCATCAAACATTCTCGAATTCTCTCAAACAGAAAAGGCTTTTTCACTAAACATATCGAGAATTTTTATTCTCACAATTCGCTTCAATTATCTGGCATTAATTTTATTTGAGTTGTTTTATTAACATTTCATTCAGTACTGCTGGTGTACCACAGGAAGCCTCGAGGCAAATTTACTCAAAACTGTAATAACATTGTTCTACTTTTTAACTAAGCATAAGTAAGATCGTAGCTAGGGTGTCTTTCAGTCCGGTGAGATTTGATTGCTTCTGAACAATAGGCAGAAAGGGAATTCAAATTTTGTTTTCGATTGCGCATTAAGAATAAGAAGTTTGCAACATTCCTCTCAAATGTCTTATTTGAGATAAAAAATTTTACTCTCAGTTAAAACAAATTGTATTTTATGTATGTGCTGAAATGCACAATACATACAATAGGAAAATTAAAGGGGATTTCAAAGTGGGATACAACTAGCTAGATGTTACCGACTTGATGCTCTTCAAGTAACACGAAGTTAATGGAAGAACTGACTGAAACGATGGAATAATTAAGAGATTAAGTTGAATTTCATGATAATTATCTTTGGTTTGTCTTGCCATTACTTCAACAAACGGCTGTGAATTGGAAATTATCTTCGCAACCTTTTCTCGATCCACTTCTACCACGGATGTGAACTCCACCTTCTTTGAGCAGCTTGCACACTTTTGTTTGCTAATTAAATTCTTTAATAAGCACTTCGAAATTGCAACTCACGCTAGTGTGCGCTCATATTTAAATGTGTAATCATAACAAAGGTCTTGCACGAGGAGATCACATTCGTAGATTTGGGTGAATTCCGTTTCATTTTTAATGAGAGAACGCCGAAACGTGCAATTCGCGTTTACTCTGGGAAAGTTCTGGTCGCCTTCATTAATCTCAAGATGTCCTTCAAAATTGTCCAATCGAATTAAACTGAACGCCTGATAGACAAGAAAACTTGTTGCGTCCTCAACGCCGGTTTGCGATTCCCCTGAAACTGGACATTCAACTTAAGGGAAAGTATAGTTTTACTCAAACACTACCTCCGGCAGACATTTTGGCCCTATGTTCTGGTGATAAATGTCTTTTAAATGGAAAGCAGGCATCGAGAATCCCAATGCAACAAACGAAGCAAACTGCTAGAAAGGAGCTCATTATCTGAATTGCAGTGATCTATCGCTGGCATATTAACAGCATGTTTACCACAATTTGACCACAAGAACACAAATCCCAGGTTATCCAATCATGTAAATTTATTTTATTGTTTGAAAATATGATTAAACACTTTTTCAATGGCTCTTATTGGAGTTCTTTATTTGTAACTTATTCCAACCAATAGAAAATCTCAATTTTAAGTTATACCCTGATGAAAAAGTTTATTTCACTTTCTTGCACTAGAGTTTATTGCTCATTCCATAACATTCAAATATAGTTTATTATTTTGCAAAACAGGTTAACAATCCCAGACCTTCTAATTTTTATAGCTCCAATCCTCGTTACCGAAATTACAACTCTAAATCATTAAAACATACGCAAAATTATTTGCAGTTGAGTTTTTCTTATTTATGAGTTTTCGCAACGATCGCTTATCTTTTTCCCATTAAGAAAATTTTTACTTCGTTTATTTTGGTATTTTAATCTGTGTGTGCAGAATCAAATAACTAGAACAGAGTCTTGCTAACTGCAAGAAATCTTGATTTTAAGGTGCAGAATTGAAAGATGCAACATAAAGTAGCCCGAATTTTTATGACACAACAAGTTTACGCATACATACTGAACATTCCGTGTTGAAAATTATAAAAAAAGAAAATTGGTTTGACATTTGTGGATCTGGGAATATTTTTTCGATTTTGTTAAACTCACAGTTCAAAACTAATAGAAAATTATCCGCTAAAGATTAGAAGCAAAACATGGAGTTAAAAGTGTCCTTGAAAATTGAACAAATTTTGGTTTGAAAAAGGTCCAAACCTGTTTGAATCTACGTCAATCAAGACAATTAACGTTCTTGGATACGACAACATATTCACTCACCTTTGTGGTTTGATAGAACAACGCATGAGGTAAGGTTTAGACCTGCTTTTCAGTTTCTCATAAAAATTTATTCGCAAATGATAATTGAAGGCGTAAATAAGAACATAGATTGCATTGTTCTAAGATATCTTTGCTAATTTCTCCCAAAGTTAGGAAAAGTTGGAGCAATCCTTGAATACTGTGCTTTTACTGCCCTTTTTTCTCATCTGCACGTAAAATTTAATTAATCTAAAATAAATTTTCTAACTATTTACCCACTGCCCCATGTTAAGACGTTGTCTCTTTCTCCCTTTTAATACTATGCAGTGCTAACAAGCTTTTGGTGTGACCGTTGCAATTAATAGGTAAATGAATGAAACTAAGCTGATCAGCATAGTTTGATTCGCATCGACGTATTTCATATGCTCTAACGGATTCATCACCATATCAGCGTAATGTATCTACGGTTCTTTTGGAATAGAAATTAATTTTCAGGGAAGCAAATTACCATCCTATAAAACGCAATTTATTTTTATTTCAAACCCCTAGATCTTTAAGGACAAACACCAAATAATTTTTGACAAAATTGCAATAGTGTTTTAGATTGCAAGGTACTTGATCTCATTAGAACTTTGTCTGGAGATTTACTTTATAAAATAATATAAATTGAAATGAGCCTAATCGTAGGTGGCCAGGCAATCAGTGTGACTTGTAACGCTGCTGTTTGACTGGCTGTGCGTCTTCGCCTTTCTAGTATTACCACCATATTTCAAAAAGTGAAAAGATTTTTTAACGTATTTAAAGCGAATACGATTATAATGTCTTATTTTATTAGTTTATTTGAGATCAAACAGATTTCAACAAAAATCTTCATCATGCCCCCGAAAATTTGACGATCTGTAAGCAAACAATTGCACAAACATATTTGACATCAAGGAAACTTTCAAAATTCACTTAGCATCATCTGTTTATTTGTAGATTTATGTGTTCCTCACCAATTTAGGCAAGTCTCAAGGGCTCATTTCGGGCAAAACAGAATTAAAGATAGCTTTCAAAACAGATAGCACACAACATCTAACATAAAAAATAGAAATACAAATCTATGTCTTCGGTATTCTGATTGCTTCTCCGGCATGGTTTCATCGAACAGGAAGTAGCTCTACATCAGTTACGCTTCAAAGTAACGTCTAGCCCGTCCTCGAATTGTCAAGGTCAGACAATCGTTATACCTCCTTAAAAGTATAAACAAATTTCTGGCTGAGATTCCATTCATTGGTACATGCACGAACATTCTACAGTCCAGCTTGAAACCCCGAATACTGGTGTTTACGTCGTACCCTGTTTACCAGGCTGACAGAGGTTGTACTTCTGCTCGCAAAATAGAATTCATACGTCAGATGGGTGATTGATCTCATCCGACCGCCCCTCTCATTAGTCCCTAGAGTTGTCCCTGGGCCTACCGGTGGTAACTACGAGGAGGTTGAGAGTAGGACTGACCTTCATTAAGCGTAAAGACACTTTTGATCCCATTTGAAACACCTCGTTTAATGAAATGTATTTTGATGAAAGTATAAATTATTCTGCTTTGTAAAACGGGAGCAAATGATGGCACTGTCCATAGACTTGATTTTGCGAAATCGTTGCATGTGTTGGATACAAAGATAGATAGGCGTTTTGACAACGAATGTTTCCAAATTTTTGTAATTACTGAACCTATTCGTGCAGTGTTCTTGGAGGGTCACTTACAAAACTTCGAAATATAGGAAAAAATGACAAAGTAGTGCATTCTAATTGCTTATTAGCCGATCAGCTAAGACGCAATCGCCTCAAAAAATGCCAAAGTACGATTGTTTAAAGGGGGGAGTTGCAATCATGATAATATTTGTTCATTATATTTAAATGGCACGAAGGTGTAGAGGAACCCTAGCACGGGGACTTCTTAGGGATATTGAAAGACAATCCAAATTTCGCTCCAGATTACGTTTCAAGGATGAGTTTTAACTGGCGCCCTTTCTAAATGCTCATTTGAAAAACAATTTTACTCGAGTTCACCTTAAACTGTTTTGTAAAAGTCTATACTTGTCAGCATTGTATACAAAACAGCTACGGTTTCATGGAAGATGGAAAGCTGATTGGGAACAGCCGAGAAAATTAACTGCAGTTTAAGTATCTGTTACTTTTAATCAGCTCAAAGTTAACGGAAATGCTAAATTAAGTAGTCAAGACTTCATTCGTGATAAACATTTTTAGTTTTTCTTGCTATTACTTCAACAATTGTCTGCAAATTTGAAATTTTCTTTGAAATTATTTCCCAGGCCACTGCAGCCACGGCTACAAGTTCATCCCACCGTATCGGTTTGCACGCTTTCGCATTCTGATTCAGTATTCGCCTGAGCTATTCAAAATTTAACCCGCAATACCAAGTGACCTTTTTAGACTTGCACAAACTCCTTATAAGCAATAAAGTAAACTTCTGTTTTGAAAAGACTTGCCGATTCTATATCTGGTAATATGCTCTATCCGAGATATAAGATCACATTATCTTGAGTCTCGATTCGAATAATAAGACAACGTGGTCTCAAATAGGCAAGACAATAATCTACAGAGGGTTTAAATATTAATAAATCAGGCCAATTGCTGCAGCTGAAGAATAAAGTCACCTGGTTTATAGCTAGTTTTGATATAAACAAAGCACAAAATGAAATGACATCAATCGAGAGCTGAGTAACTACAGCCTACCCATGGTAAGGCAGAGCATGCAAAGTATCTTGGTTTAGTTAAACTTGAGGATTTGAAAGTATACAAAGCTCTATCGGAGCTTACAATGACTGAAAAGTTCGGGTGGAAAGTCCGAGCACACGTCTCACCAAGACAGAGACGCAGCTATTAGGGTCTACACATAAAACCTCGTATCAATTAATGCAAGTATTAATTTTTCCTTCTGCACCTAATATCGTTCGCTCATAAAATTAGTAATAATATGAGAATGGTTAAGTTTTACCTGGTTTGCGATCATCGGTTAATTTTGTCTGCCTTACAAATAAATGAAGTACCTAGGAAATGAGCAATACCAAAGTCAAACATTTTAATTTCAGAAATCATCCGGTCATCACACAGTGATGGCCATAACATTTTAAGTGATCTGAATAAATTTAGCAGGATTATTCTTTGAGAAATCGAAAGACATCCTCTATATTGTTTAAATTTTATCGAATCCTGTCTACTTATTTAAAAAAAACAAAATTAATCTCCGGAACATATTTAGAACTTTAACAATTATGACAAGCGTTGTGTAGTTGGCAATGAAATTTGAAAGTGCAATTTATCCTAGTTTACAGCACACTTGTCCATCATTTTTTTAAGATCCCATATTAGCTAGGTGGTTAACCGTTAAACATCAGAAATAAAAATGACTGGTAAAAACATTTCAATTTTTGTAATTAAAATTTTTTAAGAACTTAAAAAATTGCTTTATCACCGGTGAAATACGCGCTTCAACTACGCACTTGCACCTTTCTGTTATTGTGAGCTCCTGTAGACATGGGCATACCTCCATCGATTCGGTGGATCCAGACCATGGCACTGCGCTTCTTCCATTTTACGATGGTTTCGCTAGAGCCATTTGTTCAATCGAATTCTTCTTAAACAATTTTCATTTTGAATTTTCCAACTGCTAGGCATTAAATTTAGTGGTTTTATATCATGCACACTTAAGATATAATTGCTTTTGGCGACTTACCACTTGAGCAGTAAGAGCCGCGATTGGTACCACGATATTAGATTCTCAATTTTCTTTTTATCTGGTTTTATTCCTGCTAACAGGAATCGTTGAACCTACTAGTTAGCATTTATGCAGATTTGGGTACTTTGCGAACTCAAACGAATCACTGCATGATAGTGAGGGCCAAATAATCAAATGCAGTCAAACAATTCAACTGCGACGTGACTTGCACCGGTCAAAGTTTCATGATGTGTTGGCCCTATCATTCACATGGATAGATAATTCAATTCTAATCTTCTCATGCCAAACACATATGGCTTATTTTCGTCAACCAATTATTCTTAAAAGGAGCCAATCCCGTGTCGATGAGGTTCCATTTCTGTGGATAAGTCTATTCATAACGACATATACTACAGAGAACTGCGGGTATAAGCCTAGATTTGCCAAAATAGAACGGATTCCACCACTCTTACACCTGTTAAGTAGTTATGTTATAGACTCGCTGTGATAACATTCCTAAACGCACTTGTGTGTTATCGCAAGTTGCAACCTCGAATACTTCATGCAACACACATACAGTAGCTTCTGCAGTTTTCGCAACTTTTAAACAGTAGATTTCTCCAAAGGTTTGAGATGACTCTAAATAGCCATTAACTATTTGTTTTGAGATCGCATAAGCTGTGCGCTTAACAAATAGTTAGAAAATACTTCATTGAATTCAAAAGGGTGCTTAAAATTGACTAGCGTAATACGAATCAGCGATCCGCTCCGCCACTGGATTCCAGTTGGCAACGAAATTCTGAAGGGCAATAAATCCTACTATGCAAATCAATTTTCAATTATCTATTCAATATCTCATATAAACATGGTTGAAAACTGTTAAAATTCAGACATGAGGATGATTGGTAAAGGCACTTCAATTTTTGTCATTAGAAGAGTATTTGGGAACTTTGAAACACGTAAAGCACGTACTCTGACTATGCGCTTAAGCCTTTCTGTTAGTATGAGCTTCTGTAGACATGGGTGGATCCAATTCACAGCACTGCATATCCTTCAGTTCACGACGGATTCGCTACACACGATCCTTCAATCAACCTCGTCTTAAGCAAATTTCGCTTTGATTTGTCTAACTGATAGGCACTAACTACAGTGGTTGTATTTCATGCAGACTCAAGAAATATTTGCTTTCGGTGACTTTCCACTTGAGCAGTGGAAGCCGCGATTGGTCCCATGATAGAGGATTCACAGTTTCGTCCAAATCTGATATTATTCGTAGTAGCAGAAAATGCTGAACGCATAAACTGAGGGTATGTAGATTTGGACACTTTGGGAGTTACCGCTTGATGATGATGGCAGAATAATGAAACGCAGTCCCACAATTCAATTGATAGGTGGCTTGCATTGGTCAAAGTTTCATGGTGTGCCGGCTCTATCATTTACATTGATCAACACTTTTTTTTCTACTCTTAGGGCAAGCACGGAGGGCTCATTGCTGTCACCCTATTAGTTCTTGAATGGAGCCATCCCGAGTCTCTAAGGTTCCATATTGTTAGTTAAGTCCATTCATAACGATATATACTACAGAGAACTTGTTGTGTGTCAAGAATTTTCCCTTAAAAGGCTCAATTTTAGGTGTTGGTCTGAATTGCAGGCTGCGCACATTGTGCAAGAAATCGGAACCTGACTTTCGAATGCCAATTTCGATTGCGCTGGGATTGGCTTAATATTTTTGTAGTTGCGAGATGGGTTTGAATGCATTCGTAGCTCCTGATGTTACCAAATTTGCTTTACTATGCATCGCTGGCAGACAAAACTTGGTTCTGTTCGTCTTCGTTAGTACGCTGAAAGTTCAGTGACAATTTTCTCTGTAATGTATTCCAGGAACATCAACGCAATTTCACGCAAGAAGCAAACCGTTTAGATAAAAGTGACCTCCTGTTATACTGACGAAGATCAGCACAATTTGAGACTGGCTGGGAATTCTCATTTAACTATGGAGGTAAAGGACAATTCCTTGGATTAATTTGACCTGTGGGCATAAAGTTACGTCTGCTAAAACAAAATCAATTGCAACGTTTTCACAACTGTTGAATGGTCGTGGTAGATACTTGCTGTGACCACATTGCTTAGTACACTTGCGTGTTAACGCGAGTTGCAGCATCAAATACTCCATAGGAGTATTAAATCAGCAAGTAAAAGTCTATCACCTACAATAAAAATGTAAAGAAACACATATTCATTGGCTTGTACAGTTTTCGCAACTTCTAAACAGTGGATTTCTCCAAAGGTTTGGGTTGACTCAAAATAGCTATCAACTATTTATTTCGAACACGCATAAGCTATGTGCTTAACAAATAGTTTGAAAATAATTCATTGACTTCAAAATGGTGCTTAAAATTAACTAGCACACCGCGGATCAGCTATCCACTCTGCCACTGGATTCCAAACTAAACTTATCTTCTTGTTGAATATCTGCATGGACAGCAAGTTGGTTAATTTGTTAGGCATTTGATTTGCCTGAAGTAGCCTATTCGAAAGGACAGCCTTTAACTTTCTGTTAACAACAAAGCAAATTCCATCACCATCATCTGCTTAGTTTATTGAAACCCTTTGAAATCTTATAACCATTACTGCGCCATAAATGGAGCTAACTTTGATTCCAAGACATACTTTCTATTTTCTTTTCACTCCATTTCGCCTTCATTCATCCACTCAAGAGGTTGAAATGCATAAATCACTGATCTAAGATTAGCGAAATAGGGCATTTCAGCCTCGAATACCGTTGGTCATTTGCTGATTGCAATACTATGAGGGAACACAGAAAGACAAATGAATGCTTGCAGCACTTAAGATGCTCTTGTACCAGGCTTTGCTCGTGAACCTTGGTAAATGCGCTTGGGACTCAGTGAAACGCATGCGCTAACCTTGCACCTGTGCCTTTCGGTTCTTAAAAGCTTGCGTAGAATCTTGTCATTTCACGTCTAAAAAGACAAGCACAGAATGAGACCACAGAAACTTATCTAGTTATCACGAATTTCGTTCAACTCAAGCATTAATTTCGCATGAGTGTATGCCAATTTGGCTAACGAAGCCCAAAACGTGTTTGGATAAAATATATCATAAAAGATAAATTGCCGACTGCTAAGAGTGAAGGAAAATCTAACATGTCCATCACTTCAAAATCCTCATTCGAAATATTCGCTGGGATCGCGTTGTTCAATGCATCTGTGCATAATCACCAGCTTAAATTTGAATTGATTACAGAGGCATTGAATCAGCGAACAAAAATCGGCTTCCTTTTTGGTGGATTAGACAATAAATTTGTAGGTACTCTCAACACCTTAGCTTTCCATTGAGGCAAGTGCAAGAAAAATCACGAAGTTCAAAGGCATGGTTGTACAAGATCTCATGATTGATCGATGCATTAATTCGGCCACTTCATTGTTTGTGGGTGAACTTGAGCAAACATAGGCATGACGATCATATGCCTTCCACTTCTGTACATCATTGTGTGTTGCAGCTGAAATTTTGTTAGATCCCAAGATTCACCTCCTCCAATCATTCAATCGTAGAGATTTTATTGAATGAGATACTGAACTGTGCAAAATTCATTGTACTACGCATTTCTGTTTAAGTGAAGCCGCATACTGCATTTCGCTCACTTGTATTTAACCAACCAATTGGTGATCAGCGTTTTGAGCGAAAACGCAACATACATTTTGTCAGCTTTGCAGACATTCCTTTTACGGATAATTGAAGGAGTGATCTCACAACTTTCAAATGGGCACACTTAAATGGTTGCGAATCGCTTGCTTATTAAGATCAAGACGCCGACAGTTAGAATGACATTTAAACAATAAGCAGATGGTTTCAGATCTTAGGAGCTAAACCGAGTTGCCTCTATAGCCTTTTCCAAATTGCGTTAAAGTTATATTAGTTTCAAGGGGACCTTTGATTAGGCTTGCCAACTGCAATCATCGAGTTTAACTATGCTGTTAAAACAGCATGGCGCTAATCAAACATTTGGCAAGCATGGTTTTGATATAAAATAGGTTGAGGAATAACGTCTCATGAAAAGGTACTGGTATGTCGCAGCAGATGCAATCGTTTAATTATTGTCTAAGTTACTTTAGAACAAGAAAATTTTAAACCACGGTTGCATTTGGTATGCGTCTCTAGTGATTCAAGTTCGATTATTTTGAAAAGAAAATGCTTCGATTCAATCTTAAAATTTACGACTTTATGTACCAAAATTGGAAAATTTAAGCTCTCTATTCCGACATGTTATTGCATTCAAGCATAAATGGGCTCTAACTTTTAACAAAACAGGTCTTAAACTTTTGGCTACTGCCGGTTTTGTCGATGCACCTAGCTGCATCAGTATGAAAATAAAAAACAAAATATTCATTTCCCTTAGAATTTTGCAATTCTTGGAAATTGCAAGTTCGATTTGATGTATTTAACGGCAATGATCCAACTTATGAGAAAACATGAAAGCTCTACAGCTAGTTGAAGCAACAATATGTCATCAAATAATGGAAAGCCGAAGCATTTGAACCAGTGTAAACGAAACCATTAGAAACATTACCAAGCCTGGTTTCTAGCGATGAAATGGTTTCAAATGATTGGATGACCTGTGCCTTGATTTCACATGTGGTGCTTTTATTGCAAGCGCTGGTAATATACATGCTGACAATTGGTGAAATTTAGATGATCAGCTTAACTTTAATGTTGCACCTTGCTTATTATTTTGGTACCGTTTATTCGAGATTACCAAAAACTCGAACTGTGTCACTAGAAATAAACGCTACAAACCTCGCCAAAGGTATTGTTTGAGCAAAACCATTTTACCCACCTAGATGGATGCCCGATTGTAGAGAAAGCACAGTCAAGGATTGAGAACGCAGCTAACTATCTCGTCCACGAAGCGTTCAGCTTAATTCAGGTAATTGATTTAGACGGGTATCTTGCCATAGAAAGACATGGACAGAACGTTGCTAGAGTCAACTCAACTTGCGAAGTCGCACCTTCGTCTGTTCACAACGACACGGAATACACCCATGTCTATTACTGCAACATGCTCGTGAGGGGCCTATGCTATGATTTCATAATTGAAAGAGGTCATTCAGTAAAGTGAGTTAATGCTTGATCAGCTCATTGAATTAGAATACAAAAACGTGCAAGCTGCTTTGAGATTATGAACTTCATAGCCGTGGTTGGCGAGGATCGGGCAGGATTAGCAAAGATAATCTTGTATTCACGGCCGTTTGTTGAAGTAATGGCAAGAAAAACTGAAAGGAATTACTATAAGCGTAGCCTTGATTCCATAGTTCTTTCTTCGCTCAAGTCAGCCTTTTCGTTATCTTCGTGCCATCTGAGCACTGGCAATTGAAATTCGTTTTGCCGTCCTGATGCCACTTTGTTTTGGTTCGTTAACAAGGCTGCCGAGGGCAAGTATTCAAAACTGGTTATACCAAACATTTCTTTCAAAGAACTCAATTATTTTTTATGTAAAATTTAAAAAAACCACTTGAATTTCGTTTTATGAAAAGGCCAAGTGCAATGAAAATTTAAAGGACTGAAAAGCTTTCCTGCTGAGACTCATTTTCGATTTCATCATTAGAACAAGCTAATGATTGAAACTATTTTCAATCAACCAGCTTTAAATGGTGTAGAATTGATAAAATGGGATATTTGAAGTGCAATTCGTCTTGGCACTTCTTAGGGCAAGTTTAACTTGGACGAAATTCTACAATAAGGAAAAAACTTAGGTTACTTTAATGATGTCAAGAAATGAAAGACATTTTTCGCAGCTGCTTTGAGATCCATTGAATGCGTTTTCGGAATCAGTTAGCCTTCATTTGAAAATGTGCATGCAGTAAATAAATCAATCTAGTTTGAAAAGTACTTCCAATCGGATGCAGTAACATAAAATTGTACGCCTCATGTTTAGAGCTTGCCATCATTGAGCCACTAGCCATATAGTTAAACACATTTCCAACTCGACTACTTTGACTCTTAGTTTGCAAATACGAGTGTGTACCTTGCATAGTCTGAATATCTGTGCGTCAGATAAAATTGCGAATTCTACAAAAGTTAAGAATTAGACGCGCTGAGTTGCTGTTTGCGCAGCAAACATCCAACAGTGTGAAAGTAGGTCTTGTCAACGCAAGAGTTGGCAAGAGTTAGCAATATGTATACCGATAGTACCATTTTTGATAAAATTCTTTTTACAACAGTAATGCATAATACAGCAAAACAGTCATGAGCTTCGAATGTACATTCATCCCAGCAGCAGCAATGCGCAGTAAAAGGGGAAGATGCTAACCTCCCTCCTCATAGTTGTGATGCGTTTAAACAGGAACACTAATGGCACTAATGGACAGAAAGTTGAAACAAATCCGTTCTTAGGAACTTCTAGGTTTTCCCTCATCTTACCTTGATCATGGAAACAGCACCTACAGTATACCAATTTCGCTCCATTCAGTTAATATACCATGAAGGCAAATACAGTAGAAATCCTTTCGAAGTACTCGGAAGTTATTCTACATGCTATCTCAAAATCAACGTCACCTGAAGTTAGTACTTCTGTGGTTGCCTGAAATCCTAACTAGAATAGTGAAAAATACTATATTCTACAAAATGTACTCATCCTACCAGCAGCTGTAGTAACAATTCCGATTTCCATGCTGGCAAATTTATGCTTTCCAGCCAAGTGCTCTGACATCTCAACGCCCACTGAATATAGGGTTTTGACAGCACTACAGGTTAGCGTCGTATACTAATTTAAGTAGAACATTTACTGACTTTATTAGAAGGCGGATCATATATAATAGCCATTTTAAATAGATCACTCATGCTCACGACTCGTGGAAAAAGATGGTATTAGCAGGAATCGGGATTAAACTATGAAAATGCAAACACTTCCGGTTAAGGAATTGACCTAAAAGCTATCGTAGTAAAAGCACAGGGCTTTATGAAAAAATTCAAATTAAAAGTTCTAGTTCAACTGCCGAGTCGTTTGTCATAAAATCATGCCGTTTACGAGCTCATGAGTTCATACGGTCAATTTCAATCTATTTACATGACGAAAATCCAAATAGAATACCTTAAGTGCAGATGGAATTATCAAGCCTGCTATCTGACCTAAATCCAACCAAAAGGGTAAAAGAGATTGCTTGCAAATTATAGTAAATGTAACAAACTATTGAGGCTTACTTTGTATTTCTATTGTGGAGTAAAGGAGCTTTTGACTACATCACATCACATTTGGTCCTTTCTCTGAAATAGGCCAGATGCACAAAAAATATACAGATCCCTTCTTCAACCACAGCTGATTTGCTTATAGCTTAGAAGAAGCAAGCCGCTAAACAAATATTCACCTGATCTGTTCATTAAACTAACCCAATCATTACACGTACAGGATTGGTGTTAACATATTGTTAAGCAAAGGCTCTCTTTGATATCGGAATGCTGCATAGAGAGCTGGCTTTGAGTCCAATCACTGGAATTCCAACTCAGCTTACCTTCAGAAGTCCGATAAATATTTCACTTGAAAGAAATCGCATCCCAGTTGGCGATTGCAAATACTAATTTTTGACATGCTGTTGAACAGAAAACAGTTTCATTGAATTGTATGTCAAGATGCCTTTCTCATGTGTTTGAAAAAAATAACACGTTAAGAAGTAGTCTAAAATGAAGTGCTCTTAGCTGCTAACAATTTGGACCTGAAACTCTGCTGCATCAGAGTGAAGTCAATTGCCACAACATGTAATACAGGTTGATATTTTAACCAGCATTCTACTAAAATGTCGCTTCGATGTCCTAAAAGAGTACAAACGCAACAGATTTGTCTGCCACGCAAGTCATTTAGCTGAGAGCACATGCAGCACTGCGCTCTCAACAGCACAATTTTTCAGGATGTAGAATTCCAGTCACTCAAACTATTGGCGAATTCGAAGTTTTGACGTCTTGGTACAACGTTTCATGAACCTATCCGAAGGAATGAATTTTCATATTCATAGCTCTGCTCATGCAATCGTGATGTGTATGTGGGGTTTGAACTGATTTAGACAATTCAGTGCTCTAAGAATCTGTACATTACGGATCCTGAGTTTAAAGTTGAATAGCCGGTGAAATAAAACGAAGACACTGCTTAACACAAAACATGAGCTAAATGGGATACCAAGAGCCAGCTTGTGATTGTCTTTTCGACCTTAATGTGCCATCATTGCAAAAGGCGGCTGTTGTTTCAAGATTGTCTCCGCAGTTCATTCCCGATCCACTTGATCCCAAAACAAGCTCTTCACCCTTGAAAAAACTTGCACGCTTCCGTTCAATGATGCAATCCTTCTTTGAACTGTTTGAAATCATAGCTCTTGGTAGCAAACAATCATGTTGAGTGATGTGAATATAGTCGGCGTCTCTTAGAAGGATTGCACTTTCATGAAGCGCAAGAAGTCCTTCCAATTTTTGCAATTTTTAGCTTATATCTGCAAGCCGAGTTAACTCGAAAAGTGTTTCGGATTCCTCTAGTTAAAATAAGATGCTCGAGCAAATCTGGTCCTTGAGTTGATTAAAGCAATTGGAAAAAGCATTCTATTTCAGAGTTGCTAGTTTTGGAAACTTTTAGTTTATGGGTTAATAAAAAGTTGACTTTCAGTGAAATCGAAATAATGTATGAGTTCGCAGGTCAACAGAAGTGTTCCCTAACACACCAACAGATAAACGTCGAACGCTGAAAGAAGCATGTCTCCAGTACTTATTTTAAGGGCTTTCGAAATAAAGTGGTTCAAGTCAATCGTACGGAGCAGTCACGCACCGTGCAGGATATGGTGCGTAGGGGGGCTGGAAGATGGTTCTCCACAAAGTACCAGATAAATGTGAATCTTTTCATTGGCCAACCAAATTTATGCGATTATCTTTACCGAACTAGCTGTCAGGCAGAATGCATTATTCAATGACGCTGGAAATAAACATCGAATTGAACCACCTTCAATCTCTTTGTAAAAAGTATGTCACAGCAAACGATGAAATCTGTTGCAAATGGTTCGAATCAACATTTAACCACATTCCTCCTGAAATCTCTCATTACATTTAGATTCTTCTCTTTCCACTGATTAGCAAAGACTTGGCTGGTTGATTTACATTCACTTCGGCTTCATCAATCCTGAACTTAATTGCGGTGTTCGAAATAACAAATGCTACCTTATTGCTTTAAGCTTCATTGTGCTTTTCAAAGTTTCAATGTTAGTCCAAGGAATCAAAATTATACATTTAGTGGCTTTAAATATAAAACGATTCTAACATGCTCAACTAGAGATAGCTCATGGTGATGTAGTACAAATGAAATGGCAGAACTAGCAGTCACAGAAAGTTCTATTTTCGTTGTGTTTCAAAACGGGAAATATTTTGCTGCTTATAACTTAAAGGTTTGAACTAATTTGCTTTTACTTCACAGTGATCATCATTTTGAATGATAGTTTTAAGGCTAGAGTAAAGCTTGCTGTTTGGGAATTTAGAATTAATCGAGTAGTCTATTCCTGCGAACCTGTATAATCCTTGATGATCCAACAACAAGGCGATCCAATTTCGATTCCTAAACGCATGGTAAGGGTGAGAGGTGCCCAGCGCTTATGTTAGTTGACACGCATGAATAAATAACTCTGCTAGAGCCTATCTCAACCAGTTTTGAAAAACTAACTTTGACAGCATTTTCAACAAATCGAAAGCAATAACAAGAGTAAAATCGAAATGAATTGCCAAAGCTGGCGATCGTCAGCTGCATTTTAGTAACTCAGGTAACACGAAGTTAACAGAAAGGCTGAATTGAGTGACAGAAGAACTGTGCCATCAAGGCTCTGTTCATGATATCTGTTTATAGTTCTTCTTGCCATTACTTCAACAAAAGGCTGTGAGTTCAAGACAATTCTTACAGCTCTTTTCAGATCCTCTACAACCGCGACTATGAAGTTCATTGTTTCGAAGCAGCTTGCACGTGATTATACGCTAAATCCAAATATGCATGAGTTATTCGACATTTGACTCACGTTGCTACAAACCCATTTTCAGAAATATAATCATAGCAAAGGCCCCGCACGAGGATTTCACAGTAGTAGACATGAGTGTACTGCTTATCTTTTAAAAGAACAGAAGGTGCACTACCGCAAGAAGAGTTCACTATGGGGGCATTCTCTTCCTTTTGGTTTATGACCAGGTGCCCTTCTAAATCCTTCACATAAATGGAAATGAATGCCTGACGAACAAGAAAGCTAGCTGCGTTCTCGATCTTTGATTTCCCTTTTATTAAGTTTGGACATTCACCTAGATGAGTAAAATGATTTTTCTTAAATGATACCTTCGGTGCGGTTTGTGGCGTTTATTTCTGGCGACACAGTTTGAGCCCTCGGTAAACTTCCGTCAGCGGTACCAATATAATGGAGGAAGCAAAACAGTAGGATAAAGTTCATCACTTTCATTTCGTTGATTTTCTTCATGCATATTAATAGCATTTGCTATGAAATTCCAGCATGTGAAAGCAAAGCACAAATTATCCAATCATTTGAGGCCATTCCATTTCTTGAAATCAGCTTGGATAACACTTCCAATAATTTGCATTTATTGCTTTAAATGTTTTCCGCTTTTATTCTGTTGTATCAATGATCTTTATTTTATCAAATCAAACCTATAATATTTGGGGTTTTCTTAAACGCCTAAGATCTAATAGTATTTAAACTTTTTCCCTTCCTACAATTACAAGCTGAGCGCTCAATGAGTGTAGAAATGCTTAGCTAAATCGCGTGCGCTTTCAAGTTTTTGATTTTAGATTTAAACAGAGCACTTCTTAACAAAACAAAGCAACAATATGAATCAGTTTTGAACTGCAACTAATTTCAGCATTGATGAAGCCGAAGTGAAAGCACATCAACCGTCAAAATCCTTTCCAAGCAGCTGAAGGTGGAAAGGCCAAATGCAATGAGGGATTCCAGGTTGAATATAGTTAAACATTAATTTCAAACATTTGCTATGATATGCTTCTCACAAAAGTATTGTGATGCCTGTGACTCAGTGCCTTGAGTCGTTGACGATGGTTCATTTTTATGGTTATTGCCAGTGTAATTATATAGTGATTCTGTGAAACACAATGCAGTAAAGACAATCGAATAAGTTTTGCTTCCCAGTGAAGAGATTCATATTCATCTGTCGGTGAGTTAGGGAACACTTCTGTTGACCTGCGAACTCATACATTATTTCGATTTCACTGAAAGTCAACTTTTTATTAACCCATAAACTAAAAGTTTCCAAAACTAGCAACTCTGAAATAGAATGCTTTTTCCAATTGCTTTAATCAACTCAAGGACCAGATTTGCTCGAGCATCTTATTTTAACTAGAGGAATCCGAAACACTTTTCGAGTTAACTCGGCTTGCAGATATAAGCTAAAAATTGCAAAAATTGGAAGGACTTCTTGCGCTTCATGAAAGTGCAATCCTTCTAAGAGACGCCGACTATATTCACATCACTCAACATGATTGTTTGCTACCAAGAGCTATGATTTCAAACAGTTCAAAGAAGGATTGCATCATTGAACGGAAGCGTGCAAGTTTTTTCAAGGGTGAAGAGCTTGTTTTGGGATCAAGTGGATCGGGAATGAACTGCGGAGACAATCTTGAAACAACAGCCGCCTTTTGCAATGATGGCACATTAAGGTCGAAAAGACAATCACAAGCTGGCTCTTGGTATCCCATTTAGCTCATGTTTTGTGTTAAGCAGTGTCTTCGTTTTATTTCACCGGCTATTCAACTTTAAACTCAGGATCCGTAATGTACAGATTCTTAGAGCACTGAATTGTCTAAATCAGTTCAAACCCCACATACACATCACGATTGCATGAGCAGAGCTATGAATATGAAAATTCATTCCTTCGGATAGGTTCATGAAACGTTGTACCAAGACGTCAAAACTTCGAATTCGCCAATAGTTTGAGTGACTGGAATTCTACATCCTGAAAAATTGTGCTGTTGAGAGCGCAGTGCTGCATGTGCTCTCAGCTAAATGACTTGCGTGGCAGACAAATCTGTTGCGTTTGTACTCTTTTAGGACATCGAAGCGACATTTTAGTAGAATGCTGGTTAAAATATCAACCTGTATTACATGTTGTGGCAATTGACTTCACTCTGATGCAGCAGAGTTTCAGGTCCAAATTGTTAGCAGCTAAGAGCACTTCATTTTAGACTACTTCTTAACGTGTTATTTTTTTCAAACACATGAGAAAGGCATCTTGACATACAATTCAATGAAACTGTTTTCTGTTCAACAGCATGTCAAAAATTAGTATTTGCAATCGCCAACTGGGATGCGATTTCTTTCAAGTGAAATATTTATCGGACTTCTGAAGGTAAGCTGAGTTGGAATTCCAGTGATTGGACTCAAAGCCAGCTCTCTATGCAGCATTCCGATATCAAAGAGAGCCTTTGCTTAACAATATGTTAACACCAATCCTGTACGTGTAATGATTGGGTTAGTTTAATGAACAGATCAGGTGAATATTTGTTTAGCGGCTTGCTTCTTCTAAGCTATAAGCAAATCAGCTGTGGTTGAAGAAGGGATCTGTATATTTTTTGTGCATCTGGCCTATTTCAGAGAAAGGACCAAATGTGATGTGATGTAGTCAAAAGCTCCTTTACTCCACAATAGAAATACAAAGTAAGCCTCAATAGTTTGTTACATTTACTATAATTTGCAAGCAATCTCTTTTACCCTTTTGGTTGGATTTAGGTCAGATAGCAGGCTTGATAATTCCATCTGCACTTAAGGTATTCTATTTGGATTTTCGTCATGTAAATAGATTGAAATTGACCGTATGAACTCATGAGCTCGTAAACGGCATGATTTTATGACAAACGACTCGGCAGTTGAACTAGAACTTTTAATTTGAATTTTTTCATAAAGCCCTGTGCTTTTACTACGATAGCTTTTAGGTCAATTCCTTAACCGGAAGTGTTTGCATTTTCATAGTTTAATCCCGATTCCTGCTAATACCATCTTTTTCCACGAGTCGTGAGCATGAGTGATCTATTTAAAATGGCTATTATATATGATCCGCCTTCTAATAAAGTCAGTAAATGTTCTACTTAAATTAGTATACGACGCTAACCTGTAGTGCTGTCAAAACCCTATATTCAGTGGGCGTTGAGATGTCAGAGCACTTGGCTGGAAAGCATAAATTTGCCAGCATGGAAATCGGAATTGTTACTACAGCTGCTGGTAGGATGAGTACATTTTGTAGAATATAGTATTTTTCACTATTCTAGTTAGGATTTCAGGCAACCACAGAAGTACTAACTTCAGGTGACGTTGATTTTGAGATAGCATGTAGAATAACTTCCGAGTACTTCGAAAGGATTTCTACTGTATTTGCCTTCATGGTATATTAACTGAATGGAGCGAAATTGGTATACTGTAGGTGCTGTTTCCATGATCAAGGTAAGATGAGGGAAAACCTAGAAGTTCCTAAGAACGGATTTGTTTCAACTTTCTGTCCATTAGTGCCATTAGTGTTCCTGTTTAAACGCATCACAACTATGAGGAGGGAGGTTAGCATCTTCCCCTTTTACTGCGCATTGCTGCTGCTGGGATGAATGTACATTCGAAGCTCATGACTGTTTTGCTGTATTATGCATTACTGTTGTAAAAAGAATTTTATCAAAAATGGTACTATCGGTATACATATTGCTAACTCTTGCCAACTCTTGCGTTGACAAGACCTACTTTCACACTGTTGGATGTTTGCTGCGCAAACAGCAACTCAGCGCGTCTAATTCTTAACTTTTGTAGAATTCGCAATTTTATCTGACGCACAGATATTCAGACTATGCAAGGTACACACTCGTATTTGCAAACTAAGAGTCAAAGTAGTCGAGTTGGAAATGTGTTTAACTATATGGCTAGTGGCTCAATGATGGCAAGCTCTAAACATGAGGCGTACAATTTTATGTTACTGCATCCGATTGGAAGTACTTTTCAAACTAGATTGATTTATTTACTGCATGCACATTTTCAAATGAAGGCTAACTGATTCCGAAAACGCATTCAATGGATCTCAAAGCAGCTGCGAAAAATGTCTTTCATTTCTTGACATCATTAAAGTAACCTAAGTTTTTTCCTTATTGTAGAATTTCGTCCAAGTTAAACTTGCCCTAAGAAGTGCCAAGACGAATTGCACTTCAAATATCCCATTTTATCAATTCTACACCATTTAAAGCTGGTTGATTGAAAATAGTTTCAATCATTAGCTTGTTCTAATGATGAAATCGAAAATGAGTCTCAGCAGGAAAGCTTTTCAGTCCTTTAAATTTTCATTGCACTTGGCCTTTTCATAAAACGAAATTCAAGTGGTTTTTTTAAATTTTACATAAAAAATAATTGAGTTCTTTGAAAGAAATGTTTGGTATAACCAGTTTTGAATACTTGCCCTCGGCAGCCTTGTTAACGAACCAAAACAAAGTGGCATCAGGACGGCAAAACGAATTTCAATTGCCAGTGCTCAGATGGCACGAAGATAACGAAAAGGCTGACTTGAGCGAAGAAAGAACTATGGAATCAAGGCTACGCTTATAGTAATTCCTTTCAGTTTTTCTTGCCATTACTTCAACAAACGGCCGTGAATACAAGATTATCTTTGCTAATCCTGCCCGATCCTCGCCAACCACGGCTATGAAGTTCATAATCTCAAAGCAGCTTGCACGTTTTTGTATTCTAATTCAATGAGCTGATCAAGCATTAACTCACTTTACTGAATGACCTCTTTCAATTATGAAATCATAGCATAGGCCCCTCACGAGCATGTTGCAGTAATAGACATGGGTGTATTCCGTGTCGTTGTGAACAGACGAAGGTGCGACTTCGCAAGTTGAGTTGACTCTAGCAACGTTCTGTCCATGTCTTTCTATGGCAAGATACCCGTCTAAATCAATTACCTGAATTAAGCTGAACGCTTCGTGGACGAGATAGTTAGCTGCGTTCTCAATCCTTGACTGTGCTTTCTCTACAATCGGGCATCCATCTAGGTGGGTAAAATGGTTTTGCTCAAACAATACCTTTGGCGAGGTTTGTAGCGTTTATTTCTAGTGACACAGTTCGAGTTTTTGGTAATCTCGAATAAACGGTACCAAAATAATAAGCAAGGTGCAACATTAAAGTTAAGCTGATCATCTAAATTTCACCAATTGTCAGCATGTATATTACCAGCGCTTGCAATAAAAGCACCACATGTGAAATCAAGGCACAGGTCATCCAATCATTTGAAACCATTTCATCGCTAGAAACCAGGCTTGGTAATGTTTCTAATGGTTTCGTTTACACTGGTTCAAATGCTTCGGCTTTCCATTATTTGATGACATATTGTTGCTTCAACTAGCTGTAGAGCTTTCATGTTTTCTCATAAGTTGGATCATTGCCGTTAAATACATCAAATCGAACTTGCAATTTCCAAGAATTGCAAAATTCTAAGGGAAATGAATATTTTGTTTTTTATTTTCATACTGATGCAGCTAGGTGCATCGACAAAACCGGCAGTAGCCAAAAGTTTAAGACCTGTTTTGTTAAAAGTTAGAGCCCATTTATGCTTGAATGCAATAACATGTCGGAATAGAGAGCTTAAATTTTCCAATTTTGGTACATAAAGTCGTAAATTTTAAGATTGAATCGAAGCATTTTCTTTTCAAAATAATCGAACTTGAATCACTAGAGACGCATACCAAATGCAACCGTGGTTTAAAATTTTCTTGTTCTAAAGTAACTTAGACAATAATTAAACGATTGCATCTGCTGCGACATACCAGTACCTTTTCATGAGACGTTATTCCTCAACCTATTTTATATCAAAACCATGCTTGCCAAATGTTTGATTAGCGCCATGCTGTTTTAACAGCATAGTTAAACTCGATGATTGCAGTTGGCAAGCCTAATCAAAGGTCCCCTTGAAACTAATATAACTTTAACGCAATTTGGAAAAGGCTATAGAGGCAACTCGGTTTAGCTCCTAAGATCTGAAACCATCTGCTTATTGTTTAAATGTCATTCTAACTGTCGGCGTCTTGATCTTAATAAGCAAGCGATTCGCAACCATTTAAGTGTGCCCATTTGAAAGTTGTGAGATCACTCCTTCAATTATCCGTAAAAGGAATGTCTGCAAAGCTGACAAAATGTATGTTGCGTTTTCGCTCAAAACGCTGATCACCAATTGGTTGGTTAAATACAAGTGAGCGAAATGCAGTATGCGGCTTCACTTAAACAGAAATGCGTAGTACAATGAATTTTGCACAGTTCAGTATCTCATTCAATAAAATCTCTACGATTGAATGATTGGAGGAGGTGAATCTTGGGATCTAACAAAATTTCAGCTGCAACACACAATGATGTACAGAAGTGGAAGGCATATGATCGTCATGCCTATGTTTGCTCAAGTTCACCCACAAACAATGAAGTGGCCGAATTAATGCATCGATCAATCATGAGATCTTGTACAACCATGCCTTTGAACTTCGTGATTTTTCTTGCACTTGCCTCAATGGAAAGCTAAGGTGTTGAGAGTACCTACAAATTTATTGTCTAATCCACCAAAAAGGAAGCCGATTTTTGTTCGCTGATTCAATGCCTCTGTAATCAATTCAAATTTAAGCTGGTGATTATGCACAGATGCATTGAACAACGCGATCCCAGCGAATATTTCGAATGAGGATTTTGAAGTGATGGACATGTTAGATTTTCCTTCACTCTTAGCAGTCGGCAATTTATCTTTTATGATATATTTTATCCAAACACGTTTTGGGCTTCGTTAGCCAAATTGGCATACACTCATGCGAAATTAATGCTTGAGTTGAACGAAATTCGTGATAACTAGATAAGTTTCTGTGGTCTCATTCTGTGCTTGTCTTTTTAGACGTGAAATGACAAGATTCTACGCAAGCTTGTAAGAACCGAAAGGCACAGGTGCAAGGTTAGCGCATGCGTTTCACTGAGTCCCAAGCGCATTTACCAAGGTTCACGAGCAAAGCCTGGTACAAGAGCATCTTAAGTGCTGCAAGCATTCATTTGTCTTTCTGTGTTCCCTCATAGTATTGCAATCAGCAAATGACCAACGGTATTCGAGGCTGAAATGCCCTATTTCGCTAATCTTAGATCAGTGATTTATGCATTTCAACCTCTTGAGTGGATGAATGAAGGCGAAATGGAGTGAAAAGAAAATAGAAAGTATGTCTTGGAATCAAAGTTAGCTCCATTTATGGCGCAGTAATGGTAATAAGATTTCAAAGGGTTTCAATAAACTAAGCAGATGATGGTGATGGAATTTGCTTTGTTGTTAACAGAAAGTTAAAGGCTGTCCTTTCGAATAGGCTACTTCAGGCAAATCAAATGCCTAACAAATTAACCAACTTGCTGTCCATGCAGATATTCAACAAGAAGATAAGTTTAGTTTGGAATCCAGTGGCAGAGTGGATAGCTGATCCGCGGTGTGCTAGTTAATTTTAAGCACCATTTTGAAGTCAATGAATTATTTTCAAACTATTTGTTAAGCACATAGCTTATGCGTGTTCGAAATAAATAGTTGATAGCTATTTTGAGTCAACCCAAACCTTTGGAGAAATCCACTGTTTAGAAGTTGCGAAAACTGTACAAGCCAATGAATATGTGTTTCTTTACATTTTTATTGTAGGTGATAGACTTTTACTTGCTGATTTAATACTCCTATGGAGTATTTGATGCTGCAACTCGCGTTAACACGCAAGTGTACTAAGCAATGTGGTCACAGCAAGTATCTACCACGACCATTCAACAGTTGTGAAAACGTTGCAATTGATTTTGTTTTAGCAGACGTAACTTTATGCCCACAGGTCAAATTAATCCAAGGAATTGTCCTTTACCTCCATAGTTAAATGAGAATTCCCAGCCAGTCTCAAATTGTGCTGATCTTCGTCAGTATAACAGGAGGTCACTTTTATCTAAACGGTTTGCTTCTTGCGTGAAATTGCGTTGATGTTCCTGGAATACATTACAGAGAAAATTGTCACTGAACTTTCAGCGTACTAACGAAGACGAACAGAACCAAGTTTTGTCTGCCAGCGATGCATAGTAAAGCAAATTTGGTAACATCAGGAGCTACGAATGCATTCAAACCCATCTCGCAACTACAAAAATATTAAGCCAATCCCAGCGCAATCGAAATTGGCATTCGAAAGTCAGGTTCCGATTTCTTGCACAATGTGCGCAGCCTGCAATTCAGACCAACACCTAAAATTGAGCCTTTTAAGGGAAAATTCTTGACACACAACAAGTTCTCTGTAGTATATATCGTTATGAATGGACTTAACTAACAATATGGAACCTTAGAGACTCGGGATGGCTCCATTCAAGAACTAATAGGGTGACAGCAATGAGCCCTCCGTGCTTGCCCTAAGAGTAGAAAAAAAAGTGTTGATCAATGTAAATGATAGAGCCGGCACACCATGAAACTTTGACCAATGCAAGCCACCTATCAATTGAATTGTGGGACTGCGTTTCATTATTCTGCCATCATCATCAAGCGGTAACTCCCAAAGTGCCCAAATCTACATACCCTCAGTTTATGCGTTCAGCATTTTCTGCTACTACGAATAATATCAGATTTGGACAAAACTGTGAATCCTCTATCATGGGACCAATCGCGGCTTCCACTGCTCAAGTGGAAAGTCACCGAAAGCAAATATTTCTTGAGTCTGCATGAAATACAACCACTGTAGTTAGTGCCTATCAGTTAGACAAATCAAAGCAAAATTTGCTTAAGACGAGGTTGATTGAAGGATCGTGTGTAGCGAATCCGTCGTGAACTGAAGGATATGCAGTGCTGTGAATTGGATCCACCCATGTCTACAGAAGCTCATACTAACAGAAAGGCTTAAGCGCATAGTCAGAGTACGTGCTTTACGTGTTTCAAAGTTCCCAAATACTCTTCTAATGACAAAAATTGAAGTGCCTTTACCAATCATCCTCATGTCTGAATTTTAACAGTTTTCAACCATGTTTATATGAGATATTGAATAGATAATTGAAAATTGATTTGCAAAGTAGGTTTTATTGCCCTTCAGAATTTCGTTGCCAACTGGAATCCAGTGGCGGAGCGGATCGCTGATTCGTATTACGCTAGTCAATTTTAAGCACCCTTTTGAATTCAATGAAGTATTTTCTAACTATTTGTTAAGCGCACAGCTTATGCGATCTCGAAACAAATAGTTAATGGCTATTTAGAGTCATCTCAAACCTTTGGAGAAATCTACTGTTTAAAAGTTGCGAAAACTGCAGAAGCTACTGTATGTGTGTTGCATGAAGTATTCGAGGTTGCAACTTGCGATAACACACAAGTGCGTTTAGGAATGTTATCACAGCGAGTCTATAACATAACTACTTAACAGGTGTAAGAGTGGTGGAATCCGTTCTATTTTGGCAAATCTAGGCTTTTACCCGCAGTTCTCTGTAGTATATGTCGTTATGAATAGACTTATTCAACGATATGAAACTGCAACGACTCAGGATTGGCTCCTTTTAAGAATAATTGGTTGACGAAAATAAGCCATATGTGTTTGGCATGAGAAGATTAGAATTGAATTATCTATCCATGTGAATGATAGGGCCAACACATCATGAAACTTTGACCGGTGCAAGTCACGTCGCAGTTGAATTGTTTGACTGCATTTGATTATTTGGCCCTCACTATCATGCAGTGATTCGTTTGAGTTCGCAAAGTACCCAAATCTGCATAAATGCTAACTAGTAGGTTCAACGATTCCTGTTAGCAGGAATAAAACCAGATAAAAAGAAAATTGAGAATCTAATATCGTGGTACCAATCGCGGCTCTTACTGCTCAAGTGGTAAGTCGCCAAAAGCAATTATATCTTAAGTGTGCATGATATAAAACCACTAAATTTAATGCCTAGCAGTTGGAAAATTCAAAATGAAAATTGTTTAAGAAGAATTCGATTGAACAAATGGCTCTAGCGAAACCATCGTAAAATGGAAGAAGCGCAGTGCCATGGTCTGGATCCACCGAATCGATGGAGGTATGCCCATGTCTACAGGAGCTCACAATAACAGAAAGGTGCAAGTGCGTAGTTGAAGCGCGTATTTCACCGGTGATAAAGCAATTTTTTAAGTTCTTAAAAAATTTTAATTACAAAAATTGAAATGTTTTTACCAGTCATTTTTATTTCTGATGTTTAATGGTTAACCACCTAGCTAATATGGGATCTTAAAAAAATGATGGACAAGTGTGCTGTAAACTAGGATAAATTGCATTTTCGAATTTCATTGCCAACTACGTAACATTTGTCATAATTTTTAAAGTTCTGAATATGTTTCGGAGAAGGATCTTCTAACTGTTTTTCAAAATAAGAAGACCGGATTTGATTAAATTCAGAACAACATTGAAGGCGTCTTTCAATTTATCAGGAAAGAATCCTGCTAAATTCATCAAAATCTTTTAAAATTTTTTTGCCATCACACTTTAATAACCGGATACTTTGTGGAATCAAAACATTTTACTTGGCTGCTATTCATTTCCTAAGTACTTAATTTATTTGTGACGCTAAAATGAACAAGCCAGTGATCTCAAACCAGCTCATTAGAAACTTTCAGGGTAGAGCATAGTCGTTCTCGTAATATTTTTAATGTTATGAGCGAACAATATGAAGCGCAGAAAAAAAATAACATTTGCACCAATTAAGATGTTATGATACGAGGTTTTATGTTTAGGCCTAAATAGTTGCACCTCTGTCTTGGTGAGACGTGTGCTCAGACTTTCCACCAGCCAAATCTGGTAGTAAAGTTGATGAAGTAAGTAGCTGCCAGTCTCAAATAGTGCTATTCTTTGTAAGTGTAACAGGAGGTCACTTTTATCTGAACGGTTTGCTTCTTGAGTAAAATTGCGTTAATGTTCCTGGAATACATTACAGAGAAAATTTTCACTTGACTTCCAGCGCACTAACGAAGACGAACAGAACCAAGTTTTGTTTGCCAGCGCTGCATGGTAAAGCAAATTTAGTAACATCAGGAGCTACGATTGCATTCAAACCCATCTCGAAACTACACAAAAATTAAGTCAATCCCAGCGCGATTGAAATTGGCATTCGAAAATCAGGTTCCGATTTCTCGCACAAAGTGCGCAGCTTGCAATTCAGACCAGCACTTAAAACTGAGCCTTTTAAGAGGAAATTCTTGATGGACTACAAGTTCTTTGTAGTATATATCATTATTAATGGACTTAACTACCAATATGGAACCTTAGAGACTCGGGATTGGTTCCTATCAAGAAGAATAGAATGACAAAATGAGCCCTCCGTGCTTGCTCTATCATGTAAATGTTAGAGCCGGCACACCAATAAACTTTGACCAATGCAAGCCACATATCAGCTGGATTGTGGGACTGTGTTTCATTATTTTGCCCAAATCTGCATACCCTCAGCTTATGCGTTCAATATTTTGTGCTACTATGAAGAACATCAGATTTGGAAAAAAAATTGTGAATCCTCTATTATGGGACTAATCGCGGCTTCCACTGCTTAAGTGGAAAGTCACCAAAAGCAAATGTATCTTGAATCTGCATGAAATAAAGCCACTATAGTTAGTGCCTACCAGTTGGACAAATCAAAGCAAAATTGCTTAAGACGAGTTTGATTGAAGGAATGAGTCTAGAGGATCCGTCGTGAACTGGAGAATATGCAGTGCTGTGATTTGGATCCATCCATGTCTACAGGAGCTCATAATAACAAAAAGGTGCAAGTGCGTAGTTGGAGCGCGTATTTCACCGGAAAAAAAGCAATTTTTAAGTTCTTAAAAAAATTTAAATAACAAAAATTGAAACGTTGTTGCCAGTCATTTTCACTTCGGTTAACCACCTAGCTAATGTGAGATCTTAAATAAATGATGGACAAATATATTGTAAACTAGGATGAATTGCATTTTCGAATTTCATTGCTAACTACAAAACATTTTTCGTAATTGTTAAAGTTCTAAATATGTTCCGGAGTTGAATCTCGTTTTTTTTTAATATGTAGACAGGATTCAATAAAATTTAAACAACGTATAGGATGTCTTTCGATTTCTCAAAGAAGGATCCTGCTAAATTTATTCGAATCACGTAAAATTTTAATGGCCATCATTGTGTGATGACCGGATGATTTCTGAAATCAAAGTATTTGGGCAGACGAAATTAGCGAACGATATTAGGTGCAGAAGGAAAAATTAATATTTGCATTAATTGAGATATTATTATACGAGGTTTTGTGTAGATCCCAATAGCTGCGCCTCTGTCTTGGTGAGACGTGTGCTCAGACATTCCACCCGAACTTTTCAGTCATTATAAGCTCCGATAGAGCTTTGTATACTTTCGAATCCTCAGGTTTAACTAAACCAAGATACTTTGCATGCCCTGCCTTACCATGGGTAGGCTGAAGTTACTCAGCTCTCGATTGATGTCATTTCATTGTGCTTTGTTTATATCAAAACTAGCTATAAACCAGGTGACTTTATTCTTCAGCTGCAGCAATTGGCCTGATTTATTAATATTTAAACCCTCTGTAGATTATTGTCTTGCCTATTTGAGACCACGTTGTCTTATTATTCGAATCGAGACTCAAGATAATGTGATCTTATATCTCGGATAGAGCATGTTACCAGATATAGAATCGACAAGTCTTTTCAAAAGTAGTGATCGAGTGAAATTGCTTTATCCTATAAGGATGAATAACTAATTCGAAATTCTAAAATTTGGCTAGCTTTCTTGTCTAACAGAAGTTTAATTTAATGCTTATAAGGAGTTTATGCAAGTTTAAGAAGGTCACTTGGTATTGCGGGTTAGATTTGAATAGCTCAGGCAAATATTGGATCAGCATGCGAAAGCGTGCAAACCGATACGGTGGGATGAACTTGTAGCCGTGGCTACAGTGGCTTGGGAAATAATTTCAAAGAAAATTTCAGATTTGCAGACAATTGTTGAAGTAATAGCAAGAAAAACTAAAAATGTTTATCACGAATGAAGTCTTGACTACTGAATTCAGCCTTTTCGTTAACTTTGAGCTGATTAGAAGTAACAGATAGTTAAACCACAGTTAATTTTCTCTGCCGTTGGCAATTAACTTTCCGTCTTTCATGAAAATTTCGCTGTATTTTGCACAATGCTGACAAGGAGGGATTTTTACAAAACGGTTTAAGATAAACTCGAGTAAAATTGTTTTTCAAATGAGCATTTAGAAAGGGCGCGAGTTAAAACTCATCCTTGAAACGTAATCTGGAGCGAAATTTGGATTGTCTTTCAATTTGCCTAAGAAGTCCCCATGCTAGGGTTTCTCTACACCTTCGTGCCATTTAAATATAATGAACAAACATTATTATGATTGCAGCTGCTGTCTTTAAACAATCGTACTTTGGCGTTTCTTGAGGCGAGCTCGACTTAGCTGATAGGCTTATAAGCAAAGAGAATGCACCACTTTGTCATTTCTTCTTATGTTTCGAAGTTTTCTAAGCAAATCTCTAAGAACACTACCCAAATAGGTTCAATAAATACAGAAATTCGGACACTTTCGTTGTCAAAACTCCTATTTATTTTTTGTATCCAAAATATTCAATGATTTCGCAAAATCAGGTCTATGGACAGTATCAAAAGTTGCTACCATTTTACAAAGCAGAATAATTTATACTTTCATCAAAATACATTTCATTAAACGAGGTGTTTCAAATGGGATCAAAAGTGTCTTTACGCTTAATGAAGGTCAGTCCTACTCTCAACCTCCTCGTAGTTACAACCGGTAGGTCCAGGGACAACTCTAAAGGCTAATGAGAGGGGCGATCAGATGAGATCAATCACCCATCCGATGTATAAAATTTGAGTGTGCCAGCAGAAGTACAACCTCGGTCAGCTTGGACGGTAGAATGTCCGTGCATGTACCAATGATTTGAATTTTCGCCAAAATTCGAAACCGCTTTTGGATGAGGTTTGACGATTGTCTGCCCTTAACAATATTGAGGACGGACAAGACGCCACTGCAAAGCGGAACTGAAGTGGAACTGCTACGTGTACGACGAAACCGTGCCAGAGGAGCAACCAGAATACCGAAGACATCGATCTGTATTTCTAATGTTTGCCATTTTAGCTATTTTGTGCTATCTGTCTTAAAAGCTATTTTTATTTCTGTTGTGCATCCGAATAAGTCTTTGAGACCTGCCTAAATTGGTGAAAATCACATTAATTCATAAAAATACCAATTTGGCTAACTGAATTTTCAAAGTTTGCTTAGTGTCAAATGTGTCTTTGCAATTTTTTGTTTAAAGATCGTCAAATTTTCAGGGGCGTGATGGAGCCTTTTGTTGAAATCTGTTTGAGATCAAACAAACTAAGACACTAAGTAAAGTTATTTTTTCCGCTCAAAAAGCTTTTGATAAACTTTTCACTTTTTTGAATTTTAGTGTGAATAATAATAGTCGAAGACGCATTTCCAGTTGAACGGTGGTGTTATGGGTCACACTGATTGCCTGGCCAACTACAAATAAGCTTGCTTCAATTTATATTATTTTAAAAAGAAAATCTCAAAACCCCTTTTTTTATGAGATCAACTACCCTGCAACCTAGAGAACTAGTGTAATTTTGTCAAAAATTATTTTGTTGTTGTCCTTGTGGATCTAGGGGTTCAAAGTTAAAATAAATTGTGCTTTCCGGGATGGTACTGTGCTTTCTGGAAAATTAATTTCTATTTCATAAATACCATATATGAAAAATGATGATAAACTGATGAATTCGTTAAGGCACATAGAATATGTCGGTGCGAATAGAACTATGCTGATCAGCTCAACTTCATTAATTTCTGCATTAATTGCAATGGCCAGACTAAGAGCTCGTTAGCACTGCAAAGTATAAAAGGGAGGAAGAGACAACATCTTAACAAGAGGGAGTGGGTAAATAGTTAGAAAATTTGTTATCTCTGGTACTACTTGGGCATTCATTTTAGATTAATTAAGTTTTGCATGCAGATGAGGAAAGAAGACAATAAAAACAGCAATGAAATTTGTGTTCTCATTTGCACCTTCGGTTATCATTTTCGATTAAAGTTTAAGACGAAATTGAAAAGTAGGTCTACACCTCACCTCATGCGTTGTTCTATCCAACCAAAAAGGTAAGTGAAAATGTTGTCGTATCCTAGAGGGTTAGTGATCTTGATAGACTCAGTTTCAAACACGTTTGGACCTTTATCAAAACGACATTTGTTAAATTTTCACTGACATCTTCTACTCTTTGTTTCGCTTCTGACCTGATCTGTGAGCTTGGCCAAATCTTCAAAATATTCTCGCTTACACAAAATGTTATACCAATTGTTTATTGTTTAGTCGTGTTCTTGTTGCCGCATAAAGAATTGGACTAAATGCCGGTTAAACAAAAAATAATTTTTCATTGCGAAAGCTCATAAATCTGCAAACATCAACTGCGACTAATTCTGCCAACTTTTTTATGACTTGTAGTTGTAATTTCAGTTACTATGGTTGCAGCCATGAAAGTTGGAAAGCCTAGAAATTATTATCTTGAATTTGCAAAATAACAAACTACATTTGAAAGCTATGGAACGAGTTGAGAACTCTCGTAAATGAAAGTGAAATTAACTCTGTCATTAGGAGCATAACTGTAAATTGAGATTTTCTATTGGTTGGAATAAACTAAAAAAAAAACTCCAACGAAAGCCGTTGATAACGTGTCAAAGCATATTTTCAAGCAATGAAATAAATTTATGTGATTGGATAACCTGGGGTTTGCGTTCACGTGGTCAAATTGTGGTAAACATGCTCTCTAATATGCTAGCGAAAAACCACCACAGTGCAGATAATGGACTCCTTTCTAACATTTTGCTTCGTTTGTTGCATTGGAAACATCAATGCCTGCTTTCTAATTGAAAGATTTATAACACCAGAACAGAGGGCCAAACTGTCTGCCGGAGGTAGTGTTTGAGTAAAACTATGCCTTCCTTTAAGGTGAATGTCCAGTTTCAGGCAAATCACAAACAAGCGTTGAGGATGCAGCTAGTTTTCTTATCCATCAGGCGTTTAGTTTAATTCGAGTGGACAATTTTGAGGGACATCTTGACATTAATGAAGACGACCAGAACTCTCCCAGAGTAAACGCGAATTGCACGTTTCGGCGTTCGCTCGTTGAAAATGAAACAGAATGCACCCAAATCTACGAATGCGATCTCCTCGTGAAAGACCTCTGTTATGATTATACATCTGAATATGAGCGTACATCATCGTGAGTTGCGATTTCGATCTGCTTATTGAAGAATTTAATTAGCAAACAAAAGTGTGCAAGCTGCTTCAAGAAGATGGAGTTTACAGCTGTGGTAGAAGTGGATCGAGAAAAGGTTGTCAAGATAACTTCTAATTCACAGCCGTTCGTTGAAGTAATGACAAGACAAACTAAAGATAATTATCACGAAATTCAACTTGATCTCTTAATAATTCCATCGTTTCAGTCAGTCCTTCCATTAACTTCGTGTTACTTGAAGAGCATCAAGTCGGTAACATCTAGCTAGTTGTCTCCTACTTTTACATCCCCTTTGATTTTCCTGTTACAATTGTATTTTTCCATTACAATGCATTTCAGCACATACATTAGATAGAATTTATTTTAACTGAGAGTGAAATTGTTTATTTTAAATACGACATTTGAAAGGGATGTTGCACACTTCTTATTCTTAAATGCAATCAAAAACAAAAGTTGAATTCCCTTTTTACTGATGTTAGAAATTAGGTGTTTCGTTTCAAACTTAGTTGAATTGGAAGAACATCATCTCATATTAGATCTATTGTAGAAATCGTGCTAAATAAAATGCTGAAGAGGATGCTTCCACTCATCTTAAATTAATTGTGAAGCATATGAGGTACATTGGGCTTAACCGATGTAATTCAGCGCCACGTGATGCTATATTTTTTTATTTAAATGTTCTGCTTACTATTGTCTTGTGTTTGGAAATATATTACATGCCTGTATAACCTTTTTATTGATACTTCACCCGAAACCTAATCTAGGGCTGCTCGAACAAATAAAGGCTGAGTTCAAAATGTGCATTTTCTTCAAAAGGCTGTTAAATGCAATGAGGTTGCAAGCTAGCTGCTCTCTTAAGAGCTTAAAGCAACTTCGACTTATAATCATGTTGAGAGTCTATTTATGCTTGTAGACAGATGGATTACCTATGAGCAGCTGCGCAGATTTTAGACAAAATGTTTGAATGTGTGTGTTATCTGATGCTTAAAGGCTTCCAAAGCAGCATTCTCTTACGCTTTTCTAATGTGGATTTCCTGGAAGCGGACACCACAAATTTTGATCAAATTCATGGCTTTATCGGAGATATTTTTGTGACTTGAAACATGCGCTCCTGTTCTAGGGACAATTATTCTGCCATCTCTAAGCGATCGAATTTGAGGACAAACTCGATTCCACTAGCTCGTGCGTGCCAACTTTCCATCTTGCCTTTCAACATGAGGTCCTTCCTGCGAGTACTGAAGTCAAATAGTTGGATTAAGGTCAGGCCTGTTCAAATAGGGTTAAAGTGTTTGCTTTGAATAATCGAATGCTATGAGAATCTCATAGTTACTGTAAAAAATTTCGGATCACAAATAGTGCGGCATCATTGATCACAATTAACAGATTTCGCTATCGTCAAATAAATATTTGAATTTTGGTACTTAAGGTACAATGATCAGTGTCTTCAAGCGGATTTATGAGCCTTTTTAACCTAATCAGTAACTCGGAGGATGATAAGTCACGCCTTTCGAATTTGCGCGGAGAACCCTGTCATGATTATTTTTGATACCAATCATCTTCCTATCTAAGTAGTTTCGTACTATGTTTAGGCAAGATGATGAAATACTAGCGATATATTTAACTAGAAACTTTAAATTGCTCGTCTATGACTATTTACACCAAATTATATGTTCTAGCATTTGTTTTAACACAGCTAAAATGAGATTGGATTCTTGCAAGTTTACGCTCTCTATTGTTTCATACAAGAACCAAAACAACTCTCTACCAGGAAAAAACTGAAAAATAAATTTAATACAAGAAACTTTATCAAATTTCTGCGGTTTATCAACATTTCTAGGAAGAGGTCACTGATAAATTTCCTTTTTAATGTAAGCAGGATCGCAGCGACTAATTTTATGCAAACCAGAAAATTACCACTTAATAAGGTCATTGAATCGCTCATTGCCATTGAACTGAATTTTCCTAACTCATAAAAAAATTTTAAAATATCTCAAATAAGGAAGATAAATTCAGTCATGAATTAGGAAAGCTTTGCTGAACAGTAATAAAAATCGAATCACTCACTCAGAAAGAACCGTTTAAGAAAAACAAATGTAGTGAGGCATCTCCATTAGTAGCGTTTCTTTAAAAACTATCTGAGTTCATAACTGACGACTCAGTGTTGTCTAAACCCGGTGCCTTTTGTTTTCACACAAATCATGGAGCATTTCAGCAGTGGACCTTACCGACACTACTTGACTAACAGTAACAATCGTTTCTGTGTTTTAAACAGAGTATTATATTCTTAAAATTTGAATTAGCACAACTAGGGCCATTTGGAAACCCGTTTAGGATTTTTTGAACTAATCTTGATTATTCAATGCCTAAGCTTCAGTTAAAAGTGGACACCTAACCGTTCATTGTATGCCAAGACAGTGTGTCTGTGACAAAAAGGAGATCGGAGAACAGTAAAGAATTATCAAGGCTTCTGACTTAAAGATTAAAAACATGGACAAATGAAATACTTGGCTGCCTACCTGAATTTATATTTCTGCATAAATTAATCTTTTAATTGTTTGATTTTTAAACAAACCTAACTCATTGTAATAGCTGTTAATAATATTTCAGTGGTTACATGAAAATTCAGCAAGATTCAAGATTCAGAAATTACTTAATATCCATGCAGACCTTTTATGATTAAATTTCCTCAACTTGCAACTCTGAATCGCGTTTGATAGGGCAAATGTCAAAGAGCAAATACTTTGTAAAAATTCGTAAAATTAACCAATTTACTTAAAAATAGATAACTTTTAATGATCTGAAGCAATAGTTGAGCAAAACCTTAGATGGCAAATCGAGTATAAACACACATTTCCCTACATATATGCCATCTTCAACCTCCGAATTCCGTCTGCAACTAGGTTCCGGTCTACGGAAATTTGCAAGAAATTTTACCTCCTTAGACTTCTAGTCTTCGATTCAACTGAAAAGTAGTTGACTGGATGTTCATACAGTTAGATTCACTTATTTATCAAGGCAATCTATTATTTTAGGTTTGTCAATGTCTTGGTTTATCAAGAAAAATATTTATATACACAAATTTGGGCATTTAATCAGCAAAATGAAAACTTTGGGCCTCTTTTTGAAAAATTTGTAACCCCAAATAACTTGATGGCATTGACTATCGATGGTTCCTTTTCTTTAAAGTTCTAGGGCGATATTGTTAAAACGCTCAAACGCGGACTTCGGACACCCTTTTATTAAGTTTAAATATTAAGATTACTTTTGAAAAAGTCTCTTATATATTAAGTTTGTATAATGGATTTTGAGCAATCAATGCTACTGAAATCTGGAATCATGCCATTTGGTTGATGAGGAATTCAGAATGGAATCGGAGAGCAATTTAAAGGAAACTTGGAGTTATAGTCAATATACCAATATAATAAGTACGCATTCTACAGATATCTACACTGATTACCCAATCAGTAGTACGAATTGACATTGTTATTTATTTACATACCGTTGGTAAATACCTTTCTAAATGTTTGACCTCTACATAGTGGCTCTACAAATTAGTCACTCAAAATGGTCTTTAACTTGGAATGTGTCTTTTGTGGACACAAACTGCTAAAGAGAATCTTTTATTATTGCACTGTGTTAGCCTGGAGCATCGTTGTGATACTATGTTCCAACAATCTAAGTTTTGGCATCTCTCTAATTTTTGAGCGATCTCTTGAAATAAACAAAATCATGCTTGATCAAGAAATGACTTTAAACAATGAGAATTTCTCATTCGGTTTGACTGTCAAGTTATTTTATACTTTGAATCATTTTAATCACAGATAGATATTATAGGTTCGATGTTAGCCCTACTGCTTCTTCCATTAATTGATAGCTGGGAACAAAGGATAAACGAGTACAGTGAGTTCATAATGGCTTCCTGGCATTCTTACTGTTCCTTGACAATCGACAGCCAATGTTTGCTACCACTTTGGTTCTTGTGGCTTTTTCATGTTTTGAGATAAAGTGTTAGTTCAAGTACATTGGAGCTAGGCTAGAGGGCCCAAAACACGCTTTTCTTCAATTTCCGGCCATCTAGAGATTTATGCTATTGTTTTCTTTTGCACTACTAGAGCTCCTTACACATAATTAATTGGATCAAATCAGAAAAACGACGATTTGTCAAAATGCATCAATGTCAATGTGATTTAAATGGTCTGAGAGCTATCTTTAGGTGTCGTAATGCGATAAATATAAATTTTCTTCTTCTCAGAGCTTTGATAACTTTTCATATCAATGCCTCTCACATTCGAAGCAAAAAAAACGTCAGATTTCGATTTTTTGTTTGGATTGAAAATATCAGTGTGCTAATCAGTTTGGCCAGATCCTAATTTAGATTTATTGGAAGCCTGAGCGTTCCAATGAGATTTAAACATGATTTTACAAGTAACCTGCGCTTTTTCTCATTAAGTCCCCAGTATTGTAAGTTCACTCATTTGTAAATTATTCAATTGATTGGTGCTTACTTTTCAACATTTTGTGAGTTTATTGATTTAATATCCGAATGCGAATTTAAATATTTTTGCCTGTGCAGGTATACCATAACGCCCTAGATTTCATCTTTAAATGCCAGTTCCGATTCAAAGTATCGTATCCGCTCCAGGCATGTAAGCAGGTTTTGTTTCTATGCGTTTTACTCTGATTCAGATTGACCGAATGGATCTGATCTAAATGTCGAATCAGATTTGGGCTTAATTAGCAGGATAACGAAGTTTAACTTGCGTTTTATTTAAGATGAGTCGGTTTATCAGACCAAGTGTTACTCGGATGCTTTGATTACTAGATAGTTCGGAACTTTATCAAAATCGCTTGGTCTCTAGTTAGTAAGCAGGCGCTTACATTATGGAGTTCATAATAGTATTTCACTTGACATCGCTTATCCATTTTTTCGGACCCATATGTTATTATTTGGAGGCCTTTTCACTTCTACTAGTGTTTGAATGAGAAACGTGGGCAAAATTAAATAAATTTTCATCTATAATTTATTAAGAGTTTACTCTCTCAAGCCCAATAGAGCATATAAAAGATACTCAAAACGATGCTCCAATCCTATAATGAAATCCAACACTCTGATTTGTAGATTCAACGGCCATTTTTGCTTTTATCAATGTTCGTTTTAGCTATTTCGAGCCCTGATTGTGCTGTCAAAGTTGCCGATGCCTCGCTAAATTTCTAAGTGTCAGTAACCAAACTATGCATACAGAGTAAGCACGCAAGATCTTACTACCAACTTAACTGCAAAAAACACATTGGCTTCCAAAAGTTTTGGCTTGCATACGTTTAGTCCACGTCGGTATTCGGTAATTACTCACCCTTAGAATGCATAACTGCTTATGTTTATCTTATCAAGGCCTAGAATTTTAAATTCTTGTGACTGAAATTACTTACCTACTCAAGCGCCCATGAATCCAAATAGGAAGGAACCAAATAAACGTTGATTGTGAATCCTCTGGGTTAAAGCAGCTAATGAAATGGGATTCGTTGGGTTCAAACGGCAACTTATATTTTCAAGCCATTCGCAGTATATTTAACTTGTTAAAACCCATTCTGGTGCTCAGTTTAAACATGGCTGTTATGATTAAATTCAGATAAACCTGGTCTTTTTTACTGCATTATTCAAGGGATTTATTGCTGCTTAGAATATTCGGTTGTTTTAATTACACAACATGAAGCAACAAAATTGACAGCAGGAGTTCAACTCTAGGCGGGAACAACTTGTATTTCATTTAAATATTTATTTATTTAAAGTGCCCATTCAAAGGAGAGCTCCGTATTTTTTTAACTATTTTTCTATGAGACTTCGCACCAACAATCGAAGACTTTTCGATACACAAGCCCTGTGACATCTGACTGATACCTATTTTAGTATGGATGACTTTCCCTCTACTATCTGAAAGGACGTTCTGGCTGAAAGTCCTTTAAGCAGTAGTGCATTGTAACGAAGAGCTAGAATCCGAATTAAAAATTTGAGTCTTCATTTTTGCATAAGTTTTTTACGAGACACTATGCACCTAAGCTATCTTTCAAAAATTGCATTATTTGATATGGTTTTTATGTTGAGACTCTCACAGAATAAACCATCCACTGTTTTATGAAAGAATTTAACAAGCGAAAACAAGTTTAAAGAGAAATCTTGTCTCTGTCAGCTCCAAGAAACCAATTTTTATGTGTAAAAATGCCAGTAACGCTAATTCTTGTTTCGAATTGTCCTAGAGCCTTGCAATTCAAGATCATTGTAAAATATCAGTACTTTCTATGCAATATAATGCACAAATAACAATGTTAATTGACATGCAATTAAAAGTCATGAACAAAATAGTTAACTTGAATCTCCTCTTCTCCAGTCGAATTCATTTTTCATATAATCATCTTTGGTTCATCATCTTCGGAAATGGTTATAAGTTTGACTATATTACGATTAGTTAAAATATAGAAGTATTTGCAGGTAGTTGCATTTTTTTATTAATGCCTTGTTCAGTCTTGTAGGGTTTGTAGGGACATGATGACCAAGTTTGTCATTCCTTATCAATTGAATGAACCTGATCATAATTATCTAACCCTAGTTCAATGACTCATTTTAACTTGTTTTACATTAAATCAACTTAGTCAGATGCCGTTAGAATTCGCTGATTTTTACCTTGCATGTACACAGAGGCATTTAGATCTGAAGGGTTTCAGTCTAGAAGTTTTCATTTATTTCAGTGCATTAGCTGATGAAATTTGAATAATCTATTGAATTCGCGTGCTAGTCTCCTAATGTTCATTCGTCAACCGATCCTTCAATATATTTATGAACTTTAATGGAAATTCGACGCTAAGATTCTTATTGTCGTCACATTCGTGAGGCTTAGAAACTGATTCTGCTTAAAATAATTTATCTAAATGTGCATCTCCTGCTAGAATATTTTCAAAAACTCCTAATAATAAATCCTGTCATCAAACCTCCGATTTAGTGTTGTGATTCTCGCATTATTTTGCCATTAAAGTCCCTCGATTGGTTGCTTGCTCCTTGTGATTCAGCGGATCTACTATAGGCGGTGCTAACAATTTTCTTCCAAACTAAAAAATTTCGGTGTTCTTTTCATCTTTTCTGCAGTATCAGGGGAAGCCTTCTTACATCTTAAAATCTGACAAATCTTCCTATCATTAATCTTGTCCATCCCGAGGGAAGCCACAGATAGGTAGATATTTACGTTGCCAGAAATGGGTATGACCTTACAAATGTACCAAGCCATTTCGATAACTGATCCTCAATTTCGATATCCCCGATCTTCCATCTATTGTTTGACTAATCAGGCGTTGAAGCAGTAAGTGCCTCTTAGCATACTTGGCACTCTAAGTGACCTCTACTTGCATTTGATCATCCCAGAGTTGTCTATTCGTCTCATAAGCCTCTCTTTATTTGCATTTAATTATGTGATTCTGATAAAAAATGCAGCATAAATTCTTATTGGTTGGGTAAGAGTAATGGCCTTCCAAGCTTCTGGAATCCAGAAGAGCTTGGCATAATTAATTTGGGATTTGTTCTTCTTTGAGTTTTCATCGTGAACCTAATTTTTCTTTCAACACCGGACTCCCATTGTGTAAGGGATACTAGGGAAAGAAAACTGTGCTCTGTCTAACACCTAGAGCCAGCCTCAAGGTAAGAGATTAGGCAACAATTGAGGTTTGGTGGATTTCGGAGGAAAAATCCCAATACATCACCCCAAGTTGAGATCGCTGATGGTGGTCGAGAATGCGAAAACGAAATAGCCATTTCCTTTCTGTTTAACAAATCATACTGATCTATGGATTACAATTATCTCTTCTGAACATTTTTTTTTCTGCCTTCCAGTCAAAATCCTTAGCGAAACAGGAAGTGTGCACTCATTAGCATGCAAGGGTAAAGAGCACCGTGTTAACATTTCAAAATTTTTGGAAGTGGTTCGACACCAAAACACTATCGAAGATAGACCTACTGAAATAGAACACTCGTACGAATTACTTTGTAACAAAAGCGCTTAAGCTCTTAAAATACAAGTGTGTAAAGGAAGATTGTATAGAGTAATGTGTCATGCTTCGCTGATTGAGGTCTGCGGGCGAAGTAGAAATGACAAAATGTTTTGGCAAGTTGACTTTATCAAGTGATCCTGCCGAGTAGTTGAGGATATAGATCATTCCGGTACATTAATTGCTGGTTTTAACGTCCGTGCCGAAAGAAGTGGTCTTCTAGCGCTTTCGTTTCGGGAAAAGACTCTCTTTGTAGAGTGACTGAAGTTGAATACCTCCCATTCGCTTAGTCAAATATGTACTCCTAAGTAGCCAAGAGCCGCTCTGTCATTAATCATCCCTGAAAATTACTTCACTGTAAATATTCCAAGAACTCATTCCCGATTTTATCAGCTGTGAGTTGCTAGCATCGTTCGTGATATTCCTCACTCAACCTTTAGGTGCAACTTTGAGGTCACTATACCTGTGCTTTCAGTGAAGCCTAAAACATACATGATTTCAGCTGAGCATCCATATGGCAGGTGCAGTTGAGTTCATCAAGTTCCCATTTGAACCATTCAGATCTTAAATACAGCTTTATCATTTCACCCTTGCGTGTCCACTCCATAAATATCTCGGAACCTAATGAATGAATGTTAGTAGTTCTACAAAAGGAGAAATCGAAAGGAAACTAAAAAGTGTTTGAAAATGAACCAAACAATCACTTCACCAACGTTGAAAATGAAGTGCAACCCCCTCATTAGAACTCAAGAGAGAGCGAAAAATTTCGAAAATGTTAGCTGAATTGACAATGCTGATGCTGTCTGTTTCAATGAAATTGAGCGTAATATTGTGTTATAGCATTTGATTTTAACAAAATGTGTTAATTCAAGTTACTAAAGCTTAGAAAAATTGAGGCTGAGCACCTTTATAAACTTGCATCATAATTGATTTTTTTATTTTATTTATTTACTCCTCACCCAATAGGGCGAGTCTCAAGAACTTATTGGGGGTAGAGCAGAAGTACAAACAGATTTTATAAAAATTAGCGCACAACAGTCAGCATAGAAAACAGCAAAGGCGTTTATCGACGTCCTCGGGTCTACGGTCACTCCTTTGACATGGTTTCATCGTACAGGTAGCAGTTCAACTTCGTAGTGACACCACGTCCGTCCTCAACATACCTCTTTCAAAAGTCTTTTCAACTTTGCAGCAGAGATTCCAACAATTCCCACATGCACCCGCGTTCTACAGTCCAGTTTGGGAACATGAATTCCAGGAATTTACGTCGTGCCCTGTTGACCCAGTTTTATGAGTTTGTACTTCTGGTGGCATAATCCAATTCCATAGATCCGGTGGGTGATTAGTCCTATCCGGCCGCCCCTCCCATTAGCCCCCAGAGTTGCCCCTGGGGTTACCGGTGGTCACCACAAGGAGGTTGAGAGTAGGTCTAACCACAGTTGATAAAACTTCGGCTATACTACAAATCTGGAATCTATTCGTGATACAAGGGAAAACCGATTTGAGCGATATTACCATATCTAAATTTGGATTCGTTTTGACAAGATCCTATTCGAAGACTCCACATATACGCACTCAGTCCTGATGGGGGAAATTTTAAACCCGAGTTTATTTGATAGAAACACGAAGGAACACATTGTTGGCCATAAAATTCCCACATTTAATGAAGACATCTTGATGGTTCCGCTGATGATAAAAGAAGTCTATGTTATTTTTGTTGTTTTCCTGGAGACAGGCGCAATAAATAACAGATCCTCTTCAGAATGCATTCTAAGAAGGTGTAAAACCTTTTTGACTTGTAAAATCAAATAAGATTTCAACCCCCATTATCGTCGAGGAAACAGATGATATATCGAAATTCATGTTATTCACAATGGCCAACAGGTTTCAAATAGCACTGACACACATTTTCATGAAATGATAGCCGAATTACCGAGCAAAACAAGCTCTACCCTGTGTTTACCAGTGCGACTATAGGTTATAGTCGATCCAGTGCAGTGCCAAGAAAAACTCGGGTCTGGGAACTGTTTTGATGATCTACGGGGTTATTTAATCTAAATCAATGAAAGAGGAAATCTAGCCGTATCTAGCAAAATTCATTGGACTGCAAGTGAGGTCAGTAAACACTCGTACATAAAGAGTACAAGGTCTAAAACGCAGGTGTTTTTAAGACTAGTGTTCTTATTTGTTTTTAGCATTTAAATATGAGATTCCTGTTTAGCACCTAGTAGAACCTAGACGAATAAGCTAATTCGAAATCGGCACCTGTAGTGAAATATCTGAAGCAGCTTTGGGGATCGGACCTGCTTTCCTTTCTAATCCACTTTTTTATTCTTAGGGATTGCCAACAACAACAAAATAAAGTGTGGTACCTCTTCAGTCGGATCGGACTTAGTAAATAAATTTACGGTATCAGTATATCCAACTCTGTTAATATCGGAAATCCTTCGGTTAGCTCAGAGCATAATAGTTCAACAATGAAAACATTGCAAAATTAAAGTTATGGGCGGGAATGATAAATATAGTCGAACCGAAAGGTAGAGAACTTAATATCTCATTTATTTTTTTCAAGTATGCAGATGTGATATCTAGATTACACTCTAAATATTCAAAAAAAGCTCTTAGGAAAATAACAATATCATATTATCACTTGGTTAAAAATGCACACCGTCACCTTATTAAGGTCAGCTAATATCTTTTAATTTCGCAAGGAAATTAATTTTATGGCACTGATGATTGGAGCAGATTGTAAATATGTTCTACAAGCCCTAAGAGGCAGAAGTACATAAGTGAAAATCAATTGCGAATTCTGCTTTAAATTAAAGGAAGCTCACTATACCCCAAAAGATGAAATATATATTACTAGCAGTGCTTTGGGCGCAATACCAACTCTTGAGTTAGTATAAAGCTGGTGACAAAATTCTAATTAATTCTTAAAGTATAACAGGGATTCTCAAAATTAAAAAGTTATTTTCTAGTTTCCAATAGTTTTTGATGTTTTACTATTATACTAGACGCATACATTGCCATATGACCTTGAGAGCTAGGTTTGTATCTGCAGGTTCCCTTCCGCTGCTCCGGAAGTGTCTGTCGGAGTAATGTTTAGTAAGGCTAGATTAATATTCGTTTTATCTTAGTCACTGAATCCTTCTTACCGTTTGTTCAACGATTATACCCAACTGTGAGCGGTGAGTCTTCTGATTATTATTCATTCAATTCATATATGTACAATAGTTATTGGTCTTACGAATGACTCTTAATCACTTTAGATAATGATTCCAACTGCTTCATTTCACCACTGAGCATTTACGCTGGGCTTTCTTTAGCTCTTTGCGGAAGTGCCAACGCTTCCTATAGGGAACTTCTTTCTGTCTTACATGCCGAAAATGGCGGTGATGTCAACAAAACTCTGGTTGTTATAGGCAAAAATCTTGATATTATATTTGATGTTGAGAATGATAATACTCTTGTCCTTGCTAATGGCATTTTCCTCGACGCCCATTTCGAAGTTCTTACCAACTTCAAAACCTCTCTTGAACACCACTTTCAAACTGATTTACACCAAGTTGACTTTGCGACTGCTTCCGAAGGTGCTAGACGTCAAATAAACGAATGGATTTCCGACCACACAGCTGAAAAGATAAAAAATCTCATGCCCGAAGGATCAATTGATAGTCGAACTGGACTAGTGCTGGCCAATGCTATCTATTTCAAAGGTGACCAATCCGTTATTAACTTTCTAAGATTATTGGATCTTCATTTGATTTGCCTATGTTTTAGGGACATGGGAGCATGTTTTTAGTCGTTCCATGACCTCTAAACGTCCATTTCATACTCTGAATGGTGAATCTGTCACTGTTCCTATGATGCTGGCTAACGATCTCTACCTTTTTGCTCGATTTGAAGAAATGAAGGCCACGGCTCTTAAAATCCCCTTCAAAATGTGGGTTGTTTACACTTTGTTTTTCTATTAAACTGGACAGTTTAAGTTAATATTAAGCAGAACATCCAAGCACATATTACCTATTTTACTAGAAAAACAAAATTTCTTGTAAAATAAATTATCTTCAGTGATTTGCAATTTAGTTAAGCATGAACGCTTTTGAAGTTCAAGCGTACATTGTATTCTTGCACTTTGTTGTTTTCAAAATTGTTGAAAATGTCTCAAAGGTAATACAGAACTGTGGCTTTGGGATTCTACGGTTAGTTAATAAACCCTAGAACTGCTTGCTGTTGATCAATTCAGGATGGCTTGTTTTGAGTCGGCTTTTTTCAGGTCTCGTTCATGCTGTTCCTAATAGCCTACCCTTACGTACGCATTTTATTTTGTTTACCAGTACCAGGCTTCCAATATTTGTGATCCTGGACGTGATGTATCAAAAGTTATTGAAAAATAGACATACCGTACATATACTTTCAAAAAAAATTTATTCCGTTCCCTTAAGCTTATTTGAGCATTTATTTGGCCTGTCGAGAATAATTTTTCTCATATTTTTTCAATTGTTTATCAATGAAATATCGAGTAGCTGAATAAAGAAATGTCAATCAGAAACGTCGTTGACCAACAGGTTTGGCAAGTTAGTCATCGTTACGCTGCTTATCTTTTCATTTTTCACGGGAAAGATAATTTTCTATGGTTTATGGAGATTCAAATTACCTCACTTTAAGTGCCCAAATAAGAAACTATAAACCATCAAAATCTGAACCTGCTCGGTGATGTTGAATCTCTTTTGCTTGCAACTGTTGTTAGTTTGCTGAACCGAGTAAATTTTCGTTGCAAAATTTTTCCATATTAATAGCTTATTTAGGATTGTTTTTTACCATTGGTGTATATTTTTCGCACATGGGTATTCTAAGCTCAGAAATGATGTAACGTTTTCAGTCAGATGTTTATAAGCTGCATTAATCCTGTTCGGCTCGTTTTTTTTTAAAAAAAATATTTTTCCGGCTACTAAGTTGGCATTGGCAGTCAAATCATCATGTAATTTGAATTCAATCACACAAGGACATAAGTTTGTGGTATTTTAACAACGTCGATATTCACAATTAGTTGCTGACCTAAAAACCACTGTTTTAAATCTGATCAGTGGGGTGAAGATGAGAGGATATCATCTTTCATGAACTTGTTTTTATTTAAATTTAGTCATGAAATGCTGGTTGTTCTCCCAGACAAGAAGGATGGACTTCCAGAGTTGCTGCGTATCCTCGCGAAATCTGAGGAACGCTTCGAGAGTCTCTTCGATCAAGGTCATTTCCATCGCAGTAGATTCATGTTCTCCATGCCCAAATTCAAACTGGGTGGTGGAGCCGGTAGCAGTATCGATTTAAAAGAACCTCTCATCAAAATGGGTTTGGAGAGTATATTTACGGAGGACCGTGCTGATTTTAGTCGAATCACAGAACAGGAACGCCTCTATATCTCGGGGATTTTCCACCAAGCTGTTATTGAGGTACGTTATTTTTCAAAAATTGCGTGTCATTAATCGAAATCACGGGATTTTGTTGCAACCTCAAACTTCATTCATAGTAGTAAATTGCTATTAACAAAAATAATAGCGGCTCTCTAGATAAGTCATCGGAACTTGACTTACTACTCGTTGAAGTTTGTCCAATGTATTTTTAGTACATTAGAAGAAGAAAAATGCATTCTTAATCTGCGAACAGAGACACTTTGAAAGACACTTTCAGAAAGTCATCAGACAATACCTTATCAGCTATTATCATCACTTTTCATCATCTCTTTTGCTTTGCATGTTTCAACTGAATTAGTGAATGGCACTCACGGTGTTATCATTTTAACCAACTCGGGCATTTGAAAGAACTTACTTCCATACTTCCATTTCGTCAATGAACAATTTGCTATCTCTTTTTGCAATATTTTCATAATTTGCTAATGAAAAGGGTCGTTCGATCCGAGATGTAGCGAAATTCCCAGTACAAAAACTTCCCCCTTCATAGCTGGAGTTCTTTCGTTTTAGTTTGTGACTAATTGAACATATCTAAATGTTAAATTTTGGAGAACTCTAATTTTTACTGATTTTTATTTGGAAGGTGTTGTGGTATTGGTTTTGGAACCATGTTTTCAACATCTTACCGTTCTTAAAGACAGTAACAGCGGTTCGGGGCGCCTTACTTCTTCCGGTTTAATAGCAGTGGTCAAGGTTGGGCCTACTGTTTGGGCGCCTATTTTGAGTAAGACAAACTGTAGATCTCTACGAGCTACCTCTTTTTTTCTCTCCATTTTATGTACTTGCACAAATATTTGAAATATTTTTTTTCAATTTCGTGTCATATCCCGAGATAATTTTGTGTTTTGTTTAGGTGGATGAAGAGGGAGCAGAAGCCGCGGCAGCCACTGGAATGTCCATTACGCCGACATCTCTTCCGCCTTCATTTACTGTCGACCACCCCTTCCTTTTCTTCATTGTCACCTTCTCTGGTGTTCCAGCCTTCATGGGCCACGTTGTGAATCCCTTGGGGGATTAATAGTGCTGCCATCAATTTGTACAACGTTGGCACTTAGCTCTCCTGTTTCTTTCATTTGATAAATCGCTTTTCTACCTTTTTATAAGCTTCTTTGGATAAATAATAAAAAAATCAATTCTTCATGAGGCTCATGTCATTTGTCTCAACTACTAGACCCATTAATCTTGCTTTTTTCACTCGAAAGTTTGGCCTAGTCGCACTGAGCCGACTGTACCGAGAAGGCGCCATACAAGTGTCCGAGAGGAAAAATTGTCCAAGAATGGTAGAGAGAAATGCAGAGACAGAGGGAGGCCAGAGTCCTCTGGTCTTGGTCCATTAATTGTCCGTTCTCTCTGTTGTTCGCTGGATCGAAGTTAACAATGAATTGGGTTTCAAAATAACGACGCTTAAACAAATCTAGCTTTGTGCGTACTTCAAGGCTAATACGATGCTTAAATATTCGGAATTGTGATATACGTAGATTAGAAAGAGATTGTTTCCATTTTTAACCGAAGGGATCAAATCGCTTCGAGTGCAAAGTTCGCTAATCAAAGAATCGGGTCATTGCCGTTAGTTAAATTTCCTCCTTATTTTCATTAAGATATGATTGTCACTACTGCAAAAAAGCGAAAATTGCTAACGAGTTGCTTAAGTCAGCAGATCAAATAAATAAAAAGTCCTAAGTTTAACCCAAATCTTAATGGAATTGCAATTAGATGGTTTTCGCTTCTTTAGCACACTCTTCGTCTGGCAGAACAAAAAAGCTCAATCGCAAATCTGAATGGGAGCTGAATGTTAGTCCTAGGTTCGTAAAACCGAACCGATTTTCAGCTGGGTTTCGCCTGAAATTTCAAATAAGTCAGTGAATTTTGGAATTATGCGAGAGGAGCACTCTACCGACTTAGTGACCCTCCAATAAATTTAAACCTGATGGGCGAATTCTGAACAAGTAAAAGATCGGAACTATTTGAAGGGGTAAAGATAATGAAAAGTGAACATTTATAAGGGTAGGTGCTTTTTTCTTAAGATATTTAGCGCTAGTTTTGTCATGCCTTGCTTGATTTGGTCTAAGCTTAATGGTTCATTTTCAACATAGTGAAACTAGAGCTCATAAGAAAAGGCCGCTATCATTAGGCAAACCTGATCCAGGAACGGAAAATCTTAAGTGAAAATGAGTATAGCTTGTGCTTGAGCTTAAAGTAAGGGTAGTTAATAACAAATAGAAGTGACTTTTAGCTGAAAGTCAGCTCTGATGCGCATTAGATATAAATGCCTTTTAAAGCCAGTAAAATACAGAATCGTTTGAAAGGATGTGAATAAAAATATTGCTAGAAACATTTGTTCTAAAACACTAGATGTGTTACGGATCTCTGGTGCAGTGTGATTGTCCCCAGGAGTGCTGCTTCTAAAGCTGATCAACTTATCCTCTTAGCAGCTGATAAGTTAGATAGTTAACTTACCAACCGATGGACCCTTTAGCCCTTTTAGCCGTAATCGAAGCCATTGTTTTGGTGAGAAAGACTTCTGCGGAGCTGAAGAGGACCCATTCAGGCCATTCAGCATTAAACTAGGTCTGCAGCTAATTTGTTGTGAAAATACTCTAAATATATATTTCAGTGTTGGTCATCATTACGATTAAAGACAAGTGATTTTGAAAGCAATACCCGATGATATTCTATATTGTGCTCACAGTACTAGAAAGGGCAACGGTTGAGGTTCATTGGAGCTTAGTTGGCAGTCACTCTTAAAGAAAAGTCTATTGATCTGGAGGGGACAGTCTAAAGTGCGGTGATATACGCACTGTTTACCTTGCTAATTATTTTCACATGCGCATGCAATTCGCCTCATTTGGATTGAGATGGGACTTTCACAGCCGTTGAAAGAAGAAGCATTCTGCTCCACTCCCTTGCCGGTTTTCGGAGGAAACCAGCACATGCTCTGATTCTTTCTCTTCAGTTCGTAAATTCATATCACAGAAGTCTTGAATTTCAACTCAATATTTATATTGAAACTGAAGGGAATTTATTATTTGATGGTTGCTGAAATAATAACAGCTGTGTCTTGAAAGGAAACATTCCATCAACGAACTTTTAGATTTTAAAGAATTTTAGCATAGTACTTACTCAGTAAGTTTCAATAACCAACTCACATGCATATTCAGCAGTATGATCTATTCTTTACACAGCTAAAAACCGACTATTCTTTCAAAAAATACCACAATGGTAAAATAAAAGAAAACCAATGCTAAAGACGAATATCTAATTTAGCGATGAGAACTATATAATCATGCATTCCTTCAATGCGGATAATTGCACACATAAAATTTGGATTCTTTGAGCTCAAAAAAGTGAAGTACTTCTTATTTCGATAGAAAATTCTTCATTTTGTAAGGACGGATAAAGTTTTCAGCAAAAAAGACTAAATCGAGCAAAGTAAATTTTCAATGTAAATTTGGCAAATTTGATCAAATTATTTTACTACGATAAAAATTCTAAAGCGAATCTAAGTTAGCAGCTTTTTCGTATTTAAATTTTTTTGTAAAACAAAGTGTCATTTCAATTTAAGAGAAAAGTTAAACTTTAAATGTTTGAACAAGGAAAAAAAATCACTCAATTTGCTGCGTTTTTTTCCTTTTAGTAAATTTGATCCTTGTCCTTAGATTTATTTAAATTAACCGTTAGGGCTATTTTTCGCCTTAGCGCTTTGTATCAACCTGGTGTTGGTTTGTTTGCGTGCTGGATATAATTAAAAATAGACAGATTGCGACAGGTGAGACTGCTTGATTTTACATTCCTTCCTTGGAGCTTATTTGGATTTCAATATACTGGTAAGTTAAAGTGTCATAAGAGTCTCAATTTAAAGTTTGTTTTCCTTGCACTTAATACATCTCGCATAATATATTATTCAAACGAAGAAAAGGTTTGAAACTTTCGTAAATTTAGATCGCGTCACATTGTGTTGGCTAACGATTTCGCTAAAAATTACGAAGCTTTAAGTTGTTCCAACCAGTGTTTTGGGTCTTCAAACCGCTCTAAGTCCATGTTTCGGATGCTTTGTTGGCTTTATTTGTTATTATGGTATCCCTCAAAACTATTTAGATAAATATATACACAATTTTTTATTCTGTGGCATGCGAAAATCACAAACTTGTGAGTTTTTGATTGTCTTTTATAGTGTAATTTTGAGGATGCTGAATTTAATATCATTTGATAATTCTGGCACTCTCACTTATCAAGCTAAAGTTTTTTCCCATCTTTGATGAACAGATATTTCATGAAACTTCCTTCATTACTGCACTTGAGTACGTAATTGAGGCAGACTGATTTGATGTTTTCTCAGGCCCCTCTTTGTCTGTTCACGGCATCTTTTTTCTCCACGCAGTGCTAAGGAATTTTTAAGGCAGTTCAATCTCAGATAAATATTCGAGTCGAGTGTATTTAATGAGGTGTTGCTTTGAGATTTAAGACACATTTCTCCGGTACCATAATGCACGTAAATACCCGTGACAGCGTGTAAGTTAGCGCACAAGAAAAGCTGGCCAGTTAGGCATGTGGACGAGTAAGCCAACAGTCACGCGGGGAGGGAGGCAGTTTGAAACGCACACCTTTAGAGCTCACGCCCTCACAAACTATCAGACCTTCATTCACTAGAATCTAAGGGGGTGTCCTTAATATACGCCATCTCTTTGCTCAATCAATCTACTTTCCACCTGACTTCCACCATTTTCGAAGCCACACCCTTTTCTGTTATATGATTTCCTCATCTTCCCTAGATCGATGCTTTATCAAGGCTGAATTTGCCAACAAGAAAACTTCTTGAAAAAAATTATAATTTTTGCTATCAAACAAGCTTTTGCCTAACTCGATGCTCAGTTAGTCCTCAACTTTGAAGGCCAATGATATCTACCATCAGCTTGCAAAAGAAAAACTTGCTACCGTATGACGCGATTCCCACAATTTCTAGGAGTGTCCTTTCGAACTTCTTTAAAAATCAGAAAGTGCTTTCTTTACGCATTTCGAAATTTATTTATTTGGCGCAATTTCATCTGTTTATGGCCACGGAAATCAAAGTACATTCATTTTACTGCTGACCACTATAAGGTCGGTGTTGTTAAATCCAATTGCCGCTGAAAGACAAGTTGTAATGGCTTCTTGCCTAAATACTCGTTATTCTAGACTGTCATACACTTTTCAATTTTAGATCAATGATAGAATTGTTAACCTAGTTTATACGAACTTGACGATCTAGGCCATATTTGGAACTGAATTTTTTGCAATGTTTAGATCAAGACTTTTATGAATTGGATCTGTTCCTTGACTGGCCAAGGTTTTTTCTGGTTAATTTTGTCATTCAATGGTTTACCGTTCTCCACATGACCGCAAAGGAGACTTTAGGTTGCAGTCATGCCCACTTCCTTTAGACATTGGTCATTATGCAGACAAGAAATTATCTGTGCAAAATTTGGTTCTAGGCCAAGAATTTATTTCAGAAATGTTAGAGTTGTGTTCGTACTAAAACGGTCTGGGCGTCTGAATGAACCCGTTTACAGTGCCTCGAACCCTCTTGATAAATCGGGGGGTCTAAGCTCAAAATATGCTTTTAAGCAATCAGAAACAATCTGTTAGCAGTAAGAATCAACTTTTTCAAGTATTTAAACTGCCTCGTTTGTGCAATTACAGTTGTAACATGAATTGACACTATTTCGGTATGACTAGTTAGTGTCAATTCAATCAGGTGTCAGCTAGGTCATTGATTGATGGACGATCCTTAATGAAATCGGGTCGCAATGGAAGTTGATGATACTCCTTGACTTAACCACTCGGTAAACAGTTAACCTCACCTCTTGAGATGAAAACATGCGTTCTCCAATAAATTTGTCAGCTTTTCGTTCTTCTTCATTTAAACGCCATTTTTAAACCTTATCTAGTTTGAACCTGCCATTGGGGCACAGTTTATTGTTTTTTGTTATTTTAAGGTTGTGTTTAGATACCTGGAAAATTTCAGCTAAACAATTCCGTTTTAATTTTTGGTTTCAGAAAACTTCTAAGTGGATTTTATGGTAAGTTTTGATTAAAACATCATTTAATCTTAAATAAACAAGAATTTGGAGCATATATAAAGAGGCTATTTGCAACTTGTTTGATGTGTTTATTCTGTTAGTAGATTTTCACCTTCAATTTTCATTTTGAAACTGACCAATGTTTCTGGGCTCCTATCAATCATTTCATCAATTTATTATTACAGTGTTCCCTTACCCATGTATTTTATGTCAAACTGGACTTATGGCTTCGCGTTTAATCGAATCATTCGTCACTTAATTTGTTCTCTTTTCATTTTGTATGTGCCTACCCGCCCATCGTATATTATTCCGTCCATCTATTCATCGTGGATTTATTCATTAGATGATCCTTTCATCCACCCACTTGAGCTCTTAGATCAGTCTATCAGCCCATTTAAAGATAATCCAGTTTTATTCCTCACTATTTTTTCTGAGCCCCGCTGCTGTCGAAACCCAATCAAAGATGACTCAGGTAACATCTTTGTCGTCACCTCTGCTGTTTCCCAACTTTCCTATTCTCCTTTATATGTCTGCTTGCTTTTCTGGACATATTTTTTGCACGATTATCGCCACTTCCACCCAATAGAGCCCGAACTTATTTGTTCATTTTAAACACTTTGACAACCGTCGGCTTGTCTAGTGAATCCGATTTCTGCTTAGTAAATGATTCATCTTCGTCTAGCAACTGGTCTTTTCGTGGTCTCATAGCTCTTTTGCTTGTATTTCAGCTTTTACACTTAGTAAAGCATCTTCTTATAAAGCTCAAGGCAATTCTACGAATTGGAAGGGACTCTTGTCAGCTGGGATGGTATTCGTATTTGTAGTCTTGCAAGTCCTTAAAATCAGTACAACAGGGCTTCGGCACTGAAACAGTCTAACTTATCTCTCCATTTTGATACTAGTAGCCTATCAGTAGTATATCATACCCCGATTACTGCTTTCTCTTCGTTGCAACCTAAACCTGCATGACTGAGCGAAGTAAATAAGTGTGTCGCTCATTTTTTATTGTTTTGCTATTTTTCCGCTCCACCGCCTTTGTGTACCTGCGTCTTGGTCTAGGAAGCAAGCACATTAACTGTTCCTGTCCTTACATCTTTGCTCTTATCCTTTCAAGCGGCCAACTGGAACCTCTAAGGAGAATCTCAAGAAAACGAAGGTAATTAACGGCCACAGCTGGTACGGCTAGGTCACGCGGAGGCATTAATTCCAGCCTCGTGCTGTCCAGTTGTTGGAATTTTATTATCAGTCTAACATATCCCCATCTCGTTCTTATAGCACTCGATGATGCCTGCCTCTAGAGCGAAGGAAAATGGTGGCACTGGGGTAGCCAAAGGTATGCAAAATGAAGTTTTTTACTATTTTTTCGATGCTTTTTGGGATTAAAGGGAAGTTAAGTTATTGAATGTCTTTTACCTTCGAAAGTCTAACATCAGCCCAACGTCTTTTTTGGTTTATTTCCACTCCACTTGATGGGAGATCTTCTCATTACTATTTATTTATGTTAGAAAGAGGTGAAAGGATTAAGCTTCCAAATCTTAATACGAGTAAGTTACTAATGTCCAAACTTTCCCAGGCCAATTTAACAGTGTCACGTATGCCCGAGAAAACAGAAGGAAAATGCACCTTCTGATATACGAGCCCATCAGTTAGGCTTCCCTTCGTTTATATGACGAAACAATGTACTTATACATTCATCTAAAAACCCAGTTGGGCCCTTAGAAACAAGTCAATCGACTGAAGAATTAAGTATGGTCAAAAAAGTCTAGAATTTATATGATTCAGGTTATTCCGAAAAATAAAGGCTCATCTGGACCAGGCTAGAACGTTTTAAGCGCAAAAACCATCTCTAATATATCAACGATGGTTTCCGTTGAGCTGAACCACCAAATTAAGAGTGACAAACGCTCTGGAACCAAACAAGAAGATGAACAAATATTTTGAATGATGATGACTGCTTTGTTTAGTTGTGGTCCGCTATTTTTTGTGAAGCCACTTGGATGATTCCCCATACTTTAGGGCGAATTCATTCTTCATTATGCAATCGCGCATTCAAACAGTAGGGTATCACTTACTTCAAGAAGTCGGGTAATGACTCATCTCAAATATCAACCAGGATGACCCAAAGATTCATGCGAATAGTATCGTAAGCTTCGCGCTTAGATGGAAGAAGTCTGTTTTTAAGTTGATTTGGAAATTTGGACTATGTTTACTGTATTTACCCACAACATAAACCTTTCTAATTAAACTGCGTATTTCTTTATTCATTTTCTGAAAATAGTCCATAACATTTTTGAAAAGTTTACTTAACTAGAATGATGCTATCTTTGTGCCTAATGTTTCTATTTATTCGTTGAAGCCGTTTTCCGATATGGTTGAAATAAATCCTTGTTTAGTTAGAAAATCAGAGGTTTAAATAACATACTGAACCTGCTTTTGGTGGCTACGGATTTCGACAAAAGTAGAAAATCAGGAGTCAGACTCGAACCACATCTTTTAACTTAGGTTATGGAGGAGTGTGGCGAACTGGAATGTGATTAGAAAGAATTTCGTGCGGTCAGATTTCGCTCTTCGGGTCAATGTAACTTATGACATTCCTTTGGCATTTCTCAAAGCAGCCTTCCACTTGACCTCCATAACAGCCAAGGAGTGATCTTGCTGCTTCGTTTGTTGTCTGGAAATTAAATGAGAATATTCAAGTGGGTCTTCAACAGCCTCTGCGAACTCTCCAATTTTTCCGAGATCATTTTTGTTGACAGGGTCAGACGTATATGTAGTCGAACTCAGATTGGCTAGGTTTGTGCATCATCCATAACGCTTTGTTCTTTTTATACCTTAGTTTGGGCGTTTGTCGTTATATCGTTTGCAGATGGAGTGTGTATACTTGGCTAGCACTCCTCCTTAATAGTTGAACTCTAGTTGTGGTGAGTTTCCAAACATTAGCAAATTGGAAAGAAGAATACGTCAAGCATCAAGAATTTGACTTCATTTTCTGAATACATGGGTAACCTTCCCGTGGTTTCTTCTGTTTTGAGACGCTTTCACAAGTCCTAGTGACCCTCACTGAATTGTGATCGAGATTGACTGATCAGGAGGAAATGAGGAAATTCTCCGCCATTCTAGACAAAACCATTGCAACTTTAGTCCCAATGGGCACAAACCCCCACTTAGAGATGTTCCAAATATAATAATAATAATAGAGAAGGGTGCCTGCAGCGTCAATTGTTAGACTTCTGGCTTTTAGCGCAATCTTTTTTTCCCAAGGAGTCCAATATAAGCCTTCAACTGATCTAAATCGCTGTTTTGGTGCAGGACGTTGGAAGGTATTAGTAACCGCTACTAGAGAAGTCTAGAATGCAATCTCAACTAATACTTCTGCAACAATCAGAAAAGATTGACTTATAGTTTGAAACGGTAGTTGAAGGAAATTAAAATCTCATGGCGAAAGTTGAGAGTGGAAACTCCCAAATGTCACAGCTCTTTCAGTTTGCTAAGTCCAATATGAAAGCTGTGCATTTCCCGACCGATTAATCTTTATACACACTAGCTTTTATGATCGGAGTAATCTAACAAGTGGACCAATGATTTTCCCGCTAATTTTATGAGGAATCACCGTTGGAAAATGGTAAATGGGTCTTTGGGCCTATTAAAATTCAAAATTTCGTTTATTGCACAATGTTTTGCACAGCACCTCCCTCTAATTTGTTTATGACATCTTTTCTAGCCTAGACAGTTCTAAAATAGCCCGCAATCCCATCTTCCGCCGCTCCTCTTCTTCTAACTGATTGAAATCAAGAACGGCTGACTTAAAATCTAAGCTATGATAGTTTATTTGAATCTGAGTTGCAATTGACAGGCTGTTAATAAATCTGGCTTTCCTTCTTTTCAGTAGCTAAATAATTGGCAATGCATTATTATTCGGGATGTTCATGGTTTGTAGAAGGAACTTTACAACTTTCCATCATAAAAGGCGCGAGCTAGGATTTAATCAGCTGTTAGGTCACGTTCATTTGCCCTAATTTACTTCCCACTCGCTCTAGAATGGAGATGGCCCTTGCGACCGTCCTTTCCTTTCACTTTCTCTCTTGCGCAATGTCTTTTCGGATCCTCTTTCTACAGGATCCTCAACCTTAGAATTAATTTAGCACAGGGTCTTTTTAGGGTGACTGTTACCTTTCTGAGTGCATCTGCCAATTATGAAGTGTGGAATGTGATTCGTTTCAGCCCGAAAGTTGAAAACAGGGTACATTGTCTTCCAATTATCTATGTTTTCTAATTTGAGAGAGCGAAATTCTAGTGAATCATTCATAAGTAGCACCAATTTAGGGACTTAACTTAAAAGTTTTCAATTAATTTTAGATTAAAAAACTTGGATTCTGATTTCTATTGAAGCTAAACAATGGCAGCGTCTCTATCTACTTCTTTAACTAAAGCCGCATTTAAAGGTGGATTATTGAGCATTTGGGTTAATTTGTCGTTTAAATACTTGTCGAAATTATGTGACTCAAACTACTCGAACTGCCGTTTTGATTTAAACTTCTTCAATCAAACACCTTCCTTTTGTGTACTTGATTGAAGGCAGTCTTTGGAGTTCTTAACATCCTCGAATTGACAAGAAGATTTTCTTAATACTGGATAAGGTGCCTCACCATTTTGTGAATTGTATCAATTTGAACTGCCTATCTTACATGTTTCTAGCGAATCCGAAAAGTCTAACACGGTTTTTTTGCTGAAACACCGTCAAATTGCCAAAATTTTTTTTCCATTCACTGCTAAATCTGTCACATACAGGTCCTTTCCTTTACTTTTTTGTGCCATTGGTTTTTCACTCCTGTTTGTCGTCAAATAACACAAAATTCAGCATTAAGTTTTGATTTTGGAGTTGGAAGAATGGATGTTCCATTAGAATTTTATTTCCAATGTTTAGGTGTCTTCCGTCTGATCTGTCAAAGGGCAGCTCTCAGTTGACCTATGAAATGAAAGTCGGTGATTTATTTAGGATTGCAAACCATAATATAGTTGTCTTTCATTGCCATGTATAGTCTTCAGTTTGGTTCTCCACTAAGTAAACAAAGAAAGTCATGCATTCCAGACCAAGAGTTTGATTCCCACGAGTGGATAAATGGTTACCATAACATCTAGCCATTTCTGTCTGAGAATTCTAGGCAGTCAATCTAAAATTTGTTTTTTAATCGTCAGTTTTCCATTAAGCCTGCTGCTCTTAGCAGTAAATATGTTCTCTCTACTGAAATAAAAGTGTGTGAGACATCTGTATTGAAATCTTTATTGGGCAGTCCTTTGACCCTCCTTCAAACGATGTCTTTGATACTTGAAACTTGTTATTTTCTGTGAAGTAATGGGCAATTTAGGGCTACTACCCTGCCCTTGATTACCCATATGTGGGCCATTAAAATCAAGTATTATTATTGAGAAATGTTCGTCTTTGAAACTTTAGGACTTTCAAACATTGCATTCATTTGCGAAATACTAGAAATAACGTGTTCTTCGGAGTATATTGTCATTGAAGGTGAGCCGAAGCTACTCTAAACTACAAATGTTTTGCCTTCGACTGCATTTCTCTATATGAGGTGAGAATTTATCATTTGCTCTTGACCAGAGTGGCTATTAGATCCTGTTCATCGACAGCTACTCCCCGTTCTGCCGATCGAAGAATGGCTGACAGTATAGATGATCTTAGGCATCTCTAGTAACTCATAGGTCTGGAAGCAGGAGGCTTCTAACTGATGTACACAGAGATCCATTCCTGGGGTTTCTTTTTCAGCTGATAGTTTCTTGTGATATGTTTGTTTTTCATGCTGTTTTGTCATAAACTCTTCAAGTCTCTTTCGTGTTAGTCCATAATTTAATTTCACCCTCGATTTCAGAGCTCCATGACGCTTTCGTTCGTTTTGATGTCGACCATGATGGTCGAATCACGGAGACGGAGTTGAAACACGTTCTCAACTTTCTCAATATCCCGGCTTCTCCTGCTGACGTCAAGAAAATGATTTCCGATGCGGATACTGATGGTGAGTGAAATCTTTGGCTCTTGACCTTAATTTAATTGGCAGTACCTCGTTCAAATCCGTCTATGATTAATTGTAACTGGTAGAGTTGACTTATCTACTTATTAATTTTTAAGCAGCATCTCCTGTAATTAAAAGCAGTATCTCTGAAGTAAAAATGGTTCATCTTATTGGGTAGTAGATTAAAGATTCTTGTAGTCTACAACTACACGGCATATTCGTAGGCCTCACCCTTCTATATGGCAGTGAACTAAGAAGCCTTTTCTCAAATTCAGATCATGCAGCACCAAAATTTTAGGTGTCTTTTAGCAACATTTTTCACATACAGATGCGGATCTCAAGCAAAATGCTAGCCTTTAACCTAATGTCACACTATCCTGCTATTGAAAAACGGTCTGGAAACGATCACGTTTATTTTTAGCCTCAGTAAAGGAGTCGCATTCATTTAATATTAATCTCTTCTCCTTTACTTTGTATCATGTCCACTTCAAAGGGTATATAGAACGGAAATAATTGTTAACGGAGCGAGAACCAGCAAGTTGAAACAGAGCCTGAAAGTTGAGCGAAATAAATTAGAACAGGATTTTGTTTTCTGTTGCGTAGAGAATTTTTTGGTTGCAGAACAGTTCAGTAGAGTGGAAAAATCACAGGGTTGTTCTGGGACGCTGCACTAAGTTTCCAAACAGGCTTCCTTTCTTTCGCCAAAGTAAATGAATGATGTTCTGGATCAGGATGATGGCTGATTTAACAAGGTTTTCTCTCATCTCAGATTTAGAAACAGTCCCATAAAAACTTGCCGCTTACTTGCCAATAGTTTTAGGCACATTTATATGTTTGCCTGATGTCTGGCTCCAAAATGACTGTCCTCATGCATAGTGACTTTGACACTTTGTTGTCATAATGGTTAGGTAGCAATTTCCTTTCGCGAACTTCCAACGGCTGCTAAACATTGTTCGAGAGGTGGGTACTAGAGAAATCCTCATTTTTGTCCTTCCAGGCGTTTGAAGCCCTGAAATTTTAGTTCCTGTAATTTTTTAATGGTACTATTGACTGTTCATAGGGAGATTAGCCCCAGTGGCGATATCTTTAGATGAGAGCGCGGCCTTTCTAAAATTCTATCATTTTTGTCTTCATGGAAGACTTGTGATTGTAAGCCAGAAGTTATTTTGATTGCAATTTCATCAAAAATATTTATCAAATGCAGTGAAGTGTTTAAACCTAATGTGCATGGACCAAATGAGGAGGGCTCATAAATTGTGCATTTACATCAAGTTTGGCTCCAAAATAGATACTCTGTGGTTGCACACTTCCATGCTTACTTCGCATTGTATTTCCGAAGTTAGATGAATTTGTCTTGGTCACTTTTCACACCATGGAAGTTCATGTAGGTCAGCTCAATTACTCCTCCCCTATGAGACAGCAACCTGAAGCTTTAAATGTAGAAGGTCTATAATCTAAGAGTATGCTCGACTGAATCTTTACCACCGAAGAGTATACTGTTAGTTCATCACCTCAAGAAACCGACATACAACATTGTTCCACTGCATCCGTTTTTCCTTTTTTTTTTATTAACAGCTCATGATGAAGCGAATGCCAAACTTTTGGGCTCTTCTTGTACGCCCCGTTGATCGCTTGTAGGTCAGCTCTAGTTTGTCAGCCCGTCCAATTAACGGAGCTATTTGGCTGTCCTTTCAATGGTTATTGTTTCTCCATTGTCTACCAATTCAACTTAATTGGCATCTTCTTCAAAAAGCCGTCTATTTATTCATGTTACGGTTTTAAGTGTGAATGAATTCTCAGTAGCTTAGAAAGTACTCGGTGCAAACAATAGCATTTTGCAAAAAAAATGCCCATATTTTGAAACCATAATAACATAAGTGATCCTCACCAATCAAAGGTTTCCATCTCTGCATAATGCTGGCTGGAGTTCATCGTTCAGTCAGGGACTAAAAAAAAAGCGATTTCGGTCAAGCGGTCGGAAAAATATAACCACATGCTCTAAGTTATATTACCGTTCACTGGGTCAGTAGTTCGCGATAAACAGGGTGTTGTTTATCCTTGAGGGCACAGATAAACGACGACGTGGATTTTACCCGTTGGTATCAACATTTGGCAGCTGTTTTACTCGTAATTTGTCAGCAGATCGATTCATTGCAATCTCTAAATAATTTACTCTTTTTGCAGCCATTAACTATCATCAAAAGCGATTTTTCATTTTATTTTTCAACTATGTTTGATCTTGAAAAAAGTATAGTCCTTGAGAGACTCGAGGAGCCCTTGAGAAAGATCTCGTTCTTTGTTCGCTAGCTGATGTAAGCGAGACATCCACTGGCACTCTCAAGTCTTGGTTTGTTTCCCATTGCCCTTGTTAGGGACTGTGTGCATAACAGCATTATTCTTTGTTAAGTATGGAAATTATGAGGCCTTGGGAAATTCCTTTGCCTTTCCAAGTTTGAAATAGATCTTTCTAGTCTATGTAATTACAAATGAAATTATGTATCATATTAGGGATTTTATGAAGGTGAACTTTTGGGCGAAAAATTGAACTGGAACTGCGATCTCCATCCAGATGATAAAAAGTGGAAAAAAGGAAAAGTATTTAGGGCTGCATTGAGTTGTCTTGGAACATCGGACCGAGCTATGAACGCGAATAGGCACAGCCGGTGAATGCTAGACAAAACCTCACCAGATTTAATCAGAGCCTCTCAAGCTGTCAGGAAAGCGGAGTCTCGTTTTCGAACTCAAAATTCAATGATAAGAATCTAAAAACGTCAAATGCAATGCAACAATTGAATGGCCATCTAATGTATAAAAGAGAACTTGCCTGCTAGAAATGACCTTATAAATATTAGAAGGATCGAATTCCAGTAACTTCATTTGATGATCTTGTGATAGTTTCGTCTTCAACTCTCAGTTCGGCCATTAAAGCAAACCCCGGAATGATACATTTATTTTAGAACAAATGCTCTTTTTCTAAAGATCGTCTCGATCTTCAAAAGATGCACCACTGGGTTAGTCTCAATAAACCTGTTTCCTTCTCAAAGTTATCTATTCATTACGAGGAATACTCTTCAGGAGCTACGATGACTTTTTATATCTTCGCCTCTTTTAAGTAAAAGTCAACTCAGACTTGTCTATAAACTTTTGATTGCTGTTACTGCGAAGTCTGACTTCTGAGAACTACATTAAACTGCCTAAAAATTAATGCCATTTCGTGCTAATTTAGGTAACGGTTCCGTGGAATACAACGAATTTCTCCTTATGATGAATCGATACTCGGAGAAGACAGCTAATTGTCCCGACGCCGAAATGTTGGAAGCCTTCAGGGTACGTTTCACATTTATTACGTGCTTGGTGTTTGGAGAGTCATTTGAGCGGTGCCGCTTTATGTGCCAAGAAATTTTACAAAACACTGGCGCCACTTAATGGTTCATTCTTTCGTCAGTCTGCCATCTATCATTTCTCGAATTTGTTTAGCTAGTTAGCAGTAAATACATTAGCTCAATACGTTCATTTATAGTCTTCGTCCGCCCATTCCATTCAATTGTTTTACAGATGCTTCTACCCTTATGGCTAGGCCTGTATCACAATAGAACAAGCCCATTTAACAGGTCCACTAAGTGACCGGATTTTGAAAGTGAAAAAAGTTACACTATCTGCAACTCGATTCACCCCGATGAAACCACAACCTTTTCTTACTCTCATCACACTTTTTACACTCTACATCTCGATTAACGTTATGTCAATCCTGTTCATCCTCCAGCAAGCAGTTTTCTCTCCTATTAGCAGTCATTTAGGCGAAGAGGTTTCGCATTAACTTAGTTTTCCATTTAGGAATGTATATATTTGACGTCGAGATAGTTCAAATATATTGAGGTTTTCATTCAGTGGTTCTTTCTAGCCTAAGTTAGGCTACCTTGATAGTCTGTCTCTTGTGTTTAGGTGGCCAAAAAGTGGAATATCAAAGAGGAAAAGGGTTATACAAAAGTGGCTTTTAATCATATTTAAATGAGAACTGAGATGCTCATTCTTCTACAGTCGGTTGATGTGTATTTATGCTGATCTCACACCTTATAGCAGAACAGTACAATCAAATATCCTGGCTTCTGCTCTAAGTTTCGCAGAATTTCGTTATCGGTGAAGATTAGTGTAATAAGTCATTCCGACTTCAGCTTTTTTTCCTAAGATAAGCTTGGTTTGTTGGCAATCTGTAGGCTGGCTAGGTAATGCTCTTTTAGGTATCTTACCTAACTGAAGTTTCATTCAGTTCTGAGAGGGGTGACATATCCGTCATTAAAGAGACTTCCATAAGAATATTCCTGATTGCCTAATCAACTAAATCTCCGAATAATTTGTCCCCTCATTTACTCGTTTTTTGACATTTACATAAGACAAATAAAAAGAAGGTTTACCTGGAGTAATGGAAGGGACTAGCGGATGAGTGTGACGGAACAAAATCTTAACAAATCATACTTCTGGCTGATACGAGAGACCCAGCTGGAAGGGATTCGCTGTTAGTCATTCTGTTTCCTTGTTATTCAGTCCTGTAACCGTTCTTGATTGTTGATGTTCTGGGCTTCGAACTCGGCTATGATTTAATGCTTTGCTGTCAGGAGTTGATGAATGGAAGGCGGCAATATTTCATAAGTCCTGGTTATTCTCTTAAACCTTATTGCGCTACACAATGGCAGCTTTCCTGTGATTTTTCTAATCCTATTCATTTATCAAGGCCTTTTTCTATCGGTCGTCTTACCCGAACCTGTTATTGAAAAGAGAATGTCCTGTGATTCACGACTTATTTATTAAATCATTGCGAACATCAAAGTTCAGCCTGTGGAGATAAAAACTGGTTGGCATGTATCAATCTTTCATTGTTCAGGAATTTGGAAGAGGGAGGTAAGTAGAATCGGGTCACTTTGCTGTTATATTTATCGTGAGGCTTTGTTCCGGAACAGGCGACCTATTTCTTTTGCCACTCACTAAGCCGTAATTAAGACTTGAAAACGAAGTTTTCGGATCAGCATTTTTTATCAGTTTTCTTCGTTGGATGGGAGTCGTTGTCTATTGCAGTTGAATTTCAGCCCCTCTGAGGGAAAAGTGCACCAGATTTCAGTTACGGAAGGATTGTGGACTATAGGCTGAAATATAGTGGCTTGATTATCTCGCCAGATTTGCTCTCAAAAGGAGATGCTGGCAGCCATCCTTCCTTTGAGGCCTTTCCCTGCGTTCCTAGCATCACGTGACTCAAGATGTCCCAAGATTATTCTTTAAGTCGTGGGAAAGTTAATTCGAACATAAGTTCCGAATATGTAAAGGTTCATGGTGGATCAAGCACACCTGGATCTTATCCATTTCCAAAGGTGAAAATAGTTTTGTAGACCGGTAAAGAATTAGTTCAGTCAATACACACTTTGATGTCAGCTTCAATAAGTCAAAATTCATTCATTTGCGCACTTGTCCAACCCTTCCATCAGTTCATGGATTTATTTCAGAAGACACTTGGTATCTCGTCTTTGATTACGATGGCATTGTGGGTGAAATTAGGCATAAAACAGAGGATTTTCCGTTTTTGTGCACAATTCAGTTTCGAGTCCAGTGTATTTTCATGTGAAGACAAAATCTGGGACTCCCATCTTCGAACCTCTTCTGTCTCCCTCTTCAAACACGATTTCGTCGAATTAATCGCCTCGGTACCACAGATCCGTTAATATCAATGGGTCATTTAAATAATTTCCCTATCTTTAAAAGTTAGTGTCGAGGATTTTACTCTCAGGCCTACAATTAGCTGTCATTTCTATATCGTCGAGTGAATAATGTATGGATGCTTTCGCGCAGTAGTCAGAGTCTCGGGTCTCTATCAAGGCAACCTATTGGTTTATCATAACCTACTTAGGCAATGAAAGTATCTCTTGCATATAAATTATTTGATATAATTCTAACTGGTCATCAAAGTCACCTTAGTAAGGCGGAAGCAAAGAATTCTGCGTTGCTTTTCGCCACTCGCAAGTCATTAAATATTCACGATATCCGTCTTTCATTGCTACCTCGCTTGTACAGAGCGTAGAAGTAAATGTTTCCATTTTTATTACACCCAGCTCAGATCTCATAACAAAATCATTAACTACAATCTCTCTCGTTTGATCTAATTTTTCATTCGTTTTCAGTCAAATGATGGGCAACTAATGATGGTGTGTAGAGTCAGTTTGATTGTCTTAAGTAAAAAATCAACACAGGCTGTTATAAATGAGGAGAATATACCTTATTACTCAATGGCAACAGAGAAGGCAGAAAGGAGAAAAAACAGTGTGCTATTAGGCGCGAATAAAATACATTGCTTCTCAATTCTCTCACAATTTTTTATTGAAGAGATGATGATGAGTACGGCAAAAAAATTAAATCCCTAACAAACTCGATGCTAGATCTTCATATTGAAAATCGGTTACAATTTAACTTTGTCGCTAGAAATCAGTTCTAATTTTTTTTACAATTTTGGATCTTCTGGTCTTAGCGGCACTAAGAAATCTACCTAAGTGTCTGAAATACTATCTGTTGAGATAGATAACAATGAGAGAACTCCATACAGGAATCAGAGATTTGTCGAACACCAGGGAATAGCATCGAATGACGGAAGGGTTTAGCCTTCAAGATATGTATTGTTAGAAAATTTCCATTTAACCCTTACCCTTTCAAACTACCTTTATGACACCATAGCGACCAATTTAGAGGCCTTGAGTGCTTGAAAGAAAATAGTATAGAAGAATTTGAAAAAAAATATGATGAGAGTGGGCTCCACATTTTTTCTACCTGCCAGTTAACTTTTACAGTCATGCACCTTCCCACATCATAACCATAAGCCATATTTTCTGGTCGTATTTGCCTATGGCCCTTGAATTCTGTAAGTTCGTAAACACTAAAACGTATGGCAGGTTATTTAAATCGCTGTTTTTTACTTTTCACCGTCTATTTCATCTTTATTCGCGATGGAGTTGTTAGTGTTTATGACTAGTAAAGTTTTTCGAACTTATAGATGGCGCAGTTCAGTATCAAGCAGCAGTGATCTGGATAACTCTTCGTGTCACTTTTGTTGAACGTTCAGCTTGAAACATTCATTTCTTTAACATTTTGAGGCTGTGTTGTTCGAATTCTGTTCGATGGAGGTCTGAACTTAATATATGTCTGCAATAAAACAGACTACTTTCCCATTTTTTGCAGTCCAGACATTGAAATAGAGCATCCGATTGTGGGAAATCATCCCATATGCTATTAAGACTGGATTGAGTACCAAGTAACCCACATGGATTAGTAGTTCTTACTGCATCCTTTATTTTCATTATTCCTTTTTAATTGCCTTGCCTTCCATTCTTCCGAATTGGAATGTTTGTTAACTTTTTAAACTTCCTTTTAGCCACCTCTTAGCTTCGAACTTTTCGGAAAAGCCTTCTGTTGCTCATACAAAGAACTTATTCATGGAGATAGTCTTCCTAGTAGATTTTAGTTTTTCATCTCAAGCGAATGGCCTTACATAATTACGTCTCGATAGAATACTGCTATATTTCATTATTTCAGGTTAGGACTGTATTGGGTTCTTTATTGAAGGGGACGTAGTTCTAGGCTTTTTTCCAGCTTCTTCGGGCTCTTCATCGCTCCTCTTGTTTGTTCAATCGTCCAGTGAGTTGGAGCTCAATGCCTCCTGATGGCAGCTGTATTGCTGGTTAAGTTATTAGTCCTGCATTTATTGAGAGCGCATTGTTGGGTGCATAGGCGCATTTATTTCTTTCCATCTTTCCCAGGTTAGCGATGTACAATTTACCAGCATAATTCCAAGGCGCACTTCGATGTCCAAAAGCTAGTCAATGGCGCGCCGTGTGGTTTTAAACTGGTGTTGTTAAATATTGCAAACGAACCTCAACCGAACCCATTTGAGGCAATTTATACCGGAGGATTCGATTCTCCTGTTGTAGAATCTCCCAAGAACTGATCAAAGAGTTGAACTTCAATTCAAAAGTCCTTTAGACGTTTCAATAGTACTAAGTTGTATGGGCTGCTTTTTTGATTCTCATTTTGCCCGTTTCCAATGCTTCTGTTTGTGGGTTGGGATTTGGGACAAGGTCTCTTTGCTTCTCTGATTTTATAATTGGACGCTTATACCACCAATTTTAATTCCATTTCAGATGATAGTACATGTCGGTCATGGGTCTTTACAGCGGAGTATTTCGGAACTTTCATAACCCATAGCTGTCAGTTTGGTTCAAGTCTTCGCAAACCTGTGTTATAGAAGCAGCTTCACTTGAAGTAGTGGTAGGGATTTCATAGACACTTAGTAAACAGCTTATAATGGAGAAGTCTAACTCAAGTCATTCAGAAATAATCCTCTCGATTTCTCTTTATCTTCGTTGCTGGAGCAAACTGTTTTCAGCGGTATGGATACTCACGGTTTTGTTTTAATCTGAGTTATGCAAATACTCATTCTTTTCTACCTTCGTTAGGAATCGATGTAATAAAGGATTCAGAGGGTTATTACCTAATTCCATTCATCCCATCGTTCTTAGAAAAGAACAAGTTTTCGCGCCTCCATACTCAAATTTGTTGGCTCATTTTTCCCATCGTTAACAATTATGCACAACCTTATATCAATTTACTTTCTTCATCAGGGACAGTACTAGCAGTGATCGGGCAAAAAGGCCAAGATTAACATTTTTTGAGCCATAACATATACGAAGTTATATAATTTTCATTTCTGCCAAATCATTACCAAGATGATACTCTAAGTGCGTTGCTTGAAACTATCCCAAAGTGGCTGTAATGCTGAAAAAGGCGTGACTCTACTTTTGTATTTTTTCCTGCTTCCGTAGCAAGAACGCTGGATTTTGGTAGAAGGGAAATCGAACCCTTTCTGTTCGCGGCTGAGCTCCTGATAGGCTAGCTTTAGATTCAATCTGGTCGTTCACTTACTTTCCAAAGCTGGACCACTTTTGCTTAAAAGCAAGGTGTTCTACAGTTCCTATCTCCGCTTAAAGGGCACTTATTTGAGCGGTGATGATGAATTTAGCTTTCAGAACGCCATTCCTGTTTTTTTTCTCCTATGGAATATGATGTTCGTGATAGTTCGATTATTTAAAAATCCTCGACAACAGTATCGACATATCTCTTGTATCATTTAATGAAATAATCGCTCTCTTGTCTGTCATCAACGAGTAGTCAATCCAATCACTGGATCATTTCATAACTCGTGCATATGTTTAAGCTAATTCGCCTAGATACTGTTGAACGATACTGACCTGTGGTCGCTACGAGTTCGAAGTGCTGGAACAGTTATAAACCATCGCAGGTGTCTTAGTCTCCTTGGCGACCAATACTTTCTTTTAGAAAAAAAGTAGATTTAAATAATCTGCCAACAAGTCCTCTAATAGTTTAAACTTCAAAGGAGACCTGCTGAAGACTTCAAGAAATGTGACTTTGAAATCATATATCAGTTCGAGCTAGTTGTAATTTCATAACTCAAAGTCAACCGGTAGGATTAGGTTGAATTAATGAATGTGAACTTGATTGAGAAACCAAAAATGGGCAGAAGGGTTCGTGATTTTGTCATCTGTTAGGATTTGTCTGAAATTTTTGGAATTTCTGCGTCTTCTAAGTGCGTTTCAAGTGTGCAACCCAAACTCCCATTCGTATTGGCATTCTAAAATATGTGTGATTATGGTGAAATTTTCTTTTACATTCACGTCCTTGCCACCGTTAGAAAAATGTTTATATACTAAATGTACATTTAAGATGGTTGATTCACTTATGTTCGTATGTTAATATGTGAAGCCAGTGAGAACTTGATATTAGCAAAACCAGAGAACCATTAAACGTCCTGCCTAACGATGGTTTCACTGTTTTGACTCTCATAAATAATGAAACAAAATATGATGTTCTCTCGTATCCAGACGGTTAATTGCCGGTTAGGAGCTTGAACTAATCTGCAAAATTTCTCCCTAATTGGTAGGACTAATCCTATTCAAAATGCGAAAAAATTCAAATCGCCTCTGTCCAATTGCTGTATACCTATTGATAATAGGAATATTTGAAATAAAGTGATTTAATTATTTAAGGTCAGGTTGAAGTTCTAATGACTTGGAACTCAGACTCATTTGTCTAACTGGGAGCTTATAGGCAATGCGATTACACTGGATCCTATTTATCCAAGGATCGGATATAATTAGTTGTGTTTGGTGCGTTCCCTTGCAAATTAGGCCACACCCTCCCTCCCACATTATTAAAGTGCCCACCTCTCCATTCTAAAATTACCTCAAATCTCTCATAATTCATCAGTCGTCCATGCAGACAGTCCCTCTTACCTTCTGTAGGTTTTCGATCACAACAACGACTCATATATTGATCATGATGAAATTAAGAGGACAATGAATTTCCTGGGAGAGACCGTCACGGACGAAGACGTTCGAGCCATGATCCAAGAAGCTGACGCTGATCACGACGGTCTCGTCGATTTTGAAGGTACGCGAATTTCGACTCTTATGTAGCGTCTGCTCCTTTTCTGTTTTATAACTTCAGTTTAAGATTTGACGATTAGTGAGTGCTTTTATACCGTCAAGGACTGAATTTTATGGTTATTGCTCCGTTACATTCGAATAATTCGCTTAAAGCTTGCGTTTAACTATGGCTAAGGCGCCGCAAATGCTTTCCATTTCAATCCTGATCCCCTATCAATGGGATTGATACAAGTTAGTAGCGTTTAAAGCAATGGGCGTACGTTTAATTTTGTCCCAATGAATCGTCCTTATGCCATCCATTTGCATTAATTTTAAGGAATTCCCCAAACAATTTGCCTAGCATTCTACTTTTCTCAACCAAACCTGACCGAATTCGTACCTGATTTTCCATCATTCGCCCTAAATATGTTAATCGAACTAGAATGGACGATTCATAGCTCATAAATCTTGCTGGAAACTTCCACAATAATAACAACACCAGCAAAAACAAATAACGAATCCTTGAGATATGAAAAATCGTTTTCATTTGAAGCAGATATGAGTTAACATGATTTCCCTTTCAACAATTGTTCATTCTTCACAACTCTCATTAGAACCGTTAATATTAAACTAATAGCAGGACGAGCCTTCAAGATTTATTGGGTGAAAACCCATAGAAAGGTAAAGATTATTACATATCTTAATCATTGGTGAGACGGAGTGGAATGGCAGCAACTGATCATTGAAACGAAGGATATTTCTGCTTTTTTCAAGAAATTTGTTTTGTCTTTTTCCTGACAATCATTTTTAGCCATTCCAAGGTCTTCACCGGAAGCGTCGACTTATCTAGTGTGCCTTTGTATTCACGAGGAGTGGAGATATCACATGGGACCTTCGGGCACTTAATCCAATGTATTACTTTTTTTTAAATTTTTGTATGAAACTGCCATTAGGTCCTGTAAATTACTATACAAGTAGTGTTTTTAGACTTATTATTGGCCCTTCGGTATTCTTTTGAAATTTTTCCCTCGCGCAGGGTGTCTTGGAAAACTTGGGCGCTTAATTTTCAGACATTTCTCAAAGATCGGATAGGCTGAGGACTTTTTTTATTCTAACCTAAGTCTATCAGATTCAGGATTCGAAGTTAAGGCTATAGGCTGCTGGTCACCTTTTTTTCAAAAGTAGGAAAAAGCTCGCGGCTTCATTAAAATAGGAGGGGTCTAGTTTCTTTAAACACGTTTTGCAGCAAAAACTCCAGATTATTAAATTTTCATTCTATACGCTAGTCCAGGAGAAATGGTTGAAAAGAATTGGCTCTAAGAAAATTCGGAGGCATTGAAATGAAATAATGTCTTATTCCTCTGCTTTCACGGCTGCTTTAAGTGGGTTTCTTCAACAACGAATGGAAATGTAGTCTCTTTGAGTTCTAAAAATAATTCAGCCAATAAAGTCTGTCTAATTTCTCGCTTCCATTCAGCCCTGATTTAGTCCAAATCTGCAACATCTTGTTAACCTACCAATTGGTTAGCTGCCTTTATCTTTCATGATACACATGGCATTTTCAATTCCGTTGCCATGTTAGAGTTGGTTTTACCTTAAGAAATTGAAGAAAGGCATAGTTGAGTGCTTGATAAACGATAGTCTTTGTGCGATTGCAGTTTAATCCACATTAGGACATCTTTTGAATGACTAGAAAGTGATTTCGTTTATTCGTCAATTGGAAGGTTGTTGGAGCTCAAAGTGTTTGCTCTAATTGCTGCTTTTTAGGTTATTCATGTTAGTTGACGTTCCAGTCGGTTCCTGTTGATTGAGTTCTATTATTTTGTTAGCAGAGATAGATATTGTAAAGAGGTGCGAAGCCTGGGTTTCTCTTGTCCGTTCAGTTCTTCATTGCAGTTTATGTCATAATAAACTGTACTCAATTTAATTTGCTTTTCGAATTGGCCTATCGCTGATTCTCTTTATGGAATGATTTGGACTCAAATTTCCCCACCCACAAATGACCTCATCTATCTTTCCATCGTAAATGCGCCAGATGAAGATAGTTCATTCTCCTACTGACACAAATTGGGGTTGTTGGTCTCGCCAGACTTGGACGTTGAAAAGACACGTCACACATGCATTGAAACGACTCCGCAGTGGTCTCGAAGCCACCGTAACTGATTAACAAAACAGAAGGGAGACTTTACGAGTTTTTTTACTGAAACCACTACACTTCCAGTCAGTCTTTACTAGCCACACTGTTGCGCTTATTATCTGGCTGTCAGGGCTTGTGAGTGATACTGATCGTGGTCTTATTTCCACGATTGTACAACTATTGATTAGCGTAGATGCATCAAGTCCCTCGATTCCTTAAGAGCACTTTATCAGAAGATACTCACAAATGGAAACTAATTCGTTGGAATGAAGGTGCTATTTTTCCTAGAGGAAAGATTGGTTCCTCAAACCTAAATGAGCACTCTGGCTGCACTCTAAACTTTTGTAATGCGTTTGGAACGCGCCAGGTAATGCGATCCCATAAAATGTAGTTTGATTCTTGCAAAATGCACACTATGGGTCAGGATCCAGTTTCCCTTACAAGAGTGCTTTTGGCAGGATAACGTAGGCTGCATTCTTCTACCTATTTGTCCAGATGCTGACATATTCCACTCGGAGGAAGTAGATAAATGGGGGGGGGGGTGACTAAATAGTGGCCATCTGTTGCAAGCAGAACATGTCCGCCTCCTTCAATCACGTGCTACTCGCCCATCCACCTACTCGCTTGTTTTTTTTTCCCCCTCCCACAACTCCAACTCTTGATCATATTCGCTCCTCAATGCTGATTTCGACCGATCTGCTAGATGGCAGTTTTCTTTTTATTGAAAAAATGGCTGATTAGTTTTGGAGTTGGTGTACGATAACTAACTGAGTAGATTGATTCGTGCCCCATTAGATGTTTCTCGGTATTCGTTCTCGATCGTCGTTCTTTGGATGCGCTTCTTTAATGTTTCGATTGCACCACATATTTCACTTTTGGCTTTTTCCAAACTGGCTCGCAGACTTTAAAGCACTTATCTATTTAGTTTGCGAAGAGATTCGTAGCTTGAGAAGCGTTCTTTCTCTTGCGTGTGTTCATTCATGCAATATCTTGGCAGTTTCTAGTCATTCCAAGTTGAAATTTTTGAAAATAAGTTCGTCACGGAAGTTAGGGCCCTTGTGCAATCGTTTTTATTAATAGACATTTTTGTGTTGCCCTGTACCCTAATAATTCCCTATCCGACACTATAACAGCAAACAGTACACCTCATGAGAGGTAGAATCCCCTAACATTTGAAATGGGGTCAACACCACCATTGCAAGGCTTTTAAAGCCTGTCGATTAGTGCCGTTAGAATTGGTATATGTGCCTCTCTCAGGTGTATAATGGTAAAAGACCACCCTTAAATAACCGCAATTTGGTTATAAACACTTGATTAAGGTTTTTCTGTAAAACTTTGTGCCTCTCAGCTCCATAGTCGATTGGGTTCACCTTTAATTGAGTCTTTTGCCGAAAAAGGAAATCATATCTCTACTTATTTGCTGCTAGTCCTAAATTAAGTGAAATGTTTCATCACTCGTTTTCCTTTAAACATCTGTAGTCAAGGTCATTTTGGCGTCTCTAGAATGGTGACCATGTGTCCATTTCGATTTATTTATTTATTTACGCCTCATCCATGAGGGCAAGTCCCAAGGACTTATTGAGGGCACAAAAAAGAACAAATAGCTTTTAAAAAAAGTAGCAGACAACAGTTGACACAGGCGGCAATAAAAGAGTTTATCGACGTCTTCAATTCTCTGGTCACTTCTCTGGCGTGGTTTCACAGTACGCGTATCAGTTCAACTTCGTAGTTCCACTTCATCTGTCCTCGACATTGTTGAGGCAGATAACCTTCATACCTCTTTTCAACTTTTTGGTGGAGATTCCATTTATTGCTACATGCACCCGCTTTCCAAAGTCCATTAATCCAGGTATTTGCGTCGTGTCTCTTTTGCCAGGCTGTATGAAGTTGTACTTCTGGTAGCACAACCTAATTTTATACATCCGGTGGGTGATTAGTCCTATCCAGCGGCCCCTCTCATTAGCCTTCACAGTTGCCCCTTGAGGCTACCGGTGGTCACCTCGAGGAGGTTGAGGGTATGTTTGACCACCATCCATTTCGATAATAATACTTTTCTGCTGTTAGCAAATTATGAGATTCTGGAATTTTCAAGCGTCTGCAGAAAAGCAATGGCCTGGGTCTAATTCTGTTGAGAAATTTTCTTGTTTCAATGGGAGGAATGCCTCTAATCCTGAAGCGGCGCTTCTGCATTACCGTCTTATTAGAACTTTCGTATTCTCTTAACAGAGAACTGTCGTTCAAGTCCCGTTTTACTTGGATACTTTAAAGACTTGAGATAATTCACGCATCGTTCGTCTGCAATTCCAACAGTAAGGTTTTGGTATGGCTTTGCGATTTACTCTGAGATTAGAACTTTCAGTTAACTCGTAGCTTTAACCCTCCTTTATCACAAGCTTCCAGGTCCAAAATATTTTCAACTATTTGACTTCCATCTAAGCCCGATTTGTCCTAGCCTACCTAACTTCGACAAAAGCCATTTACGTTACAGCGAACACTAGTATCCACATTGCATTTCCTGAGAACTAATTGAAAATTAGTCAAGAACCGCTTTATCAGCTGTTGTTTATGCGCACCTAGACACATATCTCTTGTTTAATTTGTTTCACTGATTGTATGAACACCGAAATTCTTACATAAGGTCCTACTCGAATTCCTTGGAAAAGCCACCATTAATATTTATAGAAAACGTCTGCAGACTAGTTTATGGCGAAACGTCTCTTTTGTAAGCGCTATATAGAACAGTTGTTCCTTTTAAGACTGGCTTTTTGATTACAACGATATTGAACACGATTTGCCTCGCATTCACTGTGAAGGCAACTTCAGTTAGTCTTGAGCATGTGTTCAAACTGCAGTATTTGAATTGTTTGCAAACGTTTATGAACGTGTTTCAAATCAGGTCAGTTCTTAACTCACCCCTTTCTGAGAAGTTCAGACAACTGAAAGACAAAAAACGCAGAAGGATAAAGCGATGTCTTTGCTAAAGAGATTTCGAATTTACTTTCAGCCAACACTGAGTTGTATATTCTATTATTGGCAGGTTGTTTCATATAATCATGAGGTCTCAACAGACCTAAATAAGAGCGCAGTGTTTAAATGTCTGTCTCAGAAACCACTTATGAGAAAAGTGATGGGTTATCTCAAATTCTTCATCTATGAACTATGGTGTAGGTTTCAATCAAGGCTCATTTTCATCACATTGATGACTGACAAGTTTTGTTTTTGAGAAAAATTGCAAATTTATTGGTACTTCTGCGTTCTTCTACCACAGGTGCACTTTGCTCTTTTTCTTCCTTTCAACGTTATTTGTTGTTTTAAATTTGATATTTATGTGAATTCGCAGTCATGATTTTGGGTGAAAATTAGAAAAGAATGCTATGAGTACTATATAGACGTCATCTCAAGGAGCGTAAAATGACTTCAGAACTTCTTCATGAGAAGCGTACTCAACGAACAAAATACTGAAATCACATTTAAGACTTCAACTGAGTCTATCGGCGAATTTCGCTGTCGAAAAAAATAGATTTTCACTGGCTCTCCCAAATAAAGGCAAATAAAAGACCAAGCTGTTTGAATCGACTGTACTATGAGGTCCATAGAATTCACTTAAAATGGTCTAACATCGTCTTTCTGAGATGTTACCGGGGAGTGCATTGAAAGCTGGAAATGTGAAACAGCTAGACCTGAAACATTCGTTGGACTTTGTTGGATTCTAGTCGCAGAAATCCGATCCATACTGGCGAAATCTTTTACTCGTTTTCAGCGAAGACCTATTAGACTTTTAGACGAGGTTTGATGGTTCTATAGAGTTACAAAACCGTTACTCCTAAAATATATCTTGAGGATTAGTTACCTCTCAGATTTAACTAGGCTTTCTAAACGTCGGATAGGATCGATCAGACTTTCCATTAAGCTTTCACCTTCATTCGCTACAAATTTTGAAATTTTCAATAGTCTCTTGGCTCCACAGCATAACTGAGCATTTCCTTGGGAGACCAGGAGGTATTTTTATTTCATTCCTTAGGTGGCGTAGACTGAAGCGTGTGGAACACCTAATTTCTCTTTCTCTTTATAGCTCCCTCTGACAGTTTCAACTGTCCAGTGGCTGAATTTTAACCAGTCTCACTCTGCATCGTGTTACCTGTTGCAAGAGAAGGGGCATTGGGGGAATTTAAGAAGCCGGCGTTTGTTGTAGTATTTCCTACCCACCCTTTCTAGAGGTCGTAAATTCGCCTTGTTTACTATAGCTCACAACGTGCCCCTTGTAGCAGCTACCCTGGTCATTGTTACATTTTTTCTCCACTCGAAACTTAAAAGTTTCGCACGAAATTCATTCCCAGCATTTGTAAATGTTGGGCATGATGAATAACTTAGAAGGAATATAAATTATTCATGAAGGCTATATGACAAGGTTGATCTGGGATTCTACATTGAACTAGACTGAACATATGCCTGGCTATGACGTGATAGTTAATGCTAGTGCAGCAATCCCTCCTTTTGTTATCGCGATGTAGCAAATCTCGATTTCTGTTAGTGTTTGATTCTTTTCCTGTTCATATAATAAAGGATCCCAATTCAGGGCTTCCAGCTAGATACATAATCTTCCCAAGATTAATTAATGTTCACACTTCAGTCACAACGACATAGGACACTTTGGTGTTGCTCCCAGTTCTCGTGTGCATGCATCCCCGTACGTTTATTCTTGTCTGTACATTGACTTACTCCTTTAAAGGTATTTACTATTTCATCGACTGCAGGACAAATCTTGATTGTCTATTGTGAAAAGTAAGCACTAAAGTGACAAAATAATTTAAATTTAAGATGATAACTCGCTTTATCCATTTTTTTTCACTTTCTTAAGGACTGACTTGGACAACGAAACCACCTGATTGATAGTTTCAGTTGCGGTTTCATTTTAGATACCTCAAGTTCATTCAAATCTCGTGTTGCGAAAAGGGTCTCTTCTAAGGATCGCTCATACAATAATATTTTTATTCTGTGGCTATTCGTTTTTTCTACACCATATTTAGTACTTTGTACTGACTTTCATGCGAGTCCCCATGTAGAAAGTGAAAGAGGCCCAGTGTTTTCCACTCAAAGAAACCCTTTCCCATTAGTATTAATGGATTGTCAGACCTTCAATCTCCAGATTGTTTCTTATCTAGCATCTATGATGGCTCTCAAGTTTACGCGACGGCAGCCATAACTTAAGTCTTCTTTGAATAAGATTATCAGGTATATTCAATTGAATTTCGTAATCATTTATTCTTCTGGCTATGTTTTGAATTTCTATAAAATGTTTGATGTTCGCTCTGGGTATCATTACCGGGAATGCACTTAGGAGTAAAACTTTGCTAAAGTTAAACCAATAGGTAGAACATCTCGACTTCTAAAAGTAATGTTGGATACTTTTTTTACTTTAAAGGATAAAACATTTCCTTTTTTATCAGAATAATTGTATTGTCTTGCTTCTCACCTTTTTTTTAGAATTCAAGAGGATGATGTTACTCATGCGCAGGCCAAAGAAACGAAAATAAGGTCATGCAATCACTCATCGTCACCGAAATGGCTATCATCATGAATAGAAGCAGTCATCACCTTCAAGAGACCAAGAACACATGGCTCTACCTTGCTCAACTTCATTCCGATTAACTGCCGCTCTCTCGCTCTCTTTCTTCTTACCCCTCGTCTATAAAATTTCCTTCTGTCTGCGTGTTTATTCCGTCTGCAACTTCACCACATCGACAGACTTAGGAGAAATTCGGAGATTGTTCTTTTGTATAAACATTGTTTAGATTGCCTAAAACTTGTCTCTAACTAGCGCTCTATTTGCCTATCCAACTGTGGATTTCTTCAATGCCTCTGCTCAATAGACACGAGAAAACGCCACTAACAATTCATCGGTATTCAGATGAACACAGAAGAGGGAATGTGAAACTGCCTTCCCAAGCATACAAAACGCTGTTATAACTTATTTTTTAGTTTACTTCGTCCCGCACTTCAATCTCATTTTTCTTCCTATCATGCTTGAGTATTTGATTGATGAAGCGCTAACTCAAGAATACCACTTAGAACCCTCGACATACCCCATACCATACTTCATATAAACCGTAGTTCTTATTCCTGTTACCTTGATTCTTTATTGCCCCAAACTGTCCTCCTTCAATCTTCGATTGATCCTTGTACTATAAATGTCGGATATGCTATTAAATTGGAGAAATATACCTTTTTCGTTAACAGGTTTGAAAGGAAATGGTTAGTATGAACTATTACAAGCCCTGAATGCTCTTTCCATCTTAAACCGTGCACTTACCTTGCTTGTCTGCAGTTACAAAATTCAGTACAATTTACAATAGAATTAAAGATTTGTGTTAAAATTGCACTTTAGTTTGTGGGCTTCCGTTTTGCTGAGTGGACTGTTCATGGCTGTTCAAATCAAGGAGTTGAAGAGAGACCAATTCCGCCTCCATAGTTGTCTTTAATCTTTCGATTTTGTTGCTTCCTTTCCAGTGGGGTAAAGTTCCTAGTTGGGCCTTCAAGTCGAGAATGTAAAATCCTTTTTTACCCAGTTTTGACTGGAGTGAATAGGCTGGTAACTCAAGTTGAATTTAAGCTTGCTACTTATATTTAAGGTATATAACTTGTCGTGTAATTGCAGATAGCTTGGCTTTTGAAGGATAGAAACCATGCGTGCTGGTCAAAGTTACAAGCTAACCGTGTCTGGGAGAGAGCAACTTAAGTGAAGGTTCATAGAAGCCTAAAAGACAAAAAAAAAGACTTTTGACAAGGGCGTTTGCGGAAATTAGCAGTAATCCAAACAAGGAATTCAATTATTTAGAGGATAAGTCTTTTTCTAGTGGCTCACTGCCACTTATTAGGGTAGGATGCCTAGGAGGAATTTTAATTGAAGATACCAAAACCCACCCGATCAACATCTGAAACTCCCTACCAAGCTCACATTCTTGATTGTTGCATGATAGGCAACCGCGTCTGTGCAAATTCTAACTCATACGCAACCTTCTTAAATTATCTAGAGCCTACTACGAAACCATATTCACGATTGAAAACTGCAGAGTCAACTCAGGCTATCAGTCTTTCAACTAGGCTCTCAGATATTACAGAAAATAAAGACTGTATAAAGGCGGCTAGGCAACTATTTCCCGCCTCAGCACTGTGTGACTTTTGTCACCGATAGCGTACTCTGTCTCTTACTTTGAGTCCGTCAGACCAGATGCACCGCTAATCATTGGTGGTGGCCATTCAGAATCACTGGATGTGAGGTGATGAAAATTTGAACCTTCAACAAATTATTCAAATGAACGCGACCATCACATTATCAGCTAACATTAATCTGAACCATTAAAAATATTCTTCGTACCAATAAATATGAAGTTATGTGTTTTTATTTTAGGGAAACAGGCTCAAATTTTATTGCATCTATTTTTGTACAACCAGACCCTCGAATTTATTGTCACCATACCTCTAATCTAGCTTCCATGTACATTAAGCTACAGGTAAGTGAAAATTTTCCAGGTAAGAAATTATATAAAGTTCAAATTGGATTTTACGTTTGAATTTAAATGTTAAGACCTAATTTCAGCCAGCGTCAAGACCATTAGAACAAACACACCATAATGGCAATGATAGCGATTCTTTACGTTGCGATAAATGGACTAAAATCAATTAACTTTGGATCCTGCACTGTTGCCTTGTTCAGCAGCTCTTAACTCACCAAGTCTTTTCTGGCAAAGGAGATGGTAGTCTTCGTTGTTATAAGATTTGGCCGTATGTAGCATAAGAGGATGAATAAGGTGAGGCAGATTTTCATTGGGTTCTCCAATTTGATTCGCACTGACTAGATGTTTGTCTTAAATTAACTGCCATGCTGACATTTTTGCCCCTGGAACACACTTCATTTCCATATTTTAGTTCATGCTTTTAACCATTTCGATGTTAATTTTAATCGTTTATTTGTGAGCTCTAAAGCACCGACACATCCCATCTAGGTAATTTAGTCTACACGCATCCAGCGAAATCGTTCTTTAATTCTAAAAATGGCAATTTTTTGCGGAAGGTCAACAAAAATGCAAGTATTTCGTCAACTAATAGGCATTTGCGATAAGTATTTCCTATCGCTATGGTAACTGAGTTCAGTTGATTTTGGCCCTGCATTATGGAAACAAGCGCGGTCTAGTCCAATAGAATTATGTATGGAAGATGTAGGAGAATACAGGAATATCATTCTTGCAGTTCCTCACTCTGCTAAGCGAATATGAAACCCACTCAATTTTGATGATATATTCTTCCATTCAACCCCTTGAACTCTAATATCTCGTGAAAAGTGAACCTTTGTATTCAGTGATTCTTCTGCTGGTCGAGTGAATAATAGTATGGAGTAAGAGTTTAGGTCATACTCTAATTTAAACCAGATAGTAATAAGGAAACTTTACCGGAAACTTTAAACTCTCTCCTAGTAGATAAGTAGTAACTCTTCCAGCACCCTTAGTTCATCTTTTTGTATTCACCATGGCCTTCCTTAAACCTAATGACAAGACGAGCTCCGTGGATACACTTGGTGTCTTCAAACAATAGAATAAATAAGGTACTATTTCCGACTGAATTCGTTCAATTGGATCTTCTACGTCTGCATGAATGTCGATAGTAAGCATTCTTAAATGACGCCAAGTTTCCATTTCTTTGATTTCGGCAAATTGTTGGTATCTTTTTAGCAGGTTTTATGACACTCTACCGTTTGACACTTGATAGTTGGTCCTTAAAGAGATCATTCAATACGAGAAATCAGGGACATTTATCTTTTATTATAACCCTTCGGGATTATCAGCTTCAGTTTTTTGGAAAGTGTTATCCACCCTGAGAAATTCTATTTCATTACCTAGTTAATCGCATTAAGTGTCATATCGAATCCAACAGTTATATATGCTTCGGTAAGCTTTTTACTATGTAACGGGTTAATAAGAAGCACTCCGAGCTTATTTATCTTTCAACAAACTACGAGAAAAGACCCAGATATGCTACTGCACTCTTTTTGTTCTCTTTAAGCAGCCACACTGAAGTACCTTCGATTCTAGCTTATGAAGCACTGTGAAACTTTGTTTCGATTAATGGTCAGATGAATTTGATTGTTTTTAGGTATCTACCAGGTTATCAGAACAGACTGATGAAATTGGTAGAAACACCTTTGCACGGGCTACGTCATAATATAGATTGCGGATCAGTATCCAGCATTCAGACTACTCATCTAATTTGTAATGCAAAATTCTGGCCTTAGCATAAGGCGTAACTCACCATCTGCTTATGCAACTTGAGCCATACCCTGAGACATTAGGAAAGAGCAACTTGTAAAACATGTGAGATAAATAAATTATACTCATAATCTAAAGCATACCACCACATTTCTGGTTTATAGCCTACTAGGGTAAGAATATGATCTGATCTCAGTTTTCACTGAAAATAAGATGTCACCAAACTGTTCTTTTTATACATTAGCTTTTTTTGATCTAGGGGATGCTTTTTTAGTGTTTCCTGTCAGCTAAGAAAAGTAAACATTGCTCTTCTCTGTGCCTTTCACGTTGGTTACAGATAAGGAGTTATCCTTCATTTAGATTGTTTCACAAATGAATCAATTAGTCTGCCTTGGAGATAAACGTTGATCCAATGACTATGGCAATGTCTACTGAAACTTTTCAGCCTATCTTATATTTAAGCTCACCCTAGTCTTACATATTTAAAAGAACCGCCGTATCCTCAGCAAAAATTAACATTCATCGCTAGGTGATGAGATTGGACAAGATTAGTTCTTCTACCCACTTAGGAAACTGGCTGTCAATGTCGGTGGTTATCAAGATAGTCTTGCTGTTTCGGAAAAATTTCTACACAGATACGGCCCCCAGAATCAACCCTTGGAATCACCGGTGGTCACCACGAGGAGTTTGAGTGTAGGTTTGATTTGATGGATTTTGATCACTTTAAACTAAGAACTCGGGATATTTGTGCTAATTACTTGATGATGAAGAGATATATTAATTGTTCAACTTTGTGATTTAATTGTCCCGAATATCGTTCTACCAGTAGGTATGTGAACGTTGGATTGATAAACATACATAAACTGGCATAACTGACTGTGAAGTAAAAGGGACATGAAATCCGGTCTATGAAATCATGGACAAGCAGTTATAAATAATTAATAGGAGATTACGCATAGCTGGGCTTTAGGTAGATATGCATGATTCGTGTAATTACAGATCAATCGCTAACTCTGCGAAGCTCTTCCATGGAAAGCATTTATAGCTTGCTCAAATGGTTCACATAAATAAATTCAATAAAGTCTCTAAAATTTGGAATGGATATAGCGATAAATTTATGGTCCAACAAATTTAGATAACTTGGTCATAAAGGATAGCTATTAACTTGATCATTAACTGCCCTACATTGCATATCAGCAGCAAATATTGGCCATGTCATGTCTCTCAGCAGTACTAGGTTCTTCGACAATGGAGAAATGAAGCTTCATCTTCACTATCAGCAGGAATTAAATGGGTGATATAGCAACTGCTCAATGAAGAAGTCTCTGCCTAATCTCTGTGCCATCTCCCAGAAAGGAACACTATCTGGACAATTTGACTAACAAGCACGTCGGAGACCATTCAGCGCTCTAAAGAATGATAAGCCCTCGGAATCGTTTACCTTCTCATCTTTCGGAACACTACGATTATCTTATCTTAATTAATTACCAACTGGAATGTTTATTTCACCTCTGAGAGAAAACAAAGCGACGAAGACCGATGAGGAAGAACACCTCGACTGGTACAGATCAAGAGATATTACTACTTTCTGATATCTTCTTGGAAGTTCAATTTTCGTAAATTCACAAAATCCTGATTTTTAGAATTGAATGTCTTTATCAAAGTGGAGACAAGTTAATGAAACATTTTCTACAACCAAAATTCAATTGTTCAGAGCGCAATTTTTACTAATTTCTGGCCGGAAGCAGAAAGTGATGACTAATAAAAACATAGTTTCCTGTTTGAAGATATAAATTTTTGAAAAATCCCACTTTAAATATTTAGAGCAGATCAGTATAAAATTTGTCCTAGGTATAGGCTGATTGCAATATTTTCTATTTCAACAAATTTTAAGTTGGAATATCTTTTAAAATATCCAAGTCATTTCGCATCATTTTAATGTATTTCAGATGTTATGTCGTTACTTAAACATTCGCCTTAGCAGTGCATGCGGTTATAATTATGAAAACTTAATTTAAAAATTTATTTAGGAAACTCGTTCGTAAATAATTTGTTTGAAACAACTGAAAGGAGTCATGAAACACAAATGACCATCATCTGGAATAAATAATTTTAAATGTAAATTTTAAAGGCACTGATTACTGTAAAATGGTGGCTTTGCTTCTTCTAACTTTGTAGCTAAAACTAACAGAACAAACCACAAAATACCAAGTTAAGAATAAATAATGTAAATAATCCAAAAGTACTATGATTGCTTATGGAGCTATCCAGAAATTTAATTTCCCGATGTAAAACAAAGAATTACCAAAAGTGTACGGAGGCCGCAAAATTCATTTTAAATTTCTGGCCATCATTTGCTGAGGTCGCTCAACGTTTTTTCAGAAAACTGAAATGATGTATGATTTTCAAAAAAAGTGAAGTCCCAGGAGCTGCTAAAAATGTTTTCTCTTTGAAACCAGACAGGACTTGAATTTTGAGTATTGCTGGTAAACTCATCACTGTGGACAAAAGCTACACTATAGGATTAAATTTTGACTTCCAGAAGTCGTTGAAAAAAGGAGCGGAAGATGAGTTAAGGACTAAATGATCGGAATGGTCGGAGTCGGCTTCGAATGTAAAAATCAACGCAGTATGGTGGTTCTTATAATCTTTGTCCTCCACTTCTTGACTGTAGCGTCGATACAATTGTTAATCAGCTTTGTTGCAAAAATGACGGTACTCATGGCTTCTCCAAGCAAATACGCTTTCTACTATAGACCTCTATGGAATGTTATAATTTGCATGCGCACTTCTATGTGACTAGTTCAACTATCAGTCAATTCTTCAATTGCTACCATTTTCACACCGTCTTAAACATGGCTGTCCTTACTTTTCCAATTCCGGGCCTAGTTTTTATCGTTGTGTCAGCTGAGAATCAAATATGCTCGAACGACAACTTTTCAAACGATTTGTCTTGTCTGAATTTTTGATTTACGGCACCATTTGAAAGGCTGACAAGTAGAATGAATCGTTAAAATTCGAATGGCTTGTGTGTGAATATACTTTCAATAAGTTCATAATTCACTAATTTCTGAGTATATTTAAAAAGACACAGCAATTTTGACTCGTATTGAAGTTTCAAAAGTTTAAGAGCCAATCAGAAATCATGGCATCACGGTAAAATCTTCTTCATATTTTGCCATTTTACATCCGTTGTAGAAGTGGGTAGCACCCAGGAGGTTCTTGCACCTCAACCTTCTTTAACTTGTCCTATACTGGTGTTGACCTAACGATCATGACGACATATTCAACTTGCGGCTTTTAACTTATTGAATATCCAGATGTCAGCCTTAGAACACAATGCCTTCTTACTAGCGCCATATGCATTTGTAATGAGGTTTCAAAATGAGCACCATGGCAGAAAATAACTCCTAATTCAACAAAGCTTATGGACTTTTAGATATGTTTATTTTGCTAGGACTAAATTCAAATTTTCCTCTAAGTTGAAAAAAAAGGTTTATTTCTAGTCATCTGACGCAAAATTTCAGTACCTTCTTTACCTCAGACATTAGTGATCATATTTGAAATGTAATTTTGAATTCAATGTATCTTCTTAAAGAAGTTTTTAGCCCAACGCAGCACTGAGATTTAATGACGGCAATTCTGCAACTTCCTTAGTTTTGCATTACTAGGCAACAGGTTCACGTAGGAATCTGTCTAAGTGAATGGAGAAACTTGAGATCTAAATGGTTTTCACTCCACTCATTCCAGCCCCTTGGTAAGTAACTGGATTAATAGGTTTGCATTATAACAGGACGAAACTTAATAGCCTGTTCGGGAATCCCAACCATCAAAGAGGAGCAGAAGCAGCATAATAAACAGAGATCTTTTTAATAGCGAATTGCAAAGGCATTTCTGTGCGGGATGATATAGCAGCTAGATGACTTTCAAAGTCAGATTTTTGGATTCTGCATCTCAGCGGGAGCACAAAGCCTTCTTCCATCCTTTATTCGTTGGTTTGCCAGAGGTTAGGAGCAGAATGATTTTATTTTAGTCTTTACTTTTTGTTTCATCGGGATTATCTCAGCCAGGGCTAAAATAAAATTGCCAGGGCTCGTAATCATTGGCATTTTTTTCCATTGTTAGCACATGTGAAGCAAGATATTGCATGACATTTATAAAACTCAGGAAAAATTCTTGGCGCCAAGCATAACGAAAGAGCGTTTCTCATTGTTTATGGAACTATTTATGTAATACAACTGAAATGTTTAGACACAATGCTGACAAACAGCCATGCATTGAATTTTAGAAATTCTCAACAAATCCAGATAGACAAAATTAACTGGCACAATTTACTCAACTAAAGAGATTTTGTCTATAAAAGGAATCGGGAAGACTGGCGCGATCGGAGCCATTGAATATTTCCTTCACTGAATGTGGCTGCTGAAAGGCACTTTTCTGATTAATCTCTTTAGCATGAGGGATCCCGTAAACAATCATACGAATGAATTGGCAAGTAGGTGAAAACAAAAATTTATTTTCTTATTTTGATTCGAGTTCATTAGAACAAACATGTCAAACATGAACCGTCAATCAAGATTCACAAGCATCACAAAAGTGGAAATGTGGGCAGCAGTGTACATGTGAAGCCAGTGCCATTCAGGATGTACCATTGTACATATAGCGTTGATTTCTAAATTAAATTCATTTTTTAATTCATCTAAAAATCGTCATGATACTAAGGACGATTCGTATTTTTTTTGGGAGTCTTTCTCATCTGGCACAAAATTTTTCTTTCGTGATCCAAGCTGGTAATTATTTGCTCTGGCTCTAACTATGGGAAAGGATTTTTCTATCAGCCGTTTTCTGCTTACGGATGCTATCCTTCCATGAAATAGATTAAATTTTAGATTAGGTTGCTGAATGGCTTTACAGATTTTCTTCCTTAATGGCATTTCTTAAGGCCTTAAATCACAATCTCATTGGATGCTAAATTAGAAATTACTTTCCCTAGTTGAAAGTACCTTTTTAATTGCTACAAGTCTCCAACAGGCCTATATGTTCCCCTCTCCATCTAATGGGATCCAGCTGCAGAAGACCCTTTTAATATGTTTGGAATGCAGATGAATATCTTTTCCAGCAATTAAATGCGAAAAAACTACTTAATTTCATTCAACAGGGCCCCTATTTGGTGATGATTTACCTTTTTGTGGATTCACTTATTTTAATGAAAGGGAATTAGCAATTTAAAATATCAGCAGCATGGAAGAATAAAACACTTGATTTCCTTTATTTGTTGGATTTTCTTCTTCCTAGGGCTTAGTTTTGACAGCTAATCTTTATTCAAGTTACTTTGTAAAAGTGAAATAGTTCAGGATTTAGCACATGCATTTGTGCTCTTTTACACCAGCTCGGAACCACCGGATCCATTTTTGCAAGGTACCGTCAACAGCTCAAGCATCAGGTTCAGTTTTACTACCGAATGAAAGGGAGTTTCTCGGTATAAAAGAGAAACGTTTAACCTATGACTTTCTTGGTCAAACAAAGGGGTTATATTTCTTGAAAGAGTTTTGTAACAGGGATTTCTGGTAGGACTTTTATCATTAAGTAGGCAAGGCTAAGCAACCAATCAGCAATAGCGGAGCAATATTTCCTCTTAGCTTCTTGGATTTGTATTTTTAAATGAAAATCATTTTTGATTTGCATCGAAATGGATACAGCACTGCCAACCACATCTATTGTTTGTGTTGAATTCGCAGTTGACTTTAGAAATCTACTAAGTTGGGCATTTGAGGTCAATGATATTTGGAACACTCTTATCAGCAGGAAGGATAACAAAGTGGTTTCTTGAACTTAGCATGTGAAGCAGCCTTTTTAACAAGATAGGTAACCACGAAATGAAAGTATAGTGGGTGAACAATGTTTCTTGACCCTTCAGGGCTTTTATTTTAACATGCTTGTCACTTTGGTTTAGCTAGAACTTAGGGACCTGGGGTTTCGTGACCATATCTCAAAAGCATTGACATGAAAATTCAGCAAAACATTCTAGATAGAAGAAAGGCAAGGATGGAGTACATCAATTTGCCATGGATTACTGAAACTATGCAAGTCTTTTTGTCTAATTCATATCTAATGAGTATAAATAGGAGCATAGCATAATGCAGTTGATTCTAGATTTTTAAAAATGTTTCATAGCTAGTAGGAAGAGAGATTTTTCTTCTGTGATGGATTTAGATGGTTGATAATGACTTTTAAATGAACCCATCTGAACTAGAGGTTTATTCTTTCAGCAAATAAATTACAACGGTTTATGACCAGAATTTGAATGCTGTCAGCATAATAATATACTTAAGCTGTTATGGTAATGTAAATTTGTTTTATTTTTGGAAATTTTCAGGAAGCATCCGTCCAAAGTCCGCGAATTAGTTTAATCAAAATAAAATGAAATCCAACGAATATTATTAAATATTCATTTTGAATATTGTGAAGCCCCTGTTGTTGTGTTTGTTTATACTACCAGATTTTATTGCCAGTATGAACAATCTAGATTTGATTACAAATGCATTAAAAAAATTCGGTCAAAATGTTGTATCGGTTTAATTCCATAGACCCTAATAAACTGTTTGACTTCAACGTAAATATGACAAGCACACAGCCTTATTTATGTTGATCTCTGTGTAAATATATGCCTCCTTCCCCCTAAATAGCAGCCAAAAACTACCAACAGAATTTTTCATTAGATTAATGAAATTTTGATAAATCGGCCTGACTTCGTTCTATTGACAACGATGCTCATCTGATATTTTAAAACAAAAAGAAACCTATTTGATTATGTTTGCATTCAATATCAGACTGTTTAAATGCTTATAAATTTCTTTTGTTTTAATGCTTTTTTTAAATAGTGCTTTATACTAGAGTTCGAAATTTCGGGTTAACTTATTTTACAAATCTGGATATGGGTGAAATTCAACTCAAAGTAACAGATTGTTTGAAACTCCATTTTTTTCAATCGGTTTAAATGTATATAAATTTTGAATGATTCATTTTTAAAGAAAGGCTTCATTTAGTTAAATTTAGGGTGCACCTCAAATGATCCAATCTAATGCCTAAATAAAAGTAATTAAATCGCTTGATTATTTAAAGTTGTTTTGAGTAGAATGCTGTTTACGATAACATCCATGTGTTTTACGCAATTGTAGTTGCATATAGCAGATCCAACTTGGGATGTATGAGTACGTCTACCCAAAATAAACTAAAAATTAAATGTTCTGTTCTTCTTTAAGCTAGTTTAGAGACCAGAAGTAGTACCTGCATTGTCATCATAGCTAACGCTGTGGATTTGTGGGTCGATGGTGGAGGTACGTCAAAGAATCATGCAGTCCGTAAAGCGGACAGTGTTTCGTTTAATTCCTACAGAGAGCTTTGAGAGTTCATAAGGCAAAAAGCACTTCTAAAAGCAGTTTTTCAACCAAATTGGTGAAAGACTTCAATTTTGCTGAAATGTTTTCGGCGTTTAAAAGTCATCTTGCAAAGCCCACATAATTCATTATTAATTTAACTGTAAATGACCAAAGACTTCTACTTACCAGCTTTAAGTCTAAAAAACATTTCTATTTATCTAGCAAAAATGTTACTAAGGTAATAAATTTTTTGGTTTTCAGAGAGAGCCAAAGAGTTCGCCATTGAAATTCGCAGTATAAGCCGATTCTCTAATAAAATTCTAAAACATTAGGAAAAATGATATAATATTTTTAACTAACCATTTATTGGATCTAAAAATGTGTAAATAGTGTGACAAAACACGTTTCACTCAGTAGAAAATATCTGCTAAAGTAATAAGACAGTGTAATAATGCTAAATATGATGTAGTGCTTTCAGATGCAAATTGATACTGTGGTAATCATTTCTTGTAGCAGTGTCAACTATTTGAATATACAGACCAAATGGATTCCTTTAAAGGTCTTAATTTATTTTTCGGACAATTTACCTTCTTTCGTTCAAAGTCTGGTGTTTACTTAAACGCATGTGATCATACCAAATGTGGATGACCTGAAATAGGATCCTTTACAGGGACAACAGAGTATAGCCTTCCCCGTTCCTCCATCATCAGAGGCATCAGTAGGCGAGTTTGCATTAGGCTCTAATTTTCTAAAACGATTGCTCACTTATCTATGTAAATATACGCTCAACTGCAAAAAGTGATAACTCTGTTAATCCAGATAAAATAGAAAAGTTAGTAAAAAAGCAGTCGGGTATATTAAACTTATTTGAACACCCTTGTAAAAGCACTGCGGACCAGAAAGAATGCTATTTATTAATATATTAACGATGATCAATCCTTTTCTTTACCTCCTTGCGGTGATGAGCGCTAAAGAGAGGGATGCCCGGATAGGACTAATCACACACTGGACGTACACCTGCATTTTCATGCCAGCAGAAGTACAGTCTGAGTTTACAAAGAGCCTCTTATTCAGGGTACGAATTGATAACTGGATTTTGGAAGGTGCATGCATGCAGCATTGAATAAAAACTCCGCTGGATAGTTGAAGAAACGTCTGATAGGGGTATGAAGATTGTTACTCCTTATGATTAGAAAAATATACTTTCTTTAACTCTGGAATTCAATTTAAATGTTAATCTTCGATGTGTATGTGTTGCACAATCTCTTTGTATTTCTGTTGTAATCCCAATAAGTCATTGGGACTTGCCCATGTGGCTGGTACAGAGTAAACTTAAAGTCGCTTGTGATCAACTGTTTGCATTATCGTATGTTTGAAAGGTTTCGTGAGTTTCACAGCCTCTGTTAAGACGAAGCTTTGTTCCACTAGCCAAGAATCTTAGCTGACTAGATGTTCTGAGTGCTAGAGTAAATAAAATTCGTTTGTTAATTCCACATCAAATTAATGAAACTACTTTTTTCACTGTTTATATTATTATTTTACTTAAAGAAAAAATCTTTTTTTTATCTGCGGGCTAGTTGGCCTACTTACACACATTTAGCAGGAACGCACTCATCGATGATTTCTAGCACAGATTTCTAATGAAGTTTTTTAACTTTTAAAGAACGAATCGGTTGTTACCATTTCTGCTTTTCTGTACTTGAAGTCATTTTAACCAAGAATAAAGCAGTGATGAATTCGGACTCTTGGCATAAATAACAATCGCATTAGCAATAGCGTCTGTCAGAATTTAGAATCTTTATTCACTTTCAATTGTCAGTAACTTGATATATTTATTCTTAAGAATCTACATACAAATCCTTAATAGAATCAGTTAAGCTTCTAGGCAACTGAGAGCTTTATGATCAATGGAATTATTAGATACAACCAAAAAAATTTAATTTATAGGCTTATACTACGTTACTACACCAATCATTTTTGAGCTCAAGGACTTATGCGAGTTTTCATTCGCGAATCTACTTTTATGTCCATGTAGCTCTCCGTCGATTGGAGGATATTTCGGGTGTTTATGTGGTACTTTAATTTCTCACAAGCCAGACTAAATTCACTTGGCTCAATACCATTCTCCTTAGCAGATGAACCTCCTGATAAGGCGTGATCGTATAATTAACCATTTAAAAAGTAGTTGTGAATGATTAGGCAACTTTTGTTGTGTAGTTATATCGAATCAAATATGATTTTTGCATCTATTCTTTATTTGAGTTGAATCCTGAAGAAGATGGAGGTCTGGCAGGATTGCACTGAGTTGCGTAAGTTGGTTGACGCTGTCAACACTAGCTCTCTACCGAGACAGTGGATAAAGCTGCAATAGACTCCACATAAATGGATTGATATAAGCTATTGATTCTTAAATCTAGATTTTTGGGTGTGGTTCAAGCCTTTATGCACCATAGAGAGTATCTTGAATGCCTTCACTTCATGAATTGTCAAAATTCAAAAAAATACTGCAAAGATCGACATGCTTTAATTCACTTGCCAAACTTTCAACTATTGAAATGCGAGATTCTCAAGGCATTAGCATAATCAGTATCTATCGAATGAAGTGGTAATAAAACATAAGTAATGATAAAACTATAAATATGCAAAAACTAGATGAAATTTACAAAAAAAAAAGTATTAATGTGAAGATTAGTAAGCTGTAAGAAGCTAATTAATCGTCTGCAACTTTAGGTACCAAAAGCATAAATAATGAAGACCAACTGACAGTAAATCGAAAAAGCAACTCTATTTATCACTGGAATATTAAGTATGCTTGATACTATTTGGCGAACAGAAATATTTAGTGTTTTTTGATAAATTTTAGCTGAAGTTTAAATGCGCTTCGAAAAAAATTGATACACAGTTTTGAAACACAGACTTAACTAGAGTACCCTCATATATTAAGGCAGATGCTGCCCTTAAATACAGTGAGGGCAGCTGTAACTAGGACAGCTGTTAAAGTGAAATTCACTAAACATGGGTAGTAAACTCATTTATGAAAGGTTATAGTAGAAATTTCGACCTTTTCAACAATTTTTTTTATAAACCAAACCTCTGAATTACATCCACTGAAGAATACTGAAGCCACCATCAATCAAACTGACCCACCAGTGGGCAATTGTTCAGTCTCGAAGCACTTTCAAAATTCCTATTTGTCTTTCCGGGACCTGTGAGTTAAGTATAGTTCGCTTATTCCTCTGCCCTGTGGACGATTCCACTTCCTCTCTTTTGTCTTTCCTTTTAGGTCCTCAAAGTGAGCTCTAAGAACCTTAGGCGTCCACTCAATACCTGTAAATGTCAAACCCTTGGTTGATAGCTGTATCCGTTGATCAATAAGATTATTGCGTTACCTGCTCTCATTTGAGCCATTTTATTAATGGTCGCACCATAAGAATGAAGTCTATCCTAGTCTCTTTCCATTATCACTTGGTGGAAGCAGACTTTTACTCTGAGTCTTTCTGTTCTGAAATCGAAGCACAAAGAGGGCTCCAACCAGGCAAGCTTCTATCCGAAGAAAATCACCAAAAATGGTCTTATACTTACTATTTCAGTACTATAAGGTGAACAAACTACACCATTAAATGATTCGTGACGACAATCTAAATATATCAAAGTGAGTCTTTAAAGAGAGTCTATTTACGTGATCCTTCACAATTTAAAAGCCTTTATCGACGTGTTTTCAAATGCAAACTGATACTTTGGTAAACATTTCTTGTTCTTAACCTTATTCCATATGGCAGCCCTTTTTATAAATTCAATCAGCTAGAGTTCCTTTTTTCCTCAACGCTTGGCCAATCTAATTCTAAAAGTTAGTTAGGAAAAACACAACTCTGCGGCAGTGGTAGCTTCTCTGGCATAGTACATCGTACATGTAGCAGTTCCGCATCAGTTCCACTTCATAGTAGCACCTTGCCCGTCCTCGACACTGCTAAGGGCAGACGATTTGCACAGCTCTTCCAGAAGTCTTTTCAACTTTCTCGCAGTTATTTCATTCGTTGCCACATGCACACACTTTTCACAGACCAGCTTGAGACCACGATTCCAGCTGTTTGTGTCCTACCTTGTTTACCAGACAGTACGTGGTTATACTTCTGGTGGCATAATCTAATTTTAAACGTCCGGTCCCCCTTCTCTCTAGCCTACAAGCTGTCCTCTGGCCTACCGATGGTCACCACGAAGAGGTTGAGAGTTATGTCATTGTCCAAAAGAAGAACGGAACAAGTGCCCAAGCTAGAGTTCTACATTCATGGCATTTGAACCATTATTGTCATTCTCCTTGATCAATAAGCCTTTATTAGCTTAATATTAAGAATAAGAGCATTCATTAGATCGGCGAAATTGATCAGTCTGAGTTCGCTTTCACTGTTTATCACTCTCATTTTCAGCTTTCCTTATTAAAGTATAAGAGGCAATTTTCAGAATGCCAGGAATCTCATACTCCCAGAATCTGTTTCCGGTTTCTGTCCTATTACTTCCTTTATGGATTCAGCTGAGAAAATTGAGAAAATTCAAATTTAGGGAAAACATTAAACTACTAGCTGGCTCGTTATCAACTGAAGCAGTATATTTAACCTATTGTACGCACATTATACTCAAAAAAGCCTACGTTCTGCGGTTCGATGTTTCTTTGAAGTCATCGACTTATTCGCCTGACTCTAGAGGAAAATGTTTGCACTTGCATATCACTGCAGTTTAAAAATCCATGAAAATGATCTAATAAATCAAAATTTCAATGTGACATCTCATTACTTTCGGCTCAACTAAATACTGTAATGCTTTAGTCCTCAATTGTGCCAAAAGCCAGCAGTTGCAAGAAATTGGATCGGTCAAAAAAAATCTGGATTTAGCAGTCTTCTGAGTGTATCCACTGATGGTAAAATCCACCCGAACTTAGTTGATTTCGCTACAGAAAGAGGACCAAGTGAAAGATTCATGTCTAGAAGGATTTCAAAGTACTTCCTTTTCATCAGGGTAAGAACGAGAAAGCTACCGGACCCAAAAAAGGCAGAATTCTAGGAGGATAACTATAACCTTTAGTTCAGAACAGCCGCTTGCTACTGAACCACTGAAAACATCGAAATCTGACTCCATTTCAAGTAATTGTAACTTTCTTTTCCATCGCTTGAGCTCTGTTAGCGCGTTCAAGTAAACGTCTTTATTCTAAATTTTCATCGCATGCCAGCTATTCTACGTTTGACAGCAGCACTCTTAGAGGCGAATCTCCTTGATGCATTCGAATAGAAAGTCTCAATATTTACTTGAGTCTAGCTCCATCATGGGCGACCAGGTAATGTCAAGTAGTGTCTCTAGTATCCCACTAAAACTTATTTTAACCCATTGTTTTTGCACAAATAAAGGAAATTAAATGTGTCTAAATCAACAGTTTGTTTACATTACAATAGTGAGTAGAGCTTAAAAAGGAATTACAAATAGAGAAGATTCTACTCAATTTTCCAAACTTATATTTAAAATGCCCTTGTAAGCTTTTTGACTTAGAACACGCGTCCAGTTAATTTCAATTAAGAAGGAAAATCCATTGAAAGCAGCATCTTCTTGGGTAAACTTGCATTCTTTGCTCTTAATCCAACTTGTCATCATAAATGAGAGAATAAATAATTCTTGAGAGTTTTCCCTGTTGATGATTTGGACAATGTTGGTTCATTCTGTCTGTTTAGAGTTGTCGACTTGAAAAGTAAAATGTTGTCATCAGCTCATTAATGCTGTGAATTCGCTTAATTGGAAAAGCAGAGTGATTTGATTTGAGAAAATTGTAATAGGGTTCATAAACGGGACTGCAGTACTTGTAAATCCTATCAGAGCTTAATGCCTACATTTGGGGATTCTTGTTTTCTCAGAATTGTTCATCAAACTCATGTTTGACCTTTCCCATGGCTCACCACTTGTCCTCACTTACATTGTGCTCCCTGTATTAAAGTCGAATCAAAATATGTTACAGATCTCAAGAACAAAACGATCAAGAAATACCAAGAACAAAATCTGTCATTAGTGCAATTTTAGAAAAGAAAGCCTCCTCGAGGTTCCGCGAAATCCTCATCCCAGAAATACTGCTTGTTGGCAATTATACAAAGCCTTTTTTTAACTTATTTATTTACTCCGCTCCCATTAGAGCAGGTTGGGGGGTACAACAAAACAACAAATAGCGCACAACAGTTAACACAGAGGAATGTAAAATCGTCTATCGAGGCCTTCGGTTCTCTGGTCATCACTCTGACATGGTTTTATCGCACAGGTAGCAGTTCAACTTCGTACTGGCACCTAATCCGTCCTTGACGCTTTTAAGGGCAAGCGATTTTCATACTTCTGATGGGAAAATCGAATTTTATACGTCCGGTAGGTGATTATTTTTATCAGGCCGCCCCTATCATTATCCCCCAAAGTTGCCCCTTGGGCTACCGGCGGTCGCCACGAGAAGGTTGAGAGTAGGTTTGACCACTATTAGGCGTTTTATATGGTTTCTGCCATATGAAATTCGCCAGCTATCTCGGTGACCTAAAATCTTTTTATTCCTACCTAGTATATAAATCAAGAGCTGCAAATTATCAGTGTAAAAGTAGCTCAAGAGTACCAGAATCCTTTGTTACCCAAGTTATTTTTCCCATTGTTCCTACCCATTCACTCAAGAAATTGATGTTGGCCCTTTAAAGTTGAATCTATCCGTCTCCCAAAATATACCACTGATGAGCAGAGATGAGCCGTTACCCAACGCTTTTTTTCAATGAGCAAATCAGATTTCGACTGACATACGATTTACACAACACCACAATACAAAAGGACACAGTCTGTCATCAACACACATTGTACTGCAAAGTTTGCATAATCATTTGAAATGAAGTGTGCCAATTCGAAGCCTGGATGCAATGCCAGGGTCGGTTGGTCTTTAAGGGGTTTGAAAAGCGAAACCTTTTTTTTCACAAATGCAAAGATCTTAGAAAATCAAACAAATAATGAAAGTAAACAGACTTAATTAGCTTGAAAATTTTATGAACTAACAGTTGGTTAAAAGCCACAAATATATTATCCAACCCATTACACGCAGATGGCAATTAATTCACTTGCGCTACTCTGACTGAGGACACATCTGTTAAACTTTCACACCCAGTGCCAAAAGATCTCTATCAACTGAAATTCTGACTGGTAAATCAACTGAGGTATTGGCTTACATATTTAACTTTGGGACGATAGAAGATGGAGACTTTAGATTCAACCAATAACACGAAGGTTTTGTATGCTGATTACTTGCATTGGCTTCACAGGCTGCTAGTGAAGCATGCCTGGAATTTAACTATAACTATAGTTTAAGACTATTACTTTGTTTAAATTAATTCGTGACTAACAGGTGACCTACACTCGCATTGAGGCAGGTGCGCAATTCAAAATAGTTATGTATCCTTTTTATTTTGGGTATCAAAGTTTAGTATATCATTCAAATTATTTAGCATTAAAAATCTTTTAACTAAACATAAGAATGCTGTTCAGTGGTAAGGTTTACTAAAAAGACACGAATTTATAAATTTTTTTAAGTAAAATGAGCATTCTAATTAGCCACAGTATTATTATAGATAATGAATTCTCTAGTGGTTAAAATCCCACTTTACTGCAGACCATTAGATTTGAAAGAAAAAAAAAACCTGTTACCAATGCATTAAAAGACATTTTTTAATTCGAAAATTTCGACATCCACAGCATGCTTGTTACATCAATGTCCATGTACTAATATTACACTGATCGGTTTTCTACTGTGAGCAGTAGATGCGTTAAACCGCATGCTCGACCCTTCCAGCGAACTTCTTCGTCTAGATTAACGACCTCTTATTCCATCTTTATTCCTCACATCATGGGAAAACAGTGTACCAGGCCATTATTAGTAGTAGTTTTGGCTGTTTGTGTGACACAACTCCTACCATTTCCGACGTCATTAGCCAGCTTTATTCGCCACTGGATCTTAACCTCTTTTCACTAAATTTGGGGATAATGTTGCGTGTACTGTTGCTTACAAAAATCAAGTCAAGATAATTAAAGTGGATCGAAAAAATATGGGAGTTAAACCGCTAAAACATGAGCTAGATTTGTAGATTATGTTGATTATGTTTCTGACCAACATTATTCTTATACCAAGTTTAATAATGACTTTTAATAACACTGCTTATTCGTTTTTTGACATTTTTTTAAAAATAATAAGTCCATCCTTATAACTATTTTATGACCACGCCTTACAGTTGACCAACGACTATGTGGTAAAAAACGATGTCTTTAGTCACCGTAATAAAATTTGAATGTTTTGATAAGCATTTAGTGGTTGTTTAAACCTTCGTGAATATCATTGCGGTTTTTTACAACTCATATATTTTTTTATTGAAATATATTTCAATCACAAAAGTGACATAAAATCCCCTTTCCTTTCTACAGGCTTAAACAGCATAACAATATGTGCTTTAAATGTCCACTACCTCTGCTCTGTAAGATGGTTTTGATTGACTTAAATTACTCTTTAGACTATAATGAGCATTGCTGCTTTTTACGGTACTAGACGAGATAGGAAAAGATCCTCTGATAACCAATAATAAGTTGATGTGTTCGGATTCTACTTTGATCAAAAAGATGGGAGGATCAAAATATTTCCTGTATTTATATTACCCATTTTATCATGCAACAGGTGAGAAAATCAAATGGATGGGATAACTTCACTAAATTAAATTTTATGAAAGTCACTGAGCTAGACGATTGGTGCAGACAAAATAAATAGTAGAATATAAAAATGTATTTAATAATTGCAAGAAAGCTCTCTTTTTTAACTCGAACCCTTTCAGTTCACTCTCGATCAGTTTACATGCATCGGAGATACCTCGAAATCACTTACAATGTGAAAGCTTTATTAATGTTATCTAGACCCTAACCTGTAAAGTGAGTAATAATAGGGCTTTAAAATATCTTGCAGCTTTGTTACTGAGGTTGGAAAATATTTACAAACAAATAATTTCGATTGAAGCGATTTTCTTATTGAATCCTAAAATGTAACATAGGTGATATCAATAGATCTACATTTTGAAGGTTACTTAAGCATAACAAGCCATCAGTTTTGTTCAAACTACCCATCTATGAATCTTAAACACACTATTTGATAAACCACTTGCGTACACGGCTATGGCATCGTAGATACATCTCTTCGTTTCAATTTCGTTCTGACTCATCGTCTTTGAAATAGATTTAGATAATGAATCTGGCATTTTCTTTCTATATTTTATCGAAAGTATCCAACAAAGTTAAATTTTTATGAATAGATTTGAAAGCACAGTAATCGAAACAATATAAAATTGTTAATATGATGTGATCTTAGCCTAGTCAAATTCATTTAAGAGGTAGCTATATTTTTGATACCTTGAATAGCTTTTGAATATATATTTTATCGGAATTCATACCATATACAAATTGACAACTAATTTTTTTGAAGATCTGTTTCAAGGTGTTGAATCAAAGGGAGATTTTAATTTGTTTGCCAACGTTGATCTAAAAACTATCCTTTAAATACACTTTTCTGCCCAACAGTCCAATGGCTGGCCATTCGCATTTAATGCTATTGAATAGAATGGAAAGCTTTGAATACTGACAAAACATTTTGCAATTTCAATTAGTCTGATTAAACAAACAGTTTTGCCTGAAGCTACAAGACAAAATAATTTACCATTTTGAATCTAAATTACCCCTCTTTTGAATGCATAATTTGAAGCACAGAGTTAGAAAGAACTGTCTTTGCACAACTTGGCATTAAAATTCTCCCAATTTTTGAAACCAAAGTTGTTAGTTCTAGAATAAACATGACTTTCTTTAAGTTTGACGTGTGAGATATTGACTTAGGGGGAAATGGTGAAATGCCATGATACTTATTCGGAAATATTCGGAACGTTGACACCGCTGCCTACATCTGAAGACCACATTTCAGGTCCCACGTTTTATTTGGACATGTCCATAAGTTCGAAGATCTTGGAGATACCTAAACCCGGCACCCCTCTAACCCGATCTAGGTGTGTTACTGCATCGACCAGCCGACTTATGAATTAATGTGTACTTAATCAGTACAAAATGATGGTGATATTTTAAGCAATATTAACGTTTGAAAGCCGGGCAAATAACATCTGATGGATTCTTCTTAAGTGCTACCCACTTCTTAGCTTAACGTTCAAGCAGTATGGGTTGGATCTCAGAGTGAAGAGGATAGCCTCAGCTGAAATAAGGTCTATTTTATAAAATTGAAAGGATTCAATAGAGGTTTTTGCCTACTTGAATCCACGAATGATTGATTCTGAAAAAGGGATTTTGCTGTCTGTAATAAAACATATCAATTGATCTGGGAGTGTTTTCTCTTCCGTACAGAATCGATGCAGTACATATATTTCTCTTTTTATATGCGTCTCTGTAAAATCGCAAGTCGGTTTCATGGCTAAAAAACAACTACCCTCGCTTCAGTAGGCCTTAAGAGATACTTGAATTTCTGCTACGAACAGCGCTGCAGTATTTGATAATTCCAATTTGTTTGCTCAAATTTAAATGTCCTTTCTTAACTCCAGTAGGCATGATTGAGGGTTCAGGAATCAGCACCTTAATAAAAATTAGAGTGGTACGAGACTCCATTGAAAACTAATGGTCACTCACTTTGACTTTTTTGTAGACACTCCTAGGGGTTTCCGCTCAAATGCATAAGGTTGAATCACAGCTGATGGACTCGGAAATGGTTTGAAAAATGTATACTTTGACAAATTTAAAATGTAAAACAGCTACACCGTGTCCCTGTAAAATAAATTGCCACTCAGAAATTGTGAAGTTATTCTATAAAGGCCATTTAAAATGGTAAATAGTTTGCAACAGGCAGGATAGTTTTGGTGTATGTCAAACCTAGAAATCGTAGTACATTGGAAAAGCACGACGAGAACGGTCATTCCTTCTTGTATATTAAGCCGCAACTTAATACCAATGGCACAGTAATTAAGGATAGGCATAATTACATCGGTAAAGCCGAGTGGCAAATGGTACGATGTCAATCTGGAGGGAAGATGCCTCAATTATATCACAAGGTCAATGTCAAATTGATGAACCCCTATGGAGAGACACTTCTCCACCATGACCTCAAAGCTGTTAAGAGTAGCGAAAATGCTCGTCATAGAGCCATATTCTTACAAAAGAGCTTGCACATTAAATGCTTTTGACAACTCCATTAGCATACTTTAACGATGAAGGCTCTAAGTCTGAACAGCTCTGTAAGTCCTACTGGTTCTCCGACTATGAATTTTCTCTCGAATCACACTATCCTAGTAAGTACTGAGAGATAGATATATATTAACTTATGGCTTAGACAAACCAAACAGGTTGATGAATCTTTGTGTGTGCTGAAAAATGGGACCGGCATTCCAGAATACTGAGTGCAGAAAAAGGTACATTGAAGAACAATAGATGCCTCAGAGTTTTAAATTAAATCACTTTAACCAAGAAGCAGTGGTTTTCAAGTGATAAAAGCGCTCCATTTCTGGGTGTTTCAAATCTATTCCATTGCAGCCTTCACCGAAAATAGCAAATGATAGTATGCCAAAAGAACTTATTGCATATCGGTGATGGTCTTTTGGGGAATAGCAATATAAATCAGAATACCTGCATGCCAATTTCAATTATCGTAATAGTTTTATAAATGGACCAACATGACACCTTAAGATTAGAAAGAAATATTAGCTATCATGTCTACTGTTCAGCAGCTTTTCTATAGCATTATAGAATTACGGACAGAAGTACCTCTTCATCGGTGCCGTTCAAGATTATCAAAACCATATTTTCAACAGCTGCTGTCAAATTATTTTGCGCTCAAAATGGAGAAGCCTAAACACATTTTTTATCTAAATTTACTAAAAAAATTATGAGGTAGCGAAAAGTACAGTCTGTTTTGTTGGTTTTGTGATGACTAGATACTTTCTCACTTTCATTCAAGTTCCAGTATACTTGAAGAAAAGCGTTTGTGCATGAGATATTTCAGCTGGTCAACAATGATGTGTTGAAGAAAACTGGATTTTCGCCGCTTGAGTTGCAGCAGAATTCAAATATATGCTTTAATTTTTTTGTAACATTTGCTGAGTATAAAATGATTGTTGCCCTTCATCTTACAGGATACGACGTAAAGCCCCCTTTTGACCTTACCCTAACAGAGGATCAAATTTCCATGTGTAATTAGTTGTTTCTGAGAAGATCAGGAGAAAAAAAGTTGTTTTCTAATGACTGATCTATTTTTCAAACTTGTCAGCCCTTTAATCAACTTTTCCATTGTCCATCATAATATTCATTTTTAGCAGTCTTTAGTCAAGAAATTCAAGCAAATTTTGAGTTGAAAATTTAAGATGGCTCATAACCAGTCAAGTTATAGGCAAATTAACGAAGTCTTTAGCAGGAGTAATCATTCCAGACTGAAAAGTTCTGCTAATGTCATCCCAATCTCATCAACCATCAATTCAAATTGCGTAAGGCAGTGCTTCATTTTAAGATGCCAGACTTATGATCGTCACTTCTGTTATTGAGTAGCTAGGGTTCAAAAAATCTCCTTCCATAAAGGCTCTCAAATAAGCTCTAATAAACCTTAGCTGGTAGTGGTAGAATGAGGAAAGGTATGAACAGCCAATACTCAATGACTTTGATCATCTGCTCTAACTAAAGTCAAGAGAAGAACAAAGAAAGGCCTAGTATTATAACTGTTGATGTCAAGAATATGAATTCTATGATTTTGTAAGCCTTCCTCTACCAAGTTTTTAAATATTTGAAGCCATACATTCATGGCTAATCGGTATAGGAGCCTCCCTATAATAGACTGTTGTCTTTAACAAAATGGTGGTCTAGAGGGAGAAAAGTTGTCTGGTACAATTTAATTTAAAATAAAAGAAATTAAATTGGAAATTATTGTATAGGCTTTGTCGTTTCATACTTTTTAAGGTCATCTAGACTTATTTAGTCTAAAACAGTTTATGCATTCATTTGTAAGTTGGTTATTTATTAATGAGTAATTTGTCCAACGATTCGGAGTTAAACGTTTTCAATGTGTAAGTCATCAACTGCTTTAAGCAATGTAGTCATCAAGCCCTAATGCTCTCTTTTTATGACAGATCGGCATCTTATCCTCATGTGGCGACTTAATTAAGGGACATAACTAGTCAGTAAGTCATGCTTCAATCTCGGGAGACCTGGACCAAGACTAATTCTCCAATTTTGAGACGAAATCGAAAGGACCTTTTGTCTTGTTCTTCTGTATTTATAAAATCTAACAGAACCTTCTGAGAATTTCAAGAACTCTTCTGAACTCAAACTGCTGATTAAGTATCCCTACAGTAAAAGGTGAAAACTATTTGACTGAGCGAAAAGATACTCTAGCAGAAGGAGCAGCTCAGCCATCCTCAGAATATGATTAAAATCAGCCTCAATAAAGATTTTAGTTGATCAAAATGTGTCGTAGGGTACCCAACATCTCGAATCAATTAAGCAAGTCTTTGAATATTTTCTCGCTATTTGTTTAACACTATACCTAATTTAACTCAACGTAAACGAAATAAGTCGGGCCCGAAGGAACCAAATGTTTAAACTTCCTTGGAATATTGAAAAGTTTCATTCCACCACAGACTCTCATTACATTTAAAGGAGTGAATTTGATCACCTAAAAACGTGCCAGTGCTTGGTGGGAACAATAAAAGTTTCCCACTGGGATAGAATTAATTAAATTTAGTATTAATTAAATTAACCAGTATTAAATCAGGTTTATGGTAATTTTATCGTCAATTATAAAGAAACATTCGTTAAATTAATGATTGTTCATTTAAAAACTGGTCTGTTTAGCTGTAAGGAGGCAGTCCTTCAAAAGGACTTCGAACTTCCCTTCGGTTACTATTACCATTGTCAGCTTAATTATTAACCTTATATTGAATAATATTTGCTCTTTTGAAGATTTATTTTTTCATTTTGTTTCAAGCGGACTAATACTTTTTATACTTTTATAGCACAGCTTTCAGCGCTTAAAGGCCAGGTACGTAGGACTCAAAAGTTTCCTTTAAAATGGTGGCCTCCTAAGGTCAACTACCCTTTTGTTCCACAAATCAGTCTTTACTATCGTCTAAGCTACTAAACCATTACCTAATACCGTCTGTAAATGACTATGTGATCTCAGGATAAGAGATGTCAGAATTACCGGGAAATTTCAAAAAAAATGATTTGATTGCATTTCCGAGTTGTTTGAACTTATTGTATCTTTCAAATAGTCTAATAAAATTTACCAGTTATATCATAGAAATCTTTTGCTGACAAAATCTGTCCATATTTTATAAAAAAGAATTTATCCGATCTAGGTCAATTTGCTCATTTTAGTTGCATCAGACTTATACTGGTTGTGCAGAGATGAGGAGTCCAAAGTTTGGAGACTTTGAAATTAAAACGAAAAGTTGTGAGGGCAAAAATGCAAAACTAGACCCGTTTTGACTTTTTTTTTCATTTTTTTTGCAGCCTTCTAAGGTCCAAATACTCATAAGCGACTGGCCGTTAAGGTCTTGTACAACCAAATTTCTGATACAAAGCACCAGAATTTTTTCATCGAATGAAGAGCTTCGAGTTGAATTTTTCCATCTGATTAGTCAGTATCAACTCTTGATGTCAAAAAGGACTTTATCTCTTTTTCCGTAAAAACACTTTTTGATAGTCTCTGTTGGCCAAATAGGTCAAATCCAGAGAATTACAACTTAGATTTTTATAAGAATAGTGGAAACAAGCTTTTTATCTCAACTCAGAGAGTCTTTGATATTTAAATTATTTATTTCAATAATTTAAATAGTTAAATAAACAAGTAGAATTTTAATAAAGTTAACTTATTTAACTTCTATAAGTCGAATTCGGGGAGATTTCGTATTCCTTGGAAAGAAGTAGATAGAAGCATACCAACTTGCGAAGGTTTAAGATCAGCAATTGAAATAAATCGACTTAACAAGTCTCCTTTCGTTGTTATGTTTTTCTGCACTTCGGATCTTAGATTGATCATTCGATTTAATTGTCTCAGAAAAGGTAACGTGCTCAACCTTTTTTTGAATAGCACTTCTTTAAACTATGAGAGGTAAATGATAGATCTGATGATAAGCCCTAAGCATCAAAGGAAATAGCTTTATTGTGAATTATTTATTTGACAAATGGATCATTTGTGCCTATGGAACTGAATGCGCAAGCCCGAATAGAAAAGTTTAAATTGGCTTCCGATCTACCAGATTAGATTTTAAAAATGTTGCTATTTGCATTCTACTTGGATCGTGGCAAAAAATTCAACCGTTGTTTCACTTTTGAAGGATGATAGCAATTCGCATGAGCTTAATCGCTGGTAAAACAAGACGTTTTCGTTAATGTATAGTCACGTCGAAAGTACAAAGTACTTGATTGGGCTCAAAACGCACTTTTTAATTAAGAACCGCAGTAGTAGCTCTCAGAAATCAGAATAAGTGTTTGATCTTGGAAAAAAAATCAGCTGTTATGTCACCAAATCATTTTAATCTAGTGCACTTGCAATGGCTTTTGTTTTTTGATGCTCGAAGCACAAATTCTTACCATATTTATGTATCGAGTGAGTTTTCAGCTTAAGTATAAACTATTCATTCTAGTACAAACAGAGATTCAGATTCGCCAATGTCTCAAGGTAGACCTCAAAGAAGCCAGAGTATGATAATCGTCGTGGTCGTGGTGAAACAATGGAAGCATTATAGAAATGGTGTATAGCCACCACACTATTTTTAATGAGTCTATCGTCAGTAAAAATTGAAATTAAAATAAATAACTATACACATATATATATATGAAAAATAATTTTGCAAATTATATTTTTTACAACTCAGGAACATATTTAGTACACTTCAGTAAAATTCCATGCAAGTAAAGGCTTATAATCATCTCGTTAGTCACCTATTGTATCAAATATGTTTGTCTTTACAGATTACCATAAGACTGGAAAGAGCTATTTTTGTGGCACAGACTGGTCCCTTTTGCTACAAGCTATTCGCAAACGATACTAAAAAATAATTACTTCTTCCATTGCCTTTTCAAAACAAATCTCCTAAATGTTATTTTAAATAAATGGACAATCGCTTAGGTACCAATTTTTTTCGGTTTGCACTCATTATTGTGTTAAAAGAGTGGGTAAAATATTCAGACAATAATTGGGTATGTCACTAACTACTTAAAAAGTTTTCAGCATCGACTTTAAAATTAGTTGCATTGAAACTCAACGCCTATTGCAAAACTGTTGTTCAAAAAAATGTGTGAAATTAAACGATGTGCGATTTTTACTGTCTTATTCGTGTTTATTGGATGCCTTTCTTCCAATGGGAAACGATAAACAGATGACTTCTTTCTCAAATTGAGCAAACCTACTTGGCTGAAGACGTTTCAGACCACTGAACTTAGCACTAGAACTTCGGACAAATTTTAATCCAGCTTAATTAGTTGCCTGAATTCATTATTATTATTATTCTTCTTACCGATTAATGAAGATTGCAAGAGTCTTGCTGTTTCCGTTGTCAGTGGCCAAATAACTGAGAATAAATGACTTTGATTTTGTTTAAATAATGAGGCAACTTAAAGATAAACAGGCCGCTTTTAATGAAGCTTAAGATAAATTTTAGAGTACTCCAGGACTTATCAGTGGGCATAATTCCACATTTTCTGTGACCTGCATCTTTTCTCACAAAAACTTGGAAAAAGTTTTCTTAATTTTTAGTGATTCCAAGTTAATTGATGGGTTGATACATCAAAATGAAAAAGGTGTGTTTTGTTTTAAATTAATGCTAACACGTAGGTATTCTTTTTCCAATCGGCAATTAGGACAAATCTTTTTGCTGCATTTTGTGTAAGCCTTTCTCCCACAACGTTAATGAAAATGAGCTGATCTTGTAAAGGACCATTAACTATGATCTGTTTCAACGTTGTTGCTCAGTTGACTGACTTTTATCTATGGAATTCCTCGATTGTTTAAAGTTGTTTCACACAGTTTAATCGATGGTTTCTAGACAAAACGTTGAGCTTAGCCATTTTTTTAATGAACTTAAACGGGCAGGAAAAAATCAGTTTGATTTTGAAGGAATTCAAATCAGTGAGAATTAGATTTCTTTCACTGCCTCTATGATTAATGGGTTCATTGATTCTAGCCTCAATTGATTTAGGATCAAAATTCAAAAACATTAAGGATTTTATCGCAGTATAAGTCTCTGTGAATAGCATAGAAAGAAACTAGTGAATTTTCGCTGCCATAATTCTTCTGCTTATCCAAGATGCCAAATTCTGATTCTTTTTCTGCTTAAAAAAAGGAAATCGCAATAGCCAAAGTTTACTCGGTTCATGAGTTACTTATAGATATTTAGAAGAAGCAATCTTCATTTTGAACCTATCGAATTTCCCCTGGTTTTACTTTTGGACATGTAATATTGCGTCTAGCTCAAGATCCACCCAAGTTCTGCCTTATTTACCACTTTCTCTTAAGATGGCTTCAATCTAACAAGCTTTTGAGATATATGCAATGCAACTCTTGAATTTCATCTGTGGTACTATATACGAATTCGGTATTATGTCCAAGTTCTATGAAACGGTTACGAAAAGGAACTAACATGAAGATGCTATGAGTAGCGGTAATTCGAAGTAAAAGACGAAAAAAGATTGGGTATCAGATGTTTAAATAATCATTTTGAGCAGGTTATAATATACTGTATTGTATGGATTTAGGGAAAGTGTATTTGATTTGAATATCGTCTCAAGGGCACATAGAGAAAAACGCAGATCTGCTTACTTAGGTCATTTATGGTCAAAGGCGATTGGGCCAATCGCAGGAAACAGGCTTCCCTGGTTAATCCAGTGCATGATGGCCAATATTCAGCTTCCTTGTGTTTTCATGCTTTTCATGGGGAAATTTTAAAGCACATTTTTGTTGCGATGAGACCTCTCAGCTTCTGTATGAAGGTGAAACGGAGGGTGCTCAATTCTTCTTACTACTGAAGCCCCTTTCAACCATGTTTCAATGTAATTTTCCAAACATCTATTTCATACTTCGGTGCTTGCTGACTTAGCTTGATTGGAATATTTAAAAATAGAACCGCAAAATACGTTTGTTTTAATCTAGTGCTGCATCAATCAATTCTCTTTTGAAAAAAAGCAGAATATCATCTTCGAGTTCATCATATTTTGCGCAATCATTTGACAGATAATGCCTTTTGGCTTGTGTTCGATAATACTTCTTTCAAAACTTAGTTCATTTTAGTGCTCTTTTTACTAAAATGCACATTTATCAACTGAATAAATTGTGATTCTGGTCACTTTTTTGTTAAAATATGGTTTCATTAAGTTAAAGAGTTCTAATATCACCCACTTGCAAACAAATTAAGTTCAAATTTCCATCGATTTAAACTTAATAAGCTTTCATTTATTCCCTAGCTTTCGTCTTCTTTTACGCAAGCTCTAGAAAAGAATTGCACATTATTTTTAAATTTATAAATCTATTTAGATTCAAAGGATAGACCTTCATGGATTATACTTTAGCCATATGGGATAAGGCAGTGTTTAAAGCAAATAAAATGGTGCTCAATTTGTCAGCACACAAACTTATCATCCACCCATTGCGTGATGAAACTCTATTAAGTGGCTCTGCAGTCAGCGCAACGTCTATTCTGGTAAATAACAGCCTTTCGTTGACGATATTCGTGTTCCAAGTTAGCCTCACGAATAAGGGATCAGATTTATATATTGATTGAACTGTCTCAACTTCCGCTCATCTGTTCCTTTTAAAATCTTCACTTCTGATACAAGCAGTAATGAGGCTATCTACCGCTTTCGAATATACCTAAATTTACAGAAGCCTTGTAGCTTTTCAAAAGCAGCTCTTAGAAGGTGGTGTGCAACAGTATCACTAATGAACATGCAATCTAACAAAAAGAGCTTTGCCATACTTGCTATTTTTTATAATTTTACGATGCCGTTTTTTTCTAATTAGAATTTCTAAATCCAATAAGTTTATATTTTTGTTTTTTGCATTGAAAAAACGTGTTTCAAGACGTTACATCGCAAGCACTCTACTAGACTTTGAGGGAGTTTTTAAAGCTGAATCAAGTAAGAGCAAATTCAGAAAATCCTTAACATTGCCTGGTCTTAAAGCGGATTCCCTGCTTAGAAGTTAGTCCGTTTAAAAATATTATTAGCCTATTCAAACAGAGTTTCCTTAGAGTGGTTCAACCGTTTTCGATTTTTGATACCAGAAAAACATTAAATAAGCATTAAGCAGATAAATTTTGGCCTCAAAAAGGAAATCAGCAAAGTACATAGAGTCACAATAGGATTTGATGATTCTGGATAATTGAGATGATCGCGATCGCAAGGTTTCAATTATTAGTCTTGAACGTTGGCCGGTTTAGGATACTTACAAAGGATTTGTATGGGTCTTCTTTAACAATGCTTTGACCCATAATGAAGGAATGAGAACAATATATTTTATTAACTAATCTACTTTGATAAGTACGCATAAGATATTAGAAATGCGGAAATGGCTTGGTGAACGTAGGCGGACATGCTTTTCATTAATTCACGAAATATGTTTCAGAATTAACTAAGTAAACTAAGTAGTATCTGTTACAATTTACTTCAGTGGCATTTTTTGTGCATAGAGTCCTCAGTATTTATAATAGAGACAAAAAGAAACGAATATGAATCCCTCGTCGCCAAATCATGCAGAAATTTAAAGTCTCCCATTGAGCTATTCACACTGCCAGTTGATTTGTGATGAGGCTCAGCTTTAATTCCAGTTTTCTCTACAAGTTTGACTTTGTTAACGATGCAACTGCGATTCAGTTCTCAACTAGAATCTGATTCTCTCAACAACTGATTTTGAGAAAATGCTCCAAATTTTCATTGCCTCTATAGCAAATCTTCTAGTGGAATACGAACAAAGTAAATGCACTGATTATAAATAAAGATTCGGATCACTTCAACTACCAACCCATTCTGACCTGCGCTGCTCTCCCGCTAGTGTTCTCCGGAGCTGATTTTTCCTTCAAGCGGAATCCTGATATTAAATTTCGCATCTTTACCAGTTTTTCGTCATTTTTGTACCTTATAAACTGGATGTAAAATTTAAATGGATTGATTGACGTAAATATTCAGTCTGATCACCTGTCCACTGAATGGACAATGGTCATCATTAAGGGCTCCACCCACTGGTAAACATCATGCAAGATACCCTGGTTTATATGAAGAGATTGAAGAAAGAGAAATTTGTTGAACTTCGGCATTCACATTAATTATGCCCTGTTTGTCTACAGCTTTAATTGATGAACCCCAACCCTTGACTGTTTCGGAACGGTTATAAAAATATGAATAGTTTATCCAATTCAAATTGTGATGGTAATAACATTTCCGGATCTAACAATCTATCGGAAGAGAGATGACACTGAGGTATAGGTTTATAGGACTTGAAGATGATAATTTCCAAAAGTAAAATGTTTTGATATGGAATATTTACATCGTCTTTGCACATCACTGCCTTTTCACCTGTTCCTTCGTGATTTAGTTTCCCGCCTGTTCTGACTATAGTAGACTTGGTCGAGTGTTTTGGTCCGCATTAAAAGATCCGCCAAGGACTTCCTATATGACTTGTATGGGCTTTTATGGGCTTTTCTAAGTTTCTTTATAACTAATGGCCTCACCATTGAGCAAATGGGTTGGAATCATACGCATAGTCTGAATTTTCCGGAGGTATTCTTTGCACAACCTCTTCATAAGTCCCAAGCGTACATCAGTTTAGCCCTGATAAAAACTCTCTTGCCAAATTTAAAGCAGTCCAAAGCCTGCTATTACAAGACGCTGTTAGCATTGGTTCTTAATTAGAATTTCTTCCAACTAGTATTAATGTCCTTTAAAGTCGCAGCAGTTGCTTTTCGGCCTAAACAACATCGCAGGTTGCAGCTATGGATGCTTGACCATCTGCGTTAGCTTGAAGGTCTAGGTTCAAAAAATATGACCTTTGTATTGTGCTTCCTTGTCCTTTATCATTTAGAAAGCTGAAGTCTTTTGTATCACGGCCTTTAGCTCTTTATTCTTTACCACGGCAACCCCTGACCCATCCATCATGCTTACTGAAAGTCCAGAGAACAAACTCGACTCTATTTATATGACCCTGGCGTCATTCGAATCTATACCTTGTCGTGCTGTAGATCATGTTGGAAGTTTGCTTAAAGCCGCCTTGTCTATAACAAGAATATATGGCTTTTTCTGGTCGGTAGCCTCTTGAACAAAAGTTTTAATCTCAGCTGTCGCGCATTCATGCAAATTATGCCTAATAATTATATCCATAAGAGAATATTTTCAATAGTTACCTTAGTTGCCTTTCAAATAAAACACTTATACCAGTTCCATGCACATCTATTCGCAATAGTCGCCTTGAGCATCCCAGATAACAGTCATTAATGGCCTCAAGCAGATAGATATCGCACATTATTCTACTAGAACTATGAGACAAGGAATTAAAATTTTCAATTTTAGCGAGTAACATTATATCTTATATCAGATCTGGCTCATAGCATGAATTTTTCGAGTCAAAAACTAAGTAGGTTCAGAACCCCTAGGAAAATAAAATCTTGATTCACTAGGAAGCTTTGCCCATATATAACCCTAAATGAGCAACAACTCCTGGATTATAGCCCTAGGGGTCTATCAGAGATTAAAATGTCGGCAAAATTCTTATTTCAGTATTTCTTTTGATGGGCCTTCAAAGACTGCCTGCTAGATAACATTGTGTTTTGAAATCTTTGAAAAAAATTAATTTAAGATGCACTCCTTTACAAATAGTCAATCTTTTCCTCTTATTTTGTGTATTGTTGTCCATACCAGCTAAGTAAATGAAATCAAGCTGATAGCTATGAGTTCAGTCTTAGCGTCATGGTTGCCAACAAGAAAATGGTATGGATAGTCGACTCTCACTTTTAAACGAGCACTGTGTCTGAACGCGTCAGAAAAGGGAAGCATAACTTGAAATGAGGTAACTTGAAAGTTATAATCTATTATTTTAACCACAATCTGCATCGAAATATGTTTACAGAGTGTCTATTATCACCCATTCTGAGGGCCTCATTAGTGACCCATCCAACCATAGATCACCAGCCTTTATATGGCTGATCCTGCGGGTTCCATCAACCTTTGTGCATTATATCTACTTTTAATTCTTTACACCTTGATAGATCTGAGCTTTGATTAGGGTAAATAAATAGAGAGCTGGAGTGTATGAGCACGTGCACTAATTCACTTTGAGCGTAATATATACAGAAAATTTTGTTTATTTCGCTGAGTCAGGGAGACCCCTACCACTCCTCTTAAAACCCACACACACATCTTTGTACAAACTAAAGCGACATTTATGTTAAAATTTAAGCCCAGTAAAGCAATACAATGATGAATAATACAACTTTAGTGATGAACTTTACTAAATAGAGACTGAATGATTCATTCTATTTAAGTTGGGCCTACTTTATTTCAACATCTTAAACATTAGTCGGGTGGTACTGCTATAAAAAATATTCCTTAAGTTAAAGTTTTAGCATTAAACAAGTCTTCGTTCCAGTTTTTTTCTGTGTGTGGGCTGAAATCTCCGTTATTTAAATAGTCTGGCAAGCAGTTACTTGTAGATAGCCTGGCTATTTTCTAAAAATAACTGTTAACTATCATCCAAACTTTGTGGCTAGAGGTTCAGCTTAGCCTTTGACTAGGCGCTAGTGAAGATTACATAAATATTCAGTGACAATTGTATTAGACGCACACAGTTAAATCTTTAGCAGCTGTACCTCCAATTTCGTTATGCAAATAAAGTTAAATCTCTGCGTCTGCGCTGCAAGAATGTCAATTATTTGTCCCAACATCTACCATTAAACAGAACTTTTTCCTGTAGTAGCACCCTTACTGACGGCCGTTTTAAGTGGTTAATTCAAATAATTTTTGCAGTAAGCACTTGCACTAGGACTTACAGCTGGCAACCAAAGATTCAATGATTGCAGGCTAATAATTTAATGTTCTTGCTTACACCGAGCATTGGTATAAAAGCGCCGAACCTCGAAGCTGTATATAAAGGACTTTGAAAATTTCCATTTCCCATTAACTGTTGCGCGATTGGAGAAGACCTTACCAAAAAGGCACCAATAGACTCCTGAGTAGGGACGAAGTTTGAGGAATGCCCTGGTCAAGTAGATATGCATTTGAAGTAATCTTATATCAATCCCTGATATTATTTGAGGAATTTAGATCCCAAAGTGGACTTTGCAAAATAAATTATATGAATTAGTTTTTTAAAGGTGAAAATGAATCAACTTTAGGCAAAATGAAGTACAAATTCATCGATTAAATTGTCAAACTGCACTGTCTCTCTCCAAAATACTGTGTTCGAATGGCTCTCGAGTTTCTCTGCAAATTTATTCAAAAATAGTTATAATTGAAAAATCATGCTAGATTACTTTACTCTTTACTTTTTTGGAGCCAGAACACCCATCTCGGATAAAATTAAGGTGGAGCCGCCAAGACAAATATCTGTATTTCTCAAACTCACTTTATTTGCTTATATCCTTAAATGCCATTTAAATTAGGGCTATAACTCACCTAATCATATAGTTTTCCAGCTCCATTGTCTATTCGTGAAAGTTTCAATTTTCCTAAGCAGAATAGGTTGATATTCTAGGCCTTAAAGGCACAAAGCATCAAAAGAAAAGTATAGAATTTCACTTTATGCGAAGAGTTTGAATTACTTAGTTTGCCCACAGACAATAGGAGTTTTTTTTTATTAAACAATAACTGGTCAAATCATAAGTGTTAAAATAAGAAAGAACGACTTAATGTATTAAGAGCTCTAGGTAGGTACATAATAGAAGATATGAGCCATCTTTAGTAGGTTTGAGTGGGTTTGAATTAAGTTGGCTACTTAACAAATGATTACAGTTACTAATGTAATTGTAAATCCGATTTCTATAGAAGTGCCAAATAAATTAGAGGACATGCTTATGTGGTGTCCTAGCTTTTGACTCGATTTATGGGGTCTATTCTCACCTTAAAAATGGCAAAAACTCACTCGTTTAAACTAAATATTCTTGTTTGTCTTCTAGTATATGCGTGGTTGGACTTATCCGTTTACTTTGTCCTATGGGTGGAGAACATAATACTAGCTAGACTTTAAGGATATAAACCCGCTCCTTATCAGGGTTTGGATCATTTGCCAAAGAATTGCATGTCCGTTTAAAAAAGCTTCACTTTTGGTGTCATATTATATTTTTGCGAACTCTAGAAGTAAAAATCACTTTTGGGAGCCTTAATAAATTTTGTTAATTCCTTTAAATATTGCTCCATGACACAAAATAAGAAACAAATATAAACAGATGTATGTCAACTAACAAATGCTCTCTAAGTTGTTTGACAAACCAAGGTTTCCATTGCATATATTGAAAACAGACGAATACATTTCGACAACAATTGCCAAGTTCGGATAATTTAAAATTATGTTTCGTCAACAAGATTTAATTCAGGGTTGATGCATTCCTCTCCAAAAAATATGCCTGCTGAATCGGTTTTATTAATCTTGGCTTTGTAGCTCATAGGCAACTTTGAAAAGTAATTGCGTATACATTGGAGCTATGTCTTAATACGTGTTAACTATAGGGCCTGCTATAATTGATCTGCAAAATGTCCAACTTCGGAATACAGCATCTATTTTATAGCTTTAATAACTAGGAAAAGTTTTAGTTATTAAGGCATATATAATTACAAATTAATAGTTAAAGTACACTAGTGTGTATCGTTATTTTGGCTGTTACATTACAAATCCCTTTGCTTCGTTGAAATCCAGATTTCAAGGACATTTATGAGCAAATATTCTTAAACCATTGGGCATAAAAATGATTTGAGAAGATACTGTTTTTTAGTACTTAAAGATTAGCTAATTCTTTTTTAATGGAAAGGCTATTTCGACAATGCATCCAATGCTATCTAACCACCACAAAGATTCTATTTAGGTGGTAAAACCTACTCTCAACCTCTTCGTTGTGACTAGTGATAGGCCCAGAGACAAATCTGGGGGCTAATGACTAAGGACTAATCACCCACTGGACGTACAAAATTAGATTATGCCAGCAGAAGTACAACTACCTACTGCCTGTTAAACGAGGCACGACGTAAATACCTGGATTCATGGTCTCGAACTGGACTGTGAAGAGCGGATGCAGATAGCAATGAATGGAATCTCCACCAGAAAGTTGAAGCACTTCTGGAAGAGTTAGGAAGATTGTCTGCATTAGTAATGCTGAGGACGGACGAGATGCCATTACGAATTTGAGCTGCTATCTGTACAATTGTACCACGCCAGAGGCGTGACCAAAGAACCTTGACGACGTCGATAACCAGTTTTACTGTCTTCCGTGTTAACTGTTTTATGTTACATGTTGTAAAAGCTGTTTGCATTTCTGTCGTTCACCCAATAAGTCCTTGAGACTTGCCCTAATATATGGGAGTAAACAAATAAAATAAATATAATTGACTAAGCTGGACATTGTCGATCATTTGCTCAGTGCGCCTAAAACGTTGGTTTTTATGATTTCTTGCGGATAATCTGACGTTTTCACACCCTTTAACTGCCTATTAGGCGAACAACAAAAATGTTATATCACAGATTGTTGGACTAATTTGAAAATTATATTAGGGTTCTATGCACTTTACTCAACTGTCGAGAGCTTCATGTACTAATGCTACCCAAAGAAAACGGAAGAACACGCTTGTGTGTAAATTTTATAATAACTGCAACATAAGAACTTATTCGAATCACCTGCATAAACGTGTCCAACAATTGAAAAAACTTATCCATTTCTGGCATCATGGCCTCTATAACATCTGCTATCCAGAAAATGGTCTAACAAGGAGATTTTCAGTCGACTCTGAACTTGAAAATTGAGGACGGATCTAAGGCTGGTACTTGGTGCTCTTCTCTTAAAACTGTCATGCTCGTCGTCAAAAATATCCTCTGTCATTAGGTTATCTTTTATTGACTTCATTTCGGTCTTGAGTAAAGGTATATTTTTAGGAAAAAAATGTCTCACTCGAGATAGGACATACAAAGCACTAAGACTGGCTAAGACTGGGTAACATTAGCTCTCCAAATCCACGTATGGTGGTACCAAAACATTCTGAATGATTCTTCTCTGTGATAATGATCTGCCAAGTTACATGTTTTTCACAGCTAACGCTGCCTAACTTATTAATAATCAACGTAAACCATGAAATTTCAGAGATTCTACCTTATCAAAACTAGTAGTGTAGATCAAGTCGCGAATAGATCTTTGAATATTTGTTCAATTTGTACTTCAGTCGCATTTTAACTTTGCTAAAAACAGACAAATGATGATATTTTTTATCATTATAAAATAAATTTCACATTCAAATTTGTTCAAAAGCAATGTAGATACCCTTTTTTAAAAGATTAATTATGGATTTAAACATTAAAAGCAAAACATAAGTTCAGTGTGAATGCGATAGTTGAATTTTGAGCCACATGAGAATTTTGTAAACGCAACTTAATGTGATGCTCAATCTGAACTTCCATTTGCTTTCGGGCCTTTGATTGGTCGTAGTATCTTTATTTGGAGTTATGCAAGTCATATCTTGATTGTAACCTGGCAACGGCAAGAAAATTTAGGACCGAATTTCTTGTGTAAAATCTTTCGCGGATATGCAAGAAATATGCTTCCGTTTTCTCTGTGTAACAAAACCAAATGTTCCAAATATAAAATTTCGGCATCAAAAACTGATTACTGAAATCCAGGAGGACTGTTTTGTTGGATTTTACCTTATTACAATTGAAATATGAAACAAACATCTGAATTATTATAAAACTGGACTTTAAAATAAATAATATTTGACCTGAATTTAGTAATGCTTTGTAAATATAAAATTATTTACAATTAAAGAAATTTGAATAAAAATTTTAGGAATATTTTCTTTAATAGATAATTTGTGAATGATCTAATCAGATCACATCGCTGGTTTCTAGCCATTATATTGCCTTTTTCCATTTGACTAGACCGTACTCTCTGGAAATAGCGTCAACATTTTAGATTCAATCTTGAAAAAGTGCTAAGTGCTTCATTGTTTTAATCCTGAGACTCTCCAATTTAACCAACTAGTCAATCAGCAACATTTGCCGAAAGGCTTTATTTTCGCTTATTTTATCTTTACAAAATGGTCACTTTAGGGCCCGAAGGTGATCATTAAATCTTATAAAATTACTTTTATTAGTAATAAAAATTATGCAGTTACGCAACTCATATCTAATATAAGCACGAGTGAAATAAATGTATTATTCAGAGGTAGTATAGAGCTGGCATTCTGTATTTGGTATTTAGATTTGATTGCAGCTGCACTGATGCAGTTTGTTGTCCTAACAAATGCCTAAATATGTAACCAATCGCTGTCAACCAGTAGTTAATTTTAAATCTTGTAGGTTTACTGTAAACATTGTTTCGCAACTCATGAGCTAAACTATTGAGAAGAAGGTTTGTGTTTTTAATGGAATCTTTTTTTGGTATAGACATTGTAGTCACTAATAGATGGTTTCAGTTTCGCCATGCCATAAACACGATTGTTTTAATTTCCCACAAAACAGTGTAACTTTATATTGATATACGATGTCAACTTTAGGTTTCACTACCATTCTCCGCAGGAATGCAATGCAATTGTTTAAAGACGGAATGAAAATAATTTTTAATCAGAAATGATTTATTCATAGGTACTTTGGGTACAAACTGGCAGAATCCGGGTTACAATCACGGAAAATTTACTAATCCTTTCCTCTTATCTGTACTTGAAGAGTATTAGCTATGAATGGATCGTTTGTCAAAATTTAAAATGGCATTTATATAAAAACAGTGTTTGCTTTATTTGCAAATTCTCTCCGATTAGTTATTTAGGATTCATCAGGGTTGAAATATTTCAGACTTTAGATAATGGCTGAATTTTTCGGTATGCCTTGGTTCAGTATTTCGTCTTAAATCCCATCCCAACAACTGTAGCAGCTAATTTATCGACTGAAATAAAATTTCACTCACTTGTAACTTTGATTTTATTTTTTAGACAGTTTTCCATTGATAATCAATCTATTCTTGTCAATACGTTCTTTGTTTTGCTTTCCTGACTTAATTTGTTTCGACTTCACCCTATCTATGCCAACATGGTAACTCAAATAATGACCTAGCAACTAAATCAACATTTTGCTTGTTGAGCGCTAAGATGGCTACGGGGGGTACTTGTGTGATCGATTAGATCTTGCGGATTGGATTGATGGACCACTTTTAAAGGGTGTTTGATCGTTATGACCAGATAGCAAATGGCGATTGACTAAAACTAGACACACAAGCAACAAAAGATATCCGAGTTTTCGAAACCTGCTTAGCTATTTCCAGCCATCATCGTTTGCCTTCAGCCGAAATGATCTGCCAAGATATGTTATTTTAAATGTAGCGCTGCTATTTAAGTACAGTTAAATGTTTGAATAACTGAAAAGGCACATTTTCTTGTGTGGATTAACAACAATTAAACAATTTTTAAAAAAAATTTTGACAAGCTCCTTAAAAATTTTAAATTAAGAGTCAAATTTTATAGTGCGGCTCACTATTTTATAGTAGTTGGCATTGTTTCTCTGACTGGGTTTTTAAAACTAAATGAAACTAGATTGAAATCCGCCTAGAGTGGATAAGATTTGGATGCAAGATCATTATGCACTCCATTGATGTTTTGACGAAATCAGTGACAACAGAAAAGAATTTGACCTAGAAAGTAGTCCTTGCATCACCCTGATCTTTCTGATTATGGGCGTCATACAACCGTTTCCTATATCTTATTCTATTTCGAACTTAAATGTCAATTTTATGAAATGCACAACTATATTTCAATCAAATCATTTAAAGTAACTAAAAATGAAAATCGTTTCAAGAGAACTTCACCGATATCTCAAACTCTGGCAGGTGGCTCATTTGCGGAAAAGTAGACAAGTGGCTGGAAGATTTTTGAAGTGCTCATTTTACAGGGACCCGAAGCGGCCCTGCCTATGTGAAATCTAAAGACAACTAAATACATGTTTTTTGACTGTCATTGTCTTAGCTTCATGTAATATATTAATACTGAATAGGTGAGTTAGTAGCTAGCTATTGTCAGGTCTACAATAAGAACAGCTCTAAAAGTGTAGAGTTATCAAATTAATCAGTTTGGACCAAATTCATTTGGATTCTTGTGGCAATATGTTCAAAACTGAGTTATTTGTGACGTTCTGAAGCAAAAAAGTTCATACCATCCAGACAAGGAGCCCCAAAAATTGTCAGCTAGTCCACTTTTAACTCCATCAGGTTTATCTTTCAGACCATCATTTTCAATGGCGGCTTCTCTTCCAGATTTAACTGTAGTTTCAGGATGCTTCCTTAAAAATCCGTTTTTTCAAGAGTTGCTGCACACAGAAGTGTCAGTCTCTCCCTCTGCAAACTCCACATTTGGTGGATATTTAGACCCCTAAATATTTGCGGTTGCTTTAATCTCGCTGAGCCTAAGCACTCCTTTTGTGGGAGAGGACCGTAAGTGACTCTCAACTTGCCAGACACCGACCACGAAAAGCATTTTAAGAGCAAGGAAACCTACTTTTTCCCAGTAACAATGAATATTCTTTTACAAAACTGGACAGGAAGTTTCCTTAAAGGATATCCTGTCAAACTGATAGCAAATTAATTAGAAAGGCCTTTCATAGTATTGAGCGAATGGCAAAAGATTATACTTTAACCCATCTAACTAATGTTAAGAAGGCCGATTACCGTAAGCTTTAATATTTTGTGGTAATTAATTGAATTCAATAGGGTCTTGTACAGCTTTTCGTTCTGATTTGACTGAGTGCATAGCAATTGAACCTACTTGTCTCAGACACAGAAAGGTTCTATAAAAAGCAAGGCTATTCTTTAAGCCGAATTAACTTTTGACCTTCATAGATTGCAGAAAAATTGTTCCCTTAAAGCCCTCTGATTCATACTTTACTCAAAAGTTATTCGATTTTTGAAAAAAATTTTCATTGTTAACTGTACCATTGTCACAGCTTCAATTTCTTATTTTCACCTCGCTGAGCTGCGCTTGAACATTAATGACCCATTCAACTTGGAAGTGTCATTTGTTCATTTATTGATGAGATCAATGAATCTAAACTCAGCTTGATTGAAACAAAACTTTCTAATCTATTCTATTTTCATCTTAAAAGGAAATAATTGTCAACTCTTTTTTATAAAGCTATTTCTCATTTGCTTTTGGTCGATTTTGAACTCATTTCCGTTTTACTTGGGTTTCTGTATATTTCTAAGTTCTGCATGGGTTTATAGGGCACCTAGTTCCTGAGAGAATAGAAGTTATTAATTCTGTCTTTGGTTGATTGTTCGGTGTGAATGCCGCTGCCCTCAATTTATTGTCAGGCGAAATAAGTGGGTGTCCCTCCGAAATCAACTGCGGTGGTGCTGGTTTACACCATACTTCTGATGTTGGATATCATGTGCATAAGTCTAAAATCTTCAGCTTAAATCATGAGACAACCGATGTTTGATCCTTACCGCAACGATGTAGGAGAGCATGCATTTGACAACCTGACAGCCGTCAACTTTGGAAGGCCTTCGCTACCACTTTTTGTCATCCAAAATATAAATTTAAGCGAAATGTGCTTATTTAATTCAAATTTATGCAGGCTACGAATGTTATTTGATTTCCTTCATTAAATTTTACATGGTAAATGCTACTTAAATGGATTTAGGCTTATTTCTACCTCGCTGAGTAGAATGAGCAAACTTGAAGTAGATTTAAATAACTGCATTGAGCAAGATTTGTTTGACTCAGTTTGATTAAGCCTTTAAGCGTCTCTATTAAGGAATCTACAATTAATACAAGAAATACATTAAGTATGGTGGCTATTCGTTTTGAAATTCCGGATAAAACGCTTTTGCTAGATTGGTGGAATTCATCATTTTTGTTGCACCTTACATCTCTAGAAAGATAAACCCTTCATTCAGTATGCTTTGAAATCCTTGCGAGAGAAACTCAGTCCATTTGCTACCGCACCCAACTGCTGTCAAAAGGATTTTGATTTATTTTTTAGTAGCAATCTATTCGCTAAGGCAACTTAAGTCTTTTCTCTTCATTTGTACTTCCCTGCAAGTCTTTTACTCTGATTTGGGAAAGACTTTTTTGGCTATAGACATAAAATACTAAGATTTGTTCGTGAATTTCATGGCGAGAAGGAATAAAGAGAGTTTCAGTAACTACCTTCTCATGGGGAAAAGTAAAGTGCCCGTATACTATTTCACTCTGCCTATATCCGAGAAAATCGGCTTTCATAGATCAACTTGGATATGATTTCGGTCAAATTTGCAGATCCGCCGAACAAATCGGAGCAAGTGATCATCATGTTGTGCAAATTAATCCAAAATTTTTACTTATAAGAGACAGTGATGTGTGATTTTATGACAACGTAATAATAGCATCCCAAAAGAAGGGACGACCAATCCAGTTCAGTTGTTGGCAGCCATAAGAATCTGTAAATAAAGTAGCCCAGTGCTAAAAAAATTCAAAATGGCAGCTGCTTGGACTTCTTGTCACCAGACACTGAAATTCCGCAACAAGTTCATTGCGAAGCTTCTTGTATCGGCGTGAGGACATAAAATAAAGGCAAACAAGTTGAATTATGCTGATTGGACTTTTAATAAATTGGTTGAGTGCAGACATTTTGTTCAACTGCTATTTACATTCTTGCAAATTATGTCGCACATTGAATCAAAAAATTTCTTTATTCACCATCAGAGCTGAAAAATTTAGTTAATTGTAGAAGAGAGGGCACTAAAAAATTACCGTAAAGTCACTCCTACCGATTCCCCTTAATCCTTCTGGTCTCATGATCGCCTCGACGTCAGTCTAGGAACTCAATCATGCCCTCAGTCATGAGAACCTTTCTCGTTGCCTAGTTGGCTTTGCCCTGTTTTCCGACTCTCAAGTGCACTCATTCCTCCATCCATGTGCAATTTTGATAAATTCGCATCTCGTTCCAATGAAGTCTGATGCACTTCCATTAAGTGGGCGAATGATCGTAAGCATTTAAAATACCTAACGTTAAGTACGCAAATTCATTCAGAAAGCGATGGCTTTAAGTCAATTTTGATGTTTAAACAATGAAATATTCTCGATTTTTTTTAGTTTGTCTTTAATCACAGAAGAAGAGTATACTAGATCTGTAAGGTTTACTGCTTCATTTGAGGACCATAGTATAATCGCCCTCACTCTGATTCATCTAGATGCCTTTGTAAAAAATCCTGAACATCAACTACTCTCACACAGTCTGTTACATAATCATAGCAGATCAGTCTCAGTTTTAGAAGCAGCGAATGATTGACCACATTGAAGAGGTGAATTTAAACGTTGGTAGTGCGGTTTGAATAAAACCTAACAAGCTTAAAGGCCTTTTTTGGTTTTTCAGTCTCGCGCATGCTTCAAAGTAGCTCCAAGAAGATGAGTCGCCAAATAATGTGTTCTAGTTTGATATACCTGTTCTTTCCTTGAGGGTATCGAAGAAGAAAGAAGGCCAGCATTGCGACTAGGTTCCAGCTATATCTGCAAATAATCTTTGAATAAGATCCATTATGCAATTTTAAAAGACCTAAATTGGAAGGAAAGATAAATGCTATCTGCGAACGAATATCAGAAAATCCATAACGTTTGAATCTGGAAGCGCGTAGTTGAAATATATATTTCTTGCTAAGAGGAATATTTTTATCAGGAATGCAATTTAGGTGACCACCAGTAACCCAGAGGTAACTCTGGGGGCTAATAAGAGGGGCGACCGGATAGGACTAATCACCCACCGGACGGCAGGAATACAACCTCGTACAGCCTGGTAAACGAGGCACGGCGTAAATACCTGAAGCCCTGGTCTCGAACTGGACTACGGAAAGTGCGCGCAGGTAGCAGTGAATGGAATCTCCGCCAGAAAGTCGAAGACTTCTGGCAGAGATATGAAAATTTTCCGCTTAAACAATGTCGAGGACGGACAAGGTGCCTGTACGAAGCGGAACTGAAGTGAAACTGCTACCTGGAAGACAAAATTATGCCAGAGAAACTATCAGAGAATTAAAGACGTTTTTGCTGTCTTTCGTGTCAACTGTTGTGTGCTACTTGTTGTGCTTCTGTATTACTCCAAATAAGTCCTTGAGACTTGCCCTAATGGCTGTAGATTACAAAAATAATCACCTCACTTCTTAAATTGAGGGCTACGTGAAAATTTCTTTTGAAATAAAACATAAACAAAGCGTGATTCGCTGATGCCTGCCGAAATCATGCTTTTAAAAAAAAGGCTTTAAAGTTCATAAATAAACTTATAACAAAATTAATTCCACGTTGACTCTATTTTATTTATTTTGACATTGCATCTTCTTCTGCCTGACGAAGAGATTTCATAAGTTTTGAAGAATTCCTTTATTCAAACAAAGTTATTTTTATCCAAAGTAAATATTTCAACTTAGAAAGATTTCTTTGAAAATTTTAATGAGCTCAAAATCAAACCTAATTTTGTTGAATTTTTGATCTTCTGAAAGGCAACACAATAAAGCAAAATAACTGGTAAAACTTTATTTAACTAATGGAATAGAAACATGTGATCTATGCTAAGTTATTTTAAATATTAATATTATAATATTAATATATATTATATATAATATATAATATATATATATATATATTATGAAACACAATATTCTTCATGAGAAATGCCCATGAAAGGAGTACTTGAAGATTGGAATCGAGTCTTCGTAGAAAAATATATTGGCGGATTAGCCAGTCATGGATTGGCAAATCAAACCCTAGAAAATTCACCTTTCTTCATCACCAAGGTAAAGACCTTTAGCAAAACAATAGCTCACTGACCTTCAGAACTTATATGGATTTCTTATTTAAAATTTCAAACTGACACACCTTAAGAAACATGGTCAATATCTTGACCATGTTGTTACCTCAATTGCGATTATAAATCCATTATTTATCTTCTCCCCACCCATTAGGGCAAGTCCCAAGGACTTATTGGGGGCACAACAGAAGTACAAATCGCCTGTTTAACAAGTAAGCACAATAGTTAACACAGAACACAGTAGAAACGTTTGTTGACGTCTTCAGCTGTCTGGTCTCTTCTCTGGCGTGGCTTCGTCGTATAGATAGCAGTTCAGCTTCGTCGTGGCACCTCGTCCATCTTCATCCGTCTTCACGTCTCCTACCAGAAATAATTAAAACAAATATGTTTTCAGTAGACGTGTCACATTATTTGACAGCATTTCATTCTTGCCACCTGATATAAAGAAATTTCTATAGTAGTGGTAATAGTAACAGCAGTTTCGGTGGAAGAAATACTAAGGGTTTCCCTGAAAGCCGAGCGTTTCTTCGGCTTTCAACTAAGCACCGCAAGAGAGACACTGGGACAATTAGTTAGGTCATTTTTCGCGGTTTATTGCTTTTTTGAGAGATAATGGCAGCCTATTTTGTTGACCAAAACATATTAAAATTGATAGAATTCAGCCAATTTTTCTGAAAGTCAACCTATTTAAATCAGTCAGCCACTTCTTTTCAGCAATACTAAATGGCTAATATACTTTTCTTTACAATCACTAGCGTTCCTAGCCTGTTAATTGTCTCTAGGAATGTTTGTAGAATAATCTCTGGGGAAACGCTTAGTATCATATCACAGCACCATTGGAAGTCCTGCTTTAACTTTGATAACCTCTTAATTTTAGTTCTGAATTTTGCGTGTCAACAATGACTTGACCTTGACTGAAAAGGATTACTACATAATTTTGTCATAAGTATATTGACATACCTTGGCTTTTATAACTTCAGATTCACTTAACTGAGTGATTAGAATGATGATGGCAAATTTTGCATTTAGTACACATGTAACTACCTCCGAGTGATGAGCTTGTGCAACTCTCCTTGTCGATTTTATTATTTAGCTTTGAGAACCCTTACATGAATATCTGTCGTTGTCATGGATGCAACCACAGCCTTCGAAATGCACCCAAATCTTTAGTATGCACCAACAGTGCAGCGCTCACATGCAAGTAGTACTTTTTCAATGACATTGCTTGAAAACCCAAAAATTTATTTAATGGTAGAAACCCCTAAACAAGCCAGTAAGTTTTCGTATGTGTAAAAAAGGTAACTAAAGAAACACTAAATTGAATTTCCGTCTTAGTCCTTTCAGTTCGTTTATGATAGCGCTCACCTTTTCATAGTTGTCTTATAAGATTGTCTTTCGGCATACAGACACAATGAGCCTTTTCACAGTGAATTCGAACATTTTTTACTTGCTAGCCTTTGATCCCTTCTGGGAAAATGGCTCTTTGTGCATACATGATTCCAATAAACCTCTAAGACCACATTATTTTTTATTGATATTATGAATCATATTTTCAATTCTTGAATGCGTTATTTGATGCCTTTTAGACGTGGTTACGAGACGGCTTGATAGCGTCAATTTAAGTTACTTTCACGTGATCCTTGAGCGAAACTGTTTATTTCAGAGATATTGAATGATCGAGGTGTACTTAGAAAATGGATGCAGAAATTAAAGTTTCATGGAACCAAATGCCATGGAAAGGTCATAATTTATTGGCGAAGTAGTTCATGAACTGGCCTCCGAAATGCTAAACAAAGTCCAGAAAGTAATTTTTTCCTAAGGGGTGCACTTTTAAGCGTAAGATATTTAGGTTCATCTTGTTTTGAAACCTGATTTTGGCTGCAGCTTTGCAATATCCATCAGTTCATGGCTCTCCATATCAGTGCCATTCCTGGTTGTGGTTAAAAACCGGCAACACATAAGTTCCAAGGAAGGAGGGTTAGCTAACACTAGCGTTTCCCACTATCCGACCACCCGTATTCTCTAATGGTTATAGAAATAAACTGATAACACCATTTACCAATTTAAACATAATCAACTGGCTATAAAAACATGTCCGCAATCTAAGAAAGCAATTCATTTACTTGAAGCTTACCGTAGAGGTCACTGCAAATGCTCATAAGGCGCATAATTTGAGAAAACTAATGTGGTGAAGCCTTAGTCAGATGAACCAAATAAGCGCTGAATCTAAGCTGGTGATCAGTTTACAAACCAGTTTCATATAAGTATACCAGCAGCTCCTAAACCCAACTTTCCACTTATTTTGCGTTGAATTTCTCCGAGCGCTGGAAAAAAAATATATGAAACATTAAAAACGCAAATATAAGCCACCATGATTTTTATTTTTTATTTACTCCTCACCCATTAGGGCAAGTCTCAAGGGCTTACTGTGGTACAACAGAAGTACAAATAGTTATTATAACAAGTAGCACACAGCAGTTAACACAGAAGACAATAAAAGCGCTTATCGACGTCTTCAGTTCTCCGACCACTTCTCTGGTATGGTTTTAACGTACAGGTAGCAGTTCAAATTCGCAACGGCACCTCATCCGTTCCCGACACTGTTAAAGGCAGATAATTTTCATGCTTCTTCCAGAAGCCTTTTAAGCTTTCTTGCGGAGATTTCATTCAGTGTTACATGCACGTGCTTTCCTTAGTGCAGTTTGAGACCATAAATCCAGGGATTTACGTCGTACTTCGTTGGCCCGGCTGTTAAAGGTTGTACCTCTGGTGGCATGATCCAATTTTATAGGTCCCGTGGGTGATATATCTTACCCGGCCGCCCCTTTCATTAACCCCAGAGTTGCCCCTGGGGTTACCGGCTGTCACCATGAGGAGATTGAGAGTAGGTTTAACCACCGTGACAAGCGATCAAATACCAAAAAAGAGTACGGACCAAAGCGCTAAAATGCAGAAACAGGTACTTCTGAGATGTATCTTGCAAAAAAATGATTAGCGGATAGGAAATCCAAAATTTAACAAAACTTCAGGTCAAGAAAAGAGCCAGAGGATGCATAGACTCATAAGAAAAATGCAAGTAATGCTTTAGCGTTAATTGAAGTTTTCCTGCAATAAAACTGAGTTAATGAGTATAAATTTTTAAATGCTACAAAATTCTTGCAGCTTAACCACGTTTATTTAGAGAAATGTTCCACTTTAACAAAAAAAAGCTGAAAAATTGCCTGAAACCAGACAGCAATAATGAAAATCTGCCATTTTTAGGTGAAGTAGTGAAAGATTTTCACTAAGTCTTAAATAAAGGAGAGTTTTTAATGCAATACGTTTGATTAAGTTCGGTTCCGTTCGGCTAGGCTCGACTTTTTGAATAAAACTATACAAATAAATCATTCGGGGAATTCAAAAAATGCAGTCAAATAAACAAGGCTCTTAAATTAACCATCTGAAGCATCATGCTTAGCTCTTAATGAGGATCTCAATTCATTATATCAGTGAATGATGGTGTATTTTCATGTAACAGTGGGAAATCTCATTTCTCTCAATTCTTCTACTGACGTGCATCAAAGTGGCCACCAAGAATTCGTATTTCTCTGTACAGATCTTTCAGGTTAAATTTATTGGTATATTTTCCTTTGACAAAAGGCACAAACCAGCAGATCTCATGGTTTTTTTGCTATTTCAAATCCTTCCTTCAAATCTGTTGCTCTTCTGCATTAGTATTTAATAGGTTTAGAAGGTTTAAAGAATTTAAGGCGAAAAATAAGTTTGGAATAAATCCTAAATTATGTGTACTTACACCTTCAGCTTCAACTGTTTGCTGTCTAAATATAGGATGCAATGCAAGCTTGTCGGTGAAGCTTCACCCTACTTACGTCCTCTTTACCAGACATTCGCCTCTACATTGAGGTAGCGCCTGATTAACATTAGTGTCTTCCTTGGAATAACTCGGCAATACAACCAACAAATTTCCAACCTATCATGATTTGAATCGGAAAAAATCAACCTTTAGAAGGTTGTACTTTTTCGTCTTAGCAACTGATTCCTTGGAGTTTCGCAAATCTTATATTCATCTCGAACGGATAACTGCTAAAACTGCTGGAGAAGAAACTAATCTGGAAGTCGATTGACTTATATTGCCGAGGCATAATAACTGTCTAGTGCTATTCATGCTTGATTTAGGTGCAAACTCTCAATGAAATATACTAATTTATCTAGCAAGCATGACTCCCAAATGTAAGTCAACTCTTCTAGGATCATATACTTGCCTGGAAATCTCGAAACCTTTCGACTATTATTCGTTTTCTACTGCTTGGTTATCAGTAACGGCGATCGCAGGGTAACCAAACGCCGTTAACATTACCAGTAACCACTAATGCAGAGAAACGCATGCTGAAAACTCTCAGTTAATGGGAGTCGCAGGATATAGGGGATAATTTTGAAGGCAAATAGCACGTTCCTTTTAGTATAATCATAAACAAATAAACTGTTTCGTGCAATTGCTAATAGTAGGAATGATGGAATGCTAGTAGGTTGAGAAAGAAGTGCCTTAATAGCACAAACTCTCTACCAACCTAACTAAAGGTGTGCTTTAAATTAATTGGAAACAGTTTTAGGAAGCTCCAATTATTCACATGAACAACAAATGAGGCGTGTCAGCTCATGAATGTCTGGATTCCTCCCGACTCACGTGGTGGTAGTTTGTCCTTAAATGATATCCATTCTGGTGCAAATGTGGCCACTGTACCTACTCGGGTTGCACCAATAAACGACGTGATTCAATTTTTATAATGGACGATTTTATGAGTGGCTGAGAGCTCACACAATACCAATCGGAATTTCTAATTTTCCTTGTAGGAATTCGAACATAATCCAAAATTGAGTTCAGAAATTAAGGATTTTTAAATTAAAAGCGTTTCAACCACAAATTCTACCTAAGCGATAGCCTGAATTAGTGAGAAATCTCCCCAACTGCAACATCTGATAAGCTAATTACGTACATAAACCATCAGGTAGAACTAACCTTAGTGAAATCAAATGGGGAGCAAAATATCACTCCTTTGTAGTAAAACCCTCTATTAAACTTATTCGTTTATATTATGAGGCAAACTTAAATCAACCTAATTTCTGATCGTGCGAAAACGCTCTTTTTTTCATTTTTCATACCCTAAATTGTATCCCAATCAAATGCCATTTTCATAATAAATGGAAAGATGGCTTTTAGTAATCGCTCCTTTTCTCTTTGAAACTCGGTAAAATGCTGTTTATTTTGCTTTGATGATACAGCTACCAATATTTTCACAAGAGAACAAACAATTAGGCCTTGGAGTTGACGAACTTTTTTCTTTGACGCCAGACTTATGAAGCTTGTGCAAATTAGAATTTGGAATGAATGCTGAAATTGTGTTTGGCAGATGGTTTGATGGAGTCCACTATCAACGAGCGTTGATGTTCGTTTTAGAGAATTTAAATAACCAAGATAAGACTAGGATAATCTCAAAAATAAATCAGGATTTTCTAAGACCTGCCTCTTTTTCACGAACTTAACTGACCTAAAACCCGAATCATGTTCTTAGATCCAAATCTATTATTTTCAAAGTACATTGGATGAACACCTTTTCTAACACAGAAAGCGTATTTAATGTGTTTTGTTGAAAACTCTTAATTTTCGATAAAGTAGCAATTGAAAAACCCTTATTTTAAACTTAAATCTGCTCTAACAATCATCTCACTGAAACAATCGCTCAATAGATTTAAACAAAAACCATTGATAAATTTTTTTTTGGTTTGTCATCTGTAAACCACGTGTATGAACGTTTCCTCGCTCCTTGAGAAATGAAACCAGAAAATTTATCAGATGTCTTAAGTTCTTCTGATTGATAACCAGGTGGCCAGAAGCTTGGAATTAAATTAAATTCTCGAGAAAAAATTATTCAGATTCCTAGAGTTTAACAAAACAGTGATTCTTTTTTATTACCAACTAATTGTGTATTTATTTTGTGTTGAATCCGGGCCATTGCCATTGAGAGAAATTGAGACTTATTATAATCTCTAAATGGATAGATTGTACAAATTTTGAAAATTTAAAATTACTTTTCAATAATAGGCCACTGAATTTCAAAATAATTTTTCGACCTTGAAAGTTGACTAAGTTGCCATCTAAATAGTTTTATACAAAAATTCAAAATTGTACTGTGAAAAAATGGACGAAATCATTCCTCCCTCATTTTTGGGGATTTCAGCCAGGGAGCGAAAATCTTCCCAGATGGATTCAATACGATCGGTCGTTTTGCCTGACCTTCATTTCCTGCATAATTTTTACGGGCAAAACTAGGTGGAACAGCAGTTTTTCAATTCGTTTCCCGGAAAACTATTTCTAGGACAAGACAAAATACATCATTTTAAGAAAATTTTGAATCAACGGCTTACTCTGCTCAATAAGTTCAAGTGGAATTCACTTAGCTAGTGATTGCTTTATGCTAAGAATTTTAATAGCGTTTCTGTTAATGCAAGTGCTCTGTTTCGAGTGAAAAGTGGATGTTGTGTAGAATCAGACTGCCAAGTGCCTTGAGTACATTGTACAAGTAGTAAATCATCCTGGTGATCGAAAAATTGACGCAAAAAGCACTTTCTTTTTTAAAAGTTCTCTTTAAGAATCCAGAAACGTTAGTTAATCTTCAAAGTCTTGGTTCGAACTATTCTTTCATTCTACATCAAACATATTACTGCACTTAACATTGCGTTCTCATAGATGTATGTAGATTGTACGTACTTCAGAGCCTCTGGTGGCGATGGCTATTCAGCAGCTACAACCACTTTATGTTCCGATTTCGGCAAACTGCTCAACTTCAAACCCTTTCTAGTCTGTCAGCGTTTACCAGCCTAGCTATTAAATGATAATTACCATCGAGGCTTGGAATGATGGACACTCAAAGGACAATGGGTGCTACAGTTTCGATTGTAAAATTGAGAAGAAATTTTCCATCTTCATTTTGATGCTTCTAAGTTTCCAGTCACGAACCTGTTTTCTTTCACTACTTGGAGGGCGTTGGTTATAGGTACCAAGGCAAAATTTTCAATTAATGAGTGATCATGCTTTTCTGCACTTTTATTTAAGATATCAGCCGAAGTCTCAGCTACAAGAGCAATTGCATTCTTTTCTGACGCAAGTCAATAGTGCTAATGGTACGTCGTCATTCAAGTCACACTTTGACGCTTGTTATGCGAATTAATCCAAGTACTTAGCGGATGGGCTACTTGGTTGAGACCTAATTCACAAAAAAATTAGAAAATAGGCAAATAGCCTAGCTGAGTTATTGCTTATCAACACAAGTTAAGGATGACAATTGGTAGCAATTAAATTTGAGAATCTTAAAACGACCATGGCAAACATGAGTAAATTTTATGAACTGCAATTTTAAAATTAACCAACAAAACTGAAACGACCGATAAAACTTGGCGACCGCCAAGGTAATAAAAGTTTAGGAAATCAAAAGCCGCAATCTCTTGCTAGAACTAGAGTGTCGTTTTTAGGACATGCGATCAAAGTTTAACTGCACTTCAAAAACTCGTTTGTGACCCAAATTCCACCATCTCATTTCCAATTTATCCAGTTTGACTTGAATTTGTGTTAACTACCAGCTTTAATAGTCTACTTCAATGATTGGGCGGCCAAAATCAGAAATGGCACAGACGTTAACGAGTATATATTTAATATTAAATAATGTAAACTCCTGCTTTATCAGCGTACATTACTCTATCGTTTCCGTAACCCCTGCTTAAAAATTAACTTTGGCATTATCTTATATACCTCTAGTTCTGTGTTACTGATGTATGTCAGTTCGAGGTTAAGCTCATGAACATGTGGGTCAAATTGTGTTCACACTTTTGGGCTAATTCGATGGCTCCATTAAATTTTCAGTATTTTATAAGAACATTTAAAGCACTTGCTTAGAAATGAAAGCTGGTCTAAAAGAATCACATTTTTTAGAATCAAAACGATGAAACTTCAAACGAAATAAATAAAGTAGGCATATTATTGACTACTAGATAAGTTTGTAAAAAAATCCTTGTTATTTTTAGGATGATAACCAATTAATCTTTATTGCTATAGGTTATAAAGCTTTGAATAGCAAGGATCTTGTTTTCATTTAAGAAAGCCTATCCTCTTGCATTTCATTCAAACAATAGAAGGATTTTGCAAAAAATATGCTATTAATCAACTTTTTTGATTTATTTACCTCTATTGTTTTGTAATAGGTACCGTATTAACGTTGAATTAATTGTTCGAATTCATTCAATAAGTTAAAAGTCGTCTTACTATGCACCGCTCTTAGTCAAAACAGTTCAGCTGCTTGTAAAAATGACCACTAAGTCTTGAACTAGCTTAGCATTTCATAGGCAAAACATCTTTTTTATTGTCTAAGCAATCCAGTCTTGACTCTGGAGACTTAAGACCATAATTTATTTTTGTTTTACCCAAATTTTTTCTGAAGATGGGTGTTTTTCTTGTAAATAGTTTGGAAGGGAAGGAACCGAAATTCTTGATTTGGCGACCACTATCGATGGTTGCGATTAGTAACTTTCACTGTGCGCAAGGAGATTTCAACCAAATGTTGTTTTAAGCGTCAGTCGCAAACCCACACCATCTTTGTTTAACGCACATGCTGAGCCCGTTAATCTTTTTCTTTTCCCAAACATGCAGGATTCTGTTTTTTTGAGGCGCTTTTCTTGGACAACTGTTTCGTGAATAATTAAGAGATGACATTTTCTGGGAGAGAACGAATAGAGAAAACCAAAAAATAAGGATTGGTGCCACGGCCGGCGTTAATCTTTAAATCGCCCACGCCCTTCACTGTTCATTAAAACAAATTGCATACATAGATGGCTTTTTATTGTTTTAATGACGTGTTCCTAAGAAGCAGATATTCTGTTGTGCCTGTAGCCACAATTAACCTTGAAGGCTCCTTTAAACAGTGAGATTCTCCGGTTATTGATGATTTTCCAAGTTTCTCTTCCTTTTAGCCCTCAAAGTTCGAGGCCCCTTTTTGGTTGTACAGTGCTGTTCTTCCCTTGTGAGTTTAGGGTCAGTTTTCCTTGCACAAACTACTTTTTCAAAGGTCAATACAGACCAGTCACGGAGAAAAAGCATTGAAAAAGAATTTTTTTCTTTCATTTGACTCATTGTTGTTTTATATTCGTAGTTTTATGATAAGGCTTAAGAGAATTTCACCATTTTTTTGGAAAACTGTCTTTGAGTGGCAAAAATTATAACACAAAAATTTTCAACTACAATAAATTGGTTCGTGTTTAAGTGACAACTCTTAAGAGATTTAACATTCCTAATATAGCCTTATACCGCAGTATGGTACTATTCCAGCTTTACCCTTTGTCCTAAGGGACTCAAGAAACATAAATATTAAATGAACCCTACTCACACTACAAATCATTTATTTTCGCTTAATATATTTATTTAACTGCATGGCTTTTCTTCAGGCATGAAAGTATAACTTACTGGAACTGATTTTATTATCATGGTTGCTCATTTTCTGTTTACTTTGTCTATTTGATAAGAATGCCTGCAAGGTTAAAGCACACAAAAACTGTTAAGTGAATGGTTAATTCAAAAGTAGAGACAGTCTACTCTTCCCATCGAATCTAAGCTTAAAGTATTAAAGCCAGTTGATCGTTTCCAAAGAAATCATTTTGACATTTAGTTCGAGTTGCTGCTACAACCTTCAATATGAACTTCGTATGCGCTTAGCTAGAGATCATAACAGCTCTTTTTTTAAGAAAAGTAGTCAGAAAAAAAAAGAAACAAGTAGAATGTTTAATCGAATTCACTAAAACTGCACTTTACTTCTCCATTGAGCTTGCCTGTCGGTCAAGATTAACATTAGATCCTCACCTAACTTCAGTTCAGGTCAACATCTGCAAGTTCTTTGAAACTATTGATGAATTTTCGAACGGAACTTTCAATAACTTTCCACAAGAGAGGCCAGAATCTTATCGTTCACATTAAGTCAGTTGTCTTTTCATTGACTTTTCTTGGCTTTCACAATCCATCTTCGCAAGCGTACATATGCGTTTCATAGAGCATTTATGGAAAATATTTCCCTACAAGTATTAGGCAAATCGTAGGCAAAATCTGTTCATACCCCTTTACCATTGTAATTAACGATCACATCAACGTTCACCAAAATTGGGACATCGAACGCTTGCCTCGTCGATAACAATAAAAAATATCAGTAGAAAACCTTTCATGGGTTATTAAAATTAGCCTAAAGTTTGAAAGTAGACACCTCTGGACAGTCCTGAAATATTTGAAGCCTTTGCAAGGCGTATCAGAATAGCTTTGCATAAAGTTTGGCTGGAGCACTAATATTTATTTCACATCAGTATCTCTCCAAGTTTAATAACAAATGAATATTTGTCTGCAGTACCTCCTAAAGATGGTGCAAAACAGTTCTGGACTCATGGGTAGCTCGATATTAAGAAAATCTTGATTATTCTCACTATAGGTATAAGTGGTTTGCATTACTTGATGATTGACCTGGTTCGTTTGCTTTCTTCTCCTGAATCTGACGAGCCTATAACCTTAAGAGTAATGAGGCGTTATTAACTCGAGTTTTAGGTCATATATTTTCTTCTAGAAAAATTAATTGCTCACAAAATCATTCAGAAAAGATCATTAACATTTAACTATCCAAAATCTAGACTTTAACGCTACTGAATATGCACAAATAGCCATTTAATAAAATGGATTTATGGACACTTTTGGTAAAGCTTTGACATTCGTGGGAATATGCATAAATATTCCACGACTAATATATCACTGAATACTGCCGCTTCCTGTTTATAAAGCAGAAGTCATTTATTATTTAATACAGCTTCTGGCAATCAAACCTATATTATTTATAAAGTCTAATGCAAAGATCTCATTGGCCAGGTGTAATCATTGATGCTACTGCTGATTAATGACCGCGTAATTTATTATTCATCTGTCATCCATAAATATTACTATTTATGTGAGGAAATGAAACTAGTTTGCGAGGGCAGGTAACTCATAAGTAAACAACTCGAAGTTGTACTTAGATAAAAAGTGGACTCTATTGGTTTCAAGTCCCGTAAAAGCACTGTTTAATGAATGCAATGAAATTTAATGATTGAACAGTAATTTAGATGTCAAATATGGTTGAAATAATCCAATTTAGAGAAGGGACATGGGGGAAATTACTAGTTTTTGTTTAACTGTCGTGTAGCCTGGGATCGTGAAATTCGCCATAATGCATCGAGATACCGTGGCACTCGATCAAATGGTCCAATGCAGTATACAAATAAACATTGAATGTCATGTTGCGGTAAATTTATTGAGTAACCTAATGAACTATAAGTTGGGTATGATTTATTATAAAAGTCCAAATAGAAGGAGAAGGTTCCAAAGGGGAGAATCTCATCGAAACAAGCAAGCCACTTGATATTAATGCTGAGAAATACAGTAGGAGAAGGATAAAAGACTGAAATTTGCATTTACAAATCCAAACTACTGTTGTTCTTTAAGGTCATTCTTAACTCACATCAAACTTATATTTGATTGGCTCGTTTATTAACTCCTGATGTTCGAATAAACACCCTTTTCAAACGTTTATTTATGCTGGGCCGCACTATATAAGACTTTATTTTTTTTATTTATCACCTATCCATTAGGGCGACTCTCAAGGACGTATTGTGGGTATTAGAGTAGTACACTCTCTGTAGGTCACTCCTCTGGCCCGGTTTGATAGTGCAGGTAGCAGTTCAACTTCATAGTGGCACCTCGTCCGTCCTCGATATTGTTGAGGACAGACAATCTTCACACCTCTTCCAGAAGTCTTTTCAACTTTCTGGCGGGGATTCCACTCATTGTTACATGCACGCACTTTTCACAGTCCAGTTTGAGACCATGAATCCAGGTGTTTACGTTGTACTTTGTTTGTCACGCTGTACGAAGTTGTACTTCTGGTGGCATAATCTACTTTCATACGTCCAGTAGGTGATTAGCCCTATCCGGCCGCCTCTCTCATTAGTCTTCAGAGTTGCCCCCGAGGTTACCGGTGGTTACCACCTCCACCTTCAAAGTCATCCTTATCACATTTGCATATCTGTCCTGTTATAACAGGAAATCTTGATGATTTTTCAGTTGCAAACAACATGGATTTACCTTACCATTTGTAAGCACTGTATTTAATCCTCAAAAAACACTTTACTACGACCTGAACTGGAATAAAGTATATTTCACATGTCAAAATACCACATGGTCAATCTTTTATGCTGCCTTCCAACTTTCTTATGCACCATTCAAAGTCACGCAAATCTAGAAATTTCGTATATTTTAAAGCGCAGAACCCTTTTAATGCTTGTTTCGTGACCATCGGGCATTTCGGCACACGTGGACGTACATGTGTTAGTCCTAGATACGTACGCAATGAGCGACATAAGATTGGTACATTATGTTCGTCAGAAACAAAATCTACTTAGGCTACATTGTTGGAAATTTCAATTGAAACGTTATTGAACTGAAAATATCCCTTGCTTCACAGATGAAAGGAATAGAAAATAGTGCTAATATCCAATTCTCTCGTTTAAAATTCAAATTTGAAGTTAATCGTCTCCTTACTATTTTTACCTGCTTGAAAGCCAACAACAGACAATATTTTCAATCCAAGACCAAGGCTCTGTTATAATATTTGTTAAATTTTTATTTACTGATGCTTAGTTGAGCATCTAACGGTTTTTTGGTCCAATCAGTCCATTTTAATTCCATTCATTTTTATTCCCCCATTTGTTTACTCTATAAAACTATGAATCATTATGTACAAAGGTTGAACACGAAAATTGAAAATTCATTAAATAGTTTTTGTCAATATACTACTAAAGAGAAAAAAACTCTGGCACCAACCATATTAGCTATATACATTACTTATTCCCGAGACATATATATAAAGGGATGTTTAATGGAAATTTATTTCTAAAAAGTGCAGTTAGGCATGGTATTTCACTTTTTGAATTTGGGTGGCATTAATTTACACTGTTCATCCAATCGATTTCTTGCATCTAACAGGAAATATAGATTTTATTTTTTTTGATTAGAATGCAGAGTTTTTACAATTAAATCTTAGCCTTTACTAATATGAAATATTTTTTACTAGAGAATCCCGCAATTCTTGAGCTACGAAATTACCTGTGAAGGTCTTCTTTAAGATGGTCCTCTAAGACGATTTTTTTATTTATAATCGTTGTCAATCATTTTGTCATACATTTCGGCATTATGAACTTCCTCCGTTTATTAATTAGCAATCGCATAACAATATGAATTGTAATATTTCGGGTGGCAATAAATCAATCGTCTTCATTTCCTCTGTATACCATCTTGAGACGAATCAAACTAACTTTTCCTATCCTATATATTCAAATTTGATTGCATAGTCTCAACAGTTGATTTTATAAAACTTTATACCAGTGGATATTAAAAGCTTCGCCTGCACACTTTTCACTTCTTCATCATGAGCTAGACATAGAAAGACAAGAAGTCTGACTTCAATGTAAGCTTAGTCACTGAGAAACTCTTGTGGTCATAGCAACGCCACACTTTTATAACAGCTAAAGAATTTGGTAGAAAGAGTCATTGGTGAGCACTGCAGGTAATTTAAGTAGGAGCCCTGCAGCTCTAAAATTTGAAAAGTTTTTCTGTCACATGAATGTGCCTCAAATTCTATATCATTGCCCGCATTTGGCCATTTTTGTAATACACAAATTTTAATACACTCACTCAATTTTCAACAATCTAATAAGCTGATAACAAGGCTTTTGGACACTCCGATAGGTCCACTATCCAATGGAACTTATCTCTATAAAAACCAGTCCATTTAATATGCGTCCCTCTCAAAAGCCTATCTTATATATACTGGCTCTCATAATTTTACTCCAAAACTTGCGAGCTTTATTTGACTTCTTCTGCGGTATCAAAATGAGTTATAGTATCAGTAAATCCGATACACACGTTTTTTCTGCCTTTTTTACTCCCTAAAAAGACTGCGTGGACAATCGTTTAGCTTTGGACAGGAGAATGTGTGCCTTTTATTCAGGATGTATTTTAGGTGATGGGGCTAAAAAATTGATGATTTATAAAGTAATCGAAAAGTCGTTCAATCAGTTAATAAATGTACATCATTACAGTGAGGGCTCTGCAGTCAGTTTTTATTTAGAATTGCATTTGGAATCCCATGGTAGTAAATCACCCACTTTTATCCACGTTCACCTATTTGACGCCCATGGCATTCGATGCAGATATCAAATGGATTTGGAAAAGACAACCAGGAAATTTTGCAACAGGATTGGTAGACCAGTTAAAATAGTTTAAATAATCACATAAAGTTTATTTATCAATGAATATTAACTAATCTTCGTTTATATGTCCATCTTCTAAGGCAAAACAAATTCGAGAAGGTCAATTTGACCAAAGGAAAGCCTCTTACTCGTGTGTAATTTGTTCGTTACAGAGAAAAGCCAGTGTGCTAACGGGTGGGTAATGCATGTGCCTATGAATTTGCAAATGCCGATCGGCGTTGACGGAATTTCAGCATTATGCTTTGTACCTTCTGTCGATAATAAAATTCTTGTTGTTGGAACAACTGGTGGCCGCATAAGACTGTATGTTTATATATTAATCAGATTTTTAGTCTCGATTGTTCAACGAACATGGCAGAAACCATATATCAGAAGCGTTGGCACAAAAATATAAGAAGTCTAACGGTCAACCCTTTTTCTCCCTCAACATGTATCACCGCATCCAAGCAGGCTTGTATCAAAGTCCATGATTTGGAAACCAAGCAACGTACTGGTTACTATAAAAGAATGGATGATTCATCTCCATATTCTGCCCTCATCGCAGTTTCTGACCACCGATTTATTACAGGTGATGATAATGGCTTAGTAAAAGTGCGTTGTGGTACTAACCCAATCATTGTGTTAGCTGTGGGATGATAGACAAAAGAGTGGATATTGTTTCACCATCAAGCCGGACATGAATGAGTTAGGCACAGATCTCCACGGTATCAATGATTTAGTTATCGGAAGAGATCCGCAAGGGACTTTGCTTGCAGCCGTAGACTCTGGTTCTCTGGTTACTTACAATATTCGCCGTCGAAGACAGGAGCTTGTCTCCGAATCTCTTGGATTCAGCGCCCGATCCGTTTGCGTCGTTAAAGGTGGTAAAAAGGTTCATTCTGATTTTCGCTTTTGTTTGGCTTATATTTGCAATCCAATATTGGGTCATTTCTGTTTGGGTAACCGTTCTGGGGCTTATTGGGCTTGTGTTATTCATTCGATTTTGTTCTCGTTTTATATCCTACTTCTCTGTTTATATTTGAAAAGTCTATCATATTCAAGTTCAATGTTTTGGAATCGATACCGCTGTCAGTCGTGACAAAAAATTATTGATGTGGGTTTTTGTTGTGCGGATAATCGGCATCATCACTGAGAAAGATTCTCCTAAGCTTCTTAGTGAAAAAGTATTTGCCAACTACGTTTTGCGAGCTACTTACGGCGGTCACCAAGCAACTTGTATCCCTAGCAGTGGCTTTGCTATCGTCTTTCTATCAGTAAGACGTAAAGCGTCCTTTTTAGGCTCGTGGTAGGTGCCGATGGCGACCACTTAAAGCGAGGTCCATTCAAGATCAATATCACGTGTGAGTATAGTTATCAGCTGGAGTATTCAAAGAACTTATATTTAGTTGTGGTAGTTTCTTAGCTTTGCTGCTAGTTCGTTTATGCTCATTAGTTCTTTTTGTCGTTTATCTAGCTCATGAAATTGACACTGTGCTTGCATTACAGCGATGAAATTGATGTCTAGTTTGCCTTTTCTTTAGGTTCTGCTTGGAACAGATGAAGGCTTGGTGATGACTTACAACTGGGGTGAATTCGGCAGTACTTGTGATCGTTTCCCAGTTCGCACTAGTCGGACTCGTGTTGATCATCGTTTAGGGTCTAAATTCTTTGAAGATGCAGGCTGTCCTGCAGTGGAGAAGATCGTCAAGTTCACAGAAGATACTGTGATTATTGCCACTGATGACGGAGCTATTAGGTATGTACATTACCTCATCAGGGTAATTTGTTTTTTTGTTCATAGCCTGGTGCATATACTTCCAAATCAAACGCTCAGCTGTCTTGGCTGGCACACTGTTGAGGATACTTCTGGAATAGACGCAAGTGGAGGTGACTGTATGACGTTAGCACTTTCATCCGGGGGTCATCCGTCCGAAGCTATCTTGGCCAGTGGACTCCCACTTGCTCCCAGTCTGAAATTCTGGTCCATGTCACAGGCAGGGGCAGTAGCGCAATTGCAGCTGGATGAGTTGACCAAGAAACCTACTGTTGGACGTAGCGTAAAGGCGAGAGTCACCTCTGCACTCGCGGACCAGGAGAGAGAATTATTCCTCTCGGGATTGATGGAAAATGGTTGTGCTGGTGATAGTAACGATGGTTCTGACGAAGGAAGTGATAACGACAGTGATGATTCATAAAATCTTTCATTTTATGCACTATTTATAACCAAAATGTGTACAGGAAATAGTAGATGTTCATTCATGTTTTCTTGAATTAGACAAGCTAATATGGTGTTCACCGGTGGCTTTGTTTCACTCTGCTGGGAGCGCTACAGTGCCCTCCTCATTTTCCAAGTTTAAATAGGTCGTTTGGACCGTGGTCTAGTGTTAAGCATGAAATGTGTGTAATTATCAGCCGCAGTAATTATGTAGGCGGTTTGGCGACTTGGGATTGCTATCCTGGGTCCGGGCGCGCGGTGGTTTGTTCGGTAGCGCATCCACCAGGAAGGCTTGATTCTCGGGTGGGGTTACAATTGCTGAAGCCGTGGTTGCCCGTTCGTGCGACATTGGCTGCTGCCTGGGCATCGGGTGGCTCAGCTACTCCTGGTCTTATAAACTAAAGAAAAACTTGCAACAAACATGGCGTTATTGCCGAATCATATTTTTGGAATTTAAAAAAGCCTAATCTTTAGGTTGGAATTTATTTTTAGTTTTTGTAAAAGTGACCCACGTTTGATTAGTTCAAATTTTATGCATTAGGTCCTTAAACCGGAACCGCGCTTAATTCAGATCTTTTCGCTACTCAATATGGGCGGTGTGATGTCGTCAATAATTCCTGGCGTTTATGTTGGAGGTATAACTAGTGCCAAATCTGGAAGTGAATTAGACAACTTTGAAATCACGCACATATGCAGTGCCTTTCAATGTCCCCTTAAACTGGTGAGTTTTGCTGTTTGTCTAATTTGGTATTTCCTATGTTATTTGCTGTTATTCTTTTGACCTGAGAATCAATGGATTGAATTCATTTACAGGATACCACGCGTATACACCGGCAGTTTCTTGTCTACGATTCTCCCGAAGAAGATATATCAAAGTTTTTCACCGATGCTATTGACTTCATTCACGGTGCTCGGGTTAACCATGGAAATGTGCTTATTCACTGGTATCCCATCACATTCTGTTATAGCCTTCTTATAGTGCTTGTGGAATATCACGAAGTGTATCCATAACAATGGCTTACCTTTTGTGCATCACGGATTTCAATCTTAAAGATATCTACAAAGGAATGCGTGTCGCTCGACTTGGTGCCTCTCCGAATTCAGGATTCTTGGTAATTTATTCGTTATTTGTCAATCTATGAATTTATTTTAAATACTAGTTTATGCTAATGGTTTCATTCTTTCCCAATATGTTTATCAGTATTGGATAAACCTATCTCTCCTCGAGAACTTTTCGTCATTTTTTCTCTCTTTCTGACCATTCCGCTAATTAACACGGTTCACTTGCTGCGATTTCTCTGTGTGATTTCACATTTATCGAGGTTATCAGCTTTATTTTTCAGCTCTGATAGGGATAGTTTTGCTGCTCTACTTGCTGTATTTCTGTCACCATGACTTGGCAGTTGGTTTTTTTTGCAGTCTAGAACACGACAAGTTTCTATTGGTTTGACAAAAGCTGGCTTGCACTTACATTCGCCCATCACTTTAAGTTGTACCTTAACAGACTGATCGTCACAATCGCTCTGGAACAGACCATGTAGAACCTCATTTGTTTACTTTATCTTAACTTTTCAATAGGTAAATCTTGTAAGGTTGTAAATGCTTAAGCTTTGCTATTTTTTAGTTTGATCGGCAAACAATGGGTGCTCAACTTTAATTGAAAATCGATGTGGTTGGAATAAGAATAAAAACAAGTTAGATATCGCATCAAAGTCACTTATCGTTTGTACACTAGTAGTAGCACAACTTTAATGATTATCAATATAATTTTTTGGTGGTGTAAGCATAGACATGTTCTGGTCAACGCTTCTCTCACATGTGGTGGCCTCTTAAACGGCCTAATTGAAGCGTTGTGGAAGTCTTATTTCGAACGGTCAACTTATGCCAAGTCCTCTCTGGGTTTTTCGTATAGACAGATCGCGACTTTAATTTGTAGATAACCACCACTTTACCTGAGTCTTTCACTTTAGTCCCCCTCTTAGAGATCGACTGACTGAGCTAATCTAGTTAACCGTTCTTTTGACCAGATAGCAGAGGACGTCTTGTCGTTTGCCGCTAGCTCCCTTTTATTTACGTGGCGAATGTTTTTACTACGCGATTATGTGGAAGTGGGAGTTAAATTACCTGTTGGAGTTTATTGGATGAAATAAAAAAATTATTTTCTACTCTTATCTTTGATGCAGCTTTGGCGTACACGTCTGACTCACTAGATGATGCGAGTTGTCCTGTATCCAGTGATTGAAATAGTTACGCATGCTACTTAAATGCCGTCTTATTATGAGGTAGTCAAATAAATGATACGTTCTTCGCATAATGCAACTTAGTTTACAACAAAGTGATTTTTAAAATCGATCTTTATTGCTGTTCCATTGCGTTTTTTTTTCATGAAACATGCTTTTTCGCCCTAAATAGCCTCCTTTGATTGGCATCATTTCCTCAAAAGATGGTCGAAGGATGCGCATTGAATGCTGATTGTTTTTTCTGCCTATTCAGCTCCAGCTGAAGCAGTTTGAGGAGTCTGGTGACTATTTGAAGGTACGTCAATTCATCGATGCTAAATACGGTCCATGGCCAGAGGCGGCCAGGGCTGCAGATCGTGCCGCAATGGAAGCCCATATAGCTGCTCAAGATGCTTTTATCCAAACTGGTTATTATCCCTGGGAGGAACGGCCAGAGGATGGTATGTCGTTCACTCACTTCGCTTACTTTTGTGAAGGGAGCTGAGGTCTTCCCTAAATGCTATGTGGGTCTTTAGAATATGCTGATGGGCAATGTTTGATTGCAGCCCTCCATCTTGAAACTATAAATCTACTCCTAAATTTCATTTCATTATGGGAATGACTATAATAAATGCTGTGTGGATATACATTGGTAGAGATGCAAAACAAAACTCATTGAAGATCCGATGATTGTATGATAAAAAAGGTTCTCTTTCCCTTACCTCATATCTCTTCTGAATCAGCAGTCATTGAAGCGGGTAGTCTTTCTAATACCACCAGTTCTGTTTCGTAGTTTTTCAATTGAAATCGGGTAGCTTAGGTTTTCGTGAGCCCCTATTGGGATAATCTTGGACCCAGGAAGCAGACGCAGTATCAGTCCTGTGATTTCTGGTCTATTAAAGATTAATTGAGCTCTGAAGTGGTCATTGAATCTTGAATGACTGACAATCTGCTGCTTTCACACCAACTGTAGGGCCCACCAGGCCTAAAGTGTTGAAGGAATTTTTCGATGAAGGATGAGGACGTCTCTGGAAGATCCTAGGATTGTCTCAATTACATGAAATGATTCGTTAGTAAGAACTCAATGAATATGTGGTCTATTCAAACTCGAACTGCGCAGGGTTCTTGATTACATTAGTTGTAATGAACAGACACACAGAAAGCAGTCACCTATGAATCGGACAAAGGGAAAAGAAATCATTCATATGTGAAGTGCAGGGCTTCTGGTAGATCTTGAAGTCTAGCGTTGGCTCAATTTACACCTCAGTGACAGTTATCTTACAAGTATCGTAGCAAAGGCTGGATGTTGCAGGTTCAAGCTGGTTCAAGAGATTTCACTCGAGGGATGTCTTCTCCTAGTTGGAGACTCGGGTTTCTCTGCCAAACCGGAAGGGCTGTAAGGTGGGTGTTGAGTTGGATTTTTTTGAATGAATGAATAAATGAATGAATGAATGAATGGATCAGGAAATTTGCTTCCTAACAGCTCCTGAAGTGGAAAGTTTCTTCAGGGCCTATGAAGCTTAGGGATTGCTAAAAGATTGAGGTTGATTGTCGTCCACCGAAATTCGAAGATTGTTTGACCCTGTTCTGATACTACACTAGATTGTGCATTCTTTTTATGATAAAATCCGAATTCGATAAAACGAGAACTAAAGGAAAATCCAATGGTTCTCTTATTCCCTCTAGATAGACCTGATGGATCAAAACCGACATCAATCCGGTACACTTACCGTATCCCTGGTGCTCGAACCTTGGAAGAGGCTCTTCTCGGATCTACTGCAACAGTCGATCCTGATTCCCAAGCATCAGCCTCCTCTTCTTCCGACTAATAGAAGCAGAGAAAGCAACAATAGGAACAATTCAGATCTTCTCAAACTCTCTTTACTTCTCTCTATGCGTCCCTCTTCCCCATTCCACTAACGGTTCAAAAACAACAGTTCCTGTATTTTGGTATCTATCTATGCATATCTGAGAATCGACAGCAGAAAACAGGTTTATTTTAGACCTGAGTGCTTTTTTGGATATTTCAGTTGTGATGGCGCGCTAATTTGAAAAGGGTCTTCTATGTGTCGAGATTAACTGCGTGATGAATGAACTGTTCGCAGAATAATCCCACCAACAAAAAGAAAGTTGTCAAACTCGTCCGAACAAAGGCACTGAATTGTGAAGATTGTATCGATATAAAACAGTGTTGACCTAATTAAGTGAAGCGCTAATAGTTAGCCGAAATTGAAACCTGCGCGCTGAAGTTAAGTTATTTTGTCTAGCCCTGTGCCACGGCTGGGAGAAATGCCTAGGATTTTGGTTTCTGCCCCAGGCTTACAAAAGCCTTTCGAAGGACTGAAAACGAAGGACAGCCTTTATTAACTACTTTTGGTACTTTTAGGTTGCCAACTGCCTTCTCCTGTAGGTCTTGAGCTGAGAAATGGACAAAGATCGGTAGCTCTTCCTATGCTTTATGGACAAGCTCGGCTGATTATATAAGGAGAGGGGTTGTTTTTGGATTTGCAACTGATCGCCATCATGGATCTAGGAATCATTTTTGAGGTTGACAATCATTTATGAAAAGGAACATAACTTCTAGGTTAAGGGTCTATCTAAGTTCGTTTCCATTTGTCAATCTCTTGAAGAATACGCACACAGTATGCTCAATGGTTCTGCTTGTGATCTCCCTGTCTCTGTCTAATTTCGTAAGGTTCTGATGGCTGCGATTCAAATGAACGATTTTTTGCAGCACCTTTAAGATCACCTTAGCTATTCGTCAATTGCGATCTGAAATTCGGCTCAACTAAATGGATTCTACTGTCAAATGTCCATCTGGTGTGGTTTGATGATTGGTGAACTGCAAAGCATTACTGGGTTTGAGCTCCCTTTTCTGGGCTTCTCAGATTACATAAGCTCAGGTTATTTCATACTAAGTCAACATTCTCTGAAAGAATGCTGCTAGCAAAGCTATCTAAATTTTATTATTGAAATAAAGGAACTATTTGTATAAGCTTTTATTGAAAACTGACACGTCGCTCATCTACTTGGAGTGTCGTGGCTGTATTTCGCTATCAGTAGCACCACACCCTAATCTCTGATGTTAACAAGACTTGCTAATCGTTACGGCCATGTTTATGTCCCCCTGGGATAACAAGTAATGACTGATGTGTCTGCATCAGGTCAACTGGCCGTTAATCATTGAATCCGAATGAATTATTGAAGCACGGCGTGTGCTAAGAGGTTTATGTCCACGAACATCCCCTTCCCTGATTATCTGCTATCATTTTCGATGATGGTCGAATGATTTGTCGGTTCTAATCTACACTTAAGAGATTTACGTGTTGTATCTTTTTAATCGAGTACGCGTTGCTAACACCTTTAGAGAAGAGCAAGTTTATTTGATCTAGTAAAGACTTAGTGATCGATGTGCGTTAAAATTACCACGGTCAGTTTAAGTTTGGACACACTGTGGGCTTATCAAACAATTTTGATTGCTTCTGCAACCGATCAAACGGAAGAGGATTGGTTGTGAAAAGTGCCAAAGAGATCCAAAGCCAGTCAGGAATTAATTTATTCAAGAGCAGACCGCTCAATTAATGCAGTTGTACTACTAGTCGACTCGACGCTATCAAGGGCCAGATCTTTTTTGTGATCAATCTATACTTAGAAAGAACAGATGCGAAATGATTACTCTGAATATTTATAAAATTTTTAACAAGTGCATTATGCATTAGAGGGACTTTATTTTTCGTACGTTCCAGTCGGAATGCGTCCTCTTAGTCTTTGTGGCTGTAGTCAAATTCAGTTGTCAAGTTTGGATTCTGGTCAATCAAAGTTGGCTGAAGCTAGGGGAGATTAAAAGTGGATACTTGTATTGATGATGGCTGAACCAGCAATGCATGAACAAGGACGCACAAGCATTTCGCTAAATCTAGGAGTGGCATGCATTATCGTCCCATTTTCCGACCTACTGAATAGGCATGTATATGACTCACTGGCCGATCACTGAAGTTGATGACCGTATTTTTTAAATTACCCGTTAGCAGAAATTTCATTCTAGAATTTGACCATTGAGATTTGTCATCATGAAATCCACAGCCCAATCTATAACCAATATTCCTGGTACGCACATTATCAGATGTTCCTTTGAAGTAAATGGGACCATCAAAAGGTCCTTCTTTGAAATTTGGGATTTGGTTCATCAAGAAAACACTTGAAGCTACTATCAAAGTTAGAACTATACTTTCGAACCTCCCGAGGTTAAATTTGAAAGACTGCGAAAATGAACAGCATTTTCTTTCGGTTGCAACAACTACGAATCGATCTCTCAGATAGGTGACGTTGCAAAATACACTTATATGAACATGACCGAAAACGAAAGAGAGAAGTTTAAGGTCACTTTGGGTCCTATAGGATCAAACTCTGTTTACACTCACAACACCGCTGATATTCAGCAAACAGTTAAGATGTGTTAAACGCTTTCCATCCCTGATAACCTCTCTATTGAATCTACAAATTTGTGTAACATTCCCGAGGCAACGATTGAACTTGCTTGAAATTTCTCGCTAACTTAACACAATCCTTAGCCAGTTTTATATTGTACAGTATATAGTATATCTACATTATATAGTATTGAAGTTTTATTCCCGCAAACCGAAAAATGTTAGCTCCCTCTGGTCCGGTGGAGTTTAACTTATACTAAAACTCTAAATTGCTTCTGGTTTGTTATCAACCATCTCAGGAACATGAATAGCGTCCGTCAACCTTAAAAATAGGTTTGAAGATAGGTTCAGATTTAATGATATATATCAAATCAACAAAAGCTATCGGCTATAAAACAGTGAAACTAATATTTACATTTAAAATTAAAGACAAGTTTTTATGACGTAACCGGTGCTATTTTTTTTAACTTTAGTTTTGTTAAATTTAACTACTAATTTTGTAACTTTCCAGTCTTCGTTTTGTTTACAGTAATGAGGGATTTTTGCCCGGTTTCAAAACCTTGAGTATGTTCTTAATTCGGCCTGTACGTAGGCTACCTACTCTCCCGAGTTATCTGTCTAGGTGCAGATTTTCTTCAAATACCCAAACCGTTGCACTTATTCCAGGAGATGGAATTGGGCCAGAAATCTCTGATTCAGTCTTAAAAATTTTTTCGGCAGCTAATGTGATTGATTTGACCTGAGTATTTCTACTCGTTCTTAAAAGAAAAAATTAGTTGAAATCATCCATTTCGCGTTTCAGGTGCCGATTGAATTTGATCCTGTTGATGTAACACCTGTCAAAGGCCCGGATGATACTTTTGAAATGCCACGAAAGTCATTAGACTTAATACGAAAATATGGCATCGGTCTTAAAGGGCCCCTTGCCACACCTATTGGAAAAGGCCATCGTTCGCTTAACCTTGCCCTAAGAAAGTAATCTTAATTTCTCAAGGTTATGCGCTCCTTCCTTAGGGAATTCAATTTGTATGCCAATGTTCGTCCCTGTAAGTCCGTTGAAGGTTATGAAACGCCCTATAAGAACGTTGATCTCGTCACCATTCGGGAGAACACGGAAGGCGAATATTCTGGCATTGAACATGTGGTTAGTCCTTCCAGACGTTTGATTTTATTAATAATTTTGTTCTTTATGTACGCATACATATAAATTTTCATATTTTCATATTTTTTCAATCTTTGGTTTCTTTCGGCAGATTATATAAGCACCATAAAGTGATAAAAGCATTCACAAGTTTCAGAATTTTCTGAAAGGGCTCTGGTAAGTAGTACACGCTAATATATTTCTCTAACTGTTGGTTTCCGTTGCGCCTTAGGCCTGGCTCCTTTATAGCTATAGATCATTTTCAAACTTCGATAAAAGAGATGAGGCATGCTAGTAAAAGGTTATATGTGTACATATATTTATATGTGTGTGTAGCGCATCACTTATAATGTGAGTATTATGGGCAATTCTTTTATTCATTGCTACTTTTTTGGATAATTTATTTCAGCTTTTGCCCTTATTTTTACTCAACAACTTTATCCGACTGAATAACTCAGTTGTATACCTCATTTCTAGATCCTCGACGGAGTGGTTCAGAGCATCAAATTAATAACCTACGAGGCGAGTTCTCGAGTCGCTGAGTTCGCCTTCAAATATTGCGAGGAAAATAATCGATCAACTGTGACTGCCGTACACAAGGCAAACATCATGTGAGATTTCGTCATTATCAGTTTTACGTTTTTTCATTTAAAAATTCAGAAGCTCATTCAAGTAACAGTCATTTCTGAAGGCCCTAACAAATGAAATGTATTGTTGATGAGTTGGTGACATTTCTTGAATCCTGCCCATATGTTAGTTTTTTACCTACTGTGACAAACATTGTGCAGTTCGGTCTTACGAAGTCACGTCTTTCTTACATTGACCTTCCAGGCTTGACTGGTAAAGATTATTTCCTGATGTTTTTTTTTTTAAATTAGCATGATCTGTTCTCGGCGTGGGATTAAAGGACAATCCATTGTGTTCTGAGTTAGCATCATTATCATCTTTAAAAGTAGTGAAATTTCGCTTTGTGCATTGAAATTTGTACATTTGTGTATTCATTTGATTGGAAATAGGATTCATTCAATTTCCTATTGATCAGTTTTATTTAAAGTAAGTTATGTTTGGGAATTAGACTTGTAGAATTTCAAGTTTCTTCCTCTTCACATTCACTACATCCGGACGCTGCTGCCTTATTTAACCATCAAGTTTTCATACTCAGATTTTGGGTTATGGGACTTTGAACGACCCTTGAAGTCCACCGCTTATTCTTATATTTTACCCAATTGAAGACTAAGTTGCATAAGGTGGATACCCTTTTATCCGTTCCTAGTATTCTCATTTTCTGCCACACTTAATCCTTTTCAGATCATACGTGAACAGGTAAATATGCTTGGTGGTTAACTTAATCGTCGACATCCTTACCGAAATGCCTTTCGAACTTCCTTTGCGATTGAGCAATCATGAATTCACTCATGGAATTTTACAACTACCAGGGAGAAGGCATTGTAGTGGAGCTGGCGATATTTTCTCGGCTCTTCATTGCTCCGCTTTCCATAGGACTTGCCTTCCCATAATTGCCCTTTTCGAGCAAAACGTTTAGACTCTATCGTCGGAGATTTCAAATTTGTTTTCCCCTCTGTATTCCGACTTTGGTCGACATCTAACCCAGGTCACTGTTATTCGCTGCGATCTTTATTGAAAAAGAACGAAAATGCTAAAACTAACAGGAGGTCCTATCTTGGTATGATTTACCTGGATAGTTCAAACAATTAGAAGGGCGATAGAACTAAATAATGAAAAGAATCATTTGCAAAGGCTTGTTTGTTTTTTTTTATATTTCCTATCCATTAGGGCAAGCCTCAAGGACTTATTGGAGGTACAAAAGAAGTACAACTAGCTTTTACTACATCTAGCACACAGCAGTTAACACAGAAAACAGTAAAAGCGTTTATCGACGTCTTCGTACAGGTAGCAATTCAGCGTCATAGTGGCACCTCGTCTGTCCTCGTCATTGTTAAGGGCAGACAACCTTCATATCTCTTTCAGATATATTTTCAACTTTCTGCTATATGGACGTACTTTCCACAGTTTGAGACCATGAATCCAGGTATTTACGTCGTGCCTCGTTCACCAGGCTGCACGAGTTTGTACTTCTGCTGGCATAGTCAAATGTTAAAAGTCCGGTGGGTGATTAGTCCTATCCGGCCGCCCCTCTCATTAGCCCCCAGAGTTTCATCTGGGGTTACCGATTATCACCATCTGCAAAGGTTTTTTTTATTTGTCCCCACTCGTTGGGCAAGTCCCAAGGACTTATTGGGGGTACAACAGCGATACAAGAACTTGTATAGCAGTTAAACACTTGCACATAGCATAGAAACAGTTAAATTGACGTCTTCGGCTTCCTGGCCATTTCTCGGCATGGTTTCGTGGTGCAGTAACACTTCATTTTTCTGCTGTATTTCTTGCAGCACCTCGTTGTCCTCGTCTTTTCATTCTTATCCAGATACTCATTTCTATTGACCGTGCATGGGCCAGAGTTATTCACAGCCGTGGTGGAGCAGATGTGCTGTTCATCCTACCGGTTGGACTTTTCCTCGCAGTCTTTTTTCCTACATTCCACACTATCTTTTTCCCCCATCGTGTTCAGTTCTTCTACTTTCTCCACTGCAGTCTGATTCTTTCCCCCTCTCTGTTGGCTTCTCTTTTTCTATGATTTTGACCGGAGGGTGACAGTCTTGTATCTTTTAAGGAAGTCTGTAAGAGGCCACTTTAGTCTACGGTCCAGTATCTCTTCAGTTTTATGTTCTTCTTCTCCATGATCTTGCCTTATGTGTCTTCGCAACTCCTTTGTTGTGGCGAAACATCTTTGGTAGATCTGCAAAGGTAAGTATTCTTCTGCCGATAATTTGGCTTTTGCATTCATGTCCTTTCCACAGATCACAGCAAGAAAACACAGCACAATGTCCAACTATCAGTGTAGTTATGGTTTTCATTGAGGTTTGTAACCACTAAAAGACGGATCACTAGACTTAAGGACAATACTAGTCGATTCTGGCTATGAAGCTGGCCTAATGAAACTTCTTCACCCAGAGGGCTACTCGAATTTTCGTAATTCCGCATTTCAGTCGATGTATTCGTTATTTCATTTCAGGCGCATGTCCGATGGTCTCTTTCTGCAAGCTTGTCGTGAGCAGGCTGAACAACATCCGAACATCAAATTCCGGGAGATGTTCCTAGATACGGTGTGCTTGACTATGGTTCAAGACCCACTTCAATTTGACGTTCTTGTGATGCCTAATCTCTACGGTGATATTCTGAGTGACTTATGCGCCGGCTTGGTCGGAGGGCTAGGTGTTACTCCGAGTGGAAATATTGGTGAGCAGGGAGCTCTCTTTGAGTCGGTGGGTGGTTTTCTTTCAGCTTATCTTTGACTTTTTGCTTAATGCTGCATATAATATACGCCCTACTCATTCAGGTTCATGGGACGGCCCCGGATATTGCTGGTCAGGATAAAGCGAATCCTACGGCTCTGCTCTTCTCTGCCATCATGATGCTGCGTCACTTGGAACTGCACGAATATGCTAAGCGTATCGAAGATGCTATTTTTGCCGTTCTAAAGGCCAAAAAGGCACGTCTTGAATTCAACTTCTAAACTTTCATCTGATATAAAATTGCTACTTATTGAAAATAGGTACTTATTTTACCAAACGGCGGATTTCATATGCGTAGATTTTTGATTCTGCTCATTTTTTTCAAAGTAATTCATTTTTGATAGATATAATAATTTGATTATAATTACATGTTTAAATAAATAGCCAAATTTCAAACTGGACACAAACTAATGACTTTTAATTCCATTTCCGTTGTCACTCTTTTAAACATTCTGTCGGCAAAATTTATTGACTTTGTCTCTGCTGCCTGTTCATGACCTCAACTAGTCAAAAACACGTGCTAATGCTAGAAAAACCGATTAGATTTTTAATCTCACCTATTGTGTTAAGTAGTATCTCGTAAACCAACTTTTTGGCTTAACATCTATCAACAGTCGGTGAATCGGCAGACTTGGGTCGATATTTGACGTGAGATCACCATCTCAGAAAATTAAAATTTTAAATTATGCCTCTCTGAAAACGGTAGATTTTGGAACTTTTAATTCTAGATTGTTGCCCATACCATGGTCTTGAACAGTAATCAAAACTTAGTCTAGTGTCCACTAAGTCGAAAAATCCACACGTTCCTAATTCGGTAAACTTGTTTTCTAACTTGACACATGTTAGTGGCCACCCTATCAATAAAATTTTTTATATTTTTACCTTATTACTGTTTCGGTAAAGTTTTAAATCATGTAAATCGATTTATCAGATCAGATCTGCGCCTGTTCTGGCTACGAATAGCCAACTTTAAGGAAGGTGTCAAGGTACACTGTGAAGGAGATGGTGTCTTGCCGATAATTTGAATGATACAATTTAAATAACACAGAAGCAGAAGCTAAAGAGTCAGTAAAATGGTGCGAAAAAAAGTAAAAATAATACTCATGCATTGTAATTCCAGTTGAACGTTAGCAAATATTTTTAGGAGGCTGTTTGATGTAACTATCACACGATTCAATATTTTAACTCAACCTGCCTTCCCGGGTCGTGTCGTACCAGCGTTTGGAGAGTAACATATAAATTCATTCTTTCGTCAATAAACCGCGGTCATTTTGTTTTTTTCCTAACTTAGTATGTAAATGCGAAAACTATTAGCAAAGGCTAATTGGTAGAAGTCAGTATTTTGGATAATAGATCAACAAGTTTAAATTTTATCGGTTGTGCTTGACCATGGCTAAGTATTTACTTTAGCGAGAAATCTATTAATTTGTTGTCTTCAATCGAAGTACTGATTTATTTTTTTTTTGATAAGCGTGCAGACCATTGTTTTCCGAGATGGTAGTCGAACCTTCCAATGAACAAACCCTCGTAATTATTGGATTTCAATGGTGTATATAGCCTTTCGATACAGGATTTGATCGAAAACAGGGCAATTTTATTCTATCTTGCCAAAAAAAAACGCGCAGCTCTAGAAGGCAAACAAGCGGAAATACATCTACTTTGTTAATGTCAAAGACACCAACTCGGATGTTATGAATTTTTTGCTAAGAGCTTCTGAAACCCAAAGATTAGCACTTATTTGATTTCTTCATATTGTGTCAGCTTGGCATTTAACAGATCACTGTTTCAAATGGACATTTATTGTCTATATAATGTTCAGTACTTGGTGCTGTTTCACTATGCCATAGGGTCAATGTTTTAAAGTCTGCCAATAATTTGAAATTTCATGGTAAAAGCTCAAATCCCATAATTCCCATCATTTCGGTTTTTCAAAAGTTCAAATTTCAAATGAAAATGTGCTGATAATCGATGGATATTCTGATTTTTAAGAACGCACTTATTGCCTGTTTGCAGTCTAGAATAATCCACACATTAAGTGAATGCGTATTAATTATCGAAACATCGAAAATTATGATTCGAATGAAAACGTGCTTGCTGAATTCTGATTGTTTCAGTATTCCAGGATCTCGGTCATCAAATTTTCGAATAGAAGCATAATAGTGGAATAATCGACCAATATTATGGGCGTTCTCTATATCGGAATTTTCGTGAATCTGCAATGTATCAAGTAAGCATCACGGGTCTTAACGCATTGGGTTTGAACAGGATTCAGGATCCGGTTCGGTTTGAAGCTCTTCCGATGTTTAACCTCTACAAAACCCGAGCTTCTGTATATAATTGGGTTTCGCACTGCCTAGAATATGGATCCTCGCTTTGAATTGCCTCTAAACTGTACAACTGAGACAGCAAGACAAACAGGATGACACATTTTCGAAGTCAAGGAAAGCGCTACTTTATAAGTCTGATTACAGAAAGGGCAAAATATTTTTAAACATCGTTAACCGCAAACCTAGATTGTTCATACGTACCTTAATTGAATCCATTCTATAAATTCGTTTTATAGCTGAGTATAATTTCGCGCTCTTTCTTGTTTCAGCACCTCACGATGGACTTGGGTGGAAGGGCCAAGTGCTCGGAATACACAGCTGCCATCTGCGAGCAGATCGTTAGCGGAGCACATTGAAATTTTTAACGAGTTTGGCCAGTGTTTTTTTATTTCTTGCCCTAATGTTTTTGTACACAATGAATGGATTGTAATGGGTTCCTTCCGTTTTAAACTGGTGCATTCTGATTCGTCTCCATAGATACACTGATTTCTCAGAGCTGAAGGGCGAGATATTTTTTTTTTAGATTTTTTAATTTAATTGTAGAAGGCCCTACGTGGTTATTTGCGAGATTCTCAATTTTATTTAACTATTGCCAAAGAACATAAGATTGCTTGAAGGTAGCCTGACCTGTTGACCACTAACATCTAGGATCTTACAAAACTCCTTTAATTTGAAATGCGTAATCCCTTAGCTTTAATTGAAATTTGAAGGTGGGTTTGGTTGAGGACGACTTCAACTAGTATAGTTAGAGCTTGGGATCCACATTTCACATGGCACCAGGCTGCTAATAATGCATGTAGCTCGTGTAATGCCTGTTGCAATGTATCCATGTTCCAGAGGTCGGTATTTCGGATGGACGCGAGCGACTCATCAGTGAATTTTCGACGAATGCCTGAATTTTACGCTGCATCATGCCAGCGTCATTCAAATCAACGTTTCTTAGTAAAGTTCCGTCAATCAACAAAGTGGCACAGACTTTGATTCTGACTGATACACAGGTTGGGTCGTGTTTGTTAACTTGTTTTGTGCTGACAAGCGCATAGCTTCCAGTTCTTCGACGTAGTGAGTAGGTGGCTTAAATGTCGCCAGCGCAGTGAGTTTGCAAATCAAGTCAACGGAACTAGTAAACTGCTCTTTCATTTGCCTGCGGTTTTGTAAATCACCTTGTAAATATTTCACGGATCTTATTGAAGTCCTCAAAAATAAGAACATAATTGGAAGTACCCGAGCCATAAGAGTGAAACGGGGGCCATTTCACATCCTGCATTACTTAGGAGACCTTTTAATCAGTTTGCCAGCAAGACGAGCTTATTCCATAATTCATCACCTTAAATGCTGGGACATTAACCGCCGAAGCCTGCAATACCGACTTTCGAAATATGCCGTAGGGCCAAATATAAACCGTCAATGCTCTCGGTCGAATTGGAGCTTCAGTTACAAAAGGTTTTCTGGTAAATTTAAACCTCTTGTTGCGATAGAATAGGCGATTACGCACAAAAAGACCATAGTTGGATGAAATGATTGCAATTCACTTGACCTTAATATTCTCTGCTGCTTAGATTTAGCACAAGTTCTGTGCTCTACACTATGTCATCATTTTTTCTACGTCGTTTTAAATGTATTTGCGCATCTTAAATTGTTAAAATTGCGATTTTTTACTCAGTTTTATGACAATGTGCACTGCTGTACTGCTCATTAAAGATCTAATATTCGACGAACTTGTAGAATGATACCCGATTCCATTTGATGAAATGCCGTTCAACCCATTTTAAAAGATTACAGGATTTTTTGGAAGAAGTAAGGCATAAAGTGCCAAATAATTTTTGAAAATAAGGCTGATTCATTTAATTGTTATACTCATTTTTATGGTTCCTACATTAGCAAAAAAATGAAAATACTGCTTAAAGCTCCAAATTTACGCTACTTAATTCCTCATATTAGAATAATAATTCAACCGAACACCTATAGAAATTGATGATATTTTGCTTGAATAGGTCATTTTCGATATTGCAATTAATTTGGTGTGATGATCATTTCAAGTATTAACAATGCCCTTAATAGCAACTTTGGGTACATAAGATAGGTGAGCGTCAGCTCCTATCAGTTTGACCTTACTTAGGCCTCGGGAATTTTTCGTTTCTTCTTATCAAAATTGTAAGCAGATTGTCTGTCGGTTGAGTATCTGGACAACACATTTTACGATCCCGCGTGCTCAGCGACAGCAAATCACAATGCAGTTCTTTAGGTCATGTGATTTTCTCAGAATTGATTGGTCCTTTATTTTGATGTAAAACGTATCCCGCAAACCTTATTCCAGAACTTTGTAAATAATGGGTAAGTTTTCGTAAACAACTATGCCTTCTTTGATTATTTTTTCAAATAAATTGGCTACTGTTTGTTTAAGTTGTGACTATAAAGCTAATACTTAACTTTCTTAAGACTGGAAGGCCCCATTTTAGTTAAAGAATTGTGTTCATTTTTAGGAATTTCGGAGCGAAATAAATTTAAGATATGCATAAAGTAAGCGTAACTACCAATCGTTGTTTAAGGCCTGTCCATCCCACAATCTCAATAGAGAAGCAAGTTTCTAAATGAATGAGTGAGGAAGTTGAAATTTTCATGAAAGTAAACAAAGCATTAATTTATTATTTCTATAAACTTTCGTTGCAATTAGGAACGAAATTCACAAAACAATAATTCAAATGATGAATTACTTATTTTCCTCGATCGATTTCAAACTTCAGATCCCACAGAAGACGATTTCTCGGAAAAGCTCGTAGTTATCGGAGCAGGCCTTATGCGAACGGGAACCACTAGTTTACAAATCGCACTGGAATATTTACTTAAAAAACCATGTTACCACATGTCAAGAGTCGCTCTCCAGCTTCGAGAGCCCACAATTCGTCAGTGGTTGACAATTTACAGCAACAACGGGAAGGGAATCGAAGAGGCGTTAAATGGGTACTCCACTACAGTGGATTATCCGGCTTGTGCGTTTTTTGCCGAGCTTCTGGAAACTCATCCAAATGCTAAGGTGATAAAATTCCTGGTTTATGAGATCAATAAATCGTCTATAGCAGCTTTATTCTAATGTAGATTAGACATAGAAAGTGAAGGGTCAAACCATTTCTGTGGTCTGAATGGCATGAGACGGTTTTAGGGCAGCAACCTCCTACAATCAAACAGTTAAAGTCATCCAGTCTGTGTTGCCTGCATTGTGAAAGGCCGCAAAAATGGGCCTGATCTGGTACACTCGCATTAACTGTTGATCTATGAATAGCCTCTGTCATAGACCTCCAGGCAACTGAATGACCGACACCTCAGGGTAGAATTAAGACTCATTAGTTGAAAATAAACACAAAATCGAAAGTCTACCCTGATCTCTATATTAAATGGCACAAGCTATTAGCAGTCTGGAAATACTGAAATTGAATCGAATCAAAGAATTTTTTAAGAAAATTTGTAAGTATATTATGAACTTCTGGCCATATGCAAAGGTGTGCAGTAATTTTTCGTTTTTTGAGGTTATTTTGACGGTTCGAAACTCTAAAGACTGGGTAGCGAGCTGCCGGGCAACGATGCTTTCCCCAGATATACTTGGAACCCCCACTTTGGGTCGCCAGCTTGTATATTCACAGGCCCGTACTCCCTCACTTCTGCGTCTTCACGACGCCATGTTTGCCCGAACCCTCGGTGTCAATTACGCCAGTACCACAGATGAAGAACTGGAATTCGCTTTCCAGCGCTGGAATGCTCGAGTTCAAGCTTCCGTGTCGCCCGAAAAGCTGCTTATTTTTAACCCCGTGGACGGTTGGGGCCCTTTGTGTGCCTTCCTTGGATTTCCAGAACCCTCTGTAGCTTTTCCACATGTAAATCGAAGAAGCTATATGCAAGAGGTTCTCCGGAAACAACTACGCCGAGCAAGAATTTATGACAAGTTGATCTATTTACTTTTAGTTTTCTCATTTTTCTCATTCCTATGGTTTGTCTTTCAGCTTTCTTAGAACAATACGAATTAACCGACGCAAATTTTTTTGGCTATGAACTCTTTCTCAATGTACTACAGTCATTAACTTCGGACTTGTGATTGAATAACTTGCGATAATGAGCAGATATTTTCAACCATATGGAGAAGTTTATTTATTACTTGGGGGTTCAAAGTCGTTTTAATTATAAAATGGGCTGAAATTCTGAATGAATTATTATACTTTTAGGTCTAATTGGTTTTACCGATTCGATGGTGCAAGAGCTTAGAGAAGGTTGCAGCTTTGGGGGATGGATTGTCCCAAAATTCACTGCAGAGCACGAGATTTGACCGTAGAAATCATCTGCCATGAATCTAAGTTAGCGTGATTCTATGACCGTGGGAATGTTAACAAATGAATAACCCCAATTTATTCAATCAATGGAATTTCTACCTGCTTCAATTCATAAGAATCAAGATTGTAACATGAGTGAAAAGCGATTTGAACTGATATCTCATTATTCTATTCTAACACCCGAACGGGACTTGATGGCGATCCTGCTGTTGGTTTAGGCAAACCTATTACAAAGGGCTGAAGTAAATCCTTGAATGAATAGGTAGAAAGGTGAAATAAAAATGGAACTTAAGTATGGCATGTGAGCAGTCACGACCATTTAAACATGCTCAGCAAAGGCAAAAAGGCCCGGGAAAAGTTCTATCGGGCTTTCAACTCAAGACGTGCTGATTGATTTGACAAAGTCATCGTATGGGTTCTCACTCAGAAGAACAATGATGTACATTGGTTTGGGTGAAGTTGTCGATGGCATAGCCTGTAATGTAGAGGTGATTATGAGACGCGTTCACGAACATCAGGATCATCAGAGAAATGTGTGTCCCCTAGAACTTGGAACGGTTCTTCATTAAAGAACTTGAACTAATCTTTCCATGTCCGCAAAATATAACATTTTGTTGAACATTCCTTTCGATTAATGATTTGAATTAAATAAGATAACTAGGATCTGAAGCTATTTGGATGATTTGGCCCCAGCAATAACTGACAAGGAGGCTCTTGGTACCCGAAGTCTCTCAGATCCAGTTCAATAAGAAAGCATTTCGATTCGCACTTTGTCCCCCTTGCTTTCCGCGGATTGATGGCCACTACAGCCATCAAAAATGATTTTAGATGCGTTACTCAATGTTATTCATTTTCCAAGTATCCATGTTGGCAAGTACTCACTATTATCTAATACTGGTATTTTCGAGCTTAGTGTAATGCATTTCGAAATTGGAAATGTGAATGGTCCATTTGGAAAAAGGACTGTTGTACCGCTGGTTAACAGTTAATGTATACTTTAAAAAATTTTACTTTCCTGCATGCAATTATTCCACAAATTACACTATTTTTTCTCAATTTAAATGCTGCAATTAAATGACAAAATAGTCACGTCTGTAAACAGTTTTGCGGAGTAAATCGTCTTAAAAAAACAGATCGGTAGCTTGGGGAAAACCGATCAGTCACGATTGAGGCATACCTTGACGCAGCCGAGCGATTATGATTGAATGGATCATCCATTTCGAAGTCACAATTCTCATTGAACAAAATACACTTGACGAGGATGCTGAAATGAACGACTGCATGAAATCCAGTTCATGAAGTGATTATTTGAAGACGAAGGTTGAATGGATTCTGGTTTAAAGCCCAAGAGATCAGTTTGTGGATAAATTGTTCCCACTGCGAAGTCAATTTGTCTCCTTCACATTCACAATGCTTCAGTCAGTATGAATTCCATAAATCGAGCAGCTGGTGGCATCCGTAGATAGAATACTCAAAAGCCCAGACAACCATATTGCCTTCGAGCTTCAACGATAAAAATAGTAATGTAAAAGCATGGAACACTTCAGTCGTAGTCAGCCATCTCCCAAACCTTTTGGCTATATTAGTGGCTTGAATCAGCTCCAAGTCTCCTATCCCCTTTATATGAATGTTTTACTTTAAGTTCTATAAAAACGTGAATATGAACCAAGATGTAAATAGATAAAGCCTATCAGATACCGCTTTCATTGGAACTGGCATCACCGAAAGGAAAAGTCCATGACATTAATGCAATTATCAAGATCAGAGTACATGTCCTCTAATTTAAAAATCAATTCTTACTAATTAAGAGCATTTAATAGCTTAGTGACTAGTGAAAAGCCGCCTGAGAATCAGGCACTTTCAACTTTCTCCTCATATTCGAAGCTTTAGCACATAGGTCCAAACTGAAACTATATATATTTGGTCAAACCTACTCTCAACCTCCTCGTAGTGATCACCGGTAACCCCAGGGGCAACTTTGGAGGATAAGGGCAGGGGCGGATAGGACTAATCAACCATCGGATGTTTAGAATTTGACTATGCCAGCAGAAGTACAATTTCGTGCAGCCCGTGAAGCACGACGTAAATATCTGGATTCATAGTCTCAAACTGGATTGTGGAAAACGCATGCCGTAGTGATGAATGGAATCTCCGCCAGAAAGCTTAAAAGGCTTCTGGAAGAGGTATGAAGATTTTCTGTTCTTAATAATGTCGATGACGGACGATGTGCCACTAAGATGAAAGCATGCCAGAGAAGTGACCAGAGAAGCGAAGACGTCGGTAAACGCTTTTACTGTCTTCTGTGTTAACTGCTGCGCGTTACGTATAATAGATATCTGCACTTCTGTTGTACCCCCAATAAGTCCTTGAGATTTGCCCTAATGGGTGAGGAGTAAATAAAATAAAATAAAAAAATTGCCAGCAAGAAGAAACTGGCTGGATTAAAAATGTGAGTCTCACCAACCAAAAGCCTTGTTTAAATTTATATACTCAATAGACGTGAGAGGAAGCCAAACAGTCACTTTGGAAAAGAAAGCAGAAAAAATATTCGTTCTCCTATGAATAAGCTTATAATCATAAGCGAAATTGATAGAAATTGGGTATCAAGAGCATCTTTTAACCTAAATTGGTAAGATTGTTTATTGTATTTTAATTGTCAGTGGTATTTGCTGGTTAGATTCATCATCAATCCAAAAGTGACTTTAAATTCTAAGCCAAATAGATGCATATTCTAATGTGATGTCGTGAACTAAGTCGAGTTCAGGTCACTTCACGGTGGGATTAACTGACAACAACCCCTCAAGGGCATTCCTCTTCTAGTCGCAATTTATGTTCTCGACGGAGCGCGTTATTCCTCACAAGTGGCTTCAATCCCAGTAACTACTTATTGGAGCTGATTCAGACAAGCTATTTTATAAGTTATATTGAGGGTAATTAGTTTCGTGCTAAGCTCTTCAATCGTCTTGAGCACTGAAATTCGTTACAGACTAGATATCTCAGTTGGAGACCCCATCATTGAGTTGAGGGTGAAATTACACACCCTAAGTCGTTAATATAATTAAATCACTTTCACCATTTATTCATTTTAAAAACCCAAAATTATCATTTCTCGCAACAGCCTTCTACTCGACGCGAAACAGATTATTTCCTGAAATGATGATTAATCCTACTCTCTACCTCCATGTGGTGGTCACCGGTAACCTCAGGGGCAACCCTGAGGGCTAGAGAGAGGGGCGGTCAGATGAGACTAATCACCCTCCGGACGTATAAAATTAGATTATGCCAGCAGAGGCACAAATTCTTACAGCTTAGTAAAGGAGGCACGATGGATTTCTGGTCTCAAATTGAAGTATGGAATGCACGTTTAAGTAGCTTTGAATGGAATCTCCGCCAAAATGTTGATTTCTGGAGAAGAGATTAAGATGGACGAATTCGGACGAGGTGGCTCGACGAAGCTTAACTAACTACCTATACGGCGAAGCCATGCCAGAGAAGAGTCCAAACAAACGAAGACGTCAACAAACGTTTTACTGTTCTGTGTTAACTATTGTGCTTAATTGCTATGAAAGCTATTTGTACTTCTGTTGTACCCCAATAAGTCCTTGGGACTTGCCCTAATAGGTGGAGAAAAAATTAAAATAAAAATAATTTTCCTGGAATATCTTCTTTGACAACTTCGACAGTTTCCACTCCTTTCTACCAGAAAGGCAGATTGATTATTTAGATTCGACAACTTTCTTCATTAGTTAAATAGCCCTTTTGCCTCAACTGAATGGTGCAGTAAATGCGAATCTACTACATTGATGGAATCCTTTGATTATCTGGTTAGAGACAGAATTTCATACTTATCTAACCTCTTTCTCATACCTGACCAACGAAGTAAAACGAAAGATGCACGTCTCAAGTTGATATTAAAGTTGAAATTTCATTTTCCGAGATCTGTCGCAAACTAGGTTACTTTAAGATCATGTTTCAATTAAGAGAGTTGTGAGTAGGTCAAATCGCCCTTCCCACAGCCTTTCGATTTAAGCATTTTGACTGACATGCCGATGTTTAATTTTGATCATAGTAATGTGTTAGATGCTTGAACAACTAAGTACCTACAAACAGAGGCCTCGGATTTAAACACTCTCAAAGCCACTGCTTGAGCGGAAGGAGTTCTTTTAGCTTGAATTGGATTCTAAGCAGTTCAAAAAAAAAGCTTGACACTGTCGCGCAATTCTTGATCGGTGTAGCGCGTTCTACTTAAATGAATCAGTAGAGATCCTAAAGCACCGTGTGGAGAGCACTTATGTAGATTTGTCCATACTTGCATTGTTTACCAGGACGAAGTCCTTATAAATGATAAGACAGTTGTTCCTCACCTCTTTAAATCTAGTACTTTAGAAAGATACATGTGATTCATTCTTTCTTCCAGGACAATGGAATATAGCAGCACAAGTACAGTTGGCATTCTTACGCACTTCATCTAACAAAACATGATGTAGACTGGCATATGGGCCAGTTCGTTCAATTCAATTCGTTATACTTTTAACAGAGATTGTAGGTTGCGACTAGACGAAGTTCCAGTACTCTTAGGGCAAGTTCAGGTCAAGTCTGGACAGTGAAACTGACAGAAGCCCCGATGGCTCCATTTCCGATCAGTATTTAATGGAGCTACTAAAGCTCGAATTATTATCGGCCAGCATGTTACTTTTACGGTATGATATCCTGAGGATTCGGACACTAATGTCAATTAAGCTTCGACCACCAGTCGGCATCCACTTGGACTCTAGCATCTGTCCATCTTGTCAGTCAGATCCCTTTTCACTGCGGGATTCTCACATTTATCTCTCTCTCGCTTTCTGTCTTTCTCAGATACACCAGACGTTACTGTCAAGTAATCAATGGGGTGGACGGGTCCTCTACACCATCTCTCGAGCCATTTTGTCGCTCTGAAACCTGACGTTACCGTCACAAGAAGCTAAGATCAGATTCGCTGATTGAAGATTTTTTTTAAAACTGCTTAAAGTAAGTGTTCAGGTAACTCTGAAGTTGAAAGTGTCTAATCGTCTTTCCACTTACCATGAAAGTAAGTCTGTCTTTATTGATGCCTGCCACCATGCTGGTTAGTTTTTTGAGTAGCCCCAATCAAGAATGGTTACTCAGAGACACTCTCATCATTTACATGATGACATCAATTTTGATAACGCGAATCCTTATTAACATCTAGTCCATTGAGCTGCTGCAATAAACAGTAATGTTTATTCCTCATAAACATGTTAATGCTTTCTGTAGGCGCGATTCTTACTCGAAACTCTGCCATCTTACACTATTTCAGGTGCGTTTTTTTCGAACAGATTAACCCTGGAACAGACAAACATCGAAACCTTTCATGAGTGCGCATGGGAGATTAACAGGAATGCGGTGGCTTAGCCATCGTTGTTTTGACAGACACGCGACCTCCGATCTTTCCGAGCCAAAATCAATTCCATGTTCTGCGATACTTTCGCAAGTAATCGTAAGCAATTGCCAGTATTATGTTACACAATGCAATGGTACTTAGTCCAACAGAGCCGGCACAGTTTGTGAGACTGGATTCACGGATCCATTGTAATCCACAATGGTTGAGAAGTTTTCAAGTTCCCGACAGCCTGGTGACCTATTTGCCTGGTTTTTGAAGGAACTTAGACCCTCAAATAGATCTCATTTGACACACCTCTAGACCATTCCAGCGGATGAAATAGTTAACCCAGATGTCATAGTGTTCGCACTATTCACAATTTTTGTGAGCAACTGATGCCAAATTCTTTTATAGCAGTTCAGCATATATTTTTGGAGATACCTTAGATCACTGAAGGTAAAATTAGCTAGTTTGTCTAACTAATGTTGATATAGAAGCGGTGATATGACGAAAACACCATACAAATGTGGATCGCTCATTCAGGCGCTTACAAAAAATGACCAAATGAGCGATACGAACGTGTTCGCCGATATGCGTTCTGGAGACAAGCCTGTCAATTCAGTACACGATTAGATTCCCTCCAGCAAGCCAAGCAGTCAGTTGATGACGATATTCGTTTCGGAAGTCTTCGCATCGACGATTGGATTAAGAGGAATAATTGGCTATAGCAGTTGTCTGCCCAGAATTGCTCCATTTGCGGCTACTTCATAGAATGAAACCTGGTGTCGAGTTGATGACTAGTTCTATTGTAAGACTAATTCACATAAGACAAACTACACCATCTACTGAAATTTGTAAGTAAAAAGTGCCATTTTTCCCTTCGCCGCGTAAACGACTTCAAGGGCATAATTGTCATTGAGCTACCCTATATTCTAACCACCTTTGCTTCTTGAAGTATCTCTATCCGTTATGGATAATCCTCATCCAAATTGTGTTATTTTACCTTTCGGTATTTTACGAGGACTTGATCACAAATATTCTGCTGCAGATTGCGGTCAAGTGTCAAGTGCATTAGTGGGTCAGCTAGGTGGTCAAACCTACTCTCAACCTCCTCGTGGTGACCACCAGTAACCCCAGGGGCAACTATTTGGGGACTAATGAGAGGGACGAACGAATAGAACTAATCATTCACCGGACGTTTAAAATTTGACTATGACAGCAGAGATACAAACTCGTGCAGCCTGGTAACCGAGGCACTACGTAAATACCTGGATTCATGTTCTCAAACTGTACTGTGGAAAGCGCGTGCATGTAGCAATGACTGGAATCTCTGCCAGAAGGTTGAAAAGACTTCTGGAAGATTGTCTGCCCTTAACAATGTCAAGAACGGACGAGGTGCCAATACGAAGGTGAATAGCCACCTGTACGACGAGACCACGCCAGAGAGGTGACCAGAGGACCAAAGACGTCGATAAACGCTTTTAAATGTTTTCCGTATTAACTGCTGTGTGCTACCTGTTGAAAAAGCTACTAATTATGTAGTAAATCAAATAGTTGCAGTGATGTTTTATTTCAAAATGCCATCTAGCGTCCTACTTTTCCCTACCAGGCCACCTTCTGGACTGATACTATGCTATTTTGTGCACAAATCTGGAAATGAATCGGTACTCCTAAGCTGTTTTAAAATACCTGGGATATAGCCAATAAAATGTTCATTTTTCACTGCCTTCAGTGTCAACATTGCAGCAGATTTGCAAAGGTTACTGATTCATTGGCTATTATTCGACAATCTGATGGTATTTTCTTAAGTTCAGATTAAATTTTGGCAAAAGAATAAAAGCAGTTATAGTACTTCCTTTTAGAAAGCAACGGCCTTTGGTAACTAAGTATGTGAAAGAACTCGTTGTTGGATTATCTTGTAAGGTCAATTTATTTCGTAAAATATATTAGAAGATACAAAAGATTTCCGACCTCCCAGAAAGACAGTTGTGCTTTATTTGAATAATATAGTACAAAGCCGACGATTTCATCTGATTTGTGGCATCCCTCTGCGCTCTAGTAGACGGCATTTGTTTAATATCGACCCTTCATTCATCGTTGAGTATTCGTCCATGTTCTCACGAGATTCTTGAAATTTAGTTTATTACGAATTAGGCTGACAGATGCGATTCAATGGTTGTCTTGCTATGTGAACTTAATGTAAAGTTCTTGGAAGGTATTCAGAAAAATTGCCTTATATAAGTAGTGAGGCCATTCAAAACTAAGGGAATTGAGATTATGTGGGCATATCCGGTTCTAACTGCAAAGCCCAATTGACTGCAGGTAAAAACCATTGAGATCAACGTCTGGAGATCGCTGGAACCGGGTGACCAGCTGGTTGTGACAGTATCAAGTCTGGGCGAATTCGAGGGCGGCTCTCAAGGGGCTGAAGATTGTTCCGCATTACCCAATACCTACTCGAAAAATGAATTTCTTCCTGTCTTCACATAGTACGCGTTGACTTTCCGTTATGAACAATCACGCTGTCCACTGCATCATCTCCTAAAGTTCAGTTCAACTTCCTACAGTGATCAGCTCATTAGTCGTTCAAACTGAGAGCTTACCTGTTTGCCATTTCCATTCAAATGTACATATAGGCTTAAAGCCTTTTAAAATTTTCAGTTCTAATCAACGAAAGATGTTTACAAGACCTGGCTATTTTGCCAAACCGACTTACAGTCTAGGCGGAAATCTAACTGTCTTATTACCTTCATAGCCATAGAGTGGATATGCGTGAAAAATGTATAGAATTTCATAAGGATCAACATCTTCAGTTGATTATCAAATTTATTTGCATGATTTTTTGTTAATCTTGAAAAGAGTTCCAATAAGATTTATGAGCACGAATAAGAGGACTTGTTCTTTCGGTCAGTCACATTTCTGTCATCGCCATATTTTCCGATATACTTGAAAGGATTGTAATCAGCCTGACAAGACCGAGGTTTCTACATTTTATCTTCAGCTGCCCTAGGTCGATTCATAGTGCAACAGCCCGTGGGCCTATACCTAAAATTAAGACTATTAATTTGACTCCCTAAGTTGGATTTCAACCTATGTCTTTCCATAAACATCAATAGACAACTGTGGTTTCAAACTTTTCTGGGTATAATGCACCGTTTGACTCCAGTGTGGGTCGTTTTCGGACGTCTGCTCTTAGCTGACTGCCCATCATCCAGAGCTTGAAAGTGCGATTTAGAGTAAAAGTTTTGAGAAAAATGCTACCTGTGCGTACAATTTGTTTAATGGATTTTTCCTCTGTGTAAGATGCATTTAAACGAAACTCGAAATAAAAAAGATCTAAGATTGAAATATTTAGTAAATTCAAATTTATTAATGAAAAAAATTGTTTCATAGAGAGATAAATGCGGTTATTCAAGCCTGATTCAATTAATCTGTTCAAAACTCGGAGTCTTCATTGTTTGGAAACCAAATAAATTCCAGATCCGAAAAGCTTCTTATGTTCTATTTTGACTCGTTTAATTGCTTTGTTTAACGTTAGAGAATCATTTCTGCATCTTATTTGGCACAGAAGTAAAATCCCACATCAAATACTGACTTAATTTGCAAAAAGTAAGTTACAAAAGAAGCTATGAAGATACGGCAGGAGCAGGACTGAGCTTGATGATGACCACTCTTTAAGTAGAGACATAATTTACTATCGTAATCCAAAGGCGCTAATGAATTAATTTACACAACCTAACAGAATTCATATAGCTCTTGGATGAGTACTATGTTGGACTGCCTTACCTTCAACACCACATACGGCAACTGATCGCCTAGACAATTTCTGATTTACATTTAAGTTCTGGCATCGGCACGATTTAATTGTACCTGATATGATTCCATGAGCCGGGTTTACTCACAAGAACCCTAGAGTACTAGCAGCGAAATGACACCCACTTTTAACCGTACGAAACAGTAAATATCAAATATTTCCGGTTAAGATTACTAGAAAAGGAGTAGCGACCCCGAATTTGACAGTAATCAGAGCTGAACCTGTTAAAATTGGCAAAACATATTCTGTAATAGGGCCCATCAAGGGGGACTTACTTTTCTAAACAAATTAATCAGGCCATACACTGGAAATTCCTTGGTAAAACAGCTACTCAGTTAAGTTAAGTAACATGACTACTCAAGAACAAAAAATCGGAACCTCTAGAACCCATTCGAACGAGTCCAAGCGCGAACCCAGATAAAACAGTAATCAATAAGCACTTGTGGTTTCTACAACAGCCGTCAACGTGATTGAAATCCCGCACTAGCCCAGAGTTAACCTCCAATTTCCCTAATGGTAACCGACTCGATTGCTCTCTTGACCTCGCAAACTGTAAAGCAATAAATCTCACTCGGTCCAAATCAGTTAAATTAGCCACAACGGCGAACCAATGACATACTCCTTAGGTAATAATCACGTATTTAGCGTCCTTAAGCAGGCCAACAAACCAGCGCACAGATGCGTCACGTCACTATGTCAAAGCCTACCAATCACCTAACAGCGTACGTGAATCATGCTCACGCCCAATCGCTATATAAAAAACACAAATCGGTGAAATATTCATATTAATAACCGTATAGAGTATATACATGTAAATCTGGTGCTTTAAAATAGAAGACAACACTAATTTCGACATGCAAACATGGATACGTAATGACAGTGGGACGGTAAAAGCTACCTCAAATGATACAGGTTCTGTATGATTCTCGTCTAGGTTATTACGTTACAGATGACCTGAAATTAGAATCAGTTAAAGAGGACCGCGATTTTCAGCGATAAACAGGGATTTATTAAAGTTAAAACTTACATAAATTTAGGTTTAGGAACCCTCACTCCAAAAGCAATGAGAGGAATCTCCTCTCGAACGTGGACAGTTTGCACCTTGTCAAATGGATCAACCAACCGAAAAGGCATGAATCGATTGGGATCAATATCGGAAAAGCTGTCTACTCTTGAGGGTTGTCGTTTCTGCTAAAAGCGGTATGAAAACCATCAAATTCCACAGATATCTACATTATAGATAAAAAAGATTTTTACCCAGCTCTTGCGTTCTCGTTGTTCCAAACGTATACGGAACTCTTCCTCAGCAATGCGCTTGAGAGATAACCTTTCCTGCTTAATTTCCTCCGTTTCTAAGCGGATGTGTCGAGAGCGATAGGCCTCATCCGAAGTGTCTTCGAAGTCTCCATCAGAGTCGGCGTCTTGAGTAGGATGATGACGCTTGAGAAACGGTCGAGGTGGCTGAGAATCTCTCGACCTAAGAACTCGAACCGAACTAAACTCTTCTGTGTAGCGTTCAGCGACGTTATTCACGCGCCAAGAAGGAACTAAATAAAAATTAATTTGAAGGAATCCAAAATACCGACGAGTTTTATTCCGAAAAGGGACTTTTGTACCTAGTCACTCTAAAGTACGCGAGCAAGCAAAAGACAAGTACCAAACGCCAAATACAACTTACTTTCAATCAGCTTTTGAACGCTGGCGTTAGATATTAACGGACGAGGGACATCAAAATGAGGTTGATAATAGTGCGGCCGGGAGAAAGCAACGTACCGAGACGAGTGGCTTCCTGTTTTTGGAATCTGGACGGGTCTAGTAATCGATTTTTCAGATGTCGATTTGGAGAATTTCTCTCCTTTAAAGGGTATTTCGCAGTTGTGCTGAGTTGAAATCCTCGACCTAAGAGCACGGGACTCATTGATTTGGGATTGGCGTTTTGATTCTGAACACTCTTTAAGAACAGATGTTGAGGTGGATTCAGCCTGACTAAAGGAGAGCTTCAAAAGAGGTGGAGTGTTCTCTTGTGAAGCCGAAATGCTATTTAAAATGCGATTTTGCATGGATTGGCGGGAATAATCAAGAGACCGAAGCCCGCTTACTTCCGATGGTTGCGGGTTGGATGAGGAAGAACTTCGTAGAAAGACTGATGAGGGGCTGCAGGCCTGCTTTATGATTCCAGGAATACTATGAGCCGCATGCGAAATACAGGGTGAAGCGTTTGAAGCTAAAGCATTTGAAGCTTTTAAGGATAAGAGTGGATAATAGCCTACCCTCAGCTTGATTATCACCGTTGTATTCAATACCAAAGGTCCGAAGAATTGACCGAGACACTGGAGATCTAGGAAGCATATCCACAATTTGTTTAGCAAACATTTCCGCTTGAGATCGCTGAAATGGAAAACATTGCGTGATACAAAATAGTTAAGCCACAATAAATAAATAAAACGAACGGAACCTTGTCTTCCGTAAAATATGATTTTGATGAACGCAAAGTATGTACGTGCATCCGTGGCGCAACCGTTGGCATAATTCAACCGTTGAAACACCCGGTACTAAACCACGGCCACCAACGACCGGAGAGAACCACGGGTAAAATATGGTCACCTTCCAAAATATGATCGACCCGCTAAAACAAAAATGCTCGACAAATGGTTTTGCAAATCACGAAAAAAAGTATAAGTTATTACTATTAAATAATTTTTTAACAATATCTGGCGGACATTATTTTTCATTTTAATGACTATCAAAGTAAGCTTAACCGAGCATATGGTTCATAATTGGACAAAAGGCGACGTTTATGATTGTCGAATTTTTTTCCCTCAATAACCGCGATATTTTTGTTACAATTAGTTTTTTTGGCTGAAATATTCTATCCAACGTCACAATAATTTGGTGACTGCCAAACTTTCTTAGAAATATTCATCGAAAAGGTCTTAAGTAAAATCTGTTAAGTTTCAAAAGGTCTTACTCGTTTTTGAAGACAATTTCACCGGAGTAAACCGGAAGTTATATATACTCTCCGATTTTTTGAGACATTGAATTGGCATCATTCTAACTGTAAATGTTTCTTTTTCAAGTTGTTCGAATTCAAATTCCCAATGTTAATTACATTTTTCCTCGTAACTAGCAAAACGATTTACATTAGACTTGCCAAGGCATAAGCACAAGATCTAATGCTTTATTATTGCTGTTGGATGTTCATTTAAGTAATTTACAGCTCATTACAAAGAGATCTCTAGATTAGGAGTGGCTTTGCCCAATAACGGTTTCCCTCCCCATAGATTCATAAAGAATTCTTGGTTTAAGATTTGAATGGTGGCATTTATTTAATTTGCAATGACCCTGAGAGGGCTCTGAAAATACGTCTCCTGTTTATAGATTGGGCAGTGGATTTACACACAATGTGTTGTGGGTAATAAACAAACGAAATCGATACTTAATGAAATGTCGTATCTGTAGTGAAGTGAACAAGACAGGACTAATTCGATACCATGGCGAAAAAATTTGAGCTTCTATGGTTTCTTATTGGAAGGTTGCTAGACCGTAAGAATGGAATAAACTTACTTTCCCACTTAAAACGGAAACATGCGAATCTTCTATTCGTATTAGTCAACCACAACCTTATAAGGAAATGAACACGAAAGAAAAAAGGCAGCCATTATAAAAATATGCAACAGCAAACTTAGGAAACAAACCTAAAGACTTTTCGATTCAGAGGGCTGTCATGGAGCTAATGAAGGCTGAAATATATTCTACATTTGCCTAGTGCCTCCTTTAGACTCCACCACGGTCTGCTGCACTTATATTTCTCTTTTTACGTTCCGCATACAATATGTTTGAATGAGAAGTAATAAGCCGTCCCTACCAATGCTGACAGCTTCAATAGTACCCTAATTAAGTCTGCAGAGTGACCAATTTTATTGCATATGGAGTTTATTGGGTATTTTAGCCTCAGCAATGTTCCATACCGTCTCGAAAGCTAAATGGCGACCAAAGTGATGTGATGCTTCCGGTGTAGTGCACAATAAATGGATTTTCTTCCTAATTTAGCTATTCAAAGGAGATCTATGGTAGGGAATACCACTGCAGAACTGTCACTAGGAGCCCGGCATGAAAACTTTGTTATAAGACCGATCGAGTGCAACGCAAGCATGTATGTACATGATTTGATGTAGTTAAATGAAGTCATTGAGTGATTTGCACTCGTCATTTTCTGGAAGGTGGCATTTCAACATTCAGTTGCTTCAATAATTTGAGCGGAATCGAGTGGGGTCTTTTTCAGCTGGGGAAACTTGAATGATTCAAAAAGTAGCAATGTTATCATGTGCCACCTTGCCTTTCAGCTCGCCTAGGCGCTGTTCCATCACACATTAGCAGGAGTCGCGTTTGCACTGCTACCTACATGGAGAGGTCTTTGACTGAAGACATACCTTCACCAAGATAATTCCAAGAAGATAAACTAGACTAGGTTTGCAGATAACTGATTAAATCTAGTCATCTTTTAAGCGTATTCTCACTTAACTGTTACGATGGTGTTTGTTTAATAACTATCACGAATTTCGATTGTAGGGTTAGGGTGGTGCATAATGTCAACTGACGTCGTGCGTATGTTCCCATTAAGGCAACGATAAATCCATGACACAGCGGTGTGGTTCGCATTCACAGAAAGGGTTCATTAAACAGTTCTGAGGTAAATCTAGTATCTCCGAACTCGACGTTAGTCCATTCTCAAGTCGCTGGCAGGAAGACACTTCGTCATTTGCTCCTGGAAGGCAAACCATACTAAAGCGACGCATTGGTCCACAGTAATGAGGCTTAGATTCCAATTTCCTCTAAGTAAGTCGTTCATACCATGTTCTGTGAACATTTTATTGGTACCGAACTGGATAGTGAAACGATTCGTCTTAAATAGAGGACTGGGATCTACCAGCAATAATACCGGTCTTCCAAATGAATGTTGTCAAATGGATGCTTAGTGCCCCAGCAGCTCCTTGCAAGTTATGCCACTACTTCGACGGTTTAGCTAAGAACCAGACCTATAGAGATTGAGAGGTAATGCTGAATTGGATTCCTATGGTCCACGATCGAGATGGCAGTCAGAAGTGATAAGATGGCTAAAATAGAAATCGTTTGGCGTTAGAGATTTCGTAGCATATTTAGATGATTGCGAAGATGGATATTTATGGGAGGAGAGCAGTTGCAAGCAAAAGTACTTGGAGAGTGTCTACCAACTATATTCTGTTCAGGTGACTGATTCCTTCTCAACAAATCCTTCCTCAAGCCTCGAATATAGACCAGATAAACTATTTTAACTCCATTTACACACATTGGACTTCGCCTCACTTCCTCACTTCCTTCTTGAGCTGGTCATGCTTTGAATGACACGAGAAGATTGACACGAGCACGATTTGGATGAATTCACTGACACAGCTGCTCTGTTTCAGCCTCATTTAACGTTGGTAGGATGTTTGTGATTTTTCATTCTTAAAGCTGTCTTAGTTAACTACAAAAACACCTGATGACCATTTAAACCAGTAGGCATAGAATTTGGATTTGAAATAGCGAACAAGGAGTTTAAAGCGTGGAAATATTGCGCGCTTTCATCGTGATGCATCGCCTTCACACAAACTGGGGCCATTCAAGTGGGTATCAAATTGTTGGTGTTCAACATTACTCCATAAATTGTGGAGGTTCTCCAACGTTACACTTTTCGCTGCGCTGCCAGATAGTCTTATTAAATCGTTGAGTTGACACACATTTAACATCAGATTTTCCATAACCTTGTCAGTCTGCACTCTCGCAGAGCCACTTACGAGGTTAGTTACATATTAAAACCTTAATACACTTTAAAGAACATCCAAATTGCAGTACGAAAGTCAAGACTGAAATCGCCCTAAATTCCACGAGCCACAAGGTCCCAGATCCTAAGCGTTGACCAACTAGTGCCACTTGTTCCCATTATTCTGATTTGAATCGATGAACCTTTTGAAGATAGTTTAGCCAACAGATTTGGTAGATGGTTTTCAGTTTCACTAAATGTTAAAAACACCAGAAGGGACCCATATGATACTTCTATCTTCTTTCAGTGACCACAAAACCATCGTCTCGTAAGATATTACTTGTATAGTGCCTATCAGTATCTTTCGATTCCGGAGATCTCAGTGATTTTGGAAGTAACATTTGGCTCTATTTTTAGCAAGTCAATTTTTGAATAGGCTTGAAGTTCATTCAATTGGCTTGGTCCCTTTTCGAGTTAGGTATATTTGGGCCTAAGAGTGCCAAATGAGTGAGATATATATTACTGCTCAACGAAGACAACTAAAGTAAAGAGAGAATATGCACTTAAGAGTAGACATATATATATAACTGGATAATCCAAAATATAACCTATAACTATTGCTACCACTTTTCTATTAAAAAGTGATAATTTTCTCTAAACCACAGTGCCGTCTGTTTATTGATAACGAATAACATTTAGGGTATGCCTTCACGATAACTATCACATCATTCTCTTCCGACACAGTCAGCCAGTATGCTTGTCATTAGATACATGGATATAAGCGGAGCTTTGATATGCTAATCCTGAACAGACAGAGTCCACTCCACTTTTGACTTCCGAGCCTGTGTCATGCTCAAAATACAAGCAGCGCAAATTGAGAAGCGACCAAATTTCAGAGGTTGACCAGGCAAGACAAAGATAACGAGTTCTATTATTGTAGGATCACGGCCATCGATGAATAAGTTCAAGCAATCTTTAGAAATGGCAAATTTTACATTCTCTGGAAGTTCACATTGACGAAACTATTCTACCAAATGGTGAAATATGTCTCCAAAATTTTACAATACCACTTTCGAAAGTATTCCTTCTCTTAGCATGATCTTGGATTGAGAAGTTGTTGGGAACGTTTAAACACAGCTATTGTGTAGAACAGGCCGTTTCCTCATTCATTAGCACTAGGTGAAGGTGGTCAGTCCCACTCTCTGCCTCCTTGTGACCACCGGTAACCTCAGAGGCAACCCTGAGGGCTCAAGAGAAAAGGGCGGATAGGACTAAACACCCACCGGGCGTACTAATATACTATTATGCCAGCAGAAGTACAGCCTGAGTCCACCAAAGGCCTCTTAAACAAGGTGCGATGTAATACTTGGATTCATGTTCTTAAATTTGGATTGTTGAACGTGCGTGCATGTAGCAATGAAAAGAAACTAAGCCAAATAGTTTAAGAGGCTTCTTGTAGGGAGATTGTTGTTCTGCTCCTTACGCATCGATAACTATGCTTTCATTAACTCGGAACGCAGTGAAAGCCCTAGACCGAAAGGTTGGGTCGTCTTTCTGATCAAAAAGGGCATAGGATGCTATGCTCCGACCGTTTCCACGACGGATGCGTTGGTTAAAGGATCCCTCTACAAACTGGTGGCCAAAGCCTACATATTACTTCTCTCTAAATGTACACAAATAATTATCCTTGGCGATTTCAATTGCAGATTGGACTCTGAGGCCCGTAACATGGGTGCCAAACTAGTCGGTCCATTTAACGATGGAGAAGACACCATCGGACTAAGGCTACTAGCCTATGCCAAGAGTATGATAGTTTAAACATGATAAATATTTTCTTTCGGAAACCAACTTCTCGAAGCCTGACTTGGTACCATCCTACAGAGAATGGTGCTATTCTTGGCTTTGTTCTGATGAAAAGGTCAAAATTATTTCTAATAAATGATATACAAGCTTATCGAAAGGCAGACGCAAATTTGGATCACTGCCTACAAGCAATAATCCTCAAGCTCAAATCGCTTAGGAAAACGAAAGAACGGGACTTTGATGGAGGGCATAAACAGTCAAAAGCAACGGTGGCAACTGCCTAAAGGCATCGAACAAATAATGAAATCGAAGGAAACTTACCAGGAACACCTCAAAAGGAAACTGCCTCAGGACCCTTTGACAACTACATACGAGAAGGTTTTGAAATCAATAGAAAAAGCTGTCGCCAAAACAGCGAGGCAGAAAGCTGAGCGAGCGAACGGAAAACAGATGATCTAGAGCAATGCACGAAAAGGGAAACAGAAAACTGCTTCTATAAAGGCAGTTGAGAACGAAATGGCTCCCAAATCCGTCTCAAAGAACGCTCACGAAGTACGAAGAGCAGAGAAGCAGGGTGGACAACCGGATTCGAAACTGGGAACAAGCATATCAAGCAGAAAGAATTACCAGCATTCCAGTATACCTCGCAGAGAGAGAACCTCGAAAAGTCTTCATGCTGTTGAAGGGTGTAAAGAAGGGAAACACAATGGAAAACACAAAGTGCAAGGTTACTAGTGAAATAGAAAGATCTGGCCAAACACTACCGGGAGCTGTTTAAGGTCAGAACCACCGGAGAACTTAAAAACTATGATCTTCTACCAAGAGACTCCCCAACTTCAGTGGGGGAGATTGACACAGTTAAAAGTTGACTAAAACTTCAAAAAGTCCCGGTGAAGATGGATTTAGATCTGAGTAACTGAAATGGGACGCTCAGGATCTAAATGCCTACCTTCTAAATGTTTTCGATGACTTCTACAATGAGACCACTCCTATACCTTGAGCCTGGATCGATGCTGAGGTTCTAGGTATTTAGAAGCATAAAGGTTCGCAGACATATCCTGCAAACTCTAGATCAATCTTCCTCCTAGATACATTAGGCAAATTATATGCATCTATGCTACGTCAACGTTTGAAGCACCACCTCAATTTGGATTCTGCGAAGGAAGATCCACAAAAAAAACTTTACATGGAGTAAGAACCACTATATAGAAAGCCATGGACCAGAAGCAGAAAAGAGTGCTCATGCTTGTATACCTGAAAAAGGCCTTTGACTCGCTGTCTAAAGCTGCAATTATCAACCGAATGATCTATCTGGGCTGCTCTTGAAAGACGGTCTATTCGGTAAACTCCTTGAGAGACTCACCGATGGGGAAATTGATGGGAACAAAGGACTACCTTGTGATGGAACGTGGTGTGAGGCAAGCCTCAGAAGAAGGACCACTTCTTTTTAACCTAATAATCCAACTCCTATTGGATGAAGCCGTCTCCTAACTGAATGACAGTGCGGTTCAGATGATTGACAACTCGGGTAAAAGATGGCTGCAAAATCGTCTGGAATATGCAGATGATCAACGTCTTGTTGTGCCAAGGGAAATCGCAGCAGTTAGATTAATAGAGCATCTGGCGATAAAGCTGCATAAATATGGAATGCAAATTGCAGCGGACAAAACCCTCTGGTTTCAAGTTGGTGCTGATGAGAATCAAACGTCTTTCGAAGCAGCAGGAATGTCATTACAACGTCTCCCAAACCTCGAATACCTTGGCTTTATAATTCAAGACTCCGGTGAGCAAGACGGAGCAATAAAAGCAAACCTAGCCAGGACCAAAAGGCAACTAACATGACTACGACCATTTATGAGCTCAAGAAGTCTCAATAACACCCTGAAAGCAACTTTGGTGGGTGTATATGTCTATCCTGCAGTCACTAATGGATTATCTACCATTGACTTGAAAGTAAAGGATAACAATCGGCTGCAAGCATTACAGAATACACCCGACGTATGATACGTGAATTGCACTCGCGAAGAGACAAATTGTCGAGGAACTCCGGAAGGAGCTGCCGATGCGTGACTTGGCAACTCTAATACAGGCAAAGAGGTTTAACCTATGAAAGGACTTGAAAATAGACGAAGACAGCCTGATACTCTCTGTGCTTGAGAGTATTTTTAAAAACGGGGAAAAGGAGAAAAGCTCAAATGCAAGGAATCGGATGCTTCAATTAATTAAAGATGCGGAAGAAAGTTGGTAAGAGCATGGCTACTTAATCCGAAGGAAAGACTCAAAGGTCGAGATGATAATTACGCACCTAGATTTATAGGAGAAAGGCAACGTGACATTGTCTGTACCAACGCAAACTGCCACAGATGTTTCGCCACAACAAAAGAGATGCGAAGACACAGAGGACAAGATCATGGAGAGGAAGGACGCAGAACTGATACTGAGAAACTGGAATGTAGACTAAAGTGCTCTCTTACACACTGCCTTAAAAGATACAAGACTCAAGGGTGGCTAAAGAAACATATTAGGGATTGTCACCTTTCTGCCAAAATCCCAGAAAGTGAGATACCAACAGAGAAGAGGGAAGGACCAAACTGCAGTAGAGAAAGTAGAAGAACTGAACACGATGGAGGAAAAAGATAGTGGAAAGCACGAAAAATGACTGAGAAATAAAAACTATCCGGCGGGATGAACTACTCAACACATGGTCGCTACTAGAAAGGAATACCTGGATAAGGACCAGCAGACGAGAACTACGAGGTGCTGCAAAGAAGTGTAACTGAAGAATAAATTGTTACTGCACCACGAAACCAAGCCGAGAAATGGCCAGGGAGGCTATGTGTATATATCTAATTGTTGCACATTCTCTTTGTATTTCTGTTGTACCCCCAATACGTCTTTGAGATTTGCGCAATGAGTGGTGGTGAATAAAAATAAAGCACTTAGTGGAATCAACTTGGAATTGAAAGTATTAATGATAAAAAAGACATTTTAATGCATCTCTGGTTAAAGAAGCTTCTTTTTCGGAGAGAGAGCTTGATACTTTCAGCAGATCACTAGCCGATAACTATATCAAAGTAATCGAATTTGGCAAAACTCCTATGGAAATACTCAATTTATAAGGTTAACTTTCAACTTGATGTCAAATACTCGTGTGTACACTGACTCAAAAATTAAGCTGAGGTCGACAAATTTGCACATGATTAAGACAATAAATAAACTCAATTCTGCACTAGTTAGCAGTAAAACAATGTACAGATTTTCCCACCTGTTTTGTTTGTTTTAACCCTTCCAAAATCAGAATTCTATTGACGTAGCGCAAAAATGTATGGAAACTCATATGAAACTTGGTCCCAGCAGTGTGTATAGGCTTCTTCGTGAATTGTTTATGTTGTTCGTACCAATAAAAATAACGAAGAGAGCACTTATTGACCTTTTTTGACCCGCCTTCAGTCTAGAAATAGTCATTCAATTTTCATCAATGCATATCACAGAGAAATGCTTTGATAAACGATTAAACTCGCCTTGCAGTGTTCTCTTTAAATGACCCACGTTTGTAGACCCTTATGTGTGTGTAATACGGCTAAGTTTCCTTGATCGAAAGTCAACCATCGGAGATCAGCATCCAGTAAGTTTGATCGGTCTTCGACTATGCCAATGACAAATACCCTCTTGCTCTCTTGTAACCTACTCTTTTAGCCAACTGCGGTATACTTTATCTCGGAATGTTTGATCCGCAGTACCTCTTCGTCATGATTAACAACAAATTTTCCGCTTCAATTTCGCTGATCTTATTTTAAACACCTTTGAATAATTCGCCTCCACCTGATTTGAAATTTTTATGAGATTATTCCGTTTTTAAAAAAATATGCCCTCGAAGAGACCCATGCATTGTCAATAATGTGCCTCTGTGATTATGCATTCACAATTCAAATAGCTCCTATCCAATCCTGTGAATTGTATTTTGGCCATCTATCGATTTAGGTCTAATTCTACTGGTGCAGAAATGTTGTACTCATTGCATAAGATGCTATCAAATTCGAATTGAACCATCAGTTTTATGACATTTAACTGGTTATGAATTTCCGACATCAAACGAAGCCAACTTTGAGCTGAAATAAAGTTCAGATTGTGGCATTTAAACTCCAGATAAAAACTAAGTTTAATTTGTACAAATGTCGGTTGCATGCAAACACTCGAAGTATTCGCCTCGAAAGCTTGCACTTACTGGTTATATTTGATATTTTTTGTGCACATTGTGATTGAGATTGACACAAAGTGGTGTGAGAAGGTGGCCAACTGCGTTCAAGCACTCAAATACTGAATTGAGGCTTTCACACAGGCTGACTCGGTTTCATCGGTGAATGGAGGACGAGATTGAGTAAATAGATCAGCTTTGCATGTAATGATACACCAAAATACTTATATATGGACTGCAATCGAAATGCGAAATTTCCCATTATTTAAACTTATTCCAGTAAGTCCAAAAAAGCTATTAGCATTCTTTTCAAACTTTTATGCAAAGGAACTATTTCACCTGCTTCATGGTTGTGCTTTCATATTTAAAAAGCGCTGCAGTGAAGTTCAAGTGACTTAATGTGTCGATACAGCTCATTTTCTAAGAGGAATTTTCCACTGCCTTTGAAATTTACCGCCACATTTTCACTTACTGGGTCATGGTTGGAAGCAAATGTGCGTACTGCATAAGTTCATGGACCAGGTCTTGAGAACAAACTGGAGATTAGTTGATACACAAAAGAACTCAGACAATACTCGAATCTGATGGTCTCTAATTTTAATTTTTCCTCGTTCAATGGGAATAAGTTTCGACCAGTTTCGTACCCTCTGAAACCCTCTATTTTTCTGAATGTCCTAAACCCGCATTCCGCATGGCATGCAGAGGGTTACATGCCTTCTAAGACCTACTTTTAATTGACATCACCAAAGGAAAGCACCTATTCACTTTTCCCACTGAGCTAAAGAGTCCTGCACAATTTCATTATCACGAAGTTACAGACTTCAATAGTGAATCTAACTAGAAGATAACCGTCTGCCTTCTCACATTAGGAGAATTTTGTTTACCAAATAAGAACGAAACAGTTTATACCACATTTCCGGGACATGATACAGTCTGATTTATTAAACTGCCATGCAGTAAGCGCCCATCGATAGTCAGAAATGATCACCTTCATTATTCTTGACCGATGAACTATCTACCCTTGGGATCTGTTGTCCAAATAGTGGATTTCAACTAGGTCATGGTTTTATTTGTTTGTGTCGTCGGTAAAATCCTGGGTTCACTGCAACCGTGTCTCTGGTCTAGTGTGATGGTAGGGATTAAGTAGAACATTTCATGAAGATCATTTAAGCTGGAATACAAAGATGCGAATTGGGTGGAAGTCACGTTGCTTACAATGACTTGATTTAAGGGTGGAATTTAATTTTTTTAGCGCAAGCTCGGTGGCTTGTGCTTGACTTCTAAACATAGAACAATCACTGCTACCAAAAGCGTGATTAACGGGAAGATTTATACCAGTTTTATACCAGAATCGCCATTTCGTGGCTAAACTTCCTTAACATTTCACCACAGACGTAAAGTCTGTGCTTGGCTCAAATGGCTGCAAGTATTGTTTATTAAAGATCCATCCATTCGATGGTTCAAGAGCACTGTCCTAAGATTTCGCATATATCTTCACTAATCATCATTTGGGGCGCCTTTTGCGCATATAAACAGTCTTTATGTAGACACAAAAGTGCTATATACACCCGGAACCGGACCAGTTGCTTAATCAAATCATGAAAATTAAAAAGGCTTCGAAGGAGACTTTATTGGGTTGCTTTGCCATCCTCATGGCCTGGTTGGGTCTAGCCCCACTGGGACAAGTCACAACCTTAGGTGAGTTCTACTGCCAATTCCTCTTCTAACTTTTTGGCTATTAGCAAATATGATGCCTTATTTGGCCTCCTATTTGCACAGTCATACGGACAGTGCAGTGGATTACAGCCACTCCATATGGATATCTTGCTGCTTGCATGCGATTCAGGGAATAGCGATGCCATTATCAAATCTCCTTCTTCCCAAAGTGGGCATTAGAGCCCTACTTATCGTGGCATGGATAATTCATAAGTAAGTGTAAAATCTAATGGCCTTCTTAGTACTTATTGCAGACTTTCACCGCAGTCCAACTTGTTGCAATATGATGATTAGACCAATGTTTGTTTCTTAATCATGCGCTTTAAAAGATTGCATCTGTTTTTTTTAATTTCTGAATTGGTATTTCATCGAAAAACATGCTCAATCCTTCGAGAAGACGCTTACGACAGACTTTAATTTGTTTGAGTTCCAACTCTAGGGAAATTATTTACTTCCATTTGTCCTTTATTTCTAGTTCGGGAATTCTATTGACAGCGCTAACACTCAAATTTGGCCTCGGGGCAGTTATTTTTACCTATGCCGTTATGGTAGGTTGGGGCGTTGGTTCTGCATATGGACTTCTCATCTCCGCTGCTGCATCGGTAAGGCAACTGTCTGATACGGGCTCTACAACTGTTTATCTACCAAAAAGTCCAGATTTCTCAGATTCCATTTAACATTTTCGTTTACTCAACCATCCCTGTTTTAGCGCAGACTGAAATTCCTTCCGTGGAGTGCAGGCGAATTCGGCGTGTTTATTGTGCTTCGAAAAGAATGATTCGAAGTTGCAAATGTAGCCCGCAGATTACTGTCACTTTTAAGACTGGATCAAACAGCCAATAGGATGCTTAATTTTCAAAAGAATCATGGAGTGAACACAAACTAATCGATCTATGAATTGTTCACATTTTGCTTATTTGCTGAACGACATGTTTAAAGTTGCAGCTTTAACGAATCACCGACTGATTGAGTTGTATCCGCTTCAGTGGTTCCCGAAATATCGAGGCCTAGTCGTTGGTATCTGCGCTTGTGGATTCGGAGCCGGTGCCATCATTTTAACTCCGATTCAAACTGCCATTATCAACCCAACCAATGTTGCTGTTAACAGTGTCACCCAGTACGTTTGTATGCAATTCGTTGACATCCATACTGGATCATGCCTATTCAAAATTAATCAAAGTACTATTATAGAATAGCATTAGAATATGAAGCGAGTAAATTTTGATGCATTCAGAATGTTTGACGATGAGGAGCTACTGCAACGCGTTCCCAAGTGCTTCTATATCATTGGTGGAGTTATGACAGGCATTCAGCTGATTTGCTTTCTTTTCGTTCGACCCCGACCTGAGACCAAGGTTGGTGTTCTACTGTCTAGAACAATGGATTTTCAGCTTTTGAGCTTGAAGTTATTCTTTGCCGATTGAATATTTTTAAATCACTGCTTTCTTCCTTTTATCTGAATTAGGAAGTAGAAAACAACGATATCTTAGTGGATGACTTCAATGTCGACGCATTGTAAGTTTCGTCTAAAAGTGGATTTGTTGAATTACTAAGTTCTGCAATTATTTCAGACAAATTCAAGCACTAATTCATCAAATTCATAAATTTCAGTATCACCGTTCCAATCAAAGCTAGGAAAATTAATCCAAAACATGTCAAACTGTCAGCCGCATATATATTCTGATCATTTTGCCTGTCTCTCAGGGTCGAGGTCGATCGCAAGAAACCCGGCAGTGTCCTGCCAACCGAAGCTGATCTATCGCCAAGACAAGTGCTCAAGAAAGTTGATTTCTACCTCTTCTGGGCGATTATGTGTCTTTCCCTTATTCCTCTGACCCTCATTACTGCCACCATTAAAGTAAGTACTTTTAGAAATCCGCTACTAAGTTCAGCATGTCAGGAGACCACTGCTCATATGACCCCCATTTTAAGGTCGTTGGTCAACGATACATATCGGATGATAAGTATCTCAGCGCAGTTATTACATTCGGTGCCGTTTTCAACACTGTGACAAGAATTGCCTGGGGTCCAGTTGGTGACCATCTCTCCTACAGGGTGATTCCACTTAACACAATAATAAACACTGTCCATTGAAAACACTTACTTATAAAAGCTTTTTTGCAAACTCAGTTTCCTCTAAGTTGCTTGAACTGCTTCTACGGCGTAATTCTTATTACGCTACCCTTCATTCCATCCATACCCGTCGCTGGAAAACACCTCTATGCCTTGTGGGTCATCCTCATTTACACTTGCATTGCCGGCAATTTCGTTCTTCTACCCTTTGGCATTTCACGTGCCTTCGGTCACAAACACTTTGCTGCCAATTACGGTCTCGTATTCTCTGCATTTGTGAGACCTTCGAGACTGAAATCCCCAAACAACTTGATTCGTTCAATAAATATTGTCTATTTCACTCCTCCAGGTACCGGGCAGCCTGATCGGAGCCTTGACTGTGTATTTTGTGACCTTGGAGTACTACCTCACAGAGATCTTTGCAGCTTGTGGTGTCATCTGTTTGTGCAGTGAGTTTATTTTCCCCATACTTTACGCTTTACTGCTTCACAGATCCCTCAATTAAAGGAAGGGTTTGTTTTTATCAGGCTCGGTCGCGGCATTCTTTTTGTATGACTCGAAGTATCCGAAAGTCTGTCAAACCATGAACTGTCACCGGAGACGTGTGGCATAATTGCATGGGTAAGTTTTAGGAGGAAATTCTGCTTTGCTACATAAGACACTCTGTCGCCTCTAGTCTGAGTACTTGTTTGGAGAAACCGACACATATTTGTGCTAGTTACAAGTCTGCCTTTTTGACGTTCAGGTGGTTTTTGTAGATTCTTTTTCAATGACCCTGTCGCCTTTCTACTCTTAATGTAATCAACCCGCCAAAAGGCAAAAAATACAAAGTCACATTTGCACAACTGTGTTGAGACGAGCGAATCTAACATTGTGGAGTTGCCTGCGCTGCCTGGTGCAATTGTCACCCAGAAGTAACACAATGGAATTGAGCCTCTTGATTTAGAACCCCAGCTGCAGTGTTTGTCGCTAATTTAAGGAAACACGTTCTTCATCTAATCGTGTTCTGGTCGTAGTGTTAAGCCCTAAAGCAGTTAAGGAAATGTGTTTTGTAAGGCCTCGGCTTCCTCCAGAGGATATGTTTTCAAATAGGTCCGTAAATGGGAAAAGCTGGTGATTTTGGTTGAGTAAAGGCAGCGTAAATTTTATGTATCAAATTGCACGAACTTAAGTTCCATGATTATACCAAATGTGCGAACTAAGGTATTGCAGTAATGGAGCGCTAGATAGTTATTTAATGCAATGATTCTGCTTTATCTTATACAGGATAGATCAAAGTCGTCAAAGAATACGGATCTCACACGCGAATCAAGCTTTCCAATGCCTAACTGATTGCTTTTCTCTACGCTGAAATCCCACTTTGTTTCTTCTTCACCCATACCTTTCCCAAACACTTTAATTTCTTTTACGATGACTGTACTCCACTCAGTACTAAATGAAAAGTCCTGCTGAACAAGTACAATTAAAGGCAAGTACTCGATAAGAAAGCATTTTCTGCTATTTGCATATATGTATACTGAAGTTAAGGTATATATTTGTAGATTAGTAGTTGGTATTAACTCACTCGCCAAATATTGTTCTATCAGTTGGAATTTAAAATCCGCAAATTTGGTGAGTCTCTCAGTTAAGGCAGTCAAAACGAGGAAAGCGAGGACGAGAACGAGCAAGCATTGAAACACAGCGGAGAGAGGCAAAAAAGGGGTGTGGGTGGGGTAGAGGGGAGAATAGACGGCGCTCCAGATCTCCTGTGCCTAAATGAAGACACGAGCATCCTCAGAGAGTGTTGAAGGTGAAAATTTGGCCATCCTATACCATACTTTTTACACTCGCAGTCGATTAAATAGAGAGGAGGACAAGAGAAAAGTAGAATGGGATGAAAGGTGCCACGACTGGTAGAGGTCAACATTTGTTTATAAAAATAGCAGTTTGTGTTTTCGAGAGAAAGAAATAGAGCAGATGAGAGAAAACCAGAGAATCATCGAACCAAAGAAATTGCTAGTTAGTGGGAGAGAAAGAGAGAGCATGCGCGAAAACCCATAACGCACCACACAAACACCACAAGGTCATGTGTGGATGAACTTAAACTAAGGCGAGAGAGCGCGAAGGAAGAACCAGAGGGCTCCGAAAGCGGACGGTATCGAAGGGTTGAAGAAAGAGGAGGATAGCGTGGACTCGAAATTGCATGAAGCCGCAGTGTAATTCAGAAACACCACGAGGGCAGGAGGAATCAGCCTGATTCTCAACGATAATGGACAGGAAGATTTTGATTGATAAAATTGATGAGATTCGAACTTGGTTGATGTGGCTCTAGTTGACACATTACGTAGACTGCGTGCTCCGTCATAGTGAAGCGCGTTTTCTTTGCAACTATTGCGAAAATCCTGTTTATAAAGCATAAACCGAGGTCAACATTTCCATTGGCTCAATGGTTATCACAGTAAATACCATAATGCTGGAATCACTTACTGGGAATCGGCCACACCACGATTCTTCAATTCAATGGCATTGAATCTAAAATAGTGATTTAACATTTTCAGTCACCTCTAAGTAAGGCCATATAATTTCACTGAGGATTTCAACATACACTCGTTCTTCGGGGTCGTAGGAACAGTAGAGAATCTTGTTTGAAGGGATGGTTTTCTTAGTGAATCGTGTACTATTCTTGTCCACTATTGTGATGCCTTTTTCAACGGAGCATGTTACCATCGCTTCACACTTTTTTTTCAATCCCCTGGCAGGGTTGTTCGCTTGAGCAAGAACCTGCTCAACAGCGCGTCTCACTGCCGATTCTCCTTGCAGTGGAAACACGTCCATGCTTCCCAAGTACAGCACGTCGATCACTAGGAATACATGCAGTTCATTTCATAGGAGCCCGTCCTACTGATACCTTATAAGTAAGCAAAGTAATCGTACTGAAATCAGATACCGCAGTGTTACGACGGCCCACAGAAGGACTAACAGTTCCTCCAGCCAAGTAGTTGTTTGACAATGCGCCTCTCATTGGCATTTTGAGAAGCACTGGCAAGGCTCCTTGATGAATGGTGTGGTCATGAACAAAAGCCGACAGTGAAGGGAAGATGGGTTCACTTTCAAATCCATGCAAGTGTACTGCATCTCCACCCTTCACACGGTTCAACAAGAATGTTCTCACCGGCTCGCTGTCCTCTATAAATTGAGAAACGGGAACTTATGGGTTATCGATGTACTTTATAAAGAGTATGATTCATGAACTCCTAAACGAACCGGCAGATATTGGCACCCGAACCACCAGAGCGTAAGAATCTGGATGTGACTTGCTCGTTCGAACAATGAAGCGACCTGCCTCCTTATTAATCAACATTTGAATGGCTTCTTGACGCGTAGCGTTAGGTCGGAACCAGTGATAAGACATATCATTGGTCAATGTTTGACGACTGTCCATTGTGTCAATTGCCATTTGATTGCCATGGCTCTGACCTGCCGTGTAACTGCCACCGTGAAGGCTACCCATAGATGAACCTAGTCCTTAACACACAAGCCAAAACAACAATAACCATACGATAGCAAGTGTGCGAATGGAATTAAGGGCACGACTGAATTGAAGGTATATTGGTAATGAAGTGAATGAAATCAACTCCAATTGCTGACTTACCATTGAAGTTACTCCAATGCGATTCATTCTGGATAGTTCGTGACCTGTGTTCGGAAACAACTCTGCCACCTTGTTGTCGCGAGGGGGCACTAGAATTGTATAAGAATAAAAAAGGAGCAGTTTGATGGACGTTATAACTGGTATATGCAACCAGGAAAGTGTAGAGGAATGCAAACGAAATAACTGCGATTTCCAAGTTAGAAGGTCGTGCCAGGTAACTAGCTAGGCTATCAACTTGAATCCAGTTTAAATTATGCTATCTTCGGAAGATCGCGTTCTTCAGAGCACTTCCGTCCATATGCTTTCAGTAGAATTCAAATTATCCACTTTTCCATTGAAAAATTAGCACACAGACGGCGTTTGATTGGTCATGCCGTTTTGGACTACTTGACACCCGCTTCCTTAAACTTGGAAGCGCAGTAATAGAGCAGGTAGAAAGTGCCATTTCAAGTGAACCGCAAATTGTCTAACTGATGAATAATTACTACTTGCAAACTCGGAGTACAAGAGCGAATGTAAGTTATTCTATAGGCAACTTCCCGCTCTACTTGCAAGTGGACACACCCCTAGATAGTCCCTCTTCTGAAGTCCGGATGCAGAAAAGAGATCTGCACAAATAAGATAGCAATCAGACTCAAAATGAATCAAGTAGTGCGGTAATGAAGACTGCAGCGCACATATGTGCCCGCTCTATACACAAATCCCTCAATCAATCATTTCTTATTGAAAAGGGTCATTTTATAAGTGGCTATCATCTCTGGCCTTTGACTCAATTAAAATTCCGCGCTCTTCAGTTCTCAAAACCCGATTAAGCTCTAAACTCACACCACGCTGAGATAATGATTGAAAGTTCAGAGACTGGTGCTTAATATTGTCGATAGATCTGACCGGCCATTTAGTACGTTAGAGCATCATATAGCACCCTGTCAGAAGGTCAAATACAAACAAACCCATCCTACTATTATTGTTCAATCCACGTTCATGGTCTTATCTATGGACAGATCCTCGCTATGCGTGTTCGAATACTCCAATGCATATCCAACAATTCTTCAATGTTTGTCAGTCCGTCCTCGATAGTATTGGTACCGTTGCAGCTCCATGATTGCTTTCCAACACGATGCATCATCTTGCCATCTAGATTCCGCACTAAAAGTAGCAGGCAGTTGGCACGCCACTTAGTGCGTTTTCGAGAAGAGTACACCTGTTTGTGTAAATTTTTCGCAGGGTAATTCAACTCTTAATATGTCGCCTTTGTGCCAGATGTAGCACACACAACTGTAAAGTTGTTGATGATGAAGACAATAATGATAGTACTTTCAATTCTATCACATGATGAAAGTGTTTATGCAGTTGGCTCTTCTACCTTTTCTGATGTAGTGCTATTTAGCGGTAGATCTTAGATGGAGATTGCTGATAAGTGTTGTGGAGGGGTGGTAATTTATGTCAAAATAGGGAAAAAAGGTTTCTTTCTAGGGAGAAATAAATGAAAATTAATGGAAAAATTAAATCTCTCAAAGTTAATAATTCATCTGCTAACCTGAGGCAGATTTGCTTTCCATTTTAGCCATATCTTTGATGACACAAAGTTCCTTAATGAAAGAAAGCACCCTCCAACACTTATCGTAAGGAAACAAATTATGCCCTGATCAGGCCCTGCTTTAAAAGTTTCGAATAGTCATCATAACCACTGTTTGGGTACCGTCGTACTTGGGATTCTTATTGTTTGGTGTGCCAGACATTAGAAGAAAAGCATATACGCTAGACTAGCGTTTTGTGGTAGTGATCGTTGCCGTTGAATTGGACATTGACGGCAAATACCAGTTAAAAATTATTCTTATGCAAGTGAATGAACTAGTATAGTGATAAATCATAAAACACAAGCATTTAATGACAGTTGTGGAAAAATAGAAAGATTGCCGTTTGCTTACGGTGACTGCGTTCCTGAGTAGAACTGCCCTCGATTACCCACGCTTGCCGAATATGATCGACCTAAAGTTGCAGATGCAATGTTTTAAATTCCTTTGGAATTCGAGGCAAAGTTTGGGGAGAAACAATAGGTCTAAAGTTGAGGAGCAAAGCATTAAAATGTGGTTAAAATCGCTGTAAAATAACGAAAAATGCCCGAATGCACAAATAGATTGACTTCAAGAAACTACATGAAATTGCCTTTCGTGCTTAATGGTAACCATTTCTCTGTTAAATCTGACGTCGGCCACTCAGTTAAAAAAGACTCACAACTTTATAGTGGCGGAAAATTCAAGGATCTAATAATGGATTATATCCACGGCAAATATGGAAAGTCTAGTAAACCGTGCACGTATCTTCAATAGTGTTCTTTAGAATGCAGCATGGAATGGGTTAGATACCACTAGCAGAGACACCTGTATAAAATACTTGGAGCAGTTGCAAACTTGAACCTGCTGACCACGACAACCTCAAGTCAAATTACTAGGTCAGATGGGCGGGTCCAAAGAGATTAGGTTTACCGAGAAATCTGACTAATTATTGGATAAGCTGTATAATCCAATGCACAAGGAAGGGTTAGCTGTTAAAATATTAATTATGCATCTAGACCACTGTTTATTGGGTATCCCATCCAGGACCAAAGTGTTCCAGCCATCAGCAATCGCAATGGAGTGATAAATTCACTGTCATTGGATGTAAAATAGCTTTTCTACTTATGTCTGGTGTGCATTTCACGGACTAGAAATGCTTAATTTCTGTCCTCTGTGATCAAAACAGACTAGAAAGAATTCAGCATTTTCTCGCTCCTGGTATCCAAACGTTTTTCCACTGTTGGGCTGCTATATACAACTGCAAATTATTTGGTTTCATAGTACTATCATAAAACCTGCGAGAAGAGAATGGTTAGTTTATGCTGAAGGCACTTCACCGGTCTTTTTCGAGGCAGCTTGGATTCGAAAATAAAACAATAGTTATTTGTTATTTATATAAGTGTGTTATTAGCTTTTTGGAGCATAATTAGAGGCATCTCTCAAGAAGAGAGACTTCATTATTCAGGAACCTCTTGATAGAAGAACTGCAACGGTGGATTGGGGCCTTGATATGGGTATATGAGGGATCGGACTTCTTAACTGTCGATGAAATTGTGCTCGCTGATTTTGGATTCTGATCATCTCCCGAGTTTGGGCATGACAAGGATTGGTCAAGGTCGTGTTAGCTGATGCAGCCGTTGGTGATGTTACTGTGGTTGTGACTGTTGGAGGTCGTTGGAAATTTGACCCGATGGAATACCTACTCATTGTTGATAGTGCATCAACTACAATTTATTTGGTAGAAACGAGTGGAATGGTTATGCCCAGAAGAATCTTGAAATGAATAGATAATTGTGATCAACCTCGAACTAAAGAGATTATCTACCTGCATTATGAGAAGCAGTTCTTGGCAGGGTCGCTGCATTTGATCCGGACTCCAGATCCTGAATTCCACGCCCAATTGGAAGCAGAGAGACGATTTCCTGGTAAATTTCACCATATCCAGTTTCTGACATACGTCTTGAAGATCTTAGGTGCTAAAATCATAGAACTGATTGTTTAAACACAGTTAAGAGAGAATTATTAATTCGTGGAAAATAAATATTGGGAAATCACATACATTTTAGTTTATTTACGGCTTAGGTTGATTTGTTTATCTTATATTTTATGTCGAATTTTAGCATTACAGTGAGTAAAAATTAAAAAATAACTTCTAATGAAGGAATATAGTTTTTTAATTAGAAATAAATGGAAACGCGCATTCAAAATTTAGCTGTGGTTTGTTTAGATTGATAACATGGACATCAATCCTCGTAGTGGATGGAACCAAAAGCGTAAGTGAACGTGATTTCTTATTTGATCTCATTAGTAAAATGTACAATCACACTAAAGTTGTCCCTGACGCAGTAGCGCTGTCTTTGAGCCAAAAAACGTCCACTTCCTTAAAACTTTCTACTTTTGAATGGATATCAAAATGAGAATTGAGTTAAAGATGTAACTAGAGGTGAGAAAAAAAGTTTCAAAAGTGGCGAAGGACAATTTACACGCAGGGGAATAGTCGTTAGATTTGAATTTTGGGGATGGTTCCTGAGTCATCGGGACAGAAGTCACCTGTTTTTAGGGAAAACGGAGAGGATAGAATGGCACTGAGAAATTTAGGGATAAAATAAATTTAATTTTCTACATCAGTCACCTGCATACGGAACTGGATACTTCCTTGTTAAAAAACTCGTGATGAATACCCACTGGCGTATTGTCCACAAAAAAACTGGACATGTCATCATTGCTCTAACTGGAGAACCCCTTGAGTCCATGATTTAAGATCAAATTTAAGCAGGAAAAGAGTATAGCGCCTTATTGCGGTTTCAGGGGCTGAAATACCGTCACGTACTTTTATGGAATTCGGGAGCACATTCCTCAGACTTATGGTGTCGAAGTTCGTTTCCTACCTCGACACCAGGGTGCTGCCCACTTGAAAGATACAGGAGCCGCAGAAATGGGCAGAACAGGAGACGGGAGTGCCTGACTAACCTGATATAGCATAGCCTTTCAAAAGACAAGTTTCTTCGACTTACAGTGAAGTGAGATGTTGGCACCATGGTGTAATTTAGATTAAGGATCACCAATTGGAATATTTCCACGCACCCAGCATAAATCAGTGTCAATGGTAATTCCAATCATTTACTACCTATAAATTGGCTCTCAAATTTATTTCAGACAAGGAAAAAACGCTTTTGGAGGTGATTCATTTACGAGGAGGACTTAACATTTTCCATTTTATCTTCTCTAAAGGTATGAATTTACTTATCTAAGATGCTGGTGGTCAAACCTACTCTAAATTTCCTCGTGGTGACCACCGCTAACCCCAGGGACAACTCTGGGGGCTAATGAGAGGGGCTATCGGATAGAACTAATCACCCACCGGGCGCACAAAATCAAATCATGCCCGCCTGGTAAACGAAGTGCGACGTGAATACCTGAATTCATGGTCCCAAACTGGACTGTGGAAATTGTGCGCATGTAGCAATGAATAGAATCTCCGTCAGAAAGTTGAAAAGACCTCTGAGGGAGGTATGAAAATTGTCTGGCTTTAACAGAGTCGAAGATAGATGAGGTATCACTACGAAGTGGAACTGCTATCTGTACTATGGAACTATACCAGAGAAGTGACAAGAGAACCGAAGAAGTCGATAAACGCTTTTACTGAATTCCGTGCTAGCTGTTGTGTGCTGCATGTTGTAAAAGCTATTTGTACTTCTGTTGTTCCCCCAATAAGTCCCTGGGAATTCCCCTAATGGGTGGGGAGTAAATAAAAATAAAAACCAAGATGCTAAACATGTTTTCCAACTAATGATAGAATTGCAGATTACAGATTTTCAATTAATTTAAAACATCATTATAATAACAGAAAGTGAAACTCACCTCAGTCTGTTGATTCAGTTCATTCCTGCGTCGAAGGTTCTCTTGATGCGCTGAATACGTTCCGCGGATCGGTGGCTGTTTCAGGTAGGAACCTGCTTGGAGGTTGTTCTCTGATTAAGATGAAAACAAAAAAAATGATATGGGTGCCTATAGTTGGGCAATGAAACTTCGACTTTAATTTACCTGAGCTCCATTGGTTGCGAAAAGTATTTGAATATTGGTTAATGTTTGTCTGGCTATAGGTTCGTGGTGGTGCTGCTGAAATAGGGAATCACAAATCCAATATTCATCACATATTATTTAAGCCGACTTCATAAATTTTGTACGATGCAACAAGCAATAAAGCCCAAATATGCAGGCAAGAAGAGCATGCAATGGAAAATGATGATTCGAGGCCTGAAACCAGAGGATGATCGTCAATATCTGGAGGAAATGATTACTCATTGTGAACAGTCTTGCCTAAAAGTGATCTGCAGATAGCATGAACCTCACCTGTGTTAATTTTGGAAGTATTGGAGGATCGTAGTCCATGTCTGCTGGTATCGCTAAGCACGCGAGGTCTGATTGACGGAGGAGGTTTCTGGTGCATCTCATCTATGCATTGAAAGATACCAACATTTGATCGATATCCAATAGTTTCAAATGTCTACCACATTTCAAGGTGTGTTAAGGACAAGATTTAAGTGCAAACGAAATGATGAACGCAAAACAACACGAAATTTCAGGTGCATCTTATCAATGTAGCTGTGTTGAAAGACGTTCAGCTGAATACCTCGCGTTGACCAATTAAATTGCTTCAATGGTTTTGAGCTAGCAGAAGATTGGTCAACTCCATTATTCAAGTAGTCAAATAGGCTCATTAGAGGATAAGGCGGTTTTCTCGGGGCCGGCAGTACGTAACGATCTTTCAGTGAAAAGGTCATAAAATTTGTCAAAAAAAAGTAGCAGTAATGTTGATAGAAATCGATATCTAGTAATAGTTATCCCAGTGGTCACCACTTTTTTAATCCAAAGAATTTAATATTAAATTATTGACAATGTAACAATGACAATATTGAAGCTCATACTTACTTCCCACAATTTCAGTGCGTTTCTGTATGTCATTGGAAGTCGATCTCTGAACTAAAGAGTTGAAAATGGCTACTTTCCTAAGCTAATCATTCATGGTATAATAATAATAAATTGCGTGTACTTACATTCTTCCGACGTATCAAAATCTCGACTGCTCAAACGTGATGTGGGAACGCGTTCTGAAATGTCATAACATAAGATCAACTATGTTATAATATTCTGATGTTTAGAATTACGCAAAGATAGAGAGGGAGCTTGATTATATTGTACAGTAACAAAATTGGATGTTAAGGAAAATTTACAAGTGAGACACATAATCTTAAGCTTTAAAGATGGCCCTGAAAATTGCTAATTTTGAGCCGTTTGTGAAAACACTAATGAGAGGTATTTAAATTACCTCTCGGTATGTTCAACCGACCTAAAATGAAAATAATCAACTGATGAAATAAAAAGACCATTTAAAGTCGCCTCAAATGTCCGAACTTAAAATTCATTCATTGTCTTGTAACTAAATTTACCCCCATCACCGCAGCTTTTTATCAAATACTTTTCAACTCATTTATCTGAAAATATAAGTCACGGCAAAATCAATTTACTTCGACGAATAGTCCGTCTTTGAATAACCGTCTCGCTCTTGTCATCTTCCTTCTTCATTTCTTCTGTGACTATAACTTCTGAGTCACCGTTTCGAGTGACTGTTGTCGGTTTTCTAGTGATCCTGAGGCCAGAAGATCCAGAAGTTGTTGCTGTCGGAGTAGGAAGGGGTGGAAGAGGATTGAATCCATTCACATGAGCGGAATGTGATGATGGTGGGGAGGTCACTAATCGACCAGCTCGAAAATCAGAAGGACGTGAAATTCGACTTTCCCCAGTCTCACGAATGCTCTCCTCGCGTCGAGACCATTCGGTTGAACCGTCCTGTCCACTGTCTACATGAAGATAAGTCTCTCTCATAGATTCACGCGGATGAAAGTAACAGCCGGAGGAGTGGTGCTGTCGCTGATGATTCGTTTGATGCTTCGAAAAATTGCTTGTTGATGGCGTATTAAAAGGCGCCGATGACGTGAATGAATCGCTGATACCATCTAGAATTTCCCAAAGAGCGTACATTAATTATCTGGCAATGAAAAAGTTGTACGCTAATCATTGAGATGGAGGGAGAAGTTTGGAAGCTGAGTTGCAACTTTTTTTGTCGTTTAATCTGTGATTTCGAGCTTAGAGGAATGACCAACTTGGAAGTCTCTTTCGAAAATGTGCGAGTTTAACCCGATTTCTTGAGAAATTTGGAAGAAATCGACACTTTTTGACTACCATATTCCACCAGCTCTTAAATTAAACAAATATTAAAAGCGCTTCGAATTATTTATCACTAGCATGCTTTACCAGTAACCTCGGTGTTTTACCTGTGATCAGTTTGGGGCTACTCGGTGACGTACCGTTGCAAGCCACCATTTCAATGAAAGAAAGTGAATGATCTAGTGGTCAATTCAAACGGACAAAACGTTTTATTTAACACTTCACCTATCAAAAGAAACACCAAATTGACAAAGAAAAACTAGTTTTATTAACAAAATTTTTGATTAAATGCGATGCATTTTGTGAAAATTCATGAAAATACATCGAGGTTGGGTTTGTTATTTGACCAATTTTTTTCAAATAAAATAAATTTTTTGGATTGGTGAGCATCGCAACCAATAAAGTTATAGTGAGATAAAGAAAAGATATTGGACGGTTTATTAAAAATGGATATACAAGAAACCCGTTGGTAAATGGTTGAGTACTCATTAATTTAATTGTAGCAAAGGATTCCGGTTTTCTATCAAACTCAAATTCCTCCAGCCATTGAAAATCTTCTACTATCAAAAATCAAGCTTCCGTGACATAGGTAGGAATGACGTGAATACTGCAATTGAGTACTGTTTCGTAACCTACATTCACAACTGGAAAGCTCCGAAATGGTTTAACGACTATTTTTTGCCAAGTTTCGAAGCAACTTTTATTTCTTACCATAAGATTTAACTTAATACAGTAAGAGGTTTGTCCAATTTTATGATCATATGTCGGGAGACATTTGCGAGCTGATCGAGGAGAACTGGCTTGCATATTATTAAAAAAACGCCATCTTTTGATATTTTGTGCGAAAGAACAACCTTTGGTTAGCTGATTAAAAGACATTTCAATTAAAATGGAAGCCGGTTCATCGATTGAGCATGTGAATCTGTGTACTTTGAATAGCACTTTGAAGTGATTTTTTTGGTGGCTGGAAGACCTAAAGAACATCTTCCCGTCCCATTTGAATAATGAGGCCACATCTAACTTTACGTCATTCGATTTAAACGCTGATTAAATTAAAGTCACTAACTATTGAAAACGTAGGAAACAGTCATTTTTGTAGATGAAATTCCTAAAAATTTCTTTCTCACAAAATAGGCGGGAAATCCCTGCATAATTCTCACGGTCTCGGATTGAAATTCCACCCCATTTATTGATACAGAATCAAAAAAGGATTTTTTTACGAAACTCAAAGCAAATACATTTTGATACAAACTTACAAATAGACATGATTGGCTATGCATCTCTTGAAATCAATAAAGAACCCATCGTTGGCCAATGAAACAGTGAAAAGTATGTTGAAAGTGCTTTTATTAAAAAATGCATATAAATTCAAGAAGATAATAAATATAACTAACTAAATTTCGCTTGATGTCAATGAACCATTTGATTTATTATTCTATACAGGATTCCTACATTTTTAATTCGATAAACTTCAGAAATGAGTGGAAACTACCTGTCATCTTGTCTATAAATTTTTTCAATCAAAGCAAGATTTTCCTTTCTGAGTCTTAATGCCTTTGAAATTTTCTGAAAACAAAATTTTTAGATTCGTTTCAAACGGAGCTAAGGTGCAAAGTAGGACTCCTTTGCAGTGGCAGTTATTTTCATCCTATAGAAACTGATCTTATTTCTGATGTGGAGCTTGGAGGTAAAATCCAAACAGCATCACATTTTCTGCCGCTAGGGAACCAAATAGAAGAATGGAATATCAGAAGTAATCTTATTGGGGATGAAAATAACGAGTTAATTCGCCACATGACAAGCCCGGAATGTAAAATTTGATCGTCGTGGATAACTGAAACTAAATTCAGATCTTACAAGTCAAATGAAACAAGTGCCATACTGAAAGTTTGTGCCTCTGTTGAATATCCTAAAAAGCAGAGAAATTCAGAACCAATAAGAATTCAGATAGTTTGACCAATAGGAGGAACCCATTGTTCGCTTGATAGATATGACCCAGAATTGAATAAGAGGAACAGCCGATGACTCTTAAGGCTTTGGCAACGGTTTCTATGCCCCAAGTTAATTGACAGCGTGAATTACTCTCAGATTAACTCAACTGTAAGTCACTAGAGGTCATAAGAGATAATCTCCCATAACAGAATTCATATGCAATGCATTAGGTCTATTCAATATTATTAGAAGCACACCTAGTGACGTGAAATTTTGATGAGAATATGAAGTTAGTCGTTAATATCTACGTCCTCCATAATTTGTGCAGACGCTAGAAGCACTCGTTTCATTTCTGCCGCTTCATAAAATGCTCATTCAATGTGATCGATTTTCACAGAACTGGTGGAGTCATCCCCACTGCTCTTGATATTTAAATATGAATTTGAGTGGTCAATAAAGATTACAATAAAATTTACGGTTATTGAAATAATAATCCGCGTGTAACTTTATAGCATCCTCTAAAACAGAATGCAAAACCATCAAATAGTCCTTCTCCAACGTTAATTCCACACGAAATGGGAAAAGATATGTCATTGAGGCACCATTTTCATTGGTTTCCTCTCCATGAGAAGCCACTCATCTACTCTACCATAGAGAAATTTTTTTCCCGGGAAATAAATACATTGTTTAAATGGTGAGCCAACAGAGTTGCGCTTTTAATATGGTAGGCTTGTAAAACTTGTTTAGAATATCGTGTTCTCGAAAATTTTTGCGTAAATATATGCTGTTCCCACGATATAAAACCACATGGTTCTTCCAGAAATGCGTACTTAAGGATCTGACCGCGAAATTACTTAGTTTGAATTCAGAAAAACAAAACTGAAAATGCCTTACTTGAAAGAGAATAATTCCTGGAGGATGTGGCGGCCTCTATGCTGGGAACATAGTTTTCAGTTGCCATTCTTGAATCTCGAGGAAATCCGTCTCTGGCAATCCTTTGTTGGTACTCCCTCGAATATCCAGAATCACTGATTCGATTTTCTGATTTGATAGTTCCCTCAATTCGATTGCTTCTTGTGGAGGGAGGAGAGCGAACCTCTCCTACGCGCTCCTTGATATGTCCACCTGTGGGTCGCACAAAATTTGGTGCAGGATAAATAATCACGTTGTCAGAATCGTGATTGCCAAAGTCGCAGTAACTGGTCTCCATCTATTAATCGGCCTTCACCTCCAATAGGTATTTTGTGCTCAAATTGGCTGGCTCAGTCACTTTGTCTTGATACCTCCTCGTCCGCTGATCGCTCGCCTTGTGAGATTGTGGGATTGGTAATTCCAGATTTACTTTCTTGAGTTCTGAAAGCGCCTGATTGAAGAGAGATGTCTAGCTTGCATGCAATGCTAATGTAATGCGCAGATCCACATAAGTGCGCAAGTGGGTGCAGGTGCGTAATGCTAAGTGCAACTATGCCTTTGATTGAGTGGCTCATGCGAGCACCACTCATGCTGGTGTGAACCGAGCCACTCATTGAACCACGCAAGTCGATCGATAAATGCGCATACAGGCTGTGGTGCAGACGTGCAACCGGGTATATAAGACGACGCATTCGCGTAATTCTGATGAGTAAGAGTTGGGACTTACAGTCAACTCTGTTGAATTAAATAAATGTTAAAAAATAATTTATGGCTTGAAAATGCAAATTTTCCCCTCAGAAAAAGGTCAATCTAGAACCGGAAGGATTAATAGGATTAGGATTTAAATCTTCCCGAAACAATTGCTGAAGTAAAAGGTCACACTAAAACAATTTAAACATCTATTGAAGCCCTATCTACACCATGTTTTGTTAACTTTCCTCACATATTGCCTTAATCACAGAGTAATGACACAAACAGCATCAAGTCTAGACAGCAATAAGACTGTGAATGAAAGCGAAGTCCATTATCAGACTCCAAAATCTCCTGTAAAATTTCACCTACTGTTCCTCTGTTCAGTATTTTTGCATTTTTTTAACTTCCCGCACTAAGCTCGACGAAGAATTGATGAACGACATTAATTTGACAATCTCGTAAGCGTTACGCAAGTGTCACCCCATCTCACCCTAATTTGCAGCGAATCCGTGACATCAGATTTATATTTTCAAGGAACCTCTTTAGGGAAAGTGATCTATAAAGTCCATTTTTTTCCATTTCATCACACAGATCAACGCAATTTCCATTTGCTAGTACCATAATACTTAAATTATTAATGATGCTTACAGATCTTCTAAGTCCATTTGATGAACGCGCAAGATATTCTAGTTGGAAGGCCTGTGCTGGATCGTTATCTGCACAGGATATATTTACCCTCCATTGAGGATAACTTAAAATTAGACTTGAGATCATTATAATTAACAGTCAAACTTCAACATTCTGTTTTTTGTCATAAATGAGTATGTATAATAGTATAGAGTTTTACACCACGCTGTAAATCCTCTAACCTTTCGGTGTTCTTACTCGGGAGCCACTGACATCTTGAACACTATTTTAATTGCAGTAACCTGAATTTCGTCTTCTTCACCTATTCCAGGCTTGAGCTTTCTGAGTATGATTCCGTTCGTTCTCGCTCCAAATATTATCAAATATTGCAGCTTGGAACCTGGATCAACCAAATCTGGCGGACTGTGGATTGGACTCAATGAACTACATAAATTTTTCGTCCGCTTGAATACCTGGAATTCAGTCATCTTTATAACTGAACACATGTTTGGTCGAGTTGCAATAGCTGACTGGCTTTTATTCGGATACGATGAACAATATTGTACAATGAATTACCAGGCCAACCGATCTCACAATATTTATTTTGAGCTCTTCCTTCGTTTGAAAGCGAAATATTAATGAGATGCTCAGACTAACAGACCTCCTTTGTTAGTTAAAAATTTCAGTTTGTTTTGCACTTATACAGACCAATATCTCAAATTTATTAAACTAGATTCCCAAAGTTCAATTATTCTAATAAACCAGCATTTTGGTATCCATGAGGAACACATTGACTACGTTTTAAACCAAAGAAATTGTTCTTCCCAAAATCTGACTAATCGGTCGACCGGTACTGAAGTGAGTTAATCGTTATTTACCAAGACTATTCGACAATTAGTGGATCGCGTGAATCTTGCTCTCACTTTAGTGGGGGCCCAAGTATATTACACTGAATAAGGAGGGAGAAGACTACCGACATCCGAGAACCTGGCTTCAAAGTGGAAGACCAAGGGAAAACAAAACTTCACCTACTACGGAAGGTAATAATCTGAGGTAATCACTAACACGGATAGCTAAAGCGATTGATTATGAGATTTGATGTGTAAAGACGCAGCAGATCGCTTAATTGCGTAGATCAAAGTGAATTAATGAACTTGACCTTTGCTGGCTGTAGTCATTTCGTCAGTTAGAAGGAATGGGCAGGTAAAAATTTTGGAGTGAAATGGCGGGTGCATTCACAATCGCCGGTATTGGTTGAATCAACTCCTTCTTCAACTCACCAGTTTTTACCTTTGCTAGGGATGAACAAACACTAATACCCATGTTTGTTCTGATTTCTTTTTATCATATTAGGTCCATCATGATGTCCCAATGCCTCAATCAATCACAGAAAATGTCTAAAATTTTGCTGTGTCATCCCTGACACTGTGTCTGGTGTCGCTTGAAAAACTTTCATTCCTTTCAAGTACCTAACTAGAAGACTCTCCATTCCCACATATGCTAGAGTACAAGTCCAAATTGGCACCTGGTCAGTCAAATTATCACAAGCCTTGACAATACGACAGCATGGATAACAAGTTGTACACGAATTCGACTGATTTTCATTAGAAACTTGTGTCTAACTGCCATTACAGGGATTGGTCAGCACCATCGATTCGTACATTAAGGTTAGACATAAACATTTTCTCAAATGTTCGTCCACTTGGAACCTTCTTGTTGTTGGCAAGTATTCACTCCAATACCTGTCAATGACCTAAGGTTGCATTTAGCCCACTCTTGCTCGCAATTTTCAAGCTTAATGATAACGAAGAATACTTTATTCGAATTGAACATTCGTATTGAACATTTTACATGATCTCCTGCAGCCAAGAGGCAACAATTCTGACAGGCGACTCGTCAACAAGACCACATATGATTGTTGATCGAACCATCTGATAAATTGGTCTGACATTTTATGGAAGAAATTGACTTTGATCAAATCGTGTTCTCCATAATGACAGCGATCATGTGAATTTAATGGAGTTTCATTCAGAGCACACATTCCAGTGATAAAGGATTTTATGGTTGATTCACATAAATTATATTCGCCCTATTTTTCTCTTTAAGGTCAATTTTTTTCGGAGGGATCGGTTGGGTATAAACATTCTACTTCATACTGATTTAGCCAAATATCAGTGTTCTTTGCAAGAACTTGGATTTTAAAGACTTTCATTTAAGTTTCCTGACATTCATTTTTCCCGACTGCTTCAAAACATATGACCGCTGGCGAGACTTCTAATGCGCTACTGATTGGTTGCTGCTGATAGCCAATAACAATTCTACTGTGTATTTTGACAGCGTTCGAGAATACAAAGACGGCCCAAAAAACACCAGAAGTATTAAACTTTATATTTAAGTTAAAAGGAAAGGAAATCGGAATTCGCTATCGAAAGCTCTTCAGAACCAGCAGTATCTTTAAAGCCTCTTTTCGTATTATAGTCTTAGAAGTTTGTGCCATGGAACTTCAGTAGTGAAAGAAAGAAATATGTCCATCTATTCTATTAATAAAGATATCCACTCCAACTATTTTTCTCTATGAAATTGTAACTTATTTTGGGTTGGTGTTGTTCTATGATGCCAGTAATGTTGAATCACAAAGCAAATAGTGTGAATCTGATGGAAGCTGCAATGTTTTAATCAAAACTAAGGTGGCTTTGTGATAACTTCTAAACAGTCTCACACGCATAAACAACTTAATTTATCTCGCCGAGTCTGGGCTTCGCCATATCAACGGTAGACAAAGGCAATATCTGCCGTCTCGCGTAAGGTGAGCTACAAGCGAAACTTGATTTTATATGGCATTATTTAATCATTCCCCATCCGAAAACATATTCTTCATAGTGAATTTTGTCTTTGATTGAACAAAACATGTTGTTGACCCAATCATTATTGACAGTCCTGTCTTGACAGTTGCAGGCAACACAATACGACCATGGAATTCATGCTCATCTTAAGTATTTAAAATCTCTAACAGCTGATCATATAGTTCTAGGATACCTCCATACAATTTTGTCTCTGAATTACTTATTGCGCATTTAAGAATGAATTTTTAACTCAAATTAACTTTAAAAAAATCAAGAGATATCTTCTGTTTTGAATCTAATTATTCATGTACAAGAAGCACTAGCAGAGCTGGCCCCTGTGGACCTGCAAATTTGCTTTACCCCAAATATTTAGGAACATAGTCTTCATAACTTTGGAAAAGCGGATTAAAGTCAGAAGCCATTCAATGATGTCAAGGAAGTGGCTTTGATCACCAGGCTCTCAAATGGGTACAGCACTAGACTTATATAATACAAGCCCAGGGCTATCAAGATATTTCAAACTCCCAGTCCACCATCGCCTCCTTTTGCATTGTGATGAAGAATAGCTTCGAGTGGTGTGCTTATGTGAATGAGTCGTTCGCAAATCTACTCAACTTTTTGCATTGAGAAGGACTAAACTTGCCATGAGCTAGTCGCTCAAAAGCAATAATAACAAATCACTGAAATAATCGGTCACACCGACTGGGTGCATTGCTGTCAAAGGAGAATGAACTTTGAGATTCGAATTAGATAATCGATCAAGACTTTGCTACCTGGGAGGATTTTATCACCAAAATGACTTCAAAATGATAGTTACGCCTATCATTTTCACACAAAATTCGAAGTGACATAGAATGGTGCTTGAAAACCGAGAAGCCTGTGCTCTTAAGATTGTATTTCGTCCTCACCTTTCTGCAAATCAAATAAATCTAATTTCTGAAACCACGAATGCTTTAAGTCATAAATCTGTTGAACTCCACTTGATTTCGCCCATCAAGAGCTTAATTTCTTTATATTTCGGAACTCCAAATTAGGCATTTCATCGTCTCGAAGTGAGATCCGCTGATAATGATGAAGATCACGACTTCCATTCAAAATTGTTTGACGATCATATGCGGCCTTACTCAGGTGTTGACCGATATCTTACCCAACCTTGGTATCTACAAACTGCCTAAGTTTAGGTACGTGTTTTGGTCAAATTCATGATGGTAACATCCTGGGATGGAGTAAAACCATCCAAAATTCGAAGGCTATTTTGTTGCAAATCAAAAGGTAAATACCACTTACTTGATGTTATTCACTGGTACCTTCAGAGTTGATCCATAATTAAGACCTCGTTTCCCATCTTCAGACATCATACTGCGGGTGCGTTGGAGTTCCCGCCTTGTTTCAATTAATTCATCCATTAGACGCTGCTCGCGGTCAGCGCTCATACTAACTGGCGAGACCCGTCGACCAGCCGTCCTATTATCCACTGACAACAAATCTACCTTTGATAGGTTCGATGTCAACTAAAATCGAGACAAAAAATGAACTAAACATGCTGATATCTAATTGAAATCGGGCTCATTTTACCACCAAATGCTTTTGTCCGTCTATTCTAATCGACCTAATTCTAATTTAATTTCCACAAATGGTTTTGTTTAAAGCACCATTCAAGGTCGCCAATAAATTTTAGAAATAAAATTTTATGTTTACCAAGACATGCTGTTTATGTTGATGGTTTGAAATTCAATTTACTTGGCGCTAGTTTATTGCCTCAGTTCGGTTCAGTAATTATCAGGATCTCTGTTAGTTGGTAATGATCATTTCACTTTTCCAGTTTGTTATAATTTTGAGTAAATTTGTCTTAATTTTTTATAATCAAGGCTTTGAACTAAATGTTTTGATTGCATTTTAAGGAAATTTGGTAACATTTAAAATTGCTTTGTGGAGTTTAACTTTAAAATCATGCTATTTGTTTAAATTTGTCTGTTTTAATAGTGGTTCTTTCCGTTGCTGTAAAAGGAAGCTTTACAGAATCGTCAGCCGCTTGAGATGCAACAAATATGCAAAAAATTCCTAGATTTTTTTCCCACATTTGTAGGTTAGTTAACAGTGAAACAAACCGAACTTTCTTTAATTTGAAACTAAGCTCTATAAACCAATAGTAAGTGGGGATTATATATTATGAGATTCAAAAATGAATCAAAACGTGCTCAAGTTGCTGTTCATTTTCCATTTAAGGTACCTAATTGACACTGACATGATCCCAAAAAGCATGTTTCAAATTATAAGCTTTAAAACACTTCAGTGGCATCTAAACACTCTGTTCTTCTTGAGTGGCCGATTCGACTTGCTAAAATAACTCTTTATCTTGCATTTTACAATGCTGTGGCTTAATCTCATGCCGAATTACTTTTTGCTCCGTGCGTCAATCATTTAAACGTGAGATATTATGCTCAGAAAATCCACTCTTATCAAGCGTTTTTTTATTCAGCGACTGCGGATATCGTCTTTTAAATGGAAGAGGTTCCATTCCAGGTGGACATTTAGGGTTTGGCTGACTTAAGACTCTTAACCTAGGGTACAGTCTGAAATAGTAACACAAAGCATACATCTAACAGTGGGAGAATGAAAATTCTGTCAGAAACATTCATCAGTAAAATGAGATTTGTGCAGTCGTTGCAGTTGTCGACTGGGTTTACTCCACGATCTTTAAAGTCTAAGATGGGCAAAAGTTAACTATTACTATTGACCTCTTCAGCAACAGCGAAGCTGATCATCCAGCGACTGAATGAAAACTGAGCCTCACAGCTACATCTTCAGAAAGCCAAAGTAAGTAGATGGGTCTATCATAACCTACTGAAGCGATAACGAAGATGAATAATTTCAAGATGTGCATCCTTTCTCTTGTTTAACAGGATACACACTTACAGAACTTGAAAAATCCTCGATTTTCACAATCATTGAGGTTATGAATTAAATTCCCCCTAAGGATTAAGTGCCACCTATTCCATAGCCCGGAATCCAGTTCTCACCCTAAAAAATGCTTTTAATAAGCCTATAATTAGTAAGGTTAAATTCCAGTGATGTTTTCCAGACAGTTAAAGTGCAAATGTGTATAACACTACGTCAGTCCCGAAGGTATCACTCTGTTTACCAAGTCCACATTTGTATTTACTGTGTAAATTTTTCCAATAATATTTCACTAAAAAAATATCCAAAACGTTTTAAAGGATTGTCATTATCAGCACATTCGCAGTAGCCGCAGTTGGGTGCATTCGACTCATTCTTAGATTCACTTATAGTGAAATTTTGATTCAAACGCCAACAAGCTTAGCTTCACAGGGATTCAACCCCAAACGGCCCTTTTTAACCAGTTATGTACCTAGCATCTGGTTGGTCAATTCCCTAATTGGCCTAATTTCATTGGCTTAGCGACTTTTATATCAAAATCGATTTTAAGAGTTTTGAATTTTATCGAAAGAGAATGACCAGCAAGGATTCATGTTACTGGAATAGTTTCAGTGTCAACAATCAGTAAAGTCACCTGCGAAAGGCGATGTATTTGATCGGTTTTGGTTTCCTCGATCAACTCTCCCAGCAACAATGCAATTTTGTACTGTAGTCTACCTTTTTAATGACGTATTTGGCAAAAGACCTTAAAAGTGTGCTTCGTGTGATTTTGAGCAATCAATAGCGTCTGGTAAAATGACCTCGTCTGCTACTGTTCACTTCTTGTGTGAAATTTATTTGAATGCTACCCAGGTTGTCAGAGTTAAGCTGCGAGTCATGTCATGCCTAACCACTTGCATAGGAGTTGGATTTCCACTAACGTGGGAATAAAATTGAAATTTTCATAAATATAAGACAAAATAACGATTTTTTCACACATAAATAAGTTTTGATTTGAACTGTGGGCTGACTGTGAGATCATACACACCAGAAAATTATCAAGATTGGGTCAAACATTTATCATGTATTGCCTAATGGCTGTGAATTTTAGAGATTTTGGTAGCCTGACCTACTTGTAATGTAATAAAATGCAAGCCTTATTAGTGATTTCAATGCAGTGAATTAAATGTGGAAGATTTCTGGAAAAGTTACCGGTTTCGTTAGATAGAAGTCAATTGGTTCACGGCTTCGTTTCATGTGACGACGGGTGAGAGTGGTACTATAGCGCCCTCCATCACCATGAACAGTTCCTAACGATGACCAGCGTGTCATACGGTTGCTGATATTTTCACGGTGTCGCATTCGGTTGAGATCGTCCAGCAAACCATCGATTTCCGCACTCACATGGCCTTTCGACTCAGAATATGTCCTTGAACGATGTCCATCGAGAGTTTGATAATTTGCTGTGGTAACAAAGCAAACACGGACTAGTAAATTAAACATAACAGCGTAAAAATTCGAATGATTTCAGAAGATAACAACATCTACTTATCAAAACGCTTATAAGATTCACCCTTATTATTCTAACGCTATTTTGAACTGATCCTGTGAAGAAAACTAGATGCTTGTTGAATTAATAGAATGTTTTATAGGAAGGATGCAAGTCAAAATGACTTTTAACCAACACAAATGGTTTCCATCAATCACGGGTATGAAAACATCCCGCACGGTAATGGCTATTTTAGTTATCCTATATTTAGAGGCAATGGTGTACTTAATGGCATCTTCTGGGTTGACTTCCCAACCCAATCCAAAACGTTTTCTCAAATTTCTTTGTAGTACATGAAAAGGCTCATGTAAATTATATCCAACCAGAATTACAGATGATCTCGTCTTAGTTATTCAAGTTCGTAATTGACGAAAGTTTAAACCTATCAGGCAAACAAGTGGCCGATATTCTCATTGGTCTATCACTCATAAACAAATATCGACAGTCTTCAGAAAAATGTCATTCACCAATCGCATTCGAAAGGCTTATCGAACTCCCCTAGAGGTGGAAAAATAATATTGTCCTCAAATATCACAATTCGGTCTGACGGACCCAATAATCCCACATGAATACTGTCATTTCTATTTCAAAACCTTCCTTATGAGATGCACCAATTAAAGGAATGGGAATATTCGGTACAAAAAAATATTGAAATTTAACATACTTTTTGGTGATTGAAATATATCTAGGATGTGATTGCTGAAAATACTTTTGAGATCATTATTTTAAGATTTGAAATCCACTTCTTAACAAAAGTACACGGTAGGCTTTAGAGGTTCGGTTCGCACGAACATATGTCGTTCCTTTCAAGAATTACTGTTTGTAGTCAGAAGGCTAACATACTTCATTTTGACAATGTAATCGGGCAGGAACATTAAATGTGGAACATGTTGACCCATTTTTGCAGTCCTTATGCCCCACTCAGTGGAGTAGCGGTGCAATCTACCAATGTTGAATTCCACAACTGACCTTAGCGTAGTTGGCCGAAAAGTGCACAGGATTTCACCGCACTTTGACTAAATAATCGATTTGTTTGTGCAGAAGGATTTGTTTTAATTAATAGCTCTTTTTAATTTGAAATTTATTAATAATTAACAATTTTTTCTAGACCACAAACAGAAGTTATTAGGATGTATCACTTAAAAATGTATTTAATTTTGGAATTTGCTAAATTGACTCACATTTTAAAAGCCTTTAATGTTTTCTTAAAGCTCAAGCGCTCGGAAATCACTGGTCACCGATTAATTTTTGCTAATGAAAAAATTCCAGTCCACATTAAGTGTCTAAAAGTTCTCTCGACGCATCACATAAATGACCTTTGCATTCCATGATTGATCATATAACGGGATCAAGAAATACCAAATTCCTACTTTTAGGGGCCTATCTAACATTAAATCGTTTTGTGTAATGCTTGAGTTCATACCGGACGACTGAAAACTTCTTTAATTACGAAAACATTTAAGTATCATAAATAGTCTGCGCATTACAAAACCATAGCAAAAGTAGAGGATCGAATCTTAGTTTCATAATTTGTTTATTGCCAAATGCATCCTAAGACCGTCATATTAAAGTGGATAAATGAATCAACACAATCTGTGATGAATCGACACTTCTTGATGGCTCATTAATGGCTTGTCATGTCATGACAGGCTGTAGACACTGATGATTCAGCAAACACAAATGAACCACGTCCACGACAATCAGTTAATTTTATTTGACCTTCTATTTGAATTCTAGGAGTCCCAGCCAAAATTTGGCCACCGCTGTAATTAACTGAATGTCTGTAACGGTGTCTTATAGCCATCTCAATGATGATTCAGCAGTTTCGATACAGGAGGATACCCCAATTTCTGTCAAATGTGGATTTCAAGGATTCAAACGAATAAAGATGACAATACATTGGTCCACGATTGTCGAAATCATCGGTAAGTAGAGTGCGAAAGGTCGAAATGAACTATTTATCTGCGGTACACAATATTGGCATCGCCAGCTTTTTCCACCACGTTGATCTGCAAAACAGGTGCTAAAAGTAGAACCAAAAAATGACCTTGGGGGAAAGGGTATCCACGCAATTTTATTGGTCCAATTGACATATTATGCGTGGGAGGGTTAGATAGCTTTCTTTCACTGCGCTACAAAGTTTGCCATTGGTTTGGCCGTAACCCTCTGCGATCAAATATGCTGTAAATTTGTCCTCTCTCTCCAGAGCCAAATTGTTTTTATTCTGACTACAGTAGAAACCTAATCTTAAACGGATGACATGCCTTTGAAATAGCCTATTCAGATCACTGACATTTTCCTGACAGGTTTGACAGAGGTATATCCACGTGAAGGTTTCTTCTAGTTGGGACTTACCGTTAATAAACCACCGCTGACCAGTTTTTGTGCCATTCTAATAGTCTACATTAATAAGTGACTGAAACGTTTCTCATTATGATTTGATCAATTATCAAAATATCTTAAATGCATATCCTCATTTTATTACCGAACTCGGTGTCGTAAATCCTCTGAGTAAAGCTTAGTTGTCAAATATGCACGAAATCTGCTTAGAGTCAATAAAAAAATAGTTTGCGCACCCTCGGATCTAGTAGAAGATTGAGAGCGTTGGCCTTCTACCCAAGATCGCTTGACGTAGCTGTCACTAGATTTCTTCATTCCATCCAACTTCGAGGTGTGTTTCATGTCCAAAGGTCCGTGAAGATTTCCTCCGCTGTCGAGATCTGGAACAAACAAGTGGGGGATTTAATAAACTCCGTGATGAGGTGTCCCCGGAATCACAAAATGAAGCCTCACACATTTCGGCCTCGGAAATCCCCCACTCCTGAGGTGGTGGAAAAGATTTGCGCGAAATCGTTGAACTAGAAGTATTTTTGTCCTTTCTAGCCAATCTCTCTTTCATTCTAGAGCGGTCCAGAATGCTCTGCAGACTGGAACATAAGTAATTTATCCTGGCTTCGAGGCTGGCTTTATCTGAGGAGCAGGGGATCGCTTCATTCCGGGGCTTATTCAAGGGGTGGTCAACAGCTTGAAATCGACAAACATTTCCGGTAGAACATCGCCATGGATGCTCATTAATTGAGGATTCAATGCCCTCTCGAACCTCAAACATACCCCCTCCACGAAAATCAACTGCCAACGTGTACGTGTGGTGTGCGCACGATGCACAGTATATTTATTATGGCCGCCGAAACGCTTTCAAGGGCGCCCATTCCAAAGTGGCCAATCAGATGTGAGTTTTGCATGCACGGCAGCACAATTAGGATTCAAGTGGAAAATCAGGATTTTGGGCCCCTATTATAAACTGTACCCATCTAAGTTCATAAACCACACGTTTTTTCACTTAAGTATAATTTAGAAGTTATTAAATGGTTGCATGTTAGAACATGATTGTGAAAACAACTTTTTAAAGCGCAAACAGTCTGTTTCTAAGATGCGGCTCGAATTGCACACAATATTTATTTAGCTAAAGCAAGTTAACAGCTATCAATGCGAGGTGAAAAATAACTACAGAAATCGTTTGCCTTTCAATTCTTATTGGTCTTGAAAAATACACAAAATAATTTGTCTACTTATTTTTGAAAGTAGTGCGTCAAGTACAACTTCTCTCCCATGTGCGGTATTCGAATTGAAGTGCCAAATTAGAAACAAGGAATATCAAATCTTGTTTATTTTTAATAAATGATATGTTCTTTCAAATTATTTTTGGATCTGTCGGAAGGCCAAAAATAGCTCATTGAACATTTTTGGAGTCTTCGGGTAAATAAAAATACTACCAAGTGTACGCAAATTTACCATTTTGAATGTGATTTAAATATGCAATTAAATCATCTTAAATAAACATAATTAAAACAGATTTTTTGTCATGCGCATTTTCATTGTCTTTTTAAAGGTCACTGAAAAATACGGTTCTTAAAAGTGCAGCAGCCAGTTTAAAGGACCTAAGACTTATATGAATCGCAGTTCAGGCATGAAGTGCGGATATCCATGTTTGCTTTTTTAAACAAAAAGTGCTTTCAGCTGCATGATTTAATTTTCGAAATAAAGGTACGCAAAGACAAGCACTTTAAACGGTTGAAAGTTGATTGGTCGTGCTTGATCATTTGAAATTCCCACAAAAGAATGGTCCATTTCTATTGGATTAGATTTTATTTGCTTCGCAGCCGCATTTTTAGACTCCATGCTAAAGTTTTGAAAGCTCAAACAATCAACGATAAAATCTGAATTTCATCAATCGGTTTCGTTTTCTTTTCCTTTCCTTTTTATACTCATTGTAGAGTTGTTTTGGTCCTATTAACTGAATTGGAATAAATGAAACTGACCATTTTAAATAACCAACAGCAAAAGATATCATCCGTAAGCTCCTTTCATGTGACCTTCGTTCGCCCATTATTTTCTAGCTTCTCACTCTACACACTTTTTAGGAGCCGATAGGCTTAGATCTGCCATATCCAACACACGGCAGCCAGCTTTATGTACCAGCACGCGTTCATGAAACTGTTCGCTTCTCAGTGTCTGTTTTTTAAGTTGGTTCTCTAATATGCAAAGTGAAAATCGAATTTCAGACCTTTTGAGATGAATATGCGCTGCCAGAACGATGGAAGTCCTGTCTCATCGGCTTTACAATTGTGAAATAAATATTGTACATTGTTTGGACTAGAGTAAGACTAAACTTGAACTTAACCTATAGATGGATAGTTTCTTTACTTATTTAACAGGAAGACCTAGAGACGTCTTGTAAATTTTTCACGTCGGAATAATTATTTAAACTGGGTTAACGATAATACCTATTAGCCTTCGAAGGAGTTTCTTATCATCTTAGTTTTCGTCGGTTTCGATAGAGGTGACATGCACTATTCAAGGTCAAGTTCATTGTGGTGAATTGACCCGAAAGTACATAACTACACACCCTGGGGTTAGTTTCGAGTTTTTGGCTTTATGCATGTGCCAACGTACTTCACCTCCGCCTCTCCGAGTGTCAATTAGGGAGTTATCTGATCTGGAAAGACAAGATGAAGACAAGCTGAAAGTGCATGACATTTGGGCAAGGATTGCGACTTTTTTATGTATCATAGAACCTTTAATAATATAGGTGATCGCTCCTGCCAAATCACCGTAATATCAGTGTCTATATTCTCTAGAGTTACTGGGCCAATCTCAGTCAGTGTTACCCACAGGTTGATTATGCTCAGACTTTTTTAGGTATACTAATCACGTATTAACTCTTCTTACTCTGATCAATTCCAGGAATCAATCAGCTAATCTGTTGGTCAGAATTAGTTGGAATCATCAAGAAAAGTGCGAAACTTGTTATACACAGATACCTCGTTAAATTTTAAATTTAAAGATGATGCGATTTTTGTGGCTTAACTGGTAAATCAACAAGATCAGTAAATTTTTGGAATTAAATTTGCAATTTCTTAATATTTCAATAGACGGTAACGACACTAAGTTCGAAGATTGATAAAAAACATTTCGTCAAATTGACGACGGAAAAGGTCACGAATAGCAGCTATTTATTTAAACAAGAATCTGCTTGATAAATAAGTAGATGATTAATACAATAGATGTATGAAACTAGATTCATCTAATGATGGAAGATTTAAATTCCATTAACTTTTGACAGAAATTTCGCTTTTAAAATGTAATCTTTTATGGTATGAAGCTATCGGAGTAGCTTCTCCAGGTAACGACATAGGAAAATGCTGCTTCCACTGGAAAGATGGCAGCTAAACTGACCGTAGTGAACAGTTTCTTTTGAATTTAATAAGCGTAAGCGAGAAATCTAGATTATTCTATCATTCAGTTACTTCTTTATAACAAATACTAATAGTTCCAACCATGTTTGTGGAGTTGCCGAATGTAAACCACACACAACAGTAAACAATCAATTACAATATTACATGGCATGCCAAAACATTTTGTAGAACATTCAGAGATAACAAAATCGCAATCATATTAATAAACAATGGCATTTAGCCTCAAGATTCCCAACACACAAGCTAAGCAAATGTAATCAAATGTTTCGCTTCTTCGTCAGAATAGAAGGTTTTTTATTTAGATGCCAACCATCACTGATAACTCAGGAAGTCAACTTTGACGTGATTGGATGAAGAAAGTTGACTTTTGGGTTTACTGAAATATTGCAATCTGTATTCAGGGCCTAAAGTGCTGACGGTCAGACGTTATTTGAAGCTCTTCCATAAAATTAACAACAAGCGTCTCTTTCCAAATACCTATTTAATGTTTATAACTCCAAAAGGGAAAAAATTAAAATTACTTGGTAAGTCAGATCTTTCTTGTTAGTTTGACTACTAAATGCTACTCATTTTGATTTCTTAGTCTCAAAATCGGTGTTGATGAGCACTTTCTTTGTATAGCAAACAAATGTTACTCAGTATGATTATCTCCATTTATATCCAAAACAATTCCATTTATCTCGCGACAAAGGTATTTAAGAGTTTGTTCATAAAATTTATAAATAAAATAATAAATGCTTTTCAAGTAGCCATTTAAACCTTTTCACTTTTACTGGATAAGCATTTGAAACTAATGTTGCTAGCTTCCAGATATCACGAAGGACAGTAAACTGGCAGACATTGTGAAAATCGCAATAAAATTGAGGAAAAAATATCTTAATTCTTTGACAATTTAATCTTAACAGGGTCAAAATTTCCCAAAGATGGATAGAATTTTTTTTATATTGGTAAATAATTTTGCAATATATGTTCAGGTTTCGTTAATGTTAAGTTTAAAATTCTTATTGAATTGAACTTATTTTTTGAATTTGATTGTGTTGAAACGAATAAGTAACACTTTATCCTAGTAACTGTCTATTTGTTCATGAGCACCAAACTTCTTTCAGATCCAACATGCAAAGGATCAAATATTTGTAAAAATGAGTGGCACTTCACAATAAAATCTTTTTGCTCAACATCCGTAGAAATAACATTTGGTTTTGTAACATGAAAATCCTCGAACTTTGTGTTTAAACAAAACAAATGCACAGAGGTTAGGATAAGTCTTGGGTAGCGTTAAGGCCTTATTTCCATTAATTTAGAGTAGATTTGTATTTCAAGTTCTTGACGGAGGTGGTGGGCGAATTTTTTATTAAAAAAGGATCTAGAATGTGGGAAACGCACGCGACATGGCACTCGTGTTCCAATCTGGTGGAACAACTGGTTCCTCTACTGAGGAAATCAGAAGTTAAAAATAAATATCGCTGAATAAATACAGTTTGCCACGACAATGCAGAAAACCAAAATTAGATTGCAGACTCCCCATTTAAAAAAAACAGTTATGATAAAGTTCCCTCTTTTTGTAGACTTGAAACTTCTTCAAAAAAAGATGAAGAAAACCCAAGAAGTTCACTTAGTCAACTAAAATAAATAAAAGCAAAAAAAAAACTAAACAAGGGCAGAAATTAAAGCACCATATACTTGTTAGGAAATTGAGGTGCTTTTGTAATGTTGTAGTGATTCAAGCAAATTTTGTTTAAAATGGAAGCATCGCGTCAGATTTGACTCACAAAATCTCGAGAAATAGTTAAACAACGTCAAATGAATAAAATAATATTAGTAATTATCTATGCTATAGTTATAAGCCATCTTTATGTGTATAAGTTGTGGAGTGAAAGAAAAGAGGAATTTCTGACGGAATAACTTTGCAAAATTTAATAAATTACAACAAGACTGCAGTAACAAAGAATTGATTCTGAAGCAATGCACAATAAAAAACAAATTAAGTATTAAAGTTGTGACCAGGCAGTTCATTGAGCACTTTATTGAATAAGAATTTACCATGATGATATTGTTAATAATGGAAATATGATGGCCATTTGGTACCATAGCAACTTCGATACGAAAATTATTGGCTGAATTTCAAAATTACTATAAAAGGAAAGGTATGCGTTTCACTGTGCAATAGTACAAGTTCTTCGATACATCTTAATAACAAAACTACAATACTACTAAATAAATGTTCCTTCTTAAACCTATCAGAATACTTTCACTGGATCACTGGAAAGCCTCACACACTTTCTATAGCTTTAAATCGTCTAAAGAGATACTCTAGGTTTTCTTTACAGCAATTTGAGCAAAACCATTTGATATCAATCTTGTGACTAACCTAATTCACATTATGTTTTATTTGAAACAGCCGCAAAGCTGTCAAAGGACTTCAAACTAAACTGACAGTTTGTTCTATAAAGGTCTAATAGTGTGCTCTCATGATACAGCATTGTTTTGCTCATTATCGACTGCATAAGCCGACCTACTGACACTGATTTTGATACTTCAACAGTATCAGTTAATTTTAAGTTGTAAGACTTATTAAAGGAACGAAGTAACAATCCTCCAGAGTTAATGAATTTCAGAGAGTTACAAACGTTGCAAGCTTTGTTTCCCATTGAATTGGCTTTGATTCTCCCAGTTAAAGGAGAATGAAAATCACTCATTTCAGTAAATTATATCAAATTGATCAGGATCTTCCAACGTGGATGTCGCTTTCAGCAGCTCAACTTTAAATTAGCCCAAGAGTGTTATTTGAGACCTTCAGTAGTGATCCCAGTCATCATAAGCTGAATAACTTAAGCACAAATTACTTTAACATTGATATTTAGACAAAAATTAAAGGATTTTCATTGTTTAATGCATTTGCAGTTGAAAAATACATAACTCAAACCGCCTTCACGAATGTTAAGACGCAATTCGCTTGGAATGTTTCTACTCAAAATGGGATGGAACGTTAATGATGGTCCTGTATCGGGAATGCAAAATCTTCTTGCTTGCATTTGCAAAAGTGTTCATTAATGCGTAGCCAAACTGTTTAAATTTTCTGTTTTTAGACCTATATTTTCATGTTTTCAATCTAAAACATCCAGGTCATCACCAAATAGGCCTTACATTGAGTCCGGACTTTCAAATATTACTAGATTTTATTGCTGGAGTCAAAATATAATATCCGGCTGATTCTAAAAAAGGAATATGAGGGATTTAAATGGTAGCTAAAAGAAAATTTTGCGTTCTCTATTAACCAATCAAAATTAATGTCATGGATTCGCAGGCAGAAAATTGAATCACAAACTGCAGTTTAAAACTTTCGTTTCAAGTCTTTGCGGTAATAAAATGAGGCCGTTAGGTGAAACAAAATTGGAAATTATGGTGACGGAATGAAAGTAAATACATTCTTGATTGCTTTTAAATTTTTGCTTTGAATAAAAATACTCTTAAAAAGCACACAAAAGTCAAATGTTATCAGTTAAGCCCTTAATTCCTCCAATTGTAAGAAAAAAAAGGTATTGAAGTACGGCAATGAAACATGTTTAGGAAACTTTCATTTTAACTCAGTTAATAAGTACCCCTCGAAGAAAACTAAACTTTCAGATGATAACCAATTTCTAAAACAGTATAACTTTTAGATGCTTATATTGCACCCCTCCGGTACCTGAAATATTCTAAAAAACGGGAATTTTAGCAACGTTTCAAGTGGTTTGGATACCTTGTTTCGTGCAAACCCCTTCAATATTTCCAATGCAGAAAAAAGGAGAATTTGTAAACAAATCTCGGCAGGAACATCAGTACAATTAGTTGATGCCACCAAGAAAGCACAGGGTTTAGAGTTATAAACTAACACTTGCTATTGGTTTTCGCAAGCAAAAACAACAAACCATGGTAGCGTTTAAATGCAAAGAATCTGCGCCGCCTGCTTTATGCATATTAAAAGTCTGCGTTCATTCAATACTGAAACATTAAAAAGAATTTCATATATTCAAAAACTATCAACGTCTCTAAATAGAAGATACGATTCCAGACACAGGTGCGCCCATCCTCAGAAATGCCAATCACATAAAATCCAAACTATGCTCCTTGAGTTAAATCCATCGCCACTAAATTCGTGATCTTCTATTGGTAATTTATGAATGGTCACTAAATGAACTGCATTACTTAAGTGCTGGGTGTTTTGTGTGAATAGAAAGTTTTTTCATAAAATAGGTGAAATTTTGTAAATTGTATACTGTTTAAACAATTTTTGATTTTGCCTAGTAGTTTTCATTTATTCCTCAGATGTAGTAATAATGTCAAAATTTCAGTTAATCGCCTACTGGCTGATGATCGGTCCACTAGGAATCGCGTGATGGTCCAACCAATCAGAATCGAATGAATGACTTCACCCAACTTTGCCGTAAATTTAAGAACAGCGCCGGGGCGTTTGCATGCCTAACGTGGTGAAAATGTCAGAAATATCCAAAAAAAACTTTTTTTATGACTATATAAGATTAATACTGATGCGTTAAGGTCATCGTTGCGCAGATCCTCCATTTGATTCTTCAAATTAAACAGTTCTGTTAATTTAAAATCAAGTCTCATTTTGCTTGAAATTCAAAAGTATGCTATTTTCCTAGATTGACTCTGGCCAGCCTGAGCATAAATGAATTGAGACAATACTTGTTTCAGTGCAAACCATGACCATTGAATACTTTAATGATGTCACCGAAAAGCCTTGACATGACAACTTCGATTTTCAAGTGACCTTAAATCAACCCTAAAAAAGCAACTTCGTGGAAGCATATATGGTCATTAATTAATGTCATTATGGAATAAGTAAACACCAAAGAATCATTGAAGACAGTTTATGTATGGATCTTTTCAATTATAACCAATTAGCTTTGATTTAAAATTTAAACTCTTTTAGACGACAGCGAGATTGTTTAGCGCCATTATTTACGATTTAGACTGTTTGGAAAAACATTTATTCCAAGTATTTTAAGTAAGACGGCTCAAAAAATATAAGTAATGATTTAAATAATCAACTTCAATCAAGTAGGCATGACATTTTTGTGAGGGATATCGAAGTTCCGATCAAAAATTGAGGAGTCAAACCGTCATAATTAGTGTTAAATTTACTTTTTAAAAATTTAAGGCAAAATTAATAAAAGTAGGCCGATGACTTACAGTACAGAGCCTCATTGCGATGGCGAAACCAGACAGTAACATCAACTCGATAGCCCTCCTGATCGAACATTTCCCCTCCGACCTTCAGGACCTGGGTATCCTTGGTACTTCCCTGTCGCGTACTTATTACAGTAGCGCCGGCAGCCATGTTATTTATTTGTCGATATTCAATCAGGAAATGATACGAAAGGAATTGTTAGAAAGATACAATATAGAGGAGTGATGGCGACGATAAAATTCAGAAATGCTGAAATTCCAATAGAGGGTGGAAGTGTGACAACTTTAATTCCCTAAAGTATCCTTTGCCCCTCTAACTCCTACACACACAGACACACAAACTTCAAATATTCGCTGCAACAGGAGTGTGTTATACACAGAACTGTCTGTGGTGTTGGTGGACTTGCAATTTAGCCCGTCTACCAATCAGCAGCTTCGACGCTGTAATACCCGTTGCATGGGCAAATAGACACAGTTCGCTGATTGGCTACCCACCTGCTTAAGTTGTACTATCACGTGCCTTTGTGTGGATTCATGTCTATTCGGACGCTCGGTGCCGATAATAGCAACAGTCACACTGATTTCGCCCACAACAACAACTTAATTGATACCCATCGACTGCAGATTACGACTTTGCAGTTTTCGGTCCATAATTTTAGCTTGCTGATACTAACTTAAATCTCTCAAAAGTGCTTCACTCAACACTTAGACAAATGGAAGGCTGCTTTACTTTGGGCAGCTTCAAGCTAACTTTTGTACCGTTCGAAATAGAAATTTCAGGGCGAAATCGACATATAAGGACTAAATCAAATCATTGTGCTTTAAAAACCGTTGTCCTAACTTATATCCAAGACAAGTGAGCTGTAGCACAAATAATTTCTGTATTTTAGTTCTGGGATGCCCTCAAGGACCATCAACCCACTAATCAGTATCTAAATTTGCTCTATTTTAACTTGTAAAATCTATAAGGCCAGCGCTCAGTCCTCTTTGTTCACAATCAAAATGCTGAATTAACAATGTGGAAAATTGCAGTAAGGAAGTAACACTCAAAGCAGAGTTTGGTTTTAAATAGTACCTTGATCAGGATAGTACGTTCAGTGTTGTGATGTTGATGTTAATGCCTTCCTAAGCTACTACCTCATGCCTATGGTCAACCCTAGCGCCTCTTCTGATTGGGACAAAGAAACAAGCGATGTAGTTTGGCAGTCGCAGCCAACTATAAGAGTACAGATGATCGGTTTCAAAGTTTCTCAGAGCCCTTGTGAGTTACCTAACGCCGAAGAGCTGCTCTTGCTCTGTTAGATTCTCTCAGATGAAGATATACAATTTAACACAATGAAAGTATTCAACAGAAAAAAATGAAATGACATGAAATGGAATGAGTAGGATACACTAACCAACAAACCAGTTGGAAATTCAGGTATCTGTATTCATCGTGCGTAAAGCATATTGGCTTGAACCTCCGTATTGAAACCAAATTCTTTGATGGCATCTTTTGAATGCCCACAAAGTCTCTACTCTTTCAACACTTTTTAAGAAGGGCTCAACTGTTCAGCCCTCATGAGATATTGAAGGATAAGTTAACTGATTTGCTAACTGATGAAAAGACCGTTTCGTGAACAAATGATAATCCTTTGCGAGGAAGGTAGAAGAGAAAAAGTTGGAAAATTTCGGCCTAAAATCCTAATGCACATTGGATTATAGACCATACGTGACGTGCTTTCCTTCTTTGAAACCCTCGTAAATTCTGAAAAGAAGGAATGTGATTCTCATCAATAAGTTCAAGGTAAGACTTTGCTAGGTATGAGAAGCCCATTAACTCCCAGATAAAATATATTTAGAAAATAACCTGAAAATTGGAAGCCTTTTAAACACAGATTCTAGCTGCAGACCAGTTTTTGCTTTAGCCATATTACCTTGCTGTTTAACTGAAAAATTCTTAACAAATTGTGTTTCTTGGCCAAACCCTGCTAATCAGTCTCAAACAAATACAACAAAAGCATCAAAATCAAATAGGCAGTAGTTTGTAAAGTTAGATCCGCTCTTGACGATAACTAATTAAAGACACTCCGTATTTGATCTCGAACCACCTGATGAACTTCACAATATGTTTGAATAAATGCGTTCTTATTGTGAAGACAACTAGTTTACTAATAGATGGTCGACACTAAACTTATGCCGAAATGATATTTTAGCGTTTGAACTCACTAAAAACGTACCGGTTTATCCAAGTAGTCATTTGGATTAACTTCTCAATTCCAATAACTGTGCTACTATTTCTGTTTCACATTTTCGTTTTCATTAATCAATTTTCAAGTCTATTTGTTTACATGTTTACACTGCTAAAAGATTCAATGGGACGAAGCTGTACAATGCAGCAAATCAGTTACCAAAACTAAGTATAGCAAGATGCTAAACTCGATTCCCCCACGCCTTCTCTCTGATTCATGCTACTGAAATTAGGCACGACATCTAGGCTTTTTTAACCTCACTGAATTTAGAAAGTGTGTAATTGACGAACGATGGAAATCAAGGCAAGAGAAATTGAATATTTGGCAATGGTTTTGAGCCAGTGACGAATTGTGTAAGCGCCAATTAGCTTTCGGAAGTGTACTCGTAGCGATTCCTGTCATATTCATAAAGTTCCAGTATTAATTGGGTTTTTTGCAAATAAATATTAAAACAGGCAAAAAATTGTCCTTAAAATCCATAGAATTATTCATCCAAACCTTAAGTTTTCAGTTCCCTAGTTAATCTAGCATCGGAGCGTGTGAAGATAAACTGTCTGCAGCATTCAAATAATTGATTCTTTCTTATGGAGAACGAGATTGATTTATGATCCTGTTGAATGGTAATCGAATTCCAACTTTTTTTTAATTTAAAAACAAATATTGTTTATCTTGATCATCATTTCACCTGTCTTTCGGCTGAATATTGCTCTGACGCGATCCGTGGCTCCATGTACAACATGATTTATTTCTCGATGACCGACCGTTTTCGTTCAATCTCACTGTAACAGAAGAATTTTAAGACGAAACTCACACCTACGGGAGAAAGCAGATCATAGGATACGTATAATCATACCTTGAACTCACACATAAATGTATGATTAAAACGTAGCTTGCTCAAGATGGGCGTAAGTGATGCCCATTTTCCAAAGATTCTATCACCAATCAGGCCATTTCCCAATTTTCAGAGTGATCCAACAAGACAACATGACTAGCCAAGTTGATGTCATTGTTTCATACAACTAGAAGGACGCTTACAACAGAATCCACCTTCAAATGTGCTTAATGGCTGTATTAGTAGTAGGCGAAACTCTTAATTCAAACAAACTTAAGACTTAAACAAAGCAACAAATAAAGAAGATTTGAACGTTTAGCTAAAAAAATCAAAAATTTAGTTTTTCTTGACTGCTTAAAAATTTCCTTTGGAAATGTATGATATCCTATGAGAAGACGAAAGGTGTATTTGTTTTGCTAAATACGTTCCAATTTACACTACCTTCTTCCTAATCTGAGTGGCTAGAATGTCAAATAGATTCGCGTCTTTTAATCAACCGTCAACATGCATGAACAAGCAAGCTATTGGGTTTTTAAGCAATTTTCGGATCCTTCTCTAAATTGGAGTGTTTGAGTGTACACTGTTGAGTAGTCAAATTCCGATTTGGAGGAATGGGGTGCGGAAAAGACCATCAAATGACTTTGAACATGATGGTGGAAGAACATGTGTGGTATATTCAGCTGCAGAAATTTAGACCCGTATTTTTTCCTCATTCATTTAGAGTGATTTAGCCTCGTACCTCTGCCCCATTATTTTAATTCATGAACAATCATTTATTGCATTTTTCTCACAATTAGGAGTCTATATAAATCGTGACTAGGCTAGGTTCATTTGTTGCGTTTTTCCTTATTAAAATGGATGAATGATGGATTTATCGTTAGAAAACTAGAAGATAACCGTAGTTGGCTCTCGAGGCTTCCAGTTGATTAGCTGAATAGTGTATCGGTTCCCTGATGTTTAGATCCGTCTGGTAAGTGCTACGAGTAATGACAGTCAATGTGGACTTTGGTCGGTTTTAAAAATAACCGATCATTCACTGCCAGCCTGCATGTGCCATGGTTCAATAGGTCTGAACAATCTTGGACTCTTGGCAATAAATCTTGCCATGTGCAACTTGGTAAATCATCTTCAGAGCAAAAATATCTAAAGCCTTAAAAGAGCAAATAAATTTCTCCAACCGTGGGTGTTTTATCTTAATGGACATTCCATTTCTGGTGGTTCTTTTCACTTCCCATGTGATCTGTGCATTTCCTTTCATCAAAACACACCTTAACTTTTATTTCCCAACCTCAATACCCCGATTTTTCTGTACGAAAGGGAAAAATATTTGTTATGGCACAATAATTCTCAATAAAATACGCTAGTTTTTCGATCAACGAAGAATTCAGACGCCTTACTTTCATTGATAGTCTCTAATCATCTGGGCACACCCAAATCCGCCCTACATTCCTAGCAGCAATGGAAATTGATTCTAGCTTTCAGTTTCCATGATCGAGCTGAACAGCAGGCGACAAAATAAAAGCATCAGCAGCTCCAAATGCGTGGAATATACTGGCCCCTAGACACATGTGGAGTCTTTCGATTCTCGTGTAATTCCTGTGACGATACATCAGCAACTTCCTAGTGATCTACTCCTTATGTAAGTAACAAAGATAGCAAAAACCATCAACAGCAGAAAGAATCGCATTTAGTGTTGGAGAGACCTCTGTACTTCCAATACTCCGATTTATCTTTCCATCTCCTTCTGCTTAATGTCACCTTCTGGAAAATTGCTCATATTAAAGTTAATTTTTCCGAAAATCTAGTCGAGTATTTTAAAACTGATTTATTTTTTGCCTTCCATAATGTGACTTTTAGTAGAAAATTTTTGGCTAAGTTTGATGATGATTTTCGTTAAGTTTTAAAATGATACTATTTTTAAAAGCCTACCAGTATGCCATTTGGGAATGTTGTTTTAACATAAAAAACCGAGCATTCCATGAAGTTTTCCCACGCACCACTTTGTTTCACAGCTTCAGACCTTAGATTCTAACCATATTTTCATTTTGTACAATTCTTTGAAAGCTCTACGACTTGATGATAACGATGTAAATCAACTTTTGCATTCAGCAGCGATGAACATCTTAAATTTCGTCGACGCTATAAGACTCGAGCCTCGCATAAATCCTACAATTTAATAATCAGATTTGAATTCAAACTTAGACAACTGGAATAATTCATTATTCAAATCCTTTTTTAAGAAAACAGAACAGGTGAAGTGGATAAATTTAAAAAGGGATAAGAGGTGATGGTGTTGAGGTGTAACGCGCTTTTGGACTGCAAAATGAACGTTTCTATTAAGGTATTTGACCAGCTGAGGGTCTCTTGAAGATGAATCAAGCCTTGTAGAATAATCATCTAAATGTTGATCCCACCTTCTGAGTGGCGGTGTTGACCGAGTAGCGGTCCACATAAGGCCTTGGTTAAAAACCAGTCTTATTTCACTTACAGATTGGTTTTCAAACAACAATTACTAATAACCCCTTTTTCATCCAGAACGAAGCAAAGAGATGAACTGCTTGGGTCAACATTCCAGAACATGGAATTAACATAGTGACTAGGACAAACCTTTAACTTTATATAAATCATTTGTGGTTGTGAGGCGCTTTAGATCAAAACAACTTTCTATAATATGTGTGACTGAAGCATGTTAGGTATGAACCGAAAGGATTTAGCAAACGCGTTTTCAGAAAGCCGACCTTAAACCACTAACAGATGATCCGGCAGCCCATGTATTTAGCCGTGGAGCTGCTTCAGTTGCAGATGTTCTGATTATGAGCAATCACTCGTGAAAAAAACATGCAGTTGATAGGATTCCATTTATATTTGGATGCATTATTGGCCTGTAATATAATGTTTACCTCATGCAATATTAAGAGGGTCCAGAAACACTGAATGTCGATACCACTAATACAGCGACGCCAAATATCGCATTCGAAGTCACCTAAACTATGGCAGTACTTCTATCGTCGTCATGACAAATCTCATGCTGGCGAGCGAGATATTAGCGGAGAGGCGAATAAACTACCGATCAAGCAGATGTTCGGGGCTCGTTAGGTGTCAACGGTATTCCATCGGTGAATCATCGCTAAGGCGCTTATGCAACGCTGGATAATGGGATTCTGGTACATACTACATTGCTTAGGAAATAGATAGCATGGCCTGCTTGTAACCGACAGCTGGTATTCGTATTGCAAATTTATTTAGATATTTAAAACATTCACTTTCAATGCTTATCCAGGAGCCATGGAAGGTGTTTTTAAACCATCTTAGACTATGATAACCGATTATGGATAGCCGTTGCTATTACCGGGTGGGCACGGATGGGTTTCAGATGTGTTTCATCCACTCATTCAGATTTGTTAAGCCCATTAATATTTGTCCAACAACATTAGAGACATAACTGCAGACGGTGTTAAACCTAATTGACTGATCTACCCTCCACGTGTCTGCAATTTTGTATCTGTTTTCCTACCCATGCACCGATCCAGTTAGCTCAAACCGATCCAACAAAGACCTATTTATTTCAGAATTTGATTTCGATCATTCCATTTTGAATAGTTTTAAGTTAAGGCATCATGAAAGGGAAGTAATCGAGATGTGTAACTCCTTCTTCCGACGACAGTGCCAACCGAATTCTCTCTTAGCGTTGGCTAGACTCTTCTTCTTAAATCAATCTATTATGATTCCCGTCAAATTTTTTTGACTTTTCAAAACACTGACGATATCTGGATGGATTCTGGTTTAAAGTTTCTTTGATGGAGAATCTCATGGTCAAAGGCAGGTTGCAATGGCTCCGAAAGAACAGCAAATCCCTGGCTTCGCCTATTCAAATTTGACAAATCATAAAATTTAACTGTTTTTGTACTATTTTGCAAATTATCACGAAAAGAAATGAGACCATAGGCATTAATACTTTTATTTTGTATATTGAGTACAATGATGATCAAATTATTTAACTGATTTTGGTGTTTGTTTTAATCATGACCTCTCACGGTGGTGCCAAACTTAAATATTTTGAAGTGAATTACCACGAATGGGGTATCATTCTTGCTGCATTCGTTCATTACGAAAAGTCATGGTTACAAATAAAAGGTGCTGAAAAGCTTATTTACTCATCAAGTTGCGATTGGATTCAGTTGGATCGCCGATCATTGGGAGGAATGCATGGAAGGTGGGAATTCACCAATTCAAGAAGTGTCGGCTCGATATATGAGGAAAGGGACAATTTTAGAGGGAAGGGATCACGAGGGGGATCAACCCTACAATAATACAATTCTCATCAAAACCCAAGCATCTTTCAAGACGTGCTTCGTTGAGAATTTCCTTTTTACGTCTAAGTTAACTACGGTCTGATATCTCTGTCTCCCAACTGACTGCTTTTGACGCAAGAGCATAAGAAGATTCGAATTCCTTAGAACTTAAAATCAGTTCAAAACAAAACTGAAATAAGTGTAAAGTGCTATCTTTACGACAGATCTATTCCATGCCTTTAGTCTTTTAGCAGTTTTGATTCCACATTAACATGCAAATTAATTAAAATTTGAATCTTTCTTGCCAGCATTTTGGTACAGTAGTCTCGGAAAATACGAAGTATCTTTCTATTTTGTTCCTTTTCACTCCGAAATCATTCAGCTTGTTGAAAAATTCGGACGTAAATCACAAATCGGTTGCGAGCGTTGGATCTTTGGTGACTCACTAGCTTCAATTACCCCAATTAACATTTTAAATTTTAGACAAAATTCAAAAAAAATATTATAATTTATGATCTTTAATGCCCCGAAATGTGTCTACTTACCTGGAGTTGCCATAGTCTTCTGACTGAGCCTTTAAGGTGTAAAAAGCATACATGGTAATGGCCTGTGATTCAGTGACAGATGCGAAAATAGTTCCATGACCAACTTTAGGATACTTCATTTTGAACCTTTCAAATTGGGGTGGTATGACTTGATATGAGGTACTCAATATTTACAAAATAGGTCTGTCACTTTATCATGCAAATTGCCATACGTAAATAGACTATTTAAGCAAACTGTCAAGGAGTCGATGAATCCTTCTAACTTATTTTATAACAGTAAAATACGTTGAAAGCAGAATAAACACTTAAAAGCATTTAGGGAGTGTTTAAGCCAATGAATAAAGCTAAGTAAGTAGCGTCGGAAGACAATAAGCGGTCTTTTAACACTCCTTGCGAAGCTCTAAATGGTTTCGAAGTGCATCATCTTGACACAATATCGAGGTCGTGGTAGTTGCAGAAAAAACTCCTTTTGGAACTATATACAATAGATTCCAGTAAATAGTCAATTGGCTAGATGTCCATACTTAACAATACTCTTCAAGGTACGAAAATTCACGCTCCAATTCTCCCAGATAATAAATTATATCAATTCGATGTGAATTATGGGGTAGCTAAATACCATGGTCTTTGCTATTTTGTAAGAAAAAAAGAATGATCCCTGATCTGACAACTTGATAAATTCAAATAAATTAAAAGATTAAAATTGAGATTTAATGCACCAACCACAAAAAATACTGGTGATCAAACCCCGACTCCTTTAGAATTGAGAACTGATCCCCAACAATGAATCCAGGCAAAACCCGAAATGACCAGCCATTTGTCGCTATCTGATCAATGTAATGGGTTCAGTAGGCTTAACTAACCAGTAGACCGTCCAGTCCAAAACGCCTGGTTTGTGTCTGTGATACAGGCTGTTGAATTTTGATTTCGACATGCCTGTGAGCAGAAGCCAACGAATCAAAATGACTAGACAGGTAATTCTTTGACGATAAAGCTGCCAATAGAATCTTTGAATCATCAATGAGGTGCCCATATTTGGCTCGGGGGATACCTCATTGCTGCGAGCTTAGGTGAATTGTTTGACCTTCTAATTCGGTACGGTAAACCTAACCACCTATAGCTATTGCGTGGGTCTCAAAATGGGGACTTTCCTTCTTAAGCGCCTTTTGCTCATTATTATTGTGGTTTCTCCAAAGTTTGGATCTTTAAGGTTCAGATGACAAAAATACTGCATTCAATGTTCTGACTGATAAGTCACTTATCATTTTGCCGCCGTGGGTAAACAAAAAATACAGCTTTTCTGATTGGTCTGAGCCCTTGGACCGCTTCTTCTTGCAGTAGCGGTCCAGGCATCGGTAGGAAAGTTAACTGGAATAGAACCTTGCCATGATGAGAAAGTGATGATGCTGATTTCTGCATTCGTTAGCGCAAGCATTCTGTCTTCGTCAAAATACGAATTAGAGAATCGAATCTTTCATGTTTATTAACTCCTCCAGTTTAATGAGGTCCGATCAGGTTCAGAACAGTAAGGAATGAGAACAGCAGATCAGTTTATCCAAGAGCAGATTTACATAGCATTTGTAAAAGGTACATAATCATCACGACCTAAAGGTCTCGGTGATGCAAAATTTTCCAACTTCGAGACAGCAATGTGTGCACCGGTAGAAACGTATGCACTTTCCAAGGCACATCTTAAGAAAAAATCGCTGTGTAAACATTAGAGGCGACGTCTTGTTCAACTGAATTGGCAGCATGAACAGTTCTAACCAAAGGCTCGAATTCGTTTCTCACTCTCATCACTTATGAGCCTCCCACTTAAGGAATTTCCTGGTATTAACGGAATCCAAAGTGAAGAGCCAGTGAGTGCATTTCATCCAATCTATTCATTGCACATTGAAATGAAAGCGACTTAGAGCATATATCGAAGAGAGGAAGAAATTGAACCATCAGGGAAAAGCCGTCTTTAGAAAACAAAGCCCTCTTTTGGATCGCTACTTCATGTCACGTCAAACCCTTCCGTTATAAGAAATCTAGATGGCGTATCGGGAGTAATAGGTAGCTATGAGCTTTCAAGTTTGGCTTTAAGATGCGGATAAACATGTAATCAGCATAGTTATCCGGTGATACTACTTCTCCCACGGTCGCCTTGTGCTAGCCTTCTATTACACCTTGTCAGTACTTCCGACTAACCTTTAAACCCCTTTATCTCCAAGGCTGGATTCACCTCTAAAAAAGGGAGGAGAAACGTTTCCGTTTTAAGGCCTACCGGATCTGAGAGCCTGATGATCAGACTATGTGGTTGTGAAAGAATTGCTGCCAGACTGAATAAAGGCTGCAAAGGAGCAAACAAAATCCTTTGATTTAATAAGAAATCTCCAGCTCTAAATATTTCCTCTCCCTTAATATGCCTCATTATTAATTTCGTGGATTAAAATTATACCAAGGTACCATCTCCTGCTCACTGTAAAGTAAACTCCACAGAGAAATTCACTGAGATTAAAACCTTATATCCGAGACGAATTATAATTAGTTATTCGTTCCACATTAGTCGGCCGAACGCTCTGGGATGCTTTGAGTGAAAACAATGCCAGCTAGTGATCTGCACGAGGATCTCAAAAGAGATCAGGACGAGGTAACTCAGATTAAAAGTAAACGTTCCCGTGACGTCTTCAGACATTCGCTAGAACAACCACTTACTGAGGAACTGTTCCACAGAAACGTTGGATTGGATAAGACCTTTTAAGATCATCATCATCTTATGCATGCTACCCTCGATTCTACACTGATCCTTGATTGATGAAGGACGGTCAACAGCTATAATTATCTAGAGACCTTCTCATTTGTCTCTTTCTTAGTGGAGAACGAATCCTTTCGACGCTTTCCTTGAAAGCTACACTGAAATACTAATCTATAAAGCGGTCTTAAATGCCGGGTTTCCACATTGCTATGTAAACGATTTCAATCTCGATCATCTGATGATAAAGATGTCTATTATAAAAATTAATTTCAAAAAAAGGTTTGACTGACTGTAAGGACTATTCCAGAACTAGCTAAGCGGCGGTCCCTGGAAGATCCTCTTTCAGTGGATCTCCTACAGAATCTAACGTTAGATGAAGAGAGAGGAACCGTTTAATCATACATCCATCATCTTCTTATCATTAATATGCACTGTCATGAACGCGGAATGATGCCATAAAACAGAGCCCTGTGTTCCAAGGGTTTGCTTTCTCCCGATCTACTAATTCCCTAAAACGGCAATTGTTAAGGCCAGACGGATCTTAGAAAGGGCTCATGGGGGAGCCAAATTAAAGGGTCTCTATTTTCATACAAGTTCTGACCAGCACAGCTAATCAGAAGTAGGCGAATGTTAGCATCAGACATGAAAAAATATCGCTTCATTTTACAAAACGAATTAAACTACTGAACATTTGGCGTCCAATGTCGCTAGTAAGAGACTTGATAAACAGACTTTTAAAAAAGTTACTTTTTTAAGTTAACTTGGGCTGTCTCTGTCGCCGTGACGGTATGATGACATTAAACAAAGTCAACCTACTGTAAGGTTACAATACGGAAAGGCTTCTGCTGTTTTATAATGCCGCCACACTGAGAATCCCGGTAGCCCGCTGGGCCTATTTAACGCATCCATTGCATGCAGGGCAGTGCGTGCATGCTGCCTCATTCGCCGCCCACGCAGGCGGCATATCGATCAGCTCGTCATTGGCCCTCATCTTATTGGTGCGTACTATGCTGGTAGCACGTGCGCACTGTGTCTGACGTACGCTTGCACTGGTGTAGTTTGGGCGTAGTGACCGCAAACGGGTTAAGCTGAAAATAGGTGTATAAACGCACCCCTTGTGGAGACGATCACCGACCGATCTATTCCATTCCCTCCCTCGCAGGCGGAGGGCGACCCACACGAGGGTTGCACCTGTTGATTATCTGGCCTGCCTGTTTGAAGCGGTATGCACTAGTGGATATGGCGGCTTGGATGACCTTATTTGACTCACTAAAGTTCGGTTATTTACCGATTAAATACCGAAAATGGTAACAGGAATCAAATGGAATGTTAACTGATGATGGAAATGACACAAATCGTGCAGGACTGGTGTAATTCGTTGTTTCAAAACAGCCAATTAGGCCAAAGGCAACCGGGTTGTCAACGCATCATTTAATGGAATGATTAATAACTATTATTTCTGAAGATTCGTTCACTAAATGCGTTCTTCCTTAGAAGGAGTGGACTTAAGTAGGAAGATGATAAGCGGTAGGAGGATGAAGAAACTGTGCTAATTTCCCTAAATAGTAGTACTTTTAACTTTAGGGTTGATTTGATCTGGAGTCGATCTAAAGTCTCTCGGTTCGAGTAATGGGTGATGCATCCCGGGTAGTTCTTCAATAGTCCAGGTACTTTGATGTCCTCACTTATGGAAACTTACCTTTTGGGATCAGTTCTTCCAGTTACTGCTTGACTAATGCAGAATATTAAACACAACTTGGTCAAAGAGAGCTTTAAAAAAATCCAGTTTTGACATTTCTATTCCTAGCAAAATTTGGGTATTTCCTGTAGGTTGGACGTCGTACTGAAGGATTGAGCAGCTGTTTTGCCCCCGATCCAGAATTCAATGTAGCATATAGAGCCGTTCGGCAATGCAGTTCTGGATTAGTTCTATCCTGAATTTCCTCATTGCTTTCTGATTTTGAAAGTTCTTTTCGTTAGTTTTAATGATTAAAGCGCATACTTTCAAACCGTTTTCAGTAAATCAACCGGAATCAGTATTTAATCGAGGTCAGTAAAACCGGTGAATGCTTCTACTTTGATTTTGTAAATTATCAAAACCAGTCAATTCATGAACCATAGTTACCCATCAACCCAATTGGGAAGTCGCACTACTAACTAAAATATGAAAAAAATGGGTCGAAATACATACGATTTGCAGACTTAGCATTCGACATCACTATCAGGCTCGCAGAAGCCTGATCTTGGAGGTGTGTGTCGCAACCAAAACTGCAAAATAAGATGCACAGTGGTTTACAAGAGAATTGCAGCTTTTCTTTGAGGAATTAGCGGTTGAGGTAGCACCGAAATTGCCGATTTCAACATTGCTTCAAACAGAATGTGTGGCCGGTCAGTTATTTTGGTGTCTAACCGGAAAACCAATGAGGAAGCTTGTATTTTAGTGCTTGTCTAGTCAAACAGTCATTCTCGCTGGACTAATTCATTTCAACTTACGATTTTTCTTTGTTCTAGTCTTCTTCCAATGCCAACTTAAAATGAGCTTGCTTGTGGGAGAAAATGTAGCTTTCTTTACTTCTTCGACGCTTTCAAAAGTCTTTGGCCACCGTTTTCAAAATACTCAAATACTCAAATATGGCGTAGCATTAATACAGTTCGTGAGTTTCAAAAGTGTTTTTCAATCCTAGAAAGCGGCCGAATGACTCCGTTTGGCTGTTAGGATCTAATATGGTCCAGGTTTCTTTAAAAAACAGGCTTTTATGGTTCAAAAACTACGGCTAAAGCCACGAAGAGCTATAAGATCGACAACTCGCGTGTGTGAGCTCCAAATTTAAGAGATGCAAATAGGTGTTTTCCGTTAACTGAACCAAAAGTACTAAACCGGGACTCTTCATTTAATTGAGAGAGACACACTGACAGACCAAATCATCAGGATATATTAATTCATTCGCGAGCCACATCGGAAGTTATTTCATGATCTAGAAGGGTATCCGCAGGACTGACGGTTTAGTCCTCGGCATTTGTAACCCAGAGGTGAGCGTCAATGTTTGTCTGCAAATAATTGGTGAATGTATGTCATTGCCCTTCAATGTAATTGCCGGAAGACAAGTTCACAAAACATGCCCTTGGACAATCTCTTCACCATATTACTTGAAGTAATGGGAATCGGCTGCTGATCATCATTTGCAGATGTGGCCACCTCTTCAAAATAGAAAACGACCTGAATTCTTTAAGAGAATTACTGCATTGCATAAAGCATTTCACGATTCTCTTCTAATTTATCATCTGTTCACTTAAAGTAAAATCAAAAAGCAAGTGATAAAATTACCTCAACTGCAAAGCTGTTATTGTAATGAAGGTTTTAATGCCAGTGCGGTTGTTGAAAATTGTACTAAATGTCACATCACGACAACAGGCAACGATTCATTTGTTATTCAACTAGAACCTCTGTTCCTGCTGTTTTTGTCTATAACATTGTAATTTCTGTTTTTATTTCATGGATTTTAAATATTTTCGACCAAGATGTTTGATAATGCCATGTACGATTGTTCAGGACAGTCATCATGCCAATTTGTCTTGAACTTTCAGGTTTCGACTGGCCTGATTTAACTTGGCAGTGATCCAGTAGACTTCTTCTCTGCTTAACGGAGCTGAAAGATTGGCAACAAAGTAAAGGTAGCAACTGCTGTACAATGCCGTGTAAACCGACTGCCGGCTGGTGACTACAGAAAGTCACCTCCTTCATTGTTTCAATTTCTCTCGACATTTCATAGGCCCCATGTTTGAAAGAAACGAGTGTTTTTTTTCAGCTTATTAATAAAGTTAGCCCAAGTAGACCATTCAGTTTTTGCACAATAGCTATAAAAGAAAGTTGCAAAATAATTTCATGGTAATACGAGTTTATATTCATACCTTTAACAGACAAATATGCGGAATGTGATAACAGATAAAGCTTATATATAAGTGAAGAAAAAGTTTAAATTTTGAAATAATTTACCGAGTATCAATCAACTTACTATTTTTGAACAGAACTATCCTCTCATTAAACTATATCGATGGAAAAGGATCTTAACTACCAACTTTGAATAAATAATGAGGATCATCCTGCGATCTAAAGCAGTACTGATTTCTAGAATCATAGGAGACGATATTGAATTAAAATATTAAAGATGCAAACTGTTACAACATAATTAATCCTAAAATGTCTTTTAACCTATGATTGGGCCGTGAAACAGACTTAGGGCAATTCCATGATTAAATTTGTTAAATTCATCAAATACAGAGGAATCGTGAAAATTGCAAGTGCTCTGAAATAAAATTGTCTCGTCTGAAACTGAATCTGTGAAATTGGCTGAAATAAATACTATGATGGATAACTGAACTGTACTCAAAAACAGAATAACTAGATAAAGTGTCAATATCAAAACTTTTCTAAAAAATTGTTTAAGCTGCTGTTGGTCACTTGCATACTCTGTGACACATTTAAGTTCGAGTGAAATGTGCTGGGGACCGAGGATTATGATAGATGCCCACACTTGAGAAAAATCTATTTAATTAACCTAAATTACGTTACAGATTTGAATTTACAAATCCTATGGTCCTTAGGTGAGTTTCAATTATTCAGTGCATTTCTACTTGCAACGATGCAATTCGAAATATAATAAAGGTACAAACAAAAATAATGCAGACAGAGAAGCATGTCTTAATAAAAGCCTTAGAAATATCTTTGCAAAAGATTCATGAGAAGCAATATTTTTTACGGAACCATGTTTTCTATGCTGAAAAAATGTTTTACCGACGATAACGATCAAATGAAAAATCGGACATGGGCAGTCCAAGGCTACATTTGGTTCATCAACTAGATTTTCATTTGGATATTTTGTTATAGTAAAGCAAGGTTTGTTGCTGACATGATTTTTATGTATGGATATATATTTTTGTGCACATAATTGGTTATTAGTATGAGTAGTTGGCTACAACAGTTCCATTTACGAAAGCTACTTAGTAGATTTTAATTTTTCAACTTTTGGTTTGAATTTATTGAAGGTTTTTTTTATAAATAAAAGTGTGAGTGACACTTATGAAGCTGGCTAGGGCTGCGAAAATCAAAATTTTGCCTAACAATCAGCGTGTTTTGGTGGTAAAATTAAAATTTTTCACTATAATATTGCTCACGGCTAAAATATACAGTCCGTAGTCAAAATTTTGACCCATTTTGTACTTGCCAACCATTGCTCGAATTCGGAGGCTTTCTTAGAAAACTAAGACAGTGTTCAAAGCTCAGTTTCACACTATACAAAAACCAAAATAAATTAAAAAGGCCATGCACTTTTTTTGCACGCTTATCTTCTCGTCACGTCGTGTTTTAGAACAGTCCAGTTCAAGCTTAAATACTATGATGTAATACCGTTAACTCAGATTACTTTTGTGAGACCAGCACCACACGAATTTGCAGGTCAGTATTTAAATAGAGTTGCGCGATCTTGGGACTGTGTCCTTAGACTCAATCATTTTATTTCCAAGATGCACATCAATAGGTTTTAAATGTCAACCAGAATGACACACCGCGCCTTGCATATTAATTAAGACACCCAATGCACCAATCTATCAGACGAATATGTGATAATGTACTATTGAGCAAACCGAATTTGATTAAGTGCATTTTCTCTGATCAAATCCACTTGTTTCATAAATAGTAATTGAATTTATGTATCCTGTTCCACTTATTGCAATATAAGAGTTCCTGTGCAGACCAATAGTCAGAGGAAAGTTGAGCTCGCTCAAATTATTTTTCGGATTCGGTTAAGACCAACATTACATCATCAGTCCGTTGTCGATCCTCTGGTAGCAGAAATAGATCCATAAAATGAGTTTTTGGTCTCTATCTGATTTAGATGCCTTATAATACATGGATGGATTTTTTGCAGAAAATCTTCCGGAATACATCTGATTAAAAGTGAGTTTTCTAAAGCCCTTAGTTTTTTTGATTCTGAGAATCATCTTCTTGCACCCGAGAGTTTTATTTATGATTAACGGTCGTCTTAAATTCAAGCTCCGGGGCGATCTCTGGAAGAAGTCGTGAAATTTAAGTCAGTTTCGTTGAATCAGATGACCCAAGCCCAGGAGAGTTTTATCGGCGTGACCTTTGGGACTCCTGTCACTTTAGTTTAGATCATTTTTATGCCATTTTAGGGCCACAAAATTAAATTTCTATAGGTCCTCACCTTGAAAAGAATTCATTTTCAGATAATGAAACAAATGTCAGAAACTTCGTCTTTTTTATTATACAGCTTAAATGATGCCTTTTTCAATTATATGTTCATTTCACTCTGTTTATCCTATCTAAATTGGTTTTTTAGACATGAAAATTAGAGAGATGGATCATATATTTAAGATAGAATATGAACAATTTTGACCAGCGTGATCACTTACAAATTCAAAAAAAAGGGATAGTTGTAGATATACTCCAACCAAGGTCACTGCCATATGAGAAAGCTTTTAGCCATAAAAGTTACACAAATTTTCAAGCATCGATAAATCCTTTTATGACATATTTTTGTGCCTATTGAAATGGGACGGTGCTATACTTGTCCATAGGTTTGTAACTTACTATAGTACCCCATGGCATGGAATGAGACGAATTTATTTTATTGAGTTATTAGATTATTATTGGCTAATCATTTGCCCTAAACCAATGGAAACGCTTTCGATAATGATTTGAATTTCAAATTGCAATCTAGCCAATGTTGTATTGATTTCGATATCTTGAAAACCAATCGATATTACCTAAGTGAAAACATAAAAAAGTTAAAATCCGACATTTCGTTTGTAACATTTCTGACCCATCATATTTTATGTCGAAAAATTTTCAGTTGACATCCACTTGATTACTTAAATTGAAATAATTTGGCGATTATACTAAACAAGGCTGATGAAATGCAAATAATGGGACCTAAAAATTCATGTTTAGCAAATAAACTTTAAAATCTGGTTCAAGAATTGCAGCTTGACTTTTAAAACAAGCTGTAGTTGATAATGGGAGCAATTTTTTTCAAATTGTCCCTCCATTTAACTTTGAGAGGGAAAGATGTTCTCCATTAAAAGAAATATAAATATGGCCTTGAAAATAAAATGATTCAACTCATGAATACACCCGAATTTTTTATTGATAATGAATGTTTATTAGCAATTAAATGAATAGCAGTAAAAGTGGCGAGGTTGGTAACTTTTGGAGTCGAATCCTGAGCACAATAATTTTGCGCGATAAATGAAGCCATTTCCTATATGAGACTTATAATTGTAGAGGTTTTGATGTCCAACTCAAATGTACATCACTTTTCTACACAATCTGATTAATTTGACACAACATGTTTAGTAAAATGCTACTCTCTAGTAGAAATTAAGTTTTTTTTGTGGGACTTACTAGGGTGCTAAGTTAGGCTGATAGCCATCGCTTTTCGATTTCAGTAGCTTTAGAAGCTTTGAGTAACTTATTAAAGTACACTTAAATGCATTGAGAAGTTAGCCTAGACAGGTCTAGCAAACGTTTATATAAGAAGTATTTCCCTTATGCTTCGTCGAAACGAATAATCCTATAAAGCCCCTAGTTTTTTAATAAAACTACGAAAAGCGAAATGACCCGAAGGAACACTTGCACATAAGGCGTTAAATTTTCTCAGAAGCAGCCATTAAAAATGTTCAAAACTAAGCAGAATATGTGCATTAAATTTGTAACTCAATTGGCCTTTCACAAGGTTGAGCAACTCCCCGAACCGTCGACGCTTATCCAGTTTTCGAAGACGGTCAACACAGGGCTCCTCCGCATCCGAAGTAGTGCCAGTAAATGGGAGTCCTCACACAGTCAACCTGCCGACAAATCAAAACCCTCCAGCTGTTAAATTTGCTATTACGTCCGACAGTAGCCTACAGTCCGGACAAGCCAAGGTTATCTACGACAACTCGGCCATCTACCAACCAATTCCAAATGTCAGCAATGCTCGCGGATCCGATCCCACTCAAATCCGGTTTACAGTGGAGGTCAAATTACTCAATGATGAACAAAAAGTCCTACTGATTGAAGTCAATGTAAGTAAATTGATACTCTTGCTTGTGAGTCAAAAAATAAATTTGTAAAGAAGGGCTAATATCTGGCTGTCGGAGCTGAGTGATGTAACGTGATATGCTTAACGTTAAATCCAAACCGCCAAGTAGCGAAGAGCCATTTTCACTTTCTTGGCAAATTTCCGGGGTTTGAAAACTCGAGTCGCTGTTCATGTAGATGGTTCGGAAGTATTTTCAAGGATACCTCGAAATCATGATGAAAACAATAAACTATTTGTGCAGCGGCATTAGTCTAATTGGTACCAGCTGCCTTTATCGTTCCATATCGACTACCTATGATTGGTGGGCATCCGTCATGTTGGACAGTTTAATAGTGCTGAGAGAGCTGACTTGTTCTGTTTGAAAGCCGGTATTTTGGGGCGTGTGTTATTTTCTCTCATATAATTCTATATCAGTAGTGCAAGTTTGGCTCTATCTCTATCTGGACTGCCAAACGAGGTCTTTCCTTGACTTTCATTCCGGTATTTTTACCTCCTCGAGCAGAAATTCTAATTCTAATTCTAACTTCAGCATTATGAAAAAGCTTTCTCGATTCAACTTGAATAAATAGAAGTTGCTTTTGGTCGTATCTGATTTAGTGGTCTGCGAATGCTATTCCAACCATGACGTTATCGGAGATCATCGTTGCTGTTCTCCACGAAATCAAATTTATCATGCCATCTCTTCTGGCCTCGTAGCATTCCAGTTTGAGTAAATATTCTACAAACTAAAGTTGAGAACTAAATTTATTTAACTATCAAAATCTGCTCAATATTCGATAGAGACAGAAGCAGTTCAAAACAAGATTTAAAAAATCTATTGAAATGAACTAATTTTAAAAGGTTTAGCTATATCTATTTGAAAGGTACCGATTTTCGAAAAGTTATTTCAAGCTTTGGACGAGCGACAATTCGAAAGTTTTTACGAAAAATGAAAAGAATGCTTGACAAAATCTAGCGAAGTAAAAAATGAACCGGATTCTCTATTCCGTTCATTAAACTTAATTTCTGAAGTCGTTCACTTATAAGGAGTAATACATAAATGAGTGCTATTCTAAAGCTCGAAACGTGATTGTGTTGTTGACAACGCCATCTAAGTGAGCAGAGAGGTATAGAAAGGTGTCGGATCGTAACTTAAATACTGCTAGAAGTTTTTTCTATCCTGCATGAAATCTACAAAGATTTCGCCTTCGGGTACCAAAGAAATCAAAAGACGATTTCACTGAAGCCATGCATGAACCTACGCAAATGACTAGAAGTTCCGATTTCTCACTATTTGATGATTTACCTCATCCACCATCCACAGAGTGGAACAAATCACCCATCCTAATGCCACAGCTTTATATGCAACCCGGTAACACGCCAATTAAACGAGCTCAATTCAAATCCACCAACTGGGTTGAATGGGGCGTGGAGATTTGGCCTCGGCTCTATCCTATTGCCTTCAAACATCTCCACCACCTAGCCTTCGCGTTTATCCTTCCCTGTTTGTCCGGTGAACGCCCATTCTGAGTAAGCTGTCGTTACTGTGGACAGAACGCGGTGGGTGGAGCAGCGCTTTGACCGAACTACTCCAGCCCATGTCTATTTTTATTCCCCTCAAAAAGTAAAAGATTGCTCTATTAGAAGGAAAAACAAGAAATTAGTATTTTGCGGAAAGAAATAAGGTCAAGCTGACATAACACTTCCTCTCTTAGCAGTCAGATTTCAGGGCACTCACCTTGGCTCATGATAAACCTGATGGCTAATCTGATCGAGATCTAAGCCACAGACCTGGGAGGCATATCAGTAGGAAGGCAGTTAGGCAATCGAATGCAGTTTCAACAAATCTGGCATCTAGCTCTATTGCACCTACTCCTGCTTTTTAAATGTCCGAAACCGTAAGGGAGTGTAGAGCCTTCGGAGAGTCATGGTTGGAGAAATATGGTACTTTTTAGCCTCATAGTTACCACTTCGATCACTAGATGTGCACTATATCACCTTCGCGCAATCGTTACAACAAACTGGCCAAAGTATTCATTTCTCAAGATAGAAAATCATTCAAACATTTATAAATGAAATTCCCTCACTTCTTGGTAAAATACAATTAGATGTGCGGTTTTTACCGTTGGGAAAGTGATAAAAGTACAACCTAAAATTTAAAAGTGTGCGTGTTTGGTAAAGCATTGAAAGAGCCGTAAACAAAAAAATGTTTTTACCCATAAAAGGAGACATTTTAGCACCTTTAAATAACAAGATAAGAGATTTTCTACTGCTTTGGACAATGACGAAAAGACGAGGCAATAGTCCTATTTAAGAAATAGGGACGAATGGAGAATGAGGAATTGCCTGTCCAGAGCTGACAGAACCACCACCCTTTATAAATGGCTATGTCTGCCTCATTAGTCCAACCATCAACTAGGCTTTTATTGAAACATTGGCACGATTGATCATTTTCCCAGTCACAAAAGTCACTAGCCATCCGACTTTTTGCCCAGAGCTTGCTACTATGGCTACGAGACGAGCTGAAGGCTAATTCACAACACCGCCACTCCGGTGTCTACAAGACAACCGACTTCAAAAATACGCCCCGATGGTTGTGCACCAATATTAACATAGTTCAGACACATCTCTAAGGTTGGATGTCATCTTGTTCTTCAGACTTGTGGGCCACAATGGTTAAGCTTCTATCAACCATAGTCAGCATTTTTCAACAATGTGCCTTTATTATTTTGGCTGTTTTCAGGATGATAAACATAAGCCCCAAAGTTGCTTCGCTTTCTGAAACGGTACTGAATTCTCCTAACTGGTCAAAAAAAATTAGGCTCAGCATGAGGGACATAAACAGAAGCTTTCCATCTAGTACCTATTTCAATGGGTTTCCACTGATACATCATTGCTCTTTAATGGAATTTCATTCCTCTACCTTACTGAGCTCTGTGTATATTTAATGTGTCCTCTTTGAAACATGGGGTTAGATTTTCAGTTACGATTCCACTGGGGCAATATCAAGCCTTGGTACCCCTTAAAAATCCAAATTTCAAGAATTGATTTGACTATTGTAGCACTGATACCAGAGTCTGAGTACTGTGAAAATTCATTTGTTTTTGCGATAATTTCTTTTTATTTAGAATTCATATCGATTTTCATAAAGGAATTTAAAAACTTGGTATTTAAGTATATCAGTAGCATATAGATATGCAAGGATTTGAATGAGCAGATCTTGTGGGAAAAGGAAGCCTGAAGATGAAAATAAGTCGCGTAGTGCAATAACTAGGGCGCCGATTAGTTGATAAAACGTTAATGTTCGTGATTAAAATTTTACATGGAAATTGCCTCGTTATTGCACTCCAATTTCAATAGGATGGTTATATTGGAGGAAAAGGGTTGGTGTTTTTGATGTTTGTGAGTTAAAAAAGAGATAGAGTTGTAAAATCATTGCAGTCATTTGATAAAATGAATTATTTAACATTATGCTTGTCCAGTTTTATGGTTGCACAGTCACCTTAATGCTTCCTTGAACATGGTTGGTGGTTGAGATCATCAGTTTATCACTATGACAGGGTCTGAACTCTCGACATTTGAGGCGTCGAACACACTCTGTTGACGTACTTAGAATTCTCTCTCAGCCATGCTTGTTGTTAGTAGAGAAAAACGATGTTTACAGGCCCATTGTTGTCTATGATTAAGAGGAATTTACTGCAGTACCGACAGAGCTGACGGGAAATAGTGTAATCAGAAAAAGCGAACACTGTTTTCTCAACCAACGCCATAGCCCAATCGAAAAGCTTATTTTGAAATTTTCTTTCACGATGGAACAGATCAAATTCGTGAATTCGCCAGGTAGCTTATCCATTGCGCGGACTGAAAAGGAAATGCTTCATTGGGGGTTCCAATTTTCGTGCCGTGTCGGCTTTGTTCAAAATAGACGATGATTGTCAAACGACCACCTCATCAGCAGCCGTTCCTGGGTTTGGCATGTTTATTAACTTCTGAAAGGGAGTGAGCCACTCCCGAATTGTAATTTTCATCAGATTCTTTTGTGGACATAAAAGTTACCGGGAGCGTTTTCGGTTTGGGCAGTCACATTTAGAATGATCGCTTCAGCCGCTAGATAGTTGAAGATGAGTTTCAATATGTCTTACTTGACGAGTCAGACCCATGGGTGTTCACCACACTATCAGCCTATTAGAAGTAAATTAAACACATTTTTTTTATTCGTCCCACCCATTGGGTAAGTTCCAAGGACTTATCGGGGTACAACAGAAATACAAAAGCTCGTACAATAGTTAGACACTTGCACATAGCATGGAATGGTTAACTTGAAGTCTTCGGCTCCCTGGCCATTTTTCGGCTTGGTTTCGTGGCGCAGTAACAATTCATTCTTCAGTTACACTTCCTTGCAGCACCTCGTTGTTCCCGTCTGCTGGTCCTTATCCAGGTATTCCTTTCTAGTAGCGACCATGTGTTGAGTAGTTCATCCCGCCGGATAGTTTTTATTTCTCAGTCGTTTTTCGTGCTTTTCACTCTCTCTCTTTCCTCCATCGTGTTCAGTTCTTCTACTTTCTCTACTGCAGTTTGGTCCTTTCCTCTTCTCTGTAGGTATCCCACTTTCTGGGATTTCGGCAGATGGGTGACAATCCCTAATATGTTTCTTTAGCCATCATTGAGTCTTGTATCTTTTAAGGCTGTCTGTAAGAGAGCACTTTAGTCTACGGTCCAGTATCTCAGTATCAGTTTTGAGTCCTTCTTCTCCATGATCTTGTCTTTCGTGTCTTTGCATCTCCTTTGTTTTGGCGAAACATCCTTGGCAGTTTGCGCTGGTACAGACAGTATCACGCTGTCTTTCTCCTATCAACCTGGGAGTGTAATTATCCTCTCGACATTTGACACTTTTCTTTGGATCAAGTAGCCAAGTAGCCAATGCTCTTGCTATGTTTCTTTCGCATCTTTACTTACACATTCTAATACTGAAAATACGATGAGGAGGCAATGAAACATTTACTGAAGACTTGGTATTAAGACCAAAATTCAAATAAGGTTTAACTTTGAATGATACCTCATTATGTCAAACTCTTCAATCCAATTTTGATTCAATTGACTCTCTTTAAGTAGCACCTCACAACCATTTTACTCTCGTTTAAGATGAACTACCTTCAACACATTTTCAAACATCCGATCCGATGAATATTTTGAATTTATCACCATGAACTTATAAAGTAAAATCAAGACAATGAACGCGTCTGAATAGAATAAGCCTAGAATGGAAGTTCCAACCCAGATGAAACTAATGTCCACATTGAATGGAATATGCTTTAAGAGGGATTCGGTCAAAAGTATGTCATTTTAAAATTTTCGCAAATGCTATTCTCAAGCACTCATTTTTCCAAATAATATCATAAAAATTGGCAAAATATCCGCAGTTTTTTTAAATTTATTTCTAAACCCTACAGAGGCCATCAACACAATTTGCGCATTATTTGTCTGGAAATATTGCAAAATCTGGGAAATTTAGTTGAGCTTGAGCCAAGTGGAATGAAGTCAAGGTTAGCAGTTTTTCGCCTAAAAGTATTACAATACCATGGTTCTATAAGCTAAATGAAGGCAGTATTTGTAACGTCATCTATGGTCTTTCATGTCATACCATCCAATATATAAGAAAGAATTGACGAGGAGAGAGGAATATTCAGGTGGTCTTCAGCTTGATTTCAAAAAAAGTGATCATTGATGTAACAAACTTCCATATTTCATGACTCTAAACCAATTTTCAATCATTCCCTAATTCCTCTATGTCTGGTAACATGAATCTGCCAAGCAAGCAACCTTTCCATGGGTTCACACAGACCATCTTATTGTTTCACTTTCAGGAAAAGAGATCTATTGGCACCAATTGTTCATTGGTGTTTCCATAACCACAGCGATTTTAAAATCGTAATAATAGTGCAATCGTATACAGTTCTATTATATTAGCATAGGACTTGTCTAGTCTGCAATATTTGTTTTCTTTCCGCTTCAATACCTCAGATACACACCCACATATCCGGGGTTAGGCCTCATCGTACCCTCCAGACTTTCATAATATTGCCGCTTTAGGCCGACCACTCACGATTGGCGTCCATGCATCATGTTGGTCCCTTCTGAGGTGACTGACTGGTGACGCCCGATGGGATATCGCCATAGATGGTACTTAAACAGGCTGGTGGTAACGCAGAACTATTTTCTCATTGACGCAGTCTTGTAGTCGAAACAACAAGAACCTCCAACAGTAGCACAAACTCAAGTTCTATTGTCGCAATCAAGTGCAAAGCCTGGAAAGGCTTGCGATTTCAAAAACAATGTTGTTCTGGAAACAATGTTCCTCTATGGGATGCTCTGAAAATCATGTGGGTCCAAATGAATCTATCCAACTCAACTATTCACGTGTAGCTTCTTTTAGTCTAAATTTTTTGTGGAACACCTTCTTCAGGGTTTATAAGCTCAGAATAATAGGTACTTCCTTAAATGATTGGATTCAATTATTTAGCTCTTTTGCTTTTCGGCTCCGTCAATTTTCTTCAGGTCGGCATATTGAAAACATCGACGTGTGGTACAAAAGGTCAGTTTGCTAGTTATGATTCATCAAAAACAAACAAATTTTTAAATCTCAGTGCCATATTCAAGGATTTGCGTGTTTTTTTCCACTTTAGATACCAAGTTATTAACTTAGTTTTTAATGCATGAGAACTGTAAGTACTTTTCTCCAAATTCTAAAATTCAGTGGGAACAGACTTTAAAAGTTTTCTCAGTTTTTAATGAAAAAAAGAACTATTTTCAATAAGTTATTAGAGGGAAACAATTCCCAAAGAGAGAATTTTTACGAAAAGTTAAATCGGCACTTTAGAATCCGTGAATCCTTCAAACAGGGTTGTTTCACCGCAAAATAAGAACTTTTTTTCAGCAAATAAATATGAGCTCACGTATTTTTAAGCTGAAAGAACGCACAATGCCCATTATTTCGAATTGTGAATGTGTTGATCAAATGTACCACCGTTTTCCTTAACAAAGCCAATGAACATTCAGTGAAGTGCAACCACAGCACATTTTCGTCAAGCTTTGCCAGTTGAAAGTGGATATTTCCTTGCTTCATTCAAAAAGAGTGTGCTCCTCTGTCTTTTCCAAATGACTAGCACACCTGCATTAATACTTTACTTCTCTTGAATGGTACAGTTTCCCTTCATTCGGGGTATTTGAGGATAAAATTTCTCGAAATTCGTTACTTCCATCATCAACTGTAGATATTCAACACTTGACTTGATATCAACTTACAAACTGAGCTAATTATTCATAGACTTGTAAGTTATCCCAAAATATACGACGATAAAGGCTTTTGATAGATGTGCTAGTATTCATCAATAAGATAATTTATTTTTGGAAGTCCCATGCATTTAATGAAGTTGCTATGACAGGGACTCATATTGAGCAAGGTCAAATTATCCTCGTAGGATCCAAAAAACCACACTTGTGAAACAATTTTGAGTTAGATTTCATGAATATAACTTAGATTATTCAAGCAAATATAATATCAAAACAGCACCATTTAAAAATAAACAGCATTCCTGTGTTCTTTGTTTGATATTGAAAGTGATTTCCTTCTCAATTGACTTCACTTTCTCCAAGAGGACTTCTCAAACGAAAATCTTTTGTATTGGCTTACTTCGATGCAGTTCACTTCTGAGAATGAATGAGCTCTTACAGTTTTCTATTCAAGAATTTATTTTCTAGAGGCCAATCCATATCAGCTGACATTTGCCTAAGCTAGCACTTAATGGCGCTTTTGAAAATGTCAGAACACTTTTGTTGAAAGGAAGTGGTGCATTAATTTTAATGAACCAGGAGTACATGTAGTTGAAAGATTTCCGCTTCAACCTTCATGGCTATTCCAGCTTTGCTCTGAGCAGAAAGCTAATACCTTGAGCACAAAGGCGAGTTGAGAAGATAACCTTGAGAAACTGATAACCCACAGCCTAAAGAAGTAGTAGAGTTATGAAAACTTCAGTGTAGACTCATATATCCACAATTTTGCACTTATAATTTAACTAATAGTAAAATTAAAATTTTTTTGTACTTACGAAGTTTTTATCCAAATTCTCACTTTTATTCACTTCAGGCAGCCGCTTTCGGCCAGTGGTTGCTTAACGAAGTGACGAATGAACTGGGTGGCTTGCTGGAAAGCGACTATTTCGGTCTACGTTATCTAGACAGGAGTAAACAGCGAGTAAGATAAATGCGGTTTCCTTTTCCATCCCAGTCTTCTTTCATGTTTACTTTTAAATTTTACGAAGATACTTCATCTTGTTTCCTTAGCAATGGCTGGATCTCTCAAAAACAGTATACAAACAATTAAAGAGTGAGTTTGGCAGAATTAAACTATATTGAATTAGTTATTCAAGAGTAATTTCAAACTGAATGCTTTCATGGTAAATTTAGACGTGATTCCACGGTCGCTTAATTTCCGAGTTAAACATTATCCCGCGAAACCCTTAGAAGAACTTAAACAAGAAAAATCAAGGTTTGTTCACTTTGACAACTTACACATTTAAATTACGAAATTTCATTTCGAACAGTTGAAATAAAATGTTGAGCTGCCCGAGTTGAGATGAAAAGTAGATAGCTCAAATACAAGACATGATCAAAAATTATCCAATGAAAATCGTCAAATTCGAATTTTTGCAACTTTGTTTGTAATAAGCTATGCTTCTTTCGATGTAAATACTGCTAAGTTTGGAATTTCATTTGATTTTTTTGGAAAAAAAGCTAAAACTGATTTGATTTCACAATCAGTAAATATGGTTTCATTATTTAATTTCGTAGATATTTTCTTTACTTACAACTTCGAAGGGATCTTCATAGCGGTCGTCTGATTGGACGTAACAATGACATGCATGTACTGGCAGCCCACATTCTCCAAGGTGAGTAACCACTTTTATTTGTTTTTTTTGAAAGCATTTTAAGGCTATTTTGAAGTTTGTAACAAAGGTAACAAACTGCTTTAACAAACGCTACCATGACAACATATTGTTGAGTCAAGTCTTTATTCATTTTGTGAGGAAATACCAAATCATTTTGTGCCCTCCAATCAGATGGTTTCATCATGGTTATCATCATATGAAAGGTGCTGAGTTAATGATAAAATTGTACCGATTGAATGATTAAATTTTCCAAACATTTTCGGAAGGAATACCTTCTTTAAAAAATTGTGAAAATAACTCGATCTCATGTTTTTGAGCACTTCTGGAAACTGAAAGCAGTGCTTGATTAGACGATCATGCAGAAGGCAATTTCTTTAAATTGCTCTGCACTTTCCGCGCTTGAATACCCAACAGACTAAGAAAGTGATCGGCGCCACTGTTCCAGCGGGACAGTTAACTGATCTATGCTGAATGTGCAAAAACTGTTGACATGTTGAAGATGGACAAAGAGATGCTTTAAACGGGAGTGGATAATTGAAAATTACTGTCGAAGGATAAGGTTTTACTGGAATCGCAGCTCTCTACTTGAATTCCTAACAGAAATGCTTTCCTTCATTCTGTGATTATTTTAAAATAGTTCTCTTAGACAATGAGCCACATTGATTCCTAGAAGCTTACATTAGTTCTGATGCGAAGTTTGGTGAGATACCGAAACCATCAAGTATCCATCATGAAATAATCAACTAAGCTCTTTAATGATTGAATACTTTGAGAATTTCCCATTTAGAAGCGATTAGGGCATTAAAATGGGCAGTTCTTTGTTTTCGCAAACAGCTTACTTTAGCATTCTTTACAGGTGATCATAGCTACAATGTTCAGTGTCTGTTCTCTCAGTACCACCTTCATATCTAGCGAAAAGCAAAGTTAACTTCTGATTACGTTGAATTAAAAGCAGTTTAATTGACGTCAAAAGTATTTCCAGTATATGAAAGTGATTTTTAGTGGTTCTCAACCAGTGATATTCTTTGCTTTATTGCAGCCGAAATCGGAGATATCGACAAGCTGGAGGACTATCTTGGTGATGATGGATCGTTAGCCGAGCTGAAGATGTTCGAAAATATGACACCACGTGTGGAGGCTAGAATTCGAGAGATATACAAGACTCTACAGCAAGTTTTCAATAGTGTATTCACTAATCTAACATGCCCAGAAGCATTCAGAGAGAAACAAGTGATGTGTGTAAGGCTTTCTAATTCTACAAGTTTAATGGCAGGAGGTATCAAACCCCTTAAACTTTGGCCGGGGTGGATTCGAAACAGCATGGAGTGAGCCCTTGGGAAGTATTACAACAATTTATTTAACACCATGGCATACTTTTGACAACTTCTAGAAATTTGCATGCTCTCAAGGGCATTTTAGTGTAATTTTTGGTGTTTTTTTTCGACAATGACGCTTCATATTGCAGCTTAACTCTTGTTATTTAATCAGAATAAATAGCAGGAAATCGCCCCATACCATTTTATTTCCATGATATTCTCTTCCTGTGGTGAAAATGGGAAAATAAACCTTTCCCACATACATTAAAACCTCAGGAATAACTTCACTAAAGTGGTTCTAATTAACTTCTATTCAAAGGAGTGCGAAGTGAGAGAGCGGAAGAATAAATTTGCAGTCAAGCGACAAATATGCATTCCTTGTTTTAAAATGTTTACAAGTTCGCCTACTGAAAATTATTTCAAAAAAATTCAAAAATTTAACGCATCAAATTCTAGTTTTTCGATTCCAGATATTTTATGATTGCATGTGCTCGTAACTGGGAAGCTCAAAATTAGCAAATAAAAACACTTTTGAATTCAAAAGTTTTTGTTTAAATGCATAATAATTGAGCTTTGTTTGTAATTTAAATTTATTTATGATAGCGAAATTTCTTTGGTGATTGGAATATATTTTAGAAATAGAAAAAAATTTGCAAAATGTTTTTCGAAAATTGGTAGCTACTTTTTCGATTTCTATCGAAAGTTTGCAATTCAGTTACACTGGAAAGTCTTTTTCACCAACTTCTTATTACAATGAAAAACAAATCGTGTAAAATAAACACTGTTTTTCTTACGTCTGCAAGAAGATTCTTGGCTAAAACAAACATGAAACTGGTGAAAAGCTTTTTTTTCTTTTCGGGTAAACTCACAGTACCTTTACTTAATCTTTGGAAGATTGATGCTTTTGGGGGCTGTTTGATTGAAACAAACCAAACCCATCTTAATTTACATTAGTTCAGAATGATCAATCAAAAGTAGAATCGCAGTTTTGTATGCGTTTGGATTTGGAGCTGCTTTGTGAGTTCATTACCCGTTCAAGTATCATACTTCATCCTCCAGAATGCAAAATGATATGAAGCTCATTTGCAGTAATGTTTTTTCTCTCGAGGGTGCAGAAGATATTGTTACAGACAGTGAAATGTTTCATTTGATCACTCATTAATTAGAACAAAATGCCCATGCTTGTGTGAATCGTAGGATAAATCTTGGCTTATTTACTTCGAGTTCAAATGGATTGATTCAAACAATGGATACTGCTGATTTACACTCAGTTTTCATTTGTTCAAAACTCTTTCTTTCTAAAATATCTTGAACTTGTAATTGTTAGCCATGTGTTGTTTAATCACTAAAATCGTTTTAAAATGTTCCTTTTTGAATTCTCTCCTCTCCTTCTTCAAGAGCCTATTTCAAAATTAACTTCAGGTTGCTGGAACCTTCATCTGACACAAGGATTCTGAACTGTCATAATTTCAGGCACCAAGTTTCCACCGATTCCATAGAAACGTCAAGAGCATGAAGTAATCCATGCAAAAATGCTTTCGAATCTCATGGTTAACTGGCTTCTTAAGCGCAAAAAGCCGCCTTCTAAGCCTGTTTGAACGGCTGTTGGACATCCAATTTCAACTAAATTGAGGATAACTATCATAGATTGTAGTTAAAAATGTCCTAGGATGCCTCTTTACTAATAACAATATGTCAAAAATTTTAGTTTTTCATCAATAATGTAAAACATAAAATACATTTTTAGCCTGTTCTTTAAAAATTTTATAGCGGACTTTCGGCAGCTGAAGCCGAGGCGAAGTTCCTTGAACGGGCGTCTGAAATGGAAACGTATGGAGTAGAACCCGTATTTGTTCAGGTAACGAGTTGGTTCCTTATTCATAACATTTGCATAATCATCGGCAGTATGTCCTATTGCAACTATTTCTGCTGTCTTATTTATCTAGGTACGAAAAAACCACCTGAGCAAACATTAACACTTCAAAATCAGTAGTACTATCCAATATAAAAGAGAGAGTCTAGTTAATGATGTCAAGACTGCACTTCATGACAAGAAATCATCCTTTTAATATCAATAAGCCGTAACTTATCATTCACCGGTCACAAATACTGCCTTCAGAACACTGACTATCATCACCCGGTCGACCTGTTGGCTTTTTTGTTTAAATAAACAATTGCTTTTACAAACTGAGATAAATTAGGATGAATAGGAGTTATGTAGGCAGAAGTGAAGAGTTTAAAATTAGAGGCATATTTGAGTCTACACTCAGTGGATTTGTTCGAACTTTGAAGTCAAAATTTGAGTTGAGCGTAACTTGAAAAGACACGCTGAGCAGTAAATTTAGGACCATTTTTTGAATGCTGGTTTGGATTTTGTGCCGTCAAAATATACAACTGACTGTCAGGCTTTCCCTTGGTCACTAAATTGGCGTCCTTAGAAGATACAAAGCACCGATAGATTTCTACTTTTAGTTTTTAGCATGCATAATTCGAAATACGTATTGATTAAATGATCGATAGTGGCATTTTCCTATAATGCCACTGTGTTTAGTGGTTGCAATGAATGAAATGAGCGTGAATTATTAGATAGTTTGTTATCATTAACATTTTTAGAAAACTGAACGATATAAAAACAACTGAAACTCTCTGCGGTTCACCACCTGAGTAAAGCTGGAAAACGTCAGTTTTCTTTGAGCATTAATAGTTCAAAGCCGGTAGAAGAAAATGAAATCCTTTTTTCCAGATTTGACAAGTAAAGGAGTTTCATACCAAGTTTCTCGAGGAACTCTTAGGAAGTATGAAAAGTCATTTTCTTATTCGAAAATGGAGAAGCACCTAAATTTAGTTTATTGTGTAATGAAAGTGGAATTAATATGGTTGCAATTCTGCGAAAATCAACTGCGTTTTTTTTAATTTGCCGCATTTCACCAAATAGCAAGATTTGTTGATGTCAAATCGTTTGTATAAAATAAACAATCATTAATGCTTTACCTTCTAGGATCGAAAGGGAAATCACTTTTACGTTGGCCTAAGTCATGAAGGAGTTACCACATTTCGCGGTAGCCGTAAAGCTCACGTTTTTTTATGGTGAGTTATTTCTCTTCTTCAAGTTACTAAAAGGATTTATTCTTGCTTAGTATTCAGAGAAATAAATGGTAAATGAGTATTTTATATGCGATTCTAAAGAAAACCATCTTCAGAAGACGTACAAGATCTATCCTTTTTCCTGTCGACATTTTGATCAAACGTTGCATTAACATTTTTTAAAATAATGCAAAACCCTAACACTTTGGCAAGGTACCTAACGGCATTCCTTATACTTGTTATGAAGAAGCTACACCCCAGAGTAGGAATGAACTCAGAGCATATGTACTAGGCGGCGGAATATTTTGCTCTCAGACAAAACCTGCACTCGGTATCAGTTTGGTCATGTCTACTGTCAGAGTCCATATCTGCTGGAGAAGAGGTAATATCCAGGGAGATTAGCGCATACATGTAATGAGACTGTTCGCTATACCGCGCATAAAAGTTGACTTGACACCGCCCTATTGTGTCTCAAGAAGACAAATCATCAAACTGCGAAATGCCTAAGGGATTATTTGTAGTAAATAGGTCTCGAAAGTCCATTGTTTACCGGTTACGACCGACAGTGAGTATAACAATAAACAATGATTCCTAAAAAATAGATTTTATTACTCGTTAATCAGAACATTCAGGTATCATAATGGGGTCCTTTCCAGATCGAGGCAAGTTTCTTCAATCGGCGTAGTAAACACGTCGGCATTAAAAAAACTAAAATCTACTTCAAGCTAAACACAAATTAAAAAAATTAGCCCGAAAGTACACTCGGTCGTTCTATTTCTCTTTTTTGTTCTCTGACAGTGTTATTCCTGTGACAAGTCAATTTCGATAGTAATTCAATAGAGTACTGGGATACATGAGGTACCGCATAAATAATCATCATACGTAACTTATAAAATAAAAAAATAAAAGAAACTTTTTCTAATGAGTTTCCTGTCTTATCAGGTCGAAAATCCATCGGATAAGTTTCGATGGGAAGCTCTTCGTTATCCAGGTTGAATGGGAAAATGTAAGTTATCTAAAATAATAGAAATTGGAACGACATTTTCACATTTAAATTACTTTTCTTTGCGATATAGCGCCGACACACGCTAGGATTTAAATGTCAGACATCAGAGGCTGCGGAAGCACTCTGGAAATGGGCAGTTGATCGACAGTGCTTTTTTACGTAAGCCGCGAAGTTGCAACATGTTACTTTAATTAAATTAAGTAGTTGTGCGCTCTCATTTGAATATTTTGATCGCCACAGTCTGAATAAATCCACTGAGGCAAAGAAATCAAAGGCCAATGGCAAGTTTTTTCGAAGGCGACGCTTACATTCATTTACGTGGGTTTTGTTTGCATTTAATTTCAACAAACTTCAGTACTTTTTAGTTAATTAGTCTGTGTTTTAGTGGACGCTGCCAGAAGGAGATGTTGCAAATGACATCGTCTCTACCAAATATTCCCCAACCCAGTGTTATCAGGTAACAGACGAGCAAAAAACATTTTTTTCCGAAGGAGCATTTGATTTTCAAAAAAAAATAATACAGAATCCTTCCGTGAACTTGTATAAATTTGATCATGGAAAATAAAACCCGTTCTGTTTTCAAAAATAGCAACACTAAGTAGTTTAAATTATTGGTTGATAAATAGAAGAGGGAACAGATCACTAAGATAAATGTTAAGAGCCAGATAAACTGAATGGAGAGATTAGCAGTCTTGAGCAGTATCCTCCTACTGATATCAATAAGGTTATTAAATCCTAAATTGGGTCATCCATCCCGGTGAATTGAGAGTCCTCAATTTCTATAGTATCGCAAGCAAAATAAGTGAATTCTCCAACTCCAGTCTAAGTGCTTTGAAACATGCAATTCGTTAAATTTTTAATTGTTTTTTTCAGAAGTAGAAGCCTTCTAAATATCGCTAAGTAAGTTTTTGCTTATAACCGCCATGTGATTTAAAACAAACTTCTAATAATCTTGACTGCTGGTGTTAGAAGTGTGAGTCTGAGTCGGCAGACGAAGAGTCACGAAGAGTTGAACGGTAGCCTTGAAGCTGAGAACACTTACCTTAGAAACAATACAAACAACGGTCTAAAGGGAAGACCAGCCACCATGGATGTGGTCTCTGGAGGTGTTCGACTAGCCGGTGTTAATTCTGAATCTGCGGAACAACTTGACCGAAAAGGTTCTAATACTTTGGATCACAAGGATCGTAAGTTTGAACCACGCATTATTCCTCGAAATCCCGTTTGTTTATCGTATTGATAAATGAGGTTATTTGATCCAAAAATAAGGGATAAAACTAGGATTTGTTAGGTTTCATAACGAAAGTCAGGCGTTTCACTTAATTTCTCCAGCAATTCGTTACGAAAAGCAATATTTAAAGCCAAGAAGATCTGATTCTTTCAGTTAAAGAAAGGATGACCATTATCTGCTTTAAGATCAAATCACCCCTCCTTGTACATTCAACTCCCCGGGAATGGTCTTGTTAAAATTGGACGAACATGAAAAGGCACTGTAAATATTTAAGCAGCAGGTAAAGACCAGGCAAGTACTAACAAGTGACTGGTTGTTAAACGATGGGCCAATCAGATCTCCTGCATAAGCAATGAGGGGAGTTTCCGCAATCTATTTGAACAGCCTATAAATGGCGATTTGTTCCTGGTCTTGTTCTAGAGTCCCTTTAGTTGTCCAATGGTCGATAAATTCCGAAACCACTGTGAGTTATGAGTAATATATTCGTTAATGTTAAAAAATAAAAAAATTCGTTTTCAACTGAAAAAAATTGATTTTACTCATAAATCATTTAAAATGGATCCAATAGAATGCTACAAATGCGGAATAAATTTACTAATTATTATTAAATACAAAAGATAAATGAAATAGTTCTACATTTTCGTTAAAATTATAAATCAGGATTTAAATGACAATTTTCATCATTTTTATCCGTATTCTACTAGAAAATTGAGACAAAATGTTTTAATGGCTTTGGGTTCAAATCATGGCATCCAATCTTTTAATGTACTTAGCGCTCACGTTAGCGATAACATTTATTTGATTGGGTAATGAGGGAATATTTAAATTTTGGGTTGAATATTCTTTTAAATATTGCAATTTTCTCAATCGAATAGAAGGCATCAAAACCAAAGTTGGTTTAAGTCGGACCCCAAATTATCCAACTTTCAATGCCAATTTTAAATTTAGTTCAAAATAAGCCGACAATTTACTTTTAGATTGCATGATTCAGTTTATTTTGAGATGAAAAATGGGGTGAAATCAATTGATGACAACTTGATTTTATTTTATTTATTTATTTACTCCCCTTCTACTAGGGCAAGTCTCAAGGACTTATTGGGGGCACAACAGAAGTACAAGTAGCTTTTACAAGAGGTAGCGTACAGCCTTTAGCATGGTTTCATCGCACAAGTAGCAGTTCAACTTTGATTCCACTTCTCAGTGGCACCTCGTCCGTCCTTGGCATTGTTAAGGGCAGACAATCTCATACTTCTTCCAGAAGTCTTTTCAACTTTTGACCGGGACTCCACTCACTCCGTTTTCCATAGTCCAGTTTGAGATCATGAATACAGGAATTTACGTCTTACCTTGTTGACCCGGCTGTATGAGGCTGTACTTCTGTCGGCATAGTCCGGTGGGTGATTAGTCCTATCCGGTATGACAACTTGACAATGATTACGAGGCGTTGCGGGATGACGCAAACCCAGTTGGAGATCAACTGGGTTCACAGTGATCAGAATCATTGATTATACGCTACCTTTCGAGAGGCTTAGAGTAATAACCTTCTCGAAACTGTGTCGAAAAGAGGCAGCTAAAGTGACCGAAGAATCCTACCTGGAGAAGGTTCCATTAACCTCTTCCCATCAGTAGCATTTAAAAGAGCAAGTCATAGAAGATATGAAGTGTCCAAGTGGCAGTCACTCAACATATTTTTCAAACATGTTTTGGAATCCTGATCTCCCGGGCGAATATGATTATCTGTTCAAATTGGGCAGATATAACATTGAGATCTCTTTACTCCTAAGTTTATTAAATGAATAACAAACAACTTTACGCTCTTTTTTTAATAAAGAATGATGAGACTGATCCTAATCTGGTTAGAAGTAGGGAAATTCATGGAATGATTTGTTTAATAATTTACAAAAGGCTCTGTAAAATCCCTAAATTACAAATGACCTTAGCTATCTTCTTAGCCATCATTGTTTGAAATGGAGAGGAGAAATCGGAAGGATCTTTCATTTTTATCTCACACAAATAGGAAAGAACTTTGCCCAAGCTAGTACCTTGAATAGAGTAGTCGTCATTGCTCAAAAAGGTATTATTATGATTCACCATCGTTCTTCTCTGCGACTTCTATCTAAACGTTTGATGGACCCAGACTGGTCAGCCAGAACCGGGCTTCATTCAGTTGAACATGCATGTTCTCTTGTTAATAAAAAAAATAATTGACATGGATGAAAGGAAGGCATCAGCCAACTTCATCTTAGATCTGTCAATGATCACTCGGAGGTCGAACTCATTCTATAACTACTCAGTAAGACAAGGGGAGGAGAAAGCTTGTTATATTCTTAAATTAGCTGGTTATTTAAAATTTCATTATGGGAGCAGATACCCTTTCAATATCACCGAAATCCGATTTGTCTTCTCTTAATTCTGTTTTATCTTTTAAGACGCCAAGTTGTACCGAAGCAGTGAAGTGATCCCAACGACAAATTCCCTGACGGTAACATCATCCAGTCTTAATGGAGAGCTGTCGCCAAAAGTCAGCACGGCCTGGTCTCCGATAACTCAGAGGAAAGTAGACACTTTTGAAGAAGTTGCCAGTCGAGAAGTTGACAAGGCATTGACTCATGCTGAAGTGAGTAAGAAATCAGATTGAACAGAGAAAAAGTGCCATTAAACAAAGACTTCACCTAGAAGAAATGATGATAGACCTATAAGAAGGGTGGAAAGACTTGTGACTGGAGTCAAAGCTTAAAAGCTAAAATTATTATTCCATCAAGTTATGCCACCTTTTCTCACCTCCTCGATAAATGCTACCTTTAAGCAAACGATTTGTAGCATCTCCTCCCAAGCTGTCCCATTAAAAAATCTAGACTTTTATCGTAATTCCATTGAAACTTCATTCTGTATAACACGTAAATTGGGTGTGATTGAGCTATTTTGATCTGAGTTATGGCTGATCATTTTGTCATCCTTCGGTGAAACCGACCTTGCTCGACAAAATCACTATGGTATGCTGACCAGGTTTGAGCCCGTAGCACGTGAGAAAGACACGAGAATGCTGAGTACTTAGGAAAAACGATTTTTCGATGGGATCGGTTTAAAGTACGCGCAAACTTTTATCCAATGACTTTAAAGTCAATCAAACGTTTCCTCTTAGATTTTGTACTTTGGTAGCAAAGACCTTTGCCTTGCTTCACAGAAAAGGCTCTCAACAAAATCTTGATAGTTTTGGATATATTTCAAGCTATTATCAAACATCAAAATTTAAAAAACGGCCAATATTTCATAAAATACGTTTGCTAAAAGACAGGATTAATTCGCTGAAACCCATTTCATAAATATTGAACAAAATAAGACAAAGAATGAATGAAATTCAAGTATATGATACAAGTATTTGACCTTTCATTTTAAGAAGTAAAAAAATTATTCTATGCGACCAAAAGATTCCAACGTTTCAATTATTAGTTATTAACGGTCAAAATCAAATAGGGACCGGTAAAATGATTTGAAGAAATGCTTGCCAAATATATTTAAATAAATTATTTTGCTTTATTTAGATCATGCGGTTAGTAGCGCACAGCCAAATTGCCGGAAAAGGACAAGCTGAGGAGGAGAAGCCAAACAAGGATTTACCTTCAGAGGCGATTGAGAAGACCACTGTTAAAGAGCCTTCATCAATTTCGACTCCGTCAAGCAATTCGATGAGCCGGGAGAATTCCACAAGAGATGATAGTTCAGCTGAAAACTCTGATCTCCGCATTCCTTCTCCATTTTCATCTCCAAGGAAACTGAGCGGCCAAGATAGTATCGATCGTTCGTCACAAAATCAAAGTTCTTCAACTTCGGAGTCCTTTTCGACACAAGTTCATCGTCCTAAAGACGCAGGGATGGTGATGGATAGGGCCGATACGATTCCGTCTGAATCCACCCCACTCTCGTCTTCTTCAACGCCACTATCCTCTCCGAAAATCGGAAACGAAACAGTCACAGGCAGTATGGTAGTTGAGCCTCCTTTCAATTTCAATGATGAATCCATCTCCCGAAATAAGAAAGATATCTACTTCCCCTACCTTTCGATGGTCCGAAACTTAGATAATGAAAGCGGAAGTCAGGAGATGCTTTATTTGCCTCTCCGTTTTGATAAGCCAACCAGAGATCCATTTGCTTTACCATTGAGGACAGAAGAACTTACTATCAGTATAGATCCGGGGTCTACTTCCTCTGGATACTCACCAAGTACTCTGGAACCTTCGAAAATTCTCGATGAAGGTACTGTTAAGCCTATGACGAGAATGGACAACAGTCCACTACTACTGAGGCATGGTTATACCCCCTATCGAGGATTCAAAGCTAGCGAAAACCTTGAAAGTGTTCGTAAATTGGACGAACTCAATAGAGATGTCGATCCTCGTCCAACTATCGTCAGAGCTGGGTGTGCTCCACCAGTCGCCGAACCAATCGTCGTGGCTGAATACTTCATTCCTTTGTGTGATGCAAGTCTCTAAATGATTTATTTACAGCCTGCATGAGAGCAGACTCTAAAATGATTTATGACCAAGGAAATCATAGAACCACAAGGACTGATCATTACTTAATAAAAAATTAATGCAAAAATATAAGACCAAAATCCAGTCTTGGTGCCAAAGACTGCGACAGCGCATTTATATTCAGCTGCTTTACAAACCATATCGTACATAGGGAGATGCAAAAATGGTCTTTTATGAAAATTTCTAAATGATTATCTAGTTAAGAGACATTAGTATCTCCAAGATGAACGGGGACTCTTTCTATCGACGTGGAATGCGCTAAGGTTATTGCGTAAACCGGAAGCAATCTAGTCTTCTACCAAAATTTCAGGTGTGGAAAGAAATACAAAAATCCATCATGCGAAACATTTTTTTCTTTAAAGTATTTAGACAAGTTGAAGTGATTGTGGCAAGAGATGGATGACAACTTAAAAAATCGAGAGCGAATCAGTTGATGGTTCACTAGAAAAGACCGCAAATCTAGGCGTTTATAAGTAATCTTTATTTTGCAATACAAGCAAAATTCAATCATGATAGAAAACAGTTGATCTGACTTTGGTATTAGTATCAGGACTGAAAAGAATCTTGTTTTAAAACCAATCACTTTGAAACGTTTATGCATTTTAAATCATATTTTTTTATGAAAATCGCTCTACAAAATTTAACCATGAAAAAAATGGCACAAACAATCAAGCATGGGTTAATCTTCCATTAAGTAACACAAGTAATATAAATAATTAACTGATAAAAAAGTGGAAATGATGCGTTCCTCCAGATGCTAAGCAATCCAGTCCTTGTTCTGGCCAATAGTAATAAAAGCCGATCATACTAGTAGTTTGCACTTGATGAGTGAATTTGATTGGTTAATGCAATTCACTGTAATAAATAAAGCTTTATTTAGCACTTGTTGGGGTAATTAATTGATCATCTGACGGAGAAAGGCAATGCCAGCCCTAGTGATTTCAGCATCTAATTGGACTCGAGAGGTCAGTCCTATTAAAGCAGAAGATTTGGTAGATGAATTGGTCTACATCTGGCCTTATGGTCGCAGATACATGCCTCCTCTGGCTGAGGTGAGAATATCCTTGTCTATTTTGTTCTATCCATAAAACGTCTATTTTATGAGATTTCCAAACAGATTGAATCTGACTTGTTCGAACCCAGTAACTCATGTAACTCATGAGTTACGGAGACATTCTATTGTACGAAATTAGGTATTGAAATTTAATGGGGACAGATTGCTTCCTACGGAGCCATCTACTAAGTAAACACGACTGAGCCAAGGGATGCTTGTTTGATGATTGTGGGTCATCCCCTCTTAATGCGTTTGGACAGCTGCACACATTGGTCAGTCCATCCTGCTAGCCGACCCCATAGCAACTCTTCAATTATCAATTAGGCAATACCTAGTTTCAACAAGCTACAGGCCAGAATGTAGTATTTCAGCCACTTAAAGGTTTTTGCTTTGGTTGGAGTTGAATTTTATGGCATAGTCTTTGATTCTCTGTGTCTTCAAGCGATTGGTTCAAATTCAAGGCCAAATGATGTCTCATTTTATTTCATGAAATTGTGGAAGACTGGTAAAATCAGACAGAAGCTTGCATAAAATAGTAAATTCGAATTTGGGTATTTTATAATGTACACTGGGAACGGTTTAGGGCCTGCATCAAACTCTTGAGTTTGGATGCCTCAAAGAGTGACTGCCTCAACAATGAGGGAGTAGGAGGATCAGAAGGTAAGTGGAAAAGCGTCTGAGAGAAGTGGGTTTCTTGACAATGGTGCTGTCTAATTGATTTCTCAGTAATTACCAAAGTGTCTATCAAAATTTCATTGCTTAGGTACAGCTTCAGTTTGTCCTATCCCGAAAAGTTTCGCATTTCACAAAACCTCAAAAGCTGGCTCACAGCCCTCCGGAGTATCCGATTGGAAGTTTAAATTAGGGCATTAATGGTGTAGCCACAGCGTTGAACCAATTCTGGTACCACTCTTTTGCCTCCAGCCCCCTAATTGCTGCCCGAATAGCTAGAGTTTTATATTCTGCATAGCTGATTTTTTCCTATAATCTAATGAATTTGCTAAATTTATGACAGCATTTTATTTCAAAATCTATCCAGAAAAAAGTATTTTTTCGTTAAAATACGTGACTCTGTTTTGACACTGTATGTAGCTACATAAGCATTCCTGCTTCAGTTCTCACAGTCTACCGATTTATAATAAACCCAAACTATCACAAACCTAGTTTTCAAAATCTCTGTCCAGACGAATAAACAACTTTTTTGACTTCAGACAACCAGTTATTCAACCCACAACAATGTTGGCAGTTGGGTCCAGTTTAACCGTTGTTTTGAAGTCAAAACTCTAATTACCAAGTTTCGCACCTATCCATTTTGATCATTCAGTTTCAAGATGCCAGGTACCATCCTCATTCCTTGCGGTAGATGCTTTATTGACATTTTCTTTTGACTGTAGATGTGCTTTCTATAGAACTTTCATTCGCACAAATAACAAGAAAATTATTCACTTATAATGAGCTAGATTCGACTGCTAAAACTATGTCCGACTTCAAAGCTGCTCATATTCCATAACTCATAGTTCTGATATATCTTGTTTATCGCACAAGGAGTCTTAATTGTCTTAAAGCGAAACCTGCGGCCATTTGTTGATTTTGAGCAGTATCTATGACTGATCCTTTTGATAAGAATTTAGTTTCGAATGAATTGTTGGAATAAGCTGATGGAATTTAATGTTTATCATATATTTGTCCCTTATTCAGAGTCTTACAGACTCCGGGGTTCAGTTCATGGCATCTCCATTTGTGTAACAATTCTCTTCCTTAAAATGAGGTAATTGAAGGACTTCGCATCCAAAGGTGCTTTTGAATTGTCCTGAACACCCCTGACATGGCGCTGGGTGTGACTGAATCTTCAAGTTGCTGACACTGGAAACTCTGTTTTCGTATTAATTTTCAAAATTGCACTGGTTTTATTTTGGGATTACTTTAAGAGCTTCGCCGTACTTCTTATAAAGTCAACTATAGTAAGTCTTATAACATTGGTTCAAAAGAATAGGTTATTTCAAAATATGTAAAAAAATTCATTTTAAATCAAAATTTTCTCCAATGTCTGGTTCCACCCTTTCGGTGACTTATACCAATGACCCCAACGAGCTACCCCACCAAGCTGATCGGCGACAACCATTTCCATGGGTCAAATTCGAGACTATAAGATCATAGATCTGATTTCTGATTTAATGAATTCCTCTGAAGGAGAATCAGCATTTTAGTCTTATTAAAACAACTTTGTTAATGAAACACGAATCTTTAATTTAACTTTGAAAAACCCAGAATTTGAGTTTATTAATCTTATTACCAGATTGTTCGGACCATAGACTGTGCTTCAAATATAAAATATTTCTATTTGTTGGCAAGGTTCATTGTTTGCAACCTGATAATCGATTTTGTAATTCAAACTGCGAGTGTAGTTTTCACCAGAAATACCATCCTTCAAACGTGCTGTTCTCGTTCCCTCATTTTGAGCAGCCAGCCTTACATGTTTTTGTCAAGTGGAGCTGGTGGAGAATGCTTTAGCCTGCGATTCTCTGACCAGAGATGACCACGCCCTGAATGAGAGAAAGAGCGTTATGCAAAGAAATATGTCCATCCGTTTCAACATCTCTCAGGAAGTTGGATTCTCCAATTTTATGATTTTAACTTTGCGATTACAAATGCGCTTCAATTCATCGGTTACAATTGTACATAATTGCAGTATGCCGAGAGATCATTAATATTATCAACAAACTGGGTAATTTTGTTGCCTTTTGGGAATTTTGATGTGATTTCTTTAGCATATCTAGCTGTCAATAGAATACGTTGGGATACGACGCTTTAATTCAGAAAAAGTAGCAGGAGACGATGGAAAGATTAAACATTCACACCAACAACTAGATCTGATTTCGAGAAGTAAACACTTAGCATCTCCTTCCCTCTCGCCTGCAATTTTTTTTCTATGCCTGTTATTTTCAAGGAAGTCCTTGCATATTTCAAGGCTTTAAGATAAAATCCGTATTCAGTGACTGTTAAGACGATGCTTCATGTGACTGAGACGCTGAAAAGTTGCAAGAAAGAGAGCTAAGTAAAAATTGTGAAATTAAACTCCCACGTTAAACATAGAGAATATCTTTCGATAGAAAGCATTTAATCATCAACTCTCTTTATTGAAACTGTGCTGTAGTCTATTCCATGTTAGCTGCGTTGCTCAAATACGTAACTATCAATTCAGGACGATGAAGAGGAAGACGAAGATGACAGCGAAGTAGGATCGGTCAAACACTCAGCTGAAGGCAATAAATTATCGAAAGAAATAGTTCCCGAACCATTTGATTGGAGCGCGGCATCTGCGCGGTTGGAGAAGAATTGCCAAGTTGAAAGCAGTCCAGAACTTCCGCGGTTTTCGTCTATGACAACCGTAGTGCTGAGTCAGGAGATTGTCTCCCCAAGGTAAGTCCTTCAATGAGAAGAGATGACCAAGTAGCTAGTTGAGGGCTGATTCCAGCATCATGCAGACTGAATTGTTACACAGATGCAGATCTAATTCTTCATGATACTTCTAGATCTATTCAGCAAACCAATATTCAAGAGGTGATAAATCAGTCAATCCTGCGATTTGGTTCTAGTAAATAGATGTCTATCTACTGCTTAATTTTGTTTTAATCAGTAAGGACACTTTCTTTTCCAATTTGTGTTGCCTTATATTTCATCATCTTCACGATGCTTTGAAAGATATTGAACCCGAATCCGGCTCCTTATTATCCTTAGATTAATAATGGTTTACTGTGGTGGAAACTAAGATTCTGTGATGTATGCTTGTTTTCAGGTCAAAATTTTGAGGCATTTTTTTTTTGCTTAGAAAAGAAACTGTCGATTCGGGCGAAAAAGATACCGCCCCACAAGTTGATGAGATAGAAGGATTCACTGCTGGAAAACCTTCCATTTCGCCTGCGCGGTAAGTGCGAGAGTTTCATAGTTATCTCAACCACCTTAAGTAGGCCTTTAACCAGCTATTAAATAGAACGACTAAAGCAGTCATCCTCTTTGTAGTTTTCAAAAGACTGAGATCAATGAGATCCCCCCAAATAAAAAGGGTTTTTTGGAGGATTTGAGGTAAATAGGCGCTCGTCTATTATCAAGATTCAGTCATACTTTTATAGATATGTAATTGATTTCCTTTTTTTTTTGAATAGATGCGCCAGCCAAGAGATCTCAATCACCCCCGAACTAAGCAAACCTATGCGGGCTATGCAAAAAACCCTGATCCAAGTTCCGCAATTTCGAGATTCTGAAGTTGGAGACAGACGTCGTGAGGAGGAACAATCCCATTCTCCTCAGAAAGCTTCAACAACCAGCCCATCTTTTGGAGAGCCTTATTTTCCCCAAACACTGGTACAGATCTTCTGGTACTTTAGTGTTTTCATATTTGTCCATCATGTTCTAAAGGCACTTCGAGTTGGTCCAATCATGGGCTTTTTCGGAGCTACTGGTCCCGAGGCCATTGGCTGCTGGAGCGCCATTGAAATAATCGTTGACTATATTTTCTTTCGACTTTTCTGACATGTGTCTTTTAAGTACTCTTGCCATGAGAAGTGCATAACCAGTCTCAACCTTTTCTGCCGTGTCTCTACCAACACCGCCCGCCTATCACTTTCGATTGACCATTTGTATGCGACTATTTTAACCATGAAATTATGTTTATCTAGAACTTCTGCAAATGTATTCAATAAAAAATTTAAAAATATAGAACACCTTAGAGAAATAATCAAGTTTTCAGATTAACCTCTTCACTCTATTTTAGAAGAACTGTTCAGCAATTGTTTATAATGGGTCTGTTTCTCTGGTTATCAAAATCAATTAAAAGAATGGTAATAATGTGCAGAACATTTAAATAGTATGATTAGCTATTCGATTAATATCTCTGGTGCATATGAATTTGAGAATATGCAACTTGAACAAAGATGGTAACGGCTGTGAACCGGCTTCCAACTAGATGCGTTTGAAAATAACTTAGTGACTATCTCATTTAGAAATAGTCTTTTTTCAATACTTATGAGCCTCTGTATTTTCTGCTTAACAGCGAGGAATCTCCTGACATCCAGGAGACGCCATTCCGAGCAAGTATTGTGACTGACTCTGGCGCTTTAGCAACGGCCGAGGATCGTGTAATAAATCGCCAACCTTAAACAATGGTTTATGACCAGTATGCATGTCATGATATTAGGCCCTCTTATGACCTACGTTAGACAAGGTGTTTGCAATGTGGTAAGGCAATTCAACAGCGGGTATTTTCAAACGATTTGTACGTAAGAGATCCACTTTGGCCAGGTGCTTCTCCTGTCCTGGTTGATATGGCTTTAGTAGCTTGACAAATCAGACCGACACCATCGCTTGGATATTAACAAGAAGCAAAATTTGAAATGTTAACGAAGAGAAGAAGGAAAGAGAAGTGATATCCATCGCGCAGCTATATTAATTCAGATAGATTTCAGCAGTGATCACATCAAGATTGTACTATCTGAGCCTTCGCCAGCAACTTTAAACTTTAAATACAATCGCATCAATTGGGTCTTTTTTGCTTCAGCTGTAACAACAAAGAGATTGAGGAGAGTGTTCCTGATCCGAAAAAAACAACTCTGATGAACCGCAAGTCCATTTCTAGTAGATCAATTCGAGCAAAATACGGCCCACTTTAAAGAGGACAGAGACACAGAAAGTGGTTTGAATAACCAAATTCACATATTCCTCGATTTCTATCTGTGCTTTGGATACTACTTCAATCTCTAAACAAGACTAGGCTGTCTTTTCGAGTATCTAGTGAAAATTTTCACCCTTGGTTGATGCAGATATTGAAATCCAAGATTAGCAGCCAATTTTCCTAAAAGATAGATTTGTCGTGATTAAGTAAATCACTGAAATATAAAATATTGTTCGACGCTCTTTTTCCTTCCGACTAGCTTGTCTTCTTCCGGAGACATTTTCAGACCTTGCGCACGAAGACGAGCTATGCGATGCTGACTGACGATCTCAAAGTCGTCGGCATTACCAAGACAGCACTCTAAAGCGACACTCTACTCTCTCTACCTGTTTAACAAAATGGCTGGCCGGCGTTCAGCTAAAAAAAGTGGCTAGATAAAGGCACTCGATGCATGAAAATGAAACAGAAAGTGTATTTTAAATATATGTATATATGCATGGTTAGATATCATCGCCTGGTATGGGGAAGTGTTGTCTCAGAGAAATAGAGGGATTTGCGAGCAAGAATGGAAGGAAGTGACTTTTGTTGTCAGCATCATCACCATAAGAAGTCAAGAAACGATAAAGTCAGAGATGGAGAGATTTAAAAGGTCAAAACCAGAAAAAGCTATATGCTGGACTTCAGGACGGGCTATTGCGATATGTGCTCTTCTTCATAAAAGTAGCAAAGAGTTAAAGAAAGGATAAGGCTTTGCAGGGAACGGTGCCGGCTTCATTTTTGATGAGGGAGAACGAGGGGAGGTTCAAACCAAAAGCTGGAGTGGGTGGAAGGACAAAGATTCTACATGCAGAACAAAGTATGCGAGTGGGAGGGGAGCTAATGGGAAGATCCTAGCCGAGGTTTTTAAAATGATCTCAGATAATTTTAAATTATTTGACCCTCGGAGAGGTGCGTTTGAGGAGAAGCTGGTGAGAGTCCTCCGCTGGCTCCTCCTCCAACACGAGAGTAGACCGCCGGGGCGAAGGTTCGAGAACGGACAATCTGCATCATGATTAGTTTACGATGTCCATTGCGTTCTCCTAGACCAACGATTGCACGCTTATCACGGGAGAGTTTGACTTGAAGTACTTCGATATTCGACGTAAATATGCACATCTGAGAACCATCCTTCATTCGCCAGACGCGGATGGAACCATCCCAACTGCCTGATACGACTATCTCACTGTCACACGATACCACTACGCTCAAAACCTGTAAACGACAATTAAACGATCAAAAAATTAGGGAAGAGATTACGGACTGACTACAGCTTGATAAAGAACTTACGTCATCGGCGTGGCCCTCAAGGGTATGAAGAAGACGTTCCTCCGGCATTGTCCAGACACGAATTCGACGATCCTGGGAGGCAGTGACGAGGAATCGGCGATCTTCCGATAGTGTTATGTCATGAATTGTACCATCATGTGGCGGGAGGGTCGTAATGGCGCTATCACCCTCCAGAGTTGCATTGATTGTAATTTGCCGGACTGGAGTAGTTGTCAACAGGTTCCAAATAATTAGTTCACCCTTTCTAGTGCCTGTCACGGCCTCTTCATTGTTTAATATTTCAATAGCTTCTGCCTTTGCATCAAATGTGATGTATTTTGGTTGAATGATCCCCTAAAACAGAAAAAAATATCATGAGTTGTGCCAATTGTAATAGGAGGAACCATTCCGTAGTTTGATGCTAGACACTCACTCGAGCTTCGGCAGCTAAATCAAATACCATGAAACAGGCTTGATCGGTTCCAGGATTGTTAAATCCAGCCACGACTAATCGGTCTTCAGGCGTAATGTTGATGTATGAGACACGACCATAGGGATTGATTGGCACGTAGGGGATTTCTCGCGTCAGCTGATTGCCAATCAGATCCCACATAAGGATGGATTGACCTTGAGGAGTAACTCTGGCAGCAACAATGTGTCCTCCTGCGTTCGAGACGCAGTTTGCAGAACAGAGAATCTCTGCTGGCATCTCCAGTTGTTCGCCCGTAACAAAGTTCCATAGCTGGAAAGACAGGATGAAATTACCACTTTTACTAATAATTAGTAAGTAGAGAAAAATAATGATGAAATGAATTTACTTGAAGTCGATGCGTCTTGCTGCTCTCGGCAGATTGGAAGTCTTCAATAACTTGACCGACAAGAAAGCTGTCTTGTACTGCCAGATGGAGATCACTACAACCCAGTTCGTCTCCATTCATGACTTTGTACGGCTCGCCAGTCTTCCAGGACAGGGGTCAATTTGAATACACGATTTGTTGAGACGAATATATACCCATTAAGTATCTTTTGTTTATCTTACCTGCATATCCCACACTTGTGGGGGTCCACTAGCAGAACCGGTAACCACATACCGACTGTTTTGCGTCAGAACACAGCAGTCCACCTTAAGATCATCAGCGGTGTAAACGTTGGGAACAGCCTCAATATGTTGATCCATCATTGTCATATCATACCTAAAGCGACGATAGAGATCCAATGACAACATAGAGAGTGTTTTATCACAGAAAAGGCTGGTTTTTATTTAATAAACTTTTCCCATCAAGGATAATCTTGGAAACTTTATGATTTGCCCTTCAACGAAAATATCCCCGTTTAAGCCATTACATTCCTGTAAAAAGCAAATTGAATTGCATTTCTAAATATTATAATGAATTGGCTATGGCAAAAGGAACTGATTTTTTAGTCATTTGTTTATCTAACCCAAGTGGCATTTTGGCTGGCAATCAAATCATAAAGAGCTGAACGGCGTTGATAACGTACACGGTCAGCGGTATAATTTGGCAAAGAAAGGAAAGGGGTCATTCACTAACCTGTCAGTAATGTCCACCTGCCGATCCTGTCCAAAAACGTAACCAGATTTGGTTTGTCCACCAGTAGTGAAGAACGAGGCACCGCCAGGAGGTAGCGGATGAAAGTTTCCGGCCTAAAAAAGTCACCAGCATAAAAATCAGCAGCCATGGAAAAGCACAGAACAAGTCTCGAAGACACTTACCTGAGAGACACCTCCGTTTGTAGCCTGCAAGATAGAAGTAACACTAGAAACGATGATACATGGAAGGCCAATGACTAGGCATGCGGTTAGGAATTGAGGGTGTGCCATTTCCTACTGATTAATTTGCTAGTAGTATCTTACGCAGCAAGCAGACTGATGAGAACAATAGCAGACGCAAGGCATTTGCATACAACCGCAATACTGACGGCCTATATAGGGCTCACGGCGGATGCAGGACATCTAGTTAATCACGCAAAAGCTATTGAAACATTGCACTTTCAAACAGTTTTAACCAAAATCGGTTTTGTGAAATTGGTTAGGTGAAAAAATGACCTTTAGCATAATGCTCGATAATCATAATGCAACACGGTGCAAAATAACTCACTAAAAGCGGTTTCGTACTCACTGAAAAGGAGAATAAGGGAAAATATTAGCTCGTTTTAATGGGGTTAAGCCAAGAAGGCAGATTCAAATTAAACAAGTAACACATACCGCGGACAAAGGGCAAGCTCAGGGTGCTAAGACATTTTCAAGTCAATACGGCACAACGAAAATCAAAGTGAAGGAAGAAGGAATTCAATTCTACTTCGACCAACATTACAAGAAGCAATACTATGACCTAGAGATTACCTCAAAATTGGGTTGGATACTGATACTGATACCTAGTCAACATCTGGTAGACCATTTAGTAGAGGAAGTTCTGAAAAATTAAGGGAGCAGGAAATGCTTGAATAGGGCGGTTAAAGGAGTGCAGACTTGGCAGGGTCTCTACTCCTGGTTATACTCCATTTAGGCTTTATTCTCCATCATGCAGCTTTTTTCAATTTTCAAACTCAAGCTGAGGATTAAGGGTGCATGTCTTTTCTTTCTCAAAAAGGGAGTGTGGAAAGGTTATCATGTTGTCCCTACTAGATAGTCTGCCATCTTGCGTTACACCCCCGCCCCCTCCCCCCACCCCCACCAAACACTGTATGTGGGCAAAGGGCCTGTAAAATCATCTTATTTGGCAAGCCTAACACGAACTCGGTAGCAATTCGTTCTCTTCATCATCTCTTATATGGATAGAGTGAGCTGAGCACAAAAATAGTTGACATCTACTGACTTTAGCCGATCTAACTAAGTAAGAGTAATTTAGATTCGTTCCTTCATTAGTCAAGCGTGTGTGGTCGAAACCCGCTGTTTAATTTAAGATGCTGCTGACCCTCACGGGGCATTATCGAATCAGACATTTGCTTATCGCTAAGGGTCAGTTTGGAACCTTTACATTTATTTCAAGCATGAGCTTTTAGACATTGGCTATTATCTAATTAATTTAATGGGGCTGTTTCGTGGGGCTAACCATGCCCCTCCACAATCACAAGTATGCCTGCCATTTCGGAAGATGATGGACGCAGGATGTGCAAATGCCATTCCGGCAGCGATAAAAAACAATTTCCGATTTATCCATTTCTAAAAGTTCAGCTCAAATGAATGGAAGTCTGAATGTGTATAAAAAAGATTAGACAGTTCTTACGTGGCTGCGTCACCCCTGATGCATGATGAATCTTTTGGAAGGAAAGAAAAGACTTACTCACTATTGCATCTTAGCGATATATTATTCATCGAAACCCGGATTTTTGAGATAAAAGAACCTGTTTAAAACACTAGATCCACCACTGATTTCCATTCGACTACAGTGGCTAGATTCTCGGCTAACTTTCACGCTCTCATCTTTCTTTGAGTAAGGGTTGAGTAGATGATTTTTTGCTACAGTGTTATTTGGATATCTGATACCTTATCAAGAAAACTTAAATGTTGGTCATTAAAGCCTGTATAGCACATGGCCATCTACCTTGACGCCCAAGAGCAGAAAAGATCAGGTATATTTCACTGGAAAATTTGCGCATGTGCACTTAACACCGTTAAATTGACCCTTAAAGATTGTCCAGTGAGCCGAATGGCCGTCAGCATAGATAATGAACCTCTTTCACGAAATTAAAGCCAGGCAATCAATGCTCCTGTTGAAAAAAGTTCATTGAATTCACAGATAAAAGTTTGGTAGCAAGAGCCTAGCCTAGTGTACTAATATACCTAGGATCCTCTGTTTACGACACCAAGATGGAAATCTAGGGTCAGATCGATTAAATAGTGTGTTCTGACGAGTAAAAAAATCAAACTAATTACTATGTGAACAATAAAACAACGAATCGATAGGAATTTGGAAGCCAGAGCATGCAGAAGAAGCCGTGCAAAGCGATGAAAAGGACATCATGGCGGCATCGACATCGAAGTCGGTAAGAGGAATCCAGGGTGGGGCACCTACCAAGAAGGTCTTTCTCAGCAGGAGGAGCTGCCCAGAGTCCGGCAGAAATGCGATCCATGGTGTCGTGGAACTTACCACCGGCACCCTTGCCCAAACCAGCTCCGCCTACGCAACAAGGACAGCAACCGGGTTTGCATCGCCAGCATGCCCAGATCAAGGCGGAGATGAGAGGAAGAAGGCAAACTAACAGACCTGCCAACCATGGGTTGATCATGCCAAGGAATCCGGCTCCTCCGGCTTGAAGGAGAAGAGGTCCGGAACCGGAAAATACACCTTCGGCGCCAGCACCAAAACCGACAGCTAAAAGGTATAGGTATTTACCTGGTTAGATGAGATTAAATGACCATGACACAGTTACCTAACCTCAAAAATCAAATCAAATTAACAATGAGTGCATATAGCAAGCCCGTGAGCACGATTGGAGGAAAGCGATTTCCGGAGGGGTTGAATTCTCAATGTGACCATTTGTTTGAATTATATCAGAAATATTGGTCATGCGCTGGATTCATTAGCAAAAGTAAATTTGACAAACCATTACCCCGAGGGGAGGGGAGGGGAGGGGGAAACAGAACAAACTCTTCTGAATAAGATCAAATATACATTATTTTTTATATTAAAAAAAATCACTTTGAAGTAATGAGATTTCATGGATCGAATGAATTCGAATGAACGTAAAAGCACAAGTAATTTTTTTCAAAATTCTTTAACCAAAAAATGCACATGAGCCCTTACGAATCCACTGGATGATGGTGAGCTGAATATGAATTCGGTGAGACTACGTAGACCATTTAAAAGTCATTTACTTCTATTTTTCTGAATGAAATAATAGATGTCATCCTTCCACCTGTCATCAAACGGTTCTCCTTGGAAATGCGTGAACGAAATTAAAAAATAGTAAAAGAAAGTGATTTCTACCAACAAAATTTTTTAATGAAATTCTCATTAATTGCATAAATAATGCTGAGTCTTGAAGACCAATTTTGATCTTTCCATTCGGGTGGTGAAAGTTTTCCATTTCAGGAAATTTGGCCATTCGTGTCCGATTTAAACTTAAAGGCGAATCTGATGCAAAAAGGTATTTTTAATGAATGAACGGATGGGAACTGCTGTTATTGATTGACACCAGAAACTTCTGAAGGTACCGTTACCCTATTGGCTGTTTAATGATGACCTTTGCCTTATCACCCACAGTTACCGAAATAGTACTATTCCACACTCTGAAAAATAGCATAGGCAAACAGAAAAAAAAAATGAATAGTGATTGAGGAACCATTGTCTGAGTAATTTTGTAAGAGACTGTCAATTTCACCTTAAAAGCACTTTGATAAGAAACGAAAGGCTCATTTGCTTGAATTGACAAAATAAATGTTAATTTGTTGTTTTAAAAGCGCGCAAGTGATAAAAACATCGGTCATAATTTGCGACGGAATTAAAATATATCGCGAGTAATTAGAAAATGCGGTGAAGGGATTATATAAAAGCAAAGCAATAAATAGCAGGCTGATGTGAGAAACTTACGAGCATTTGACATTTCGCCTCCTGGAATATAGACAATGTGTGTGTCAGATGAAATGACAACCGAGAATGCCTTGGTGACTTACTTTTACCACGAGAATCTGTGGTGTGGTTATGTAGCTGTACCACCCACACATATGCTAATTTAGGGGTCATCTAAGCTAATTTACACATGGATTTCGCCATTGGACTGCTTAAAACTGGAGTCCAGATGGCTTACTTGTAATTCTTAGATGGAAGTGACTCACATATTCACATATTCGATAATGACCATAAACTACCGACGAGGAACCTGGCGACCGACTTACGAGGCACAACGAGGTTGCCATCTCCAATGCCAACACCTGGCCCTCCAACAATCGCTCCACCATGAATACCGTCGGCAGGAATGGCAGAAGGAAAGGGCAGAGGTGGATGTTGGGTGGTTGCAACGGGTGGAACTAAGAGATGTGGCATTACAACAATCACGACATCATCCTTGTCACCGACACCTCGTCCAGGAACAATCATGACGTTCGATTTTTTCGATAGTTCACCGCTGTCTGTTACCAACAGTTGGCCGTTCCAATCAAATGCTGCAGAAAAGCAGAACACGATGTATACTACTAATTCTAATTTCAGACAGTAGAGGTTGTGTGCTTTCAGCGGATAGTCAAATTTGAAGCAAGCTACATTGACATTTACGTGCTTGCTAAATGATCCGGTTAGGCCAAATGCATTGATAGATCATCAGTGATAATGCCAGAATTGTCATGTGAATCGCGTATTAGGCCTCTAGATCTCACATAATGAGTTAAAAATTCATTTTGAAGGTGCCCTAGTTTCTGTAAATTATTTTCATCTTCCATTTGTAAATCAATTTCTTAAGCACCCAGGTTCTTCGAAGAATGATATGAAGTAACCACTTAATTGCCGTCAGTTTTCAAATGTTTTCAGTCGATCGTTTGAGCACGTTTAGCTGACGTCTACGTTAGCTAAACTGGAAGGCCTAGTGCGTGACGTTCAAAGGGCGATATTTAGGAATAAACAAACCTTTTTTTGGAAAGTGCATTGATGCAATTGTTCTGTTTGATAAGACAATTTATAAAAATACAAATAACTGACTTTAAAAAGTTAAAAACTTACCGCCGATGACACCGTTGAAAGAATGCCTGAAGTTACGATCAGCACCAAGAATTATCTCATTTGTAATTATAGAACCGCTGTTGTCAAGGAGATCTAGAAAGATGAACATAAGGTAACTTCGTGACCTGATCTGCCCACTGAGATTCCGCACTGAGAAAATTGTGTACACAATTTGTAAAAAATTTAGTCATCCTCATCAACATATGACATAATGATCATGCGAAACAAAGTATGTAGTATGGGTTATAAGGTTCTAGCTCTGGTGAAACCAACAACTAGTGAAAAATAGAGGCGAGCTTGATGACGGAGAGATACGGAGCCGCTAAGCCGAGAACTACGACTTTCAGGTAGTGTACCAATTCTAATTGAGAACCCTCTGCACACATTCAGCGATCAGATTGACCAACATCTTTCCTGTAATCATTCCCTCCAAAAAGGCGATATAAATGGCTAAGAAGAAGCGATTTCGCGCAAGTTTAAAGCACTACATACTGAGACAAGTTATTTTTCCAAAAAAGTTTAGAGGATACAATGTTTATATTTAGTCTAACTAGCTTTGTTAAAATGATTTTAGTAACGAAAGACTTTGTTTCCATGTGATGGCAGAGAGATTTACATGATGTCTACAATTTATACCAATTGCATTCGCTTGGCTCTAAATTTAAGCGTTTCTTATGGCTGAAAACAGCTGTTGTAAATAATTTTATGGTCGAACTTACTCTCAACCTCCTTGCGGTGACTGCCGCTAACCCCAGGGGCAACTCTGGGGGCTAATGAGAGCGGTGGCCGGATAGGACTAATCACCCACAGGACGTATAAAATTAGATTATGCCAGCAGGAGCACAACCTCGTACAGTCTGGTAAACGAGGCACGACGTAAACACCTGGATTCATGGTCTCAAACTGGACTGGAAAGTGCGTGCATGTAGCAGTGAATGGAATCTCCGCCAGAAAGTTGAAGATTTCTGGCAAAGTTATGAAAATTGTCCGCCTTAGCAATGTCGAGGACAGACGAGGTGCCACTACGAAGTTGAACTGCTACCTGTACGACGAGACTGTGCCAATGAAGTGACCAAAGAACCAAAGACTTCGATGAAAGCTTTTAAATGCTTTTCGTAGTAACTGCTGTGTACTAACTGTTGAAAACCTATTTGCACTTCTGCTACACCCCCATTAAGTCTTTGAGACTTGCCCAAATGCGTGGCGAAGTAAATATATAAATAAAAATGGATAACTAAAAACTTCCAAAAATTTCTTATGTGTCTATGCATCAAACAGTTGAATCAATTAAAGTTAAAAATATATTCATCTAGTGACAACGACAAATGCATATCTATACTTGTCTAATTTATTAACTAGTGGTAGTAGTAGTAGTAGTAGTAGTAGTAGTCTATGTGAGCTTTTAAACCGGATACAAATGAATCTCTAAAAAACAAAGAGCATAATTAAATGGCCTAAGAAACTCGGACCGTGATTGTAATCAGCCAATTATAAATTCAAATGAATTTTTAATGTAATTGAGAAATCATGCTGCAAATATTTACGAATGTTGATTAAATTAAAACTTAAACAAAAAATTAGGTTAATATAAATTTTTTTAATGAGCTTCAGGCCTTTATACTGAGCGGAGAGTCAAATTTACTAACGAGTCCTAAAGATGTAACGTTGTTGAACTACGACCGTTGAATATCAGACATAAACAAATGAGCCATTAGAACGTCAAATTAATGGCAAATAACCATAAGTATGAGTTCGCATTAACATTCATATAAGCTAAAAATGATCTGTTCGAGTGGCTTACTTTTGTGATCTTGCCAAATTATTTGTTAGGGGTTGAGCGAATTATTTGGAGAAAAGAAATAATAATCCGGAATCAAAGGCAACCGCCAAGTGCTGCTGTAGCGCAACGAACTATTTATTGCTAAATCAGAAAATATGAAATGTCTCTCAAGCCTCTAGACCGTCTGTAAACGTGCCAGACTGCACACAAGAGACTTCTGATTGGTCACTTGACCCAGCCTGAGCTTAAGCCAACCATTCATGGCCCCAACAATTTGCACACACGCACACGCACGCAAATGTGTTAAGAAAGGGAGAATTCAACTAAAAAGGGGAGTTCTACCAACTGTTGACTCACAATTATCATTGTAATTGGTGTGATGACCATCAACTGACCAATCCCAGTGGCTTCCATTGCGAACCAATGTTACTACGTGCATCTTGCCGTCATCGCACTGTTGATATGGTGCACTGATCAAGCGGATCTCACCCTTGCCGTTGGAAACGAACACTTGTTGTCCTTTCTACAAGCAATAAATCAGGAGTTAAGGCTTGATACCTCGCCTCTTTATGCTCATGGTGACTCCTAAATTTCTCTTGATTAAATTCTAGGCTTAAAAGCTTATTTATGTCATACCTAATTCATAGTAATCAAACACATCGAATGCTTTCGTCTGCATGACAGAACATAGAGCTGTTCAAAGTTTACTAAATAGTTCCTAATATAAAAAGTAGGAAGAATGCACTGGGAAAAAGTAGACACGAAAGGGAAAGATAATTTATCTTCTGAATGGGTTCAAACGCCCGCACAGAAGAAGGAAGAAACCGAACTTGGTGAATCAGGGTGATACTATATATCACAGCGATTTCTGTCTGAACATAAACTACAACCTACGAAGAGCTATTCACTTTGGTAGAGAGTAAGAATTCAATCAACCGCGATCTCACATCATTTGTTTAATGTCCTCAAACGTCTGTTACAAGCTGCTGGATAGCATCTTAAAATACCGAGATATCCATTGCCAGACTTTGCCGAACAAAAGCTAGATGAACAGTAGGTTTCTGGCCAAAACATTTGCAGATATAGTGCTTATATCATCAGAATATTTTCGATTGGCCTCACATATTTAATTGGTTTGTTAGAGAAATAAATGAGGAACTTTATTCACTGTTGAGAAAATTCTCATCCACTTCATTTGATAGTAAGAACATTCAGGTTCCCTTAAATGATTCAGTGGAAACAGTGCATAATTCATGAATTCTATTGTAACAAGCTTTCGGAAGCAAGGGGAAGAAATTTAAATTAAGCCTTGAAGAACGGATACAAGGATATTAGAGGGGTGGATGAAAATGGATAAAAGTGTTCTATTTTCAAACGGCCTAATCCTAAAGTCACATGGTCTCATAGAAGACATTCCTTACCATGTATACATCATAGAATTTGCCATCAGGTGACATGAACCGAGCTATCGGTCCGTCTGTGGCATATGTCTGGAAGGCCAACCTCATTCGATCCGAGTTTGTTCGCTTTGGTGGTGATACCGTAAGTACAATATAGGCTCCATTTGCGTTCACTGCTGGCAATACACCACGAGTCGCTGCAACCACATTCAAACAAAAAAGGTTGCGAGGGTTACTACTTTAGTCAGTAAAATTTTAATGGACATTTTGAATCACGAATGCTCAGCTTCAGCCATTTAACATTCCACGTCTCTTTCAGTGAATCCAGAACTATTCGTCTAAAACTGGTTGCAATTTTAAGACGGTAGTTACCACCTTTTGACTATTCTATCTTGAGATGCCTAGCTTTAGCTAACGTCCGTCAAAGCTCGACAAAATACGTTGTCCCTATGGACAACATGTCCTAATTAATATTTCTTCAGTGCAAATAGTTCCAAATCACTTTAAATTTGGAGTGAATTCGATTGTATCTGGGTATTGTATTCTGTTTGATTTATTTTTCATTGAGTTTCACAGTTAAATCATTCGACATTATATAGAAAAATCATGGCAAGTAACCAACTCTCGGGCTCTTATTGCTGGCTACTGAAATGCGATCTGCTCTTCAGACTTAAAAATAATTGAGTTTCGTGTGGTAATTCTGGTTGGAAAAGTCTTTGAAGAGCTCACGTTGTTCGCATCTTGATCCCTGCCACCCAGTGGCACGACAATCACATTTGAGTTCATAATTTTCGACGTAGCAGACTCCGCTATTGAAGCAGTAATCCGGCGGGCATTTTGGAACAGGTTTTTTACCGGGCAAAATGAAGCTGGGAAGAAGAATGTAGATGGTTTCTCCCTTGAGGACTTGAAGACCGCCCTTTGCTTCGTCAATCGGATATCGACCGTTCCAGTAAAGACCTGCCGAAGATGATCAACATCAAGTATCATCAATGTCTGTTTAGTACCACTTAAACTGAAGTGTTCATTGATTTAAAAAGTCTTTAACCTCTACGAAATTGTTAGCTGTTGAAATTTTTTGCTATATTCTGTGGTTTACCATTAACTACCTCCTAGTAATCAAAAAGACTAATTAAATGAGGAGTGCAATTAGAACTGAATATTATTCTGATGGACATGAGACCCTACTTACTACTTTATCAGTAGCATGTGGTTTATTTCGAGTCTTCTATTTTATTGATGACTTAAAGACGTGTTTCAAAGGGAGAATCGGCATCTATTGTTATAAAGTATGAACTGAATTGATTATTTTTTTCTATCATAATTATTATCGAAAACACAAGCACTTGAAAATTTGGAACCCAAAAGGCATTTCGTCAAGCCATATGAATCATCCTCTCGGGTTAGACACCAGAAACGCATTAGGGACGTTCAGTTTTAGGATAGTGATAATGGATTTCTCACCGCCAATTGCTCCTCGGAAGATGTCATCTTTATTATTGTTGGCACCAACGTAAAGAGTAGTGTAGGTTGTGCTATGATCAGCTTTGTCCGTGATTCCTGTAGAAACACAAAGCCAGAGAGTAACATCTCTCCTTCAATAGACTTCGATAGGTCTCAAGAGCATTTTCTGGTTTACTTACCGATCATTGGAAGGTTGACAATTTGATCATTGTCAATAGTGACAAGCATTCGATCACCTTTGCGCTCCACGCTAACGACATGGTATGCTCCATCGTTGACCACATTCGGGTACATGTATTCTTGACCATTTCTATCCACAACAACATGACCATTGCGCTAAAAAAATCCAACAATAATTTGACCTTAATCAGCAAGCAGACATTTTACTTACGCACACAGCGTGAGTGTGAAACTTTCTTGGTTACCAAATTATCGGCTTCGACGATTCGAATTCAAGACCTTACTTCCACTTTCACGATGCTGAAGGCGAACTGAACCCGGGTATAGATAGTCATTTGCCTTCGCATTCATTATAGAAATAAATTTACCGCTGGCTTCGATTACTAGAATGAGCCTGCTTTTTCTTGCTACGATCTAGTTTATTCATGGACCTCTGTTAGGACAGAAAAGATCACAGTTCTTGTGTCCACGTTCCGAAACATAGAAGTATTTAAGATAGTTTGAAGCTATGCTGAAGGATGGAGGTTTCATGAGGTCCAGCTTATTCAAAATTTGAGACTGAGAGGTGCGACGTCTGAACCATCTTGAGCTTCCGAACAGCTCGAAAAAATTTATGGTGTTGAACCATATCCCTACGTTCAATAATATTGTGCTTCATTATTTTCGTGCCCGTTGTTTCAAAGTTAGCAATTACAGCTTGTGAAACTGACCAAGTTCCATAGTCGAGATTGGCTAGCTTTACTAATGACCTGCCTTAAGACCTGGTAGGTTTGTTTGCTTCAAAAACCTGATTTACACATTCGTTCAAGCCAGCCTTTATAAGAGGAAAGATGTAAATGCATGACTCTCCGTTAGAACAAGTCATGGCAACCCATCCAGAGACATCGAATGCTTTGGTTGAAACGAGATTTTTCTGAAAGTGATTTCCAATAATGTTTCACTAGAAATTGATAAGTACAGTTTACTTTTATGCGGTTTCTACACACCGCAATAGGAACATACGTTTCCAAGGATATTTCAAGTGAAGTTCCCGAATGTGAAATGCAAAGCTATTCAAGGTATCGAGTGTAAAGGGCAATTTTTAAGTGTTTAATTTCTGCAGTTTCCTCTACATTTATCGTGTTTACCGTCCGGTAGTGATTATCTGAATTTACAAAATTCTCATTTCATCCGTAAATGGGACGCGGCTCAAACAAATTCTGACTTTGGCGTAATTTTACGCTGCATCGAAAGAAGAGCTTACGATTTTGACGCCCCAATGGGCTCCAGTAGTTGTAACTAAGTCGAGGACGGTACCAGATTGAGAATAGGTCTTGAATCCGACGGTAATATTATCTTCGGTAGTTTTAAGTGGAGGAATCAGATTGTATTCCATGTAGCCAACCTTCTCGTAGTCAATGTAGATACCATTCACATCTAAAAATACCGAACAAAACAAGGCGATATTTTTGCGGTTAGGTTGCGAGTTTTTGAGCATAATTTCCATAGCACAGCAAGTGAATGACGGCTATTAGCAAAGTCAGGAGGCATCAGAGTTTTCAGACGCGCTTTTCGTTAAATCGCCATCAGGACCAGGAATCGGATCCACTGAGATAAAGACTTGTTATGGATGCACTGAGTTTGCAAAATATAACGACAAAGCCTTTACAATGCAACCACTTAATCGGAGTCATTTTTTTCATGGATGTAAAACGAATTCTTTCAAAGAACACGGTGATGGTTCCCAACAAAAATTTCATTGATAGTGGTCGTCTAAGAGATTTAGTTGGTATTTGATGAAATATGAAAGGAAGGCTTGATTTATCTCAATGAAAGTCAGTAGTAAATGTTGCTAACACCTCTGAAAATTGATTAAATGGAAAATGAATAAAGGAATAATCGAGAAGGTAAACATTTGGAACTGAGCGGCTTTTCTTCCCAAGCCAGTGGTATTTAACCCCATTACCTCAGTCCAATAGCCTGCGCAGTAGCACCGGTTGTGCAGGCTAGCAGTTAGTGTGATATCTGGATTGAAGGTCAGGGTTAAACTCTACTTCCAATGACCAGCCATTCAGAGATAACTTAGGTAAAGGCTTTAGGATCACCCCTTGTAACTCCGAGGCTGCTGAAATTGGTTCGTACATGTTTGAGGGCCCTGAAAGTGCAACTCAGTAGTGTTAGTTAAACATTCGATCCAGGCATCAGAAGCACACCGATTCCAGTTAAAACAGTTAGATAAAAATAATTTCAGCTGAACATCTTATATGTTATTTCTTAGGAGCAGTGGTTTGAATCTCATCGCATAATCAACCTCTCGAGTAACTTGACTTATCTCTTACAGGGATGAGATCCTATTAAAATGGATCTTAAAACTGGTAATTGACAAATTACCGCATCACTCAATGAATAGCTGACTGTTCGGAGTAAATGCGACCCTAGGTGATTAGCAGAAGCTGCATTCATCTAGTGTCTTAACTTTTTAACATATCGACACAGTAATTTGACTTTCAACTTGGCTTTTCATAAGAACATTCAAACGAGGTTTCCGATCAGTAGTTTTTCGTTTATATAATCGCCGAATCTGCAATTTCCTTCGACATTACAAGATTTGAAGTTATTTTGCCTTGCAGAATAAACTCCAATGTTTTTGCAATACATGCCTTAATTTGAAATGGGTCAGTACTTCTAGTTAAAATACATGAAAGAGCAGAGAACTAATCATAAGGCAGAAAGATGTGTGAAGAAATAAATGCTATCTTCTCAGCCGATTCTCGCACTTTATAAAAAACGCTCCCAGACATACCAAGGTGGATATATACGGGCCACGTGAACAAAATAATTCATGACCTAGGAACAAAGCGAAGACACTCGTATATTAAAAATAATCACCAAGCTTCTGCAGACTAAGCAGCCTAATACATAAACACATGCTCACAATTGATACTGGACTAAAATAATTCCTACTTTAATATATTCAGTTTGTTGGCGTCTAGCACTGAGTATCACCAAGCACAATGGCCAGCGCTGATCTTAGCTCTGGTGATGCAGATGCGGTAGTGGTGATACAAGTGCACTATCGAGTACAAATGGCCGACTGTGTTCGGTCGAAGGCTAATATTTAAATGCATCTTTGTGAACTTGAAGATAAAACAATATTGTGAAACTGTTCTAGAGACGTAAATCACTTGGCTTTTCCCTTTCCGCGAGCCTTGACTACATCTTTAGACTGGAAAATCCCAGAGTAATTGAATGAACGAAAAGTTGATCTGCGTAAATGAGTTGCGATTATCATCATTACATCGTTCAAGAACTTACCTCCATCACATTTTGAACCACTGAGACCAGTCTTCCAACAGTTGCAGAGATATCTTCCACCCGGAAGGACAGTACAAATACCACCACGACAATAATTTGGCGGACAAGCTATGGGGTCAGCACAAGTAGGCCCTTGGTATCCAGTTCCTGGACAGGTACAGAGATAGCGACCTCCAGTAACAGTACATATGCCACCATTTTGACAGTATCCAGGTGGGCAAGTCTTTGGACTCTCGCAACGGGGACCCTAAGGTATCAAAAACGCTGTTAAAGTCTGGTTTTGATATCATTAAACATTTGGAAATGCAGTCTGAACCAACCTGGTAATCAGTGTTTATGCAGTTACAAACAGGCATGCCTCCCTGCATCGTGCATTCACCACCATGGTAACAGTATCCAGGAGGACAAGCTTTTGGAATTTCGCATTGGTCGCCCTCATATCCATCAGGGCAACGGCAGTGAGGTCTACGATCTGGACCTGGGTAGCAAGTTCCTCCGTGGTGGCAGAATCCAGGTGGACAAACCTGTAGCTGACATTGCGGTCCCCAGTATTCCAATTGACAATCACAGATAGGACGTCCTTGTTCAACTCTGCAAGTTCCCTGTCCAGAACAGTAATTTGGTTGGCAGATTGGACTTTCGCACTTATCTCCAGTATAGGAGGTGTGGGAGCAATCGCAGAATGGCTGACCACTTGGAAGTACGTGACAGGTACCTCCATTAAGACAATATCCGTCTGGACATATTGGAGATGTACACCGATCTCCGGTGAAACCTGTTCCAGCACAGTCGCATACTGGTGTAGAACCTGACATATAACATCGACCTTTGTTCATACAGTAACCCGGCGGACACGTTGGAGATTGACACCTGAAGGGGTACATTATATCACCAAGTTAATTAACTTCAACAATATGAAATTTTGAATTTGAACGTTTTATACCTATCTCCACGGAAATTGGCAGTACAATTGCAGCGGGGACTTCCATCATGTACGTAACAGTAACCTCCATTAAGGCAAAAATTAGGGGAGCAGATTGGATGGGTGCAACGGTCTCCACGATAATCGGTTCCCGTGCAATCGCAAATAGGACGGCCATTCAGAACCGTACAACGGCCGCCATTCATGCAAAAACTATCAGGACAGATCGGCTGTTCACAGAGAGGACCATCGTATCCAGTATTGAAACAATTACAGGTTGGTTGTCCATTGACAACTGAACATATCCCACCATTCATACAGTAGTCTGGACGGCAAATGTGCTGCTCACAGTGTGGCCCGACGTATCCAGTATCTCGACAGTCACAAATCGGTAGACCATTCTGAACGATGCATCTACCTCCATTGAGACAGAAACCATGTCTGCAAATCGGTTGTTCGCACAGCGGACCTGCATACCCGGTATTGCCGCAATCGCACATTGGACGACTGTCTACGATGTTACAAATTCCACCATTCATACAGTAACCAGGCCTGCAAAGAGGATTTTCACAATTTGGACCTTCGTGACCAGTTTCACGACAATCGCAAACGGGCCGATCATTCTGAACAATACACTGGCCTCCATTAAGGCAGAAATCAGGTGTGCAGATCGGATACTCACAAAATCGGCCTTGATAGCCTGTTAAAGTGCAGTCGCAGACCGGTTGACCACCCTGGTCAACACAACGTCCCCCATTTCGGCAATAATTCGGAGGACATATCACATGATCACATCGACTCCCAGTATAGCCAGTGTTTCTGCAATCGCAGACCCGACGTCCATTTTCGACGAAACATACACCTCCATTCTGACAATATCCAGAAGGACAGATCAACTGATCGCAACGACTGCCACCATAATTCGTTCCACGACAATCACAAACTGGACGTCCACTTTCGACTAAACAGACGCCTCCATTCTGACAATATCCAGGAGAGCAGATAGCCTGATCGCATCGACTCCCTCTGTAGCCAGTGTTTCTACAATCACAAACCGGACGTCCATTTTCGACCACACAAACGCCTCCATTCTGGCAATATCCAGCAGAACAAATTATCTGATCACAGCGACTACCCCCATAATTCGTTCCGCGACAGTCACAAACTGGTTGACCACTTTCGATATTGCAGCGCCCCCCATTCATGCAATATTCTGGTCGGCAAGTCGGAATCTCACAGAAGGGGCCGTCATAAAATGTTCCACTGCAATCACAGAAAGGTCGACCGCCCTGAATGCGGCAGACACCGCCATTTTGACAATAGTCTGGACGACATTTGAACATATCACATCTGGCTCCACCGAAGTCAGTACCCCGACAATCACAGACGGGTTGACCATTGATTACCGAACATATGCCTCCATTCTTACAGTATTCTGGAGAACAGATGGACAATTCGCAACGATCACCATAATAGCCTGTGCCTTGACAGTTGCAGACAGGATTGGTTCCAATGATACTGCATATACCCCTATTGAGACAGAAGTTCAGCGGACATGTTGTAACCCGGTCTTCGCATCGGGAACCTGTGTAGCCGGTACTAGTACAGTCACAACGGACGACGGTATCACTGACGCTAATACAGCTGCCACCATTAAGACAGTAATCGGGTGTACATCGGACCAGATCTGGAATTACAAAGCAAAAGACCGTAGCTAAATCAGGGAGTCGAACAGCAGAATTATTGAGGACATGCAAAACAGTGTCTACCCATGTGTTTGAGGGTTTAAAATAATCACGCATCAGTCACGTATTTTAATTAACTCATTTGTAATGAAACGGAATTCAAAATAAAGGCAGGCAAGCAAACCAATATGACTTTTGTCAACTTAAATTTTTCACTTTGCGCCTAAATTGCCATTGAAGCGTTTGTGAAGCACACAGCAGCCATGAACAAATGAAATCATCTGAATATCACGACACAGTGGCAAATACATACATTAACTGAATGTTTGTTTTAATGATTTTTTTAATTAAGCGGAATTTTCGTTTAAGCGGACAACAAACAGACGTGGCAATTGTGTCGGTAGCTAAAGGTAAAGCACAGACGCATGCGAGTCGTTCTGCTTTGTAATACGACAAGAAGCCAAACTCACCATCTGTGGTGCAGAATAGAAAGAAATTATGGTAATAAAGGTAAGGAAAATACTCTAGAAAAGCGAATCAAAGACTAATTCTACAGACTAGCTAGTCATTTTCTGGATCTAAAGTTAAAACTACTTACAGAAGTAAAGGGATTATTTAACCGGGACCAAAATCTGTGGTGACTTACCTGGCTTGCACACGCACTCAGCTTTTAAATGAAATTCATCAGTAAAGTTAATTTATGCTTTACTTTCGGATAGTTCCTGTTTTAATTAGCTATCAAAAAGCACTGTTTATTATTATGTCGATTCTATGGTAAAGTACATTTACTTCAAACACATGGGAAATTTGTTTATAAATAGGCATTTAGAGTACTAAGCTTTTAAAATGAAGGTGAAAAAAAAAACTGAATAACTTTAAACGGCATCAACGACTTAATAAGGACTGAAAGTGAATTCTTTTATTTAAGAGATTTGCAAGTGCTCGAATGCCTTTGAACAATTTCTTTTTTTAATTTAATTTAGAAGAAAATGGAAAAATGCTCTTTAATTTCAATTTCAAAGTTAATTAATATTTTTTTAATGTTTATTTTAGCTTATTTACGATAAATTTGCTTTAGCTTACCTCGGCAATATCCGCGAATAATCTCTCCACTAGGATAGCTCTCCAAGTTAGCGTCGAATTTTTTCAACAAATCAACCAAAAATCGATCTGCCCTTGTGCTGAAGCCTCCCAAACATCCCGTCAGGGGTGGTGGTCTCGACTCATACCCACTAGGCAATGAAGTAGGTGCATGAAGTCGAATGATCTCCAAAATCTTGTTCCAGACGCCCGCAACACCACCGAAATGGAACGTCAAGGTGTTCAGAGTGTTGTGCTGGAGTCGATATCCAAAAGTCTGAAAAGAAACTAATAGTTTAAGAGAGGGCATGATGAAGGTTTACTCAATCACGACGACTAGTTGCAGAGGTACATCAACGAGATGTAGAATGAAAAAGCGTGGCTACATGGTGTGGCGAGGAAAGGATCGGTACAACACTCGATAAATAGATTGGACAGTGTAATCAACATGCAGATTAGCCCATTTGAATAAACTGAAGGTGATAAAAGGGAGGACGATTCTGAGCTGAGTAATCAATAAGCTTACGGCATTAGGTATTAGACTGACACAGTCTCGGAGAAAGCGAGATAAAGACACAAATAAACAGTCAAGGACGTACCAACACAGGAGAAAGGTAGGGGGCTAGGGTGAACACCTTGATTGTCTGCAAGTAGGTAGGGTTTCTTTATGAGTTGTTAGGCGCCAAAAAAGCACTGACCCCTTCATTTTCCTCCCATAAAGTTGACACTTGATCTTAGACCTATGTAAATCCACTAACACAATAGTAGCATCAATAGGAGTATGTTTTAGCTGTAATTTGTGAGAGAGTGGTGTGCTAAAAAGGGCATAATGTTGCGTGCTAACCAAAATGATGGTGGTTTGCAATGAGTTATAAGCCAAACTCACCTGCGTATCGGAAAAGAAAACGCCCTACGATGAACGAGTGAAAGCTCAGCGCTTGAATTAGTTAAACAAAGAATCTGAACAAAATGGAACTGATGTGAATTTCAAACCAGGATTATGAACGTGTAAATATACTTCTCAGGGTGAGGATACAGCAGTCACTAGGGCGGCTGATGAGTTTAGTCGATGCAAATGTATGGTACAATGTATCGGTATCAGTTCAACGTACTCCCATGGATACTTTTAAGCCTTCCGAGAAGAAAAGTGGAAGTCTTTGACGATCATATTGTTGTTTTCATGCTGGCGATTAGCCGAATACTAAGTAAGCGCGGTTTCTACCTTTGAATACTTTTGCCCGAAAAAAAGTTACTTTACTTGGCAATGTTTTCGTTAAATGACAGCCGAAAAAAAATAGCGGCTGCCTTCGGTCTAATAAGTGGAGCAGTACCACGATACTGAAACTTACCCAAAAAGAACCAGAATCGCATAATTAAAACATGATAATGGTAACAAGAATGTTCAGGAAGAAATAACGTAAAACATCCCATATTTAGTGACCATGGAGCCGACATGTTAATCCGAACTCACTTCAGGAGCCGAATCATCGACAATGATGACAAAGCGGCCTTTGATGCGATCTAGACCGAAGGTGACACGATGCCAGACATTGTCCGCTACGGAGTTTGGACTTTTGATTATTTCATGGACACCGGTGATTCCTCCAATTGAGTAGATCAAGTGCAAACGTCCTTTGAGAATCATTAATGTGAAATGGGACCCCGTGGTATCGTCTCGAGCCTAGGTAATGTGCACAGATCAATGAACTTAATCCTTTTTAACATTGACCACGTTTTTACGTTTTACCTACATGGGTTAAAACACCATCATATTTAGTTTTGAATTCCAACAGCCACATGTCGCCGGCATCCTTCGCCTTCATTGGGACTTGGATGGTGCCCCAATTGAGCTTTGAGGTGCAAGTGATTGAGTAAATCGGTTCTCGTGGCCAGCTCGGGAAAGTTGGAAGCTCCAGTCGTGGCGTAAGTACGTCCGTTGTATAGTGAGTAGGCAGCTGACGAGTTCCAAAGAAATCGTATTGATTCCAATAAAAGTTTCTCATCTCACCAACGAATTTGGGCCCCTTGGGTAGGAATCCAGCCATGTTTCCATACGGCGGAGAAACGTAATTCTCGGGCATTAGTCCACCAACGTAGATTTGTTGAGCGATGTTGTTGAAGACACCCTTTGGGATTTCGACAGCCAAAATCTCGTCTTTCTTGCTCTCATTGTCCACGCTGATGTAAAGAAATTGAGCACGGCGACGGATGCGCAGAGTGTGCCAATTGTTGTCGTTAAGTCGAGGACTTTGAAGAACAAATTCCTGCAAAATAAAACGTCATTTCATGGGAAGCATTCCTCTAATGAACCAAATGTCGCATTAAATGAACTGACGGCGTCACGAGGAGGATTGCTCGCCTTGTTCATATTGGTGGTAATTTTGATAAGGCCATTCTCCAATTCGACACGGAAGTATTGCTTTTCTGCTGTCGATACAGCCGTAAACAGAGGAGCATAAAGGCTCTCGGTTTTGAATTGTAGGTTGATGTCATCTGTGTGTGTAGTGAGGGTATTCATCTGCTTCTCGAAGTCGATCATTACAACTGTTTCACCATCAAACTCAACAATCGGGGCATCTGAGATTACGAGTTAGATGTTATTTCTACTGTTATTATTTCAGTAAAACTCATTTTGGAAATGATTTCTCACCTCGGTTGCAAGCCTCTGAGCGCCTGATATCTTCAGCACCCTCTCTGAATGTTTTATCAGAAGCGGAACAATCACAAGCGAAGTTCACCGGTTCAAAGAAAGGATACGAACGTTCGTGGCACTGTCCACCACCGCAAATCTTTCTATTACACCGCAAATCTGGTGCCTTGCAAACGCCAAACTGGATACCTCGACTTAAATCAGTATGCTGATTCATTCGACTGCAAAAAGGCAAACCATGATAATTATATTTGTTAAAATTTTCAGGTGACTGATAGGAAATAAACTCACGATGCTGGATCCAAGAACTTGTTATCATTAACACGAATGAAGTTAATACAGCCAGCGAAGTTCTCACGGGACCAGACAATCCAAGGGAACCGAGAGGGCTGATCAATGCTCCCGAAATAGGTATAGCTGGAGAATTCGGCTTGATGACGTGAGGTGCCTTGGTCAACATCAATTTCTCGACCATTATATTTCACCTTGAAATTAAAATTCGGTTGTAAATTTTATGTTCCCGATCAAATTACCGAAACGATTCAGCATCTTCCTGCCTTGAAAGGCGTGTTATTTATTTGAATTTCGATGACGATTCCCAATGAATTCGTCCACGTATTCAGCACCAAATTAGCATAAACGATTAGTGTGCACTATTGTCAACCATTGTAGAAATTAATGAATTTTCACTAATTAACTCACAATGTAGCGGTGTTGAGGTGTTCTTTCCACGTATACTCGGTGAGCTGTTCCAGTATTTACTTTATAGTTCGACGGGTTCAGTTGAATGTGTCGATAGTGATCGCCGATTCCGTAAGCAAAGTAGACATTTCCGTCGAAGATTTCCACACAGACGAAGTCTGTATGCTCTCGATCAGGCCCCCTAGAAAGTGACAGATCAGATTTCGCATTGAATGTTCAAAAAACTTGTCACTGACTGGATTTGAAGCTATTTTCATTTATCTACTGAAAAGGGTTTGGATAAAATTTTTCTAATCTCGTTTGTTTGAAAGGTACATCAGCAATAACAGACAAGCCATATCCATATTGTGTTTCATAAGATCAGATCTTATACGCATGCATAATGCAGCTTAACCACCTGACCACCTTAGTATACGAATACCAACTGTAAAAACGAACTTAATTCTTACTGGCCTCGGCCAATATTTTTATCCAGCTGTCATGAGATACTCAATCCGAACCTGGTGGACAAATGTCATTGTAGGGCAGACTTGCATGCATAGCTCATACGAACCTCCACTCAGACTCTAATGACCGTAAAATTGTGAGATTCCAGTTGGTTCATTTGCCTTGATCATCAGACTTCCAGTCCAGAAACGGATGTAAAGTTAAAGCAGATAATGCAATTGTACAATTCTAAAAAATTTATCGATTCAAATTTCCAGATGGATTCGAAGAATCGTAAGTGATCTCAAGGTTTTCGCTCGGTTCTCGAGCGGTCAGTTATTTCACAACTGGCGATTAATAACATTATTTAAATAAGCGCCACAAATCTGTCAGTAGCACACAACACAGCGGAGACGACGGCAACCAGACACCTTAGAATTGCGCAGAACAGGTCTGACTCATCGCACCATGAAAAGACGCTAAATCAAGCTGAAATTGCTTTTAAAGTGCGACAAGTTTTTAATGGCTCGGCTGAAACTTTACAGGACACTCTCTTTCTCTTTCCATAGCTGGTACCCATACAAACTGAGGAAGTAGATAGGCGATAAAAATCACTTTAATATCATTTTTACCAACCCTCCTGTGGAGGAAAACAATTGGGTTATCGATTAAGTGCCATCTGCGTAGTGAATCACCAAATACGGAAGCGAACGCGTGCGTTGCAATTAGCGCGCTCGCTGGTTGGTTTTATGCCAGCCTACCAGATGATAAATCGATATCAACGGACCAACGACTGTGTGGGCAGGTGCGAGCACGCCTGCACCAGCGCCTACACGATCGCACTTGCTTGTACATATTTTCCCGTTCGCGCAGTTGTTTGTACTAATAATATGGTTTAGGATTTTGTGACTCCTTCCTGGGGAAGGATCGGATTTTTCTCGCACACGCCGGGACACGGCATCAGACTTTCAAATATGATAGGACAGAGGTTGCATGATTATGTGATGACCCCAGAAACCGCAGTGTGTTGACAACCCTTGGGAAGAGGGTGAAGTTCGTCATTTAGGCAACCGATCATGTTTTAAAATATACCTGAGTATTTATTGGAAGACATCCTTCCCCTTACTGGGAGGATATAAATTTTTAAAAGGGGTGTTAACGCCTCGTAATTCTGATGTGTGATAGTGTTAATGTGCTCCAAGTTATGGAGAAATTAATAATAAGCGCATATTTCGGGAACCGGTGGAAATGAACTTGAAAATGGCTCCTCAATATTTGGTCGAACCCGGGCATTGAATAGGCTGCTTAATGAGAGATATTATCTTGATTGCATATCAAATTACTCTTATCGATCGTAATCTTTTAATTTTTAAGAAATTTATATAAAGATAATCTGGAAATACCTTTAAAATCAATGAAAACAATTTTGAAAAAAGGGAGAAACTTTCATCTAGTCTTGTTTTGGTATTTTTTCATTCAATGCATAAATTGAAAACGTTGGTTGCTAAGGTTACCTTCCAATTTTCAAGCAATCTAACTACGACATCGTTCCACAAGGCATAAGCAGTTTTCCTTCATCCTTCTAACATGAAAAAATGTACATAAGCATTAAATTTAATTAAACTATCCCAGCCTTCAAGCTTATTATTTGAACTTAGTTTTTAAGTTCAGGTAGTCTCAATATTTATTTTAAATATTCAACAGTGAGCATGAGTTTGACCCATAAAAAGGCACCGATTCGAGGCCGGTTATTGCGCTTCTAATGGCTGGAGCGGCTTCAGACAGGGATTAATCTAACGTATAAACGACTAATAAAGTAGAAAATCATGACAAATATGTTTAAGAAATACACCTTTTTTTACCAGAATGCTTATTGAATAGCGAATTCTTAAGCATATTTTCATTGCTATGCTGAATTTTTACTCTAAACATGCTTTCAAGTATCCAAGTAAAAGCTTAAATTCAACTTAACAAAATTGTTAAAGAAAACGAAATCATATATTATGGGACTTATTCAAAGAAGCAAAGCAAAAATGGCAGCAGAAACCTTTGATCTTGGTTGTAAACACATCATTGAAATATGGGGCCAAAAACAGTAAGATCAAACCAACCTGAGAGGTTGTGGGTGTAAATAAGCTGACTATTCCCAGTAAGAACCTCTTTCATGGGTATTTTCAGGAAAAACAAGTATGATTTTTTTAAAAGGTCTACAATGTATTGCATAAACTCTTTTAGCCTTTACAAGCCTCAAGGATGTACCGAAACGGAAGTCTATGAGCCCAATGAGCGATAGGAACTGTCTTTGGTAGTTGTCAGTATTTGATCTAGCTGATACAGTTTACGATAATTGTTAATTTACAGTAAATCGTTAGCATCTTGATATGGGACCTACAGAACCGGAATTTATTTGCTAAATCGAACGGATTGCAAAAAAAGCAGGTCGAGCGCATCATTTGCTGTTATAATTTCAGTTGGTTACCTACGATACCTAGTACACATTTAGTCATTCGACTAATATGGGGCAAATACTAAATCTATTGGGTTGTCCCATCAACGCTAATTTCAAAATTTTAGGTAAGGCAATGGCACTTGCACAAAGAAGAGCACTCCGTTAGGTTCGAAAGTCCGGAATTCCATCTCAAAGGAGTGAAAGATGGAGAAATCCCAGGTGTCGAATCGCACAACGGATGACTGGGTACCCATGAAAGTCACAGGAATCGGTGAGCTATGGAGAGCGATTCCAGCATGGCCTCGAGTCGAAGCAGTTGGCATTAATGGTCCAATGTCAAGGAATGCCAATCTTGTGGGTGAAGTTGGCGGACGGTAAGGCATGTGGTACTCGTATTCAACGTCACCATTTCGAAGAATATCTTTAGTCCAGTTAGGATCTCGAATCAATTCTAGCATGTTTAAATTGGATCCATCATGTGTGATTGTCGCCTATAATTAAATTTTTTTATCGTTTTTGAAATGAATTCGCTATCTTCTTTCATTATAACTGTGAAAAACAAAAACAACAACAACAACAACAAAACCGAACTCAAAAGGTTTGTAAAGTTTCATAAAACTACACTTTTTCAAGACAGTCATCAAAGTTCTAAAGCCTAGATGGGCACCTCATGGCAGCCATTTCAAGTTGAATATATTTTCCTTAAAAAAATGAAAAAGTTATTCAGGTAAAAGTACTATATACAGGGGTGAATACAAATCGAGCTACATTTTAGTTGTGCATTTTCGACACTGCAAAACAAAATATTAATCTCCAACTTACTTGGCCGTATTTTGCAATATCTAGCAGTTACAAAGTGATTAAAATTCATAAATAGGCGTAGTTAATGGCCGCTGTATAAGTAAAACAAAAAAGAGGTTGAAGATCCGAAAAGGCGAATTTTCAATGAAATTCTCCGTGATCGGTCTAAATAGGTACGAAAATGGCACACTGGAAACATCTGATTCTCAAAATGCTAATTTTGGAAAGTGCATGAGCATTTTCTTAATTTGATAATGAAAAACCCATAGGAACCTACAGCAGTTACACGCCCGTCGAAGTTCCTGGTCACCTCGCCATCAGTTGAATCAGTTGCATTGGCTGAACCGCCAATATAAATAATTCCATTGTCAGGAATTAGAGGGGCCTTTCCCGACACGACCTTTTTGCATTGTTGTTTAGTTCCCAAGCTTAAGCGCAGCTAAAAAAGAAGCACGTTTTATTCCCAATACTCTACTTCAAAGCAGCAGGATTTTCAACCAATTTTAACCAGATTCGCTTTGAACACGCTCAACGGTCAATGACCAAGGTGTTATAGATAATTTGGAAAGCACCTAGCCATACCTTAGATTGGAATAATCGGTTGGTTTTCACCAGCGGTAAGGCTTTATTTCCAAGTTTCTGTCCCCTTTTAGCCAGCGAAGCAGCAATTCAAAATTAATTTATCTCGAACAAATCAGGGCCCTGACCGATTACTCAATTAATCCAATCATTTGTATTATTCTTACTTCAAGCACGCAAAATCGATAAGTAGATAAATGTAAGCTTAGGTTACGAGTGCTGCGCCAGCCTGGAATTCGATTAAGGCTTCGATCGATAAACCCATTGGAATAGCCTAAGGGACGCAAATTATCGATCGTATCATGCAGTGGAGCCAACTTTGCCCACATCTTATGCAGTAAGCGTCAAACACTTTCATCAGCCAAATAGTCCTCTTCTGTGCTTAATAAAATTGACCGTTAAAGCGTAATTGAGGAACTTCGAAAGTCCTCGAATAGGCTCGCTTTAGGATCAATAAAATCATTTAAATTTATACGATAATAATAGTATTAGCGTGGTAGAATTAAACGAATGTTAGGAGCGTGAACATCACTGCAAAAGCAACTTAATTAAAATGTAAATTGAAATACGCCATGTAGAAACTTACAGCTAGTTTGCAATTTCGTCCCTGAACAAAATAAAAGGTATTAAGGCTAAAGAGGTAGCCGCTTTTCCCGACTTAGGTGAAAATGACTGCTGTCTTGTCATAAAGTTTAGGCAATTTATCACGCAAACAATTGCGCTAGGCTTTAAACTCGCTTAGTTCTAGAAGACCAACTTACGCATTCATTTAAAACCGACTTTTTTATCAGTTCTTGCCTGTAAATTGTATCCACTAAGCTCCAAAGTAGTTTTAGGGGGGAAGACTGACTTTCATCGATTGGTGAGGTTAGCAAAGGAAGAGGAGAGACAACGTACCAGATCTTGGTATCGATTGAGTCTCAAGCGGTGAGTCTTCCCCGGCTCTAACACCTCATTGACGACGATTTCTTCTGTGAGGATACGCTTGGCTCCTGGAGTTTCATCATGGACTGCATATTTGTAGTGAAGCTTTGAGTCCTAAAAACAGAAATTACTCATACTCAGGTCGAATGCACCTTGTATCGATATCCTAGACAAGACAGTAAAACGAAACGTCACCATCTCCGCTGAAACCATAGCTCAATCCCTTCTGTTTTTCAAATTTGACGATAATCATAATCTTTGTGTCAGCCGACATGTATAAGAATAGAGCAAAAATTCGACTTGCTGAAGACCAAAATACAGAGGAGTATGACTAGTGAGGCGGTTATCAATTTCCTTCCAGCAAAGAGTTCCAATGCATCCAAAGCTTAAGAGCTCTAGAATATCCCACCTCATGCCTAGGCGAACTGCGATTTATCATCCGGTACTTCCAAGACCGAATAAAGTGACGCTAAACATTGTTTGATTTGAATATTTCGCTTGAGCCATAAAATTTTCGCTTCGCATTCACTTGACCCCATTCAAATGCCAAAGCCCGTGGCCTCACTAAAGTTCACGGTATTTTTTAATCCATAGACGAAGTGAACGGTTACAGACATCCAAATACTAACCTTAATGATAACATAACTCTTTGAAGTTACTCCTTCTGCAAACCAGAGAAGTCCTGAAGTGGTTCCCGGTTTGAGCACAAAATCCAAGGCGACCTCCTCCCTTCCAACCTCCGCATCCGACCTGGGCAGTTTAATTCTGTTGCGGAAATCGTATCTGACGAATCCATTTGTGTTTTCAAAATTTATGGCTGAGATATTGGCTCCTCTATTGTAGCTGTAGACATCTCTTTTGGATCGCTTAAGGCCAGATGGTGCCTCCTGGTCGACAACAGTGAGCAATGTTAGAACACGTCCTGGAGGATCCGATGGTCCCACGGAGATTCCAGGTCCTGGAATTGTATCAGAGGCAAGCGAAGGGCCTTCGAGCACCATGTCTTCACCATATACACTTTGTCCTTCAGGAGAGGTAATCTTTAGCTGCATTTCATCGGTTTTGGGTTTCATTAAGACTTCCACAGTGGTCCAATCAGATATCCCTCCAGAAAAACGAGCTTCAGACATCACTGTATTCATCCAAGAGGCTCGGACAGTTCTAGAATTCGTCTCGTACTCCACTCGAAGGTGGGGTTTTACGACGACGAGCTCAAAAAAGCCCTTTAATTCTGGACTCCGTTCAATATCTTCGATATGAAGGAACTCAAATCGCAAGTAGATTTCGTCTGGATAAGCAAACAAGAAATGTAACAGTTGAGATGTTAGAACTTCTCATAGGATCGGTGCCAACTATGCATGGTACGGCAACCAGCACACAAATATGGGTGCCACAGCGAGCGTACTCAAACTTGAGACCTCGAAACATCTCGAGTGACTGACGCACAAGCACCCAAGGGTATACTTGTCAAATAATATTCTTTACCCGTTAAAAAGAATTTAGTTAAAAAACTAACTGTTTGAACACGCGGAAACATTCCATGGACATTCACGGGCTTCATTCCATGTTGGTTTTGCGGAAAGTCCCTTTAGAGAATACCAGTGGAAAACATCACCAGATGGTAAGATCATTTGTGAAGTGATCGAATCATTGCTGCCCATGGCCATGCGCGGTATCCTAGTGAACGGGCGTCCATAGTTTTGATCGAGACGAATAAACAGGAAGTCTACGTCCTTTTTTTCGCCGTCTACATGGCGTCGTGGAGGGGTAAGATCCAAGTAGAATTCATCGTCAGGGAGATTTAAGTAACCTGAAAGAAATTTCACCATGTTTGGTTGTCAATAAAGATGCCAAACAATGAGGGTCTGCCTCGATCATATCTAACGCCCTAAGGGCGTACAAATTTTTGCCTTTATTTTAAATGCAAGACCTCCCCTAAGTTGACACCGATTTCCTATTCTAATGGAATCATACAAATCAGTGCACAAAATATCATCTTACATCTTACACGGCGCGTATTTTTTACCAATAGAGTCTATTCCATATCAGTAGTAAATATATACCTTTTTCTGCACAGAAATGACAAATCCTACCAACAAAAAAATCTACTGCCTGTGCCATCATGCTGCTTACTAACAACGGCTCACGCGTCATGGTTTTGACTTAACTATCGATTTATCAATTATTTCAGCGAGAATAATCGATAAACGAAAGGGAAATGCACTTTTGGCCGGAAATTGCGAAAAATCGATGCGACTCAGGGTTGGACTTAAGAACGCAATTAGTAGTCAGATGAATTTGGCTTTTCGCACGTGCGTACCTGGTGACTTACTGAAATTTCACCGTCGAATTTCCATTCCAAATTAAGTAAATTTAACTATGGCTTCTCAAAGCCTACCAAGCTACCGGATATTTTAGTTCTTACACCCAGCATGGAAATCTAAATAGATTACTTGAAGCACAACGAATAATCTCCTTCAAATAAATAGATACCACTTTTATTAATTTTGAAAAATTGCCGAATAGATTTCCAGTTAAAATGAATTTTAATGAAATGAGAAAAAGATATATAAAAAATAATTAAAAATCCAATTTTAAAATAGAATACAATCTATAATTCAGTGCATATTATTATATTTTTAAATAAAACGCCTTTTATTATTTTTTATTTAAAAAAAGTTGTGAACCAAAAAAATTTTGACTTAGAACATTTAAACAAAGTAGCATACTCTCAGGTTCAAAAATTTCTTTGACAACATAGTTTGCATGATTCGGCCGAACTGGGAGAATCTGAAGAAGGGTGACTAGAACGAAAATTTGCAGAGGGGTATTCCAACGAATTCTACGTTCGTGCATGGCGAACGCAGGAACAATCAGAAGAGTTATTTGGATGACTAAGATCGATTAGTGGGGGGTTTCGAGATGATAAAATGTTCACCTAATATGATAACTACGGTAACAAGAAGTAGTCCGCAAACTCTAAAATCGTTGAATTCGTAAATGTGGTGTTACGTGCGTGCTTCTAAACCCTACGCAATTGCACTAGAATGTCTTTGCTGCCCCGCCAACCAATCACAAAGCACTAGGCAGCACACTTCGAACTTGATTGGTTGAACATATGAGAGCCATTGGCACCCGTTCACGATAGCTAAAGGTTCACTAGTAATGAATCAGAAAGTCATGGGTCTTGTGACAATGAACCCAAAAGACATGATTCATCCAAATTCCCATGAGTTTCCTATTTACGTCGTCCATAAAGATGTGCAAGACGCTACTGTAAGTAAATTAGTTACCTTGCGCTCATCGAACGTAAAATTTTAAAATTCGATCCATTTGCTCAAGCGACATTTTTTTGGGAAATCCGGAACTCAAATGGCCCCTATATCTTTCTTTTGGGACCGGATACCATAGTGATAATTTGGCATAACTTGACCCAACCTTGTCATTGGCAAATAGGAACGAGCCTAACCATGGAAAGTAGAATAATTGGCTTCTGGCTAAGGACACTTCCTTTCACATAAAACAAGCTTATTTACTACAAAAGATTCAGCGCTATAATACCAGAAATTATTAAATGAACTCTGATTTCCCAAAGCTCACCACCAAATACAAGGCAAATGTAAATGCTTAAAAAGTCCAGTTCTTGTTTCATCCGAGCATTACTCATCGACCTGTCACAAAATTGAGAAGCAGCATTCATTGTCAAATCAACTTTCTGAGTTCTGAGTTGAAGGCCTCAGGCTTCTATTGGTTGCAGGTTAACGGAGCAACTTACTCAGCCATAAATTGCAACTGTGAAGTGCCGGAAAGAAACCACGGTTTATTTGACGTGTTTGACAAGATTTTTAAAAGAAAACAAGCAAGGGATTTGGATTGGGGGCTTGGTAGGTTGCTACTCTCCTCCAAATACAGAATCTAAAAGAACTAAGCTGAACCAAAAGGACCATTTAGCAATAGAGGAGGGCATCTCTGGGCACAAAATTGGAAACTGCATTGCTTTTTAGAGGTACTTTGAACTAGTCAGACTTGAATATGACACTTTTGAATACTGCACGGATACATGAGAGCCATTAATCAGAAAGCGAATCACAGGGAATATAACCTGTCATACGTCTAGTTGAAAAGTACTCCATGACCTCTAAATTTCAAGCTGCCTATGATTTCTTCAAGAATGAATATTTTAATGGAGATGTTTCTATGGAATTAAGAATTTCACTCTTGAATTTCACCATGGAACTTCGCAGTTCTTAGCTCGGGTTCCCAAATATACACATTAAACAAGCAATGCTTTTCATTGCCCGTCTTGGCGATGCTTCATATTGTCGTCTACAGTAACAGCCCGGATTCGATGTAAACTACTTGCTGGGATACGTTTAATTTTCGGTCAGAAAGTCTCTCAAGACGGACATTGCATTAGATTTTGTTGCAAGTTTAGAAGCGTTCGGAGCTGAATCATTAATATTCATTGAAAATCGCCGTATTTGGATTGAGTGGATTTCGTCTACAATTGCATGCCGTTCCTTATTTTCAACGAACGCTTATACTTTATCCGTTTACTAGAATGGTCTTGGCAGCGTTTGCCAGCCGGGATTGACTGGACCTCCCTAGAACCGCTTTCAAGTCATGCTCGCCTTGTCAAGGCCGTGACCATGAATGTCCCCTAATTTTTAGTTCTTCATGGAAATCGGTGATTTACAGGAAGTGGTCGCAGAAGAGAACTAAACAAACCATTTACAGACACCCAAAGATTGAATCTTATCCATTGACTTTCAGCCACAGGGCTATTTAAAAGGATTCTTCTGTGCTTTATTTCACTCCTAATAATTAAGCTTAGTTTGGGACCTAATAGTTGAGGTCCCAAGCCAAAGCCTTGACTTTGAGCATAATTATATTCCTACCAACAAATAAGTGAATATTTCCTTCCGCCTATAAGGACACTGCCGGTGGAGAAGAATCTTTTTAAAGCTATGAACCCACATACGGTGGACTCAAGTCGGCATTATGGCGCACAATAAAACAGATTTAAGGAGTCGTAAACACTTAAGGGCGGTATTGTGCTACAGAGCACTAAAGTCAGCAAATGGTTTTCGTGAGGGAAAAGACCATACTCGTTTGACTTCAGTTTCCCAAAATTTGGCGTATGGACGTCAAGCCATTGAGATTAAGCATCTCACAGTTTTGCGCTTGATTCAAAGTGTTTAGACTTGAACTCATAAAATTGATTCGGCCATTTTGGAAACTGAAAAAAAACCGTCGAGTATACCTTGTTTATGTATTTTTGAATTATTTCAATTCAGTGAAGATGTTTTCACTCATAGCTTAGCTTAAGACAGCACTTCGTTAAGTGGGTAAGCCTATTCATGGTAATTCCTGAGAGAAAGCATACAATTTGAGCAACAGACTGCACACAATTTACACAACAACTATCATGCAAGAACCTATAGGCGATAAAATCGAATGCAGCAAGTTAGAATATTCCGAGAAAAAGAACCACATATGAAAGAAAACCCAAAGTCTCATTTTATTTTTTCATGTTTAAACAGTACAGAGCTTCACTACAGGGAAGAAAAAGTACTGATGAATCAGAAATAACCAAGGGAACGCTGATAAGACCTTCAAGGTGATGGGCTGGTCGAAAGCATCCGAGGACTTTGTACATTTCTTAAGTCTACCAATCGACAGGGCTGAAATGAAACCAACCTACTTAAGAGCAAAAGAGAGTTCATTTTTTATTAATCAAACTTTATCTAGCTTGGCTTGATACTTTCTAATGATGGTTGGACTGAAGAATTCCATGGTAAACTGGAAGCTCCAGCGCTTCGCCATTCACTAAATTCACATCCAGTGCTAACCTTTCACACAAGAACAATTTCAGGCGAATTAAGGCTTCGTGAAGTGGATAACTTAAAAATGACTGATATAATTCAAATGCGTAGGTATATGAACAGAGATGAATCTTCTTCAACGTTACGGTCGATTATTGAGACCTCAGATACATATTTATGTGTCTGCCCTATCATTAGGATGATTTGAATAAGCAATTGATCTGTTTCGAAAGCTTTTATTCTTATTAAGGAATTCGCAACCCCGGGGCGATCCAGCCAATACGAATTTAAGATATTGAGAACACTAAGGGCTTTGGTTTCAGAGTTACAGGCACGGGTGGGGACAGAAGCGCGCAAATCACAGAATGCTTGTGGTAAGAGCACATTTGTGAATAAGTAAATAAATCTATGTTTGACAACAAAATGCGAGACCTTAGGATTGTCTTGCAATCATTCAAGTGCTATAGTGAGTAACAAGTTTCATAGGAGGTCTCAATGGAAGCACTGCAATAAGTCGAAAATTGATGAACTCATCAGATTCATATCACTTTTGAGGGTAGATGTTGAATCCGTGGGAGTTAGTTTAAGTTCTCTAGGCAGACAAAGTTAATCAAGGAAAATGCAATTGGTTGTTAAAGGCCTTTAGATACAAAACAGAATAAGCCAAATTTAATAATTTTATTCCAACTTTTCAAACTACCGATGTTAACCGCTTGGCCTACAAAGAAGTGACAGGTTATGCCTGTAAGTAGATCTCAATTTCGGCCAATTTATGTTAATTGAAGTGTGAAATAAGCATAATATTTATCGTAATCTACGAAAAGCGAAGACGATATGTTATCCGAGCAAGCAGACACCAGGAATCAAGCCATTACCACATGAGTCGAAGCTATATGCCAAAGAATGGGAAAGAAAAGGTTTCGCTTTATAAAATTACCTGGAGGTGAAAACGAAGGTCGAAAAGACGCCTGGATTAGAAGGTGATGAAGTCTGAAGAAGTGGACCTTGAAACAGAGCTACTACCAGTTAACTTAATGGTGGCCTTATGGCGGTTTTCCATGTCTGATTCAAATGCCCTCAACCGAACGCTCAAGCTTCAATGAGAACCGTTGGGTAATCTTGAAATTTGCTACTTACAAATCAATAAGTATCTCATTTTCTTCTAACCATTTCAATTACTAAGATGTTTTATCCAGACTTACATTTTTTGCTTCTAATAAACAAAATAATGAAAGAGATAGTTCATTCACTGATGGACTAGTCCATTTTTACGGAATGGATTGATCTCGTAATGGTGGTTAAAACGAAAATGGACCAGCGAACGCTCGATTTTGGCTAACAAATTGAAGACAGCATCAATTCAACTCAAAGAGTGAGCCTCAACTTAGATTGTGACTCAATTAAAGGTCATTTTCTGTTAAAATGTAATCTAATATTTCTACAGGCAGTAACCTTGACCTATTGAGAAACCAAATAATCAGAAAGAGTAGCGATCACACTTTGATTATTATTCGTTGTCTCAAGGCCGAAGCCCCTAGTAGCTGTTGTTGCCAAATTAATTAAACTCACTAATAAATAATGAAGAAACTTAGCACCATGATGGATACTATTAGCTACTTTAACTCTCAAAAGTTTACCAAAGCTGTAGAAAACCAATACGACCAATAGAGTTTACGTTTTTGACGGCTAATGAAACATCCAAGGGCTCGGACTGCACATGTCAATTATTATCGCGAGCAATGGTGGTTTCATACTAGAATATGTCTAACATTTACGTCCTTGAGGTGCAAAGCGATATGTCAACGCTGCGGTGTATCGTTGCGAGCGGCTTAAATGACGCATGCACATCAACCACGATGAGGATGCAATCAGTAAGGTATAAGCCTCGGCATTAAGACGAAGTCTAAGAACGATGCTGTGAATGTGTAACACAAAATCGCAGAGCATTGTTTTGGTAGCAAATTACGACCAAAAGGTATCGACGATCGAAGAGAAATGATGGGCCAGTTAAGGGCTTTTATGCCAATATCTCCCTATTTTGATTTTAAAATATAGTGGTCTTGCTATCGTCGCTGGTACGTCCTTGCAGTAAGAATGACTAGCTTCCTCCTGTCCGAGATTAATAAACCGTCTCTATTGATCTTCCACACTCAGTGGATCTTATCGTCTTTAACTCCATCACGTGCCCCCACATTGACATTCTTCCACTCACGATTTCCAATGATCTTGTAAAGAAAGTAAAACAGAACGACGGAGTCACTTTTAAAGCAACTGCCAATTTAACCGCTCTAGCTGTTTATAAATACTACAACGCGTGCGACTATACAGATTGCCTCGACTCTTACACCAATGTCTACTGATCGAATGATTGTGGTAAGAATGATTTGAAGATTGTTAAAAATCTTAGAACAAACTTACATGAGAGAATTACCGAAAAAATGATTCACATAAGGGGGATAACTCATGATACAAAGCCAAGTTCCTGGAAATTGGTATAATTATACCAAAACGGGTCATTTTCATGGAGCTTGCCAGCATTAAGTATAAATGACAATCATGAACTATTAACCTGGAGTGTTTCAGACTTAGCCAACCTGACGCGTAGGTTTTGGCAACGCAACAAAGTCTGAGGTAGGTGATACAACCTTGCTGGTGTCGATTACAACGTGCATTCACAATGGTGATTATGACGATTAGAGAAGAGGGAGAAGAATTTATCCAAGGCTTGTGTGCTAATATGCTTGTTTAATAATACGGGTGGGGCTAATATGGGACAACCTTTGAAAAGCATAAACACAAAAGTGATTAATCTCGGCCTAATTTTCATAGTGTCTAATACTGACAGAGGTGAGATTAACCATCCGACTTTACAATAACAACATATTCGAGTTGCGATCAGCAATCAGGGTTTCGGTGACAGAAACTGCTCCTGAAAAGTTGCCACTGCTAATTCTTGATAAAAAATGCAGTGAGGATTGAATGCGTTAGCACGAATGAAACTTTAGACAATCAAAGAAGGCGTTTTTGAACTGAAAACAATAAGAAAACTGTGTTTCCGGAATATCAAAATGTGAAGGATACTATCTTTCAAGGATATTTGTTAAAGCATAGATTTTGAAGAAAAACTGGATGCCGTAGCCTTTGCTGATTAACGGCAGCCCTGGTAGTACCACTAGGGGATCTCGTGTCAGGAGATATGACGTGATTATTGACAGCTGCTAATTGATTATAAGCCACTTTTGTCAACCATGTTGTACTTCGCCATTCGAAAAAAGTATGAATAAGACAGGCTTACAGTTTTCTGGAACATCGAGCTTAGGATTGTGGAACTGTAGAGGATAAGCCTTCTCGGAATCTGAATGTGGACATCCAACACATGACTGGGAAGAATAAACCCTTTGCTTATATCCAGGTTTATGTTTCCTTTGATTGTCATATGAAGTGGAGGAACAGGTCAGGAAATAACTGATAGTGTATAAAACATCTTAAAAGGATATTATTTTTAACTAGCATCAATAGCTCTGATTAGTGACAATGACTGCAAGACATATGGCTTCATAAACATAAATATTTATTCATGCTTAAAATATGAGAACTCTTATGAATTGAAGTCCACTCATATGATACAACTGCTGACAAATTGCACCAAGTTATAAGGCTTCAATTCGTCTAAAGTGACTTAGAGCCGTGAAACAACAAGAACTGACTTATGACTTGATGTATTTGCGATCACTACGCATACCTTCTGAGCAATTACTACGTTCTAGTGCTGCAGACCAACCTTTGCCTATTTACTTGTAATCTAGTCTGCTTTCAATGATAAATATACTTACTTATTTTGATGACTGATGGAAAAATTTCAAACGGTTAAAAGTAAATAGCGCACCATCTTATAAGTGATAAATTTAACACCAGAGATAACTGACAGACGCTTTCCTTTACAGATCCTTTGATTCCCACAGATTCACGGTCTCGGTGTATCGGGTTACTTCAGGCATTACTCTTCTCTGTTAGAAAGTGCGCATCAGCAAAGATTAAAACAGATCTGTAACTAAGGTATACAAGTGTCACTCAACACTAACTCTTCAGCCAGGAAATGGAGTGTGTGCTGTCATGCCTCGGATGGTTTCTAGAAAGATTTATTCAAGATAAAGGTCGCTTTTCACTGCTCTTGATATGGCGCTAAAGATTGCCAATCTGTCAACCCGATTCTGAAAGTCACCTTAGGTGTGTTATCTCATCTCCGTCGCAGTATTGAAAGGTCAATGGCTTCGCCAATATTCACAGAAAAATACCACATTTGTTGTCATTTCGTATTTTTATTCCCTTTATTTTGCATGTTTGTAAGTTGAATTTGCTTTTTTTTTAAGAGGCGGGGCGCAACTACTATGAAACGGTCACTTCTGTCTCAAATACTTGGAAAAATTAGGCCTTTAGACACATCTTTTCAAGCTATCATCACTAATATAAATAGGGCTTTTGGAAAAGTTACAGTTCTTGAGACAAATGAAGAACCTAATTTAATACGCATTTATTCCGAATACGTGTTTATTTCATTCAATCATATTTCAAATATCTAAAATCCCATGAAAGACAAGAAATAGTCACCAAGAGGGTGACTCAGCGGAAATGGAACCCTTCCACGCCAAATAGAAGGTTACCTCATTACCTACCAAGCTTTATGAAGACTACAGGTAGTAAAACGTTCAACCAGAAGGAGGAAAAACTTCAGGGCACACACCAAAGTCCGTTAGCTTTACATATCTAAGAGAAATAGAGAATTTAAATAAGCATCAATAAGTTAAGCCGATATCAATTTTGTCGTTCCTTATCTAACTATGTTAGATCTCCAGAGAAACATTCAAGATCTATCTTGCTATTATTCTAAATATGCGCATTATTGTATTGACGAAGGATCAAGTTGAACGAACGTGAATCCCAAGACATTCTAACCAGTTCTGTTTAGCGAGTTTCTTGTTAAAGAGTGCACAGTCTTTGCACAACGACAAAATGCTGCACTTTATATTATTTTTGCTTTAAAATTTTGATAATTTCAATTAAAAGAACATACACTCTTAATGATTAATATGTCTTTTGACTTTAAAAGAGCTTGAATAAAAGAAGGTAAATGCAAAAGATTGACAATTAAAGATTGCAAAGGGTAATCATTTTAAGGAATCAAAATAGATCCTTAAGTAGGTTAACGCCTCTTAGGAGTTAATAATCTGTATTAGAATCTACATATTGTGCCTTTGGCGGTGAAATTTGGACTCCATAGAGTTTGAAAGCGAAGTAGCTCGTACATCATAAGGGATCCAAATGAATTTTCAGTAAGAAATGAAATACAACGGATTGCCAGTTGAAACTACGGTCTTGACGCCAATCCATCGATAGATTATCACAAGATATTACTTTCAAAATTTAAGAAACGTTAAATGGAGATGCCAAGTCCGAAAGTTCACGTTTTTAACGAAAATGCCTCATCCTGGCTAAATGAATCCTCTGAAAGGGAAAGGTTAAGATTTTTTTGAATTTTGTTATTATTGGTATCTACAGTCAGATCTTAACCGAGGCAAATATATACGACAGAAGATAAGCTTTTAACTCACTATTCTTGAGAAAATTGCAAAATAACATTGGTTTTATGAAGTCAAGTTTTGTTGCTGTTGCTGAATTTTTAAAAACGTCAAAAGTGTCCTTTATTAGAACATCCCCTTCATTGTAAATGTGGTCACAAGACAATGTTTTTTTGCTTGAAGATATCACTGTTGAAGAAAATGTTTGCATTTTTTTGTGCCTAAGAGCAGTTTTTAAAGGTACGTTCTTTCTTTATGAATTCTAGTTCCAGTTGCTCTAGTTGTCTTTGTACGCGACAGGTTTACTACAGCTGAATCAGAAATAACCGGGTTAGAAGTTAGGCCGACTAAAGCGCACTACAGGTAGATCACACATCTAGGCTCCATTGTCGAGGAAGGTGGATTCACATGATCTTCGTTCCTCAAATCGGATGGTCTTTGATGCTGTGGACAAGATTTGAATACACTCAAATGACGATATTCGATATTCTTCTGCTTGTGTTTCCTGATTGTAAATACATCTGAAGACTGATAAAAGAGCTTAAGAACGTCTTAATTGGGAGACCAATTGAGGTAAACAACAAGATTGGAGAAACAATCAGAAAGTAAGACAAACAATTTAATGAGCCAAGTTTATGAAGGATACCAACAAGCATAAAGCATCTTTCTCAAGTGCAGCGTAATTCACCAGAAGCATGAGACATTCGATAGCTAAACCCTACTTAAAGGAACAAATTTATCTACCAAATATTTCAAGCATTTTTTTCAGCCTAACACAATACATTCTATTGAGAACCATTTTAAGAAATTTATCTAAATGCCCTTTAATGTTAAAAATCGGGAAAGACAATAAATATATTTCATGGTTTTTGTTCAAAAACCATCTTCGTTGCTCAAATACCTACTTTTAAACGAAGGTTAGTACAGTTGAAGGCCTGTTTTGCAATATTTCTGATTGACCTCTTGCTTCTACGATTCTTGAAACGAATCAAGGAAAAGATCTAATTTACACCTCCGAATGAGTCCATTGTACAATCTATTGCCATACAGGATCCGAAACCGGTTAAAATTGACACAGTAAACCCCAGTAAAACCAAAATAAGTTGAATATTTTAATTTTATTGTGGTAAGCATGACTTATAACCTATGGTGTAAAATTAAATAGTGTGTTAATTCACATCCAGACTACTCGTTACTAATACGTCGTAGTCTAGCATTTCAGTAGAAATCCAGTAACGTTTAAAGTTAACTCCTGCAAAGGATTTCATTCGGTAAATATAGCACATCATGGTGAATTGCTCATTCTTTGTGTTCATTGTTTCAGTTTGATCAAGACCTCTTCAAAGTATTACAAGCTACTTTTGAATTACTAGACTCAGCCAGTGATGCGGACTTGATGATACCATGTGCGATTCTTCTGGTGCTTCCAGAAGAATTGAGGTGATAGGTTCTTCAGCATTCCGGACATGAATTTAGTTTGCAATAGGTCCCTATTTGAGGGAGTGTTAAGATTCAGGGGATCTGCCGATACTTTCGTCTAGAAATCTACGATTCCAGGACAGGAGGGACTGTAGGAGGTGTTCTGATTGGTGGTCCTAGATGCCATCCAAAATCTTAGGGCAATTAAGTTCCACCCCAAGCAGTGAGTATATAAGTATCCAGAATCATAATAAGGCAAGAGTAAAAGATTAGATAAGTATTTTCAGCAAGGGAAATCGTGGACCATGATCGACTCGAAACAGTCCATGCTCTTCCTCTTCCTTTCTCTGAGTTCCTCCTTATCCCTTTCCACCTCTTTTCCCACTTTCTATTATTTTAGAAGCCCTGGTTACCAACAGCAAACCCATCAGTGCGTAGAATAGTTTGCCAAAGAAAGTCAGCGAAGCTTATTGGTCAACAAGCCAACAACCCATGCGCTTTTTGGGAGATCTTAAATAATGCCCATTTTATCTCTGAGCCACATGTTCGCCTCTAAGAACACAGCCCGGGATGACATCATAAATCAAAACTCGACCTGATGAAGGGAATCGCATCTAACAGCATTTAGAAAAATGTGAAATCGAGTCCCACACGACAAACTATTTTTCAATCTCGATCAGCTATACCGTACCTTAAAACTCTACCATAACTTCAAAGTATCATAGATCAAAGGCTGTGCTTATTCATTAAATGTCAATTTTGCAAGCCAGTAATGATCTACAATGTTATAGACCTGCATTCAGCAACACAACTGACTTTGTGTGGCTTTTTCACAAATTGTAATATATAGTTGACCCAATGGGATCGTAAGAAATAGCATTCAGAAAGAAAATGATGGGGCGCAATGACTTGCCCTGATGATTCTGTCGGTTAGAATTCGGTGGACAATAGAGACAAGCACAAAGAAAGCAACGATTCTAGACCGATGACTAAAATTATTTTTGATATGAATGACCAGCCTAGAATACAAGATGTCATCAATCGAATACCCTCATACAAAGTTTACAAAGTATACCGGGAACGAGAAGCGTCCTTCAATTGCAAGGGGTGTAATAATATAAACAAGGAATCCGATCCAATCAATTTTATGGATCCGCTTCTTTTTAAAACCCTAAGTGTGAAGGCTACACGCATCTAGCCCTTTGATGTTTTACTGCAAAGAGGAGGGTATGAGAACAGGCAAGACGTCTGATCACTGGACCTTGATAAACGAAAACATCGTCTTCGATAGAGATCTAAGCTGGCGATGCTTGAGACTGATTTAAATAAAAACACTTATTATGTGAACATCCCTTACTTCCCTGTGTCTCTGTGATTGGAAAGGGTAATTAGAATCACTACAACTTTTCCCATCTTACACGGATCTCGGGCCATTTTGCCCTCAGTAAAGGCTAAGTTGTCGACACGCTGACCTTGACTGAATCAGTCTGGAAATAGAGGAGAGTAAAGCGGGGCACTCGATTTCAAACTGCTGTTAAAGAAAATTTTGAAGTCTTTTCTCTTTTAAGAGCCTACCTCTATCAACTGTACCTGAAATTGATAAATTAAGATGTGAATTATCCGCGACTAACCCACCTAAGGCACTTTTATAAAGACAGTAAAGTGCACAAACAGGAGCTAATTGATGGTTAAAGTAGATTTCGTCAATAGACAAGTGCATTCCCAGGCTTTACGGAAACTTGATTCAAGCCCTTTAAAGCCTGAGTCGGATTGAAGAAATGTCTTTATTCTTAAGAGCAAACAAATAATCCCATAGGAGAAATTGACAAGACCCAAGCGGTTTTAATGACACATATAAGATCTAATCTCACCAATTATTAAACGAAACAGAACTAATTATCTCTGATTCACCATGGAGATCAGAGAATCCCATGTTAGTAAAGATGAAAACAAGTTAGGCGGAAGGTTTGAGTTTTAAAACTAACTTACTTTGATCAATTTTATTAACTTTGAGAATTCATAAATTAATTTATGGAAAAGAAAACAAAATAAATATAATTTCACATAATTTTGCGATTGAATTAGTTGAAATTTATCGAAAATAAGAAATTGGGCATTTAATAAATAAACTTCATGAAAAACTTTAATTTATAGACAAGAAGTATTGAATAATGCGAACTCATAGTCAGTGATGCTTCTCTGTCGAGCTGATCTCCTACGAAATCTCAACAATGAAACAAACTTGAACTTCAGGGCATGCACTCCTTACTGTGATGCTTGAATCCTCAGTGATAGTGATATATACAGTTGTTACGATGCATCTTTTTTTGGAAATTCAGCTCACAGAGCGAAAAAAAACAAGCCCCACATCAATGTGGTGTATATGCAAGATTTCAGGGTCTCGGATTGTTTTCTTTGGCGCTTCCTCATTTGAAAACTTGAATCGGTGCTTTCAATATCACAAAGACAATGTTTTACCTTTTATATAATGAAAAACTTCCACTCCGGACCGGATCTTGGCATTAACTACTTTCATGAAACTCTTGTGACCCATGTGCTATGCACTTTAATTTAACAAATATAGGAGACTCGAATGGAAATAATACATAAAATAAAACTTATGAATAAGTAGAGGTCATATTGATAGCCTCAGAACTGTCCGGGGGTACGAGTCCTCGCACGTCATAAGAATTTTATCAAATCTGTCTCGAGTGAAGTCGTTCATCACGTAATTGTGACTCTAAATGGAAGGCTCATGAACTTTCTTCGGGGTTCCTCAATTTAGTGATGTTATATGAATGACCATCATGAAAAGAAATTTCTCGAATTCGATAAAGGAAAACTGAAGTAGAAGCACATTGGCGGAGAGAGACACTTTAAAAAGAGTAATCTGCTTTTCAAATAGAGTAAAATCTGATCCAAAGCTTCAACCAAAACACTTTTGGAAATTGTTTATTCTCTAAAGATGCAGTTAAGATCTTTTGGCGAACTCATTGGCTTGCTTGAAGAGAAGTGATCTCGATCACGAATGAATATGAGAATGGAATTTGCAAAAATCAGTAGCGCTTCAGGTGAGTAAACAAGAATAAGGAATTTTCGAATATGAAATTTCTCAAAACGAAAGCACATGGATACAAAAGGAATGAAATTGAACCGGATTTCTAGTGAACATACAATTCGAAACTAATCACCGCTAGTTTAATTAGAATCGAAATTGAATTGAATTGGAAAATCAACTTCCTCTTAATCGTACAAGATTGTTCGAACTCCTGTCATTCGAATTGTGTTACCCTTCAAAATATGCGAATCTAAATATTTACATTTAATTTGAATCTGGTGGGATAATGGTTGCTTCATTCCAACTTTAAATTACAAAATATTAACTGTCGTTGATTTGGCAAGTGAACAAATCAAGATGTTTACACCCAACTACTAGAATCGCTTTCTAAGTTAATGCTTGGTAGGTAGAATGTAACTTTTACTGGTTGAATATAGTCAAAAGGTTGCAATTCATGGTTAAGAATCAGGTCCAAAACAAATCCTTCATCTCAATGGACATGTTTCAGCTGAAAGTTCAAAAAAGTAATCACAAATCAATAAAAGAATTGTTTGTTTATTTGCATGCTACTACTGATAGGGACGTGAGTGAATTAATAACTCGAGAATTTTAACACACGCTGTGCGAACTGAGTGCCTCAAGCTGAAAACCCCTGTCGGCACACATGTTTCCCCATCCTTCGGATGAAATATGTCGCTTAACTATTTACATGGCACATAAAATAAACAAAATTGGCATGGCAAAGCACACTTATTTTTATGGCTAACATACCTGTCATAAAACAGCGGGAATTGATGAAGTTTTACACTACGAGGTGCACTGCTTTTTGTTTAAATGAAACAAACCAAAGAATAGGGAACTCAAAGGCAGTAGCACTTGCAAACACACGATAAATAATCACCTTTTTACACATTTTAATTGATACTCAATGCACAAAGGGAGATAACAGATCGTCAATAGATGACCACCCCAGACAATGCCATCTACAAGACTACAAGACTTCCATGGACCTAGAAGGATCTGAATATCATAGCCTTTTCTCTTTGTTTTCAATATTTCATAGACGAGCTAAAAATCATCAGGAACTCGTGCTTGTACAGTCTCTGTTGGAATGGGTTTGTATACTATTATCTGGTAATGAATGTTGATTTCCTCATTTCATAACGATGATTGTTCGACAGTCTAACGAATGTAGGGTCCCACAGCTAAAGAGCTCGTATACGGAGTACATCTTAAAAATTACATCGATGTTATGAACTACGAACATCGGCTGGCCTAGATTAATCAACAGCCATAGCGACATAGTTATTTCCAATTTATAAAGCAAAGTTGGGGTGAGATCAACAACAAACAAACAAAGCTCTTCTCCAGCATTTGAGTGTCTGCCCTGAATAGCAATGCGTAGATATCTCTGCTAATGATATGGTAATTTAGTTGGGTAGACAGAGAAATACTTGGCTGGTAAAAGGGAACTTGATTAATGTATGGCCTAATCTAGCCATTTTTCTTCTCATGACCATCAAAAATGACAATCTAATTGGAGATCACGTCGATTTTTACGAGAGAGCCGACGTTTGATTCATTTAATGAATCGAGCAACAATTTGTGCTAGGAAACAATTGTTAAGGATGCGCTCTGGATTACTAGATCACTTGAAAGGATATTACATGCCTGTAAATGCTCGCCTTGATGATCCACAATCAATTTTGTCAGGTAACCTCTTTAATTTCTTCGCAACAAAGTGATTATTCCTCTGGAATCTTGGTACTGGTTGATTCTGGCATACCAACATACAAACGAGTCTATAATGAATGACAGCGCCTTCCACATAGTGGCAGTAAATTTACATTCCTGTTTCCACATACGCCGAAACTACAGAAATAATGAAATCCTTCTTTCATTGTGCAAGCATATCTATTAAGCAAACTACATGCTCAGGTTTTGAGAGTTAGGCTCACTGGAAACATGAGCCAACAGTACGAAGCACATAATTTACCCAAGAACCAAAATTATGAAGTTTAAGCTTCCGATAGAGTTTGCCATAATCAACATAAACTGGATGTGGAAGTCCATCTCATTTTTTATCCAAGGATGTGTTTAAAACAGCCGTTTTTCCCCGGGTGGTTGACAGTAGCTTCACAACTATTTAGCCTATGAAATACGACGGAATCGAAACTACTACATCCGAAATATTAGTTGAATGCTAACACCCTCAGTCAATGTCAGTTGATCAGTTATAAGTGAGTTTTGCATGATTTCAATCCATCCGGCGAATCCAACCTCCAGTTATACTTGATGTTGTTTAACAATAAAAGTGCTTTAGAGTCAAGTCGCTCGGAGGGTGCATAGCTAGAAACTGCCTAAGGTGGCCCGGTAAAATTGTAATGATAATCAAAACCTGCAGACGTAATGGCATATAGCTTGGAATGCTAAACATAAGCCGAAGAGAGAGACCAAGGTCTTAGCAATATACAGAGAAGGATTCTTCCTGAGGACCAAACGGTCTCTGTTCTCTTTAAAACTGTACTGTTACATTTATTGTGTTCTCAAATGAGTGCAAATGCTAAATCACTTAGAAGTAAGGTCTTTATTATGAGCAATTCAAACCTAACGCAGACAGGATCAAGAAAACCCCCCCTCATTGAATATAAATGGATGTATTCTGTGGTAAAACAATGTTGAATGAATTCTGGACTATTAATCGGCGACGCCTACCTTACCTTTGAGAGAAGTGAATTTGAAGTGTACTCACTTAAGGAGGCATCTGGTTCACTAGTTGGAAGGCTATCTAAGTACCAGCAGGATATGAAGGGCAGGGTAGATGTTATCGTCCCGAAGTGCGGCTTTGGCGTATTCACCGAGACTTCGCTGTAATGACCACACACCACAAGAGAAATGCTAAATAATCAGGGATTAGTGATTTCATTGTCTTTTTTTACAGACTGGTCAACCCGTGAAAATTTTCCTCTTTTCAATTTACCCAATCAGTATCAACGCGCAATATGTTGCTGTCTTCACTATACAAATGAGCGCTATTCTTATAAGCCATCCGCTAGCTACCTTGTCAATCCTGATTTGATGTTTATAACAGGCGCTTGACTTTGAAAGCATACCTACAAAAGCCAATGAGTTGACCGGGTTAAAAATCCTAAAAGTTGACAAGATCTCTCACTAATGGCTACTAAAACGAGCAAATACCTTATATTTTAATCAGGCAGTACAAATGATCTATCAAAGTCCATTATCGAATCTCTTTAAAGTAGGATTGAATAGCAAGAGTAGCAAAATCAAATCGGAAATAGGTTTCTCGGGAAAAAAAGTTCCGAAACATATATCTATTTGTCCAGAATAATGCGCTCAAAAATGAAAAGAATGCATTTTATCTTTACTCAACCTCACTTGTACCTTCTTGTAAAACACCAGGAAAAAGGAAAGTTGATACTTAGGCTCCTACATGTGGCCAAACAATCGACTGTGGTCCTAACTACTTCAATCGAAATAATTTAGAATATTCACGTAACATTAGAACTGCAGCGCTTATCTCGACTGAGAGATAGGGATCCATTGAACTGATCTAATAATCTATAAGACTTCAAGATTTGGTTTAGACTGTAATAGCTACGAGGAAATTATCTCAAGATAAGAAATCCCACGAAGGATGCTTGGAATATATTCGATAGAAGACATTCGGTCAGGGGTGTGATTATTTTTGGAAACCCATAAGCAGTGGCCAGTGCGTGCACATGTGCGGAGGCGTAAGGGGACTTGGTCATTCTGCACCGCCTTCTTCCAAATCGATTGGACAACTGCGTGGATGCCAAGATGTGGTTCGTTATTCATCTGTATGCATTCTTGCCTGTGTTCCATCTTACAGGGACTGCTTTAGCAGCAAAGCAAAGTGCATCCTTTGTTCACCTACTGGTTTTATTCAAGTACAGGTCAATAAATTAATCAATTAAATTAATCTAAACCTGTGAAATTAGATTGCGTTCCTGATCTTAAAAATAGGAAAATGATCGATTGCACCTTTGTTTCTCAAGGACCGCGTTCACAAGAGGCCTGCAATAAATCAATAAATTAGCACTATGCCGTTAACATATCATGGAAACCAATGAAAAACTTGTGTACAGGATTAAACAGACAGAAGGATTTCCGGGTGTCATCGAAAAAATGTGGCCTCCATGTCCCCGAAAATTTGCATCTCGTGATAACTTATGATCGACTAATAACAAAATAAGGGTTGTAATCACTTGAGTCGGGTGTTTACTAGATTAGTGACTAGAGGGTATCTGCATGAGCCAATCCTGAAACAATCAATAGAACAAAACATTTATGTCATAGCAACCAAAAAAAGGCAAATTGATTTGGTAAATTAGATACATGGGCAAAAGCAAGCCAGTGTCACCAAAAAAAAGGCAACTTTCTTACAAGATCAGACCTAGTAATCATTAATTGAGAAATTGTCATAGGCATTAATTATGGCCAATTTTTAATAAATGAATGACTATTTAATACCGCAGGTAAAAAATTAGTTCTATCGAATAGATCGAATTTCTTAAATACCCCTGAAATGAACCAAGAAAACAAATCCTTTCATTCAAAAACCCAAAGGCGGCATGAACAAACGAAAGTCGAAAGGATGAGAATCCTATATGACAACAGTCAATGACGACTGAGCCGGAATCAAGTCATTGCAAAACGGTAAGCAAATTCGTGATTTGAATTTGATTTGTAAGACAGCAATAAGTGATTTGATAAGTTATTCTAATCACCGAATACCAAATTGAAGATAAACAGCCAATGGGTTTCGATGCTGCCAAATCAATACGAGACCGTTATACCAATGGCCCAAAACACTGCACTCACACAAGCCATTAGCCGACATGAACCTAAGGGCTTTTTCTGCCGAGATTTCCAAAGGACATGAGACACCATCGTTTTTCTACTGATTTCTCATTCATTTTCTCAGATGTTAATGAAATATCTGTTTTCCCGATAAAAGTCGAGGTAAATGAATGGAGATGAACCTCAGAACAAATTGTTCCCTACGCATATTTGTGAATATATTCCTGATACTAAGGTGAATGGCTTGCTCTCTCTCTCGGCTGTTTTTGTGACTACAATGGGAAAAACAAACGTATCTTGTTGTAATTAGATAGTGCGAAACACAAATGTTATTTAAAGCACCTGGAATACTTTAGGGTAAACGCAAATCAGGAGTGCGAACCAAACTTTTGCCGTGTTTGCAATCTAAATTTGGATCCTCAGTTATCGCGATCACCAAATTTGAAAGGGAACATTGTCATCACGTGACTTTTGGTCATTTTATTCATTTTTCATACAACAAACGTATTTTGTGGATCGGGTAGAGCACGATCGGTGATTTCCATATCTTTCACACCGTCCTTTCAGGAGCAAATAATCGGCAATGCAAGAGTGATCAGATTTGCACAAAGTGCAAAATAGAGTTATCTTAAGCTTCCTCTTGGTGGATTCGACGTTTCCAGAACAAGCGTCTTTTTCAATAGGATCTTAACTTATCGCTAGACGGATCTGCACGATAAGAATCATATATTCTGACTGAGGCCGTATAATCGTATCTTTGAAACGGATATATTAACTTTAAAAAATAGGACTTGAATTGACCCAAGAATTGGCGTTATTAAGGCGATTTCAGATCGCGAATTACTATCGTGATGTGTGGAAACTGAACGACTGCACAAGCCAGAAATCTTTATTGGAATATAGGATATCTTTTGCAATCTTCTCGGTTATTTCTCCATAAACTATTTTAAGTTCCAGGAGGCTCATCATTGCATATCAATTTGCTAAAGCTCGTATAATCATTTTCAAACGAGAGACGAGTTGATTACAATGCTCTAACGATCAAATCGAGAAGTCAGAAGCTAATTTTGCTTCTTAATTGGAAAGGCTGGATTCTACATGATCATCAACGAATTTAACTCGTCATTCTCCAACGAGCAAACATTCAGCGTCTACAAGGAGACGGTCATAGAACAACAGTTAGGTCCACAACCAAATTAGAAAGAAGAATACTTTGGGTGTTTCTGAAGAGCACGTAAGAGTCTGTCTTTCAAAAGAGACAATCGTCGGCATCACCTTAGTGCTTTAAGAGAGACTGATTTCCCACCAGTAATGCTACTTCGCTTCTCCAATATAGAAGTTTAAAGGCACTTTTACTCCAATATGAAGTGAAACTAGTTAATTGCAACTGTCAAATTTCTCTGAAGAGTATTCTAGTAATGCGGTTGTGAGAAATGTACCTTCACAAGTAAATAATTCACTCAGTTTATACAGAGCTTCGCAGACGCCTAATCGGAACCCACATCTTAAGAAAAGTGGATTCCGTTGCCCAGATGCATTTCTATATTTACAGATCTGGGTACCACAAACACGTTCAAACAATATTAAAATTTTGGCGTGATAGTTACAGGAAATGAAAAATCCGATCCCATAAGATCACCATGGCATCACAAGGACTCTTTAACCAAGTAAAACAGCTGAACAGACGATTTGAACTGTTTCGTCGAATGTCAAATGAAAGCCAAGCAATTCTGTCAATAGTGATGGGCAGTATTTTTGAAACCGACATTGCTATTGAATTAACCAATCAGAAGTAATCTTATTTAGTTGGTTTAAACGGACGATTTAGACTTAAAAAAACAAATGCAATCCCCATTTAATAGTCTATATCCTAACTGCAAATTGCTAGTTTTCTTTTTTACCAACACAAATGATGCTTACAGTTCAGCCTTGCATAGAAACTGAACTTTATCCGCGGACCTCCGCCTATCCTATCAAGACTTTATGACACGGATTTAGAGAGGGCGCAACACCATCCAACTCATTGAATTGATTCTCTTCAGCTCAATTGTCTCTGTCACAAAAATTATGTTAATCGGAATAACAAATACATATATATATTGCTTCCTCACAACCTTTAAGACGTAAGTGATCAAATGTTTAACTCAGGATCTACCATTACTTTAAACAGCTGTTAAAAAACTGCCAAAATGACAAACTTCAAACTAACTTATTGTTTGTGAAGGCTTTAAAAACACCTCTGTTTTACGAGGCGCAGTATTTTTCCATCACTGCTTTAAATGAAATGACTTCCTCTTCCATAGTTCAAAAATTACTTCCGATTTCATGAAAAACCAACTGAGTTCAGAGGGCCCATATATGAACTAGTGCATGACCTTAGAAGTGGTCGTTCAGCAAAGGGATATAGAACTCTTTCACCTTAACAACTCTTCATAGTTTCAGCATCAGTTAACAGCAGATTGATCTTATCGCTGTTATGATACCGTCCACATCTTAGAATTACTGTGCAGGTGTTGTTGTACAGCAGTTTTTCCCCTTAATCCATTCTTCGAGATTTTGACAGCTGCTGATATGTTGTTCATCTGGTGGTATTTCGTCTTCGATGTCAAGGCATTACTACCAGAAACTGCAGCTTGATCGATTCAACAGACTTCAAATTACACTAATAGACCTTGGAAAGAGACTCGATCTCGAACACGTAAGCTCTTAAAGATCCGCAAATGACCAAACGGAACTCAGCAATAGAGTGCACCAACAGGCAGTTAAATCACATGAGATACAAAACAAACGTCAGTTAAGTCAATCTCCATCATGGTTCATAGTCCTCAATGGGACAACTTCATCCGACTTCGGAGACACAACAGCCGACGGCAAATTTTATCCACAAAGCCTTTATCGCAAAATCAAGCATGAAGGGGATTCAAAACCGATTGAACAGGACGACGGTGCCTGGTCAAGTACTCGTATGTCAGTGATTTACGATGACATGAAATAACACTAGTGTAATATTAAATAAATTTGTTCAGAAGAGGGCAAAAAGAGTTATTCATGGACGAAGGTAGTGGATTTAATTACCAAGCAAGGACAATTCAAGCGAAAATGAAGAAGTAGACCAAAGTGTCTTATTCCTCGATAAAAACCAGTGGTATTTACTAATATTTGACTTAAAATTCGAAATTTTAAGCTGACAAATGCGGCTATTTAATGCGAAAGTCATCTTTATCAAGGCAACCACGGCGTCAAGATGGAAATTGTGATAGACTCAACTAGCGAAACTTACCTCGTACAATGCACTTAGACAATGAAGTCCCCCTGAACTCGTAATACGAGCTTGTCCGCCGCAAATGTAAACACCTTCGGGTTACAGAGGGATTGGCGCAAGAGATTGCATAATCCCTCAGTTTTGGTCCCCGATTTGTGTAAAAAACGCACGTGGAGTTGGCTTGTTTGTACAACACCCCATCTCGGAGTACGGTCCCTAACGTGGCAATCCATGAAAGGACGAAAATGAACCACCACATCTAGTGCATACGTCCCTTCTAGGCGCTGTGTCCGATACTCATCACAAACAATTGCCTTCCCCGTGTACTACGCTCATTGGACGAAATGAGATGAGCTCAAGGTCGTAGAGGCTTTGATTGGTTGGTGTAATGGGCATGGTGATTATTGGTGGAGCCATTGCCCATATCATGTAAGTACGCCTGGATGTTCCAGTTTTTAGCGTAATTGTTCCCTTGTACTGCGGATTATGGGCAGGCATGATCGCACCACCTTATTAGCGTTTTCGACCCCACTGCTCTGCGAGTTTGACGACTGCTTGATCACGTGAGCATACTCTTGTCAATCAGAGGCTCGCCCTTCAAGCATGACTTGTTAACCTGGGCAATGAAGGATAGAATATTTCTTTAGGCCCAACCAAGATACGGCTTCGCCACCGAATAGACAGGAACGAAAAGAGCCATCTAGGGACCATCTTCAAACCGAAGCCTAACTCTCCTTTTATCGAAATGATCCACTTTAGATCAGATGAAGAGGCCTGCCTGAAGGCAGTAATCAGAGAATGGCTCAATCATACGATGATGATAATCACATAATTTTGCTACCGTCAATCTGCAGACTAAGAGGGACGACGCCAACGCATTTCCATTGATAGAAATCTTTCCACTTCACCAAATTATTTAAATTCTTTCTTATTTATTGGAGGAAAAAAATTTTAAATTGGTAGTTAGTCCAGGTCTAAAAGCATACGCTATGGAATCTACACCACAGCCGAAATCCATCCATGTGTCACTCTTCTTGCTCTTATGTTTTGTGAATGCTACGTCTCTCCATCAGTATCTCACTCGCCTCACTCTCACTCTGTTGACACCTATTTTAGTTATAATTTATCGTTTAGCTTTTGAAGATTCGTCTTTTCTAAGGTGGGCAATCTTTTTGAGGGAACCGAGGTGAAGCAAACGTGGGTGTGCAATAGCTGTACTGGCCTCTTTTAAATCTCATCCATGCTTTAGTAGTGTTTCAGTTTTATTTAACGCTCATTTTCAGCTAGATATTTTAATTAGGCAATTTTTTGCTAGCAAATTCAAACAGCACACTAGGTGGAATAAACAAAACTTTCTCGAGAATATCTCGGCATAATAGGTGGTGCCTCTATCAATACCCAATAGTTTGCCATCATAATAACAGCAGTAGTATGTAAGGGCAAATATGCTTAAAAGCTTAGTCAGGTTGGAATTTTGGCCTAATTAATACCGTGTCCGGAACGCGCTGCTCCGCGTTCCAGCTACTGTACCCTCAAGATGATTCATTCCATTGAAAAAAGTATGATGTCCAACTGGGCGTGGGGTGTCTGACTGGGTGCCTTAATGAACGGACAAAAAATTGAACCGTGTGGATGGGCGGTTATTTGAATGTACCCATGGCTATTAATGCCGCCTGATATTAAGCCATTAGCTGAAGGAAGCGATCTAATGAATAACCGAAAATGGCAATTCGCTAAAAAAACATCTTTGAGCTACAGTAAAATATCACATTGGTCATGTTGGCCTTCTATGTGCGTCAACGCTAGTTTGGTCACTTCTTTAATACCTATTTATGGTAAATAAGAGGTCTTTCCTGCTTGCTGTGGACTATGTTTTCGGATTTCTGGGGGCGGTTGCATTCATTTACGTGGCAAGCCATTATGCGACTGCTACTATTCTAAATCATTCAAGTAGGAAAATAAACATTCTGATGACCAAAAATATCCCCCGTCATTCCAAGTTCTGAATCTTACCAAAGAGAAGTGTAGTTACGATAGTTTCGTCACTCTATACCCTTTAGTGACCAAGATTAAGAATCATCTCCAGCCCATCAACCCTTAGGCTATAAGCCTGATCCAACCTCCGATCGCGTGAAGGTACTGAGTGAGAAACAAGCACTGCAAATCTCAATCCTGATGAGCATTGTTGTCCAATTTTAACTAAGAGAACTTAATGAACTGTCGGAAAAAGAACTCCAAGAGCAGACAACTTCAGATTTCCCAGAATGATGAAGATCATGAATCCTCCCCATAGTGACCTGTAAAGCCCTTAGATATCAGAATCTAAGTTTACGAATGTCATTTCAGGAAGTTCGAAGGATACTGTAAGGCTTGTGGTCAATAAACTGTTATTTATAACGTGTTCTGAAGTAATCATGGTGACCTCCAACCGAACGTAGTCATTCATTGTATTAAGGATATTATTCGTTGGAATTGTAGTAAAGATTAATACAAACTTGAAAAGCGACCGACATCCCAAGTGTTTTCTGAAAACGAAATTACCACAAACTACAAAATTGGAGGAATATCAAATTGAAGAAGTGAATAAATTGTGGAATAAATTAGACTCAGTGTCTGCCCGTGCTCAACGATTTGTTCCTGGTCTGTGCTTTTCTATTCTGCTCTTTATCTAGAGTTTTAAAATCCTGGCAAGTGTCATTATGTGCTGCCTCGAAGATAGTTCGTTGGGAATGGTCTCGCTCGGAATATACACTTAGCCTTGGGAACATGGTTGTCCTCCTTGTTGCTCCCTCTCTGATTTTCACATAAGCGGCTTAAATAATACTGTGGCATGTTTATCACCAGGTTGGATGAAATCTAGTTTACGTTCTCTTTCGTAGAGGATGATCCCTAGGATTGACTTCAATTGAAAAGAAAAGCCATTTCCCCTGAATTCTGGGTCCTTTGCTTCACTCAGTCAAAATATGGAAGAAATTAAACTGAAAATAAGCCATAATTCCCGATTTCTGGTTCATTTTTTCACGGTTCCTGTGCAGCTTCAAGGAGCAATAGCTTTGCATATGCTTCCTTAAATTACTTTTGGATAAAGTCGTTCACCCACAAAGATGCCACTGTCCACTTATTTCCGACTGATAATGACCCAACAAACGTGAATTGACATTTTAGACTAGGAGCGCAGCCATTGGCTTTTCGGATTTGCCCACTTCAGCGTTATCTACCAAGACCCGCCAGTTCGACTTGTAAAAGGTCATCCCAGTTCCTGAAATCTCACGTAGAAAGCTGTACTTTGGTAACTGTTTACTGTAAAAGTATGATTAAGCCGAATTCGTTTCTAAAATTTCGACATTTTGTATTCATCTACAGTTTAATAAACGGAAAGGGAATAAATTGGACAAAATTCATTTTTTATTTGTGCTTGACATTAATTATGAGTTTACTGATCTTAAGTTGTCAATAGAATAAAGCGCGAATGGATAAATCACGGAATAAATGAACTGATGATAATTAATTTAATAAGTTACCTATTTATTTATTATTTTACCAACGACTTAGCAGCGTCCTGTTTAGAAATGTCTAGTTGTCCAATTCGGTGGTAAAAAACAACCAAAATTCTAGTTTTAGACGCAGTTAGGTTTGTCAAGAGATTCTAAAGGACCGGATCAAAAAAATTAGAGGGCTCTTATAGGAAGTTTTGTTACAATATTTGGGAAATAAATTTGAACTTTCTGATTGATTGATCTGGAGGTATTTTTAAACAATAACTTCTGGGATTATTAAAATAGTCGCCTAGAAATGGAACCTCTGTTAGGCGGAAACCAAGAATCCATAAATGGCTCGGGTGGTCAAACCTACTCTCAACCTCCTAGTGGTGACCATCGGTAACCCCACCGGTAATTGCCGGGGGTACCGTTTAAAATTAGACTATGCCAGCAGGTGTATAACTTCTTTCAGCCTTGTAAACAAGGCACGACGCAAATATCTGGACTCATGATTTCAAACTGGACTGCGGAAAGCGCGTGCATGTAGCAATAAATGGAACCTACGCCATAAGGTTAAGAAGACTTCTGGAAGAGGTATGAGGATTGTTTTTAGCATGTGAATGAATTCGAAATTATTAGATTATCGTTAAAATCATTTAGTTATTCATTATTCATTTACCAAAAGATCAATAAGTGTCACCTAAAGACATTTTGGTCCCTCAGGGTGTTTCCTTTATTTGGTTCATTTTAAAAAGGGGGTCTTGAATTTTTAAAACGTTAGTAGTTGTGGAAACTAATTAATAAAATTTCAAAGAAATTTTAATTTAATTTTGTTATAAAGGAAAAGACAAGAACATGTGAAGATCGACTAGGCTGAAATGGAAAACCAAAATTAAACTCAAAAGTAATATCGAGTATAGCATGGGGCGAATCCAGGAAGGCAAGCCCGCCGTCTTCATTAGTACGACCGAATTCTGCCTATTTAGGTCCATCTGATGGTGCATCCTTATTTTGATTAGCTTTGGAAGGATTCCTTCGTGGTGGACAACATCGTGCTGTCAAGGCTAACCAATCAAATGGCTGGGCCCCATTTCGCTCCGCGTGCATCACGCCGACCCGCTAAATTGTTGCGATATTTGTGCACACTGTGAAACTGATCCGCTGCTCTTCATCATGCGTCCTGCTCTTAGAATCACTGCCAATAGAAATCGAAAGGATCATATCCATTTTTCCATAATATTGGCTAAAGTATTCTTTTTACAACGAACCCTTTTCATCGACGTTTCGTTTAGTTATTTATTTATTTACCCCCACCCATTAGGGCACGTCTCAAGGACTTACTGGGGAAACAACAGAAGTACAACTAGCTTTTACAACATGTAGCATACAACAGCTAACACAAATTAGGGTAAAAGCGGTTATCGACGACTTCGGTTCTCTGGTCACGTCTCTGGAATAGTTCCATAGTGCAGGTAGCAGTTCAACTTCGTATTGGCACCTCCTCCGTCCTCGACAGTGTTGAGGCAGACAATCGTCATACTTCTTCCAGAAGTCTCTTCAACTTTCTGGCGGAGATTCCATTCATTCCAATATGCATGCAGGTTCTACAGTCCAGTTTGAGACCATGAACCCAGGCATTTACGTCGTCCCCCGTTTACCAAACTTAACGTAGTTGTACTTCTGCTGGTGTAATCTAATTTTGTACGTCTGGTGGGTGATTAGTCCTATCCGGTCACCCCTCTTATTAGCCCCCAGAGTTGTTCTTAGGGTTACCGGGTGTCACCACGAGGAATAAATGTAAACTTTCACTGTTGAAATTATTTCGATAAATAATGGCGTCATTCCAACTTCTTAGTCTAAGGACCTTTTGATGAAAACCACTTTTATCCTAGAAGTGAATGCACTGTATAACCCTTCCTGAATTAAACTTGATTTATCTCCATTTTTATTTATCTTCATTAACACAGATTTATCTAAGGTTAGTTAATTTAATCGGTTATTTGCTTTTTATTGTTTTTTTTATTTACTCCCCACCCATTAGGGCAAGTTCCAAGTACCTATTGGCGGTACAACAGAAGTACGAATAGCTTTTACAACAAGTAAGCACAACAGCTAACACGGAACGGTTAAAAAGTTTGTTGACGTCTTCGTTTGTCTGGTCTCTTCTCTGGCATGGCTTCGTCAAACCACCTCGTCCGTCTTCATATATCCTGCGGAAATCTTTCAACATTCTGGCGGAGATTCCATTCATAGCTACTTGCACGTGCATTCCCATATTCCAGTCTGAGACCACGAATCCGGTTATTTACGTCGTGCCTCCTTTACCAAGCTGCATGACGTATAAAACGTCCGGAGGATGATTAATCCAATCCGGCCACCCCTCTCATTAGCCCCCAGAGTTGCCCCTGGAGTTATCGGTGGTCACTACGAGGAGGTTGAGAGTAGGTTTGACCACTTGGTTATTTGCTAAGTAATCTAACGCATTTACAGTAGTAGGAAATAGGGTACATAGAATTCACGTTGCAGTTGTAAATTTAAAAGGAGTTTTCTTTGTTTCTATATTAAATTAATCAAAACAAATTAAGCCGCTATCAAAATTTTCAAAATTTTATGAGAATTTGGTGTAATGGGCATGCGATTTAAGAAAGAACAAATTTATTGATAAAGTGCTTTCATTGGTTCCTTTCTTGACCCATTCACTATTGTTGAACTACAGAGCCTTTCTAATCCCTAGTTCCTACTGCCCGTAATTGAAGTGCTGTTTCGATACTAGTTTAATGGAAGTGTTTATGTCGGATTTACTCACGCATGTACTTTAAGAATAGCGTAATCTGATATTGGCAGCTTTTTGGTTCCGTGTGGGCGTATTCAATGGAAAACACAAATAAAGGTAGTAAGTCGAAAGTAGGAAAGTTACTAAGTAGTTTCTCCTTCTTATTGCTAAATGTGCGTCCAGCATTCGGACGAGAAAAGGTAGAATAAGTTCTGGGTACTGTACGTTTCATCAAAGAGAAGCTTAGTTCAATCGGCGCTTTTCCTAATGTTACTTATAATTCATCAGCAACTGATTTCAACATATCTATCTCTCTGGAGAGGCTCTGGGCTAATCTTAACCGGATCTCAAGCTTTAAGTTATCCAGAGACTTTCAAATAAGAAAAAAAGGAATGCAAGTACCACTGCTGGCACAAAATGGCCGCTCAGTCATGACTGATGGAGTTAGAAAAAAATGGTCATAAATCAGATACGAACTGCAGTAAAACGAAATTTCACAACGATTGTTCCGAGTTCCATGAAGTAGCTCTATCAAATCGAAATTTGGTGGGCTTACTAAGCGGTCTCATTAAAAAAGCATCGTGTTTTAAGGCGAAATATTTGAAATGATTGTTTAACTACATTTTTCACCCAAACAGGCTGAGTTCATACCTTAGGATATTCTTGATTGTGTTGAGTTACTCCATTCCTAACAAAGCACCCAAAATGTTGTCTAGTGGCGGAATCGTTGACCTAATTAATTGACCTCTACTTAATACAAGGGGAACATAGTTCAGAAAAAAGGACCAAGCAATAGAACTCGAAGTATTCTGAATGAGTTTCCTCTAAACCCATCGTAGATTTCACTCCTCGTATAGAAAGTGATCTCCTCAATGATTTTCAAAGGATTCAACAATGGCCTAATTTTCAGATTATCACCTAGTCACAAACCTTGTTGCATTCCAGCATTCTGTTCAAAACTTTTTCGGTCCTCATTCTTATTTCTTCATTGAAATCACACTTGGGTTGTCACGAGGTTGAACAGACCTATGAAAATTTAGCACTGACTTCTGGCAATGAACGTCACACTTGCAATTCTACCGAGATGCCTCGCCAGCCGGTCAGCTCTTATTCGTTTTGAAGGTTGATATTAACACCACAAAAAGTCCATAGTTTGACAAGCGCTAGTTTAGCTGTCGAATAACTTGCTCCATGTTTACTAGTTCATGACTGATTCGAACTATCTTTCAGAGTGCTTTTGAAAATGGACGTGTTGGATCAATCATCACGAAGTTATGATATTGTTCCAAAAGGATTGTTGAATCGAAAATCTTCAACTGGAGGTGCGTTACTGAAAGCAGATTTTGTTAATGGTGCTGTTGCAAAGACCATTGAGGGGATAATGACAAGAGGATTACTCTTTGGAAAGGAATGATTGGGGACATAAGTTTTATTTTTTGACACCAATGATGTCTCGACTGGTTTCTGAAGATCCATTTGAATAACTTTGCTAAAATAGTCAAACTATCCCCACACATTGAATGCAAAAAATGATCAGCGTTTTAGAGCTATTGATTCTGCTTTAAAACTTAAATTCCTTGAAGATTCACTTCAAAACTGAGCCACTCGTATAAAATCACCTTCACCAAGCCAGCATCAAGTGTGTGCCAGGTAACAAGATATCACGCATATAGATTACTATGGTCCGTTTCTGTCATTCACTACATGTTCCTAACTTAACTTGAAAAAATTTGATCAAAATTTTTGATTTCAAAGGAAAAGGGGTGCATGAGTTAGGCTTCAACTAATTTTTATCAGTTCTTCAGGTTAGTGTTCCAGTTGATAGCCTCGTGGCCTACACATTAGTTTTAAAAATATAAATCCATTGCATTAAGTTCTTTGAATGAGTTAGTTATTTTAGTAATATATTTTGTAACCCACTATTGACATATTCTCCTTACAGTTGATCATAAATTGCTCGATGGGGTGAATCCATCATTAAGTTCTGACTGTTTCGTTGTAAAATTCCAAACTCTAGCAGTTGCCATTTTAGCCTAGTCTTCACAATTAGTGAAAAAGTCCTCCATATCCTCCGCGAAGGAACGATGACACACTCTGCATCTTAATCGTCTACCAGATTTCTATTATCCAATCGGTAATAATTTAAGAGCTCGTCGAAACCCAATCTAAATGGAATGAAGATAGGAGGTATCCTTTTCCACTTCTCAAAGTTTTTTTTTATGAGCCACTTCCTCATTTTATTCGTCGGATCTGATTAGTTTTTTTGCCTCTCAATATCGTTCGTGACTTCCATTTCAAAAAGTTTGCAAAATGGATGAAATCTTTTCAGCGTCCTCAATCTCATCTCCATCCAAGCTTTCACTGATAAGTTTGGGAGTTTAACTCTTGCAATTATCGTCAAGAATACCAGTGGAAAGAGAAACGAGTCTGTTAGCTGGAAGTAGAGCCAAAGTTCCCTCCTCATTCTCATCACCGTCGTCTGTTTCGTCCATTGAGATGGTCTCGAACTATAATTTTCTAGGGACCAGTTAGAATTAGGTTGAAAAATCACAAAACCTCTTCAATAGGGCATTTTTAGGAACCTCATCAACTTCATTAGTGTTTCGTTTTGGTGTGACGACGGAATCCCTTCATGATGGAGTCCCGATGAAGATGGAGATACAAGTAATTTTATCTTACTCTAGAGTTGAAGAAGAGATTATAAAGTTGAAAATGGAGAAAAAGAAGAGAAAATCAGTTTGCATGGTCTTAGGCAAAATAATAATTAAGTACGCTCTATGCTTCGGTCTGAATCGACGGTTCTGGGGTAGAAAACGAAACATTAATATCAGCAGTACTGGAGTCGACTTTAGTAGTATGTCCTAAGTTCCTCAAGTGAAAAATAATGTTCAAAAATTTGAAACGAAAAATGTGATCACCAAAGTAGAATAAATTCAATTTTAGTGAACAACCGGTGGCAGTAGATTTGCTATTTTTGATCAAGCCTAAGTTTAAAATGCTTTTCCATGCAGGTTCCTTAATCAATTACGTTACTCGTTCGAATGAAACCAAAAGAAGACTTTCGCAAGGTTCAATAAATAGCTTAGTCTGAATCATTAATATGAAATCAACGGCACTTTATCAACTTCAATTATGGGCTTTGATCGAAGTGAAAAAGCATTCAAAAATAATGAATGTGGAACTTTAGTTAAGACTGCACGTTTATGAAATTGATTCGATAGAAAAATCTGCTTATTTATCTTTGAAACAACTTTCTAACTTTATTTTTGGTCTCTGAGCATGCTCTTTATTGAAAAGGCCAAATTTGTGAGTGCTCTATCCCCACGATGCGCAGATGGCTTTTACTGTGATCAAAATGTCTTCTTATCATGAAAATTTGTGCATTAATAATCCACCATTTAAGTGATAATAGGAAAAAAAATTACCATCCATTTCACAGTTATGCATAAGTAACCCTATTTTGAATACTGAAGGCCATTTCTAACGTGCATAACCTTTTAATGCAAATTTTCAGTTTAATCTGGTTACATCATTGGAGCACCGAAATAGTAACACCAGCATTTCGTTACTACATACTCTAATTGGACAGACTCTTGTAGTTAAATAACCACACAGCTATTGAAACGGTTAAAGTAACTCAAGGTTCATGATCATTATGTTAAAAACAAAACATTACCAATAGATTTAAGAAGCAGATGTTATACAGCAATTGCTTATCATTTGCGAAAATTGATTAATTTTCAAAAGAGTTATTTGGAATGTAGCTTATAGGAAATCAGCACATTATTTCTTCCCTCTGTTGGACTTGCGCAACTTGTTTTTAACCATTTTCCAGAGTCGTCCTACGCGTTTTTTAAAATTTTTCCATCCTTTTTTCTGGAGATATTCAAGATCAACATCACCGTTTTTACTACCACTCTCTTTGTTGTTCATCTCAATTTCATCATGATCGAAAGGATGAGCCAATTCTATCATTAGAACCGCATTTGCCTGTCGAAGATTGCTTCGGTGGCCCAATGGTTCGTCAGGATTTTCTCTATCCAGCTCTTCCAGGCGGACTGCAAGCGGCTTATCACCTATTTGAGTAGACAATAGTGCATCGATCTCTTCGTCTTCATCCTTGTTGTAAGGGTTGATAAATGAAGTACTACTTTTATTCCTTGCATAGCTTGGATTGGATTCAGAGTTTTTTCCAAATTTTCCTGATTCTTCTTCTTCATCGTTGGAGGTATCTAGAAGAGCCTCCTTTTTGTCATATATTTGAGCCGTTCTCGACCCATTTTTACCGAGTATCGCTAGAAGAATAAAGAAGATGAACAGAGAATGCTTCTGCATATTCGCAAAATGAAACCAATGAAGCGAATGTTGGCTTTTTATAGATGGTAAGGTCATTACCCATTAATGTGCAAGTAAGGTTACCGGGGTTCACTTGGGTGTTTGGTTGTGTCATAATAGGTGTGGTTTACTATGTGAAATTATGATATCAGATGATATTTATTAATCTTAAAGAAATATTTTAAGCTCTTTAGTTTATTATTTGAGCTGGGTTGTTCTTTTTGAATTTAAAATCAAACCTTAGTGGTTATAAATAAAGAGATGCTTTCTAAGTTAAATAGTCTCAAAATGTTTTGAGAGAATGTTTTTTGTTTAATTTCAAGCACTTTTGTTTGTGTAGCAACTATTTATTGAAAGGAGCTAAGAGTTTATGTGGAGGTATTCGGGCCAGGTGGGAAGGTTAGCACCACCAAATCTGACCCTCTTGTCTTCATAGTACAGGCAATAAACTGAGGGTTGATAGCCAAAATCGCACGGGAGGTGAAATCCTAATCAGGCACTGTGATTGATAAAAAGTTAGGTAACTGACCATTCCTCCTTCAATCGACGTGAAGAAAGATAGTCGATTTCGCCCTCATCAACAAATAATGTGATCGGAGCTAGATCTGGTTCAGTTCGAGCCAAATTATTAAAATCGAAAAATATTCGCATCTGAGCTCATGACAAAAACAATAGGGCTCTTGTAAGCGTATTGACTTCCAAAACATGGTCATTATTGTGCTTCATTTCATATTGGCACATTTGGCAGCTCCATAACAGTGACGGTAATAAGATTGTCCATTTATCCTGATATACTCATTTTGATAATCTGCAGTCAATTTGATGGTTAAAAGGAATATTACTGCATGAACAAGTGTCCTCTGGTGGCTAACTTCTCCTTCAAATTATCATTTCTTCGCGCCAAGTGCCATGCCCACAAAAAATGCATCGAAATTATTTTAAATCATTTATTCTACTGTGATTCAACAATGTTTTTTGAGGTCACGACTGAGAGATTCGGTGAAATTCGCACGAAATCTGCTGCTTGGCATTCGTTGTGTTATTTTATCTATGAAGAGATAAAAAGTTTTATTCTTAAAGTAAAAAGAAGTCTTGTTGAGTAATTAGGATCGACACCAATTTAAACTATTAAATTAGCATTTTTTTCTTAATTTAAAGCATTCATTTAAATCTGCTTTGATTGTTATTTACAAATAAACCGCCAAGTCGGGTTAGCGATATGCCCATTATTTTTGCACCCAAGGAAATTGCCTACCTATCTTGGAGAAAGGGACTTTTCTCGGCTCCTCTTCATTAAAAATGCGCTATCTGTAGAGTTATTGAGATAACCACAAACCTAGTCTGGAAGAAGGTGGTTGAGATAGCGCCCTTGGGAAGTCTTGAAGCAATACAGTTGCATCGAACCTCTATGGAGTCTGCGTCAAGCTGTCCGAACTCGGGTCAATAAGAGAAAATGCAATTTCGATGAAGGATCATGGGTTAATAACCTCGACCCATTCGATTTTTCTCCCTAAATTGCAAAAGTTGGTTGGTTCATTTCACCAAGATGCATGCATATGTCCACTCAGATATCCATTTTACCTGCAATTGGCCAATAAGCTTCTGAAAATGGACCCTCTGTGTTACTTTTCCTAGGATAATTAGACGTTTATGGTTAGTCTGTGTTCATTTCAATTATTAAGCTTTCTGAAATAAGTGCACTCAGAAAACAGGAAATTTCATTCTGCGCCGGTCAAACTGACCATATACAGATATTCCTTCTTAGTTTGCTAATGATACCGTTCACTAGGCTTGTTCAACCTCACCTCCACCTAATCCAAAACTTTCAGTTTGCCTCCGAGGAAGTAAAAAATTGTGAGAAGCCGTTACTAAAGGGTTAGTTGAGTGTCTGAACCGAAAGGTATGCTCTACGAGAGCAAATTGGCTGTCTAGGTGGTACCTTAAAGATTAAAATTCATTAATGTTCCTTTTTTGCTACTTATTTAAAAAGAGTAGGTGCAAGACAGTTCCTTTGAATGTCTTTGAAAAGAGTCATAAAACGATCTTGACTTCCACAACATTAAATCAGCCTAGCTGCTGAGCGGGTGATAGGAACCTGTATCCCGAACATCTAAATACTTATGGTCCACCAAGGCGTGTTCTGGAGGAAGTTGGATGATTTGAAATACGTCTATTAACAAATCTTTAGTAGACTGTTTTATATAAGTTGATATCAAACGCCAAGCTCGAGCTGATAAGCTGAACTTTGCATTTTGTCAAATAAACCGTGATTTTCTTGTGTTCATTATTGAAGTTTCGCTTGAAATCACAACCCTAACGAGACTCACAAATAAACAAGAATCTGGAGTCGATTCATTTGACAAATTTGGTTGTTTGAATTGTGAATATCAATCAGTCAAGTCAAATATTTATGAAGCCTTTTAATATTTTTAACACATTTTTTTAAATTTTCATTCGCTTATTTGCAAAACAATGATTATTTTGCCTCTTTTTGGTGTTCAGGTTTCATATAGGCATTAGAGTGTACAGCTATGCGACTTCACATCTCAGATTGCAGTCGAAAGTTCATGCCAATATCAAGTTGATTTATTTCAAATGGAGACGCCATCCAACTTAGTTACTGTGATCACGTATAAATATTTCAAGGTTTTCTTAAAGTAGGTTTACGTGTCCACATATATGTAAAGACGGCATCCCGTGTAAATAAGGTACTGTTGTGTCATGTCATCGCCCCTTGGCGTGGCTCCATCAAGGGGTGGGGTGGGTCTCATAATTGTCTGGGGCTTCGACCGTATTTGAGCGTGCTTTGGATTTGTATGCTGGTCCAGATGTGGGTGACCAATCGCATTGCAGACAGCTGTTGGCCTCGATCGATCGATTTTTACTCGAGCTAGCGAAATTAGTGTTACAGACAGGCATTATTTGCATGTCAAGCGGTGGCAAATTAGATAAACAGAGAGACAGACATTTGACGGGCAAAATACAACAATGACGTAGAAGTGTGCTCAATCCTAAAATTTAGGGACTTTTCATTGGCGACGATGACGTAGGGTCATATCAGTAATAAGTGCAATAATCATTTCTGCCCACTTCCGGCTCGAATGCAGGTAAACTATCGTGATTCAAACGTCCAGGAAGCAGATATACAGCTGGCGCCGACCAGCTCTGGTCTTCGTTCGTTGTTTATAATCAGAATGCCTGATTTTATTTTAAATCCTGGCTTGTTTAAGTTAGCAGCTCGGTTTTCAAATGCGACAGTCGAGAGCGACTCAGGCTTCTGGCGCATGTGCGATTCCTTCTGGTCACGTACAACTGTTTATGCCTCTACCGATATACTTTCCGTTGAATTGATGGATTTCTAACCTGAGGTTGTACCAGCGCCTGATGCGCTGATGCGAACAAAGTTAGAGATCTCAAGCGTACTTTATAGTTCATCGATTCGAGTGTTGTATGAGGCGGAATCACGTGAACTTTGTAACAAATTAAGATTGTTTGATTTCTTAAATCTACCCTTTATTTTCCACTTAAAAGTACTTTAATGCTTCTGATTGCTGGGGTCCGTTTACTTTGCATGGGAATGATTTTTCATTCTTGTTCTTAATAAAAACTTAATTTCATGTAATTCCATTTTAAACTATTCGGTCAAAATTTGTTTAACTAAACAAAAGTGGTTTACTGCTAACGCTGCAAGTAGACAAATTTTTTGAATCAAAACTGCTATGAAAATTAAAACTTGGCTTACTTTTAACTGAATATATGATAAGATAGTCATTTTGAGATAAATAAATTTTTAAATCAGTCCGGGTAGAAAGCGCTATATCTGATTTCTTTGTCAGTAAGCGTAAATAAATGTAAAAAGGAAACGCTGTGTACATGAGGTGTGAACATGAATTAGAGGTTTGTTATAACAAGCTGGTTTGAAGGCCAGAAAATGTACAATTCATTTTGGTAGACTCCCGAGTGACGACGTGGATAATAATCACTATGGCGACATGCCTCTTAGCACTTTCACTTGTGTGTTGTTCAGTAATTTTTAGCCTACATCAAAATGAACAGGGTCGACAGTGTAGGCTTATGATTTTCTGATAAAACTCCGTTTGCATGGAAATATTGGCATGTTTCTAGGTATCATGCTAAGGTTCAAAATAACATCTAGATCAATTGATGGAAATGACGTGAACCTAAACATGCTTCCTATATCTAACAAGAACTTTAGCTTTGAGATATCTGAACATGGAATCGACTCACAGTCGATTTCCACGGCAAAATCAGCAAACAGCAGTCTTTTAGGGAAAATAACGTCAAACTTCAATTCGAACCATTTAAGAAATTCAACACAGCCTCACGAGGAAGGAAGTATCCCCAGAAAATCATAAAAGGGGAAAGAGCATGCCTATTAACATGCAGTAAAGAGTATTATGAATAGGTGATCACTGATGAAATGACAGGATCCAGAGTATTCAGTGGGAGCCGCGGTGAATAGTTTGGCTATGACCTTAAGGGTCATTCAACCTGTTTGGGGACGTTACTTTGACCTCATCTATGCCTGCAGAGAAAACTCTGGCATTTGAAATATGCGGCAAGTGATGAAATTTCGAACTTTTTAAATTAATTAATCAATTCAAATTTAGAAATTTTCTGATTGGTTGCGCTCTATTGGTCGAGATATGTCAGTCCTTATTGATGAAAATATGGTTCTGTTTCCCTGGCTCTTGGTCATTCAGTTGGCGATCTATCACTGCCTTATTTGACGTTTTGGGCTGTTTAACATCAAGTGCCCACAGCTCCCAATAATATTTACACTATTCAAAAGTTCTTCAAGTACCAAAGAAAATAAATCTGCCCCACCATTCTCATTCCAAGTCTTGTTGTAGACTGGATACATTCTGAGTAGCGATTGTTAGGGCCACCTGTTAATCTTAGTTAAGGAGAACTGACAATAATAATCTTTGATGTACAAGTTATAAGTTTGAATTTCAAAAGGAAATTTTTCTGATGTTTTTCAGGGATACTGGATATGGGAATCCTCTTTCAAGATCCCATATTTAGAATCCTATTGACTTTAAGCGGTTCCTGGTTCTCATGTTTGCCACAATTGAATAGAATATATTTTCTACTGCATAATTAATGCAAATGACTGGAAGGCACCGCACTTGATGCGTACTGTAGAGTTGACTGTGCAGCATTTCCAAGAACTGGTCCGGAGAGATCGAAGTTCTTATCTAATCTTAATGAGTTATGGTTAGTCTACATTCCCTTGGATGGTGGATCCACCTTTAAATATCTTTGTAGCTAATTCAGAAAATTGCGATTCGTGAAGCGGTCTGCCGCTTGGTATGATAACGGCCTTAAATATCCGAGCCTTTATTAAAAGTCATTCATTTGGGAGAAAGGATGGTACAATGGAGACCCTTTGCTTGAGCATAGTCTCTTTCTAGCCAATTTTTCTAGTATGAATGACACCGAAATCACTGGATCTGTGACAGTAGCTCATCAAACCATGCCATTTAATGAACCGGCAAAACATCAGTTACCCTTTCTTTGTTCAGCTAATAGCTACTATTTCGGGTAGTTTCTCATTAACACTTTCAAAGGCTCCAGTTTAAGCGTAGATACCGAAAGCTTAGGTTATCTGCCCTGAACTAATAGGCCGATTAGCTTAGAAGGAGTATCACTGTTGGAATTGAAATTCAAAGCATTTAAACTCGAAAACTCTAAAAAAAACGGAAAGGTAATAGCAGTCCCATTTTGGTCCTGATAATTAAAAAAAGCAACTTAACGTGCCTGAGGCCAAATATAATCTAAATGTGCAAATTACAGTTTCAAGATTCAGAGTTACAAATGCCTTCAACATCGGCAGTTTACGTTGTCTACTAGTGTCTCGAATATACGAAAACGGCTAACCTTAGAATGACCTTGTCACTGAAGTTGGATGTGCTATTTTAAAGCCTTCGCAATACATTCAAGTGACCTGAAAAGGTGCGATAAAAAACGGCTATACATTGGTGTTCGTTTTTCGCAATGGCGTATTTATTAGGCGGATTTTCTCGATAAACAAACGTAGTGTAGAAGTTGCAATTCAACTGCTCACTAATTGAAAGTATTCGTTGCATAAAGTAGTCTATTCTGGGCTTGTCTATGGAGAATCCCTTTGTCGTTAGGGGTTTATTTGCGGCTAAAGGTGCTGAATTTCTGTGTGTCGTTTTAATTTCTAGTTCAATTTAAATGTACCGCTTTTTTTATGAAAAATGGAAGCCTATTTGGACTATCGATTTTTTTCCAGCATCGTAATAGGTTGAATGCTGAAAGTGCATTAAAGGATCTTAATTAAATTAATGATTCAACAATTTTGCCTGATCCTTGTTAGGAGGTTTTCTGGATTATCAGTATAGAGTATTAACTGACCATCTTTCCTCACGGAACCTTTTCGGCCGGTCTCGAATCGGGTGGATAGTCAAAAATGGCTTGATTGTCAATATGTACCCACAACTTGAATAAACGGTTTTCTGGTCTTAAAAGTTTCTATTAACCTACTTAAAGATTAAGGCTGGAAAATGCAGTGGTAGCTGAATGATATAATGGAGCTCAACTAAGTCTATTGAGAGGCTGAGTTTTGAGTTAGTAAGTAGGGCATGGTAAAATCATAAGTAAAATCACTGTCATTAAAAAATAAATAACTGAAATCAGGTGCTTTAAATTGCAGGCTCGTAGTTATAAGGCCTCTTAAAGTACACTAAACCTAGACAGTGCTATGAAGGAACAGGATATACGGCATTTAACAGAGAGTATTTCAAGATATTCGGAAGAGCTGAGCTGAAAACAACCTTCATACAACTTTCCAAAGCAGAAATGACAATATGTAAGGCCCGAAATTTTGAATTTGCAACGAATATGGAAGAAATCATCTGAAACTGGAATAAGGCGAAGCAATAAAGATGGTACTACTAATAGAATATGCACTGTAGATAATTTTTAGATGAACAAAAGAAGTCATTATGGTGCTGAACCCGTCCCTTATGATGAGGCCCTTAGATGAGGTGAATGGACCAGGGTTGGGTCGCGTTTAGGTTCCACTGATAAATTTATCTTAATCTTTTCAGCATTCAGTAGAAGAAGTTAGTCAGGATTAGATCTGCACCTACTTGATTTGAGGCCCAATAGAAGTAACGAAATCTGAAAAGTTTAGCACCTTATTGGCTCTGGTACCAATTAAAGTGCAAGAGAATGCAACAATTATAGCTGAATTGTATTATCTTTGAAAATTAGCCATCTGATGGTCCAGTCTTAGTTACTAAGTGCATCGTTTGAATTCGACTTGTTCACCGATTTGTTTAACCAAAGGTCAAGTGTTGTTTTATTAATTTGCTAATTCAAAATCTGGAAACCCTGTAGGGTATGAAGGCAGCTACCATTAGACGTTATCGGCTTTCCTCTTTCCATGTTACGGTTATTGCGGTCTTCAATTGATGCAGTCAGGCATCCAGTTCAAAAATGCGAGAAAATGGGATTTAAACATTCAGCTTTAGACGCTAATTGGCAGAATGGCAGATTCAAGATAAATGTGCTGCCTACTTAAATATACTTAGAAATGAAATTTACCTATTGAAAACACTGGCTTTTATTCTAAGCTCAGAGTTGAATTGAATCGGCAGAGTCTCAGAAAATAAGGGTTTTATTGAAAGCGAAACCCTGAATTGAAACAATTACCAAGTTTTCCTCATTCAAAATTTCATCTGAAGTCTGGAAAAAAGAGTAAATATTTTGAAGCTAATAGAATATTCATGCTTCAAAATTGACTTATCCACCTTGTACGAGACAAGTTTGTACCTTTGATTGAAGGCTGGTGGTGTGGAGGATCTTTGTTGGTAGAAACGACGTCTTTGCCAGTTGTTGGCAAATTCGAGTTTTGGCGATTTACGGAAAGATGCCATCTTCGAACGACGTCTATTAATGGACGGCGAGCAAGTACAATCGAGCGAACCGATTCTCACTTACATTACAGAACTCATTGAAAACCTCGGGTGTATCTATTGGTTTGAAGTACGCATGCTTTGCCAAGGTAGCAATCTATAAAACTAAGGTGGAAGGAGATTATAGAGGAAGACGCCAGATGTGGAGAACTATAATTGGTTTGAAATGAGAGGACGGGACATTAAATCACATTCAGAGGTTCCAAAAGAACTTCCATCATCTCGTAACCTCACTCATGTTTTTGATCTTGCTGAACGGCGTCATCGATTGCCGTGTTTGGTGTTGACTGACGACACTTCCATCAATGATTGTGAGTCGACTCATACTCTGGAAGTGCTTTTGTGTTGTACTGACCTGCGCTAACTACGGATCCAAAACCTAACAGTCATAATCATGATAGCTATGTCTTGTGTCTTGTGCTGCTTATCATAATGGTTCTCCTTATTCATTGCGAGGTGTAAGCCTTAGCAAACCTACTAAGCCCTTGTCCCCTACATAGTGAAATCACTCAGAAGATAAAATTTTATGACTTTAGAGTAAATGACCTTAACTTGTTGTTACCTTAACGGTTATTCTACGACTCGGATACAATCAAAATTATGATTAGGTGTAGATTCACTGCATTGTGGGCGTATCAACAAGGGAATGAACATATGAAAACACCATCAAAAATGAATAAGGTAGTTTAAGTTTACTCATTTTACGTCTTGTTTTGGAGTGTTATGTGCATTATAGCTTCAAGGTCAAGCTGATGTTAAGGCTTATTTGTTGTTCCAGAACGGAGAATAGTGCAGAATCGTTGTACCGTGTTGACGAGTGTAGTTGTTGTGACTGTGCTGGTGAATGTGACACTCGTTTACATTAATTCTTGGCAATATTATTTTAAGTGCTTAATTTTCACAGGATCTATCAATCAATGTACAATTTCGGATCCTAGGTTTCTAAAAATAAGCTACATTTGTTTTACTTTATGTCCACTGAATAGAATCTACAGGAGAGTATTAAATTTGGTTGCGATTTGACGATGATCTACGACGAGAATCCTGGCAATCGCCCTTTGATAAAGACTTAACATTCATTCCTTTAAGGAAGTTGTTTAAGTGACTTGCTGCGTAATGGTCTGCAAAAAACAGCTCCAAGACAGCCAGTATGAACAGGACAAACTAGAAATCCATGATTCGCTGGTCGTCAGACTGTGCAAAGTAACAAATCCAGGGCAATAAAACTAGCTTTGTTTAAATTTGTAAAGCGCAAGTAGATCTAGATCAACTGTAGAGCCCAGGGTAGTGAGGGCAAGTGGTTTTGCGTAGCAATAACGTGAGATCTCAAACTGAAGAGTCAATATTCCAACCACCCAACAACTAGCTCATGACTGGCCACGCGCCGCTGCTATTTTCAGCCTATCACCCTAGCAACAACCGTGGCGACATATGCAATTAGTTTGCCAACCATCCGTTGACCAGAGGGGAAAAGAAGGTTCTTTCTTTAGAGAAAAAAAGGAACTTACTGGGTTGGCTTAAAATTAGGTGTTTCTGCGCCGTTCGCGGGTTTATTATCTAAACTAGCCCTTAGGATAATAGTGAAGAACGCGCCTTCAAAATAATTATTAAAATTATGAGTTGTTTGACAAATTAGCACCATTTTCTCATTTAACAAGTACTATTTTTTGAAAAATAGCAAAAGATAATAATTTTGGTGCAAAATTTTTTTAAAATACATAAAGGTTCGGTAAATATTTACTAGGATTTACTAGGATTAAATGTAACTGGACAATTCTCTTTAATTTTATTGGGCGATCTTATGAACCAATCAAATGAATGACACATCATTCCAATATCGATGTGATAGTCAATTACGATTAAGTGATTCTTTTTATATATTAGCTCCCAACTCATTGGGGCAAGTTCCAAGGACTTATTGGGATTACATCAGAAGTAAAAAAAGCCTTTACAACATGTAGCCCACAACAGTTTACATAGAAGACTTCACTTCGCTGGCATGGTTTCGTCGTACAAGTAGTAGTTCAACTTTGTAGTGGAACCTCGTGTGTCCTCGAAATTTTTAAGGCAGATAATCGTCATACCTCTTCCAGAAGTCTTTTCAACCTTCTGATGTATGTCTCATTATTTGCTACATGCACGCACCTTCCAAAGTCCAGTTTGAGACCAAAAACCTAGGTATATACATCGTGTCTCGTTTACCAGGCTGTACGAAATTATACCTCTGCTCCTCCCATTAGCCCCTAGAGTTGCCCCTGGAGTTATTGGTTGCCACCATGAGGAGGCTGAGAGTAGGTTCGACCACCATGATTTAGTGATATCGCTTCATTTCATCCCTCATTATTTGTACTTGGCTACTTATCATGGCTTCTTGCGTGGTAATGCGAGCTTGGAATCTGTTGGCCTTTTTTAAAGTGTCAGGGCGACAAATTTAAGCATCTCGACTGTAAAATGGATGAAATGAGTGTCAAAGCCTACTCATTGAAGGAAAGCCGAAAAAGGAAACGAATTAGAAACATTAGAGACATAGCCGGAGTTTTACTACAAGATACTTACTCACGTACATCCAGCCAGTCAAAGTCCACATCTATACACTCTGAAGCAAAAATATGTCACACTTTGATCAGGATTTACTCTTGTTTTCGGACCCGATTTCTGACAAAAATCCTAGCAATGGCTAAAGACTGAACTGATTGATGAAGCGACTTTAAATTATACATTTGGAATTCTAGCCTTTGAGTACCTATTGGAAGGATTCGAACTGAAGGGGCCTATAAGAAATTCTATGAACCAGAAGCACCAGCAAAAACTACCTGATCTAGACTGAAGAAAGCAAGCAAAATTAGGTTACAGGCTCTAATAAGACGCAGCTTACATCAGTAATGGATGATTCTGACCAGCTTAGGTTAATGTCATTGCTGAGAAAAATGATGAAATGTGGTGAACAAAAAGAATTTGCAGAAAATGGTTATACGTGCATGAGCAATTGTGCTAGGATTGTCACGTGTGTCGATATTGCGTGCCTCGCCTTATTTCCCACAGACGGGATTCATTCGCCGTCGGACCCACATTTGAACGATTTAGTCCATGGGAGTTAAGTAGAGAGAGTTTTTGTTGAAGGTGTCAGTCTTTGTACCTGTCAAGTTTTTCGGAAAAATTAGCTGACCAAAAAGACATCTGACTTTTTTCTTCAAACCATGCTTCGGTTTCTGTTGTTGAAAAAATTTCAATAAAATTAGATTCTTTTGACCAAATGATTTGGCTCAGAATTGCGGTTTTGGACATACGAGGTGAGTTCCATAAATGTGAAGTGGTACCTGAAGACTGCCTTAGACTTTGAACACATACATCCCTGTTTACCAATGAATTCAGTGAGTCAGTGCGCCGGTTCATGTTTGAGACCGTCTATCCGATCTGGTCTTACTACGTCGGAGGATTAAACATGAGGGGTCCTCGAGCCTTCGAGATGGGCTTTGATCTGGTCATGAGCGTGAACCAAAGTCTGCGCCGGATGGGAATGTTGCAGTTAACTAGGCAGTCTTTTCCTTGACAATTTAGTTTTTGGAGGTAGGCAATTGAGGTGAGTCCATGATAAATGCCTATTCTGAGCTATAAGGCTCTTTACTCTGTCCCACTGATATCCTTTACATCCCTTAATATCGAAGTAGCTGTTTGGCTTGATATACTTCCATTAACTCTGCATCCATCAAACAAGATAGGGGTCTCTTTTGTGATTTCAACCAATTTATAACTCAGATCGAACTGATAAAAAGCATTCATTCTTATTTTTCTAGCAGATGATGGTTGAGAATGCAATCGTTGACCTACCTCTTATAAAGGAAATATACAATCATCGAATAAATGCTCTTTTTATTTACTGTTTCATATAATTAATTGATTGAGAAAAATCCCTCTATGTGCTTCAGTGACTCCAAGAAGAGGCGGCGCCTTTAGTTAAATCGTTGATACTAGATAGAGTTCCTATTGTTGTTATCAATGAATAAAGATTTCAAATTTTGCAGATATGGGGAAACAGTTTCTACCCATCCCGCGGGTGAAAACGCAATACAGCTGTGTGGTGTATCTGTTTTCAGCTCAATCTCTTAGGAGATGCATTAGGAGGTCTGAGATCGCTTTCGACCTCCCAACTTTCCCTTACGAATTAACGAATCCGTCTCTTTCAAATGAAAGAGAAGTTCATGTTTACATGAGTTTGTTCGATCCCCTTGACTTGGGAGAATTGCCTACCTGCCATAGGCAAAATTGTGACCTGAGGTTATAGCAAGAAAACACATAAATCTTCCAGACCTCTGACAGCATTGGAACGGGAACGTAAGAAAAAGTCAATGGAATGTGTACCACTTAATGAGGTCAGTAAAACATTTGAAATTTAGAATTCATTATTCGATTGCTGTCTGATTGGTTCCAAAGTTGGTTCATTGACCTGAACGAGAGTTAGACATAAGTGTTAACAAAGACACTTTCACTACTTTTACGCGGAATCCAACTGAATTCCTTATGAAGAAAACTTCCTCAGACAGGGATGATGTACTAAATAAGAAAGTTGGATGTGTCAATGCAAACTGACGGCGAAAGCGCTAACTCAAATTTTAACTTGTTACACCAGCATTATAATTTTCAATTGTTTCGACCTACTTGTATCACCATCAAGTTTAGCGGGAACGGTTTCTTGATCATATTTTCGTAATATTTGGGCTGGTAGGTAATAAAGTTCTCTCTAACTGAATGGGTGAATAGAATATCCCAGTGGTTTTTACTTCGGTCAATCGAAGGTCACAATAAAATGGGGCTTTAATGCACAGAAGGACCAACTACCAAACCCACATCCTGTAGATTCGTACGACCTAGCCTCTTATCACAGGTTTGAAGTTTGCCGACATCTTAGAAGCCATCAATCACCGGATATACATATCACGTTCATAGCCAACATTAACTTCAAAGCCTAATATGTAAATGAATCGCCATAAGCATGTTTGATATTTTTAATTTTTTAACTTGTAGAAAATCATTCGAATGCTGTTGAAAGTTAAAAAAGTTAAGCTGCTAACTTTAAGTTAAAAATAATGCTTTGTTTTGAGCTGAAAACAACGTTTACTGTCAAATTTTTGCCAGATAAAAGTGTCGGCATACTGCGGAGGAGTTTACCAATTCAAATGAGAATATTCTATAAAAGAATAGACCAAAAAACACACTCCAAGTTTAAATGGAAAAGTTGGCAACTGTCGTTTGTTTGTTCAGGGAATCATGGCTGAACCCGCTTTACCATGTTGATCTGTTTATTCAGCTCCGATGGCTGCAAATCCATTTAGGTAAATAATAACCAAGAGAGAAAGATTTAGCAATTAAGTGTAGTAGGTTAACAAAATATAAACTGTAAACCTTATTAAAACGAAATCAAAAAAAAGACTGGTCTCGTGTGTGGCTGGTACTATCATTTACAGAGCCAATGTTTATATTGGTCTAAGGTATCTTGGAAAATATCTTAATTAAAGGACCAGAATTTCGCATACAAGCTGCCCGTAAGCAGATGACTTCTGCTACTATTTCCTATTCCGGATTCATGAACCAAACTCTAAAATATCTTATCAGATCTTCGGCGCCGAACAACGATAAGATGGTGGTGAAAAGAAGATGATTGCAGGGGTTCCTCATGTAGACAGGCGCCGTGATCTAAATCACCATTCTTCCTGTGGGCAAATCTGACACAGACCTACGTAGTTTGGCCCTCTGCGTTCTCCCATTGTCAAAGATCTTTGACATCATTAAAGTTAAGAGTAGTAATGCTATATTTAAATTCACAGTAGTACTAATAACATGAGAGAACAAGTAGTATCGTGATTACAGCAGAAGATTCAAAGCTTTTGCCATTGTATATGAGTAAATATATAATCTTTTTCAACTTTAGAGAACATGAAATCTCAATAGGCTTTACATTATTGATGCTATTAATTAGTCTCTATGCCGATGATCTATCATGTTGAACGTATGTGTTTTCAGGTCACGTCATTCATTTCATGCGCGGAATCTTCGCTGTGCAAGGTATTGTTTCTCGCTTGATTTAGTTAAGATAACCATTGTCAAAGCTATGAACTTGAGATCCTGCCAAAATTAGTCCGAAAATGACCTTTAGCTTTGAGGTGCATTGTTGGTCTGTTGCTAAAATGAGGACTTTATTGAGCGTTGATGGTGATTATCCGCAACAATCGCCGCAAATTCGGAAGGAAGGCTGAATAATCCGAATTTCAAAAAGACCTGGCTTGCAATTCAGAAGAAAATTCGATGGAATGACAAAGCGTTCTACTGAAATTTGAGCGAATTTCAGTTTGGTTTAGCAGTTTTGTCTTAGTTTTGTGCACATAAGTGGGAACAATCAGTTCAAGTTCATGACATACTTGGTTTCTTGGGCTCACATTTAAGACTCTGACAGCGATATTATTTCAATGGAACTTCTGAATGCAAATTCGTGAGTTTATTTTCTCAAAGAGACAATAATAATTAGAATGGCGGCGTCCTTTCCATGTCTAGAAAAATAAACTTTCATTGACCTTGTTTAATAGATAAAGGCTTTGTTTCGAAATCTGTTAAATTGTAAAATGACAAGCGATATTTACATTATTAAATTAAATAACCAACTTTCAACAATGGCAGTGAAAATGGCTTCCTTCAAGGGTCTTTTTGTCCAAATTTTATGCTTCTTACCTGAGTTTAGGCAGCTAAAAATAACCATACATAAGTTAGAGCAAATGAGGTTTGAAGATGTCCCTCTTCGTAAGCCGCGTCCGCCTTTGAAAGTTGCAACAGAAGGACGTTTAAGTATCGCGTCCTCGACCAGACATGCACTTATTACAAGGATTAGTTACCAGCCGAATTGAAGTCCTAATTTCACTTAAACTGAATACCATGTCGTAGGTTTAAATGTAACGCAATGGTTCAGGCACGGCTTTGTCGGAAAGATTCTTGTTTGTCACTAATTGGAATTTGAGTCAAAGGAGGGTTTTATAGAGGCATTTTACATCTCGACGTGGAACGCAATATTCTCAGAAATGCCGAGTTCTTGTTGTAATGCTTACAAAAAAAGTTAGGAGCTACATGGAGACTATCCGAAATATCGGCTGTCCCAAAGGTAAATTTTGGAGATTAATAAATCTGAGAAGCCGAGGAAGAACCCACAGTACCGCACAACAAAAAAAAAAGAAACGAAAAAATGCACTTAAAAATTGATAAATGCTACGATGATGACCTAACAGGTGAATGGTACATTGCCGTCGATAAGATTCTTCCATCCTGAGGATGGTCGGATTCTAATCAGTGAAAATGCTCATCTGTGAATTCCTCAAATTACGCGAAAGGTAAAGGTGCTTTTATCATCACCGTCTTGATTGTAGCCCTCTTGACAGGGTTTCAGCTATTGTTCTAACTGTATCAATAACTGCTCCATCCCAAGTTGCGAGAAGTCACCGTGAAAGCTAGAAAGCAATACCAGCCGCCTTTCTGAAAGGCATGGTTGATCTAGTTCATATAGTACGAGAGAACAGGCACGTTTTCAGTCTAATCTAGTCAAATCATTGTAAGTATACTCTTCACTCATCTCAGAGTTTTAAAAACTACACTTTTCACTTGCAAGTAGACTGGCCATAATAGTCAGAACGACCAAGTTATTTAGAATCTCGAATGGTACGGCCCGAAAATTTGTAATAAGCGAGTTAAGTGATTGTTCTATGACCCTCGCGTATCGTCAAGATTGAAATTCACCGACTTTCCTTTGATGTGGCAGACATCTAATTTTTCATTAGCTTAAATTGCATTTCAATCAGTGGGTAGACCTAGGGAGAGAATGATGTGTACCGTTAGGAGTCAAAACCTCCCCTGAAATCAGACATCTATTTGGAGGTGCAAAAAATTATTACTTACTGAAGCTATGCGTTTCTAGACAGAATAGCCTTCTCTTTCAGGAATAATTTACGTACCTTGGTTACTCAAACCTTGCCTTTCTATCAGATTAACAGCGAATGAACTGTGTAATAAGCCATATCCGGTTCCGAAAGTAGAATTTCACAGCTGTTGTCTATAGACCCAAGCCCACATGGATTTGTGCATAAACTATTAGTTTAAAACGGAAGTACAAAATTGGCGCCAGGATGGAATGGTTTAGCAACAATCGGATTCACCGTCTTCTATGCACCCGGAATGTCTCAACTGTAAAAAAGGGTGGAAAGCCACTTCCAATTCCCTATTGAGCAAGGTGTGCTTTGAAGATGGAATTTTACCTGACCTTGTGGGTCAATTGATCATGGTTGAGTGATATGCTGAGGTCATCTTGTCGATACAGCTTAGCGAGATTTCAAGTAAAATGCTAGAGCATGTGGACCTTGTTCTAATTAGATCTGATATCTAAAGTAGCACGTTTTATGCCGACAGATCCAACGTTTTTTCTTCAATGCATCATAAAGCTCCTTTTTCAATGAAGCGTACATTCTACATAGCTAGCAAGCATGCATGGAATGGAATATCAATTACAAAGGTTCATAAATTTATATGAAAGAAAGAAAAAAATAAGTAGAAACAGAATTAAGGGATTGCAAGATTTCGCCAGACGCTGAACATTAATGAACTTCGAATGACGTGGTACAGATGACCGCTGAAAGGTAGCTTAATTCCCGGTCAGACAGTTAGAACGGCAATATGAAACATACGAGATTGATGTGAGGGAGAACTAGGTGAAATGAAATTATTTTGGACGTGGGAGCCAGGAGCCATATCATCAAACCTTCTTGAAATCACGAAGGCTAATCAGCTTTTAACCTCCATGAGCTCACCAAAACTGACGATTCTACTCAACTGAAATTAAATCACCTTCGATAAGGACAGATTGAAAATCCCTTTCCAAAAAAATGCGCGTGGCCATAAGACGACAGCCTGAGATTAAAGGCAGAACAATTTCGGCCCCAATAGGCAATCACAATTACTTCATCTCCAAAAAAAGTCGCTGGACTTTGCAGGAATGCAAAATTGAAGTGTAGACCACTTTAGTGACCTCCATATTTGCTTAACGATACCCTGTTGGAGCAATATAAACTAACTCAAGTAGGAGTGTTTAGTGCTTATCCAGAGCTAAGTATGACCGGCTACTTTGTAAAACCAAGTCCACCAAGGCACGAATACCCAGGTTGCTTCTAATAAGTAAACACTACCTTTGCTTCCAAACACTGACTACAATGAGAGACAAGGATTGAATCCGAGGGACAGAAAGAGACTAAAATTCACACAGCGAAATGATCATAATGGTTTGGGGTAGGGAGGGGCGGGTGGGTAGGTGGGTCTGTTCTTGTACAGACTATCAGATGCTACATAATGGTAAAGTTTAAGGGAAGAGAAAACACTAAAGGGGGAACCTTGATTACTCTTTACTCCTTTTTAACGTCATCTTGCTCTAATAATATGTTTCCCGTTCTATCCAATTGCCTGGCGGTAGAGTACGCAGTAGCTTCTTACGAACTTCGTCGAAGATGAAGATCGAGGCGCTAAAAGGCAGAGCCGGTAACCACCAGGTCCACCTTAGGGGCATCATTCTCAAACCGTGTTCAAGACCGGGGCAATAAGACAGGAAAATAGCCAAAGTGGTCTCGAAGAAGAGTCCAAAAGTAAGATGGTGATTCCACATGCCCTGCTGAAAGATGGAGTTCTTACGGGTCTTACAGATGAGCAAATCTGTCCACTGGACAATGACAATAGAGGCGAAGAAGGCAGTATGACAGGTGTATTCGAGCCTCTTGCGTTGGTTGTAGGTCCATTCTTGGCCATAGGAATCAGCAACATCGTTGATAGCTGGAGAGTCCCACTGTTTTCGAAGTCCCAAAAGTCGACTTGGCCAGAAACCATTTTCTGCCATGATAACGAAATAAACAAAGAAGCCACCAGAGGCCTGGATCATACCGATCTGGCCATAAGCCATAGAGATGAGACGTTCGTTCACCAACTTATCACGGAAGGGATCACGAGGCATACGCTTCATGATATCGCTCTCAGCTTCCTCATAGGCCAAAGAGATGGCTGGAACCATATCGGTACCCAAATCTATACACAGAATAGTAATAGTACCCAACGGCAACGGAACATCAGCCAAGATGAAGACCAAGAAAGGCGTGATCTCAGGAATGTTGGAGGTAAGAGTGTAAGCAATTGATTTTTTCAAGTTATCGAATATGATACGGCCTTCTTCCACACCTGTGACGATTGAAGCAAAGTTATCGTCAAGGAGAATCATATCAGCCGCCTGCTTACTCACGTCACTTCCAGTAATACCCATGGCAACACCGATATCAGCCTTCTTTAAGGCAGGTGAGTCATTGACACCATCACCAGTGACGGCGACAATTGCACCCATACGTTGAAAACCTTCGACAATGATAAGCTTCTGTTGAGGTGAAGTACGCGCAAAAACAATTTCAGAGTGATTCTCCAAAATCTCATCAATCTGAGCTGGGGTCATTTCACGGAGATCGGAGCCGTGAACAACGCAAGCGCTAGCTTCACGAGGGTTAACTTGACTAACGGGGACGCCACGTTCTGCAGCAATGTCTTCCACTGTCTTGTTGCCATCAGAAATAATGCCCACGCCTTTTGCAATAGCCTTAGCAGTGATGGGGTGATCACCCGTAACCATGACAACTTTGATGCCAGCGGATCGACATTTAGACACGGCATCTGGTACAGCAGCTCGTGGAGGATCAATCATAGACATCAGGCCAACGAATCGCATGTCAGTAAGGGGGAAGTTCTGCTCATCAACATCGAATTTGAAGCCACTGAAGTGAAAAAGATGAAAAGCTTAGACACATTTTCAGGAAAAAAGACAAGATAGTGCGGAAGTAGAACTAACCGTGGGAATTGGTCGCTAGGTAGACGCAGATCACAAAACCCGAGAACACGTTCACCGATACCACCAAGTTCCAAATAGGCGTTGTTGAAATTCTCGCGCCATTGATCGTCCATGTTGACGTCCTGGCCATTAACCAAGATGGTAGAGCAACGGTCCAGAATACGTTCAGGGGCGCCCTTCATGACAACCAGATAGCGGTCATCATCATCATCGGTCTGGTGAATACTGACTTGAAACTTGTTGGTGGAATTAAAGGGAATTTCAGCAATTTTAGGATTGGCAGCACGATAGCTGGTCACACCACCAATCGAGAGTTCCACGCATTTTAAAAGGGCAGACTCCGAGGCATCGCCATTGCATTCGCGTTTCAGGACCGGTTTAGCTTCTTCGCCAGGCTTAAATTCAGCGCGATTGCAAAGCATGGCAACTCTGGAAAGAGCCATCCACGTCGCGGAATCACGGTTGTAGTTTGCAGCTAAAAATGAACGTTGCTTAATAGGGGAAATTCAGGGTTTCACTAAGCTAAGAGCACGGCAAACACCAACTATAGCAAAACTTACGCACTAAAAACCAGGAAAAATTTAACGTGATTAAAATATTTGATTGAAAAAATCATGTGGAAAGTAGAAATGACACTTACTGGACTGATCATCCGAGGTATCAGCCTCGAATATCGTATTATCGAACCACAAATGAGCGACAGTCATTCGGTTCTGAGTCAGGGTACCAGTTTTATCAGAGCAGATGGTGGATGTAGAGCCAAGAGTTTCGACAGCTTCCAAGTTCTTCACCAGGCAGTTCTTGCTTGCCATTCTCTTAGCTGTCAGTGTCAAGCATACAGTCACAGTGGCCAAGAGACCTTCAGGAACGTTAGCAACGATGATGCCGATGAGGAAGATGACAGCCTCAAGCCAATAATAGCCCAAAATGAAGGCTATGATAAAAAATGTCACGCCTAGGAAGACAGCAACGCCCGTGATGATGTGGATAAAATGGGCGATTTCACGAGCAATAGGTGTTGAACCCATCTCAAGACCAGAGGCCAGGTTCGCAATACGACCCATGACCGTACGGTCACCAGTAGCCACGACCACACCTCGACAGGTACCCTCGACAGCGTTAGTTGAGAAGAAAGCCAAATTCTTTGTCTCTAAAGGATTCTCATTTGTGTATTCAGCTGTTCTGGATTGTGGTTCTGATTCTCCAGTTAAAGCAGAGTTGTCAACCTATAATAGGGAAAACAATTTGAATCCAACGAGTTTTCTATTTTTAGAACACTGGTAATTTTTTACAAGTTATTTAGACTTGCCTTGAATGAGCTGGCCTTGATGACACGAATATCTGCAGGCACACGATCTCCAAATTTGACATCGATGATGTCACCAACAACCAGAGCCTCAGCAGGAGCGTCAATTCGTTGTCCACCACGGATCACAACAGCATACTAGACACATAATTTAATTAAAAAATCGATTTCAAATGGCTGAAAGTTGGGACTTCAAAATTACCTGGGGGACCATCTTAGCAAATGACTCCATAATCTTAGAGGACTTTGATTCTTGGTAATATGAAAAGCAGCCTGTGATGATGACCACAGCAGCCAGCACGATACCAAGATAAAGCTAGAAATATTAAAAAGAGCATTTATAGTATTAATCAACGTACATTATCATTAGAGGGATCTTCCTGAACACCGGCTGAGATACCATGAGCAATGAAACACAAAACCGCACCAATCCAAAGAAGAATAGAAAAACCTCCAAACATATTTTTGCAGAATTTCACCCATTCGGGAGTAGTCTTGGGGGGAGTAAGTGCGTTAGGACCATCGCGCTCAAGACGGGTTCTGCAAAACCGAAGTTAATATTGAAAGAAATAACTTACTTGGCTTGTTCACTCGTCAGACCAGTATCGGGATTTGTGCCTAGACGTGCATACAATTCATCTAGGGAAATCTGATGCTCATCCATAGCAAGCTCCTGCTTGAGCTCGTTAAGGTCCTTCTTTGCATCTTTTTTATTATCCGTAGCATCGCGATATTTGCCACCTCTCTAAAAGAAAATAAATAGTAACATCACCAAAATAAGATCACTGTGCCACCATAGCTCGAGACCTACGGATTTGCCCATGTCTAGACGCGTGAAGCACAAGATAAGACAATAATGTTAGTGATTAGAAATGTGGACGACAACGATCCTGCTTCTATTAGCTTCGTGAAACAAATATAACAAACCTTTTAAACCAATCATTTTGAATGAATTCTTGAATATTTTCCATGAAATTTGAAAAAAATATTTATAATTGTTCCACTCTAAATGATCAAACCACTCTATAAAAACAATTTATTTTGAATTTGATGAATTAACAACCTTGTTTATAACGTAATTTTTAATTAATCAATTTTATTATCTGATTTAAGTGGAAACTGGTGAGGAAGTTTCTATGATTTCCGGCATTCAGCCATATTTAATTCTTTGTTTCAAATTGCTTTACATAATTTAAAGAGCATTTAATATTGGATTGTTATCTTCATCCAAATCTATAATTTACCTTTGAAAATTTCTTCCCTATGTTCGCAGATTTCGAGCTTATTCATCCTGATTATTCTGCATTCATTAACTCTGTAATCAAGTCACCAATCCATATTTCATAATTTGAGTAGTGTTTTGTCTCTTTTCATGAGATGACAATGTGCATGCCTTTTTGTTCGACAATTCGCCTTGTCCTCCTGATCTGATGCTATTCGCAGTCGATTTCGCTTTTTTTATAGATCCATGGTCTTGTACTACGTACGAGGCAAAATGACTATCTTACTTAAATGACCATGATATTATTTATTATATTATTATGCTATTATTATTACTATATTAGGCCATTTTTTTATCTCCGATGAGGTTTGATTTCAAGTAGCCTCATCCAGTTATACGTCAGGCTTCGGCAGCATTAAAGATTGAGGTCAGATAAGTTAATCCTGAAAGTAGTCCGAGCTTATATGCAATCAACTTTAACTTTTATCCAGAAATTATTTTTTTCGTATTTTGTTGGCACTACCATCCGGCATTTTTAATAAAATTTGTGCCCTTAGGGGCAATGTAGTGATTTGTCAGTGCTGAATTAGGTTTCACTCGATTTCTAGCTTAGTTGGGGCAGCTTTTCGGAGACAAATTCTTATCTCAAAAAAAAACTACAAGCACTATATTAACCAAGTACGAGTAGTATATCTCTATAACTTTTATAGACAGACTCGGATTCTCTATATTTACGCCCGCAAGTCAGAGGAAGCGTCAACTGAAAAGTTCTTCTTTAAAGCTCAGTTGGCACGATGTGATCAGTGAGAATGTAATGGATGTCCTCCATAGTAGAGTATCCCATTTCTTTATGAAAGTAAATTCAGTAAGTTAATGTTTGGTCATGCTCCAGTGCAATAATTGTCTGGCTTTTGTTGGAGATTAAAATATGGCTTTGAATCATGTTTCGAATGAAATTACCAATGTTATTAGAAGGATTCTCAAATGCTCTTGCGTTAACGACATCCTCAAGAGTCCCATCAACTTGTTTATATTTGCTGACTTTTAAGAGCAATTATTCACAAAATCGTTTTCTCAGGGTTTGTCGCTACGAAACGGCGGTTCACTGAAACGGTATGTTTAGCGATGAAGACCACCAAATCGACAAACGTGCTGAAATCAAGTAGTAACCGCACTTATATCAGTGGGAAAGTTTCGTGATCTCCCGTCAAAAAACGTTCAGTTTCAACGGATTTGAGAAAGTGAAGGCGAGGCTTTTCCATAAAAGCCTGTTTAGTGATTAAGTAAAATTTAACACTTAAGACGCGAAGCTCAAGTTTGCGCCTTCATTCTGGAGTTTAATTGAGCGAGTCGTCTTCTAACCAACTAAGGTCTCAATCTCCTTTGACAGATTTATATGGGGCTGGGGTGAGGGGATTTTTTGAAATTCTTCTTTTTAAGATGCGCTTTCATGCCAGCGGTATGTGAACTCCAACGATATACACCAAAGCATGATATATTTACAGGTTCCGCCTGAATTCGATGTCGTTTTCTTCAAATATCCTAATTTTTCAGTAAAAGGAAATGTCATTACAAAAGACGTCACCGCTACCTCCAAAGCATGAAATGGACCTTAGGTCGTTTCGCCAGAAAACGTGACATGAGTGCTAAGTTGTGCACCTGAAATCACTATAATATTAAAACGTAATCAAAATTTGCTGTTTGATCTGAGCATTTTATTGCATAAAAGTCAATATTTGACCTGACAATGATCAGGTCAGATGACTTTTGATTTTGACTGGATGACCTACATTACCAAGCAAAAGAATTTCCTAAAAAATATAAAGGTTTTTTCAAGATCGTGCTATAGGCCGAATTGTTCAGCTTACGTGAGACGTATCTCTCTTGCGAATGTTGAATGATCTGGTGATTCAATGCAATTATGATGAGGAATTCATGTAGTATTCGGATAGTTGTTTGCATTAATGGATACTACAAGTTTGTAACTCATGAATACATTATTAAACACTGGCCGGTTTGTGTGTTTCTTATCGTCTGTGAGCGTAAACGATGCTGCTTTTACAACTTTAACTTTTGAGTAGCCTCTTAATCGGGTTGAAATTCAGCATTACTGAAGGGTATGTTAGTGTATTGGCACTTGAAGGTCAGTCAATAAGTTTAACCTGTACCTCGGTGATGATTCTTCGTTCCATTCAAAATGACTTTCTTCAGAAAAACCTACGTTTGATGCTTATTTGGGTCCTAAGTGCAAAAGATTGTAACAGGCATTACACAGAATATTGCTTTTAAATCCGGTATTTGAATTCCCAGTCTTATGGGTAAAATAATTATTTACCTGGGCGAATTCGCAGTTGGTCTGAAAGTTTTTCATTAAGGGTACTATTCTTGAGAGCTTTTAAAGTTGCCAGCTTTGGTGGCTTTACTTTAGTTTTGGGTGAAATACTGTTGCGATGTTTCTTCAAAGCAGTACTTTTGAATTAGCAAAGCAAAGCGCATAGTTGAAATTTTCCGCGTTCAACTTAAGCGGACACATTGTTTTAAAGGGTTTCTATTAGGTGTGGCAATAAAATCTGGCCACTACGCCTGTCAAACCTTAATATCATGATGCCCAACCACATGGCACCTTCATCCGATTCACGTATCCTGTTGGCTAGGTGGGATCTTGCGTTCTTCAGGTTGTAGAAACTGATGGCACTTGCCCAAATGGTAAAAGAACATTGAAAAAAGAATACATGCAACTAAATCCGATCCCAGATACTCTTCCATCTGTAATATGAGCTCTCTGAACTTGCGTTACTATCATCACTTTGTCAATGTCTGCGCCAAAGTGGACATTTTGGACCGAGGTAATTTTGGTCAGTTCATGGTGAGCAAATTTACTACTGATATCAGTTTCAGCAAACGGTTGTTTCTATAGGTCGAAATTAGGGTAAAACCATTTATTTGGATTTCACCAGCCAATCTCTCAAGATCTAGGCTTTAATCGTCAATGTTTTCTCGATCCCTCATGATGAATTAAAGGCTTGGTTATCGGTTGAAAAAGTGAAAAAAAAACGTTGGAACAAAGTGGTCGATGAGAAGGAAGCGGATTTAAACCAACAGCTCAGTTATTTTACCTATAACTGATATGGTTACATTCTTAAAGACTGCGACTGGAGAGAGATGGTTTTGATACAAGATAAGCCCGACGCTAGAAGTCTAGTCTAGTTAGTTTCTATATACAATATCATCCTGTCCAGCATGGTTTTGCATGCTGTTTTACATATAAATTGACAACTTTGCACTGCAACTTACACATCGGACGGCATCGTGTCGCTGAAGCTTGTAAATCATACGGGTGATCTCCCTGTCATTCCAGTATTTCCGAAAATTCGTGACTAGCGTGCGTCATGTTAGCCAACCTCCTCATAAGTGATCGCAGGATAGACAAAGATTCGCACCAGACACGCTTTCAGGTCTGTTGTACCTCCAATAAGTCCTTGGGAATTACCCTAATGGGTGGGGAGTAAATAAATAAATAAATAAAAATAAAAGCCTACCTCCAACAAATAAATGAGGATATATATGAATAAACACCTTCTGAAATACAAGTAAGTTTTAATATGATAGCAGTGGTTACATTGTAGATGTGGAAATAGCGCCTATATTTGAGAAGGCTAAGTCATTCTTTTGGACTTCTTGGCAAAAATTTGGGCAAATACGATGTATGTTGAGGGAGAAATCGGTTCCAAGTTTGAAACAGTAATTCGAAAATTCAGTCTTATATGGTATTCCTTCTCATCCTAGCTCGGCATTTCATTTCTCCAGTTTTGGTTTTAGCTGTTTCCAATCGGAACCCTCCGAAATCATTTTCTTGTGGTTTCTGATTGCTGCTGACTTGGTGTTAGTTCGTTCAGTGGTTCACGGTCGGTTAAGAAGTTAGACGTGGCCAAATGCACCCGCAATTTTTGAAGTTTGGCTTTATAAACACACTTGGATGGGATCGGAGATATCAGGGCCGGAACACTGATTTATGGTTAGAAAACTAGAGGCGAATATATTTACGTCGTGTGAAGGTCAAATGAATATCTACAGTTGTTCCTTATCAGACCCTGAGAAAACGATACAGACGTGAAAAAGCACCGTTCAGCTCTGCTGTGGAAATAATAATCGGCTCGCCTCTTAAAATAGGAAGAAGGGAAGGTGGATACATCCTTTTTACTTAGTATAAAATTTCAAAAAATGACAATCTTGAGCGGAAATTTCTAAATTTCTCAAACAAACCACTTCCATAACCGAAGAAAGTGGAAGATATACATCCTAACACCACTGGAACTAGCTTTCGAAATTCAGAATGCCAATAAGCTAAAGTGCTTTATCCTTCCGCTTATATCTGGACAGAGTGAAATTAATTTACGCACTACAGCACAAACTTTATGTTCATCAAGAACCATCGTTAAATTCATTTTAGGTCATGAAGTGGGATCATCGTCAAAAACGTCATTTGAAATAATCCGGAGAAACATGAATTCAAACTTGAGATCGATTCAAGAACGCCCTTAAAATATTTAAATATTTATTTAATTATGAATTATTTTATAATCATCAAATACTGAGATGGGTGAGAAGCTACATCTTATTTAAAACGGCAAGCCTCTCTCTATGATCAGTAGGAAACAAACAAAAGTTGATGGGCAGGCGCAATATCAGAGATTTGATTTGCTGACGACACGAACCAATCATAATTTCTACAATAACCGATGTTGTATCGGGCCATTGCGTTTTATCCAAATTTTTGGACGAACGTAAGTAGGACGGACTTTTGAAATACATGAATCGTAGCCTATTCAATATTTAAAATAATTTTTCCGGACTATTAATAACACAATGGCTTTCTTTTATTCTGTTTGAATTCTTATGGGGCAAAAACTAGCCTTATTTTCAAGTGACTCCAACTTTGATGCTCCTCAAAAGTCCTGATTACATTACATATTGCTTAAAATAATGGAACATTCTGACGCCCGTTTTACCTTCCTCTTTAAGAAAATCTAACTTAATAATTAAATATTATAAAACCTATTTTATAATCTACAAATTGACGTGCGAAAGTATTTTGATCCCTTATTTTCAATTATCTATTTCAAATGATCACCGAAACTGCACCTTACAAATTGTCAAATAGTTTTGTATAACATCGACCTTGAATCAAAGAAATCCTTAAGACAGGTAATATTTTTTTTTCAAAATTTTAAGGACATTGCAGCTTAATTAGAGTTGGAGATCACATTGCCACTAGCAACGTGAAATAGTCAAGCAATGCTGATCCAACTAAGTAGATTTTATGGCGCTAAAATTGCAGCAGGTGTAAACAAAATAGAGCATTTTGAATTCAAAAATATAATAATTTACAGTGAGTAGGAGTCATTTTCAGTCACCATCTGCTGAAGGAATTAATTTTATTCGACAGATGTTTACAATCCTATCGCTATGTTTACCTATTAATAGTCCTGATTATTGCCAAAGTACCGTAAATCAAAGTCATTAAATCACAAAAATGAATCGATTTTGTAATAACCTCACCAATATTACTTTACAGATTCAAATGCACTCTTTGAGTACACAGATATTAAATGGTCGTAAGAGGAGACCAAGTCTAATAAAGAGGTTATTCAAAACAAAACTACAACCTTTTGTTTGTAGAAAGAAGTAAATGAATACAGCTTATTAAAATGGAATAAATACTGTGTTCTATTTTCAACATTGATGATAAAATCACATTGATACCTCTAATGACATTTCAAATAACAGCGGTCTTACCCGGGGTTGGATAAAAGTCGAAAGATCGCCTCTTAAAGGGCTAGTTCCACTGCGATTTCAACATCTATATTTTGAGACTTTGCTCCGCAAATACCATTTGTCCAATTTAATTTCTCATTGACACATTTATTGCGTGTTCTTCTCATTCATCTCTCCATTTTGATTTAGATAATGAAGACACATTGTCAAACTGATAGTAGGACAAATCTTGATGACCTCTCTGGACTGTAAATATTTAGACTGGAAAGAGAACAAAAGTAAACCGAGCCATCATCATCCGACAGTTCGCTCTTCATTGCCTTCTCGATTTGGCTCAGTAATTGACTAATTTAGTGGTGGTGATCGGCTGCAGAAATCTCTCATAATTTTAGTTTTTAAGGCGATCTTTCACTTTTCATACGAAAGAACTCGTTTTTTGCAAAACATTTAGGGTTCACAGCCTTTGCGCATAATGACACTGTCGAAGCAATTCAACTTCAATTCCAGTTAATCAGAAGCCACTTCTAGTAGTTTGATGAAAGAAAAACGTATGTTAGAGGGATCGGTTTCCAGTTAGGATGATCGTAACGTGAAATTAACCTCAGACTAATAACTTACCACATTATAGCACCAGTGAATTAGGTACCTTTAAAAAAACAAGCCACATCATGCCCAGGAGCTTATGTGTTCGTTCATCTGAAATAGTTTTTCTTAAGTTTCATAAACTTTGTCAGGTGTTGCGCGCATTTGTTGTACTGGCTTCATTTTGACATCATCAGCCAAGTAATCAAAGGTTGACATTTTCTTTTAAAATTTTCATCTATTTCGAATAGCTGACTTAGATTTGGTGAAATTCAGTCTTTGACAGATGAGTTTCCTGCAACTTCGAAACCTACAGCTTGTCATCATATCACAGTTTCAGTATGAGAGAGCTAGTTCAAAACAGAAAAAATTTCCCTCATTCAAGTGGGTCTTTAGTGAAGTTCCGCCAAATTAACCCCTATTTACTTGTGATCGGCTAAAGCAAGAGTTGGATTTTTGAGTCAGAAGCATGAGAAGTAAAAGAAATATAATCTATTAATATTTAAAGCATTTTAAAAGAAATTAATGTAGATGATGCAAAAAGTTGTCTCAATGCGGTATTCTGAGACTATGCAAGGCAAACAAGCTTTAAATTTATGCCTGTTTCACCAATTTCAATAAACTATTTCCCATTCTATTGAAAAAAATTAATCACAGTTAAATTGTTAAATCAATTTCCTTTATTTTCGCCTGTTTAGTTAATATTCGAGCAATCCAATGGCCTCGGCTGATTCTCCAAAAAATCCTCAAATCAATGGTAATGCCTTTTCTAAAATGGCCTTATTATTTGACGAAAATGCAGTCATTTTCTATCAATGTAAAAATTTGCTAATTTTTTTGCATTGCTGATGCAAGATTAGCACTATTTTATAATGGGATTGAAATATACACGTCAGGCTTAAATTTCGAGTCACAATCAGTGTCACTTCTGATTTTTTATGTTGTTGACTAAATTTAGTCTCTGTGTATCAAAATTTGCTTCATATGGGCCAACATTCAGTATATTTTATTTTGTTTAAATACTTAAAAGAAGCTGATTTGCGGCATAAATCAAGATGAGGGTGCATTTGGAACATCGGGTCGATCGCATTTTCGAGTTCAATAGCGTGAATGGTTCACTGCCAAAGGCTGGATTCTAAGGTCAACGCATTATCTAAATTAAAATTTCAAAAAATGAGCAGATTGACCTTTCTTGATTTGAATAAATAAAACATCGTCAACCAAAATATGTGTTTCCCTCGTATAAAGTAAACATCATGCGAAATACCAAAAGGGACTTTTGAGTACTATATTCGTTCACGATTTAATTCGTACCTTTGAAAGGCCCCAGGACAGTAGCAGTGTAAATGAATTTGACTGGATTTATTGATTGTACTGTTGAAAAACCCGAGGTTAATGAAGCAGTATAATCGGGTGTCCCAAAGGTTGCTTGAAACTTCAACATCTGGCTTTGACGATTCATCTAAAGGCCGGTTTCTGACGGTGAGCATTTGAATTGGTCTGTGTTTCGAAATGGTCATTCTCGACAAGCCATTCATTTTTTTTAAAGCTGTAAGGTTGACAAAGGCCTAGTTGGTTGGCTTCCCCAATGGCAGTGGACAGTTACATTTAAACTGAGCTGAGATAATGACCGACTTTTTGATCTCTGATTCCGATCCAATCATTTTGATGGGCTAAAGCGTCCATCAAGGCCGAAGAATAGTTCACAGAGTAATTTATAGGCGGGATGACAGAGGAGAACCCATTTCGCAAGCAAATCAGTCACTGTGACCAAAAAAGTACTTTAGCTCGTCTGGCGACGATGACGAGGCCTCATCTTCAAATAACAAATTCGTTCGCCATCTCATTCTCTCTTGATATGCTACTTAGCTGCCATCTATTTAGAGATCGGTGCCTAGCTTGTCAGTCCGACGTGCTCTCAATAGGAGACCCATGTGTTTGTGAAATTTGATAGACTCAGAAGGCTGGAAATGCAACATGCTTTCATAGCACCAATCCATGATGGTCCATTCGATGGGATCATCGCATCCCACTCATCAGCGCTATAACTCACTGTGAGAATCTGAAAATTATCCAAGCACTGGTTAGTGTTGATCTCATAAGAGTTGGCCAGACGAGACATTTTCATTCACGGAGGATCCAAGGTAAGTTCTGTTCATGGCTGTTAGTTAAAGAACCGCCAAGCTTCACGATGGTTTGCGCTCAGACAGAGGCAGAAGCTAAGGCCAGATGATGATGAATTGTCTAGTTGGGGTATCATTCGCACAGGAAGCTTTGCTGGAATGTCCAGGCAGTCACTGAGGAGGCTGTACATTTCAAAAGATATCGCCATTGGGAAAAACCCTGAATGGCAATGCTCTTAGATGGTTCATTCACAACTGAAGTATTTCATTACATACGATTTTTAAGAATTATAACTAATAATTAACAAACAATGGCTAGCAGGGTTCGATAGAGCTTTTGATAATGGACAACTTTTAACGTAACACGAGTTTTCCGATGTTCAGCCGACACGGTAGCAGGACTCCTCCTCTAAATAAGTAAATTGTATCCTTTTTAAATGACATCGATTAAGTGTGAATTTTCTCACTTTGGGAATCGGAACTTTGTAGTTTTTGACAATTAGAACGTTTCCTGTCTGAGCATAGCCAATTAGACTACAATGCTAAATAATAAATACTCTGGGTGCGGTCAAAGTATATCTAACTTTCGATGGCCAACCCTCTTACCTATTCGCTGTCGCAAGGCACGTGTTCGTCCAACAATGTTAAATGACTAAATGAGAATCCTATGGTCATATGCCATTTAAGTTAAACAAAGCAACTAAGTTCAAATCGGCCTTCTTTGTTGATTTCAGATGACAACCGAAGCGCGCCCTCAACAGGAGCGATTTTAATTCGAAGGAAGCATTACAGACCGACTGCAACGGGAAGTTACGAATATAAAGCGGACCGAATCTCTATTGGAAATATCGGTGACAACAATGGTGGTTTTTCGGAACCCGAAGGAGCCGATGACGGACTGGTTAGTAGCCCGCCTCAAACACCACCTGCTCCTTTGAACTCGGTTGTGGTTGGATCTGATGCCTTTATTACCTCCCTTGCGGCCTCCGATGCACCTTCTCAAGCCATTAAACGACTTCTTGAAGACGCCGTAAGCCTTTTTATTCAAATTTTGAGTGGAATCAATTCAAAATGCAGAAATACTTTCTCTTTTACGGGACTTGTGAATGTAGTTAATGAATGCTGCTTAGAGACGAGAGTCAGTAATTTTTGGATTGATAAATAAGTCTTGGTGGATAAACTTCATTCTGCCTGTTCAGCACACAGATGATCGACCGGATTTCAGCATGAATGTGAGTAAAACCGCAAGTGACACGTTGGGTTAGTTTTGCATAAGCTCTGCAAAAGACCGGAGCTTCTACTTGTAACTTACCAAGGCATTTTCAAATCGGTTCAAGGTAAATGGTCTGTCCGGGGTTATGATTTATTTTAAGATCCGCCAAAATGTAACATTTTCTTGATGCTCCATGCTACTTCTCAGGTCGATTAGATGAATAATTATACAAGTCTGCCGTTTTTAGACGCGCTTGAACCTATTAAATCAAAAGTTCGTTTTCAACATACAAAATTTCATTTCGTTTTGACTGCCATCAGCAGAATCCGCCAAAATCAAATATACCGCTGCTTCTAATGCATCAATATCGCACTTTTCTTGGGCAGTTGAAATTCCCGCCGTTACAGAATATGAAAACATTTTGAGAAAGAACCGACATCACAAAAGTGATTAGGGTGTCCTATTAATAGCTCTCAAATTGATAGGGCTATTTTGGGAAAGCGGACATCTAGAGTTCTTATATCATGAGTTTTTCGAAGACAGGCACACCCTACGTAAATCTCAATGTTAATGACCTATAAATATTTCGATGCGAATGACCTTCTGCTGTCACTTCACTAGATGGAATTGTGGTTGTAAATATTACTCGATTCAGTAAACAATTTAGTCATTTTTTCAAAGCTCTTGTCTGAAATTTGTCCCTTGTAGCTTACGAATAAATAAATCTAAATGCTTAAAACTGATAGAAAGCGATTTGCCATACAGCTTTAAGCGAATTAATTTAAAATTTTCCTATGAAAACGGTTATTTTAATAGATTTTTTTATAACTGCTTAGTAGTGACTGTTTTTGCCTTATTTAGTAGTAATTTGACAAATAGTTCATCTCCTCTATTGTCGAGTCAAATCAGAATGCTTCTTTGACAAGATTCACCAAATTCACCGAAAAACGTCGATAACATTGTCAAATTGAGCTTTTCATTGGGAGATGAACGATTAATGGTTAACCAGACCGGCAGGTATTCGCAGGAGCATATCTTCATTCATTTTTACTTTGGATTACAAATTTGTTAAGTTTGATTTTATTCCATTTAGTAATAACAAGTTAACGGCTATGATCCAGGGATTCATGTCCTGGCAGTTGGGGACCCAAGAATTAATATACTAGCCTGTTAAATATCGGCACTTCAACATAAGTGTTTTTTCGCCTTTTTTCAAAATAGCATGAATAATTCAATATCCGATGAAGATTCGAAAATTTTTCCGCTTGTAGACTGTCAATAAATGTGTGCAAGTTAGTGCAGGAGGATAAGAAAGGCAGCAGAAGATGATCAAGGATAGCCCAAGAATGTTATTAATAAACAGGCCCCAAGTGACTAGTAGGAGTTATCATTTCAATTGTCAGATGTGCACCCCCTCGTTTATAAGACTAGTCGTTTCGTTAGACATATAGTTGCATAAGTATTGCAGCGTGAAACATCACCCTGGTGTCTTTCTAATATGCATTTCATCTAAAAATCGAATTCCCTGTGTGATATATAAAAGTACACCTCAAATCACTATGACATCTGTTTACTTAATTGCATGCTTATAGTTTGCTTGAATACTCTAGGTAGCCGAGGCGGCTAATGCAATCGTAGGAGAATCGGACAGACTATCACCTTTTCCAACATTGGAAAATGCCTGAACACACCAGGTGAAAATTTCAATTCTTGGACGGACTTTCTTCGTTCATTCATTGAAAACACTAACAATGTCATTAAATACTTTTAAGGAAACAATTTGATTCTTTGGTTGGTATTTAGTTCCAGTAAATGACTTGTGCTATAAGATAAGTTTACTCCACTAACGTAATACAAAAAAACCGATCCTAGTGGAGGGGTGTAACCAAAAATGTTTGCCAACTCAGACATATTGACCAATTAGAATCGAATAAACCTAGATGCTTTGGAAAACTCATTAGCAAGGGAGGCATGCCCCAGCCGATGAAATGCTTCTATACTACAATTGAATCCGATTAAAACTCTTTGCCCTCAGCTATTAACTGTTGCTATTGAACAAATTTCCATACTATCTTCGATGATAATGTTCTTAGCCAGCCATAGATTGAATTAATCTTAGTAGTCAAAAGAAAAGTGAGACGGAAACAAGAAAAATCCTGTGTCATTTCGGCGAATCCGAGAAAAAAAAACAGTTAAATTTCGTAGTATGCTGCAATTGTATCGTGATTCGTAATTGATTAGATGTGACAGGGTGCCCATAAATATTTTTATACTTTCTTTCATAAAGAGCCGCTTGGTTGCCTAGTAGATTGTTAGTGAGACGTAGAGTTTTATGAGAAACTTAAGTAGAGAGAATAAAAAAATTTGGTGCATCACTGATCAGCGTCACATAAAAGGGAAAAAGGAATCTATAATCAATTTCGTTGCTAATCAGTCCCTACTTGATCCTAGTGCACTCCACTATCGCGACGGCAAAAAACCAGCCCCGATTCAAATTGGTAGGTTTTCTTATTCGTGGCGAATTCTTTGAGATCTTACTTGTGTGGAAGAGTATTGCGAAAATGTAAACGGTCCTATCGTGACATATTCAGTTTTTGATAAGATATACAAACTGAAATAAGAGAAAATCGCATAGAGCAACAAAAGAAAAATTAAGGTGAACAAAAATTTAAAATAAATTCGTAGGACATATGGAGACCATTTTACTGAATAGGCAATTGTATTCAAAGTAAGAAATTGTTTCTTCCAACTAAAAGTTACGCGAGCTTATGAAAGAGTGTGCTTTTGTTATATATTAACGTGTATTTAAAATAATATATTGGATTATTTGTAGTTCCATCTCATATTCTGCGGACTTTGTTATTTCAAGCAAATGGATCAACAAAGCACTAATCGAAATAGACAATCTAAGGATATTTTATTGTCAAGTGTTAAGACGGAACCCGATAATTTTCAGCCACAATATGGCAATCCTCCACAGTCAACATATTTTACTGATGGAAAGGTAAGATCATACTGGTAACAAATACAACTATGTCTAGCTTTCCGTTTATCGTTTTCTCATTGTCTCTTTTCGAAAGCTGATTTACCACCCGCTCTCCTTCCTCAGTTTAAATCACTTCTCATTCATTGCTAAGAGTACCTCCATGTATATACGCTAAAGTAGTTTTCTTCTAAAGATTCCACCCACTTCGGTGTCGCAATCGGGGGACATTCCACCATCTCCGTACCTCGTGGGTTTGAATCGCAGAAGCAACTTTCCAGTAATGTTTAATAGCTTCAATCTTTTATTTTTCACTTTTTATTATTACTTGACTGTATTCCCCCTTCTTCGTTAGATTCCTTCGCAAAGTCGTTCCCCATTTCTTGCAGGTGGACTGAATCCAGTCTACCAAAATGTAATTTTTGTTCATTTGATGCATTTCAATTACTTTACATTCGATGTCATGTTGAGAAACCCAGCGAAACTGAACATATGCTTGTATGTCTTTATCCAATCAGGTATTGCCGCTAGTAAATGCGCGCCTGCCTGACACCTCGTGGCCTTGAAACCACATCAGGGTGCCCGGTCATTAGTGTACTGATTTAATTGCTCCTTATTTCACTGAATCAAATATTTCTAGGGCCGTGCATTTAGTGTCGGCGTTTCGATTTCCACTCCATCATCTTCAAATAGTTTGATAAGAATTCCAGCTTCCGTTGATTACTCCTTTCGATCTCCCTCCACCAGTGTCGCTAGTTTCGTTCCCCTTGCCCTATGTAATATGGATCCTACGGCTAATCCGGTGAGTTCTACGCTGTTTTTTTACTTGACCGTTTCTAAGTCTGTTATCTTAAACAACTTTTAAATTCCGATTTACAGATTTTTGCTAAAATTTGAAGTTCGATGTGGGTGTTGTGGGGGCGGGGGTGGTCGTACATTTTGCCGACTTAGGGAGGCTTATTTGCACTCTGACTTCAGTTCATTGTAAAACCAGTGAAACCCCGTAGTTTTGAAACTTATTAATTTAGAGTTATTGATTGCCACTTTGAAAGGCGCAAATCTCACTAAATATTCATTCGTTGATGGCCAGTGTAATTGTCTTTGTGTTGTCAGGTTTCTCAAGCTGCTACCGTTAGCTAAACCCCATGCTGCAACGGTTTGTGAGCTCCTGTACCTAAAAGGAAATCGGAGATTCCATCTAATCTGGTCAATGTGCTTGCTGACCATGGCTGGGTAACGTAACCCCTTTCCCTATCCTCTTCCCTATTTAAGATTTCCAATGATTTGGTCCCAGATGTCTACGTTTACGCGGCACTTTAGCCATGCTTCAAAGCACCGAATAAGTTTTTTTGGTGTATTTCCAATTTACATTCATTAGCAATCTACTGGTTAAAAAAGCCTATTCAGAATTCATTATTACTCAGTGGATAAGTAATCTTGAGGAAATTAAGTTAATGTCTTCGTTGGCAAGGTGACTGTATCAGTAGTGTATTTACAATAATCTTTTGCTACAACTCCAATAGCTACTACGGCTGCCCCCACCCTCAGTAGCTCCAATAACTTCCATCGTTACATCGATCCCAATGCCAGGAATGGTGGCTACTTCCACCTCCAGAGGTCCTTTGACCTATAGTATGTCTCCGACGGCCACCTCAACGACCACCTCCACGACCGGCAGATATACAGTTTTGATGCCCAGACAACAGCCTTCGCTTCTTCCAACACCCATCAACCACGCTAATACCAGCCAAATTTCCCCTCTGCTCACTTCGTCGTCGATTTTGAAGAGACTGAAAGCCAAGGCGAAGTCAGAAATGAGCTCTGTTTTGAGGGTAAGCAGTCCACTGCCTATATTTAGAAGTCTTATTTTGATCTCGAGTTGGGTATTTGCTAAGTCGGTATTTTGCATTGAGCAAAAGTATCCTAATTGAATGGCTTATTTGAGCTTTTTGCTATTTTGACATTTAACGTTCTCTGTGATTTTAGGAGAATCGGGAGCTGTTATTTGTGTCGTATTTGTTGAAAAATCGAGTTCATCTTTGCATGAGTTCTGATTGAGTTCCTCTGCAGAGTTGCTTACCTAAACAGATATGCAAATGCTCTTTACAAACTCCTAAACTGCTGGTTCGTTCCAGCGTTGGCGCTATCCATTTGGGTTGATCATATGCTGAGTACAGTTGTGCTGTCGCTGAGTAAAGTGTGACTAAGTATGGTGGCGTTTTTATCAAAGGATACATCAGGTCCCTGAGTGCTAAAATGACCCCGTTCGCGCATGACGTAACACTAGCTTCTGTCCAGTTGTGCTTTGCTATCTGCACTCGCATCTTCGATATTTGACGTTATGAGTTTGTGTATCAAACTGGCTGAACCCTTATTCACCCCATTTTCAGGCTCCATAACAAGAAGAAATCATTTAATCCCACAATTCTCTGATTTGTCTTCGAAACTTCCCTTCCATAAGTCGACAATAGCCCCCCTTTTAGGATTTGAAATGTTTAACTTGATGTCGGAATAATTGGCACTCGGAGAGGTTGCAATGGCTAGGTCTTCTATTATGAACAAAAGATTGAAATCAGTATATTGGGTTGATTTGACACCTTGGTGCCCCTGTCGTTTGGTAGACAAGACACTTATTCAATACTGATGATCATCCATACCAGTTTATTACCTTTAAGAGCTATTTTAATATTTTGAAATGCGTGAACACTAAGTCCTAATTTGCTGACCATGTCCGATGTCTATCAGCAGACCTCTAAATAGTAGAATGATAGACGTAGTAAGTGCTCGGAAATATGGGAAAAATATTCACGTACTACGTCTAAAATAATCAATATACTTTATTGCGGTGACGTCCGAATGACTGCAAGAGTGTCGCTAGCGCACAGCCTTTTTTCAGCACTATCGACACTAAAATCATTAAAATACTTCCTAATGACGAACCATTAGGGAAGATACACGCACTGAGTTCCTCTTTAGGCGAGTTATAAAAAAAGTAATCGTAGGAGCTGATTGGCTGTAGAAGGCATGTTGTCACCTCCACCCTTAACAATACGATCGTACTATCTTTCTACTAGGGGTCAAGGCCAATAAGGTCAGAAACAGATATATCACCTAATGGCATGAGAGTGGGAAATAAGTTTATAATGCGGGGTTTTAATGGTTCTAATACTGCTCTTCTCTTTTTCTAGTTGGATCCAGCTGTGGTGCTTGACCGAGGCGCTCAGGCTCAACCCCAAAATGTGGTAAATAAAGTCTTCATATTATGACTTAATCTTTCCTCGTGGAGTAGAGAAGGACTGAAATGATTGTTAATTCTGTATTGCGGCCCTAAGTGGCCCTGGCTTCTAGCCATCAGAACATCGCACCTGGTTAAACTGTATTTCATATTACTCAGTGTCGGTGGTCATTCCAATCACTACACTTGTGTCGATGAGTTTTAACCCCACTGTTGAGTCAAATGCACATGTGACTGCTAAACTATCGGCATAGACAAACTTTTGTGACTTGGAATTCAGTGCATAAGAATGCTTCCTTTAATCTGGTAGAAGGGCGAGTTCTGAGGTAAAAAAGTGGTTAGAAGGGCATTAATGCTTTGGAGAATCTAAGTGAAATGCTTCTTTTAATTGCCATTGATCCTTGTTTTGTAATATCCGACTTTAGTGACTGAGAGTTAGCCTTCACTCTCTTTTTGGCTAATGGATGGCTCTTTTCAAAGTATCTCCTTGCAGTCCCTAAAACAAGTTTAACTTGTGTTATATTCCGAGTCTCTCCTCGGGTGAATGTGATAACTAATTAATCGGATTAATAATTATTTATTTAGCGTTTTTTATTCTTTAATCTAGGTTGCTTGATTCGGCTAATATTGTGCTTCAAGCGCTTCAAAGGCTTCGCATACATATTTATGCTTCTGTCTATTTAGGGTGCGGGAAATCATAATTTAGATTAACAGGCCTAGGAATACCATTCAACAGCTGTAGGACGTCTGGAAAACTAGTCATTTTGTTTCTTTTGTAGATGGAGGGGGGGGGGGAAGTAAGATTTACTTAATTATTACGCTCTTTAGCAACTGTTGAAACGTTCATCTCATTTACTGAGGAAATGGAAGGTACTCTGGAACTCTTGATTTAAGACATTTGAGGATGTCTTGCGGTCAGGATTGAAGTAGTGTGGGTGGCCACGCCATTTAATAAGTGTGCACCGATGAATTTCGAACCTGTTTTGCTCAATGAGTCAAATATGTACACGACCACTGCATCACTGGGGCACGTCTTAATATCACTTAAAAATAGTAACCCGGTTGTAATTTTTTTTCAGATATGCCGAAGCCGAACAGGTTTCCACGTCTGTCATTACTGTCAGCGCATCTTTTCCAGTCCTTCACTCTATGCTAATCACCTTAATCGTCCCGTGGCACGAATTCTCTATCGCTGTCACCTTTGTCCCTCGACATCTGATGCCGTGGTACCGGTGCTGCAGCGCGCTTCCTCTGTCGAATCGGGCAATCTCTCTGCACCCAACCTCTGTGCTCTCTACGCTCATATGGCTCAATGTCACGCCCATGAACCCCCTTCGACCTGGAAACTCGTTCCCTCTCGACTCTCTGTCACCGCTCTCCCCTGGCTTACCGGTGATCTTGAGGGGCTCAAACGTTTGCCATCGTCAATACATCAGACTATCTACTCAGAGGGCCAGGAACTAGTTGATCTTGCCAATGATATTGATCGACGTTTGACGTTGGTCTCTTTGATTACTTAATGGTTATTCGTTAGAAAGAAGAGGGATGGATCCATCGGTTTATTGAGTATATCATGTGTCTAGTTTATCGTTTTTTGCTTCTTGTCGGTTAGAATCAGTTTATTTTATTCGAAAAGACAATAGAATTTTCGAATTTACATTAATATCAAGACAAGGCCTATCTGAGACTTGAATGAGTTTGATTGACAAATGGAAAAGAAGAATATCAGCTTGAATTGTTCTTATTCAATTAGATTTTCTTTTTCCTTTGGGTTGAATAGCACTCAAAGTACATTCTCTTGCTTTTGGATGTTAGTTTTCACATCGATCCCTTGCTTGCAGATTTGGCTGCGTTTGCCATTAAGGTTTAATTGATGCAGATCATTTCTCAAAAGGGGACTCAGTCCTACTTCATCACTAGCTTAAACTTGCAAGACCTAGATTTTGACAGTCTGGGGGTCTGTCAGAGTAACTACCCACACACATAAATCAGAAAATGGGGTTAACAGTTAATATGATTTGTAGTAAGAACACCATGATTTCATTTTGCTCGCTAGCATAACACAATCTAACGTTTTACAGGAATATGCTTCGTTCGGGTGAGTTCCATTTTCTGCCTCAGGAAAGTAGAGACAACGAGAGTACCTTTCTTCTTGAACCCGACATTCGTTTCACCTCTATGCTCTCCAGCCAGTTTACTCCAACTCCAGAAACTATGCCTGCAAGTGCTCTGTCTAAAGATGGCCTCCCTACATCCCTCTCCTCCCCCATTAGCCATCTTCTATTCCGCCTTGCTGAAGCGTCCCCTTGGCATGGGCACTTTTTCCTCACAGGATGGTACCCATCAATCCGACCATTAGACACACAAGAAGCCTCCGTAACGCCTCCCCAAGCCGCCAGTTTTGAGGAGATTCAGCAAGCTTACGAGGTTCTTTTAAGGGACTCACAACATTCCACGTCCACCTCGCCCTCTTCTTTTGCTTCGTCTTTCAATGGGTCACTACGCTGTATGCTCTGTTGTGGCTTCCGAACAAATTCGAGCGCTGCTTTGCGCAACCACCTAACTGGTTATCGCCATGGTACGGATATAGCTCCCGCAAAATGTGCCCTCTGTTCTCTCTCCGTAGTGCATAATCGACGGGATACTCTCCATTGCTCTATCAAAGCTCATCTGCTCTTTCATCTGGACATTTATCTTGTTTGTCCACAATGTGGATTCACAGTGAGTTATTAAATCTCATTCTGGAAACTTTATTTTTTTGTTGAGGCGTTGATTGTATTGCAGTCCTTTTGATTAGTCTTTATAGCTGTTGAGCATAGAAATTAATAGCTTTGAGCTACTGATCGTAAGCCTGTGACCCACTCAAAGCCGTTAAACCTCACTGTTCAAATGAGAAGAGGTGAGGCGGGGTACGAATACTCCGTACCCAGAGTTGCGAAACGGAATGATCCTCACCTAGTCTACTAGATGGGTCGACGTTATTACGGTGGGTGATGACAGCATCCAGTCAGTGAAATGGATATTATATGGTCCTACTTAAGTTAGCGACAGGATAGAGAATGAGGCAACGGTGAACAAACTGACACCTTACCATGAACGTTTCTTATACAATTTTACAAACAGCCGTAGAGGTTCGCATGGTTTGGATGTACAAATGCTTCTTGGAAGTTAAAAATTCGAAGAGTCGTCATCAGTCGACATTCTTTCTCGTCTCATAAAAATTCTTTGACGTCGGGCTGCTCCGCACCTCTTCTCTAACGAGAGAATCCTCTGATTTGCATCGCATTACTTGAATTGGCACCGTTATGCCGCTTCGTTCTAGATTTGCTCTTAGCCCCTGGATATGTCGGCTGAAAGACCGCAGAATGAAACTAATGCTGCGAAGGTTTGCAAGTCTTTTTCTTTGACAGTGAATGAGTGCATGGTACCATTTGGTATAACTGTTTGCTTCCTTGCTCCTGGGGTGTTTATGGGGTTACTCATGTGAAATGGATGCGACCGCGATCTTACCTTCATTTCTCTTTAAGCCATTGCCGGACCTACCCTCACCGTTAGCTGAGGCATGTCTTCGCCTCCACCTTCGCTTTGTGTGTTTCCACTTTAATCTCCTGAGGGTCTTACTTTGTTCGAAATCGAGCTCCGCCTGTCGCGATCGTATTTTCCTCTCAATGGAAAACTTCGTCCAACACTGGTTTGAAACTCACACGGTCCGGAAGTACGCTTGTCAGCTGTGTGGAAGTAGTGGACCTCAAGGCAAGATGGAAGAGAATATTGGTAATGAGAGTGCGTTCTAAGATCATTCATTTTACATCTTTTACCTGTGCTATTTCCGCAAACATTCTTCTCCTTGTTTAGGTCCGAGCGATTCAGCGGCCCGACCGAGTGGTTTCCTCTATGAGTTTCAGGATATGGCAACAGTCTGTTCACATATTCAGGAGCGCCACTCGCTTTCTTCAACATCAGCACCTACCTTCTCGATGGTCGCCTACGAATGCTCTGAGTGTTCTTTCATCTCTTCGCTTCCGGTGGATTTCGCTGACCACTTTTCTGTTAGTTCTTTCTTTTATTTGTAAATTGTTCATATTGGCGTACAATTCAAGTGAAACCTGTTGCTGCAGAAATTCTAATAATGGTTGTTTGACTTAATTATGTTCCACTGGTTGAACGGCGCAAATATTCATGGTTCTGCTCCACAGTCAATCCAGTTAGGTTTTAATGCTTACCTAGATCTTTGTTTGGGGCAGCAACTCATTAGATGACAATATTTCGAAATCTGTTGGCGCATGTTCAAGCATTGGAATGATCGCCGCTGTTGCTGATCAGCAATAAGACGGCCGAACGGGGGGTTTTCAATGAAATATACTCAGTAGCGGACAAATATCTACTGCCTTTATTTTCCCCATCGTTGATAGAGTCCATTGCTTTATCTAGTGACTCCCACTCCACTCTTCAGACTGTAAATGCAGATTTTGGACGGGAATGCTAGGATCCACATCTTTATGCACTCACTAGACCCATTCCTCCTTCTTTAAGACTTGCCGTATAATGGCTCATAGTTTCTTGGTTATCAACGTAAAGCTAGATGCACTGATCGAACTCTTTCCAACAAATCCACGCGCAAGTGCGGCTGCTCTCAGATCATATATTCATTCTCCTATATTCCCATCCGTCCTATACCCATCAATACATCAATCTCAATATGTTGTTTTTCTCCTATTGTTATCCCCTTCTTACATCTGAATTTTTTAGTCAACTCACTGTCGTCTCGCAGAGACTGGTGGCACGAACTCGAGCACGAGAGCCTCTCAAAGCCGTCAATCACCCTGTGAATGTCGATGCTTCTACCGGTGTTTCGGCGAATGTCGTAGAATTCTCCCAACCCTCGATGGTCTTCGTGCTCACATGCGGACGTGTGTCTACGCACTTGCTGCTCTCAAGCAGGCTTTTGGAGATCTCCTCTTCAATTCCTGTGCAGATAAACAGACGTTGGAAGGATTAGCATCAAATTCTGCGTCCGATTCTACAAACGTCAGTGAAAACCCCCTCTGCCGGTGTCTGTACTGCGATGTCAGTACGAAGAACGACGTTTCCTTCAGTGAGTTATATTTACAGAAATGAATTTCATCTTTATGAAAAATGAAGATGGATGGATAGTAATTGGATAGTGAGTCATTAGAACAAAGAATGCTCGTTTTTGTTCACTGCTTAACTTTTGAAGTTTTGGAGCGTCTACTCACCCGTTTGTCGTGATTTTTCTCCGCCCAGTCTTCGTCCTTGTGGGCCTTCAATGATATCTACCTTCATATTTTCGTAGGTCGAAAGGATGACTCAGAAACTCAGTCAACGAGTTCAAATGCACCCTCGCAGCCTACCACATATCAGTCAGCGAGAGCTTTCAGTGATCTTCAACAACTCCACGAGCACGAACACTCTGTTCACGTGACTGGTGGTGCTGTTGCCGCTGTCGCCAGTTCTTCAAATGGAGGCCAAGTTGGTTGTCCCTGGTGTGCCGAAAAGTTGGCCTTGAAAACTACCGGATCAGAGGGTAGTATTGCTGATGGTCTACTGAAGCACTTACGAGCGCATGCAATGACTAACCCGTGAGTGCCTTACTTACCAACGATTCTCACGAATAGTAGATTGAACGTCTTCTATTGTGACTTCAGATATGTTGCCTGGCAGATGGCACGGATGCAGCGTTTTAATGAAAATCGGGATGGTGAGTTCATAGTGTTGACCTCACTTTCTTTGCTATGTGATAGAAAGACCGTAATACTTATAACAGTTAACTATGGAGTCAACACGTTCCTGTGGTTTACCAGAGTAATGAGGTGATTGAAACCCATTCTTGGCCACCATATCACAGGACCCGAAGATCCTGTTGTTGGGTTCTTTATGGAAGCGAGGTTGGAAGTGATATGGAAGACGAAGTAGAACCCTGTTGAGCAGAGAATCCTGAGGTTAATTTGCTCTCAGAAAATGGTGTACATTAGCCAATTTTGAACAGTCAAAGGCAGCAAGTTACTACCCGTTGACGTCGATATTGTACAAGACCCTCTATTACAATTGAGAAGTCGAACGACCGTTCGAGATATCAGGCGTCCATTGGAATTTCGCTTTAAAATATGGAACTTTCTAAGAGGGCTTACAGACAGATCTGAGAATGTCGTTCATTCATTCAGCCAGAAAAAGTGGAGTCTGGATTCCGTTCAGTAAGATAAAATAGCATTTACGGCTATCGAAAGTGGCGAAAGTTGATGTATCTTCTCTGCTTCATTCATTTTCTACTTGTCTGGTGCTCTCAGACATGTTCTGAATGAACTGCTGAGTCGTACACGGGTAGGTGAATAACAAAACTGACAAGTTTATGGGTTCTCCAAACTTGGGTTCTCTGGAAACTAGGACTTTCCAGCCTTGAAAATTCTGTCTTTATCTTGGTTGGGAGGGATGCACTGGATAAGAAAAGCTGATATTGAACGAGTCTCTCATTACGTCTTTCAATGGTATCAAAAACTGCAACCTGAGATTTCAGATTGTACGCTCTTTTTATGTTGCAGAAAATGCATGACTGTGTAAGTCATTTCGCAGATCACTTTTTTGTACTGTTTCCATTCTAACCTGGTGAATAAATGAATAAGGTGCTGTCCTGATTATGCCACTTCCAGTTCTGTTTGAACCGTTTTGCTTTCCTTCAACAGAGGTAGTCACTTGTCATTGTCGCACTGGCTGGTTAGACTCCCCCTTGACCTTGATGGCACACGCAACTGCGCTGCCCACTTCAGCCAACACTTTCAGAAGATCATCACAGAGTCACGAATTTGGTGACGTTGCTCTTCTCCCCTTTCCCAGCCTTTTCGCGGTTCCTCTCAACAGCCCATCCGGTCGGGCCACTGCAACAACTCCTGAAGTCGAGATTTTGTCAAAATCGTCCATTTCGACAACAACGCAGACTATGGCAACTGGTTTTGAGGAGGATGAGAGAAACATTAGTGTTAACATCGGAGGAAAGCCTTTGGAGACTACTGGAATAACGACGGTGAAGTTCTTGTATCAGCCTGGTGGGCATCCGCCTCTATCTAAGGAGGTGTATGGGCATGTGAGTGGTAGAGTTTTAAATCATATTTTATTTGTTCAGAGGTGGCAGCCAACAATGATTTATCTATTAATTCAATCTACCGTTTTATCGGTAAATTTCTGAATGTTTAGTTACCTTTGAAAGTAGTTTCAGGCGTGGAAAGTAATTTGCTGCTGACTAGCTGAACCCCCGGGTTCGGTCCGTTAGTATCTCACTGATCACACCATTAAAGCATGTACACAGAAACGTTAAGTGGGCCGGAAAGGTACAAATTTCACTATTTTAAGATTTGGACGAAAGAGGTCTTGGAAATTTTGAAAATTTTAACTCCACCCATTAAACCAATCGCAAGTCTCTTCATCCAGTTTGTGTTTCCAATATTTGCTTTAGGTCAGTTGAGCAATTAGTTCGTCGAGTCATAATCGGTCCCTTTTCCATCAGCCTAGCAGCGTAAACAGCAGACTGCTCCGCATAATCGATATTTGATATTGCCCCTTTTTCCAAATTTAGTTACGATTCGGGCAGTATTACGACCTCGATGAGCGATTAAAGGCCTTCAACGACGCTTTGGTATCAGATGATGATGTCACAGTCGCAGCAAAGGGAGCGTTCATGTGTCCAATTTGTTCTTTTCACGGAGGTTCTCGGTGGGCTCTCACAGAGCATGCTTTTTTCTCGCACTGGGTGAGTTTTGATCGCAAGTATTGCAAAATAATGAACTCAAATAAAATTCGTAAAATGGTTTTCCTCACTTCATTGCAATAGTTGCGACTTTGTTATATTTGTTGTGAGTACATCCATGACGAATCAGCCCGCAATATCAACTCAAAAGAGAAGAGTATTTGGAGTCATATCTATTCCTGCCTTAATCATCGCCACATGGCCATACTCTCCAGCAAGTCCAACGAAGATGCATTGAATGCGGATTTGAATAGTCAAATACAGCGAATTCAACAGACGCACCGACACTTTGGAAAAAAACGACGACTTTCTACCTTACGAGATCAGACGGAGGGCTTGACGGCGGGATCTGCTGAAGTTTTATCCTCATCATCCACCCATCTCCCAACTTCTTCACCAGCGGTTGAAGAAAACTCTGCTGAATTCGACTCAAACCGATTCATCGATCCTCCATCAGGTAAAAGTTCTTTCGTTGACCTGTTAAATCGAAAACTGTCTTCTTCAAATAATCGTTCACCAGATAATCCCCGCCTTTATTAAACTTTTTTATAATGAATGGCCTCTTCACTGAGGCATGTTGGTATGAATTTTGCAGTGGCATCATTATGGATTGCTCAATCAAGAAGTTATGCATTGTCGTTTATATTATTCTGGTAATCGAAATGGATGAGGCATTCTGGAAGGCATCGTCAAGCCTACTCTCGATTTCAAATCGAAATCTTTTAATCGATCTCCGCATTCAGGTGTGTTTCTTTTGGGATAGATCTCCACCTGATCTGTCTGCGTCTCTTTCGTATAATTTGAGTTAAGAGATAAGAGTTTCTAACGGTAAATGTAATAGAGGTTCAACACTGAAAGTAATGTAGCTATCATTGACAATGTGAGTTTTGTCTTAAGTTTTATTTAATTCTATTTTCGGATACAGACGTCATCCTCTTAGAGGCGGTATGTATTCACACTATTACGTAGCCTAAATCCGCTCTCAGCGGTCCGAGAGATTACTTTGTGTGTTTGAAGTATGGGAGCAATTGTTACTGGGCAGGTAAAGTATTCGACAGCCAGTGTTGCCGTAGACCTGACAATCTTTCATAGACGCGTTTCCATCTCTGTGTTTGTCATTTGGTTTGGCTCCGAACAGAAATCGTTTCGAGGTTTTACAAATCGTTGAAAATGACTTACGAAAGGCAATTCTTTCCGAAAAGTTCCTCAGTTCGTAACCCACTGCATATCAGAAAAGCCGAATTCTTCCCCAGCTGCATTTGGTGAGACATAAACTTGAATTCCAAACACTCATGAGTTTGAATTCTCTGGTGTATGAACGACTTGAGTTTAGAGAAGCTTTTAACTTGATTTGGTCTCCCCGATTTTATTCGCTTTGGCGACGGGAATAGCATTAGCTGATTGATGTTCAATGTCTTCAGGATCTCGTGGTTCTAGACATCTGATTTTATACCAGCTCACAACGTCTAAATTACCGGATGACCGTTTTGCATCATTGCTTCTGGAATACCAAGTTTTTATAGTATTGTTGTTCTCTTCTTAAGATCAAATTAGAGGCAATTTGTTCAAACTACTGGTCTGATTTTACATGTCCTCAGGGGAAACAGTTTGAAGTTGGTTCTCAGGACCACCTCGATTTGTTATCCAAACTAAATAGTGTTTACACACGAGCCTTCAATCAAAATGCTGCGGTGAGATCTGCTTCATCCTTACACGTTGCCATCTCCATTACTGCGTTTGAATCGCCGAGGCTCATGAGTTATGTGACCCGTGACCTCATTAGTTGATTAGCCAAGTGTGCCGCCAGCGTTGTTGAAGTGTACATAGCCAGCCCCTGGAAGAATAGTAGTCATATGAACCTCTGCGAGTCCTAGACGCCTGCTACATTTGGAGAAAAGTGTGGGTTTTTCAATGTTTTTAAAGTGCAATAAACCTAGGAACACAAAAGCATGAAATATGGTCAAAAATGCCATTATGTTTTAATGTCATTTCACCACGCTCACATTGATTAAGTTGACATGTCCAGACAAAACGCCTTCTTTACGATAGTCTTATTCAGAAATAATCCCTTCTGTCACAGTTCAGATTTCAACAATATCCTCACACTGTTTCTCGAGAGTGAGCCGTTCTCAAAGTCGTCCTGTTTAGCTTCGGTTTTTGCCGATTGCTATTGACTCCATCCATCTTATACAGGCGGTACTACTAGAGCAAACTGTAAGAAAGTTATTCAGTGGACGAGTCTTTTTCGGGGCACTACTCCAAACCATCAGGCATCCTGTGTTGAGTCCTCTTTGTTTCGCCGGCTATTAGATAGTTGCCCAGCTCAAGCACCTCTCCCCACTATCTCTCCTTCAGAGCGTTGCGAATTATACGGTTTCATATTAATTATTTCCACTTCTCCCCGGAGATTTCGTCGACTGTCAGCCCTCCTTCACCATTACAAGTTCAATTAGGGGTGAAGATTAATTCTCTCCCAAATCTATCCAATTCAGTCGAGAGCTTGAGTTTCATAGATTTTCTCGCAGTTTTTCTCCTCCCAGATACTCTTTTATGTGTAAGACAATGTCTTCTGTTTGGATTTGACAGATCAAGTCTCTGCGACTTATACCACACTTAGCGCAAAATTTATTTGTATATTTAGTATATGTGCAATCAATGGACATGGAAGAAACCACAAAACCTTTGGCATTCCGCTTAGGCTTCCCCTCTGACGCCACTGACGCCGTCGCCGGTGTACCCCCTCCGTCACAACACCATCCAGTCGTAGGTGGCGGAAACAGCAGCCGGAAATCATGCCGACCCTCCACCAGCATCCCCAACACCACCATTACCTAACACCACACAATCGTTCATCTATTTCCTACTTTCGATCGTTACGGTTTGGCTGCTTCATAGCTCACCCTCTTCCGCATCTCGAATCATTTTGTTGTTAACAACTAGAGAAAATAATGATTTTGATACGTCGTGAACTTTTCGGCTTTCGCGTTTGAATTATTGTGGGAATATGGTGTCTGGGGGGTGACATCGTAATTTTAACGGATTGTCTGGAGGATATAAGGTGAAAATTTGGGATTACCATTGGGAGTTCGCTCGTGATGAGAGAGTTCCACGCGTCAATAACTGCAAATTATTAGCATGGTTTTGGAATTTCCAAGACCACCAACGAGTGGCTTCGCTGTGTAAGAGAGGGACGGTTCTGGGGCGTGCTGATGTATTTCTGTGATGATTGTGGCGATGGACCTGGTGGCTCAAACAGTAGTATCGATTGATTAGATGTCAGCGTTTGAGGCTATGATTGTTAAGCAATCGTGTTCCAGGCTCCGAGTGCAGTTTCGCATGAGATGAACTATCGCAAAACCGTCAGTAATTATTATCAATGAAAACAAATTTGTGAAAATGGGCTTTTGGGCTTCCTTCAACTAAAAAGGTTTTAATAGCCAACGAGCATTTAATGTATAAAAATATTTTAAATATTGAATATTCTTTGTTTTTAAGGTCAATGTACAAAGCTCAAATAATTTATAGCTGGTGAATCAACGCTCCAAGCACTAACTATTAGGATTTTAGAAATGCTAAACGTACTTTAAATTACTTTGTTTTGTATAACGGCAATATTTGACCTTGAGTCATTCGACATTTACAAACATGCGGACTTCTGGTTGGTTGAGCCCTTTGTGTCTAATCGAGGGTCATACGTTGCTATCGGGAGCAGCCTTTTTCAGATTGGATCAGAATGCATAAATGTGCTGGCTACTAGTGATGCTACTAATGACAATGTCAAGCTCATAGAAGAGGAAGGGTAAAAGTTTTTATTGAAGTCTATGAAATTTAATCTCTGGGGTGTCGCTGAATTTGTTCGAAGCACAAGAATTTTTATCAAGGGTGTTATTCATCTGATTCGATGAACCCGATTTTTTTTATAAATTGATGGATTTTTTACTTGTGGAGTTTAGACGACAATTTCAGACGCTTTGCTTTTCTCGGCTTTGTCGTTTCCATATTGTCGATTTACAAACCATGGCCGTTTCTCTGCTTCCAGACGTCAAATTGGATCGGAAGTGGTTGTTTCGGACACATGGACCTTATACCTACCCTTTTACCCGAGGTTCGTTCAATAAATTTCTTTCAACTCTATTTAAAAGCCGAATATCTGCTTTAACCTCATAAATATTTAAATAACGCTATTTTACTTGGAATTCCCCTCATTCTAAACTGTACAAGTATGTAAATGTATGTTATGAATATAATATGGGGCCTTTTTGAAACATTGATGAAGAAATTTTGATTTCAATGCCGCAAATTTATATTAAGTCAGACTTATGTTTCCTGCTAAAAAATGTATTGTTGGAATAATCGATCCCCTGAAATGGGTTCCTTGTCAAATCAAACGTGATCTCCCCTCCAAAATATTGTCAAAACTATGGTGCGTCTTAGCTATCTAGTCACGTTTCTTCATTTAGCGCTCTTGTGGAGATTTTCCTTTTAAGTAGAGGCTTCCACACGCTTTTCCAACGTTAACTCTATGTTCCTTCAGTCGACTTAAATTGTTAAATTTCCGCCTGAAGAATTAGAAGCACAGTGTATTATCTACATATAAGTGTTGATTTTCAGTGTGGATTACCCACGATAAAAGACCTAGAAATTTATCAAAACGTTCGTCTTTTAGCCGCAACCTTGTCACAACTTTGCCACTATTCAGGTTCTTTTCGGAGCCATGTGTAGGTCGTTATCAGGCTCGCAGACCGGCAGTCGTGGATCGTGTCGTCGTAAGATTGACTGGTTTGTAGGAGATTGTCATTCGTTTCCAATCAGAATTCGAAGTTTTGCCAGCCGCCAGGTCGCTTTCACTAGACTTGATTCTGCCACTGAAAAAAAAACTGTATTGGTTCTAGCGTCAACCAGTGCATTAAACTCGATTATCTAACTCCACTGGCTTCTAGCATGTGAAACGAAACAATGCCTGATTCGATATAAGACCTTCGCATCAGGTTTAGATTCCAAAAAAATTGCAAATTGGGGGGGGGGGGGAGGGGGTAGGCTCTCAGCATATTTCGCTACTTAAACCGCAGCTAGAGGTCGTCGGAACTTTGAAGCCTATCCCAGGGGCAATACTCACTTATTTCTTTCAGTTTACTTTTAATTACATTCAAAACATTTCCCCGCCTTATCCAACCTTTCAACAACATACACGAGTTTGAGTCTTAGTAAGAAACTCGCTTGTTGCATGTTAACGATTTTGCTTGCGTAGGTTTACCACAACCCGGCCAAGATGATGCCTAGAAACCCATTCAATTTTTGATACAGTTCCTCCGTTGTCCCACCTTCTACAAGATTCTTGCCTCGTCATCACTTTGTCCTGAGAGGCTATGATTTTTTAAATATAGTAATGAAACTACAAGCTCAGGATATTTTAATATTTCAACATCTAAATATTTATTTAAACATCATTGTTTTGTAGTGTTAATTGCTGGATTATGAGTAACTTGCTAAATGAAATTTAATTTAGTGATTCTAGCGCTAAAGGAGAACACAGAATTCAAAGGAGGCTGGTCAGTTTTATATCTGAAAGAACGATTTACGTCCATGCAAGTCGAGTGAGAGGGCTGAAGTCTCAAGTCGGTGTGTTGTGAGGGTGACACAATTTTAGTAGTGCTAGACGAATAGAGATGAGGAATGGCAGAGAAAGGAAATTGGATTTTGGGCAACTTATGGAAAGCGTCCAAGTTTGCTGGATAAACGTCATACTCCATTGTAGAATGAACAGATTCAAAAGTAGACGACTTATCAAGTTAGCCTTGTCTTCACTGACACGGCTTACTGGTTTACGACTAAATAACAAGGTTATCAATTTTATGGAATTAACTCAAAAGATAATTATTCGGTGCTCCCTAAATGAACTCTAAGACGTCTGGAATCGTCTCTATTTTCTGAAGGTGCTGACTTTCACTCGATGGTTATCATTTTCGTGCTCCTGCGTTATTAGTTTTGAGAGCGATTTAATAACCTTCATGTCAGAGATGACCGGTTTGTCGTGTGACCGATGCTTTGTTGTTTTGGATGGATTAAAACCCAGATGTACGTTGGTTCGAAAATTTCCGCATAAATTATGTCCTCAACTGCTTGATCTTGTGGACTGATAGTGTCTAACCTGTTGTATGAATAAGACACGCTTAGTTTTAATCGCTCTAGCCAACAGCGATCTTCTTTCCAACAAATTGTGTCTAATTAACTCTGAAAATTAACTAGAACAGCCTAATTTAGATACTATTTGTTTCCTCTCAGTTTCGTCGCACTAGAATCTGTTGTGGAATAAATGCGTTCTCCAGGAACCGCAGCTACTGATTGTTCGCGTACTGATGAAGGAGGAACACTAATGATGAAGTACTGTAATATGTTAATGTAGAAAACTCAATAGGGAAATCGATTGTTTTAAATTCAAATCATGTCATTGATTAAATTTTGACTCTGAGCATACTTCAAATGAAGAAGGGATTTCACAACCCAACTTGAATTGACTTTTTAGTGGGCTACTCTGACTTGCACCCTACTTTTAAACAGTCATTTCTAACGTCTCTCGATGTCCTTGCTCAGTTGTGTCTGTTGAGCTAACTGCTGTCTAACTCAGAAAATATCCATTACGAGATGTCAGTCTACAGATAAACCCGTCAAATTGCCAAATGCAGTTTCTCAGTATACTGTCTAGAGGAATTTACAATACGGAATTAAGCTGTCTGAAAGGTATCATGATATTCTGTTAACAATCCGAGGTTGACTGAACCATTCCAGATCTTGTTTTCAGAACTAGAACCCATTGTAAATAAATGATTGGATCGAGAATCAAGCATTTCGAAGTTTGTAAATAAAATTGGGTGTTTTCATTAGTACATATGAGATCATCTCCTTAGAATAAAAGTAACTGTAGACATAAATGGTTTATTGTCGACCTGTCAACGTTACAGCACGTGCATCTAGTGGTTTCACGAGGTGGAACCTTAGCATAGTCATCGAGATCAATGCCCTTAGTCGCGAATTTCGAGTGCACATTACGCCACTAATTAAGCATGATCTGAGACTCTGAAAGCTTTCGTAAATATCACCTCTTCTGGAATAACTTTTCACTTTTATTCCTGATCTTTGCGGTTTCAATTGATTTTACACGTCCAAAGGAAGGAAATAGGCATGTTCAATCTCATTGAAACAGGAATGATTTCAGAAGAATAGGAATCCGTTGGAGAATACGAGGTTGAATAGGGTACAACTAGATAGCCTTTTTCCCACAACACTTTCTATTTCTATTGAGTTAGGACCGTCCCAAATGCTACTTTCATATTCAATGTAACGGTGGCCTCTTTTCAGCGATAAAACCCTTTTTATCTGCAATCTTCACATCGTCATCGCTCTGCAACAATTTTGGCAGTTGAAAGTGTGTCAGACGAACGCATACACGCTTTTATTGGCTTACAAGTACCAAGACTTGCTCAATTGACGTCTTCAATGGACCGGTTTCTGCTGAACATTTAGAAGCTGGCACGCCATGCCAAGAGCCTTCGTAAACAAGGCGTAGGGAATGATTGCGAAATTTTATTTAATAATAAACAAACTAACATCTTTTTAGTGACAAATTGAGATAAACATGCTGAGAAAAGTACAGTCACGAAGATTAGCGCTTCCGACTGGGATGGACAAATTAACCTCAATTTTCGTAACTATCTTTCAAGCCATTTATTTCAATAATTTGTAAGTGTTAAAGTTCATACCGGAATTGCGGTCGACATAGAAGCTCCTTTGAAATTCCCACGAAGATGATGAGGAAATTTATTATTCCAACAACTTGGAATTCATCGAAAAGATTCATTTAAACTCGAAAGTCAGAGCACTCTAGTTGTGGATTTGTCATTTTTGTAGCTAAGTGGGTTCCTTTGTGTTTTGTAGTTTTTGCGTCGTGCAAACTAGATCGCGGGAAAATAAAAAGCTACGAGAGAAGATATAATGAGGCATTTTTTTGTATTTATGCGTCTTTTACGACCAGAATCATATATGTGTAATTTTCAGTACCGCTGATTCTTGCAAGCAACTGTGTTAACTCACCAAATTCATCATCTTTCATACAAAGGTCCAAATCCGGATCAAGAATAACATAAAAGGGCACTTAGAACTCTTAAATTTCGCATTTTCTCGTTAATGATGCCTGTAATTTTCGCTTAGAGCCACCAATTGTACGTATCGAATCGCGGATCAACAAGCCGAAAGTGTGCAAACCTAGGGCTATAAATAACTTCAGTAATTCAAGAAAATACCACTTAGAATTGCGCATTTTAGGTGATTAATTGCCAAATCATTTTCAACTGCAAAATAGTAATTACGCAGTTGAATTACAGTATTTTGTCTAAAAGGTACTACAGATGGAGAATCATTATTCGCCGACGCAGATTGGGACTGGAGAACATTCTTCACGGTATCGTCGGCATTGTATTCATCTCCTTCAGCATTGATGAGTGACTAGTTTTTTTACGATTTGGCTCATGTAAATTCATCCAGATAGAGAATCGTTCCAGTGACAATGCCTTTTCATTGACAGCGCTGTTGTTGCCGCTGTCTCTGCAAATTTCATCATTGTCCTGTTGATGTCTTGAACGTTTAACTGAGTGATCCCATTATTTCAGCTAAAACTTGGTGCGCCTCCTTCAAAACTGATATTTGTAGGCACATCTAACATCTTCATTTCTGTCTCTATTTCCTCACCAGTCTGTTCGAATTTGCTTCTTAGATGTCAAGTAATTGCCCAAGAAGATGCATCATCTTGGAGAAGCG